>CM049316.1:48137521-49400348 GCA_026874595.1 Sipunculus nudus
ATGTATATGAGCGATTTTTGCCCATGGCAGACAAACAGACAAACACCGTGCAAAAATCTTTGCAGGTAACCCCTCCAGTTTTGTGTATGATAAAGACCTATGTGAGATCTAAACACATGCACAATTTTGGCCCAATCGGTCAAATGGTTCCTGAGATATGAGGTTGGATGTGTCCAGCGTTAACTAGAATGTAGGTGGCGCCACCTGTCATAAAATCAAGAAAGCTGTCCACGATGTATAAACCTGCAAAATTTTAGGCAGTTATGTCGAACCACTACAGAGAAATGAGTAATTTTAGGCCACGGCAGACTAACAGACAGACGCTGTGCAAACATTGTTACAGGTGGCGCCACCATTTTTTGTGTATGTTACAGAGCTATCAAAGGGCTACATTTGTATAAATTTTATTTCCTGATCGGTCAAACGGTTCCCGAGATATAAGCTTGGATGTCATAAGCATGAACGTGAACATAGGTGGCGCCACCTGTCATAAAATCAAGAAAGCTATCCTGGATGTATACACATGACGAATTTCAGGTGAATTAGTCAATTCACTGCAGAGATATGAGTGATTTTAACCCAAGGCAGATGAACAGATGGACACTGTGCAAACATGGTTACAGGTGGCGCCACCATTTTTTGTGTATGTTATAAAGCAATCCAAGGGCTACATTTGTATCAATTTTATTTCCTGATCGGTCAAACGGTTCCCAAGATATGAGGGTTTATGAGTGGAAACAGACCCACAAATGGACACTGGATAGAGAGGAAAGGTCAGAGGTCAATGCAAATTGGTTAGGCACCAGTTCACATGTGACCCGATAACAGGTGTAAGTTTGGGAAAAATCGGTCCATTAGTCTCTGAGGAGCTCTCTGGAAACGAACGCCGCCACGGCGGAGGAACTCGGTCAAAAACATAGTATCCGCAAAACTTCGTTTTGGCGGATACAAAAATACAGGTGGCTCCACCAGTCTGCAGAAACTAATAAAAACACTTAATGGTCAATATCCATGCAAAAAATCATGGTGATCTCTGCATTAGTTGTTCAGATACTTCAGTTTTTGTATCAAATTGTCCATTATTCTGAGGGATACTTCGGAGTCCTATAGCTTGAAGGATATGGGTAACAGAGACCTAATTTCAAGTTTCCACAGGCACCTTTCATGGGCCTCCTTGCATGACAAGAATGAAGATTCTAGGTCCAGTTGTTGCGATTTGTATCCTGTTGACAGATAACCACATCTTTAAAGGTCTCAAAAAAAAGAAAACAAGGGACCTATGGGTCACGACGCTCAGCTGTTATATATGATAAAAAAATATTATTTAGAAATGAGGCACATACTGGTTTTGTGTGGTAATAAATATAAGCTGTATTATGAGTTGTTGTTGTTTAGCTTATGTATGATTTTGATAGTACCTTTGGAGACAGGGAAGAGGATTGATTTCATTTATTTTATTAACAAATGGAGTACTACTGTCACACAGATTTTGACTTGGCCATAAAACTTATAAGCAGAACATATAATATAAGAGTTTAACTATTTATTAAAAAAATTACAAATATTGTCCCAAATATAAATTTTATTAAAAATAATAAGAGAATCATATGATTTTTTAAAATGAAATATAACTGATATGATTATTAAAATAATATTAAAGAATATATTCATGAATGCATTCATGAATACATTTTGAAAGTATTTGCACGAGTATTCATATACTTTCATTTTTACCTGAATTCCCATTCTTTATGCAAGAATTTTTATAATGGAGTACATAATCATATTCGTATTTTAATACAATTACAAAGTATTCGCACCATGTCTGGTATTTATTCAGTTTTCACCAAACAATGATGTTGAGAATCCAGAATATACAAATTTCACACATTTGAATAATGATCATAAGTACCTGGTTTTATGGCTTTTATTTATATTAAAAAATAACGGAAAAAAAATTCATTTTGGACTAATTTCACATCAATGTACACACTAGACACAGTAGGAATCTAGATTAATATTATCAACTGCATCTTTGTCTATCATTAATTTCCTTCATATAATCCTTAATGATTAGTAATGAATAATATGATTTACTTCTTTATCATTAAAAATGAACTGAAAAATGCCATAGGTGACTGCATGGTGTTATTTGGAATATGTGACATTCTACCCATCGATACAAGATTCTTATATCATCAGAAACTGCAAGTTAATTTTCTGTTATTATAAACTAACAAATTCCTTTTCTATTTTTCTTTAATTTGTTATTAAAAACCAATAAAAATTTATTAAATTTATTGTTTATTGTTATGTTGTTGGTTAAAACTACTAGATGAGTTGGGTTGAACACCTGGATCAACTGTGGCTGGCCATAAGCTGCCTGGATTCTCCCCTCAAGCGTGCATAATTTGATGAAAGGTCAACAAGGTCAACATACAGGTGACTCAAGAGGGGCTGGAGAGAGCCAAAGTCTGACAGGGTCTCATAAAAAACATTAATAAAAGCTACAATATTTGGCAAATTTCTTTCAGCTTTCTAAACTAAAAAGCTGAAATCCTTATGTGTGCATGATATGAAAATTATATCAACAGTGCTCACGGGAAACAAATGTGCCTTGGTCACAGTTGGGCAAAATTTAAGGTACTAATTTTATATTTATACTAATAACTTATAAAATTTGAAAAATTCAGAACTAATTTTGGGTATTCAATTGAATCTTGATTAAATAATGTTACATCCCTGACAAAAAAAATCTCTAGCTTCAGCAATGCCCTTGTTAAGGGAGTAAATATATTTCTTGATTTTTTACAAAGTGCATTATGTTTGGGCCCATAACTTAAAAAAAAATACACAATACTGACATCATTTCTGGCATGTGCATAGTGAATGTATAGAAAAATATGTATATTATATATGATCAAAGTCAGATCAGTGGTTTAGATATTAGGCAGTCTTAAAGTGTAACATTGGGTTTTTAATGGAAAAATGAAGTTTTTCATTGATATCTCGAAGGAATTAAGTCCTAGTGACCAAATTCTTGGCATGGTAGGGGATTTTGGAGAAATCTAACTGTATGCCAAATTTAAGGAACTTAGACCTGAAGCTCGGGAGCTGAGCTCTAGCAAACTGCATAACACTAGCAATATGTGACATGGTGCTTCAAAACTTGAATAAAATCTACAGTTTTTGATCAGCTGGTTTCAAATTTTTGGTGTTAACAGTTGAAATGCTAGCAAAAACATGCTGTGAAAATTAAATCCACAGCAGTTACAGCAAAAAAACGTGCCATGGTCAAAGTTGGGCAAAATTTAAGGTACCAATATTTTATTTTTGCTAATATTTTTAAAAATTTTAAAGATTTTGATCTAATTTTGGGTATACAATTTAATTTTGATTAATAAAAGTAATATTACTGGAAAAAAAGTGCTTAGCTGAAACAAGTTTTGTGTTAAGTGATAAAATTTCTTTCCTGATTATTTACAAAATGCATTATGTTTGGGCCCATAACTTTTTTAAATTAAATAATACAGACCTAATTTCTGGCATGTACATAGGAATTATATAGAGGATTATTTATAGGAAATATGAGGAAAAACAGATGAGTGGTTTTGATATTAGGCAGTCCTAAAGTGTGAAAATAGGTTTTTAACAAGGGACCTATGGGTCACGACGCTCAGCTGTTATATATGATAAAAAAATATTATTTAGAAATGAGGCACATGCTGGTTTTGTGTGGTAATAAATATAAGCTGTATTATGAGTTGTTGTTGTTTAGCTTATGTATGATTTTGATAGTACCTTTGGAGACAGGGAAGAGGATTGATTTCATTTATTTTATTAACAAATGGAGTACTACTGTCACACAGATTTTGACTTGGCCATATAACTTATAAGCAGAACATATAATATAAGAGTTTAACTATTTATTAAAAATATTATAAATATTGTCCCAAATATAATTTTTATTAAAAATAATAGGAGAATCATATGATTTTTTAAAATGAAATATAACTGATATGATTATTAAAATAATATTAAAGAATATATTCATGAATGCATTAATGAATACATTTAGAAAGTATTTGCACGAGTATTCATATACTTTCATTTTTACCTGAATTCCCATTCTTTATGCAAGAAATTTTATAATGGAGTACATAATCATATTCATATTTAAATACAATTACAATGTATTCGCACCATGTCTGGTATTTATTCAGTTTTCACCAAACAATGATGTTGAGAATCCAGAATATACAAATTTCACACATTTAAATAATGATCATCAGTAACTGGTTTTATGGCTTTTAATTATATTAAAAATAACTGTAAAAAATTCATTTTGGACTAATTTCACATCAATGTACACACTAGACACAGTAGGAATCTAGATTAATATTATCAACTGCATCTTTGTCTATCATTAATTTCCTTCATATAATCCTTAATTATTAGTAATGAATAATATGATTTACTTCTTTATCATTAAAAATGAACTGAAAAATGCCATAGGTGACTGCATGGTGTTATTTGGAATATGTGACATTCTACCCATCGATACAAGATTCTTATATCATCAGAAACTGCAAGTTAATTTTCTGTTATTATAAACTAACAAATTCCTTTTCTATTTTTCTTTAATTTGTTATTAAAAACCAATAAAAATTTATTAAATTTATTGTTTATTGTTATGTTGTTGGTTAAAACTACTAGATGAGTTGGGTTGAACACCTGGATCAACTGTGGCTGGCCATAAGCTGCCTGGATTCTCCCCTCAAGCGTGCATAATTTGATGAAAGGTCAACAAGGTCAACATACAGGTGACTCAAGAGGGGCTGGAGAGAGCCAAAGTCTGACAGGGTCTCATTAAAAACATTAATAAAAGCTACAATATTTGGCAAATTTCTTTCAGCTTTCTAAACTAAAAAGCTGAAATCCTTATGTGTGCATGATATGAAAATTATATCAACAGTGCTCACGGGGAACAAACGTGCCTTGGTCAAAGTTGGGCAAAATTTAAGGTACTAATTTTATATTTATACTAATAACTTATAAAATTTTTAAAATTCAGAACTAATTTTTGGGTATTCAATTGAATCTTGATTAAATAATGTTACATCCCTGACAAAAAAAATCTCTAGCTTCAGCAATGCCCTTGTTAAGGGAGTAAATATATTTCTTGATTTTTTACAAAGTGCATTATGTTTGGGCCCATAACTTAAAAAAAATACACAATACTGAAATCATTTCTGGCATGTGCATAGTGAATGTATTGAAAAATATGTATGATCAAAGTCAGATCAGTGGTTTTGATATTAGGTAGTCTTAAAGTGTAACATTGGGTTTTTAATGGAAAAATGAAGTTTTTTCATTGATATCTCGAAGGAATTAAGTCCTAGTGACCAAATTCTTGGCATGGTAGGGGATTTTGGAGAAATCTAACTGTATGCCAAATTTAAGGAACTTAGAGCTGAAGCTCGGGAGCTGAGCTCTAGCAAACTGCATAACAATAGCAATATGTGACATGGTGCTTGAAAACTTGAATAAAATCTACAGTTTTTGATCAACTGGTTTCAAATTTTTAATGTTAACAGTTGAAATGCTAACAAAAACATGCTGTGAAAATTAAATCCACAGCAGTTACAGCAAAAAAACGTGCCATGGTCAAAGTTGGGCAAAATTTAAGGTCCCAATTTTTTATTTTTGCTAATATTTTTAAAAATTTAAAAGATTTTGATCTAATTTTGGGTATACAATTTAATTTTGATTAATAAAAGTAATATTACTGGAAAAAAAGTGCTTAGCTTTAACAAGTTTTGTGTTAAGTGATAAAATTTCTTTCCTGATTATTTACAAAATGCATTATGTTTGGGCCCATAACTTTTTTAAATTAAATAATACAGACCTAATTTCTGGCATGTACATAGGAATTATATAGAGGATTATTTATAGGAAATATGAGGAAAAACAGATGAGTGGTTTTGATATTAGGCAGTCCTAAAGTGTGAAAATAGGTTTTAAATAAAAAATTGAGGTTTTTCCTTAATTTCTCAAAGGAATGAAGTCGCAAAGACCCAGTTTTCGGCTTGGTAGGAGATCTTGGGGACATCTAACATTATGCTGAATTTTGGATTCCTAGGTCTTACGGTTTCAAAACGTGCCACATCTACGGACGGACGGACGGACGGACGGACGGACGGACGGACGGACAGACGGACGGACGACGGACAATGGACCACGACTATAGCTCAGATGACTTATAGTCAGCTGAGCTAATAAAAAATTGAGGTTTTTCCTTAATTTCTCAAAGGAATGAAGTCGCAAAGACCCAGTTTTCGGCTTGGTAGGAGATCTTGGGGACATCTAACATTATGCTGAATTTTGGATTCCTAGGTCTTACGGTTTCAAAACGTGCCACATCTACGGACGGACGGACGGACGGACGGACGGACGGACGGACAGACGGACGGACGACGGACAATGGACCACGACTATAGCTCAGATGACTTATAGTCAGCTGAGCTAATAAAAAATTGAGGTTTTTCCTTAATTTCTCAAAGGAATGAAGTCGCAAAGACCCAGTTTTCGGCTTGGTAGGAGATCTTGGGGACATCTAACATTATGCTGAATTTTGGATTCCTAGGTCTTACGGTTTCAAAACGTGCCACATCTACGGACGGACGGACGGACGGACGGACAGACGGACGGACGGACAATGGACCACGACTATAGCTCAGATGACTTATAGTCAGCTGAGCTAAAAATTCGTAAAAATTTGAAAAAAAAATAGAGGTGGCACACCCAGTCTGCAGAAACTGATGGAACAGCTCATGATCAATATGTATGCCGAAAATCATGACCATCAGTGTTGTAGTTATTGAAATACTGCAGTTTTTGTATCAAATTTTCCATTATTCATGGGGGGGGGGGGGTATTTTGGACCCATACAGCTTAAAGAATATGGGTAACAGAGACCTAATTTCAAGTTTCCATGGAGACTTTTCATGGGTCTCCCTGTGTGTCAAGAATGAAGATTCTTGGTCCAGTTTTTATGATTTGTGCCCTGTTAACAGATGTTCATATCTTTAAAGGTCTCAAAAATACAGAAAAATTTCGTAAAAAAAAACGAACAAATACAGGTGGTGCCACCAGTCTGCAGAAACTTATGAAACACTCCATGATCAATATCCATGCAAACAATTATGGTTATCTCTGCATTAGTTGTTCAGATACTTTAGCTTTTGTATCAAATTTTCCATTATTCTGAGCTGTACTTTGGAGTGCCATAGCTCAAAGGATATGGGTAACAGAGACCAAATTTCAGGTTTCCATGGAGACTTATCATGGGTCTCCCTGTGTGTCAAGAACGAAGATTCTAGGTCCAGTCGTTACGATTTGTACCCTGTTGACAGATAACTACATCCTTAAAGGTCTCAAAAATGGAGAAAACGATTCGTGAACATTGAAAAATACAGGTGGCGCCACCAGTCTGCACAAACTGATGAAACATCTCATGATCAATATGTATGTCGAAAATCATGACCATCAGTGATGTAGTTAATGAGATATTGAAGTTTTTGTATGAAATTTTTGACTATTCTGGGGGGTAATTTTGGGCCCCATAGCTCAAAGGATATGGGTAACAGAGGCCTAATTTCTGGTTTCCATGGAGACTTTTCATAGGTCTCTCAGTCTGTCGAAAATGAAGATTCTAGGTCCAGTCGTTACGATTTGTGCCACGCTAACAGATGACAGCATCCTCAAAGGTCTCAAAAATAGAGGAAAAAATCCTAAAAAATCAAACAGTACAGGTGGCGCCACCAGTCTGCAGGAACTGATCGAACATCTCATGATCAATATGTATGCCAAAAATGAAGACCATCAGTGATGTAGTTATTGAGATATTGAAGTTTTTGTATGAAATTTTTTACTATTCTGGGGGGTACTTTGGGGCCCGATAGCTCAAAGGATATGGGTAACAGAGACCTAATTTCTGGTTTCCAAGGAGATTTTTCATGGACCTCTCAGTGTGTCAAGAATTAAGATTCTAAGTCCAGTCTTTATGATTTGTGCCTTGTTAACAGATGTTCACATTTTTAAAGGTCTCAAAAATAGAGAAAAAAATTCGTAAAAAATTGAAAAATACAGGTGGCGCCACCAGTCTGCAGGAAGTGATGTAACATCTCATGATCAATATGTATGCCAAAAATCATGACCATCAGTCAAGTAGTTAATGAGATATTGAAGTTTTTGTATGAAATTTTTGACTTTTCTGGGGGGTACTTTGGGGCCCAATAGCTCGAAGGATATGGGTAACAGAGACCTAATTTCTGGTTTCCAAGGAGATTTTTTATGGACCTCTCAGAATCCCAAGTTACAAGGTTCTAGGTCCAGCGGTTACGATTTGTGCCTGGTTAACGGACGGACAGACGGACAGACGGACGACGGACAAAGAGTGATCGCTATAGCTCAGATGACTTTCAGTCAGCTGAGCTAAAAATGTGTCAAGGTCATCCATGTTTGAACTTCACCTAGCCCTTGATACAGTGCATCAATGCTGCAAGTTTGGTGACTGTAATTAAAAGACTTCGTGTTATGCGTGTTAACAACATTTAAGCATTATTGCCACTGTGACCTTGAAAAATGTGTCAAGGTCATCCATTTTAGAAATTGACTAAGCCCTTGATAAGATGCATCAATGATGCAAGTTTGGTGACTGTACCTCAAATTCTTTTTGAGTTATTGTGTTAACATCATTTTAGCATAATTGCCACTGTGACCTTGAAAAATATGTCAAGGTCATCCATGTTTGAACTTGACATGGCTCTTGATAATGTGCATCAATGGTGTAAGTTTGATGACTGAATCACTAATTCTATTTCAGTTATTGCGTTAACACCATTTTAGCATTAATGCCACAGTGACCTTGAAAATGCGTCAAGGTAATCCACATTCCAACGCGACCTAGCTCTTGATAAGGTGCATCAATGCTTCCAGTTTGGTGCCAGTGCCTCAAATTCTTTTAAAGATACTATGTAAATAACTGTGTGATGGATGGATGAATGGATGAACAGAATTACAGCATGACGGAAAGACGGACGCTCACCATTTCTATGTCCCCCGCCGACAGCAACTTTGGCGACAAAGGGGACAACAACCCTACCGCAACAGGCTGTCACCAGGGAATGGCTGGCTTGCTGAGTGACCTTTATTCTCATAGCACCTACTCTAGATCACTGAATAATTGATAAATGTGAGCTCACCTTAAGCCCTTCAAATGTCAAGGCAGAGAGGTTGGTGCTATTTAGATTCAACTTTCGAAGACTTTTCATTGCTGAAATAAACAAGAAATATTTAAAACATGAAAATGAATATAACATTTTCAGGAAAAACAACAGATAAGTTCCCTCTGGCATGGAGGCTACATTATATTACAATGAATGACACCTCACTATATTAATGATATATTATATTATATACAAGAATGTGAAATATATCAATGGATTAACTGTGAAGGGATATATATTATAAATGATAAAATCTTTGCTGTTGGTATGTAACAGATAATCGTGATGTATTGAGATAGTAAGCTTAAGAAAGTTCTCCCGTTGAATCTGTATGTTTTGGCCGGGATATGAGTGTATATCCTATGGCACCAGGTCATCTGGTGAGAGGTCGGCTTCATAGTTTATTATTTGTTACAAGCTTCCACTCATAATCCTTTCCTGAGCTGATGTTATACAATGGAGGTCATTAACTAGATAGAGCAGTATCTGGGAATTCAAGAAGTATTCGCTGCTGCTTGCGACCTTGCACCTATGTGATAGTGAAAACCCTAGTTTGGCTCCTGGTGAGATCTCAGTAGTACTGTTGACCTGATTTAACAGCAAATATCTCAATAGCCCTGTGTTTGTATTGTGATCAAAATTTCTAATGTAAACAATAAATCTTGTATTACCAAGTTCCCAGGATTCTTTTTCATATTTCAATTCAAAGATCAAACTTGGAATCATGAACCTTGCATGCCATTTTACTGAGAGCATATGCTAAAAAGCAGATATCCAGGAAGCAGGTATTTGCATAGCAGATATCTGGACCTGAACTGTTCAAGACTTTCACTCCTAATTTGTACCTTCCTGATAAACACAAGGTAATGTATTTCCACAGCCATGAAGACACAGACAGGATCTGTCTCCTCCATGAGCTGTGTACACTCTCCTTACTGGCAACCTGTACAGCTTCTTAAATACGTTGTTTAAAACGTTCTTATGAGGCCAGCAGGCTGTCATTTGTGACATTACTGTTAAACACACTTCGCAAGACACACAGAACCCTCCCCATGTGTAACATAATGGCATGTTTTGTGGCAAACTGTTAGACAAATATGCTGTGTTGTTAGCAGGCACTTACATGAGAGGCTGCTTAGTCCTTTGTCAGTGACTGGTGTCTCACACAGATTAAGGACCTGTAGTTTCTGCATGTGTTCAGACAACAGCTGCAGGCCGGTGTCTCCAAACTGCAATACACACATATCATACAGGAGACCATGTGATCAGATAACAGCTGCAGGCCCATGTCTTCAAACTGTAATACACACATTCTGTAGAATTGATTTTTATTTGAGGGTTTAGCGGGTGGGCTACATTGGTGCTAAATTAAGAACACACATTATTTCATACAACCTAGACAACATTAGGACCACTCCCCCCCCCCCCCTCCCATGGCTTTAAGTAAGATTGAGCCACGATCCTTGTCAGTTCTGGTTGTTGTTCACACATAGTGGGCTGCTTCTACTCTGTAATCACAGTTGTTGTTGAGCAATTCTACAACTTACTGATATGTCAAACCAGCTGGCTGGGTACAGTACTCAGCAAACCTAATAAGTCCCGGGTTAATTACGTATTGTTTACACCTTGCGGTCCCGATATTGCCTGTATCATTTACGCGGTCACCTGGAGCTTGTTAGATGGTTGTGCTACAAATATATCTCTTATATGATCTTTCAAATATTTTTACTAGTTTGATTCAAAATGAATTACCTATACATATTGATTTGCGTGAAAATGTGAACTGCACTTATGCTGTAAAATGAAAATACGGCCAACATGTGCATCAAGTATAATGCTTCCATGATAACATGCTTGACCCTTACTTTTCAAGTACAATGCAAGTACTAAGCATTTTAAACATGGCCTACAGGCCTAATGTGAACCTTGCAATGGTATATTCATCGGGTATAATGCTTCCATGATAACATGCTTGACCAATATTTGAGAAGTACTTGATTAATTTTCAATTACATGTGTGATTGTAAACTCAAGTTCAAGCACCAATTAAACAAATGTCACTCCTGAAATACAGACATGGATGTACACAGCATAAAAATAATTATAGGTGCAGCCACAAGTCTTGTGTATGAGAAAGTAATCGGAGATGTATGGACATGTAAAATTTCAGGCAGAAACTAAAAAAACCTCTCTTGGGCTATATGATCAGATGTATGAAACCAAAAACATTTGTAGGTGGTGCCACTAGTTTTGTATTTGACAAAGCTATCTGAGATGTATAAATATGCCCAATTTCTAACTGATTTGTCAAATCTCTCATAAGAAATACGCAGGAATATACACTGCCAAAATTTTGGTAGGTGGCGCCACAAGTCTTGTATGCAAACCTAATTTGCTATCCGAGATGTAAGGATATGCACAATTTCAGGATGATATATCAAATCATTCCTAAGAAATAGGCAGGGACATACACCATGCAAGAATCATTGTAGGTGGCTACGATGGTCTTGTGTAAGAGATAGCCATCAAAGATGCATGAACAATTCAAAATGTCAGGCCAATACATCAAACTTCTCTTGAGTGGGTTGCACTGGGCTGACCAAGCTTAGATGAGGCAGGAAGTTGTCCCGAGTGAACTGAGACAAAATGCTTGCTGCAGCTACTGCACTGAGTAAACTCTTGACCTATACCTGGCTTCACTGAGTGAACCTTTGACCTGTTGCCTAAATGGATACAGTTAGCAGTCTGCCAAAGCTATAAATAGATTCAGACTGAATTTTGGCCTGTTGCCAAATCTGAAATAGTTGGCGGTCCCAAGCTATTTATATATACATAATCTTGGCCTGTTAATAAATCTGTTTAGACATACTGAAAGACTTTGGCTACAATACTTTTCTTTCAAGCTGACATATAAGTTTCTTTTTATCAAAATGTTTAGAATAATAAAAGATGCAGTCCCTCATTGTTAAAGTTCCTATAATTCTGACAAAAAACAATTCAAGTAAACTTGAACAAAGGCCACCTAAGGATAACTTTTGTGCAATGTCACAGAAGTTATAATTGACACGTCATTTTTGTAGAAGAAGACTACTGCAGCCCTAAATTTGATAAAGACTTACTTATGGCTACAAAAGTTACTCCATCTTTCTATGACTCTACCAATAATCAATAAACCCAATCTTTTCTTTCAAAATGGAGAAAACTTATAAAATTTTTGTGAAAACTAAAACCAATAAGCTTCATTTTTGTCATGAAACATTTTTGATCTGAAAGAGGCTAAAATTATAGGTTTTTCTCCATATAATAAAAAGGTTGATGAAGGTGGCACCACAAAACCTCAATTTCAAACACGAGTCATGTTGCAACATTTGCTCAAATCTTAGTGATGCTAGCTCCTGTTGTTCCTGAGATTCTTATGTTAGTTTGGCCAAATGACTAATTTCAAATCCCTGTAACTTAGCCAAAATTAGCCAAACTGGAACCAATCAAACAAACTTGAGTGCACTTATCATTGGGATCATTTCTGTGAAATATTGAACCATTTGGTTAAACAATTTTGGAGAAGAAGATTTTCAAAGGTATAATAGTTTTTCCCCGTTAAATGTTAGTTGATGTAGATGGCACCACAGAAAGGTCAATTCCATAACATTTGACATGCAACTGATTTTGCATAAAATTTTGGGATGCTAGCTCTTGACGTTCATGAGAAATTATGGGTTAATGAACTGATAACCAATGACCCACTTACAAAAAAGGTTGATGCAGGTGGCACAACCAATACCTAAAATTCAGATATGACTCATGACCAACATTTGCATAAAATTTGATGATGATAGCTCCAGCAGTTTCTGAGATTGTAATTTTAGTACGCTTTTTTAGACAGATGACTAAGTTAAACTTGCTGTAACTCAGCCAAAAATCACTGAACTTGAACAAGTCAAATACACTTGAGAGAGATTGTTCAAGGAATCATTTCTGTGAAATATTGGAGAATTCGGCTGAACAATTTTGGAGAAGAAGATTTTTAAAGCTTTTTTAGCTTTTTCCCTCTAAAATCTAAGTAAATGCAGTTAGCCAGAAAATAAGGAAAATCCGATAGAGTTTTTTAGATAATTAATTTTTGCATAAAATTTTGTGATGCTAACTCTTGCCGTTTTCAATATAGTATGGGTTAATGTACAGACCCCGGAGGACACGACACCATCCCTTAAGCTCACAGGTTCACTAAAAATGAAAATAGAATCATAACTTTTGACCATTATTTACATAGTTGTCAAGATACTGACCTGTGTTGACCATTATTTGAAAGCTTGTTTGTGATACTGACATGTGATGTCTGATATTCACATGCTTGTTGGAGATACTGACCTGTGATGTCTGTTTTTTACAAGCCTGTTTGAGATACTGACCTGTGATGTCTTTTATTTACAAGCTTGTTTGGGATACTGACCTATGTAGTCCTTCTTTAATATGCTTGTCTAAAATACTGACCTATGTTGTCCTTTATGTCTGTTATTTACAAGCTTGCTTGAGATACTGACCTGTGATGTCTGCCATTTACAAACTTGTTTGAGATACTGACCTATGTTTTTCTCTATATACAAGCTTGTTTGGGATACTGACCTGTGTTGACCAGAGATTCAAGTATCTGAGTGCGGGGAGTTTTATCAGGTCCTTGGCACAGTTACTTGTGACTTGTGTGAAGGCCAAACTCAAACACTCAAGGTTACCAAATGACCCGGAGCTCAACATTTTAGCCAAGTCAGCATCAGTAGACTTAGATGGGAGAGTCAGTTTCTTTGGACCCCCTTTTTGTTGCTGTAAACAAGAGAGAAGAAAATTAGTTGTGTGCTTTGACTGCAGAGACACATCATACCTAATATTGGTATAACATTTGTCAGCTGTGAGTGATGTTGTGAAATGAAGATTACAAATTTACCTGATTCCTGGTCATCTATTATTGTAAACTTCATATGAAACATCAATTACAGTCTGCTTGTCAACCCATTTTGATTCATTCAAGTGTACTCTACTCCATGCTAATGTGAAGGCTACAGTCATGTAAATATTGTGAGTCTGATGTGATGGCTCAATTCATCTAACTACTGTGAGTGTGTTGTGATGGCTACAGTCATCTAACTCCTGTGAGTCTGATGTGATGGCTACAGTCATCTTACTCCTGTGAGTCTGATGTGATAGCTACAGTTATCTTACTCCTGTGAGTCTGATGTGATGGCTACAGTCATCTTACTCCTGTGAGTCTGATGTGATGGCTACAGTCATCTTACTCCTGTGAGTCTGTTGTGATGGCTACAGTCATCTTACTCCTGTGAGTCTGATGTGATGGCTACAGTCATCTTACTCCTGTGAGTCTGATGTGATGGCTACAGTCATCTTACTCCTGTGAGTCTGATGTGATGGCTACAGTCATCTTACTCCTGTGAGTCTGATGTGATGGCTACAGTCATCTTACTCCTGTGAGTCTGATGTGATGGCTACAGTCATCCTACTCCTGTGAGTCTGATGTGATGGCTACAGTCATCTTACTCCTGTGAGTCTGATGTGATGGCTACAGTCATCTTACTCCTGTGAGTCTGTTGTGATGGCTACAGTCATATAACTCCTGTGAGTCTGATGTGCTCAGTAAAGCTAGTGCAATGACTCACTCAGAATCTGGTATAATATTAATTCTTGCACAATGCAAGCTATTTCTTTGACAATTAACTGCTTCAAATTCTCCTAAACTGTCTCGAGCTAACATTCGATCACCAAACTGTTTTTGCATATTCATTATATCAGGATGGGTAAAATCAAATATAAGACCTTTTTAAGATCTATGACAGGAGACCTTTTCAAGGCCTTAAAAAGCAAAAATAAGAATTTTTAAGACTTTTAAGTTCCAGCAGGAACCCTGTTAGTGACGTTTTGCTATTTCAAATTTATTCAGTATTTATTAATGAATTGAAAATTTGAATAGATAGAGAATATACGGCATTGGGTGCATGATGAAACATAAAAGCTGTAGAAGCCAGTTCTTCTCCTGCTAACACCCCCTTCTGTGCACTGAAGATATAACATCATTACTCATACTTATGATCTAAATACCTTTGTTGGAAATCAAGGGACATCTCTGGTCACACATCCTTACTTACTAATAAGCCTGACAGCAGAGACAATTTAACACATGGATGCAACATGGTGTGATCAATCAGCAAGTCTGCTTTAATCCCTGCTGTACACCCATATTTAGATTTTCCATCTAATGCACTGATAGATATGTGACTGCTACAATGAAGAATATCTGCTAATTACCTGCGTGCCGACGTCATATGGCAGCCCACAATCAATACACACATCTTTGATCAGTGTAATGGTGTGTTATCACATGAGAACTTGCACTTAAATTAAAAGGTCTGACTTTATGGGGTTGGTACAAGTTATTTGGAGCTGCTCCATGGCTGTTCTTATTTCTGACAAGCTGATCCATCTCACACTAGAATATCTGACATATATGCATTTCTGTGACTGATACCCTATCACAATATCAAAGTGATCAATACCCAAAGGCCTTGTCATTACACATTCATATAGCAATATCATAGAGATTGAAGGCCTGAAGTCTTGTCACTATACATTCTTGTCACAATATCATAGAGACTGACTCCTATAAGTCTTGTCATTAAACATACATGTCACAATATCACAGAGACTGATTCCTTTAAGTCTTGTCATTAAATGTAAATGTCATAATATATCAGAGACTGATTCCTTGAGTCTTGTCATTAAATATACATGTCACAATATCATAGAGACTGATTCCTTTAACTCTTGTCATTAAACATACATGTCACAATATTACAGAGACTGACTCCTTTAAGTCTTGTCATTAAACATACATGTCACAATATCACAGACACTGACTCCTATAAGTCTTGTCATTAAACATACATGTCACAATATCATAGAGACTGATTCCTTTAAGTCTTGTCATTAAACATACATGTCACAATATCATAGAGACTGATTCCTTAAAGTCTTGTCATTAAACATACATGTCACAATATCATTGAGAATGAAACATACATGTCACAATATCATAGAGACTGATTCCTTTAAGTCTTGTCATTAAACATACATGTCATAATATCATAGAGACTGATTCCTCAAAGTCTTGTCTTTAAACATACATGTCACAATATTATTGAGACTGATTCCTTAAAGTCTTGTCATTAAACATACATGTCACAATATCATTGAAAATGACTTCTTGAAGTCATGTCATTAAACATACATGTCACAATATCATAGAGACTGATTCCTTTAAGTCACGATACCATAGTGTCTGATACCATACAGCGTTGTAATTAAACATATATCACCATATTATAGTGACTAATACACCTAAGAGCCATGTCATTATACATATATCATAGTGACAATATCTGAATTTCTAATAGTGACAATTATTCTTGTCGACTTTCTCTGTAGTTCCTTTCATCTTCAATTTTTATTAATTTTTCTATGATTCTTGGAAGGAGTCATTCTAAAAACTGGGGACCCAGGGGTCATAATGCTCAGCTGTATATGTCTATAATGACTAATTTGATACAAGCCATCTGATACTTTTTTTTTTTATTTGTACTGCTCTGTTTTAATCATACTGGGGGATCAGTCAATTTGCTTATGTCACTTACCAGCTCCCGAAGTGCTATTTGTCGCTCACACAGGGCAGCATACATTTTCTTTCCCTGTGAGGTGCTCTGCAAAGTGGTAATGATCTGCATTTTGCAGTCACTGCTTTCTATGATCTCATACTCTAGCATAGCACACAGCAGTTCCATGGCTGCTTCATTCTCACGCAGGGCCAGCAGCATACATGGGCTTATCATCTTCTGCATACTCTGTAGAAACTTCTTCCTCCGACAACAACAGCAGATCAAGGTCTTCAGCTGTAAATATCAATATCCAAGATTAATAAACAACAGATCAAAGACTTCAGCTGTAAATATCTACATCTCATATTATTAAACAGCAAATCAAAGTCTTCAGCTGTAAATATCAACATCCAATATCCCCCCCCCCCCCCCCCCCTGGATAACATATAGGTTATATCAATAAGGATACAGTGAGAGATCTGACCCAGCGAGGTTTCCAACTCATCCAAGATTTTTGTAGTAACAATCAGTGTTTCAAATTTGAGGACAAATGTGAAATACTTCAAAAGTTATGGGCTTCACAAAAATTTCCATTTTGGCAGATTTGACCTTGAAGTACCATTAATTTCCTTCATATGATCCCTAATGATTAGTAATGAATAATATGATTTACTTCTTTATCATTAAAATTGAACTAAAAAATGCCATAGGTGACTGCATGGTGTTATTTGGAATACGTGACATTCTACCCCTCAATACAAGATTCTTATATCAACAGTAACTGCAAGTTAATTTCCTGTTATTATCAACTAACAAATTCCTTTTCTATTTTTCTTTAATTTGTTATTAAAAACCAATAAAAATTGATAAATTTATTGTTTATTGTTATGTTGTTGGTTAAAACTACTAGATGAGTTGGGTTGGACACCTGGATCAACTGTGGCTGGCCATAAGCTGCCTGGATTCCGTGTATGCCTCGCCTCAAGCATGCATAATACAGGTGACTCAAGAGGGGCTGGAGAGAGCCAAAGTCTGACAGGGTCTCATAAAAAACATTAATAAAAGCTACAATTTTTGGCCAATTTCTTTCAGCTTTCTAAACTAAAAAGCTGAAATCCTTATGTGTGCATGATATGAAAATTATATCAACAGTGCTCACGGGAAACAAACATGCCATGGTCACAGTTGGGCAAAATTTAAGGTACTAATTTTATATTTATACTAATAACTTATAAAATTTGAAAAATTCAGAACTAATTTTGGGTATTCAATTGAATCTTGATTAAATAATGTTACATCCCTGACAAAAAAATCTCTAGCTTCAGCAATGCCCTTGTTAAGGGAGTAAATATATTTCTTGATTTTTTACAAAGTGCATTATGTTTGGGCCCATAACTTAAAAAAATTACACAATACTGACATCATTCTGGCATGTGCATAGAGATTGAAAAATATGTATATTATTTATGATTAAAGTCAGATCAGTGGTTTTGATATTTGGCAGTCTTGAAGTGTAACAATGGGTTTTTAATGGAAAAATTAAGTTTTTCATTGATATCTCGAAGGTATTAAGTCCTAGAGACCAAATTCTTGGCATGGTAGGGGATTTTGGAGACATCTAACTGTATGCCAAATTTAAGGAACTTAGAGCTGAAGCTGGGGAGCTGAGCTCTTGCAAACTGCATAACACTAGCTTGGTGTAAACAATATGTTACATGGTGTTTGAAAACTTGAATAAAATCTACAGTTTTTTATAAACTGGTTTCAAATTATTGGTGTTCACAGTTGAAATGCTAACAAAAACATGCTGTGAAAATTAAATCCACAGTACTTACAGGAAAAAAACGTGCCACGGTCAAATTTGGGCAAAATTTAAGGTACCAATTTTTTATTTTTATTAATATTTTAAAAAATTTAAAAGATTTTCATCTTATTTTGGGTATACAATTTAATTTTGATTAATTAAAGTGATATTACTGGAAAAAAGGTCAATAGCTTTAAAATTTTTGGGTTAAGTGATCAAATATCTTTCCTGAATTTTTACAAAATGCATTATGTTTGGGCCCATAACTTTTTAAAATACAGACATAATTTCTGGCATGTTCATAGGAACTATATAGAGGAACATTTATGGTAAATATGAGGAAAAACAGATGAGTGGTTTTGATATTAGGCAGTCCTGAAGTGTGAAAATAGGTTTTTAACAAGTGACCCATGGGTCATGACGCTCAGCTGCCAAGCATGACCTGCGACATCATGGGCTGCAATTCACAACTTCTAGTAAAATTGTTGCAGAACCTATATGCCAATTTTGTTTAAACTTTCTACATTGCCATAAATTCTTATCATATATGTCTGGTTAAAACATAGTGAATGATGGTCTGAGGCAAAATGTATGGTTGTTGAGCTATCAGGAACTAATCCCACAGCTTGCTCGATACCTGTCAGTCTCAAAAGGAATACCACACAGGCCACATATAAGATCAAAATATAGCAAAAGATCAAGGAAATCCATGCAAGAATTATTGTGAAACGGGTGCTTCCATATTGATTTTTATTCAATACAAGCCAACTGTACTGAGCTTTCATAAATGATGGTCATATTTATTAAGAAATCTTTGACCCAATGCAAGATTACATTAATATACATCCCACTGCATTCACTTTAATAGTTCTTGAGATAATATGTTCTAAAGGAATTTAAAGATGGCATCCTGGTGACCATATTGGATTTCTGACAGGTCAGAAATTGAACAACAAACATCCTCTAAAAGGGAGCAAACATCATAAAAAAATCACAGAAACTGTCCTGGCAAAAGGATTTCTAAAATGGCTACCTGGCAGACATAATGGTTTTCTGACAAGTCACACATCCTCCAATAAGACACTAAACTTGCAGCAATTGCTTCAAAGAATGTAACAGTTATGAATGTCAAAAACAATTCAAAAGGCATGATCAGGTTGGAGAGCTCTCATATCAGATTTATGAAGATGCAAATGTAAAAAGTGCAAGTCCAATTTGTTTTAATTATCAGCTAGCTATTCAATGGGGTCAGCAGGGTAGGTAAACTGCAAAACCTAAAAGAAAAGAAATGCAGAAAGCATCACTAAGAGTCTTGTAATCAAATAAAGCCATCCTAAATCCAGGTACAGACCCACATATAATCAGAACAAACACTTGCTGGTATATCTGATAATTTGTATAATAATATTCAGATATCTAGAAAACTAAGTTTATTGCTATGATTCCATGATATAAACTGCAAAATGTTCCCATCATTTTATAAATCAGTAGCTAAACTTAACACTTAACTCTCATAGTCTTAATGCCTGGCCAAAGCATTCCGGCAACAGTTTTTTGTTATGCACTAATGATATATCCATATCACTCCATGAGCTGATACAAAAGGGAGTCATATATCACAAGTGTCACTGACAATTATGGGCACATAGTGAGATGTACCAGTTGTGAGTGCCATATGGTTATATATACAAGAAAACAAGAAAAATAGAGATGGTCTACAAAATAAGTTATTGTGAACATCCCTGACCTATGACCTTGGCCTTTTGCCCACATATCAACTGGATTCTTTCTAAATGATTGGTAACTACTAACCACTTACATCTGGCCGGGTGTAATTACTTGGCAACCAATGAGTGAATAACTTAGACCTGCAACAATATTGTGACCTTGACCTTTGACTTTTTGAAAGATCAAAGAATTGGGATGAAAGGTTTGGCTTAAAATGCATCCACAGGCTTTTCAAAGAAGTTGGTTCTGTGACCTTGACCTTTGACCTTGTGACCTCAAAATAATTATGGTTCTTCCCCTGTTGGTAGGTGAGCTGTATGTGAAAAATGGAAGGTTTGGGATGAAAATTTTGGCTAAAAGAATTATTTCTGGGGGGTGCAAACACACCCCATAACTTTGAGAATATAGGTCGCAGTGACCTAATTTCAGGTTTGCAAGGAGATCTTTTTAGAACCTCTAAAACTGCATAGGGTTCATGGCCCTAGCCCCTACGGTTACGATTTGTGCCCTGCTACGGCCGGCCGCTCGGACGGACGGACAGACGGAAGGACGAAGGACAAAGACCCATCGCTATAGCCCAGCATGACTGAAAGTCAGCGGAGCTAAAAATAGTCAACTATATTTCTGTCAGGTGACGCCAATGTTGCGTGAAGAAAAATGGAAAATAGAATCAACGATCAAGCTCAATTTCTGCTTATCTGACAGTGGATCAAATATAATAATCCTGCCAATGTTCAGAATTGATTACCTGTGAATGAAAATATGATATCCTTTCATAGTTTTGTATTTTAAATCTGAGTACTTAACAGACTGCGGATTTATCAGCTACTCAATACGTTCGCTGGCTGAATGGAACAAGTATCTCTCTGACCTGTTGGGCGACCACAGTTATATGCGGGTCATGGGGATCATCATGGCATATAATTCCAAGCTAACTGTCAGCATTTTTATTGTCGGAAGAAACATTTTTGAAACCACTGCGCTCTGAAGACCCGTGACCTGTGTCAATGGGAAAATGGCTTTGAAGTTCACCCGAGTTCACCTGCCTTTTGTCACCTGTTCATATTTACAATCAGCAGCCCGTGGTCATTTGCGTGTTTGCTCGCTTGTGCAGGCATCAAATGTTGTTGCCAAGCAATTCCTAAACAGACTTTGATGTAAAGTACACAGAGGTCTATGCCATTGATAAACCCCAACTGATTACGCAATACTCGTGCCTCTAGCACCCATGCTCAATCGCCCATGAATGAAGCTCGTTAATAATAACTAGGCACGGGGTGAAATGCTGGTTGTCAGCATCCAAGTTTATTGCATGAATTTTGATATACCGCATAACCCAATTAAAAGGACAGCCTAAATGGCCAAATTTAAAAAAAAATAGTCCAAATCCACAGTATTTAATGACTGAAAGGGCCACATATGTACCCGACATACCTGGAAACGAACATCAGATGAGCGACTAGGCATGTCTTATCTGCGTCAGCCGGACTTTTAGGTCGGGAGTTTGACGAATTCTGGGTAAAATTTGGACTGTCAGGCTTAGACCACCAAATAAAATGACCCCCCATTCGTGAATTATTTTTTGAGGAGCAAATTTCTTGACGTATTTGCAGAAATTTATGGTAATCTATACCTGATAAAAGCAGTCTTCAGTTTTCAACTGACTAGGAATTCACTTGTATAAACCATACAACATGTATAAAGAGGATATGCAGTCACAATATTTACATCCATGATTAAATTAAAGCCACAATATGGTTTAAGAGTTAAGCAGCACGTATCCAAAATTCTAAACAAGGCCTACAGGCCTAATGCGAACCTGTGCATTGGGAAATACACCAGGTATAATGCTTTAATGCTGGAACATTACTTTTCATGTATATGAACAATGAAAGTACTAAACATTTTGAATAAGAAACAATTACACAACCATCACTGCTGAAATTCTGGCATGGGTGCACACAACACAAAAACGATTGTAGCTGGCACCACCAGTCTTGTATACTTCGAAGCTATCAGAGATATACACATATGCCAATTTTCAGACTGATATATCAAATTCCTCTGTAGAAATAAGCAGGCACATACACTGTGCAAAAGTCAATGTATGTGGCACCACCTGTTTTGTAAATATGAATACCATCAAAGATGCATAGACAGGTCAAAATATCAGTCCAATACATCAAACTTCCCCAGAGTTTGATGCACTGGGCTGACAAGGCTTAGGTGAGTAAGGCAGTTGCCCCCGAGTGACCTGTGACAAATTGCTGCCTCAAGCTACTCCACTGAGTGAACTCTTGACCTGCACCTGGCTAGACTGAGTGAACTTTTGACCTGTACCTGGCTGCACTAAGTGAACTCTTGACCTGTTGCATAATCTGACACAGTTGGCAGTCTGCCAAAGCTATAAATAGATTCAGGCTTAGCTTTGGTGCCAAATATGATGCAGTGAGCAGTCTGCCAAAGCTATAAATAGAATGCAGCTACTGCACTGAGTGAACTCGAGACCTATACCTGGCTTCACTTCTTCCAATCCTGGCACTGTGCTAAAACTATTTATAGAGCTGACATCATCTTGGCCTATGGCCAACATCAAGGCACTGGCAATCTGCCAATGGTAAACCAAGTGCTGCCACCTGAACACAAAAGTGGTCCCTACTTGAAATAACTTAAAAATTTATTTTCCGAATACAAAATGCTTTTCAGCTGACTTTTTATAAAAAAGAAATCAGGAATATATGTAAAATTATTACGGATGCATACTGAATGCAATTTTAAAGTACAGATATATCTCACTGATGGCAAATTCTTGAATTAAGTTGAGTAGGGATACCAATAATTTATAATCCACGTACAGTTGTCTTTATATAGCCACAGAGAGCTGAATATCCATGATTGTAACATTGCCTGGTATGATGAATAACTTAAATCATAAATCTAAATTTTTTAAAAGCTTTTAAAAAAACTTTCTTGTCAATATTAACCAAAGATAACCTGAAATCTAAATGTCTACTGGCATGATGTAATAGATGCTGATAAACTGGTGCCAGGCTAGATGTAACAGCATCACACAGCTAACATATATGGTTAAATGACTCAATTCAATCTTTATAAATCAGCCAAAATTCATTCTTTGGAACCATAAAAGACAATTATTATAAGAATTATTGTAGGAATTATTCTTGCAAAATATTAAACAAACTGGCCTCAGTATCATTAGTCAAAAAACGTTTTGTAGGTTTATAACTCATATGGGAAAATACAGCAAAATGGCAAAGTTCAGCTTCCCATAATTCAGCCAAAAATCATTGAACCAAAATCATTTGAACAAACTTGAATTATCAACATCTAAGGATAATTAATGTGTGAGATTTAAGAATTTGGCCCAGTGGTTTTTGAGAAGAAGATTTTTGTAGCCACTTAGCTAAAATGGGCTGTTACGGCATATGACTAAATTCAGCTTCCCATAACCCAGCCAAAAGTCACTGAACTGAGACCATTTGAACAAACTTGAATAATCAACATCTAAGAATAATTAATGTGTGAGATTTAAAAATTTGGCCCAGTGGTTTTTGAGAAGATTTTTGTAGCCACTTAGCTAAAATGGGCTGTTACGGCATGACTAAATTCAGCTTCCCATAACTTAGCCAAAAGTCACTGAACTGAGACCATTTGAACAAACCTGAATTATCAACATCTAAGGATAATTAATGTGTGAGATTTAAGAATTTGGCCCAGTGGTTTTTGAGAAGAAGATTTTTTTTAGCCACTTAGCTAAAATGGGCTGATATGTGATATGACTAAATTCAGCTTCCCATAACTTAGCCAAAAGTCACTGAACTGAGACCATTTGAACAAACTTCAGAAAGCACTACCCTAGGATCATTTCTGTGCGATATTAAACAATTTGGCCATATCGTTTCAGAGAAGAAGTTATTTGTAGACTTCAGTTTGATGCGGGCACTGATGACCCCCATACAAAAAAGGCCGATGCAGGTGGCGCCACCAATACCTAAATTTCAGATATGACTCATGTGACCAACATTGGCATAAAATTTGGTGATGATAGCTCAAGCCATTTCTGAGATTGTAATTTTAGTATGCTTTTTTGGACAGATGACTAAGTTCAACTTCCTGTTACTCGGCCAAAAATCACCGAACTTAAACCATTCGAACAAACTTGAGAGAGATTGTTCCAGAAATCATTTCTGTAAAATATTGGACAATTTGGCTGAACAGATTCGGAGAAGAAGATTTTTTAAGCTTTTTTAGCTTTTTCCCTATAAAATCTAAGAAAATGCAGTTAGCCAAAAAATAAGCAAAATCCTATAGAGTTTTTTAGGTGACTCATTTTATGCATACGATTTGATGATGCTAATTCTTGCCGTTTTCAAGATAGTATAGGTTAACGTACAGACGACGGACGACGCCACACCATCGCATAAGCTCACAGGTTCGCTAAAAATTGGCCATTAGCTTCCACAACAATATGAAAGTCAATAATGACCACAGCCCATGTTCCTTCTGCCAGTAACAAGACAACCTCTTAAATTATAATCATTGGCTGCCATCACCAGGGCTCAGTACTGTTGCAGGTTTTAGTCAATAATTGTCAAGTCAATAATGCCTAAATGTTAGGTGACTAATTATTGATTCATTATCAATTATTAAATAAAAACTTGTGCAATTCATTTGAGGACTTTATTGTTGAAAATTTCAAAATATTTCAGACACTCATATTTTAAATCCCTTACTGAGCAGAGTAACATGCATATACCATTTATTCAATAATATTAAATCAAATTTTTTAATTTCATCAATTAATACCCTTATTTTTTAACAAAATTAGATTTTTCATCGTTTGAAAAGAAACAACCTTGACCTTGTTCAATGTTATCATGACTCCTATAAATTATAGAGAGGTGTCTTTTTTTTCTTCAATATTCTGTACTGCAATATGCAAGTCCTACATATATGATTAGGAAATATATCACTCCCTTTAAAAATCATCTGAATAAACATATTTATTTACTGTAACAGGCTGGAAAATTATCATTTGGAAACTAACTAATGTCATGATCTGTCATGTCAACAGGATTGGCCATGAGAACCATTCTGTGAACAATACCTGAATACTGTAATTTAGTTGTCAGGGAAGCTGTTAAAATCCCCTATTATTGCTCCCCTGGCAATCTAGAAAACAGCTGAAATCTTTCCAGTTAAAATTTGTTAACCAAAATATTTGTACAAGTTCTGTTACTAAGAATATATAACAGAATTGTTAATTTAAAAGAATTATCTATCTAATATGAGTTCACAGGTTTTAAATGAAGACAATGTCAAGGCCCTGGCCTGGGCATTATTCAAAACACAGCAGGTTAGCAAAGTCCAGGGCTATGTTAATAAGGGAATTCCTATTCAAATTAATTCATCTGACAAACATGCCCAATAGCGACAAAGGAGGTCATGGAAATAAGCATTGAATATGAATTACAATTTAGCTCTGGATAATGCTGGGAGCGTGCAAGACCACCTGCAGTGCAGGCCTGCATGCTCGGTTATTCATACTCTTGATAAGCACGTGAGATGATATGAACACATTCAATACTACTGTTTTTTAATTTTGTCACAGCCATTTTTGAGTAGGTGACAATGAAATAATAAAATTTCTGAATTTTATTATTTCTGTCGTAAGGTCTATCCTATCTATTTTATTTGGAGGCAATTTTAGGGTCGGAAGATCTGTAATCCAACTAAAAAAAAAAAAAAAGGGCCTAATATCTTGGGCAAGTTACCATGGCTAATAGCTCTGAGCTCATAAGCATAAGCTGTGTTACTTTAACATAAATTCATGTATGAAGTTTCAACCAAAAATGGCTGCACAAGTCACATTTCAGATTGGCCTGATTTGTAAGTAACTATTGATGCTAACATGGATATATGTTCAAATGACACAATAACAACAATCTTAAGATTCAATGCAATATATTTGTTTGCTCATCCAAAACTGTGACATATAAGTCATGTGTCAGTCTCAGAAAATACAATTATTATAAAACTGAGAAAATTCAAACTCTAAATAGGCCAGGATGGTAGAGATGAAATGCTATGCTCAAACTGACTGAAAGTCAACTCCTTTAAAAAGGAATCACTTTCAGTCACTGATCAACTGACCATGATCCCATACAGCTCCCCTTCATCATCACATGCGATGCCCCCTGGGCAGTATAGGTGGAACCAGCCCTCCTTGCCCTCACGGATTCCAAGTACTGTCTGGTGAACCTCACATCGACTATCTGTTGCCATGTTAACAATCACCTTCTTTATCAAACTACAAAACACAGTATACCCAAAGTCAGACAGCAGTTAAGTTTGTCTTACAAAACACAGGATAACCTCAGTCCCACAGCAGTTAAGTTTGTCTTACAAAACACAGGATAACCTCAGGCACACAGCAGTTAAGTTTGTCTTACAAAACACAGGATAATCTCAGTCAGACAGCAGTTAAGTTTGTCTTACAAAACACAGGATAATCTCAGTCACACAGCAGTCATGTTTGTCTTACAAAACACAGGATAACCTCAGTCACACAGCAGTTAAGTTTGTCTTACAAAACACAGTGAACCCAAAGTCAGACAGCAGTTAAGTTTGTCTTACAAAACACAGGATAACCTCAGTCAGACAGCAGTTAAGTTTGTCTTACAAAACACAGTGTATCCAAAGTCAGACAGCAGTTAAGTTTGTTTTACAAAACACAGGATACCCTCAGTCACACAGCAGTTAAGTTTGTCTTACAAAACACAGTGTACCCAAAGTCAGACAGCAGTTAAGTTTGTCTTACAAAACACAGGATACCCTCAGTCACACAGCAGTTAAGTTTGTCTCACAAAACACAGGATAACCTCAGTCACACAGCAGTTAAGTTTGTCTTACAAAACACAGGATAACCTCAGGCACACAGCAGTTAAGTCTGTCTTACAAAACACAGGATAATCTATGTCACACAGCAGTTAAGTTTGTCTTACAAAACACAGGATAACCTCAGTCACACAGCAGTTAAGTTTGTCTTACAAAAACAGGATAATCTCAGTCACACAGCAGTTATGTTTGTCTTACAAAACACAGGATAACCTCAGTCAGACAGCAGTTAAGTTTGTCTTACAAAACACAGGATAATCTCAGTCACACAGCAGTTAAGTTTGTCTTACAAAACACAGGATAACCTCAGTCACACAGCAGTTAAGTTTGTCTTACAAAACACAGTGTACCCAAAGTCAGACAGCAGTTAAGTTTGTCTTACAAAACACAGGATAACCTCAGTCAGACAGCAGTTAAGTTTGTCTTACAAAACACAGTATACCTGAAGTCAGACAGCAGTTAAGTTTGTCTTACAAAACACAGGATACCCAAAGTCAGACAGCAGTTAAGTTTGTCTTACAAAACACAGGATAACCTCAGTCACACAGCAGTTAAGAGTGTCTTACAGATACAGTATACACTCAGTCACACAGTTGATAATATATGAAGTTTCAATTATTTCCTAATTTTTTATTAGACCAAATGTTTTTCAAAGTTTACATCAGCAATAATACACAACCGAATATATAATTTGTTTTCAAATTTCAGACTTAAACAGCTTAATTCCAAACACATACAGCATATGAAAGTTATTTCAACAGTGCTTATAGGAAAAATTTCATAATTAATATTTATTTAATGATAACGGAGAGATGATGGACAGAGCTGATCACTTTATGTTCCATTCTCCTTAGGCAAGAATATGTTTCAATAAGATCTTAATTTTTTCTAATCCTATAATTTTTTTAATTAAATAAATTTAACACATTTGCAATAAAAACTAATGTCCTAGTGCACAGGAATAAATGGCAGCGGGGGGGGGGGGGGGGGGGGGGGGAATGGTAGGATTAACAACACTTCTGCATACACATACAGGGCAAACAAAGCCTGATCTCCAATTCTGCTAAGGCAGGAAAATTATTAACAAATGTTTGTATTAGATCCTCATTTTTTTATCACATCAATTTTTTATTATAAGTTTATATTTCTATACATTTGCAATATGACATATATATCTGAATATAAAAGTTGATTCATAATTCTCAATTGCATCATCATAAATCTCAATCTTGTTAGATAACACCACATCATGCATACAAATGTTTATTCATTTTACCACAAAAATATATCTTTTAAATCTGCAAAACAATAAATATATAAAAAAAATACTTGATTTAGATTTCACAATTTTTAATTGTGTCTTTATTTATCCATAATGTGCTTCATATTTTATAATAATTTAAGCATACTGATGGGTTCAATTATATTTGTTAAAATCATTACACAACATTGCATCTTCTGGATTACACCTTGAATTATTTTTTCAAGGAAAGTTTTTGCATATCGGAGTGGAAACAGCATTACAATTAAGGAGATACAGTGAAAACAATAACAATTACTGCATAACACTTGGTGGGTTGGGTTTGCGGGGGGGGGGGGGGGGGGGGGGGGGGGGAGTGGGAGGTGATTGGGTGGTGATATGAGAATAACTGTACACCTGTCACAGCAGGGGATCTCCCCCAGTAACTGTAACAAATCAGAAACCCTGGCATAGCTGACTTCCAGTGACCTGGAGTGGGACCCTGCATCTGTAATCAAAGCAAGTGACTACAGGAAAAAAATCAATAACTAGCTTAATTTTCAAGCTTTTATTTTCAAATTTCAGATTTAGACAAACTAAATATTTATGTTTACATGCTGTGAAAATTAAATCAATGGTGCTTACAGGAAAAAAACGTGCCATGGTCAAAGTTGGGCAAAATTTAAGGTACTGATTTTTTATTATGCTAATAACTTAAAAAATTTGAAAAATTCAGAACTAATTTTGGGTATTCAATTGAATCTTGATTAAATAATGTTACATCCCTGACAAAAAATCTATAGCTTCAGCAATGCCCTTGTTAAGGGAGTAAATATATTTCTTGATTTTTTACAAAGTGCATTATGTTTGGGACCATAACTTAAAACAATTACGCAATACTGACATCATTTCTGGCATGTGCATAGAGAATGTATAGAAAAATATGTATATTATATATGATTAAAGTCAGATCAGTTGTTTTGATATTAGGCAGTCTTGAAGTGTAACAATGGGTTTTTAATGGAAAAATGAAGTTTTTCATTAATATCTCGAAGGTATTAATTCCTAGTGACCAAATTCTTGGCATGGTAGGGGATTTTGGAGACATCTAATTGTATGTCAAATTTTAGGAACTGAGAGCTGAAGCTGGGGAGCTGAGCTCTTGCAAACTGCATAACACTAGCTTGATGTAAACAATATGTTACATGGTGCTTGAAATCTTGAATAAAATCTACAGTTTTTTATCAACTGGTTTCATATTTTTGATGTTAACAGACAAATTACTAAGAAAAACATGCTGTGAAAATTAAATCCACAGTACTTACATGGAAAAAACGTGCCATGGTCAAAGTTGGGCAAAATTTAAGGTACCAATTCTTTATTTTTGTTAATATTTTACAAAATTTAACAGTTTTTGATCTAATTTTGGGTATACAATTTTATTTTGATTAATTAAAGTTATATTACTGGAAAAAAAGTCCATAGCTTTAACATGTTTTGTGTTAAGTGATCAAATATCTTTCCTGATTTTTTATAAAATGCTTTATGTTTGGGCTCATAATTTTTTTAAATTATATAATACAGACATAATTTCTGGCATGTACATAGGAACTATATAGATGAATATTTATGGTGAAGATGAGGAAAAACAGATGAGTGGTTTTGATATTAGGCAGTCCTGAAGTGTGAAAATAGGTTTTTAATAAAAAATTGAGGTTTTTCCTTAATTTCTCAAAGGAACGAAGTCCCAAAGACCCAGTTTTCGACTTGGTAGGAGATCTTGGGGACATCTAACATTATGCCGAATTTTGGATTCCTAGGTCTTACGGTTTCAAAACGTGCCACATCTACGGACGGACAGACGGACGGACGGACGACGGACAATGGACCACGACTATAGCTCAGATGAGCTAAAAATACAGGTTATTTGTGCCACCAGTCTGCAGGAACTGATGAAACACTCCATGATAAATATTCATGCAAATAATCATGGTGATCAATGCAGTAGTTATTCAGATACTTGAGCTTTATATCAAATTTTGCATTATTAGGGGGGGGGGGGGGGACTTCGAAGCCCCACAGCTCGAAGGATATGGGTAACTGAGACCTAATTCCAGGTTTCCAAGGACATTTGCCAAGGATCTCCCTCAATTTTATGTTACAAGATTCTAGGCCTAATGGATACAATTTGTGCCCTGTCTGACTGTCTGGGTGCTAATATGACATCTTTTCCTATATGTCACAAAATATAGGTCATGGTGACCTAATTTCAGGTTTCCAAGGTCATTTGCCAAGGATGTCCCAGAATGTTACATTAGAAGATTCTAGGCCTAACAGATACAATTTGTTCCCTGTCTGACTTTCTGGGTCCTTAAAACCTGTTTTCGGCCTGTAGGTCGCAAAATGTAGGTCACCATGACCTAATTTCAGGATTACAAGGAAATTTGCCTAGAACCTCCCAGGATATTGTGTTAGAAGATTCTACGCCTAACAGATATGATTTGTGCCCATCTGACATTCAGGGTGCTCAAAATCATGTTTTCCGCCTGTAGGTCACAAAATATACGTCATCATGACCTTATTTCAGAATTACAAGGAGATTTGCCAAGGAACTCCCTGGATGTACAGTTAGAAGTTTCTAGGTCTAACAGTTACGATTTGTGCCCTGTTAACAGCCGGACTGATGCCGGACAAAGGGTGATCGCTATGTCTCAGATGACTTACAGTCAGCTGAGCTAAAAATTGAAAAAATACAGGTGGCACTACCAGACTGCAGAAACTGATGGAACATTCCATGATCAATATCCATGCAAAGAATCATGGTGATTAGTGCAATAGTTGTTCAGATACTTGAGCTTTTGTATCAAATTTTCCATTATTCTGGGGGGTACTTTGGGGCCCCAGAGCTCAGAGGATATGGGTAACAGAGACCTAATTTCTGGTTTCCAAGGAGATTTTTTATCGACCTCTCAGATTGTCAAGTTACAAGATTCTAGGTCCAGCGGTTATGATTTGTGCCTAGTTAACGGACAGACAGGCAGACAGAGGGACGACGGACAAAGAGTGATCACTATAGCTCAGCATGAATGAAAGTCAGTGAGCTAAAAAATGTTTGTTAAAATAACAAAAAAATACAGGTGGCCCCACCACTTTTCGGGAACTGACAAAACTAACTGTGGTCAATGTTCAAGGAAAGATTCGTGTCAATCCATGCATTAATTATCAAGATATTGGAGGTTTTGTATCAAATTTTTTATTATTCTGGGGGGTACTTTCAAGCCCCATTGCTAAGAGGAAATAGCTTGCAGTGACCTAATTTCAGGTTTCCAAGGAGATTTTTAATTGAACTTCCTGGATGTTCTCTTAGAAGGTTCTAGGACCAGCAGTTATGATTTGTGCCCTGCTAACAGACGGCCAGACGGACGACAGACAAAGCGCCATTCCTTTGACTTGGTCAGCTGAGCTAAAAAACAAAGCAAAATACAACAGACTCGGTTTTTTTAGATGATTAATTTTTTGCATAAAATTTGGTGATGCTAGCTCCTGCCTTTTTGAGATAGTATGGGTTAATGCACATACAACAGTTGACAGACGATGCCTCAACATCACATCAGCTCACATGTTTGCTAATTAGTGAGTAAATATCTTTCCTGTTTTTTTTTCGGAGTGCATTATGTTAGGGCCCATAACTTCAAGAAATTACACAATACTGACCTAATTTCTGGTATGTACATAGGAAATATATAGAGGAAGATTTAGATTAAAAATGATCAAAACCAGATCAGTGGTTATGATTTATGGGTTTTTAATGGAAAATTGAGGTTTCTACTTTAAAATCTCAAAGGAACAAAGTAACAGTGACCCAATTTTGGGTTAAGTAGGAGATCTTTGGGATATCTAACACTGCATAACTTTGGATTAGTAAGTCTAACGATTTCAAAACCAGTTTCACGCACAGACAGATGGACAGATGGCACAACAGATGCAAAGACAGCCAATGGATGAAGGGCCAAGGCTATAGCTAAGTGGACTTTTAGTCAGCTGAGCAAAAACCCATTACATATATATATATTTCTATAATATATATATATAATTAAATTAAACAAGCATTTCCCATCTGTCTTTGTTTTCATACAGTTCTCCCAGCTTGTAAATAAGTATGGTCCTTTCATGTATGGTCCATTTGACCTTTCCCTTTGCAAAAATAGTTCATAAAGATCAAAGTAAATAGATTTTCTTGCTATGTTTAAAGTTTAAAAATAAACTCAACTCACTTGGTGAAGAGTTCATGGGCCAAGGCACTGAAATGACAAAAATATTAATATTTTACTGAGCAACATTGGCTACAAACATGAATGTTCACTACACCAGTTATTTACAAATCAGATATACTTTAAATCAAGGGACACATGGGTCATAGTGCTCAGCTTAATTCTGTAAAATGTTAACAAATGCAACATTTCTATTTTCTATTGTTTTTTGTTTTTATATATTAGCATTTGAAAAGCTATGAGGAAATTTGGTGATAATAAAGTACAAACAAGGGACCTATGGGTCACGGCACTCAGCTGTTATATAAGATAAAAAAATATGATTTTGAAATGAGGCACATGCTGGTTTTGTGTGGAAATAAATATAAGCTGTATTATGAGTTGTTAGTGTTAAGCTTATGTATGATTTTGATAGTTTCTTTGGAGACAGGGAAGAGACTGATTTCATTTATTTTATTAACAAATGGAGTGTCACTGTCATACAGATTTTGACTTGGCCATATAACTGATAAGCAGCACATATAAGATAAAGAATTTAACTATTTATTAAAATTTAATAACAAATATTGTGCAAAATATAATTTTTATTAAAAATAAAAAGAGAATCATATGATTTTTTTAATAAAATATAACTGAAATGATTATTAAAATAATATTATAGAATATATTCATAAATGCATTCATGAATACATTTTGAAAGTATTTGCACTGGTATTCAAATACTTTCATTTTTACCTGACTTCCCGTTCTTATGCAAGAAATTATATAATGGAGTACATATTCATATTTATATTCATATACATTTGCCAAGTATTCGCACCATGTCTGGTATTTATTCAGTTTTAGCCAAACAATGATGTTGAGAATCAGAATATAAACAAAGGACCCATGGGTCACAACAACCAGCTTAAGTTTGAAATTTTTGCAAATGCAAAATATGAAAAATATTCTATTGTAATGTTTTTTATTTATATAAGCATATGAGAAGCTAAGAGGAAAGGGCCCTCCTACTTGGTTATAGTAAAGTTCTCAATATATGATTGCAAACTAATACTCTGACAAGACTGTCATGAAGAAAAACAGTAAAAGTTTTGAGATACTGTGATGCATATGAAAAATTTGCAGATGGACAGGCAAGTGGACAGAATGGACTAATACCTTCATTTCACTTTCAAGGGAATAATGCATTTAAGTTTATATATAACAACATGGCATCTACAAAATTATTCCTTGAATCCCTATTAAAACGTTTTGCAGGACATGCTTAATTTTATTCACCAAAATAAAATAAAAGATTCAGTACATTTGATAAATTAAACTAGATGTGTCGGAACGACACGAATGCCCCCGCCTTGGGCAAATTAGAAACATTTGTCAAAATTTGGAAATTTTTTTAAGTTCAGGAGGTGTCGTATGGTCAAAAGTAGGTCAACAAGGGCAAAATGCAAACTCGATCTGTAACGGGTCATTATCAAGCAACACACCAAAAATCCTGCCAGTATATGCAGGCATTGTGAAAAAAGTCCATACATGTGCATTTTCCATAAAAATTTCTGTCTTTGATGAAATTTTCTGTTTAGGAGCCGTAAAACAATCAAAAGTAGGTCAACCGGGATGAAACGCAAACTCAATCTGTAACTGTCATTATCTGCCCACACAAAAAAAATCAGGTTGGTATCTGCAGGCATTGAGGAAAAAAAGTCAGTACATATGCATTTGTTATGAAAATTTATATTTTTCATGAAAATTTCTAAGTTTAGGAGCTGTAAAACGGTCAAAAGTAGGTCAACGGGGACGAAACGCGTACTCGATCTGTAACTGGTCTATATCTGTCCACACACCAAAAATCAGGCCAATATCTGCAGGCACTGTGAAAAAAAAAACGTACATGTGTATTTGTCATGAAATTTCATATTTATCATGAAATTTTCTATGTTCAGGAGCCGTAAAACGGTCAAAAGAAGGTCAACCAGGACGAAACGCGAACTCGATCTGTAACTGGTCTATATCTGCTCACACACAAAAAATCAGGCCAATATCTGCAGGCATTGCGAAAAAAAGTCCGTACATGTGTATCTGTCATGAATATTTCTATTTTTCATGAAATTTTCTAAGTTTAGGAGCCGTAAAACGGTCAAAAGAAGGTCAACCGGGACAAAACGCGAACTCGATCTGTAACTGGTCTATATCTGCCCACACACCAAAAATCAGGCCAATATCTGCAGGCATTGTGAAAAAAAGTCCGTACAACTGTTTGATTTCGGAATGATGGAAGGACAGAAGGACGGAAGGACGGAATGACGGACATGGGTAAAACTATATGCCCCGGCCACTTTGTGGCGGGGGCATAAAAAAACATCTTTTCAAATAAAGTATACACACTGTTGGTTGATTGAGGGACAAACAATATCATTATGCTAATTACAATCTCAGCTATAATTAATTACTGGAATTAATAGTCAATTTCACACCTGGTGAAGTTTTACTCTTCTGAAGTAAAGCATTACTTATCTGATGAACATCCACACTTTCATAGCAATACATCATTTTGTGGACACAATTAAATGTGCACTTTAATCATTGTAACCCTGGTGGTACAATACAAAATCTAAAATGTAGCATGTCCAAGATTAAAATAAAACACAGAAAATTATAACATTCATCTAGTTTATGCACCAGCTGGGGGGGGGGATGAGGGGGGGTGAGTGCAGGGCAGAGGGGAAGCCTGCTAGTAGTGGCCAAGCTGGGCCAAGGCAAGCTGCCTGGGGTGGGTTACATAATGCAAGTGAAGGCTGTACTACTAGGTGGGCCAGATGTAAACAACACTTTACATGGTGTATGAAAACTTGAATAAAAGCTACTCTTTTCAAACAATTTCTTTGAAATTTCAGATTTTAAAAGATTGAATCCTTATGTATATATGCTGTGAAAATAAAATCAACAGTACTTACAGGGAAAAAACGTGCCACTGCCAAATTTGGACAAAATTTAAGGTATTGATTTTTTATTTATGCTAATAACTTGAACAATTTGCAAAATTCAGATCTGATTTTGGGTAAACAATTGAATCTTGATTAAATAAAGTTATATTCCTGAAAAAAAAGTCTCCAGCTTCAGCAATTCTCATGTTAAGTGAGCAAATAAATTTCCTGATTTTTAAAAAATTGCATTATATTTGGGCCTATAACTTCAAAATAATACCCAATACTGACCTAATTTTTGGTATGTGCACAGAAAATGTATGGAAGAATATAAATACTAAATCTGATCAAAAACAGATCAGTGGTTTTGATATTAGGCAGCCTTGAAGTGTAACAATGGTTTTTTTATGGAAAACGGAGGTTTTTCCTTAATATCTCGAAGGAACAAAGTTCTAATGACCCAATTTTTGGTATGGTAGGAGATTTTGGGGACATCTAATGGTATGCAGAATTTTGGATTCGTAGGTCCAACAGTTTTAAAACGTGCCCTGTTAACGGACGGCCGGCCGGACGGACGACGGACAAAGGACCACGACTATAGCTCAGATGACTTATAGTCAGCTGAGCTAAAAATATAATTGCCAAACTTATTCTATGACATGACTGCCATGAGAGAAACAGTAAAGTTTTTTTAGAAACTGTTTTGCATATGAAATATTTTCGGTTGGACAGACAGGCAGACAAAAAGGACAGAATACTTAATTTCCCTATCTGGTGAGGCAGGGGAATAATGATTTTAAATTTATATTAAACCCCCCTTCAGCATATCCATTCCTGGCAGTCACTGAATTCCCACAACTTCTTGGAATCCTTGCAAAGATTTGACGACTGAAGTGTTCATATTTACTGACTTATTTGAAGGAAAGTGATAAAGACTGTATCAAGTCCCTGGACAGATGAGGTGCCACCTACAGATTATAATCACACTTCAGTCATGTGCTGATTAAGTTTGGTAAATTAGGTGAAGAAAGCTGCAAGAGATATCTGGTAAAAGAATGGGGAGGGACTGACAGACTCGGACCATTTAGTGGTCCTCCCTCCTTATGGCAGGGGACTTACAATAAAATTTGACTATATTAAACACACTGCTGTGAGCTTGGGATTTTTACCAAAATAATGACAGCTCAATTTTAGAGTTTAAAAGCAAAACTATTTATTAAGTGGTTATTTTGGGATATAGGCATCAGTTTCTCATATTCAAAATTTGACAGCATATAAACAAAACTAATATTATTAGTCCAATTAATGGAATGGCAGTCTGCATGTCTGACAACTCAGTCAACATACTGGGGGTAAAACTTGGACAACTGCAGGTTACACATTGCAGACTTAACTTAAACCTTAACAATGCCCTGAAAATATAAACTACTTACTCATCGGGGAATGGTATTGGCTGTAGAAGACTGCCCAAATTTGGTCTCCAATCTTCAAACTGTGACCTGTAATAAACAAAGAATGAATAGGTGACAGCGCTCAACTGAAATTTTCTATGAGGTTACTAGCAGAAAATCCTAGCGTATGGAATAGTAGTTCCTTGTATAACAGTATTTTCAAATGCAAGTGCCAGAGCTAATGCCATTTTGCAATACATTTTGTCCTGCATTATTGTTTCCATTCTTACACATTCTTCTCATGAAATTAAATGAAATCAGTCAATCAGTTTTGCTGTTATTATGCCCTTTAATGTACGTGGCAGTAATGGGAAGGAAACTGAAAAAATCTGAGGATAGTCAGTGATATCAACAGAAACCGTTTACATTGCTCTTAAAAGTCCAACACATGTATGTGCTGTGGCAACTGTGATTTGATGGGTCTTTATTCATACTCACATTGCCTCAAATATGGCTATATAGCAGGCAATCCTTGAGTCTATCTCGGCAACATTTTGGTCTACATGGACATTGTTTATTTGTTCCCTTAGGGCACTGAAATAAAACAAGAAAAATATATAATGAGAGAAGGATTCATATTAAATGAAATACCTGATTGACGTAATTTTTAGGACTGTCCCTGAAGAAATGTCAAGAATGAGCGATTCTCTCTTATAAAGCTATGGCAGTCACCATTATTTCCCCCACCTTGTTTGATGATTTTGAGTTCTTGAAATTATGTCAGGGTTTCCGAAGCCCCTAAGTATTGGCTATCAAAAGGAAATTTCCCTGAAATTATAACCTAAAAGTTTCCCCAGAATCCTCAAAAAAAGGTCACATATCTTAACCTAGAACAGCACCACATTTATTAGATGGAATCCCCTATATTGTATTTACTATTAACATCATCGCTTTCTGTCATAAATATATTGAAGCCATCTGTACCGTGGAAGGGAATTTCAGTGTTCTGGCTAGGACTTATCTGCTTTCTGGCCGGTTGCATTAATTTTGAGGAAAATTGCTTGTATAGGTCTCGCCAGTTCACTAACCCAGTGTTATGTCAAAACATGACAGTTTGGCCGGATTCAATTGAAAAGTACATTGTAATAAAAAGTGTCCAGTTTGAAACATTCCAGCACCTTTCAGGCCACATAAACGTTTGTTTTGACACATGGAAAAAGTGTTAGCTTTTCAGCAATTAACAGCTGATGTCAGACTGCCTAGTTCCTCAGAAATGTTAGGATATGAATTGTTTCTTGGTCCTTTTGGTTGATGGTGAATGGGAATGATTGGCTAACAAGCAAGTCATAAGGTCAATGGCTGTTACGTCTTATGTGCGGCACCCCTTGGATATTTCATGGTGCGTTATTACTTTGAAAATGAAAGAAACCCTGGGAAAAAATGTGCCACCTGACAAGTTAGCGCCATACCAGCCCTCCAACATTACGACTAGATTACTGGCTGTCAGTATACCTTTAAATCTAGGTCTGAGGAACACATTATAAAGCCCAATGAGGATGCAAATATTTTTATCATTTTTTACACCTCATGGCCTCCAGGTACACAGTCAATTAACATAAACTTGACCAATCATTAGCATTTTTGTGTTCTTTCTAACAACAGCAAACATGAGCATTAAGTTCCATTTTTACTCAGCATATTAGTAATTAATACAGGCATGGCTCACATGGGTTACTAGATGCAGCCAACTCGTACGCGATACAGGAAATAATTCGTTACCATAGAGACAAGAGTTTCTGTTTGGGGTCTGAGTCCACATGTGTTCTTATGGGTTAATTCATCATTCATAGCATTAAGATTATGGGCTGTTTACCACAATATGAATGCAACATGATGAAAGACCACTGTGATCACGACTCACCAGGCTTACCAGGTAATTATCTGTCCTACTGAGTAGGGTTGTCATTGATAAAAAAATATGAGAAAATATAAACAAGTAACACATCGGTCATGACGCTCAGCTGCCAAGCAAGACCTGCAACATCATCGCCTGAAACTCACAACTTCCAGGCAAATTTTTTAAGTATCTATTTGCCAATTTTGTTGAAACTTTCTACCATGAAAGAAATATATATCACATATGTCTGGTTAAAACAGTGAGTTTATGAACTGTGACAAAATGTATGGTTGTTGAGCTATCCAGAACTAATCCCACAGCTTGCTTGATACCTGTAAGTCTCTAAAGGAACACCAAATAGGCCAAATATAAGATCAACATATATAGCAAAAAAGGGACCCATGGGTCACAGCGCTCAGCTGATGTTTGAAATTTTTGCAAATGCAAAATATTTTTTTCTAATGTTTTTTATATATATATACATATATATATGAGAAGCTAAGGGGAAAGGGGCCCTCCTACTTGGTTATAGTGAAGTTCTAAATATATGATTGCAAAACTAATACTCTGACAAGACTGTCATGAAGAAAAAACAGTAAAAGTTTTGAGATACTGTGATGCATATGAACAAGGGACCCATGGGTCATGGCACTCAGCTGAAGTTTGAAACTTTTGCAAATGCAAAATATGCATTATATTCTATTGTAATGTTTTCATATTTATAAGCATATGAGAAGCTAAGAGGAAAGGGGCCCTCCTACTTGGTTATAGTTAAGTTCTAAATATATGATTGCAAAACTAATACTCTGACAAGACTGTCATGAAGAAAAACAGTAAAAGTTTTGAGGTACTGTGATGCATATGAAAAATTTACAGATGGACAGGCAAGTGGACAGAATGGACTAATACCTTTATTTCACTTTCAAGGGAATCATGCATTTAAGTTTATATTAAAGCCTTTTTTTAGCATATCCACTTTTTCAATTAATAGTTTTTATCTGATTCATTTTTTTTATTTAAAGGTTTTATAAATTCATAATTAAAAATATCTGAAAATATAAGTTAAAATATCAGAATTCTAAGTTGCAATCATTTTTTATCCAGAGTGTAGCTAATATCTGGTCATATTATGCATACACATATATTTTATTATTTTTAAATTACAAATGTTTAATCTGAATATAAAAGAAAATAATGCCACAACATGGCATTTTCAAGATTATTCCTTGAATCACTATTAAAAAGTTTTGTACATTGGGAGTTTTCAGTACATGCTTAACTTTATTCACCAAAATAAAAGATTCAGTAAATTTGATAAAATTTAAACATTTTTTCAAATAAAGTTTACTTTATAAAGTACACTGTAAGTTGAATGAGGGACAAACAAGACTATTGTGCATAATTACTATCTCAGCGATAAATGTTTACTGGAACTAGAATACGGGTAGTTGACAAGTGACTACGTGTATCCGCCAAAATCAGAGTAGGACGGGTGAAGTGAGGTATGGATTGAGTGGCAAGAGGAAATAGAGTTACATGTGTTACATATTAGAGTGGATGTCTGCCACTAAAACAGGATTGAAGGTGGGGCCACCTGTTATTTGAACAAGAAACAATCCAAGATGTATACACATGCCAAATTTTAGGTGGAAAAGTCAAACCACTGCAGAGATATGAGTGATTTTATCCCACAGCAGACAAACAGATGGATGCTGTGCAAAAATGGCTGCAGGTGTGCCACCATTTTTGTGTATGTTATAAAGCTATCCAAGGGCTACATTTGTGTAAAAAATTTTTCCTGATTGGTCAAACAAGTCCGGAGATATAAGCATTAATGTCTGCAGCATGAACATGAATAAAGATGGCCCAACCTGTCATAAAATCAAGAAAGCTATCCAGGATGTATACGCATACCGAATTACAGGTAATTTGGTCAAACCACTGCAGAGATGAGTGATTTTAACCCATGGCAGACAAACAGATAGACGCTGTGCAAAAATGGCTGCAGGTGGAGCCACCATTTTTGTGTATGTTATAAAGCTATCCAAGGGCTGCATTTGTAAAAATTTTTTTTCCTGATTGGTCGAAAGAATCCGAAGATATAAGCATTGATGTCTACAGCATGAACCTGAATGAAGGTGGTGCCACCTGACATAAAATCAAGAAAGCTATGCGGATGTATAAGCATGCCAAATTTCAGGTAATTTGGTCAAACCACTGCAGAGATATGAATGATTTTAACCCAAGGCAGATGAACAGATGGACACTGTGCAAAAATGGCTGTAGGTGGCGCCACCATTTTTGTGTATGTTATAAAGCTATCCAAGGTCTACATTTGTGTAAATTTTTTATCCTGATTGGTCAAATGGTTCCCGAGATATGAGCTTGGATGTCTGCAGTGTGAACGTAAATGTAGGTGGTGCCACCTGTCATAAAATCAAGAAAGCTATCTAGGATGTATACGCATGCGGAATTTCAGGTGAATTAGTCAAACCACTGCAGAGATATGAGTGATTTTAGCCTAAGCCAGACAAACAGATGGACACTGTGCAAAAATGGCTGCAGGTGGAGCCACCATTTTTGTGTATGTTATAAAGCTATCCAAGGGGTACATTTGTACAAAATGTTTTTCCTGATCGGTCAAACAGTTCCCGAGATATGTGGGTTTATGTGTTGAAACAGATGCACAAATGGACGCTGGGCAGAGAGGAAAGGTCAGAGGTCAAGGTCAATTGGTTAGACACCAGTTCACATGTGACCAGATAATGGGTGTAAGTTTCAGAAAAATCTGTCCAGTTGTCTCACAGGAGTTCTCTAGAAACGAACGCGGCGGCGGCGGCGGTGAAACCCGGTCAAAAACAGTATCTGCAAAACTTCGTTTTGGCGGATATAATTAATAGTCAATTTCACACCTGGTGAAGTTTTAACTCTTTTCAAGTAAAGAATTACATATCTGATGAACATCCACACTTTCACAGCAATACAGTATAGAGCCCCGTTTTTTCCGTTTTAACGGAAAAACGGACGGAAAAACGGAATTAGGGTTCGAAAACGGAATAAGGGTTCAAAAACGGAATTATATCAAATACACGGAATACGACGGAAAGTCGGATTTAGAGCCGATTTAAACTGCAAATTAAAAAATTCTCACCCAATATCTTATTAAAAAATTCTTTCAAACTGCGCATTACCGCATGTCATAGCGTCTCAGAGGCGAAATAGCTTTGAATATAATATAACCATACTTGTTTCAAATGTTTGAAATGATAGACGGTAAAAAACAGACACTACACAGCAGAGAACTGTCTTGCCGATTCAGTGAACACATGCGCTGGATTACTTACGTGTGGGCCTGATGAAGAACCATTTATGTGAAGGACCAGGTATAATTTTAAATATACGTAAAGTAACTATGGCAACAATGTTAGCAGTAATTAAATTTAAAATATTTTAAACAGCTTATTGAACACGTAATACATTTAATCATCTGGATTTAAAAGTTAACTCTTAAGAAGATGTAGCAATTTTATTACATAAAATATAAAGATAAAACGGAAAATTCCAGAATTTTGATTTTATTAAAACGGAAAATAATTTTTTATAAAACGGAAAAAACGGGGCTCTAAATACACCACTTTGTGGACACAATTAAATGTGCACTTTAATCATTGTAACCCTGGTGGTACAATACAAAATCTAAAATGTAGCATAGCCAAGAATTAAATAAAATACAGAAAATTATCACTTTCATCTAGTTAATGCACTGGGGGGGGGGGGGGGAGTGCAGGGCAGAGGGGAAGCCTGTTAGTAGTCGCCAAGCTCAGCCATGGCAAGCTCCCTGGAGAGGGTTACAAGTGAAGGCTTTACTATTAGGTGGGTTTGATGTAAACAACACTTGACATGGATAAACTTGTTTACTTGTGCATTCAACCGATCCTCTTGCTTGTCATTTCAATAAAAATACAGTACACGTATAAAGGTTCCTGCAGTTAACCTTTTTGCAGAGAGATGGCAGCGCTTTCGAGGTCATAGCAGGTCATTCCAGTTATCATTGCCAGCCACGCGTGACATGATGTGAGTACGATACCGATTGTTTCCAGCGCAGGGCTGTTCACCAATGATTATATCATTATACAATAATGTGTTCTATATGATTTATTTATTAAATCAATCGAAAATGTTATAATATATTGTCCCACGTTTATCAGGGGCTAGCATAATCAATTTTGGTAAGTCAGTATATAATAATGTCCCGAACTTGATGGTAGGCCTAACAACGTTGCTTCCCAGAGCAATTTCATGCCAAATCTTTCATCCGAACGATCGTTCATCCGAACAAAAAGCTTCCCCCCCCCCCGAGGCTTTCGGATAAACGACGGTCTACTGTACATTTTATTTCCCTTGCATGCCGATGAATAACTAGAATACGGTAGTCGACAAGCGACTACTTGTATCCGCCTAAATCAGAGTGGAACGGGTGAAGTGTTGCATATTAGCATGGATGTCTGCAGCCAAATTGTGTATGTAGGTTGCGCTACCTACCAAAAAATCCAGAAAGCTCTATACACATGCAAAACTTTGGCCCAATCGGTCAAACAGTTCCCAAGATATGAGCTTGGATATCTGCTGCATAAACTAGAATGCAGGTGGCGCCACCTGTCATAAAATCAAGAGAGCTGTCAAGGATGTATAAACTTGCAAAATTTTAGGCAGATATGTCAAACCACTGCCGAGATATGAGTGATTTTATCCCATGGCAGACAAACAGATGGGAGCTGTGCAAACATGGCTGCAGGTGGCGCCACCAGTTTTGCATATGATAAAGAGCTATGTGAGATTTATACACATGCAAAATTTTGGCCCAATCGGTCAAACGGTTCCCTAGATAAGAGCTTGGATGTCTGCAGCGTAAACTTGATTGTAGGTGGCGCCACCTGTCATAATATCAGAAAAGCTATCCAGGATGTATAAGCATGCCGAATTTCAGGTGAATTAATCAAACCACTGCAGAGATATGAGTGATTTTAACCCAAAGCAGACGAACAGATGGACACTGTGCAAACATGGTTGCAGGTGGTGCCACCATTTTCGGTGTATGTTATAAAGCTCTCCAAGGGCCACATTTGTGCAAAAAAATTTTCCTGATCGGTCAAACGGTTCCTGAGATATGAGCTTGGATGTCTGCAGCATAAACGTGAATGTAGGTGGCGCCACCTGTCATAACATCAGAAAAGCTATCCAGGATGTATACGCATGCCAAATTTCAGGTGAATTAGTTAAGTCACTGCAGAGATATGAGTGATTTTAACCCAAGGCAGACAAACAGATGAACACTGTGCAAACATGGTTGCAGGTAGCGCCACCATTTTTGGTGTATGTTATAAAGCTCTCCAAGGGCTACATTTGTGCAAAAGAATTTTCCTGATCGGTCAAACGATTCCCGAGATATGAGCTTGGATGTCTGCAGCGTAAACGTGAATGTAGGTGGCGCCACCTGTCACAAAATCAGAAAAGCTATCCAGGATGTATACGCATGCCAAATTACAGATGAATTAGTCAAGTCACTGCAGAGATATGAGTGATTTTAACCCAAGGCAGACGAACAGATGGACACTGTGCAAACATGGTTGCAGGTGGCGCCACCATTTTTGGTGTATGTTATAAAACTCTCCAAGGGCTACATTTGTGCAAAAGAATTTTCCTGATCGGTCAAATGGTTCCCGAGATATGAGCTTGGATGTCTGCAGCGTTAACGTGAATGTAGGTGGCGCCACCTGTCATAAAATCAGAAAAGCTATCCAGGATGTTTACGCATGCTGAATTTCAGGTGAATTAGTCAAGTCACTGCAGAGATATGAGTGATTTTAACCCAAGGCAGATGAACAGATGGACACTGTGCAAACATGGTTGCAGGTGGCGCCACCATTTTTGGTGTATGTTATAAAGCTCTCCGAGGGCTACATTTGTGCAAAAAAATTTTCCTGATCGGTCAAACGGTTCCCGAGATATGTAGGTTTATGTGTGGAAACAGACGCACAAACGGACGCAGAGCGCAAAGGAAAGGTCAGAGGTCAAAACAAAATCGGGGCGCAGCAGTTCACATGTGACCTGAACATAATCCCGGGTTTCGGAAAATTCCGCCCAGCAGTTACGGAGGAGTTCTCCGGACACCTACGCGGCGGCGGCGGCGATGGCCAGCTGAAAACATAGTATCCGCAAAACTCTGTTTTGGCGGATACAATTACTTTCACTCATCTTATAGTTGACAGGATTTACATCAAGAATATTTTTTTTCAGTCTTGACACAGTTATGACATGAGTCAGTCTTGACATGATTATGACATGAAGCAGTCTTGAAATGATAATGACATGAAGTAGTCTTGACATGCTAATGACATGTATCAGTCTTGGCATGATTATGACATGAAGCAGTCTTGACATGATTATGACATGAAGTTGTCTTGACATGATTATGACATGAAAGTCTTAACATGATGACATGAAACAGTCTTGACATAATTATGACATGAAGCAGTATTGACATGATTATGACATGAAGTAGTCTTGACATGATGACATGAAGAAGTCTCGACATAATTATGACATGAAACAGTCTTGTCATGATAATGATACGTATCAGTCTTGACATGATTATGACATGAAGCAGTCTTACACAATTATGACATGAAGCAGTCTTGACATAATTATGACATGAAGCAGTCTTTACACAATTATGACACAATAATGACATGAAGCAGTCTTGATATGATTATGACATGAAGCAGTCTTGACATAATTATGACATGAAGCACTCTTAACACAAATATGACACGATTATGACATGAAGCAGTCTTGATATGATTATGACATGAAGCAGTCCAGACATGATTATGCCATGAAGCAGTCTTGACATAATTATGACATGAAGCGGTCTTGACACGATTATGACATGAAGCAGTCTTGACATAATTATGACATGAAGCGGTCTTGACAAGATTATGACATGAAGCATCCTTGATATGATTATCACATGAAGCATTCTCGACATGATTATCACATGAAGCAGACCTGACATGATTATTACATGAAGCAGTCTTGACATGACTGAAATAAGACGAACAGGTTCTCAGAGTGAAATAGACGTATTAGCTAATTTCTTGGAGGAATGAGACCACAGTGATCTAATTTCAGGTATGTAATTTGCCCTAGTCTGAAAGTATGCAAATTATAAGATTTGTGGCTTCAATGATTTAGATTTGTGTTAACAAACATCTGTTTGGATAATGGACAATTGATACTGCTCAGATGACTTAGTCAGCTAAAATTCTTATACGTATGACCAAAACCAAACCAGGTGTGGAGACCCATAAGACACATTAGCCATTTTAACTAGACAGCCGATATGTAAACATTTTATGGAGTATCATATATGAATGGTTTATGGATAGAAAGGAGGATGGTCACTATTTACCCTGTTCTGCTGAGGCAGGGAAAAATAAATGGTGGGTGATGGGCCTGCTTACGTTTTACGATCCTCGTAACATTTGTAGACAGCAGCCAGGCCCACAGCCACCAGGTTGGGCAGGACTCGAGGGTGAGGACACGTGCTGGCTACACCATGCATGCTGTAATAAAGAGAACCGCATACAATCATTCAAGAGATTTCATGTCATAACAAGTTTGACAAAACAGATAAAAAAATTATGAATGATGCCATAGCAACCACACTTGCATGTTGACCTTGTGACCCCAAAATCATCAGGAATCTTTGCCTATTATTAGGTAATCTATTAGTGAGAGATAAAAGGTCTGGGATGAAAAGTGTGGCTTAAATTTGAAAAGATCTATGAAATAATTTAGTTAATTTATGTTCAAGGTTTGTCTACGGTAGCAGCATGACTATGCTGATACCATAATATCCCTGACTGAGAAGATACAAATAATGGCTGAAAGATAATTTCATCATTTTTTAAGCCCACAGGTTTTCAGAAAAAATTTAACATTTTGATTTGAAACGGGAAGTAAAACTATATTTCCACTACATTTTTGTATTTAGTCTATAAACTAGAATTTCTGGGCACCCAAGTTGCCATAGTATCCCTAGACAATTAATCCCTCCCCCTTTAAGTACAGTCCCATATGGAATGTTCCTGAAAAGACATTTCTCCAAATTTGTTGCACTAGTGATACCAATTAAACTCTTCATATTTGTGCAATTTTCACCAAAAACAGATCTACAGATGGGAACACCATGCAGGATTTCAGGCTGAGACACCAATCCACTAATAAAAAAAAGTGCATATATGTATTTATTCCAAAAAAAACAGAACAGCAGGTGGTGCCACCTGAGCGTCTACAACAAAGCTATCAAAGATGGATAAACATGCCAACATTTCAGGCTGATACAACCATCCACTCCACAGATATGAGTGATGTTACCCCAAAACAAATAGATGGATGGACACTACCCAAAGACAACTGAAGATGGTGCCGCCAGTCTTGAATGCAAGATGGAGATATCCAAGATCTATGGACATGCACAATTTCAAGCCAAAAAGGCAAATCACTTATGAGAACTAGAATATCAGCAGAAGCTGACAAAAGCCCTCAGCCAAAAGAACAGTGTTTAGAGGTGGTAACAGTAACAAGTACAAAATATCTGTTCTCACATGGATGTATATCTGTACATGTCTCAGTTATAAATTTTAAATGGAGAGGTATGTACCATGATTCATAACAATCCACTAAATGCTTCCTGAAAAATAAGCTTCTAAGTTTTATTCTATTATAAGCTCTGTGACCTTAAAAAGTAGGTCAAGGTCACCCATCTTCGAACTTGACCGAGATTTTGTCAATATACATCTTCACCAAAGAAATAAAATTCCTATTGTGAATCCTTTTAGAGATATCCTGCTCACAAGGCCAAAGTTGAAAAATCCAAGAAAAATTCATTAAAAATCAGAAATTGTTTGGAGGCGCCCCCAAACTTGTGCAGCAGTTACAGACCATCAGTCCCTATGATCATAGTAAGTTTTGTGAAAATCCACCCAATGGTTCCTGAAAAATAAGCTTCTAAGTTTTATTCTATTATAAGCTCTGTGACCTTAAAAAGTAGGTCAAGGTCACCCATCTTCGAACTTGACCGAGATTTTGTCAATATACATCTTCACCAAAGAAATAAAATTCCTATTGTGAATCCTTTTAGAGATATCCTGCTCACAAGGCCAAAGTTGAAAAATCCAAGAAAAATTCATTAAAAATCAGAAATTGTTTGGAGGCGCCCCCAAACTTGTGCAGCAGTTACAAACCATCAGTCCCTATGATCATAGTAAGTTTTGTGAAAATCCACCCAATGGTTCCTGAGTAATAAGCATCTAAGTGTTTTTCTATAATCAGCTCTAAAATGTAGAAAAATAGGTCAAGGTCACCCATCTTCGAACTTGACCGAGATTTTGTAGATATACATCTTTACCCAGGAAATAAAATTCTGACGGTGAATCCTTTTCAAGATATCCCGCTCACAAGGTAAAAGTTAACGGACGCCGGCCGGACGGCCGGACGGACGGACAGCTTGGGTGACGACAATAGCCCATCAGCCTAAGGGCTGAGGGCTAAAAAGAGCATTTATTTATTCTATGAAAACGGGACAGTAGGTGGTGCCACCTGTCTGGTCTACATCTTGGAAAACTCCCAGGATGTATGTACAACCAAATTTCAGACCAATACATTGAACCTCTCCTGAGATATGAGAAATTTTTACCTAAAGCAAATGTATGGATGGACCCAACAAGAAAACAAATGCAGATGGTGCCACCATTCTTGAAACGAGATGGGTGTATCCTTGTATGCACAATTTCAGGCCAATATGGTGAATCACTCTTGAGAAAAGGGCATTAATTTATACTATGAAAACAGTAAAGTATGTGGTGCCACCTATCTGGTTGACAAGAAAACTCTCCAAGATGGATGTACATGCCAAATTTCAGGCCAACACATTAAACATCTCCTGAGATATGAGCAAATAAATCATTATTTCTGGACAAAAGTTGTCCCATTTGCCAAAATTCTGATGAAGCTTAAAGCCAATAATATAAAGGGCGTGTAACAAATATCCATACTCTATTACCATGTATCTCTGTCATGAACACCCAGAATCCAAAAACATTGTATACAAAGAAATAATTATCTTTATTCTTTGCCGTTTCCATTACTTAAGTAACTGCACACATGTGGCTACTGAAAATACACTTAAATGATCTTTACCTTTTCACAAAGTTCTGGACCACTCGTATTCCATCGTTTTGTGAATTGAGCGCCTGAACATACTCCTGAACAAAGGTCCTCATCCTCGGATACTTCCCAAAGTCCTTTAAATAAATGTGTATTGTTTATGTTATTCATTGGAAAATAAACCTCAGATTCTTTAAGATTTTACTTAAGGCTACAAAAGATTACGTTTTTTCTATCCACTTGATATTAAAATACTCACAAGACAGAAGTACAAGGCAGAAATTCTGATTTAAAAGATGGAGGATATACAAAACATACAATAAACATGATCAATGCAAGTTTGGGTAATTCTATTTACAATGTACTTTTGAAAGTAGCTCAATGTAGTCCTGAGCTATTTTAATAAACAAAGATAATAGACAAGGCCATCAGAGATTACCTGTTATCCCTAAAACTTAAACCAGTTCTGAATCGCTGGCCACAGAATTGATTCTTTCCAACAGATAATAATAAGAAATGATTAATGAACACATGTAGTGTTAGATGTTAAACAGTATACATGTGATAATCTACAACATGCTGAACTCACAGTCAGACACTGCTCTGGTCACAGTATTCACAAATCAGCAAAGAGTCATGCTTTATGAGTCAATTTGCAGCAGCAACATATGCAGCAAATGTGAAACATTCATTTGATAAATGTAAAGTAATTTCCACTTTTAAAACTATAAGAGATGCCCAAGGAAAGGAAATCTTAGACCCACAGTCATAATAAGGATCAGCAGATGCTGATAAAGATAATAATCAGTTTTAAGGAGGCTACATTCTCTGTACCATTTATACCGACAAGCCAAGTTTTCAAATTATAAACCATTTTTTATTGATTCCCTTGAAACTTTTTGATGTAAACTAATGGAGTTACAATCAGAGGAATGGATACTTGTATCACTGTCCAGTATCAGAAGGGACCTGCATCCCAGCCCCTGAGGTTTTACTGCATGCTGCTGCGTATTATACTCATGGGGGGGGGGGGGGGGTTAAGAGTTTCCATTGTATTCTGCTTTTGGATGCTGAGCACATGCCTTGCTTTTGAGGATGATTCACATGTACTTTCAGGAAATATAATGCAAGCATAAGTTGAAATTTAATGTATGCAAACAGTTTATTTAAAGAACAAATCCATGAGCAGTCCATAGCTTTGGAACACTTAAGAAATAGTTTCCAAATTTCTTGTTTAACAAGTAACAGCACCTTAAACCTCAGCTTCTTCATGAAGGGTGTGCGAGTGATTTTGGATTGTTCTGTGTAAATTTTTTATTATATCTCACTTTACTGCACAGTTACCTAGTTATTTTTAATTTTCCTATAAAGTTACATTTATATGCTTGCAATTGATGTTATTTCTTCACACAACTTTTTTTTTTTTAGTTTTTTTTTTTGTGGAGGTAACTGCTCCATTTTTTTATGCCTGCTTAAATTAGTATTATGTACATCTGCAGAATTCCATTCCGGTTTCCGACTACATGACAGGGGCTTACATGCCATAAACCTGGCATCAACCAGGCTCCGTGTATCACTCCTGCGGGCCCTGAGTGTGTCTCGTCCCCTTTGCTGGGTCATGACACTGAGGAACCCCTGAAAGGCGCACTCGTTGGTGAGTGAAACATGACTGTTGATCATAGTATTCCCATCAAGCCTGCAGAGCGCTCACCCTGGGTAGGGGCCGACCTTGGAAAAATCTCACCGCCTCAGCTGAGATGCGAATCTCCCAGCTGTAAGTCCTATACTCTACCCCTGAGCCACAGAAGCCAGTCTTCTTCAAACAACTTGTTGGTGAACCAAGCAAGCCATTCCTAAAGACTGGTCTGTCCTGGCTGAGAAATGAGTGGGCATGTTCTTAAAATGACTTAATTTTGACATTCGTTTCACTGTATTCTATTTCAATACCAAGTAGCCCTTAACACAAAAGTGCTCACTAAAAATTACAAGTTGCAAATTCATTACATTTAAAAGGTGTATTCAGCCAGGAGGGGACTGATTTGACATCTTCATTGCCAAATGATACTAAAGTACTTGACCAGAACTGTGTAGCCTATCAGGGATAACACTAGAGCATTAGGCAAGCACCGGTAGCCAGATCAAAGAGCTTTCACACCGAGGTGCTGTTTTTCTTATAAAGATTGCAGGTGATAACAGCTATACCCTGCATTCAAAGTAGATTATGTTCTCCTCTCATTATAACTCCATGATAAAACTAGAATACGGGTAGTCGACAAGCCACTACGTGTATCCGCCTAAATCAGAGTGGAACGGGTGAAGTGAGGCATGGATTGAGTGGCAAGGGGAAATAGAGTGAAGTGTTGCATATTAGCATGGATGTCTGCAGCCAAATTGTGTATGTAGGTTGGCCCCCCTACCACAAAATCCAGAAAGCCGTCCAAGTTGTATACATATGCAAAATTTAAGGCAGATAAGTCAAACCACTACATGTATATGAGTGATTTTAGCCAGTGGCAGACAAACAGATGGACGCTGAGCAAAAATGGTTGCAGGTGACGCCACCAGTTTTGCGTATGATAAAGAACGAGCTATGTGAGAACTATACACATGCAAAACTTTGGCCCAATCGGTCAAACGGTTCCCAAGATATGAGCTTGGATGTCTGCTGCATAAACTAGAATGCAGGTGGCGCCACCTGTCATAAAATCAAGAGAGCTGTCAGGGATGCATAAACCTGCAAAATTTTAGGCAGATATGTCAAACCACTGCCGAGATATGAGTGATTTTATCCCATGGCAGACAAACAGACATGAACTGTGCAAAAATGGCTGCAGGTGGCGCCACCAGTTTTGCGTATGATAAAGAGCTATGTGAGATCTATACACATGTAAAATTTTGGCCCAATCGGTCAAACGGTTTCCGAGATATGAGCTTGGATGTCTGCAGCATAAACGTGAATGTAGGTGGCGCCACCTGTCATAACATCAGAAAAGCTGTCCAAGATGTATACGCATGCCGAATTTCAGGTGAATTAGTCAAGTCACTGCAGAGATATGAGTGAATTTAACCCAAGGCAGACAAACAGATGGACACTGTTCAAACATGGTTGCAGGTGGTGCCACCATTTTTTGTGTATGTTATTAAGCTCTCCAAGGGCTACATTTGTGCAAAAAAAATTTTCCTGATCGGTCAAACGGTTCCCGAGATATGAGCTTGGATGTTTGCAGCATAAACGTGAATGTAGGTGGCGCCACCTGTCATAAAATCAGAAAAGCTATCCAGGATGTATACGCATGCTGAATTACAGGTGAATTAGTCAAGGCACTGCAGAGATATGAGTGATTTTAACCCAAGGCAGACGAACAGCTGGACACTGTGCAAACATGGTTGCAGGTGGCGCCACCATTTTTTGTGTATGTTATAAAGCTCTCCAAGGGCTACATTTGTGCTAAAAAATTTTCCTGATCGGTCAAACGGTTCCCGAGATATGTGGGTTTATGTGTGGAAACAGACGCACAAACGGACGCAGAGCGCAGAGGAAAGGTCAGAGGTCAGAACAAAATTTGGGCACAGCAGTTCACATGTGACCCGAACATAATCCCGGGTTCCGTAAAATTCCGCCCAGCAGTTATGGAGGAGTTCTCCGGACACCTACGCGGCGGGGGCGGGGGCGGTGGGCTGAAAACATAATATCCGCAAAACCCTGTTTTGGCGGATACAATAAGACTGCCTAAAGCAAGAGGACTGTACCGTAAGTCATGCTGCTGTCCAAGCTAAATGCATGCTATATATTCCTGGATATCATAACAATTAAAATTTCATAGGCTACATTCTTTGACCTTTTCCTATGGACGTTAAATTTTAAATAAATTGTCAAGCATATGAATAGTTTACAAATGGACATACAGATGGAACTGATCACAAAACCCCTGCCCAGCTGAGGCAGGAGATAATAACATTTTTCACTAATGAAGCAGTTACCTAAAGAGGAACAATTAAGGAACAGTCTAAACAATTCACAGTTCACATATTTAAAATTTGTTTTATTCCATATAAAAACTGCCTCTGTTGTGCGCCCGTTTTAATAAGTGAAAACATGAATATAACTGCAAGTCCTACACAAATGGCAAAACTGATACTTATACAAAGTGCAACTACACAACACTTGACTTCAATAAACAACAGTTACTGGGTCAGGAATGCCAACAATGAACCATTATAACAAAGCATGCATCTGCAGATAAATATATGTAACTTGCTTATCTGATCTGAGAAATTCATTAAATACCTGAGAGAGATCAGGGTCTATCACGTAAAAATTGTCAAAAAAAGACCACTTTGAGAACTCAAATGCTATAAGGAATAAAGCTTTAAAACATGAATCCAGCAAAACAGGTATTTAATGGTGCAATAGGTTTGTGTACTTGTAATACTTGTTTGTTTGTGAGGTCTAGCTGTGGGGCCACACAGACAGTGGGACATCATTATGCTGCTACACGGGACTTTGTTTGTGAGGTTTAGCTGTGGGGCCACACAGACAGTGGGACATGCAGTATGCTGCTACATGGGTGTTGTTTGTGAGGTCTAGCTGTGGGGCCACACAGACAGTGGGACATGCAGTATGCTGCTACATGGGTGTTTGTTTGTGAGGTCTCACTGTGGGGCCACACAGACAGTGGGACATCATTATTCTGCTACACGGGAGTTTGTTTGTGAGGTCTAGCTGTGGGGGCCACACAGACAGTGGGACATGTAGTATGCTGCTACATGGGAGTTTGTTTGTGAGGTTTAGCTGTGGGGCCACACAGACAGTGGGACATGCAGTATACTGCTACATGGGTGTTTGTTTGTGAGGTCTAGCTGTGGGGCCACACAGACAGTGGGACATGCAGTATGCTGCTACAAGGGAGTTTGTTTGTGAGGTCTAGCTGTGGGGGCCACACAGACAGTGGGACATGCAGTATGCTGCTACATGGGTGTTTATTTGTGAGGTCTCGCTGTGGGGCCACACAGACAGTGGGACATCATTATGCTGCTACACGGGAGTTTGTTTGTGAGATCTAGCTGTGGGGGCCACACAGACAGTGGGACATGCAGTATGCTGCTACATGGGAGTTTGTTTGTGAGGTCTAGCTGTGGGGCCACACAGACAGTGGGACATGCAGTATACTGCTACATGGGTGTTTGTTTGTGAGGTCTAGCTGTGGGGCCACACAGACAGTGGGACATCATTATGCTGCTACAAGGGAGTTTGTTTGTGAGGTCTAGCTATGGGGGCCACACAGACAGTGGGACATGCAGTATGCTGCTACATGGGAGTTTGTTTGTGAGGTCTAGCTGTGGGGCCACACAGACAGTGGGACATGCAGTATACTGCTACATGGGTGTTTGTTTGTGAGGTCTAGCTGTGGGGCCACACAGACAGTGGGACATCATTATGCTGCTACAAGGGAGTTTGTTTGTGAGGTCTAGCTTTCGGGGCCACACAGACAGTGGGACATGCAGTATGCTGCTACATGGGAGTTTGTTTGTGAGGTCTAGCTGTGGGGCCACACAGACAGTGGGACATGCAGTATACTGCTACATGGGTGTTTGTTTGTGAGGTCTAGCTGTGGAAGCCAAACAGACAGTGGGACATGCAGTATGCTGCTACACAGGAATTTGTTTGTAAGGTCTAGCTGCGGGGGCCACACAGACATAGAGACATACAGTATGCTGCTACATGGGTGTTTGTTTGTGAGGTCTAGCTGTTGGGCCACACAGACATAGAGACATACAGTATGCTGCTACATGGGTGTTTGTTTGTGAGGTCTAGCTGAGGGGGCCACACAGACATAGAGACATACAGTATGCTGCTACATGGGAGTTTGTTTGTGAGGTTTAGCTGTTGGGCCACACAGACATAGAGACATACAGTTTGCTGCTACATGGGTGTTTGTTTGTGAGGTCTAGCTGAGGGGGCCACACAGACATATAGACATACAGTATGCTGCTACAAGGGAGTTTGTGAGGTCTAGCTGAGGGGGCCACACAGACAGTGGGACATGCAGTATGCTGCTACATGGGAGTTTGTTTGTGAGGTCTAGCTGTGGGGCCACACAGACAGTGGGACATGCAGTATGCTGCTACACAAGAGTTTGTTTGTGAGGTTTAGCTGTGGGGCCACACAGACAGTGGGACATACAGTATGCTGCTACATGACTGTTTGTTTGTGAGGTCTAGCTGTGGGGCCACACAGACAGTTGGACATGCAGTATGCTGCTACATGGGAGTTTGTTTGTGAGGTCTAGCTGCGGGGGCCAAACAGACATATAGACATACAGTATGCTGCTACATGGGTGTTTGTTTGTGAGGTCTAGCTGAGGGGGCCACACAGACAGTGGGAATTACAGTATGCTGCTACATGAGAGTTTGTTTGTGAGGTCTAGCTGTGGGGCCACACAGACAGTGGGACATACAGTATGCTGCTACATGGGTGTTTGTTTGTGAGGTCCAGCTGTGGGGGCCTCACAGACAGTGGGACATGCAGTATGCTGCTATATTGGGAGTTTGTTTGTGAGGTCTAGCTGTGGGGGCCACACAGACAGTGGGACATGCAGTATGCTGCTATATTGGGAGTTTGTTTGTAAGGTCTAGCTGTAGGGCCACACAGACAGTGAAATATGCAGTATGCTGCTTCATGGGTGTTTGTTTGTTAGGTCTAGCTGATGGGCCACACAGACATTGGGACATGCAGTATGCTTCTACATGGGTGAGAACTTTGCTCCTACAGGAGCCTAAACAGCTAATTTTGATATCAATGGTCTGACCTGTCGCACACTCACTGTGTTGTGTTTAAGGATCCGCTGAACTACAGGAGTAAACAGCTCTATCACAATTTGTGAGCGCGGGCTGTTTTGACAATGCTGAAAATACAAAGAGTGATAATATGTATTACTATGGGAAAAATGTATCGTAATAACTTTAAAATATATACATTATCATGTTACTGTGTGGGCAAACTGCAATACTTTATAATTCAACCTGGTGTGCTGCAAAGAAAATAACATAAATATAATGCCTGGCAAAAACCTTAAACAAAACACCCACTCGCACTGAAAAAATATGCAAAACATTTCTTTAATATTATTATAAGTTTCACAGTCAGTAAATCTGGCATGGAAGAAGATGAACACTATGCACGTGTCAAGTTTGGTAAAGATCTGGAAACATTTTTTTAGTTATCTCGCCTGGAAAATCTCTGCGGCAGCAGTGTGACCGTGCCTAAACTATAATATCCCCTGACTTTGTCCTAAATGTTAATCCAGCTGTTATTGTTACATCCTGGAGGCCATAAATGTGAATCCAGCTGTTATTGTTATATCCTGGAGGCCATAAATGTTAATCAAGCTCTTATTGTTATATCCTGGAGGCCTTAAATGTGGATCCAGCTGTTATTGTTATATTCTAGAGCCCTAAATGTGAATCCAGCTCTTATTGTCATATCTTTGAGGAAATAAATGTGAATCCACCTGTTATTGTTATATCCTGGAGGCCAAAAAAAAAATCAAGCTGTTATTGTTATATCCTGGAGGCCCTAAATGTGAATCCAGCTCTTATTGTTATATCCTGGAGGCCTCAATGTGAATCCACCTGTTATTGTTATATCCTGGAGGCCTAAATGTGAATCCACCTGTTACTGTTATATCCTGGAGGCCTCAATGTGAATCCAGCTGTTATTGTTATATCCTGGAGGCCTCAATGTGAATCCACCTGTTATTGTTATATCCTGGAGGCCTCAATGTGAATCCACCTGTTACTGTTATATCCTGGAGGCCTCAATGTTAATACAGCTGTTATTGTTATATCCTGGAGGCCTCAACGTGAATCCACCAGTTATTGTTATATCCTCGAGGCCAAAAAAATGAATCAAGCTGTTATTGTTATATCCTGGAGGCCTCAACCTGAATCCACCTGTTATTGTTATATCCTGGAGGCCTCAATGTGAATCCACCTGTTGCTGTTATATCCTGGAGGCCTCAATGTTAATACAGCTGTTATTGTTATATCCTTGAGGCCTCAATGTGAATCCACCTGTTATTGTTATATCCTGGAGGCCTCAATGTGAATCCAGCTGTTATTGTTATATCCTGGAGGCCTCAATGTGAATCAACCTGTTATTGTTATATCCTGGAGGCCTCAATGTGAATCAACCTGTTATTGTTATATCCTGGAGGCCTCAATGTGAATCCACCTGTTATTGTTATATCCTGGAGGCCTCAATGTTAATACAGCTGTTATTGTTATATCCTTGAGGCCTCAATGTGAATCCACCTGTTATTGTTATATCCTGGAGGCCTCAATGTGAATCCAGCTGTTATTGTTATATCCTGGAGGCCTCAATGTGAATCCACCTGTTATTGTTATATCCTGGAGGCCTCAATGTGAATCCAGCTGTTATTGTTATATCCTGGAGGCCTCAATGTGAATCCAGCTGTTATTGTTATATCCTGGAGGCCTCAATGTGAATCCAGCTGTTATTGTTATATCCTGGAGGCCTCAATGTGAATCAACCTGTTATTGTTATATCCTGGAGGCCTCAATGTGAATCCACCTGTTATTGTTATATCCTGGAGGCCTCAATGTGAATCCACCTGTTACTGTTATATCCTGGAGGCCTCAATGTTAATACAGCTGTTATTGTTATATCCTGGAGGCCTCAACGTGAATCCACCAGTTATTGTTATATCCTGGAGGCCAAAAAAATGAATAAAGCTGTTATTGTTATATCCTGGAGGCCTCAACGTGAATCTACCTGTTATTGTTATATCCTGGAGGCCTCAATGTGAATCCACCTGTTGCTGTTATATCCTGGAGGCCTCAATGTTAATACAGCTGTTATTGTTATATCCTTGAGGCCTCAATGTGAATCCACCTGTTATTGTTATATCCTGGAGGCCTCAATGTGAATCCACCTGTTACTGTTATATCCTGGAGGCCTCAATGTTAATACAGCTGTTATTGTTATATCCTTGAGGCCTCAATGTGAATCCACCTGTTATTGTTATATCCTGGAGGCTTCAATGTGAATCCAGCTGTTATTGTTATATCCTGGAGGCCCTAAATGTGAATCCACCTGTATAATTGTTACATCCTGATATGACTGTATGTGATAGTGTGTATAACATACTGGACTGCTTTATTACGGCCAAAGCTGAAGTATAGAAGTAATGTCAGTTTCATTAATGCATTTGCAATTTTTAATTATCCCAATTCCTAAATACACAAACCTACAAACATGCCCAGCAAAGTTGGTTTCAGCAGAAACAACAGAGAAAAGGTTACAATAATGATATACAAAGCTGGTATTTAATTGTTAAAGCTAAATTCCCATGACAAAGCCACTTGAAGCGACTCTTATTTCTCCAATGATGTATTAGATCATGAATTTTTAATGTATACCGTATTTCATCCAATTGTTCGATCCCTCTATTTATACAACCTCCAAAAATATTCAAGGTTATTAATTTCTAAATTTCCTCTAATTTTCGACTGCTTGAAAAGTTTTTCATCTCACTGAATCATGTCCAAACTTGCGGACAAGGTGTCGAAAGAGACCAGTCATATCCAGTAAGGTAAGTGACTGATGAATAAAATAAAGGAATATATGTAACATACTGTATTTGGTGTTTGTTTCATTCATCAGGACAAATGTAAAAGCGTCTTCTACATTATAAAAATGTGATTTTCTTTAATACTTTTAACAAAATGCGCAAAAGTGATCGCATTATAGCGACGTTTAAAATGGCTCATGACTGTCAGCTCTGACCCCTGACCTTGTTGCCGTAAATACGCCAAACATTGATGTTTGATGACGAAAAGATATCTCTAACACTCGCTCGATAGTAGTTGATAACTGACGTAAGATAATCATGTTAATTATAAAATAATGCTGTATTCACGGCATTCATATCTCTTGGCTGGCACCCTTTGTCGTTTGGGGCATAAATAGCTCGCCCATGAACACAAACTCACAGGCCACGCGCAAAGCAGCATGGGACATGGGAAATGGGAACAGACTTAAACAACAACCAGTAGCGCTTAAATAAATATTAATCGAGAGGAACCCTCTGAAAAAAGTACCGTACTTTTAAGCATAAATTATGTGATTTATTGGATTCAGCATTGACACTACACGTTTTGCGCCCCTTCAGTCCCATATGAATGATCCAACTTATTTGAGATTTAATAAATGCATCGTTATAAATGAAACAAAAAAAACATGGGCGAATTTTCTTACCACTACGGTTCAAAAGTGAAAAGAATTATCATTAAATTTTATAATCCTTATTTTTATTTACTATTGTTATATATAAATGAGAGAGAGAGAGAGAGAGAGAGAGAGAGAGAGAGAGAGAGAGAGAGAGACTGATTGTGTTTCTCTATGGACCGCTAGAGACACGGTTCTGTACTTCGCGTATTATCGAGTCAGTATTGAGCATTTCATTCATGATTTCAGTAATTCTGAATACCGGTACAGTTACATTGTGTGGAAATATGCGAGTTAAAAAAAAAAACAAATCTGCATGCAGTCAGCTGAAAATGAAAATCTTACCTCAGTATGTTGATCACGATATCAATTAAATGAGTCATGAAATATGAAATGAAGTAGTGTTTAGAGAACGTCTTGCCCTAATAGGTGCTTCTGATGCCCCACCGTTAATTACGTTCAATGAAAATCGACTCACAAATTACCGACTGGTCACAGTTTACCCTCCGACACCGTCTGACCAAGATTACACAGTAGTGGTCATAGGGCAAACTATCGCCTTTCATGTTAATCGATGTTTGGGCAACGGGAACACTTGGCCGGGAAATCATGTCCCGTGTCCGTGTTTGGACAACAGGCGTTATTAAAACTAAACTCGCTATTAAAGCTTCCTCAGCCCCTTTGTACCGACATATTCCCTCACTATTCCTTTTTGTTTTTCATATAACAACCTCATTTACATAACACAGTGTCTTGACAAACACAATAGGTATGCTGTGAAACGTAGTGTGCATTCATCACTTTGTATTTATAACTGACAAATACGTTGATCATGCTGTGAATATTTGTTTTCTTACAAACACGGTGAGCAGGATGTTTGTATTTTGTATTTCTTTAAAATACGATTAAAATCTTGTGAAATTTACTGGTCTTATTTATGATATTTTTGAGAAGATCTGACAAGATAATAAACCAAATTTTTCTTAAAAGCTATAATATCGCCCACCGTACGACGGCAAATCACGCACTTCAAATGTCCACCACAGCAATGTATGAACGCCCGTAACTCGCCATTTGAATGGAATTAATACAGTTGATTTTAAGAAACAGCTCCCTTATATAATGGATAACATTTATTTTGTAACCTATTATATTGTCACATGACGGGATTTAATAGCACACATAAAGATATAGCTGTAATGGACAATACGAGAGACACAACCATGAACTGAGGTGATGGCTGATGAACCCATACATAAAAGCGATTCTATTTATTCGACCATGACGTGATTTGCAAGGTACTAATTTCTAATTTTCCTCCATTTAATCGACCTCTGTAAAATTTATTTATTTTTTTATGGTCGAACAATTAGATGAAATACGGTATTTTGTTTTCCTTGGGGTTCAAATATCAATTTAAAAATAGTATATAATGTACATGCATAAGGAACAATGGAAACATACTTTTTTTCAGGTCCACTAAGATATAATAACAAACTTCTATTTGTTCACAAACATAAACATCACCAGCCCACTATTTCAATAAGGGACCCATGCGTCACAGTGCTCAGCTGAAGTTGACATTGAAGGTAAACATTTTAAATAATAACAAATGGAGATAAAGTTATTCAATAGTCAATACATTTTACTTGTACAAAGTCAGTTGCTCGAAATATCTGGGAATTTAAGGGGGGAGTAGAGTTGACCAGAGAATATTAAGCAGAGAGGTAAAATATAAAGTAAAGATATCTTTAATTACAAAATTACAAAGAGTTGACTTGAGAATATTAAGCAGAGAGGTAAAATATAAAGTAAAGATATCTTTAATTACAAAATGTTGCAGATACTACTCCTAAGAGGAAAAGGTAATATAGGCTATGTTTATTAAATTTGAGTAAGGAAGTTTTGCAAATAATATTTTGTGATCTGAATATGTTATTTTAATATGTTGAAACTGAAGAATGTGAGCAGAACATAAGATATATAACATTACCATTATCATTAGTTGACTCTTTGCTATGTTTTTTGACAGTTAATGAGTTGACACATTTGTTCAATTACATTATATTATCCTGTTTATACCAATTGGGTGATCCCTCTAATTTGTTGACCCTGAAAGCATAATAAGTCTTAGGTTGAATCTAATTTCTCAACAATGTTGAAGTGAACTGCTTCTGTCTCCAGCTGACACCACAGCATGGGTGTGACAGTCATGTCCTTGTTACAGGGCAGGTAACTCATGTGAAATAAATATCAAGATTGAGCTTGTTTACATTGCTACTGTCTAATTTTCTTTTAGGATATAAAGAATCATTTGTGATAATAAATACATCTTTTATTTTATTTTTTTATAATTTATATAATATTTTTATTGTAATCTCTTTCAGTCCGTGAATTGCCAGGAATGTGGAAATGCTACATTTCTTTTTTTTATATGCAGTGATGGCCGTCTTGTGTCACTTTAATGTAGACATATCAGTGGTTCCCTGGGGCTATGCAAGTGAATGGTAGCAGGTATGCAGTGGAAACAGGTCTGTGACCCAAGTGACCCAGCTGACCCTGTCAACACTTAATTTTTACTAATCCATAAAACTTATGCAATGGACAGAATGTGCATACTATGGGACTGATTCAAAGATCCACATGAGAAGTTTGGCTCAAGTTTGACATGAATTTGCTATGGCCAGTACGAGACAGATTATCTCAAGTTGTTGACTGAAGGCATCATTATATAATTGTAAAGCAAATACAAAAAGACAAGGAGAAATGTTGATCTGTGAAACAGATCTAGAATGTCCCCCGCATGTTGTGGAAATAGCAGGAAAAAAGTTTTGAATACCTACATGAAATTCCAGATTGGTAAATATCACCCGCCAAGATTACCCCTGTGATCTTGAAAAATGCATCAAGGTCATCCATATTCGAACTTGACCTAGCCCTTAATGAGGTACATCAATGCTGCAAGTTTGGTGACTGTGCCTCAAATTCTTTTTGAGTTATTGCGCTAATTACATTTGAGCATTATCTGCTCAATGACCTAAAAAAAAAAGTGTCATTGGTCATCCAAATTCGAACTTGACCTATGGCTTCACAAGGTGCATCCATGCTGCCAGACTGGTGACTGTGCCTTAAATTGCGTTAACATCAATTTAGCATTATCGCCACTGTTACCTTGAAAATTGTGTCAAGGTCACCCATATTCATACTGGAGCTAGCCCTTCATGAAAATATGTCAAACAGAAACAGGTTTTTATCCACATGCATGTGGGAAATAATCAAACTGCTTAAAAAAATATTACAGAAGATATGTTTTGAATAATGTATGCAATAGAAAATCACCGATTTCACCCTGTTGGCCATATTTGATTTTGAGCAAGTCTGTATGGGTGCCCTCATAGGCATCACTGATCCCTTTGAATTTCAGAATGATCAAACAAGTTCTTCTTGAGATGGCACAAAGAAAATCAACAATTCTGCTCTGGTAACCATATTGGAATTCCGACAGTTTTGCAAGTCGTAAAAACAAGGGACCTATGGGTCACGGCGCTCAGCTGTTATATATGATAATAAAATATGATTTAAAAATGAGGCACATGCTGGTTTTGAGTGGAAATAAATATAAGCTGTATTATGAGTTGTTGTTGTTTAGCTTATGTATGATTTTGATAGTACCTTTAGAGACAGGGAAGAGGATTGATTTCATTTATTTTATTAACAAATGGAGTACTATTGTCACACAGATTTTGACTTGGCCGTATAACTTATAAGCAGAACATATAATATAAGAGTTTAACTATTTATTAAAAAAAATTACAAATATTGTCCCAAATATAAGTTTTATTAAAAATAATAGAGAATCGTATGATTTTTTTAAATGAAATATAACTGAAATGATTATTAAAATACAGTCAGACCCTTCTAATCCGGCCTTCGATAGTCAGGCATTCGGCGTAAACTGGCACATTTCTTGAGAACCGATTTCCCACATTATATTTTTAGGTCGTAATCCGGCTTTTTGCGTAATCCGGCTCCGGCACAATTACCGAGAACCAACATCCCTATTTATGATAAACATCATCTACGTAATCCGGCACGCCTCAGTGACTTCCCCGCCTGTGAACATCAAACAGCTCACTGCCAGTCATGCATAAGTGGCATGCCCGGCAGAGCAAACAGACCCACGGTTTCGGTGTAAACTGATAATTAATTAGCTTTGACCGAATGATTGTTTGGTCGGAAGCGTCGACCCATCATACATGAAAGGGTGTATTGGTCTCGCTTGTTGATTGCAAACATAAACAACGTGTCAATGTTGAGTAATTTAATCACTGTGTTTATGTTTGTTACTTGTTTTGATTCTATTTAATTATGTTTAAAGTGACTTCAAAGAACAAAAAAAGAGTGAATAATTAAAGATTTTTATGCCTTTAAATACTGCAGTGATTAAAGAGTATTTATTATCGTCATTGACATACGCCAGCTATGCTGAAACGAAAGCGCTGTGAAATCGATGTTTCTCTGAAGAGAGACATCTGCCTCTACAAAGAAAAACACCCAAAGGCGACACAGAGAGACATCGTGGGATGGGTTGCTACTGAACACAAGATTGACATTGGTCGTCAGACTACCAATCGAAAACACGCTGACCGCCGATGAATATCTCGTGGTTGATTCCGGTGTTCCTACAGGAGATATGCTTAGTGACGCGGACATTTTGGATATTGTGTCGGTCGGGACGAAAGACGATGATGATAGCGAGGACAAGTGTGACGCGAGTCCGGACGAACAGCAGCCGCCAACTGCTAAGATCGCCAGACAGGGACTGCGGGATATGGTCAGATACGCGGAGACGAAGCCCCAGGATTTCGGCGAGCGGGATTTGCTGCTACTGCGAGACATGCTGTCTAGACTCAATTCAGCCACTCTCCGTGACAACAAGCAGTGCACATTGGACAGATACTTCAGTGCAAAGTAACTCAGTCATTTACCCTGGTGAAAACTAGTCACACTGTGTAAAAATGTATATGGACATTGTATATAGGTGATGATTCTGTAATTCCTCCGATTTGCATTATTTTTTGTATCGATACATTCTGCTGGAACTTTTGAATAAAGTTTATTTGCACATTGTTTGAAGTGTTTTATTTACTTTTATTATCACTCAATTTTTACTTTATGCATAATATAATTCATTTTTAATTATAATCCAAGATACGGCAAATATTGCTCTTCCCTGGGTTTGTGTTTTTAGCTGTAGGTGTCCCTGATACGTAATCCGGCAAACTGCGTAATCCGGCATAATTCCTAATCCCCGATGGTGCCGGATTAACGGGGTCCGACTGTAATATTAAAGAATATATTCATGAATGCATTCATGAATACATTTTGAAAGTATTTGCACTTGTATTCATATACTTTCATTTTTACCTGAATTCCCATTCTTTATGCAAGAAATTGTATAATAGAGTACATATTCATATTCGTATTTAAATACAATTGCAAAGTATTCCCACCATGTCTGGTATTTATTCAGTTTTCACCAAACAATGATGTTGAGAATCCAGAATATACAAAATTCACACATTTAAATAATGATCATTAGTACCAGGTTTTATGGCTTTTATTTATATAAAAAAATAAATGTAATATATTCATTTTGGACTTATTTCACATCAATGTACACTAGACACAGGAGGAATCTAGATTAATATTATCAACTGCATCTTTGTCTATCATTAATTTCCTTCATATGATCCCTAATGATTAGTAATGAATAATATGATTTACTTTTTTATTATTAAAATTGAACTGAAAAATACCATAGGTGACTGCATGGTGTTATTTGGAATACATGACATTTTATCCATCTATACAAGATTCTTATATCATGAGTAACTGCAAGTTAATTCCCTATTATTATAAACTAACAAATTCCTTTTCTATTTTTCTTTAATTTGTTATTAAAAACCAATAAAAACTGATTAATTTATTGTTTATTGTTATGTTGTTGGTTAAAACTACTAGATGAGTTGGGTTGGACACCTGGATCAACTGTGGCTGGCCATAAGCTGCCTGGCTGCCCCAGTATATGCCTCGCCTCAAGCATGCATAATTTGCTGAAAGTTCAACAAGGTCAACATACAGGTGACTCAAGAGGGGCTCGAGAGAGCCAAGGTCTGACATGGTCTCATAAAAACATTAATAAAAGCTACAATTTTTGGCCAATTTCTTTCAGCTTTCGAAACTAAAAAGCTGAAATCCTTATATGCATGATATGAAAATTATGTCAACAGTGCTCACAGGAAACAAACGTGCCATGGTCAAAGTTGGGCAAAATTTAAGGTACTAATTTTATATTTATACTAATAACTTATAAAATTTGAAAAATTCAGAACTAATTTTGGGTATTCAATTGAATCTTGATTAAATAATGTTTCATCCCTGACAAAAAATCTCTAGCTTCAGCAAGCCCCTTGTTAAGGGAGTAAATATATTTCTTGATTTTTTACAAAGTGCATTATGTTTGGGCCCATAACTTAAAACAATTACGCAAAACTGACATCATTTCTGGCATGTGCATAGAAAATGTATAGAAAAACATGTACATTATATATGATTAAAGTCAGATCAGTGGTTTTGATTTTAGGCAGTCTTGAAGTGTAACAATGGGTTTTTAATGGAAAAATGAAGTTTTTCATTAATATCTCGAAGGTATTAAGTCCTAGTGACCAAATTCTTGGCATGGTGGGGGATTTTTGAGACATCTAATTGTATGCCAAATTTTAGGAACTGAGAGCTGAAGCTGGGGAGCCGAGCTCCTGCAAACTGCATAACACTAGCTTGATGTAAACAATATGTTACATGGTGCTTGAAAACTTGAAGAAAATCTACAGTTTTTGATTAACTGGTTTCAAATTTTTTGTGTTAACAGACAAAATGCTAACAAAAACATGCTGTGAAAATTAAATCCACAGTACTTACAGGAAAAAACGTGTCATGGTCAAAGTTGGGCAAAATTTAAGGTACCATTTTTTTATTTTTGTTAATATTTTAAAAAATTTAAAAGATTTTGATCTAATTTTGGGTATACAATTTAATTTTGATTAATTAAAGTTATATTACTGGAAAAAAGTCCATAGCTTTAACATGTTTTTTGTTAAGTGATCAAATATCTTTCCTGATTTTTTACAAAATGCATATGTTTGGGCCCATAACTTTTTTAAATTATATAATACAGACATAATTTCTGGCATGTACATAGGAACTATATAGAGGAATATTTATGGTAAATATGAGGAAAAACAGATGAGTGGTTTTGATATTAGGCAGTCCTGAAGTGTGAAAATAGGTTTTTAATAAAAAATTGAGGTTTTTCCTTAATTTCTCAAAGGAACAAAGTCGCAAAGACCCAGTTTCCAGCTTGGTAGGAGATCTTTGGGACATCTAACATTATGCCGAATTTTGGATTCCTAGGTCTTACGGTTTCAAAACGTGCCACATCTACGGACAGACGGACGAACGGACAGACGGACGAACGACGGACAATGGACCACGACTATAGCTAAGATGACTTATAGTCAGCTGAGCTAAAAAAGAAAAGAATAACAGGTGGCGCCACCGGTTTCTGGTACATGACAACACTATCCAAGATCTTCGATCAAGTGGATTTTTGGACTAATCCATGCATCCCTTATTAAGATATTAATGATTTTGTGTAATTTTCACCATATATGGCAATATTCAAGGTCATGGCCACTCTCAAAGGAAAGGTCATGACCCCAATTTAAATAGGCGTGGCCCTCTCGCCCATATCTATACATATACCAAGTTTGGTAAAAAGGCCAGGAAATATTTTTTGAGTTATCGCATATCTATGTATATGCATAATATAAAAGGTATCTGTCCATTAGTTTTTGATGTATAATGCTCACAGTACTGTCAAGTTGCAATTTTGGGGGTATTAAAAGGCACGAAAACAAGTAAAGAATGAAGGTGGCGCCACCAATTTCTGGAACATGACAACCCTATCCATGATCTTCCACCAACTTGATTTTGGGATCAATCCATGCAAGATTTCTTGAGATATTTAAGAATTTTTGCGATTTTCCCCAAAATTGGACCTATTCAAGGTCAAGTACACTCTCCAAGTCAAGGTCATGACCTCATTTTAAATAGGCGTCGTCCTCTCACCCATATCTATATATATACCATGTTTGGTAAAGATCCGTGAAATATTTTTTGAGTTATCACGCCAACAAGATTTATATGCAGCGGCAGCTGTGGTGGCGGCTGGGGCGGCACTGGTATGAAAACATGGTATCCCCCCAACTTTGTCTGGGGATACAATAATGCCACAACATTCCTTGAATCACTTTTTAAAAATTTTGCACATTAGAGTTTTCACTTCAAGCTTAATTTTATTCACCGAAATAAAAGATTCAGTAAATTTGATAAATAAAACATCTTTTCAAATAAAGTATACACACTGCTGGCTAAATGAGGGACAACAATATCATTGTGCTTATTATTATCTCAGCTATAATTGTATCCGTCAAAACAGAGTTTTGTGGATACTATGTTTTCAGCTGCACGCCGCCGGCGCGTAGGTGTCCGGAGAACTCCTCCATAATCGCTGCGCAGAATTTTATGAAACCCAGGATTATGTTCGGGTCATGTGTGAACTGCTGCGCCCCGATTTTGTTTTGACCTCTGACCTTTACTCTGCGCTCTGCGTCCGTTTGTGCGTCTGTTTCCACACATAAACCCACATATCTCGGGAACCGTTTGACCGATCAGGAAAATTTTTTTGCACAAATGTAGCCCTTGGAGAGCTTTATAGTATACACAAAAAATGGTGGCGCCACCTGCAACCATGTTTGCACAGTGTCCATCTGTTCGTCTGCCTTGGGTTAAAATCACTCATATCTCTGCAGTGACTTGACTAATTCACCTGAAATTCGGCATGCGTATACATCCTGGATAGCTTTTCTGATTTTATGACAGGTGGCGCCACCTACATTCACGTAAACGCTGCAGACATCCAAGCTCATATCTCGGGAACTGTTTGACCGATTGGGCCAAAATTTTGCATGTGTATAGATCTCACATAGCTCTTTATCATACGCAAAACTGGTGGCGTCACCTGCAACCATTTTTGCTCAGCGTCCAATAAACCCACATATCTCGGGAACCGTTTGACCGATCAGGAAAATTTTTTTGCACAAATGTAGCCCTTGGAGAGCTTTATAGTATACACAAAAAATGGTGGCGCCACCTGCAACCATTTTTGCACAGTTCCTGTCTGTTTGTCTGACATGGGATAAAATCACTCATATCTCGGCAGTGGTTTGACATATCTGGCTAAAATTTTGCAGGTTTATACATCCCCGACAGCTCTCTTGATTTTATGACAGGTGGCGCCACCTGCATTCTAGTTTATGCAGCAGACATCCAAGCTCATATCTTGGGAACCGTTTGACCGATTGGGCCAAAGTTTTGCATGTGTATGGTTCTCACATAGCTCTTTATCATACGCAAAACTGGTGGCGTCACCTGCAACCATTTTTGCTCAGCGTCCATCTGTTTGTCTGCCACCAGCTAAAATCACTCATATACATGTAGTGGTTTGACTTATCTGCCTTAAATTTTGCATATGTATACAACTTGGACGGCTTTCTGGATTTTGTGGTAGGGGGGCCAACCTACATACACAATTTGGCTGCAGACATCCATGCTAATATGCAACACTCTATTTCCCCTTGCCACTCAATCCATGCCTCACTTCACCCGTTCCACTCTGATTTAGGCGGATACACGTAGTCACTTGTCGACTACCCGTATTCTAGTTTATTACTGGAATTAATAGTCAATTTCACACCTGGTGAAGTTTTTACTCTTCTGAAGTAAGGAACTACTTATCTGATGAACATCCACACTTTCATAGCAATACACCACTTTGTGGACACAATTAAATGTGCACCTGAATCATTGTAACCCTGTTGGTACAAAACAAAATCTCAAATTTAGCATAGCCTAGTATAAGAATGAATCTAATACAGAAAATCCTAACATTCATCTAGTTCATGCACCATCTAGGGTTGGGGATACTACTAGGTTGGCTAGATGTAAACAACACTTGACATGGTGTATGAAAACTTAAATAAAAGCTAATCATTTCTATCAATTCCTTTGAAATTTCAGATTTTAAAAGATTAAATCTTTATGTATATATGCTATGAAAATTTAAATCAATTGTGTTTACAGGGAAAAAATGTGCTGTTGCCAAAATTTGACTAAATTTAAGGTATTGATTTTTTATTAATGGTCAAAACTTGAAAAATTTGTAAAATTCAGATCTAATTTTGGGTAAACAATTGAATCTTAATTAAATAAAGTTATATCCCTGAAAAAGAGTCTCCAGCTTCAGCAATTCTCATCTGAACATACCAGTTTAACGTACAGACAGCCAACAACAAAGGAACATGGCTTAAGCTCAGTTGATTTATAGTCAGCTGAGCTAAAAATACAGGTGGTGCCAAAAGTCTTACGGATATGATGAAAGAATCCATGATAAATATGCAAGGAAAGAATCCTGGCAATCCATGCATTAGTTATTCAGATACTGGAGCTTTTACAACACATTTTTAATTATTTTGTGGGGTACTTTCAAGTCCCAAAGCTCAGAGAATATAGGTCATAGTGACCTAATTTCAGGTTTCCAAGGAGATTTTTTTATGGACCCCGATAGGTGTAGTGTCAAAAGACTCTAGTCCTCCGCAGAGACAATTTGTGCCCTGTCTGACTGACTTGGTTTTAAGGCTGTAGTTTGCAAAATATAGGTCACCAAGACCTAATTTTAGGTTTCCATGGAGATTGGCCCTGGATGTACAGTAAGAAGTTTCTGGGTCTAACAGTTCTGATTTGTGCCCCAATTAACAGACAGCCTGCTTCATTTGAAAGTCTCAAAATAGAGAACAAGTGACCCATGGGTCATGACACTCAGCTGATTGACCAGTTGGTTTTGGCAATAGTGTGATACTATATGGATACTAGGTCACATGGTAATGATCAGTGCCCTGTTAATAGATGACCACTTTTTTGATGGTCTCTAAAATAGAGAAAATATGTGTAAAAAAATCAAAATACAGATGGCGCCACCAGTTTGCAGGACCCGATGAAACACTCCTTGATCAATACGTATGCACAGAATTATGGTGATCAATGCATTAGTTGTTCAGATACTGGAGCTTTTGTATCAAATTTTTCATTTTTCTGGGAAGTACTTCTGTGCCAATAGCTCAGAGGATATGGGTAACAGAGACCTAATTTCAGGTTTCTAAGGAGATTTTTTATGAACCTCCCTTGCTGTCAAGTAAGAAAGTTCCAGGTCCAGCGGTTAAGATTTGTGCCTTGTTAACAGATGACAGCTTCTTTGAAGGCCTCAAAAATTGAGGAAAATTTTTTTTTTAAATTGAAAATAATACAGGCAGCACCACCAGTCTGCAGGAACTAATGTAACACCATGGTCAATAATCATGCAAAGAATAATGGTGATCAATGTATTAGTTATTCAGAAACTGGAGCTTTTGTATCAATTTTTTTATTATTCTTGGGAGTACTTATGAGCCCCATAGCTTGGGAGGATATGGGTAACAGAGACCTAATTTCAGGTTTCCAAGGAGATTTTTCATGGACTTCCCTGGTTATCAAGTGAGAAGATTCCAGGTCCAGCAGTTATGATTTATGCCCTGTTAACAGACAGACGGCAAGAAGGCAGGACAGCTGGAAGGAATGACAACGGAAAAAGAGTGACTGCTAATGCTCAGATGACTAACAGTCAGCTTAGCTAAAAAATGCATAAATATTAGAAAAAATACAGGTGGCTCCAAGTCTTGAGAAATTGATGAAACATTCCATGATAAATATGATTGAAAAGAATCATGGCAATGAATGCATTGGTGATTCAGATATTGGAAATTTTTTTTTTTAATTCTAAATTGTTCTATAGGGTATTCTCAAGTCCAAAAGCTCAAAGGATAGAGGTCACAGTGACCTAATTTCATGTTTCCAAGGTGATTTTTTATGGACCTCCATGGGTATTCAGTTTTAAGTTCCTAGGTCCAGGGGCTACAATTTGTGCCCTGTTACAGGGCAGAAGAACGGGTGGACGATGGACAAAGGTTGATTGCTATAGCTTAGATGACTTTAAGTCAGCTGAGCTAAAAAATGTAAAATTAACATCATTATTATAGGAAAAAAATAAAAACTTAAAGTGCTTGAAAGAGATTTGGTGTAAACTGTTAATTTTTATCCAACTCTGCTCTGCTAGACTGAGACTGGCAGCCCTGAATGGTCTGGTTTCCAGCATAACTGAACCACTTGATATAATCCCGGCTGTTGTCAAGGTGACCAATCTGATTATGTGAACTGTGTGGAGTCCTTCTCTGTCTCCGTTTGATCTGCTGATGCAAGAAAACGCATCATGTCTCAGCCCTGCTGATATATCAAACTGAACACTATAAAGCATCAATGTTTGATATGAAATGCAGCAAGATTTCATTGTTTTTCTCAAAATATCATCTATTCTGAAAGCCTGTTTTTTTTGGTGACATCAGCTTTCTTTGTTACTTCAATAAGTCCATGTAAAAAGTATCAAATACTCTAAATACTGATAAACAATTTTTGAGGAGTATTATGTAAAGAACTGTGTTTGCAGGGTTTCTTAAAATACAGTCCTTCATACAGCTGGCTGTTTCAACTCCACAAGGTTATATTTAACTAGTCTCAAATTAGTGAAGTACTTAAACCAATCTTCACATTTTAAATGAACATCAGTGATATATTTGCTTCTTGAAATTCTATTTTCAATATCATTCAAGAAATATTTACACTTTACACAAAGAAATAAAACACTACCAATAGAAATCTGCTGAAACAATACTTCAGAGTTTAGCCAGGCAAAAATGTTATATGTTACATAGTTCTTCTTGACATCAGACTATAAACAACTTGTCAATATTCTATCGCTGCCAGAGGCAAATATTGCTTATAAGTGGGCCAAGTCTGATTAAAAAATCATCACGACAGCTCGGCTGCACTTTACAGCAGACATGGCACCCAGATACTGGACAAATAGACAAACAATTTTATGAGAAATAAGTTATGTTCATAGTGAGGAAAATATAAGAAACAGAATGGAGAACAATCTGACACTGAGCATTGTTTTATCCTAGGCTGAGCCAGCTCACTAAATGATGCCTGATACAAAGGGGCTCATGTGACTAGGTTGCCATGGCATCAAATTTGATCATACATTGCTTAATGAATTGGATACATGGGAAACCAAAAACTCACTTAAGGCAGAGCTGTGATGAAAAGGTTGATGCACTGACAGCAGCTACCTGTATGATTTCTTATCACATCCAATCAAGTGAGACAAACGAGACAGTGTAGCCACTCTCACTCAAACACAAGATGGCTGCCACATTTCATGATAAGAACACTGTCACAGCCGGTCCAGTGTTCATTATACACACGAATAATTACTGGTCCTGTTCCGCTTTTTGATCTGCAGTATCAACTTTACCTAGCACCACCAACATGAAGGAAAATGCTGCCTCACTTAAAGTGCATCCAGATATTACAATATAACTGACACCTCAAGTCATAGCCATGCTTGCGGCCTTGGACCATGTCACACTCACATCTCATGAATACTGTTAAAATGTGTGCCTCTGTATTGGCATTTGTATTCACACAATTGCAACATTATGACAAAGATTCATTGAAAGATCAGCTTTTTAAAAATCTCATCCAAATACTGTGCCCTCTCAACAAATATCAAGCAACAAAAAAGGAAATATTGTAACAATGTTATACAAATGTAGCAAAGAATGGTCTGAATGTTGAAAACAGACCAGCATGAATGCACCAGCAGTTCATAAATAACAACACAGCAAATGTTCAAACATTAACATTCAGAGGAGAGATGACACTAGCTGCTAAGAACTGGCCATGTGTTAAGAGCTGAAAGTGAGACCAGCTGCTGAGAACAAACTGGCTCCAGTTAACAGTTGAAGTGAGACCAGCTGCTGAGAACAAACTGGCCCCGGTTTATAGCTGAAGGGAGACCAGCTGCTGAGAACAAACTGGCCGTGTTAACAGTTGAAGTGAGACCAGCTTTTGAGAACTAACTAGCCGTGTTAACAGTTGTAGTGAGACCAGCTTCTGAGAACTAACTAGCCATGTTAACAGTTGAAGTGAGACCAGCTTCTGAGATCCATGTTAACAGTTGAAGTGAGACCAGCTTCTGAGAACTAACTAGCCATGTTAACAGTTGAAGTGAGACCAGCTTCTGAGAACAAACTGGTCCCAGTTAACAGTTGAAGTGAGACCAGCTGCTGGGAATTAACCTTAATATCTCGAAGGAGAGAAGTTGTAGTGACTGAATTTTTGGTATTTTGGGAGAATTAGGGAACATCTAACTGTATGGTTTAAAAAAGGTCCAACAGGTTTAAAAAGTGCCAGTTCAACAGATGGATGGACAGATGGATGGACAGAAGGATGTACAGCCGATGGACAAAGAAGCATAGTCAGCTTAGCTAAAAAACTAGATCTGACAAAATGCCTCCTCTTCATGAAATTAGTAATCATGGTTAATAGGGTTTTGCATGTACACAAGCATCAATATGTGCTGCTTATGTTTTTGATCCATGTAAAAAGTATATGCAAAATATTCTACTGTAATGTTTTTCATATATACAAGCATATGAGAAGCTAAGAGGAAAGGGGCCCTCCTACTTGGTCATAGTAAGGTTCTAAATATATGATTGCAAAACTAATACTCTGACAAGACTGTCATGAAGAAAAACAGTAAAAGTTTTGAGATACTGTCATGCATATTAAAAATTTACAGACGGACAGGCAAGTGGACAGAATGGACTAATACCTTTATTCCACTTTCAAGGGAACAATGCATTTAAGTCTATATTTAAGCCTATTTTTTTTAGCATATCAACTTTTTCCATTAATAGTTTTTATCAGATTCATTTTATTTTATTTACAAGTTTTATAAATTGAAAATGTAAGTTAAAATATCAGAATTCTAAGTTGCAATCATTATTTATCCAGAGTGTAGCTCATATCAGGTCATATTATGCACACACATATGATTTATTATTTTTAAATCACAAATGTTTAAACTGAATTTAAAAGAAAATAATGCCACAACATGACATCTTCAAGATTATTCCTTGAATCACTATTAATAAGTTTTGTACATTAGAGTTTTCAGTACATGCTTAATTTTATTCACCGAAATAAAATATTCAGTAAATTTGATAAAATAAAACCATCTTTTCAACAAGATATTTCTTGCCACCCCAGACAATTAACCCGGCCTCCTCCCCACAGCCTTGAAGAATAGGATCCCATCTTGAATTCAGATGCAGAGACTGACACTTGGCAAGCCACTATGGTTTCTTTTCAAATTTGACCTAGCCGTTGATAAGATGCATCAAACTTGTGGGTTTGGTGACTGTACCTCAAATTCTTACAAAGTTGTTCCGTTTAAACATCATTTTAGCAAGAAAACAACATGAGGTGGCGCCACCTGTCTTCTGCAGAAAACAATGCTATCAAAGATCTCATGTTAATTTGATTTTTGGACCAATCCATGCATCCCTCAGTGAGATATTAAAGTTAACATCATTTCAGCGTTATCGCCTCTGTGACATTGAAAAATGCATCAAGGTCATCCATATTCAAACTTGGCCTAGCCCTTGATAAGATGCTGTAAGTTTGGTGACTGTACCACAAATTCTTTTTGAGTTATTGCCCTTATATCATTTTAGCATAATCACTGCTGTGACCTTGAAAAAAGCATCAAGGTCATCCATGTTCAAACTTGACCTAGCAGTTGATAAGATGCATCAAACCTGTGGGTTTGGTGACTGTACCTCAAATTCTTACAAAGTTATTGCGTTAACATCATTTTAACAAGAAAATGACACAAGGTGGTGCCACCTGTCTTCTGCAAATGACAAAGCTATCCAAGATCTTCAGTAAATTTGATTTTTGGATCATTCCATGTATCCCTTACTGAGATATAAAAGATTTCGTGTGAATTTCATCAAATATGGGAATATTCAAGATCAAGGCCACTCTCATAGGGAAGGTCATGACCCCAATTTAAATAAACATCATCCCATAACCCATATCTATGTATATGCATAATATAAAATAAATCTGTCCATTAGTTTTATAATGCTCACAGTACTGTCAAGTGGCAATTTTTGGGGTATTAAAAGGCACGAAAACAAGTAAAGAATAAAAGGTGGCGCCACCAGTTTCTGGAACATGACAATCCTATCCATGATCTTCGATCAACTTAATTTTGGGAATAATCCATGCAAGATTTCTTGAGATATTTAAGAATTTGTGTGATTTTCCCCTAAATTGGACCTATTCAAGGTCAAGGACACTCTCCTAGTAAAGGTCATGCCCTTATTTTAAATAGGCGTCGTCCTCTCACCCATATCTATGCATATACCAAGTTTGGTAAAGATCCCTGAAATATTTTTTGAGTTATCGCACCAACAAGATTTATATGAGGCGGCGGGACCGGTATGAAAACATAGTATCCCCTGAGTTTGTCTGGGGATACAAATAAAGTATACACTGTTAGTTGAATGTGGGACAAACAACAACATTGTGCTTATTACTATCTCAGCTATATTTTTTTTACTGGAATTAATAATCAATTTCACACCGTGTGAATTTTTACTCTTCTGAAGTAAAGAATTACTTATCTGATGAACATCCACACTTTCATATAGCAATACACAACTTTGTGGACACAATTAAATGTGCTTTTTAATCATTGTAACCCTGGTGGTACAAGAGAAAATCTAAAATGTAGCATAGCCTAGAGTAAGAATGAATAAACTTTGGAAAATTATAATATTCTATTTTATGCACCAGCTGGAGGGGGGGGGTGCAGGGCAGAGGGGAAGCCTGCTAGTAGTGGCCAAGCTGAGCCAAGGCAAGCTGCCTGGAGAGGGTTACATAATACAAGTGAAGGCTGTACTACTAGGTGGGCATGATGTAAACAACACTTGACATGGTGTATGAAAACTTGAATAAAAGCTTCTCTTTTCAATTAATTCCTTTGAAATTTCAGATTTTAAAAGATTAAATCTTTATGTATATATATGCTGTGAAAATTAAATGAACACTATGCTTACAGGGAATAAATGTGCTGATTTTTTTAAAATTGCATTATATTTGGGCCAATAACTTCAAAACAATACTCCATACTGACCTAATTTTTGGTGTGTCAATAGAAAATGTATGGAAAAATATGAATTCTAAATATGATCAAAATCAGACCAGTGGTTTCCATGTTAGGCAGCCTTGAAGTGTAACAATGGCTTTTTTATGGAAAAAGGAGGTTTTTCCTTAATATTTCAAAGAAACAAAGTTCTAATGACCCAATTTTCGGTATGGTTGGAGATTTATGGGCCATCTAACTGTATGCAACGGTTTCAAAATGTGCCCTGTTAACAGCCGGCTGGCCGGCCCGATGGATGACAAAGGACCAGGACTATAGCTCAGATGACTTATAGTCAGTTGAGCTATAAATCAATAACTAGCCTAATTTTCAAGCTTTTATTTCTAAATTTAAGATTTAAACATAATAAATAATAATGTTTACATGCTGTGAAAATTTAATCAATAGTACCCACAGAAAAAAACAAGGGACCCATGGGTCACGGCACTTGATATATGATAAAACAAGTGACCCATGGGTCATGACGCTCAGCTGACTGGGAAGAGATTCGCAAAAGGAAATTTTATCATCAGAATGGTAGTATATACCCATTCAACTGAAGCATCAAACAGATTAACCAACAGGCCAAGATTTAGTCTGTATTTATATATCTCAAAAATAGAGAAAAATGTGTAAACTTTTAAAACTAGAATACGGGTAACCGACAAGTGACTACATGTATCTGCCAAAATCAGATAGTGAGGCATGGATTGAGTGGCAAGGGGAAATAGAGTGAGGTATGTTGCATATTAGCATGGATGTCTGCAGCCTAAATGTGTATGTAGGTTGTGCCACCTACCACAAATCCAGAAAGCTGTCCAAGTTGTATACACCTGCAAAATTTTAGGCAGAAAAGTCAAACCACTACATGTATATGAGCAATTTTTGCCCATGGCAGACAAACAGACAAACACTGTGCAAAAATCTTTCCAGGTAACCCCTCCAGTTTTGTGTATGATAAAGACCTATGTGAGATCTAAACACATGCACAATTTTGGCCCAATCGGTCAAATGGTTCCTGAGATATGAGCTTGGATGTGTCCAGCGTTAACTAGAATGTAGGTGGCGCCACCTGTCATAAAATCAAGAAAGCTGTCCACGATGTATAAACCTGCAAAATTTTAGGCAGTTATGTCGATCCACTACAGAGAAATGAGTAATTTTAGGCCACGGCAGACTAACAGACAGACGCTGTGCAAACATTGTTACAGGTGGCGCCACCATTTTTTGTGTATGTTACAGAGCTATCAAAGGGCTACATTTGTATAAATTTTCCTGATCGGTCAAACGGTTCCCGAGATATAAGCTTGGATGTCATCAGTGTGAACGTGAACGTAGGTGGCGCCACCTGTCATAAAATCAAGAAAGCTATCCTGGATGTATACACATGACGAATTTCAGGTGAATTAGTCAATTCACTGCAGAGATATGAGTGATTTTAACCCAAGGCAGATGAACAGATGGACACTGTGCAAACATGGTTACAGGTGGCGCCACCATTTTTTGTGTATGTTATAAAGCAATCCAAGGGCTACATTTGTATCAATTTTATTTCCTGATCGGTCAAACGGTTCCCGAGATATGAGAGTTTATGAGTGGAAACAGACCCACAAATGGACACTGGATAGAGAGGAAAGGTCAGAGGTCAATGCAAATTGGTTAGGCACCAGTTCACATGTGACCCGATAATAGGTGTAAGTTTGGGAAAAATCGGTCCATTAGTCTCCGAGGAGCTCTCTGGAAACGAACGCCGCCGCGGCGGAGGAACTCGGTCAAAAACATAGTATCCGCAAAACTTCGTTTTGGCGGATACAAAAATACAGGTGGCTCCACCAGTCTGCAGAAACTAATAAAAACACTTAATGGTCAATATCCATGCAAAAAATCATGGTGATCTCTGCATTAGTTGTTCAGATACTTCAGTTTTTGTATCAAATTGTCCATTATTCTGAGGGATACTTCGGAGTCCTATAGCTTGAAGGATATGGGTAACAGAGACCTAATTTCAAGTTTCCACAGGCACCTTTCATGGGCCTCCTTGCATGACAAGAATGAAGATTCTAGGTCCAGTTGTTGCGATTTGTACCCTGTTGACAGATAACCACATCTTTAAAGGTCTCAAAAAAAAGAAAAAAATTCGTAAAAATTTGAAAAAAAAAAATAGAGGTGGCACACCCAGTCTGCAGAAACTGATGGAACAGCTCATGATCAATATGTATGCCAAAAATCATGACCATCAGTGTTGTAGTTATTGAAATACTGCAGTTTTTGTATCAAATTTTCCATTATTCTGGGGGGGGGGTATTTTGGACCCATACAACTTAAAGAATATGGGTAACAGAGACCTAATTTCAAGTTTCCATGGAGACTTTTCATGGGTCTCCCTGTGTGTCAAGAATGAAGATTCTTGGTCCAGTTTTTATGATTTGTGCCCTGTTAACAGATGTTCATATCTTTAAAGGTCTCAAAAATACAGAAAAATTTCGTAAAAAAAAACGAACAAATACAGGTGGTGCCACCAGTCTGCAGAAACTTATGAAACACTCCATGATCAATATCCATGCAAACAATTATGGTTATCTCTGCATTAGTTGTTCAGATACTTTAGCTTTTGTATCAAATTTTCCATTATTCTGAGCTGTACTTTGGAGTGCCATAGCTCAAAGGATATGGGTAACAGAGACCAAATTTCAGGTTTCCATGGAGACTTATCATGGGTCTCCCTGTGTGTCAAGAACGAAGATTCTAGGTCCAGTCGATACGATTTGTACCCTGTTGACAGATAACTACATCCTTAAAGGTCTCAAAAATGGAGAAAACAATTCGTGAACATTGAAAAATACAGGTGGCGCCACCAGTCTGCACAAACTGATGAAACATCTCATGATCAATATGTATGTCGAAAATCATGACCATCAGTGATGTAGTTAATGAGATATTGAAGTTTTTGTATGAAATTTTTGACCATTCTGGGGGGTAATTTTGGGCCCCATAGCTCGAAGGATATGGATAACAGAGACCTAATTTCTGGTTTCCATGGAGACTTTTCATACGTCTCTCAGTGTGTCGAAAATGAAGATTCTAGGTCCAGTCGTTATGATTTGTGCCACGCTAACAGATGACAGCATCCTCAAAGGTCTCAAAAATAGAGGAAAAAATCGTAAAAAATCAAACAGTACAGGTGGCGCCACCAGTCTGCAGGAACTGATCGAACATCTCATGATCAATATGTATGCCAAAAATGAAGACCATCAGTGATGTAGTTATTGAGATATTGAAGTTTTTGTATGAAATTTTTTACTATTCTGGGGGGTACTTTGGGGCCCCATAGCTCAAAGGATATGGGTAACAGAGACCTAATTTCTGGTTTCCAAGGAGATTTTTCATGGACCTCTCAGTGTGTCAAGAATTAAGATTCTAAGTCCAGTCTTTATGATTTGTGCCTTGTTAACAGATGTTCACATTTTTAAAGGTCTCAAAAATAGAGAAAAAAATTCGTAAAAAATCTAAAAATACAGGTGGCGCCACCAGTCTGCAGGAAGTGATGTAACATCTCATGATCAATATGTATGCCAAAAATCATGACCATCAGTCAAGTAGTTAATGAGATATTGAAGTTTTTGTATGAAATTTTTTACTTTTCTGGGGGGTACTTTGGGGCCACATAGCTCGAAGGATATGGGTAACAGAGACCTAATTTCTGGTTTCCAAGGAGATTTTTTATGGACCTCTCAGAATCCCAAGTTACAAGGTTCTAGGTCCAGCGGTTACGATTTGTGCCTGGTTAACGGACGGACAGACGGACAGACAGACAGACGGACAGACGGACGACGGACAAAGAGTGATCGCTATAGCTCAGATGACTTTCAGTCAGCTGAGCTAAAAAATGATTTAGAAATGAGTCACATGCTTGTTTTGTGTGGAAATAAATATAAGCTGTATTATGAGTTGTGGGTGTTTAGCTTATGTATGATTTTGATAGTATCTTTGGAGACAGGGAAGAGGATTGATTTCATTTATTTTATTAACAAATGGAGTGCTATTGTTACACAGATTTTTACTTGGCCATATAACTTATAAGCAGAACATATAATATAAGAGTTTAACTATTTATTAACTAGCTTGAAATGTGTCCACAACCTTTTCAAAGAAGTGGATCCTGTGACCCTGACCTATGACCTTGTGACCTCAACATCTATAGGATTCTTCTCCCACTTAGTAGGTGAGCTATATGTGACAGATCAAAGAATTGGGATGAAAGGTTTGGCTTAAAATGCATCCACAGGAGAAGTTGGTACTGTGACCTTGACCTTTGACCTCAAAATAATTATGGTTCTTCCCATGTTGGTAGGTGAGCTGTATGTGAAAGATGGAAGGTTTGGGATGAAAATTTTGGCTAAAAGAATTATTTCTGGGGGGTGCAAACACACCCCATAACTTTGAAAATATAGGTCGCAGTGACCTAACTTCAGGTTTGCAAGGAGATCTTTTTAGAACCTCTAAGACTGCATAGGGTTCATGGCTCTAGCCCCTACAGTTACGATTTGTGCCCTGCTAACAGCCGGCCGGCCAGCCAGACGGACAGACGGAAGGACGACGGACAAAGACCCATCGCTATAGCCCAGCATGACTGAAAGTCAGCTGAGCTAAAAATAATTACCAATTTTCCCAAATATAATTTTTATTAAAAATAATTAGAGAATCATATGACTTTTTAAAATAAAATACAACTGAAATGATTATTAAAATAATATCAAAGAATATATTCATGAATGCATTCATGAATACATTTTGAAAGTATTTGCACTGGTATTCATATACTTTCATTTTTACCTGAATTCTCATTCTTATGCAAGAAATTTTATAATGGAGTACATATTCATATTCGTATTCAAATACATTTGCAAAGTATTGGAACCATGTCTGGTATTTATTCAGTTTTCACCAAACAATGATGTTGAGAATCCAGGATATACAAAATTCACACATTTAAATAATGATCATAAGTACCTGGTTTTATGGCTTTTATTCATATTAAAAACTAGATGTGTCAGAACGACACGAATGCCCCCGCCTTGGGCAAATTAGAAACATTTGTAAAATTTGGAAAATTTTTTAAGTTCAGGAGGTGTTGTATGGTCAAAAGTAGGTCAACAAGGGCAATATGCAAACTCGATTTGTAACGGGTCATTATCAAGCAACACACCAAAAATCATGCCAGAATATGCAGGCATTGTGAAAAAAGTCCATACATGTGCATTTTCCATAAAAATTTCTGTCTTTCATGAAATTTTCTATGTTTAGGATCCGTAAAACAATCAAAAGTAGGTCAACCAGGATGAAACGCAAACTCGATCTGTAACTGTCATTATCTGCCCACACAAAAACAAGGGACCCATGGGTCACATCGCTCAGCTGAATTTGGGAAAATATTAGTAACTGCAAAATATTTTTATTTCTTTTGGTTTTTCATGTATATTATCATTAGAAAAGCTATCAGAAAATGGCCCTGCTAAAATGAAACTCTGTAAATTATAGAATAATGGACATGAGCTAAACCAATTAGTGATGCACCAAGGGAACAAATAGGCCTACGGTAAGTGTAATAAAACAGTAACATTTCATAAACAAATAATGTGTGAAGGTAATTAAGTTTTCAAAAGTTAATTATATGGCCATATGAGTTAAAAATTATTCCCACAAAGTTTGACCAATATTCCTAATCTTCATACTAAGTCAACAGTGTTATTCACACCTAGGCCCCGCCAACTTTAGGAGATATGAATGAAATGTTACAAAGTATTTATATCTTCTTAAATTTTGTCAGTTAGCACTTATATTAGATCCTTATATTTTATCACATTTGAATATTAGCATTAAATTCCTGAAATTTTTTTCTTTGAAAAAATCAAAATTGTCCAAGTCTCATCAAAAAGAATTTATTTAACATTAAAATTATAAGATTCATCTGGTTATTAGTCCTGTGTATTGAAAGAGTGGGTGAGGGGAGGGGTCTCCGTTGTTACTGCTCGTTGCTGAAAAGAAATGTTAATTTTAAGATTCATCTAGTTCATAGTACAGGTCTGTCAACAGAATGGGGTGGGGGTGGGGGGGGGGGGGGAAGAGAAAAAGGCTCCCTGTGGTATGGTATTAACTGCAGACAGCCTGATCAAGCTCAACTCAGTGGAGAGAGGGCTTGCCCTAGTGATGGGATTGCATAACATTATGCCAACAGCCTGGGGAGCATAGAGAGCTGCACTGAATGACCTACAGTGACCAAAGTGGACTGCTTGACAATGTAAGGGAATACAACAAGAGCCTCCAAAAAAATTCAATAACTAGCCTAATTTTGCAGCTTTTATTTTTTAATTCAGATTTTTACAGATTAAATCCTTATGTGCACCTGCTGTGAAAATTAAATCCACAGTACTTACAGGAAAAAAACCTGCAGTGGCCAAAGTTGGGCAAAATTGAAGGTACCAATTTTTTATTTTTGCTAATATTTTTAAACAAGGGACCTATGGGTCACGACGCTCAGCTGTTATATATGATAAAAAAATATTATTTAGAAATGAGGCACATGCTGGTTTTGTGTGGTAATAAATATAAGCTGTATTATGAGTTGTTGTTGTTTAGCTTATGTATGATTTTGATAGTACCTTTGGAGACAGGGAAGAGGATTGATTTCATTTATTTTATTAACAAATGGAGTACTACTGTCACACAGATTTTGACTTGGCCATATAACTTATAAGCAGAACATATAATATAAGAGTTTAAATATTTATTAAAAAATTACAAATATTGTCCCAAATATAATTTTTATTAAAAATAATAAGAGTATCATATGATTTTTTAAAATGAAATATAACTGATATGATTATTAAAATAATATTAAAGAATATATTCATGAATGCATTCATGAATACATTTTGAAAGTATTTGCACGAGTATTCATATACTTTCATTTTTACCTGAATTCCCATTCTTTATGCAAGAAATTTTATAATGGAGTACATAATCATATTCGTATTTAAATACAATTACAAAGTATTTGCACCATGTCTGGTATTAATTCAGTTTTCACCAAACAATGATGTTAAGAATCCAGAATATACAAAATTCACACATTTAAATAATGATCATAAGTACCTGGTTTTATGGCTTTTATTTATATTAAAAAATAACTGTAAAAAATTCATTTTGGACTAATTTCACATCAATGTACACACTAGACACAGTAGGAATTTAGATTAATATTATCAACTGCATCTTTGTCTATCATTAATTTCCTTCATATAATCCTTAATGATTAGTAATGAATAATATGATTTACTTCTTTATCATTAAAAATGAACTGAAAAATGCCATAGGTGACTGCATGGTGTTATTTGGAATATGTGACATTCTACCCATCGATACAAGATTCTTATATCATCAGTAACTGCAAGTTAATTTCCTGTTATTATAAACTAACAAATTCCTTTTCTATTTTTCTTTAATTTGTTATTAAAAACCAATAAAAATTTATTAATTTTTTGTTTATTGTTATGTTGTTGGTTAAAACTACTAGATGAGTTGGGTTGAACACCTGGATCAACTGTGGCTGGCCATAAGCTGCCTGGATTCTCCCCTCAAGCGTGCATAATTTGATGAAAGGTCAACAAGGTCAACATACAGGTGACTCAAGAGGGGCTGGAGAGAGCCAAAGTCTGACAGGGTCTCATAAAAAACATTAATAAAAGCTACAATATTTGGCAAATTTCTTTCAGCTTTCTAAACTAAAAAGCTGAAATCCTTATGTGTGCATGATATGAAAATTATATCAACAGTGCTCACGGGAAACAAACGTGCCTTGGTCACAGTTGGGCAAAATTTAAGGTACTAATTTTATATTTATACTAATAACTTATAAAATTTGAAAAATTCAGAACTAATTTTGGGTATTCAATTGAATCTTGATTAAATAATGTTACATCCCTGACAAAAAAGATCTCTAGCTTCAGCAATGCCCTTGTTAAGGGAGTAAATATATTTCTTGATTTTTTACAAAGTGCATTATGTTTGGGCCCATAACTTAAAAAAAATACACAATACTGACATCATTTCTGGCATGTGCATAGTGAATGTATAGAAAAATATGTATATTATATATGATCAAAGTCAGATCAGTGGTTTTGATATTAGGCAGTCTTAAAGTGTAACATTGGGTTTTTAATGGAAAAATGAAGTTTTTCATTGATATCTCGAAGGAATTAAGTCCTAGTGACCAAATTCTTGGCATGGTAGGAGATTTTGGAGAAATCTAACTGTATGCCAAATTTAAGGAACTTAGAGCTGAAGCTCGGGAGCTGAGCTCTAGCAAACTGCATAACACTAGCAATATGTGACATGGTGCTTGAAAACTTGAATAAAATCTACAGTTTTTGATCAACTGGTTTCAAATTTTTGGTGTTAACAGTTGAAATGCTAACAAAAACATGCTGTGAAAATTTAATCCACAGCAGTTACAGCAAAAAAACGTGCCATGGTCAAAGTTGGGCAAAATTTAAGGTACCAATTTTTTATTTTTGCTAATATTTTTAAAAATTTAAAAGATTTTGATCTAATTTTGGGTATACAATTTAATTTTGATTAATAAAAGTAATATTACTGGAAAAAAAGTGCTTAGCTTTAACAAGTTTTGTGTTAAGTGATAAAATTTCTTTCCTGATTATTTACAAAATGCATTATGTTTGGGCCCATAACTTTTTTAAATTAAATAATACAGACCTAATTTCTGGCATGTACATAGGAATTATATAGAGGATTATTTATAGGAAATATGAGGAAAAACAGATGAGTGGTTTTGATATTAGGCAGTCCTAAAATGTAAAAATAGGTTTTTAATAAAAAATTGAGGTTTTTCCTTAATTTCTCAAAGGAATGAAGTCGCAAAGACCCAGTTTTCGGCTTGGTAGGAGATCTTGGGGATATCTAACATTATGCTGAATTTTGGATTCCTAGGTCTTACGGTTTCAAAACGTGCCACATCTACGGACGGACGGACGGACGGACGGACGGACGACGGACAATGGACCACGACTATAGCTCAGATGACTTATAGTCAGCTGAGCTAAAAATCAGGGTGGTATCTGCAGGCATTGAGGAAAAAAAGTCAGTACATATGCATTTGTTATGAAAATTTATATTTTTCATGAAACTTTCTATGTTCAGGAGCAGTCAAATGGTCAAAAGTAGGTCAACTGAGACAAAAAAAGAACTCGATCTGTAACTGGTCATTATCTGCCTACACACCAAAAATCAGGCCCATATCTGCAGGCACTGCGAAAAAAAGTCAATACATGTGCACCTTTTTTATGAAATTTTCTATGTTAGAGCACCGTCAAACGGTCAAAAATAGGTCAACTGGGACAAAACGTGAACTCCATATGTAACTGGTCAATATCTGCCGACACACCAAAATTCAGGCCAATATCTGCAGGCATTGCGAAAAAACGTCTGTACATGTGTATTTGTCATGAAATTTCATATTTTTCATGAAATTTTCTATGTTCAGGAGCCGTAAAACGGTCAAAAGTAAGTCAACCGGGACGAAATGCAAACTCGATCTCTAACTGGTCTATATCTGCCCACAAACCAAAAATTAGGCCAATATCTGCAGGCATTGCGAAAAAAAGTCCATACATGTGTATCTGTCATGAATATTTCTATTTTTCATGAAAATTTCTAAGTTTAGGAGCCGTAAAACGGTCAAAAGTAGGTCAACCGGGACGAAACGCGAACTCGATCTGTAACTGGTCTATATCTGTCCACACACCAAAAATCAGGCCAATATCTGCAGGCACTGAGAAAAAAAAAAAGTACATGTGTATTTGTCATGAAATTTCATATTTTTCATGAAATTTTCTATGTTCAGGAGCCGTAAACGGTCAAAAGTAGGTCAACCAGGACGAAATGCGAACTCGATCTGTAACTGGTCTATATCTGCTCACACACAAAAAATCAGGCCAATATCTGCAGGCATTGCGAAAAAAGTCCGTACATGTGTATCTGTCATGAATATTTCTATTTTTTCATGAAATTTTCTAAGTTCAGGAGCCGTAAAACAGTCAAAAATAGGTCAACCAGGATGAAACGCGAACTCGATCTGTAACTGGTCTATATCTGCTCACACACCAAAAATCAGGCCAATATCTGCAGGCGTTGCAAAAAAAAGTCTGTACATGTGTATCTGTCATGAATATTTCTATTTTTCATGAAATTTTCTAAGTTTAGGAGCCGTAAAACGGTCAAAAGTAGGTCAACCGGGACGAAACCCGAACTCGATCTGTAACTGGTCTATATCTGCCCACACACCAAAAATCAGGCCAATATCTGCAGGCATTGCGAAAAAAAGTCCGTACAACTGTTTCATTTCGGAATGACGGAAGGACGGAATGACGGAATGACAGAATGACGGAATGACGGACATGGGTAAAACTATATGCCCCGTTCATTTTGGACTAATTTCACATCAATGTACACAATAGACACAGCAGGAATCTAGATTAATATTATCAACTGCATCTTTGTCTATCATTAATTTCCTTCATATGATCCCTAATTGATTAGTAATGAATAATATGATTTATTTATTTATCATTAAAATTGAACTGAAAAATACCATAGGTGACTGCACAGTGTTATTTGGAATACGTGACATTCTATCAATCGATACAAGATTCTTATATCATCAGTAACTGCAAGTTTATTTCCTGTTATTATCAACTAACAAATTCCTTTTTCATTTTTCCAATTCCATAGCTTTAACATGTTTTGTGTTAAGTGATCAAATATCTTTCCTGAATTTTTACAAAATGCATTATGTTTGGGTCCATAACTTTTTTAAATTATATAATACAGACATAATTTCTGGCATGTACATAGGAACTATATAGGGGAATATTTATGGTAAATATGAGGAAAAACAGATGAGTAGTTTTGATATTAGGCAGTCCTGAAGTGTGAAAATAGGTTTTTCCTTAATTTCTCAAAGGAACAAAGTCGCAAAGACCCAGTTTTCGGCTTGGTAGGAGATCTTGGGGACATCTAAGATTATGCCGAATTTTGGATTCCTAGGTCTTACGGTTTCAAAACGTGCCACATCTACAAACGGACAGACGGACGGACGACGGACAATGGACCAGGACTATAGCTCATATGACTTATAATCAGCTGAGCTAAAAATGTGCCATGGTCAAAGTTGGGCAAAATTAAAGGTACTCATTTTAATTTTATGCTAATAACTTAAATTCATATCTAATTTTGGGTATACAATTGAATCTTAATTAAACAAAGATATATACTTGGGGAAAAAAGTCTCTAGTATCAATATTTTTCATGTTAAGTGAGGAAATATTTTTCCTGATTTTTTACAAAGTCCATTATGTTCGGGCCAATAACTTTAAGAAATTACACTTAACAGACTTAATTTCTGGCATGTATATAGGAAATATATAGGAAATTACCTCTGGTAAATATTAAGAAAAATAGATATGTGGTTTTGATATTTGGCAATCCTGAAGTGTGATTTAATAGGTTTTTAATGGCAATTTAAGGTTTTTCCTTAATATCTCAAAGGAAGGAAGTCATATTGACCCAATTTTCAGTATGGTAGGAAATTTTGGGGACATCTAACTGTATGCAGAATTTTGGCTTCGTAGGTCAAATGGTTTCAAAACCTGCCAGTCTAATGGATGGACATGCAGAGGGACAACGGACAACGGACCATGACTATAGCTCAGATGACTTATAGTCAGCTGAGCTAAAAATGGATAATGTTCTCAAAACAAGACCATTCCTGAAGGGACCATGACAGCCCTCTTATTCTTAAGTTGTCATAGGTTGTCAGCATAAGTTTATATTTGTTGAAAATCAGAATGGTGTAAAACCCTCTCATCATTTATAAACTTAATTCTAATGAGAATTTTTTTTAAATAAGAAAACCCCACTTTTGCATGACATCCTTTCGATGGTTCCTAGCCTGGGGGTCAGTTTTTCCACCTTGTATTTTCATGATATTTAAATGATTAGCTCATTTTCCACAGTCTAATGATAATGAAGATTCCTAGGCATTTACTCAAATTAGCAAAGCTTCAGGTAAACACGGGACATGATACAGTCAGAATAATCAGAACTCAAAAAAAGCTGTTAGATGATCGGCAGTTCTTTGTACTGGTCAGGTTCCATTACAGAGGCTCAGCAGACAGCCACACTTGTTCCTCCTATATCAGTCCAAGCCAGAAAATCAATATTTGCAAGCAGTTTGGCAATCACTGCCTGAAGTAAATCACTAGCCTGTGTTATGCTCAGCCTGGTAAACACACCAAACTGCTACAGTCAAACTGGATATGTAGTATTGTTCTTCTCTCTTAGAAATATCATTGTTTAAAGAAACTGAAGTAAATGCTGAACAGCCAGTCATTTTGTTATTTCAATAAAACATTAATTATTCTCTACATTAACTGATTATAGACAGGAAACTACATGCTGAAAATAAAGAAGAATGGATTTAAATATTGAATGTCTCCACCGGCTATTTCTGAGGATAACTCACATACTATGGTTTGATCTTTTTAAATCATTTGAACATGGCTGGATCTTTTGGAACTGTACATTATAACCTTTTAACCATTTAGGTTAAATGCCAATGAGAGGGAAGTAAATTTCAAATTTCAAAGACTCTTCTACATTTCCCTAAACTACGGGATATGGTTGAAATATCCTGTCTGAAAAGTAAGTTTGAGCTTTCTAGATATTAATGACACTACTTGTGCACTGCTTACATTAACAGAAGGCTTAAAGAGCAAAGAGGACAAGAGTGCCTTCACTTGCTCAGCACAGCTAGGACATACAGTTACAGTGAAACAAACTCACACCTGAGACATAACAACTTCAACTGTCACTCACCTTGCTGAAAAAATCACAGATCTCCTGTGTAGGGTGGTTGTTCTCCAAGAGCGGTGTCAGTGCAATAATGATATTCTCATGAGCAACCTGACTAATAGTATCTTCATTCTGTAAATGAAACAAAGACTCATATGTTGGTCACTATACACAGTATGAAACAAGGCCGTAAAATCTCCACTTAAAACCGCGGTTTAATCAAGAAATTCAAAATCTTGAAATCAGGTTGATTTCCTGAAAGCACTGTGCGGTTTATACTAGAAGGGTTTCCTGAAAATCTTCCTGACAGTCATCGTTTTTGAGCCGGCGAGTGGGCGATTATTGCAACTTTCGAAGGCCGTTCTTAGCAGCAGTCTCGCATGCATGGGAGCCGTGTGTTAATGTATTATTTACGATTATTTGTTATTTATAAATTAAAATATTGCTGACTAGTTTTCGTGTGATATATAACTTGTTATAAAATCTTGGTAATTTTTACAAAATAATACGTTTACAACAACCCTGCTGTAACACACAGCGGCCTTACTGCATTAAATGCGGCGGTATCAAGGACTCTGGATACTGCCGCATAAAAAGCTTCAGAGTAAACTGGAGAACTTCAAACCCTTGTCGGAAAAAAATCGTGTAAAATCAAATAGTGCGTTTATGAAAAGGAAACTTTAAGTAATCTAAGGGAGATATAGTACTTTATTCGAATGACCACGAAATTCAGCTAAATATTGTTTTAGTATGTGAACAAGACTCACTTTTAAAACTTTGCAATCCTTGCGCTTGAAACTGTCTCAGAATCTGAAACAATGAACTGCGTAACCTTTGCTCGCTGAGCCAAGAAGGCCCGTTACCACTGGTTACACAGGCGGCTGCCGGCCAGCCGTGGCTGGAGGGAAAACCCAGAGCAGACATCGTTCCCCGTGTATCACCGTTTATTAGGATAATACATATTCTTCTAATCAACATTTAAAGTGGACAAACACTGTCTAAGTGGAATGTTATATGCGTATTTGATAAGAATATATTTATTTCTTAACGAATTCGACATTTTCAGACGAAATATAAGAATTTAATTGTCATGTGGAATGTCTCCAGTTTCCTCAAATCATCTTCTAGGGCACTCGCGGTGGGTGGTAAACAGAACAGCCGCCTATTTCGTCCCAGCGTGCCTTGCGCGAACACTGCCTTGACAAAATGGCTCCCCACACGGAAAGTTTCTTCAGGAAAAAAACTTGCTTACCCCGACTGACCACTTTAATTTTACCTTAAAATCACCCGTTTTCAAGCGTCATGTTTCCTATACGTGCGTATCTCGACAAGGTAACTTCAGTTAATTTGTTATTTAGTTAAGGTGACCAGCGATGTTTTCAAACGAACCAGCAAATTGTAACATGGAGCGATGTCAACGTACGATGTGACGATGATAATACCGAAGTAACCGGTATGAAAATGATTTGAATCTTCCGAGTAATTCTAGAAAATGGAATTTTCATTAAAAATTAAGATTTCAAAATATTACCGTAAATCCGCGTTTTGCCGCCGCACGTCGTCTAATGGCCGCACCCCATGTTCGTAAAATATCTGGAAGGCTCCTTCACTGGAGTAAAAAATTCGCAAAACCTTACTTAATGGCCGCACCACATTCTAACCACGTTCCATTGCCGGGTGGGGTATGGGAACACAACGATAAAAGGTTCTTTTCTTAAACGCTAGGCTGCAGCTAGGAATGCTGCGGTATGCTGATATGCGGTCAGGCATAACAGTTTTTGGAAACAGTTGCAACTGTGTATGTTGCTTGTCTTTGCTAATTAATTAATTTAATTAATTTGTTAAACCGCCTGATCTACCTGATTAGAAAAGATGACAATTTGTTCGGTTTATGACGACTCATCCAAGACGAATCCTAGTAGGGCCACGAAATTAATTTGACACATCACTGAATGCCGGAGAATCTTGCGCCTTTAACCTGACTAATTAAAGTTCAATGGGCCATCAAAGCATTGTATGGGACGACTGTAATTTAAACATTATTTAGACATAATACATCGTCGGTCATTTAACAAAAAACATTTAAATAAACGACACCCGCGTCGGTGATCATATTTCCAGAAGATCTCGGGTTGTGCTGATCATAATATATGCAAAATGGTGTCCAGACCATCAACCGGCAAAAGATGCAACATAAAATGATTACGGAACTTCCGGGCCTTGGTGTACCTTGCGCCTTTACCCTGTCTAATTAAACTTCAATGGGACATCAAAGCCAACGGTACTCTTTGTGATGGCTTTTATTTACACTCTATACAACATCGGTCAATTAACAACCTTGACAAAACCGTTGAATAAGCGAATATCGCGTCGAGCCTTTACGCGTACACCCAGGGTCCTGCTGATCATAATATATGCACACTTGTGCCCGAACCGTCTGCTAGCAAAACGTGCCATATTTAAAGATTACGGAACTAGCTGGTGAGGTTATGACCTTTGAGCGCCATCTATTGAAAATTTGATGAACGAAGAAGTATCTGAACGTGAACGCAGGTTTAATTGCCGAAGAACGTATGGTCTTTGGTTATCTTTTGTTTTACAGTTTATTTTAAAAGAAATGATATGTTCAAGAAATATCTTAAAATAATGTTTTACCGATATTGCAGCCATACTGAAATATAGGTACAACCGTTAGTCTGGAGAGAATGCATAATTTGGCGAGTGAATATCGATCTTTTATCAATCATTGCGTGAAAATTGCCGTGGTTTATGACTGACTCAGAAAAGTTTTATAATACATATAAGCCTGTTTAAAATATCAATTTTACATTTTATAAATTAATAATGAATAAAATTAATATACAAATATGCAGTATCATTAAATATACGTTCCCAGTATTCACTTCTTCTTCAGCCTATTATCGACCATTGCCCCTCGGCGGACCGTCGAGTCTCTTGTACATGTTTGAATTCAGCCTAACCTGCGTTTTATAGCCGCATCCCTTGTCGAGAAATATTAGTTGGGATTTTCGGCTGTAAGTCTTATTTTATGGCCGCGGCGGCAAAACGCGGATCTACGGTACTTCTAGAATTAAAATTATCCAGTGACTTGAAATGGATCAGCAGAATATTTTTTTCCAAAATATAATGACAAATCAGTAGCAAACAAGAATACGGCACGGAATATAAAATCTGTATAAACAGGCAGAGGTTCACCGGCCCTTGCGTCTTCCCAAACTTCATGCTTGAGTGTCCCTGCAAAAAAGTCTTATGATGTGTTTGAATAAAATGCCCAAGGAATTTTAAAGTGGACAGGAATGGCCGAGCCGCAACCTTCGCGTGTTCATTTCTAGATGATAGCTTGATTGTGTCTTTTGTCAAATCATTCCGTAGCGAAAGTTGGTGCGGTTTTAAAGGGAGGTTTTCAGTATTTGAGCCCCTCGCGGTGTCTCACCTGGAATTTCGGCGAAGTCTGGGTGCGGTTTTAATCGGAAGTGCGGTTTTAAGTGGAGATTTTACGGTAGGCCTAATGAGAGCATGTGCAATGGAGTATACATAAGGAATAATGCTTGCATGATATCATGCTTTACCATTACTTTTCAAGTAACATCAAATGAATGGACAAGCAAAATTGTTGTTTCTTATACAAAAGTTTCCAAGAAGTATTAACATGAACAATTTCTGGGTGATATGTCAAATCACTCCTGGGAAATAAGCAGGGACATACACTGTGCAAAAATATTGTAGCTGGCACCTTAAGACTTGTATACAACGAAGCTGTCTGAGATGTATAGATATGCACTATTTCAGGCTGATATATTAATTCCTTCCTGAGAAATAAGCAGGTACATACACTGCAAAAATCACTGTAGATCACAACACCAGTCTTGTGTATGAGAAAGTCATCAAAGATACACAGACTGGGTAAAATTTCAGGCCAATACATCAAACTTCTCTTGAATACTGGAAAATGGGCTGAGCAAGCTCAGTTGCCCCCCGAAGTCAAGTAGTACTAATTGCCAAAAGTTGCAACTGCAATGAGTGAACTCTTGACCTGTTGCCAAATCTGATACAAGTGGCAGTTTGTTTAAGCTATAAACAGACACAGACTGAAACTTGGCCCGTTGCCAAATCTGAAATAGTTGGCAGTCTGCTTAAGCTAAAAACAGATACAGACTTAAACTTGGCCTGTTACCAAATCTGTTTAGACATACTGAAAGTACTTCTGTATGCTTAAAATGCTAATTTCATGTAACTTGTACAAAATACACCAAACTGGAACCATTCAAACAAACTTGAAAGAGATCATCTCTGGGATCATTTTTGTAAAACATTAAAGAATTTGGCCTAATGATTTCAGTGAAGATTTTTTCAAATGTTTTATGGCTTTTCCACCAAAAAATGTAAGTTGATGCAGGTGGCACCACAAAAAGTTCAATCCCACAACATTTGACATGTGCTTGATTTTTGCATAAAATTTGGTGATGCTAGCTCCTGCTTTTCTTGAGATATTATGAGTTTATGTACAGAAGATGGATGACCCGTACAGAAAAGGTCAATGCAGGTGGTGCAAACAAAACATCAATTTCAAACTCCTGTGACCAACATTTGCATATAATTTGGTGATGACAGCTTCAAGCATTTCTGGGATTTTAATTTTAGTTCAGCTTTTCTTAACTCAGCCTAAAATCACCTAACTGGAACCATTGGAACAAACTTGAAAGAGCTCATTCTTGGATTAATTTCTTTAAAATATTTAACAATTTGACTGGATAATTTCAGAGAAGAAGATTTTTTAAGGTTTTTCTTGCTTTTCCCTGTAAAATGGTGCCAAAGTTAGCTCAATCTGATCAAGTTTATCATGTAACTGATTCTTCCATAAAATATGTTGCTGCTTGCTCTTGATGGTTTTTGAGATAGCATGGGTTTACTTATGGACAACGGTGGACGGACGACGCTGCGCCATTGCATAAGCTCACAGGTTTGCTAAATAAGAGTATTCTAAAAAAATCTCAATAGAATACGCATATTATATTAGGAAAATGTCACTAACAATTTGGGGAGTCTTGCAAGGATTCAACCTGCTTCATATATTTTGGGCATCACGCTGAATCTGATCCAAAGTGGTGTGAAAATGACCAAGAGTGAGCTATAGTAGGGGCATTTCATGAACTCGTTTGCACTCAGAAATTTTCTTTATTTTCTGACAGTTATCAATATAATTTCGAAGAAAAGGTTAAAATTTATTTTCCAACTACTTTAACAGTTTCTCCAGTGAAAGAGTTATAAAATATACGATTATCTTATCAACACTAGCCAATCACATACTGGTTGGCGAGTCATATGATTTTGGTAGGCACTTCAATGTTAGTCTTTTAAACAGGCACAAGGTGGTGTAACTAGTGGCTACACTGACTACTTTCGGTAGCAAATTTTATTGATTAGCAGTAACTAATACACCATATTGTGAAAGAGTACCTGCTATTAAATATTCATTTAGGCCCCACTGAATGTCCTTCAGCTTGGCACACGTACACTTATGATATATCCAAAAGTACTACAAGTAAAATACCACAAGTATATATGTACACACATTTTTTTATGGATTAAAAAAATACTGTCAGGCAGGCATGGATGATTTCCAGGAGCACCTGCCCCCCACTGCTCGGCATGAGCATATCCCTGGCCACTGTATCGTTCATCAGTACGCTGAATGTTTTTTTAAAAACGAATAAAAACATGAGCATTCATTGTTTGCTGTATGTGAATACAAATTAATCTAAGATTTTTGGATGAATTCAGTCATATAAGGTCAGAGTTAGGGGCGGGTTTGAGCTAAATTTGGGTGCGTATTCTGTTAGGGACTTTAGAGGAAGTAGTATGTGTGCATCAAAACGGGGTGCGTACTTTAATCAGGCAGCTTATTCTGTTTAGAACTTTAAGAGTAGGTTTGAGCAAAACATAGCAACACTACCAATATTTTAGCTCTCATTATTCCAGCTTACAATGCTGAAGCTACCACTTTTATGCAAGGCATTATGAGAGTGTGCAGGACTGCAGGTCCCATGTATATTTGATACTGGTTGATGTTAACATATAGGCCATCTGCAGGCAATGTCCGTGTGAAGCACTTACCTCCTTAAGTATCTGTGATACAAGGTCAAAGGTATACTGGTATACAGATTCATCCTGGATCATGATGTCTGTGTGTAGCACTTACCTCTTGAAGTAGCTGTGATACAAGGTCAAAGGGATACTGGTATACAGATTCATCCTGGATCATAATGTCCGTGTGTAGCACTTACCTCTTGAAGTAGCTGTGATACAAGGTCAAAGGGATACTGGTATACAGATTCATCCTGGATCATAATGTCCGTGTGTAGCACTTACCTCTTGAATTAGCTGTGATACAAGGTCAAAGGGATACTGGTATACAGATTCATCCTGGATCATAATGTCCGTGTGTAGCACTTACCTCTTGAAGTAGCTGTGATACAAGGTCAAAGGGATACTGGTATACAGATTCATCCTGGATCATAATGTCCGTGTGTAGCACTTACCTCTTGAAGTAGCTGTGATACAAGGTCAAAGATATACTGGTATACAGATTCATCCTGGATCATAATGTCCGTGTGTAGCACTTACCTCTTGAAGTAGCTGTGATACAAGGTCAAAGGGATACTGGTATACAGATTCATCCTGGATCATAATGTCCGTGTGTAGCACTTACCTCTTGAAGTAGCTGTGATACAAGGTCAAAGGTATACTGGTATACAGATTAATCCTGGATCATAATGTCCGTGTGTAGCACTTACCTCTTGAAGTAGCTGTGATACAAGGTCAAAGGTATACTGGTATACAGATTCATCCTGGATCATAATGTTTGTGTGTAGCACTTACCTCTTGAAGTAGCTGTGATACAAGGTCAAAGGGATACTGGTATACAGATTCATCCTGGATCATAATGTCCGTGTGTAGCACTTACCTCTTGAAGTAGCTGTGATACAAGGTCAAAGGGATACTGGTATACAGATTCATCCTGGATCATAATGTCTGTGTGTAGCACTTACCTCCTTAAGTATCTGTGATACAAGGTCAAAGGGATACTGGTATACAGATTAATCCTGGATCATAATGTCTGTGTGTAGCACTTACCTCTTGAAGTAGCTGTGATACAAGGTCAAAGGGATACTGGTATACAGATTCATCCTGGATCATAATGTCTGTGTGTAGGACTTACCAGAGGGAACTGGTATACAGATTCATTCTAGATCATAATGTCATTGTGTAGCACTTACCTCTTGAAGTAGCTGTGATACAAGGTCCAGAGGGAACTGGTATATAAATTCATTTTGGATCATGTCTGTGTGTAGAACTTACCTCCTGAAGTAGCTGTGATACAAGGTCCAGAGGGAACTGGTATACAGATTCATCCTGGATCGGTGTGGACAAGGACAAATCTATCATATTCTGTAATTATAAAGACAGTTCATTCATAGAGCCTCAATTTTAACCAATAAACCTTGGATATTAAAAAGCATTCAATAATTCATCCAAACTGCACCCTGGCTGTACCTGATAAATCTGTAATACCAAGTGTCAAATTAGTCCTGAGAAATGAACAGGAATATACACTCTGCACAAATTATTGTAGGTGCCACCACCAGTCTTGTATATTGCGGCCCTGTCAGAGATGCATATATATGCACATTTTCAGGCTGATATAAGCAGGGATATAAACTGCAAGAAATCATTGGAGGTGGCAAAGAAAGTCTTGTGTATGAAAAAGCTGTTGAAGATGCATGGACATGAATACATTTCAGGCCAATACGTCAGACTTCTCTTGAATTAGATACATTTGGCTGACCCATCTTAGCTGAGGATGGCAGTTGCTCCCCTAAGTCATGCAAAGCAGAAGGCCAGGTGCAGCTACTGTACTTCCTTCATTGTTAAAGGTCCAATAATTCAGCCAAAATTCATTTCAGTAAACTTGAAGAAAGGCTGCCTAAGAATCATTTTTGTGCAATCTTACAGAATTTGAACCAACAGTTTTTTGCAGAAGAAGACTATTGCAACCCTCAGTTTGATGTTGGCTTACTTGGCCACATGCAAAAGGCCAGGTGTAGCTACTGCACTGAGTGAACTCTTGGTCTGGTGCAAAATCTGATACAGTTGGCAGTCTGCCAAAGCAATAAAGAGACACAGACTGACACTTGGCCTGTAGCCAAAGCTGAAACAGTCAGCAGCCTGCCAAGCAATCTATAGATATAGACAAAATCTTGGCCTGTTTCCGGATTGGTTTATACATATTGACAGACTTTGGCTACAAGGCATTTTCAAGCTGACATATTTAAAAGATTTTTTTAAGTAAAATGTTCACAATAACAAAGGGTGCCTATTGAAAGCAAAATTAGAGTACTGATATATTTTATTCATGGATTTATCTTACACATTAGCTGGATATGGACATCAATTATCTATATGGCCTGTACAGCTCTGCATATATACCCCCAGTACTCACAGTCTGTGATAACAATAAATCTACAAGCCATGTTTATTGTTTACCCAAATATGAGCAGTTCTTTCACTGCTGAAGGTCAAATAATTCAGCCTGAATTCAGTTAAGTAAACTTGAAGAATGACCATCAAAGAATCATTTTGTGCTATCTTACAGAATTTGAACCAACAGTTTTTTTTTGCAAAAGAAGACTATTGCAACCCTCAGTTTGATATAGGCATACTTAGCCACAGACAACCCTCAGTTTGAAGTAGGCATACTTAGCCACAGACAACCCTCAGTTTGATGTACCGGTAGGCATACTTAGCCACAGACAACCCTCAGTTTGATATAGGCATACTTAGCCACAGACAACCCTCAGTTTGATGTAGGCATACTAAGCCACAGGCAACCCTCAGTTTGATGTAGGCACACTTAGCCACAGACAACCCTCAGTTTGATTTAGGCATACTTAGCCACAGACAACCCTCAGTTTGATGTAGGCATACTTAGCCACAGACAACCCTCAGTTTGATGTAGGCATACTTAGCCACAGACAACCCTATGTTTGATTTTGGCATACTTAGCCACAGACAACCCTCAGTTCGATGTAGGCATACTTAGCCACAGACAACCCTCAGTTTGATGTAGGCATACTTAGCCACAGACAACCCTCAGTTTGATTTAGGCATACTTAGCCACAGACAAACTTCAGCCTTCTGTGACTCTACCAAAATCAAAGAACCCAATCTGTTCTTATACAACTAAAATAACCCTTCCCTAGGATAATTCTTGTGAAAAAAGTATAACAATTTGGCTTGACAGTTTCATCATGAAACATTTTTAAAGTAGTGGCTGAAAAAGGCCTAAAGTACTTTTTTTTGCCTGTAAAAACTGGTAGATGCATGTGGAAACACCATTTGATACCTCAATTTTAAAATATGAATTATGTGACCAACATATTGAATAATTTGGCCTGACAGTTTCAGAGAAGACCTTTAAAAGATTTTTAGCTTTTTAAAATTTAAGTCTATGCAGATAGCTAAAAGTATTTTAAATAAAGGAATTTTGTACATAATTTAGTAAGGCTAGCACCTGCCCTTTTTGAGACAGTGTGGGTTAACCCTTCACTGTTTGTATTTGGTTGTCACAAATCACCCCCCCCCTTACTGTTCAGATTAATTTTAGGTTTCTCACACTTTGAATTTTGACACACTGTACATTAATGTTATGATTGATAACCTGATCAGTTTCTGGTGGACCCTCATGAAATTTTTAACACATTTTACAAAGATACCAAGCATGAGATTAATGATTTAATCAATCATAAATTTCACTAAATCTATTAATAGAACCAGGTAAATTCAGGTAAGTATAGTGTCTTTGTTGTTTTAGCATATTTGTACATGATTATCTGCAGTATATCCCAGTGAAGACATTGTAGAATTAGGACCAATAAGGGAATTATCATCCGCCGGTACCTGGGGTATTGTCACTGAAGATCTAGGTAAAACAGGTTAATGATATATGATTAAGATTACTTTGGAGACAGGGAAGAGATTGATTTCATTTATTTTATTAACAAATGGAGTGCCACTGTCATACAGATTTTAACTTGGCCATATAACTGATAAGCAGCACATATAAGATAAAGAGTTTAACTATTTATTAAAATTTAATAACAAATATTGTGCCAAATATAATTTTTATTAAAAATAATAAGAGAATCATATGATTTTTTAAATAAAATATAACTGAAATGATTATTAAAATAATCTTATAGAATATATTCATGAATGCATTCATGAATACATTTTGAAAGTCTTTGCACTGGTATTCAAATACTTTCATTTTTACCTGAATTCCCATTCTTATGCAAGAAATTTTATAATGGAGTACATATTCATATTCATATTCATACACATTTGTCAAGTATTCGCACCATGTCTGGTATTTATTCAGTTTTAGCCAAACAATGATGTTGAGAATCCAGAATATAAACAAAGGACCCATGGGTCCTGACAACCAGCTTAAGTTTGGAATTTTTGCAAATGCAAAATATGAAAAATATTCTATTGTAATGTTTTTTATTTATATAAGCATATGAGAAGCTAAGAGGAAAGGGCCCTCCAACTTGGTTATAGTAAAGTTCTCAATATATGATTGCAAACTAATACTCTGACAAGACTGTCATGAAGAAAAACATTAAAAGTTTTGAGATACTGTGATGCATATGAAACAAGGGACCTATGGGTCACTGTGCTCAGATGACATTAACCTTGAAGGTAAAAATCTACAATAATATCTAATGGAGATAAAGTGTAAGAGGAAGAGGTAATAAAGGCCATGGTTGGTTTATATGATTGGTTTGTATTGATGAGCAAGAAATTGTTGCAAAAAATATTTTGTGACCTGACCATGTGTTTCCTAATGTTGAAACTAAAGCATGTGAGCAGTTTGTGAACAAATGATCTGTACTAATACCATGATCATTAGTTGGTTTTTCGATTAACTGTTGACATTTCAGTAGTTTACACAGTTGTTCAACTGAATCTATTTTTTTGCATAATATATATTTTTAATTATATATGTATTTTTTTATGAAATGTATACAGCTGAAATATAGCTAATTAACAACATAAAACAGGGCAAACAAAGCCTGATCTCAAATTCTGCTGAGGCAGGAAAATAATGAACAAATGTTTGTATTAAATTCTGATTTTTTTTTATCACATCAATTATTTTCTAATTTAAGTTTATATTTCTACACATTTCCAATTTAACATATATATTTGAATATAAAAGTTGATTCATAATTCTCAATTGCATCATCATAAATCTCAATCTTGTCAGATAACACCACATCATGCATACAAATGTTTATTTATTTTTTAACACAAAAAATATATCTTTTAAATCTGCAAAACAATAAATATCTAAAAAAATAATACTTGATTTAGATTTCAAAATTTTTAATTGTGTCTTTATTTATCCATAATGTGCTTCATATTTTATAATAATTTAAGCATACTGATGGGTTCATTTATATTTGTTAAAATCATTTAAAAGAAAATTGATTTCTTTAAAAATGCTACATTACACAACATTGCATCTTCTGGATTACACCTTGAATTATTTTTTCAAGGAAAGTTTTTGCATATTGGAGTGGAAACAGCATTACAATTAAGGAGATACAGTGAAAACAATAACAATTACTGCATAACACTTGGTGGGTTGGGTTTGTGGGGGGGGGGTGATTGGGGTGGTGATATGAGAATAACTGTACACCTGTCACAGCAGGGGATCTCCCCCAGTGACTGTAACAAATCAGAAACCCTGGCATAGCTGACTTCCAGTGACCTGGAGTGGGACCTTGCATCTGTAATCAAAGCAAGTGACTACAGAAAAAAAAAAATCAATAACTAGCTTAATTTTCAAGCTTTTATTTTCAAATTTCAGATTTCGACAAACTAAATATTTATGTTTACATGCTGTGAAAATTAAATCAATGGTGCTTACAGGAAAAAAAGTGCCATGGTCAAAGTTGGGCAAAATTTAAGGTACTGATTTTTTTTTATGCTAATAACTTAAAAAATTTACAAAATTCAGATCTAATTTTGGGTAAACAATTGAATCTTGATTAAATAAAGTTATATTCCTGAAAAAAAAGTCTCCAGCTTCAGCAATTCTCATGTTAAGTGAGCAAATATATTTCCTGATTTTTAAAAAATTGCATTATATTTGGGCCTATAACTTCAAAATAATACCCAATACTGACCTAATTTTTGGTATGTGCACAGAAAATGTATGGAAGAATATGAATACTAAATCTGATCAAAAACAGATTAGTGGTCTTGATATTAGGCAGCCTTAAAGTGTAACAATGGCTTTTTTATGGAAAACAGAGGTTTTTCCTTAATATCTCGAAGGAACAAAGTTCTAATGACCCAATTTTTGGTATGGAAGGAGATTTTGGGGACATCTAATGGTATGCAGAATTTTGGATTCGTAGGTCCAACAGTTTTAAAACGTACCCTGTTAACGGACGGCCGGACGACGGACAAAGGACCACGACTATAGCTCAGATGACTTATAGTCAGCTGAGCTAAAAATGAGTAACTAAAGTTTATCGAACATTATTTTTTTATTTATTTTGTTTAAAATATATTCTGAAATTTGTCAAAGCATGATGTCTATCGAGCGGCAAGTCCGACGGCGCCATCTTGAAAATTGATGACATCGCTCATCCTTCATAAAGAGCAACAGAAACATACTGAGAAAATGTCTTAAGGAATAAAAATTTTCCACATTTTAAGTACAAAATGATAATTATTTAGAAAGATACCAATCTTCTGTTGAAGTATGGTATGGTTTATTGTCATAACAACGTTACATGGCACATTCAGTTGAAACATCGCGTTTGTTGACATCCTGAGTGTACCTTGCTGGCTCCATTCAACCAATCGATTTTCCAACAAATTCTAAATTAGAATTTTATGAATATTTATGAGAATTTCCCAGGTAAATGAATAAAACAATTATCAACTTTACAGTAGGGGTGTCCTAGAACTGTACAGAACCTAAATTAATTGTGTACAACGTTAATTTTACCTCCAAGAAGAGCTAAAACCAGGAGTTCTTGGTGTCAAATCTGAGGGTGTTTTAGTGTGTTATGAATAGCTGAGAGGATGTCACGTGATATGGCTAATAGTGGCCTTTCAATTGTTAAAGTGTTAATGTATGAATGACAGATGATGGCTGACATATGAGGCTGCACTGTTGCATAAGCTCATAGATTCGCTCAAAATATAATTGACAGAATAAAATGGTTCATCTCAATAAATCATTAGTTTCCAACTGAACTGTAATAATACATGTATGGAGGTAAAACATTTCTATGAGAGGCCCAGTGTGTAAATTCAAGTAAACGCGGGGCATCCAGTGTAAATCAAGACTGTTTATAATGACCTGTACCTTGGTGGCTAACACACGCTTCTCTCAACACCTGTTACAAGCACATATAGAGGGAGAAATTTCAGAAAAGCCAACAAGAAAATCCAAACATCATGAAACATTACAGCTATATGAACCATGTTATATTTTAGTTTTGCTGGACAAGGTTCTTGGACACCTTGGAATCATTGTGACCTTAAGCTGTCACCTTATCACATGGCAAGAAGCAGCTGTAAACAATGCAGGCTCCCCGTTCTTGAGCATCATTCTTCTAACCTCATCATTTGTCAAACACCGCTTACCTACACAATACACTTGGTATCTATGTTTATCTTATCTTGCATTTCATCCTCAACTGATAACAAGAACCTGAAAACTGTGGACCAGTTACTTTGATATAATCTAGACAGCAATAATGAAAACAGATGCCTTGATTGTGATCATCTCAAACTGTAAACATAATGGAAGCATACTTGTCTGTACAAAACTATCATGAAGTATGTTTACCTAAACATGAACTTGCATGAGCTGAAAGTTATAATTATATAACTCTACGACTAAGACTTATGTATCCTGCACACTGCCAAAAATATTTCTTGTTAAGATAAATTTTCTTGGCAAGAAAAATTTTCTTCTGACAAGAAATCTTCAAGAAAATATATCTTAATTTATACCTAAGACAAGGTATATTATCTTGTCAGAGGAAATATTTTCTTGACCAAAAAATTCTCATTGACTCCCAAGAGAAATTTTTTTTCATGAGATATTTTTTCTAATAGAGAGAAATTTATTTTTGGTGGATGCAAGCACATATATTATGTGGATGCGTGATATTATTTCTTGCCATAATATATCTTTTTCTGATAGCAAGAAAAATTATCTTATCAGAAGAAAAAATATCTTGTTATAGAAAAAAATATTCTTTTCCATAACCAAAAAACTTTTACTACCCCACTCCCAAGAAAAATTTTCTTGCCACAAGATATTTTTCTTATAGTAGGAGTAGTGCAAGAAAATTTATCTTCTATTTTTTGGCAGTGTGTGTATATGTAGACAATGACATTACAGCTAGGAAATAGTGCTAGTTAAGATGAAGTAGCCTGATATTACTATTATTTCATTCACAGTCAAAGTTTACAAACGAAAATACAAACTGAATGAACATTGAAAATTTTAGCCACAGCACATGCCGAGCAACACAACACTGGCACTGAACAAGGGACTGTGCATGTCTAAAGTATGTCATGTCATCCAACATTTTATGAGAAGTACTGGTACTTAAAATAGGGTACTCAGCTGAAGTTATCTACAAGAGCAAGGAATACATTTCCATGAACACTTCCTGCATCGTTTACTGAGAGCAGATAAGTCTATAGAGTATAAACAAGATGCATCATTTTCATGTTAACCTGTAAAGAACTGCATGCTTGCATTCAGAAGGAAGAAAACTAATGGCCCATGGGCCATGATGCTCAGATGAATTTGAAATACAGGTGATGCATACATTAATGACTGTTGTTATTATCTTGTGAAAAATATCTGTTAAAGAACCTTGAACAATTAGTAAAATGACTTCAAGAGTGCTTAATTTTATCATGTTGTTTGCCACAATTCTCAGAACACAGATAACTGTGACCTTAATTAGGGTTTCAAAGAAGATTTTACTAAGAACTCCCCAGATGATGAGTAAGAAGTTTCTACAGCAAACTTCTATAAGTATAACTTGTGTCCATCTGACTTGAAGAGCACTCAAATCATGTTCTTTAACACAGCTCCTAGAATAAAGGTCACAGTGACCTAATTTGTAGGTCCATTGAAATGAGGGCGCAACAGTTCACGTGACCCAATCGTTATTCCGAATTTAAAAAAATTCTGCCTAGTGGTTACGGAGGAGTTCTCCAGAAACCTATGCAGCGGTGGCGAAGGCGGCGTCCGACTGAAAACAAAGTATCCGCAAAACTCTGTTTTGACAGATACAATGATTGTAGCTGGCACCACCAGTCTTGTATACAACATAGAGATATATACATATGCCCAATGTCAGGCTGATTTGTCAAACCCCTCCTGTGAAATAAGCAGGGACATACACTGTGCAAAAATTATTGTAGGTGGCGCCACCAGTCTTGTACACTATAAAGCTATCCGATATGTATAAACATGCCCAATTTTAGGCTGATGTATCAAATTCCTCTGTAGAAATAAGCAGGCCCATACACTGCTAAAGTCAATGTAGTAGGCAGCACCTGTCTTGTAAATGAGAATACCATCAAAGACGCATAGACAGGTCAAAATATCAGGCCAATACATCAAACTTCCCCAGAGTTTGATGCACTGGGCTGACATAGACTGGTACCCCCGCTCTATTATGGCACCGCTGCTCTAGGCCAATCATAGAGATTGGCGTACAACGCCATCTTAAGTACTCCCAGCAGACTGGTCCAACTCCAGTATGTATTATAGTGATAAAAATAAGCATTTCGTTTGCTATGAGAATTTATTAAAAGTTGGCTGTGCATTATGTGTGACATTTATTATTAGATTAATAGATATTGATAATAGACGTATGCCACGTACAGTGGAATATCAAAGATTCAGTATATCATATCATCAATACATCAATCAGTAAATTTTTTGTGCAGTGACTCATTTTTTAATTATCGAAACCTATAATTAACTAAAGACTAAAGAAAGTAATTTTATAAGAAATCTTCACGGATAACCAGACAGGATCGTGTGAACGTCCATGACAATCGGTATGAGCGTGCAGTCTGGAGTTGGAACCAGTCTACAGGTAAGTCAGGAGTTGCAACTGGGAGTACTTAAGATGGCGTTGTACGCCTGTCTCTATGCTTGGCTGAGGGCCATAATAGAGCAGGGTACCAGTCTATGGGCTGACAAGGCTTAGTTGAGTAAGGCAGTTGCCCGAACTGTGACCAATTGCTGCCTCAAGCTACTGCACTGAGTGAACTCTTGACCTGCACCTGGCTAGACTGAGTGAATTTTTACCAGTACTTGGCTGTACTGAGGGAACTCTTGACCTGTTGCATAATCTGACACAGTTGGCAGTCTGCCAAAGCTATAAACAGATCCAGGCTGAATTTTGGTACCACATCTGATGCAGTGGGCAGTCTGCCAATGTTGTAAAAACAATCCAGCTACTGCACAGAGTACACTCCTGACCTTTACCTGGCTGCACTGAGTGAACTCTTGACCTGTTGCCTAATCTGATACAGTTGGCAGTCTGCCAAAGCTATAAATAGATCCAGACTGACCTTTGGCCTGTTGCTAAATCTGAAATAGTAGCCAAACCATTGCATAAGCTCACAGATTGGCTCCACATGCAGCCCTGAGGGACATGACACACGAGGTGATCACATAATACTCATGAGGTGATCACATGCTTACTATGAGGTGATCACATGGTGCCCATGAGGTGTTCACATGTCATCCATGAGGTGATCACATGCCTTGTGCTTGGCTGCACTGATTGAACTCTTTACCTATATCTTGCTGCACTGAATGAACTCTTGATCTTTTGCCAAATCTGAAACAGTTGGCAGTTTCTCAACCTATTTAAAGATACAGACACAATCTTGGCCTGCTGGTAAATCTGTTTATAAAACTGAAAGACTTTGGCTAAAATGCTTTTTTTCAAGCTGACATATTCATAAACTTTTTATCAAAATATCTAGAAAAACAAAAGATGCAGTCCTTTCATTGTTAAAGGTCCAATAATTCTGCCAAAAACCATTTAAGTAAACTTGAATAAAGGCCACCTAAGAATAATTTTTGTGCAATGTTACAGAAGTTATAATTGAAACAATAATTTTGTAGAAGAACACTATTGCAGTCCTCAGTTTGAAATAGACTTAATAATGGCCATAAGACCAACTTAAGCTTATCACATCTCAAACAAAAATCAACCAACTCAATCTATTCTAATATGATTGAAAGAACCATGTCATAGGATAATTCTTTTATAAAAAATTGACAAATAACAAGGGACCTATGGGTCACGGCGCTCAGCTGTTATATATGATAAAAAAATATGATTTAGAAATGAGGCACATGCTGGTTTTGTGTGGTAATAAGTATAAGCTGTATTATGAGTTGTTGTTGTTAAGCTTATGTATGATTTTGATAGTACCTTTGGAGACAGAGAAGAGAATAGATTTCATTTATTTTATTAACAAATGGAGTACTATTGTCACACAGATTTTGACTTGGCCATATAACTTATAAGCAGAACATATAATATAAGAGTTTAACTATTTATTAAAAAAATTACAAATATTGTCCCAGATATAATTTTTATTTAAAATAATAAGAGAATCGTATGATTTTTAAAATGAAATATAACTGATATGATTATTAAAATAATATTAAAGAATATATTCATGAATGCATTCATGAATACATTTGGAAAGTATTTGCACTGGTATTCATATACTTTCATTTTTTCCTGAATTCCCATTCTTTATGCAAGAAATTTTATAATGGAGTACATATTCATATTCGTATTTAAATACAATTGCAAAGTATTCCCACCATGTCTGGTATTTATTCAGTTTTCACCAAACAATGGTGTTGAGAATCCAGAATGTACAAAATTCACACATTTAAATAATGATCATAAGTACCTGGTTTTATGGCTTTTATTTATATTAAAAAAAAAATAAATGTGATATATTTATTTGGGACTAATTTCACATCAATGTACACACTAGACACAGTAGGAATCTAGATTAATATTATCAACTGCATCTTTGTCTATCATTAATTTCCTTCATATGATCCCTAATGATCAGTAATGAATAATATGATTTATTTTTTTTTATTATTAAAATTGAACTGAAAAATGCCATAGGTGACTGCATGGTGTTATTTGGAATATGTGACATTCTATCTATCAATACAAGATTCTTATATCATCAGTAACTGCAAGTTATCTCCCTATTAATATAAACTAACAAATTCCTTTTCTATTTTTCTTTAATTTGTTATTAAAAACCAATAAAAATTGATTAACTTATTGTTATGTTGTTGGTTAAAACTACTTGATGAGTTGGGTTGGACACCTGGATCAACTGTGGCTGGCCATAAGCTGCCTTGCTGCCCCGGTATCTGCCTCGCCTCAAGCGTGCATAATTTGCTGAAAGTTCAACAAGGTCAACATACAGGTGACTCAAGAGTGGCTGGAGAGAGCCAAGGTCTGACATGGTCTCATAAAAACATTAATAAAAGCTACAATTTTTTGCCAATTTCTTTCAGCTTTCTAAACTAAAAAGCTGAAATCCATGTGTGTGCATGATATGAAAATTATATAAACAGAGCTCACATTAAACAAAAGTGAAATGGTCAAAGTTGGGCAAAATTTAAGGTACTAATTTTATATTTATACTAATAACTTATAAAATTTTAAAAATTCAGAACTAATTTTGGGTATTCAATTGAATCTTGATTAAATAATGTTACATCCCTGACAAAAAATCTCTAGCTTCAGCAAGCCCCTTGTTAAGGGAGTAAATATATTTCTTGATTTTTTACAAAGTGCATATTGTTTGGGCCCATAACTTAAAACAATTACGCAATACTGACATCATTTCTGGCATGTGCACAGAGAATGTATTGAAAAACATGTATATTATATATGATTAAAGTCAGATCAGTGGTTTTGATATTAGGCAGTATTGAAGTGTAATAATGGGTTTTTAATTGAAAAATGAAGTTTTTCATTAATATCTCAAAGGTATTAAGTCCTAGTGACCAAATTCTTGGCATGGTAGGGAATTTTAGAGACATCTAATTGTATGCCAGATTTTAGGAACTGAGAGCTTAAGCTGGGGAGCTGAGCTCTTGCAAACTGCATAACACTAGCCTGATGTAAACAATATGTTACATGGTGCTTGAAAACTTGAATAAAATCTACAGTTTTTGATCAACTGGTTTCAAATTTTTGGTGTTAACAGACAAAATGTTAACAAAAACATGCTGAGAAAATTAAATCCACAGTACTTACAGGAAAAAAACGTGCCATGGTCAAAGTTAGGCAAAATTTAAGGTACCAATTTTTAGTTTTTGCTAATATTTTAAAAAATTTAAAAGATTTTGATCTAATTTTGGGTATACAATTTAATTTTGATTAATTAAAGTTATATTACTTGAAAAAAAGTCCATAGCTTTAACAAGTTTTGTGTTAAGTGATCAAATATCTTTCCTGATTTTTTACAAAATGCATTATGTTCTGGCCCATAACTTTCTTAAATTATATAATACAGACATAATTTCAGGCATGTACATAGGAACTATATAGAGGAATATTTATGGTAATTATGAGGAAAAACAGATGAGTGGTTTTGATATTAGGCAGCCCTAAAGTGTGAAAATAGGTTTTTAATAAAAAATTGAGGTTTTTCCTTAATTTCTCAAAGGAACAAAGTCGCAAAGACCCAGTTTTCGGCTTGGTAGGAGATCTTGGGGACAGCTAACATTATGCCAAATTTTGGATTCCTAAGTCTTACGGTTTCAAAACGTGCCACATCTACGGACGGACGGACGGACGGACGGACGGACGGACAGACGGACGGACGACGGACAATGGACCACGACTATAGCTCAGATGACTTATAGTCAGCTGAGCTAAAAATTGACAGTTTCATCATAAACATTTTGAGCTGAAAAAGGCTAAAATTATGAGGTTTTTGCCCTTAACAATAGGTCAATGAAGGTGGCACCACAAAATGTGCCACTTCAAATATGAGTCGTGTGACCAACATTTGCACAATACTTGGTAATGCTAGCTTCTGCCATTTCTGAGATTACTATGTCAGTATGCTTACTTGGCCAAATGACTTAGTTCAAATTTGTGTAACCCAGCTAAAATTCATCAAATGCAAACCATTTGAACAAACTTGAGAGGGCTTCCCTCTGGGATCATTTCTGTAAAATATTGAACAATTTGGCTGGACCGTTTACAAGAAGACTTTTAAAGGTTTTCAGCTTTTTCTCTATAAAATCTAAGTAAATGAAGATAGCAAAAAATTAAGCTGAATCCCACAACAATTGATATGTGACAGATTATTGCATAAAATCTGGGGATGGTAGCTCCTGCTATTCCTGAGAAATTATGGGTTAATGTACAGATGACCAATGACCCCTGTACAAAAAAGGTCAATGCAGGTGGCGCCACCAATATCTGAATTTCTTATATGACTCACATGACCAACACTGGCATAAAATTTGGTGATGATAGCTCCGGCCGTTTCTGAGATTGTCATTTAAGTATGCTTTTTTGGACAGAAGACTAAGTTCAACTTCCTGTAACTTGGCAAAAATTCACTGAACTTGAAACCATTCGAACAAACTTGAGAGAGATGATATAAAAGTTTATTTCTGAGAACATTGAACAATTCGGCTTGACTGTTTCGTCGGAGAAGTTTAAAAGGTTTTTTTTTAGCTTTTTCTCTATAAAATCTTAGAAAATGCAGAGTTTTTGAGATGGCTAATATTTTAAATTAAATTTCATGATGCTAGCTCCAGTCTTTTTCGAGATAGTATGGTTAACGTACATATGTTGGACGCCGCCACACCATCACAACAGCTCAGAGGTTCGCTAAAATCAGATGAGTGTTTTTGATATTAGGCAGTCCTGAATTATAATAGTTTTTAATGACAAGTGACCCATGGGTCATGACGCTCAGCTGCCAAGCATGACCTGCGACATCATGGGCTGCAATTCACAACTTCTAGTAAAATTGTTGCAGAACCTATATGTCAATTTTGTTTAAACTTTCTACATTGCCATAAATTCTTATCATATATGTCTGGTTAAAACATAGTGAATGATGGTCTGAGGCAAAATGTATGGTTGTTGAGCTATCAGGAACTAATCCCACAGCTTGCTCGATACCTGTCAGTCTCAAAAGGAATACCACACAGGCCACATATAAGATCAAAATATAGCAAAAGATCAAGGAAATCCATGCAAGAATTATTGAGAAACGGGTGCTTCCATATTAATTTTTATTCAATACAAGCCAACTGTACTGAGCTTTCATAAATGATGGTCATATTTATTAAGAAATCTTTGACCCAATGCAAGATTACATTAATATACATCCCACTGCATTCACTTTAATAGTTCATGAGATAATATGTTCTAAAGGAATTTAAAGATGGCGTCCTGGTGGCCATATTGGATTTCTGACAGGTCGGAAATTGAACAACAAACATCCTATAAAAGGGACCAAACATCATAAAAAAATCACAGAAACTGTCCTGGCAAAAAGATTTCTAAAATGGCTACCTAGCAGACATAATGGTTTTCTGACAAGTCACACATCCTCCAATAAGACACTAAACTTGTAGCAATTGCTTCAAAGAATGTAACAGTTATGAATGTCCAAAACAATTCAAAAGGCATGATCAGGTTGGAGAGCTCTCATATCAAATTTATGAACATGCAAATGTAAAAAGTGCAAGTCCAATTTGTTTTAATTATCAGCTTGCTATTCAATGGGGTCAGCAGGGTAGGTAAACTGCAAAACCTAAAAGAAATGAAATACAGAAAGCATCACTAAGAGTCTTGTAATCAAATAAAGCCATCCTAAATGCAGGTACAGACCCACATATTATCAGAACAAACACTTGCTGGTATATCTGATGATTTGTATAATAATATTCAGATATCTAGAAAACTAAGTTTATTGCTATGATTCCATGATATAAACTGCAAAATGTTCCCATCATTTTATAAATCAGTAGCTAAACTTAACACTTAACTCTCATAGTCTTAATGCCTGGCCAAAGCATTCCGGCAACAGTGTTTTTGTTATGCACTAATGATATATCCTTATCACTCTATGAGCTGATACAAAAGGGAGTCATATATCACAAGTGTCACTGACAATTATGGGCACATAGTGAGATGTATCAGTTGTGAGTGCCATATGGTTATATATACAAGAAAACAAGAAAAATAGAGATGGTCTACAAAATAATTTATTGTGAACATCCCTGATCTATGACCTTGGCCTTTTGCCCACATATCAACTGGATTGTTTCTAAATGATGGGTAACTACTAACCACTTAACCACATCTGGCCGGGTGTAATTACTTGGCAACTTTCTCAAAAGAACTAAGTCACAGTGACCAAGTTTTCAGTCTTGTGGGGATCTAGGTGACATCTAACAGTATGCTGATTTTCGGATTTGAGGGTCTAACAGTTTCAAAACATGCAAGTCTAAAAGACAGATGGATGGATGATGGACAATGGACCATTACTATGCTCAGATGACTTATAGTCAACTGAGCTAAAAATATGCACTACCAGGATCTGACTCACCTTTATTTCTTTTATTAGCACTTCAGGCCTCTTAGTGTTTTTTAGCAGTTTTTCATATTTTAACATATGTCTCTGAAAAGAAAAGAAACATACTATTAGGTAACAGTGTAAAAGTTTAAATGGCTAAGAGCTCTCTAACAATAATAACAAAAAAGTACAATTAGATTTTATAAGATCAATAAATACCAATACAAGGCCTAACCAGGCCTAATGCGAACCTGTGCAAAGTTTGGGAGTATGAATGGAGGTTTATTTTTAAAATTTAATATTGATCCTTTTAAGTCCTGCATATCTACCTTAGTCATTATGATTTCAGCAAAATGGACGTTTCTGACCTGCAAGTTTCGGACTAGGACATTTTAAAACTAGAATATGGGTAGTAGACAAGCACCTATGTGTATCCGCAGAAATCAGAGTGGGAGGGTGAAGTGAGGCATGGATTAAGTGGCAAGGGGAATAGAGTGAGGTGTGTTGCATATTAGCATGGATGTCTGCAGCGTAAACGTGAGTGTAGGTGGTGCCACTTGTCATAAAATCGAGAAGGCTATCCAGGATGTATAAACCTGCAAAATTTCAGGTGGATAAGTCAAACCACTGCTGAGATATGAGTGATTTTATCCCAAGGCAGATGAACAGATGGATGCTGAGCATAAGTGGTTGCAGGTGGCACCACCAGTTTTGCCTATGATGAAGAGCTATGTGAGATCTATACACATGCAAAATTTTGGCCCAATCGGTCAAACGGTTCCCGAGATATGAGCTTGGATGTCTGCAGAGTAAACCTGAATGTAGGTGGCGCCACCTGTCATAAATCGAGAAAGCTGTCCAGGATGTATAAACCTGCAAAATATCAGGTGGATAAGTCAAACTACTGCTGAGATATGAGTGATTTCATCCCAAGGCAGATGAACAGATGGGTGCTGTGCGAAAATGGTTGCAGGTGGCGCCACCAGTTTTGTCTATGATGAAGAGCTATGTGAGATCTATACACATGCAAAATTTTTGCCCAATCGGTCAAACCGTTCCCGAGATATGAGCTTGGATGTCTGCAGAGTAAACATGAATGTAGGTGGCGCCACCTGTAATAAATCGAGAAGGCTGTCCAGGATGTATAAACCAGCAAATTTTCAGGTGGAAAAGTCAAACCACTGCTGAGATATGAGTGATATTACCCAAAGGCAGATGAACAGATGGATGCTGTGCAAAAATGGTGGCAGGTGGCGCCACCATTTTTAGTGCAAGTTATCAAGCTATCAAAGGGCTACATTTGTGCAAAATTTTTAGCCTGATTGGTCAAACGGTTCCAGAGATATGCAGGTTTATGTGTGGAAACAGATGCACAAATGGACACAGGGCAGCAAGGAAAGGTCAGAGGTCAACCAAAAACAAGGGACCCATGGGTCACGGCGCTCAGCTGATCGTGATTGGACTATAAATGTTTCTCCAATGTGATACTATATCGAGTCGATAAAGCTTATGAATATCATGTACATGTTTGGCTATTATAAAGGAATGTAATGTAATATGTGAGTAAATGATAAATGAAATTACCTGACTGATGGATTAATAGAGTCAAATAAAGTGGTTTATTTTCTATTTATTTAGGAGGGGTTGAAAATTGTGATATATTTGAGCAAATATGAATGCAATGACAGCAGTAATAAGCAGTAGTAGATGATAAGGCTATTTGAAGGATCTAAAGTGTATGGTAGTCTGCAAGCGTTCAATTTGACAGATATGATGTTATGATTAACTATGCTGATGAAGTGATTTATGAATATGTGACTGTATGACACAATATCCCATTAGTCTTGACAAGGTACATTATTGTGATGCCCACTATGTCTACATATTACACAATATTGACATAATTTCTGGCATGTACATAGGTACCTATGGACGAATAGTTATACAAAATATTAAAGTATGAATATATCTGATTCATCTTGTTCTTGCTTACTGAGGCTGACTTTGGGAAGGGGTTCGGAGAAGGGAAAAGTGAGGGCAGCACGAAGGTGGATGTAGAAATATTCTATGTTTTTCATTTATATAAGAATATGAAAAGCTAAGAGGAAAGGGGCCCTCCTACTTGGTTATAGTAAAGTTCTAAATATATGATTGCAAACTAATACTCTGACAAGACTGTCATGAAGAAAAACAGTAAAAGTTTTGAGATACTGTGTTGCATACGAAAATTTACAGTTGGACAGGCAAGTGGACAGAATGGACTAATACCTTTATTTCACTTTCAAGAGAATAATGGATTTAAGTTTATATATAATCCTATTTTTTTAAGCAGATCCCCTTTTCCATTAAGAAGTTTTTATCTGTATCATTTTTTATTTACAGGTTTATAAATTTTTAATTAAAAAACCTGAAAATATAAGTTAAAATATTAGAATTGTTGCAAAAGTTGCAATCATTATATATACAGAGTAAAAAAACATTGGGTCATATTATGCATTCACATATATTTTATTATTTTTAAATCATAAATGTTTTAACTGATTTTAAAAGAAAATAATGCCACAACATGGCATCTACAAGAATATTCCTTGAATCACTATTAAAAAGTTTTGCATATTGGAGTTTTCAGGACATGCTTAATTTTATTCACCAAAATAAAATAAAAGTAAATTTGACAAAATAAAACATCTTTTCAAATAAAATATACACACTGTTATTTGAATGAGGGACAAACAATATCATTGTGCTAATTACTATCCCAGTTTTAATTAATTACTGGAATTAATAGTCAATTTCACACCTGGTGAAGTTTTTACTCTTCTGAAGTAAGGAATTACTTATCTCATGAACATCCAGACTTTCACAGCAATACACCACTTTGTGGACACAATTAAATGTACACTTTAATCATTGTAACCCTGGTGGTTCAATACAAAATCTAAAATATAGCATGTCCAAGAATAAAATAAAATACAGAAAAATTATAACATTCATCTAGTTTATGCACCAGCTAGGGGGGGGGGATGAGTGCAGGGCGAGGGGAAGCCCACTAGTAGTGGCCAAGCTGGGCCAAGGTAAGCTGCCTGGGGTGGGTTACATAATGCAAGTGAAGGCTGTACTACTAGGTGGGCTAGATGTAAACAACACTTGACATGGTGTGTGAAAACATGAATAAAAGCTATTCATTCCAATCAATTTCTTTTGAAAGTTCAGATTTTAAAAGATTAAATCCTTATGCATATATGCTGGGAAAATTAAATCAACAGTGCCAAAGTTGGACAAAATTTAAGGTATTGTTTTTTATTTATGCTAATAACTTGAAAAATTTGCAAAATTCAGATCTAATTTTGGGTAAACAATTGAATTTTGATTAAATAAAGTTATATTCCTGAAAAAAGGTCTCTAGGTTCAGCAATTCTCATGTGAGTAAATATATTTCCTGATTTTTTTAAAAATTGCATTATGTTTTGGCCCATAACTTCAAAATAATACTCAATACTGACCTAATTTTTGGTATGTTCATAGAAAATGTATAAAAGAATGTGAATACTAAATACGATCAAAAACAGATCAGTGGTTTTGATATTAGGCAGCCTTGAAGTGTAACAATGGCTTTTTTTTATGGAAAACGGAGTTTTTTTCCTTAATATCTCGAAGGAACAAAGTCCTAATGACCCAATTTTCGGTATGGTAGGAGATTTTGGGGACATCTAAAATTATGTGAACAGCCTGGGGAGCATGGAGATGTGAACAGTGACCACAGTGGACTGCTTGACAATGTAAGGGAATACAACAAGAGCCTCCCAAAAAATTCAATAACTAGCCTAATTTTGCAGCTTTTATTTTCAAATTTCAGATTTTAACAGAATAAATCCTTATTTGTACATGCTGTGAAAATTAGATCCACAGTTCTTACACGAAAAAAACGTGCCATGGTCGAAGTTGGGCAAAATTTAAGGTACCAATTTTTTATTTTTGTTAATATTTTAAAAAATTTAAAAGATTTTGATCTTATTTTGGGTATACAATTTAATTTTGATAAAATAAAGTTATATTACTGGAAGAAAAGTCCATAGCTTTAACATGTTTTGTGTTAAGTGATCAAATATCTTTCCTGATTTTTTCCAAAATGCATTATGTTTGGGTCCATAACTTTTTTAAATTATATAATACCGACCTAATTTCTGGCATGTACATAGGAACTATATAGAGGAATATTTATGGTAAATATGAGGAAAAACAGATGAGTGGTTTCAATATTAGGCAGTCCTGAAGTGTGAAAATTGGTTTTTAATAAAAAATTGAGGTTTTTCCTTAATTTCTCAAAGGAACAAAGTCGCAAAGACCCAGTTTCCAGCTTGGTAGGAGATCTTGGGACATCTAACATTATGCCGAATTTTGGATTCCTAGGTCTTACGGTTTCAAAACGTGCCACATCTACGGACGGACAGATGAACGGATGGACAGACGGACAGACGACGGACGACAGACAATGACCACGACTATAGCTCAGATGACTTATAGTCAGCTGAGCTAAAATAGCTGAATCCCACAACATTTGATATGTGACCGATTATTGCATAAAATCTAGGGATGGAAGCCCCTGCTATTCCTGAGAAATTATGGGTTAATGTACAGATGACCAATGACCCCCGTACAAAAAAAGGTCATTGCGGGTGGCGCCACCAATACCTGAATTTCATAAATGACTCATGTGACCAACACTGGCATAAAATATGGTGATGATAGCTCTGGCCATTTCTGAGATTGTCATTTTAGTATGCTTTTTTGAAGAGTTAGCTGAGTTTAACTTCCTGTAACTCGGCCAAAATTCACCGAACTTGAACCATTAGAACAAACTTGAGAGAGATGGTATAAAAGATTATTTCTGTGAAATATTGAACAATTTGGCTGGACTGTTTTGGAGGAGAAGATTTTCAAAGGTTTTTTTAGCTTTTTCTCTATAAAATCTAAAACAAGGGACCTATGGGTCACGACGCTCAGCTGTTATATATGATAAAAAAATATTTTTTTAGAAATGAGGCACATGCTGGTTTTGTGTGGTAATAAATATAAGCTGTATTATGAGTTGTGGGTGTTTAGCTTATGTATGATTTTGATAGTATCTTTGGAGACAGGGAAGAGGATTGATTTCATTTATTTTATTAACAAATGGAGTGCTATTGTCACACAGATTTTGACTTGGCCATATAACTTATAAGCAGAACATATAATATAAGAGTTTAACTATTTATTAAAAAAATTACAAATATTGTCCCAAATATAATTTTTATTAAAAATAATAAGAGAATCATATGATTTTTTAAAATGAAATATAACTGATATGATTATTAAAATAATATTAAAGAATATATTCATGAATGCATTCATGAATACATTTTGAAAGTATTTGCACAAGTATTCATATACTTTTATTTTTACCTGAATTCTCATTCATTATGCAAGAAATTTTATAATGGAGTACATAATCATATTCGTATTTAAATACAATTACAAAGTATTTGTCTGGTATTTATTCAGTTTTCACCAAACAATGATTTTGAGAATCCAGAATATACAAAATTCACACATTTAAATAATGATCATAAGTACCTGGTTTTATGGCTTTTATTTATATTAAAAAATAACTGTAAAAAATTCATTTTGGACTAATTTCACATCAATGTACACACTAGACACAGTAAGAATCTACTAGTAGATTAATATTATCAACTGCATCTTTGTCTATCATTAATTTCCTTCATATAATCCCTAATGATTAGTAATGAATAATATGATTTACTTCTTTATCATTAAAAATGAACTGAAAAATGCCATAGGTGACTGCATGGTGTTATTTGGAATATGTGACATTCTACCCATCGATACAAGATTCTTATATCATCAGTAACTGCAAGTTAATTTCCTGTTATTATAAACTAACAAATTCCTTTTCTATTTTTCTTTAATTTGTTATTAAAAACCAAGAAAAATTTATTAATTTATTGTTTATTGTTATGTTGTTGGTTAAAACTACTAGATGAGTTGGGTTGGACACCTGGATCAACTGTGGCTGGCCATAAGCTGCCTGGATTCTCGCCTCAAGCGTGCATAATTTGATGAAAGGTCAACAAGGTCAACATACAGGTGACTCAAGAGGGGCTGGAGAGAGCCAAAGTCTGACAGGGTCTCATAAAAAACATTAATAAAAGCTACAATATTTGGCCAATTTCTTTCAGCTTTCTAAACTAAAAAGCTGAAATCCTTATGTGTGCATGTTATGAAAATTATATCAACAGTGCTCTCAGGAAACAAACGTGCCATGGTCACAGTTGGGCAAAATTTAAGGTACTAATTTTATATTTATACTAATAACTTATAAAATTTGAAAAATTCAGAACTAATTTTGGGTATTCAATTGAATCTTGATTAAATAATGTTACATCCCTGACAATAAAATCTCTAGCTTCAGCAATGCCCTTGTTAAGGGAGTAAATATATTTCTTGATTTTTTACAAAGTGCATTATGTTTGGGCCCATAACTTAAAAAAAATACACAATACTGACATCATTTCTGGCATGTGCATAGCGAATGTATAGAAAAATATGTATATTATACATGATCAAAGTCAGATCAGTGGTTTTGATATTAGGCAGTCTTAAAGTGTAACAATGGGTTTTTAATGGAAAAATGAAGTTTTTCATTGATATCTCGAAGGAATTAAGTCCTAGTGACCAAATTCTTGGCATGGTAGGGGATTTTGGAGAAATCTAACTGTATGCCAAATTTAAGGAACTTAGAGCTGAAGCTCGGGAGCTGAGCTCTAGCAAACTGCATAACACTAGCAATATGTGACATGGTGCTTGAAAACTTGAATAAAATCTACAGTTTTTGATCAACTGGTTTCAAATTTTTTGTGTTAACAGTTGAAATGCTACCAAAAACATGCTGTGAAAATTAAATCCACAGCAGTTACAGCAAAAAAACGTGCCATGGTCAAAGTTGGGCAAAATTTAAGGTACCAATTTTTTATTTTTGCTAATATTTTAAAAAATTTAAAAGATTTTGATCTAATTTTGGGTATACAATTTAATTTTGATTAATAAAAGTAATATTACTAGAAAAAAAGTGCTTAGCTTTAACAAGTTTTGTGTTAAGTGATAAAATTTCTTTCCTGATTATTTACAAAATGCATTATGTTTGGGCCCATAACTTTTTTAAATTATATAATACAGACCTAATTTCTGGCATGTACATAGGAATTATATAGAGGATTATTTATAGGAAATATGAGGAAAAACAGATGAGTGGTTTTGATATTAGGCAGTCCTGAAGTGTGAAAATAGGTTTTTAATAAAAAAGTGAGGTTTTTCCTTAATTTCTCAAAGGAATGAAGTCGCAAAGACCCAGTTTTCGGCTTGGTAGGAGATCTTGGGGACATCTAACATTATGCTGAATTTTGGATTCCTAGGTCTTACGGTTTCAAAACGTGCCACATCTACGGACGGACGGACGGACGGACGGACGGACGGACGGACAGACGGACGGACGACGGACAATGGACCACGACTATAGCTCAGATGACTTATAGTCAGCTGAGCTAAAAATGCAGAGTTGGGTAATTTTTTGCATTAAATTTCATGATACTAGCTCCACTTGTTTTCGAAATAGTATGGGTTAACAACGACGACAGACGATGCCAAACCATCGCATTAGCTCACAGGTTCGCTAAAAATTACTACAGATGCATATTGAATGCAAAATTATAATACAGATACATTTCACTGATGGCAAAATCTTGAATAAAGTTGAGTATGGATACCAATTATTTATAATCCATGTACAGCAGCTTTATATACCCACAGAGAGCTGTATACCTGTAATTGTAAACATTGCCTGGCATGAGGAATATCTAAAATCATAAATCTACATTTTTTAAAGCTTTAAAAAACATTCTTGTCAATATTAACCATAGATAATCTGAAATCTAAATGTCTAGAGGCATGATGTAACGGATGCTGATAAACTGGTGCCAGGTTAGATGTATCTGCTTCAAACAGCTAACATATATGGTTAAATGACTCAATTCAATCTTTGTAATTCAGCCAAAATTCATTCTTTGGAACCATAAAAGACAATTATTATAAGAATTATTCAGGGGATTATTCCTGTAAAATATTAAACAAATTTGCTTCAGTGGCATCAGTCAAAAAAACGTTTTGCAGGTTTATAACTCATATGGGAAAATACAGCAAAATGGCTAAGTTAAGCTTCCCATAACTCAGCCAAAAATCACTAAACCAAAACCATTTGAACAAACTTGAATAATCAACATCTAAGGATGATTTATGTAGGAGATTTAAGAATTTGGCCCAGTGGTTTTTGAGAAGAAGATCTTTGAAGCCACTGACCTAAAATGGGCTGTTATGGCATATGACTAAATTCAGCTTTCCATAACTCAGCCAAAAGTCACTGAACTTAGACCATTTGAACAAACTTCAGAAAGCACTACCCTGGGTTCATTTCTGTGCGATATTAAACAATTTGGCCATATGGTTTCAGAGAAGAAGTTTTTTTTGTAGCAGTCAGTATGATACGGGCACTGATGACCCCCGTACAAAAGGCCGATGCAGGTGGCGTCACCAATACCTCAATTTCAGATATGACTCATGTGACCAACATTGGCATAAAATTTGGTGATGATAGCTCTAGCCATTTCTGAGATTGTAATTTTAGTGTGCTTTTTTGGACAGATGACCTTCCTGTAACCTGGCCAAAAATCACCGAACTTAAACCAATCGAACAAACTTGAGAGAGATTGTTCCAGGAATCATTTCTGTGAAATATTGGACAATTTGGCTGAACAGTTTCGGAGAAGAAGATTTTTAAAGCTGTTTTAGCTTTTTCCCAATAAAATCTAAGAAAATGCAGTTAGCCAAAAAATAAACAAAATCCGATAGAGTTTCTTAGATGACTAATGTTTTGCATAAAATTTCGTTATGCTAACTCTAGCCGTTTTCAAGATAGTATATGTTAACGTACAGACGACGGACAACAGACAAGGGACGCCGGACACCGCCACACCATCGCATAAGCTCACAGGTTCGCTAAAAATAAATGTAATATATTCACTTTGGACTACTTTCACATCAATCTACACACTAGACACAATAGGAATCTAGATTAATATTATCAACTGCATCTTTGTCTATCATTAATTTCCTTCATATGATCCCTGATGATTTGTAATGAATAATATGATTTATTTTTTTATCATTAAAATTTCACTGAAAAATACCATAGGTGACTGCATGGTGTTATTTGGAATAACATTGACATTGACATTCTATCCATCCATACAAGATTCTTACATCATCAGTAACTCTAAGTTAATTTTCTGTTACTCATCAACTAACAAATTCCTTTTCTATTAATTTTTCTTTAATTTGTTATAAAAAAAACCAATACAAAATTATTAATTTATTGTTTATTGTTATGTTGTTTTTCAAAACAACTACTAGATGAGTTGGGTTGGACACCTGGATCAACTGTGGCTGGGCATTAGCTGCCTGGCTGCCCCAGTGTATGCTTTGCTCAAGCATGCATAATCTGATGAAAGGTCAACAAGGTCAACATACAGGTGACTGAAGAGGGGCTGGATTAAGCCTGGGTCTGACATGGACTCATATAAACATTAATAAAAGCTACAATATTTGGCCAATTTCTTTCAGCTTTCTAAACTACAAAAATGAAATCCTTATGTGTGCATGATATGAAAATTATATCAACAGTGCTCTCAGGAAACAAACATGCCATGGTCATTTAAGGTACTAATTTTATATTTATACTACCGTAAAAAACCGCATATATGTCGAGAAATTTGTTCCCAAAAAATTAATTCAAGAAAGGGGAGTCGACTTATGTGCAGGTCTAAGCCTGAGAGGCAAAATTTTGCACGAACTTAGTCAAACTGCCGGCCTGAATGTCTTAACTGATCGACAACTAGATATCCGTTTCCGGTGAAGTCAGGTACACAAGTCCCCCTTTCGGTCCAAAAATACAGTCTAATAAGGTTTCCGAATATTTTTTTTTTTCAAATTTTGACCATTTACGCTGTTCTTTCATTTGATAATGCAGTATATTAAAATGTTTGCAATTTACATGGTTGATGACGACCAGGAAATGACCCGCTTCTAGCTATAATGAGCTTCATTCACGGCGATTAAGTACGAGTGCAAGAGGCACAGGTATTGCGTAATCAGTTGGGATTTTATCCAGGGCATCAGCCCCTGTGAATTTGACAGCCAATTATGTTACAGTATTTCCCCACAAAAACATTTGGTGCTTGCGTAAGTTTGCAAACATGTAAACGGTAAAAGCCTGTGGGCCGTGGTATCTGAACTACAGACATGTGACAGATGGCTGATTACAGCACCGATTTGCGCTCACTCGGTACGGGGATGGCTGCCTGTCCCAAGAAGCCCAAAACTAGGTCACGCTGTTCACCTGTGTACTTACACGCGGGGGAAATTATCACTCCGTTCGGAAGTTCCTACTTAAAAATCACCCCAAATCGTAGTGAATGACTGCGGCACTGAGCAAAGCTCGGGTAAAAAAATAGACCGAAGTTCAACCTGACATCGATATCGCTATGAACAAACGAACACAAAACCTGCAAGACTTAGTCAAAATTAGTACTCCACAGAATGTGAAATATATGATTCATTCACGAAAACTTTCATCAAAAAGATAGGAAAACGGAGTTTGATCAAAGAACGACTGACGTGTTGTCCACATGTTGCCCTGGCTTCCATGCTCTCACTCTGCAGTTCGCTATGCTGGATAACTACGCTGCATATATGCAGTTATATCGCATGTAATTGTTCATTAGTGCTTCCGTCTGTGGAGGCAAGGAAGACCGGAGTTAATTAAAACTTGAATAAAACTGGAGTTACGGCCTTGTGTTTTCTCAGAATGTATAATAAAAATCATAAAATTCCTGCCCTTGATCCACAGATATGACCAAGCTGAGGACAGCTTACACTGTCACGCGGCCTTATCAGGCGACTCGCTTGGTCGCGCGTTCTTTTCAATTTAGATTTTATAAAATGTAGAGAAGTCAGCGACAATCCTGTTTTAATAACACGCTTAAATAATCATGTTTTTATTGATATCTGACACAAACAATCATTAGAAGTTTAAAATAAATGAGCAATGACGGAAGGTGTGAGAAATCCTTGGCTGTTCTATTATCGCCCACCTGCCGATTCTGGGTGTCAGACGATCTTCATTTCTGCAAAATACCTAAAGTATCGACCTGTTATATTTATTATTCTTAGAGTCTTTATGATGCCCAATAACTTTTAAATAGATTGCACAACAAAACAATTGACATTTTTACAGTTTAAAAACAAGGGACCTATGGGTCACGACGCTCAGCTGTTATATATGATAAAAAAATATTATTTAGAAATGAGGTACATGCTGGTTTTGTGTGGTAATAAATATAAGCTGTATTATGAGTTGTTGTTGTTTAGCTTATGTATGATTTTGATAGTTCCTTTGGAGACAGGGAAGAGCATTGATTTCATTTATTTTATTAACAAATGGAGTACTATTGTCACACAGATTTTGACTTGGCCAAATAACTTATAAGCAGAACATATAATATGAGTTTAACTATTTATTAAAAAAAAATTACAAATATTGTCTCAAATATAATTTTTATTAAAAATAATAAGAGAATCATATGATTTTGTAAAATGAAATATAACTGAAATGATTATTAAAATAATATTAAAGAATATATTCATGAATGCATTCATGAATACATTTTGAAAGTATTTGCACGAGTATTCATATACTTTCATTTTTACCTGAATTCCCATTCTTTATGCAAGAAATTTTATTCATTTTGGACTAATTTCACATCAATGTACACACTAGACACAGTAGGATTCTAGATTAATATTATCAACTGCATCTTTGTCTGTCATTAATTTCCTTCATATGATCCCTAATGATTAGTAATGAATAATATGATTTACTTCTTTATCATTAAAATTGAACTGAAAAATGCCATAGGTGACTGCATGGTGTTATTTGGAATACGTGACATTCTACCCATCCATACAAGATTCTTATATCATAAGTAACTGCAAGTTAATTTCCTGTTATTATAAACTAACAAATTCCTTTTCTATTTTTCTTTAATTTGTTATTAAAAACCAATAAAAATTTATTAATTTATTGTTTATTGTTATGTTGTTGGTTAAAACTACTAGATGAGTTGGGTTGGACACCTGGATCAACTGTGGCTGGCCATAAGCTGCCTGGATTCCATGTATGCCTCGCCTCAAGCATGCATAATACAGGTGATTCAAGAGGGGCTGGAAAGAGCCAAAGTCTGACAGGGTCTCATAAAAAAAATTAATAAAAGCTACAATTTTTGCCCAATTTCTTTCAGCTTTCTATGCTGAAATCCTTATGTGTGCATGATATGAAAATTATATCAACAGTGCTCACGGGAAAAAAACGTGCCATGGTCACAGTTGGGCAAAATTTAAGGTACTAATTTTTTATTTATACTAATAACTTATAAAATTTGAAAAATTAAGAACTAATTTTGGGTATTCAATTGAATCTTGATTAAATAATGTTACATCCCTGACAAAAAAATCTCTAGCTTCAGCAATGCCCTTGTTAAGGGAGTAAATATATTTCTTGATTTTTTACAAAGTGTATTATGTTTGGGCCCATAACTTAAAACAATTACGCAATACTGACATCATTCTGGCATGTGCATAGAGATTGAAAAATATGTATATTATTTATGATTAAAGTCAGATCAGTGATTTTGATATTTGGCAGTCTTGAAGTTAACAATGGGTTTTTAATGGAAAAATGAAGTTTTTCATTAATATCTCGAAGGTATTAAGTCCTAGTGACCAAATTCTTGGCATGGTGGGGGTTTTTGGAGACATCTAACTGTATGCCGAATTTAAGGAACTTAGAGCTGAAGCTGGGGAGCTGAGCTCTTGCAAACTGCATAACACTAGCTTGATGTAAACAATATGTTTCATGGTGCTTGAGTCACTGTGCTCAGCTGACGTTAACCTTGAAGGTAAAAATCTAAAATAATATCAAATGGAGATAAAGTGTAAGAGGAAGAGGTAATAAAGGCCATGGTTGGTTTATATGATTGGTTTGTATTGATGAGCAAGAAATTGTTGCAAATAATATTTTGTGACATGACCATGTATTCCTAATGTTGAAACTGAAGCATGTGAGCAGTTTGTGAACAAATGATCTGTACAATTACCATGATCATTAGTTGGCTTTTTGATTAACTGTTGACTTTTCAGTAGTTTACACATTTGTTCAATCGAATCTTTTTTTTGTATAATATATATTATTAAATATATGTTTTTTTTTATGAAATGTATACAGTTGAAATATAACTAATTAACAACATAAAACATGGTAAACAAAGCCTATCTCAAATTCTGCTGATGCAGGAAAATAATGAACAAATGTTTGTAATAAATCCTCATTTTTTATCACATTAATTTTTTTTTAATTTTAGTTTATATTTCTATACATTTTCAATATAACATATATATCTGAATATAAAAGTTGATTCATAATTCTCAATTGCATCATCATAAATCCAATCTTGTCAGATAACACCATATCATGCATACAAATGTTTATTTATTTTTTACCACAAAAATATATCTTTTAAATCTGCAAAACAATAAATATCTAAAAAAATACTTGATTTAGACTTCTCAATTTTTAATTGTGTCTTTATTTATCCATAATGTGCTTCATATTTTATCATAATTTAAGCACACTGATGGGTTCCATTATGATTGGTAAAATCATTTAAAAGAAAAATGATTCTTTAAAAATGGTACATTACACAACATTGCATCTTCTGGATTACACCTTGAATTACTTTTTCAAGGAAAGTTTTTGCATATCAGAGTGGAAACAGCATTACAATTAAGGAGATACAGTGAACACTTGGTGGGTTGGGTTTGGGGGGGGGGGTGGGGTTGGGGGGGGGGGGGGTGATTGGGGTGGTGATATGAGAATAACTGTACACCTGTCACAGCAGGGGATCTCCCCCAGTGACTGTAACAAATCAGAAATCCTGGCATTGCTGACTTCCAGTGACCTGGAGTGGGACCCTGCATCTGTAATCTGTAATCAAAGCAAATGACTACAATAGAGCCTCAAGAAAAAAATCAATAACTAGCTTAATTTTCAAGCTTTTACTTCCAAATTTCAGATTTAAACAAATTAAATATTTATGTTTACATGCTGTGAAAATTAAATCAATGGTACTTACAGAAAAAAAACGTGCCATGGTCAAAGTTGGGCAAAATTTAAGGTACTGATTTTATTTTTATGCTAAATACTTAAAAAATTTACAAAATTCAGATCTAATTTTGGGTAAACAATTGAATCTTAATTAAACATAGTTATATACTTGGGAAAATAGACTCTAGTTTCAAAATTGTTCATGTTAAGTGAGTAAATATTTTTCCTGATTTTTTACAAAGTCCATTATGTTTGGGCCCATAACTTAAAGAATTTATACTTAACAGACTTAATTTCTGGCAAGTCGCAAAGACCCAGTTTTCGGCTTGGTAGGAGATCTTGGGGACATCTAACATTATGCTGAATTTTGGATTCCTAGGTCTTACGGTTTCAAAACGTGCCACATCTACGGACGGACGGACGGACGGACGGACGGACGGACGGACGGACGGACAGACGGACGGACGACGGACAATGGACCACGACTATAGCTCAGATGACTTATAGTCAGCTGAGCTAAAAATTGGAGTGGTATGAATGTCAAAAACGAGTGGCAAGCCATACAATTCACCTTTCCCCAGTGGCCTGTCACACTACTATCGATGGTCATGTATGCTGCTTTAGACCGGTTTTAACCTCCAGAATGGCTTGAAAAAATTTTTACCTGATATCTACCCTGAAAATTCATACTCGACTTATATGCGAGATCGACTGATATGCGAGTTTTTACGGTAATAACTTATAAAATTTTAAAAATTCAGAACTAATTTTGGGTATTCAATTGAATCTTGATTAAATAATGTTACATCCCTGACAAAAAATCTCTAGCTTCAGCAATCCTCTTGTTAAGGGAGTAAATATATTTCTTGATTTTTTAAAAAGTGCATTATGTTTGGGCCCATAACTTAAAACAACTAGAATACGGGTAGTCCACAAGCGACTACGTGTATCCGCCAAAATCAGAGAAGGACGGGTGAAGTGAGGCATGGATTGAGTGGCAAGGGGATATAGAGTTACATATGTAAAATATTAGTATTGGATCTCTGCCACATAAACATGATTGTAGGTGGCGCCACCTGTTATTTGAACGAGAAACTATCCAAGATATATACACATGCAAAATTTCAAGTGGAAAAGTCAAACCACTGCAGAGATATGAGTGATTTTATCCCACAGCAGACAAACAGATGGACGCTGTGCAAACATGGTTGCAGGTGGCGCCACCTTTTGTTGTGTATGTTATAAAGCTATCCCAGGGCTACATTTGTGTAAAATTTTTTTCCGGATCGGTCAAACGGTTCCCGAGATATGAGCTTGGATGTCTGCAGCGTTAACGTGAAGGTAGGTGGCGCCACCTGTCATGAAATCAAGAAAGCTATCTAGGATGTATACGCATGCGGAATTTTAGGTGAATTAGTCAAACCACTGCAGAGATATGAGTGATTTTAACCCAAGGCAGACAAACAGATGGACACTGTGCAAACATGGTTGCAGGTGGCGCCACCTTTTTTTGTGTATGTTATAAAGCTATCCCAGGGCTACATTTGAGTAAAATTTTTTTCCTGATTGGTCAAATGGTTCCCAAGATATGTGGGTTTATGTGTGGAAAGGTCAGAGGTCAAGGTCACTTGGTTAGGCACCAGTTCACATGTGACCCGATAATTTGTGTAAGTTTCGGAAAAATCCATCCAGTAGTCTCAGAGGTGTTCTCTGGAAATGAACACAGCGGTGGGGACGGCGGAACCCGGTCAAAAACATAGGATCCGCAAAACTTTGTTTTGGCGGATACAAATATCTGATCCAAACCAAAACAAACAGCAAGGGCCCCATGGGTCACAGTGCCAAGCTGAAGCTGATCATGATAATGTTTGTCAAATACTGCTAGTGTATGGAACAAGTGACCCACGGGTCATGACGCTCAGCTGACCAGGAAGACATTGACAAAAGTAATTTTATCATCTGAATGTCAAATTTGAATGAAATACTTTTTCCAAACTTGACCTTTTGTATAAAATTATCCAATATTCATTGGGGTACTATGGAGCTCTGTAGCATGAAGGATATGGGTAACAGACACCTATTTTCAAGGTTTACAAGATGACTTTTCAGGGGTCTCCCAGCATGTCAAAAAATAAAATTCTAGGTCCAGTTATTATGATTTGTGCCCTGTTAACAGATGACCAAATGTTTATTCTGGGGGGTATTTCAAAGCCGCATAGGATGAAGGATATGGGTAACAGAGATGTAATTTCAGGTGCACAAGGAGACTTTTCAGGGGCCTCCCAGCATATCAAGAAAGGAGATTCTAGGTCAAGTCATTATAATTTGTGCTCTGTTAACAGATGACCAAATCTTTATTCTGGGGAGTACTTCGGAGCCCCAGAGCATGAAGGATATGGGTAACAGAGACCTAATTTCAGGTTTCCAAGATAATTCATGGACCTCCCTGCATGTCAAGAAAGAAGTTTCTAGGTCCAGTCATTATGATTTGTGCCCTGTTAATATATGACCAAATCTTTATTCTGGGGGGTACTTCAGAGCCCCATAGCTCACAGAATATGGGTAACAGGGACCTTATTTTGGGTTTCCATGTAGACCTTTTATGGGCTTCCCTGGAGGTGAGGACAGAAGATTCTAGGTCCAGTCATTATGATTTGTGCCCTGTTTACAGATGACCAAATGTTTAAAGATCACAAAAGTAGAGAAAAAAAATCGTAAAAAATAAAAAAAATATAGGTGGCGCCACCAATCTTCAGAAATTGATGAAACACTCCATGATCAATATCCATGCAAAGAATCATGGTGATTAATGCATTAGTTGTTCAGATACTTGAGCTTCTGTATTAAATTTTGCATTATTCTGGGGGGGGGTACTTCAGAACCCCATAGCTCGAAGAATATAGGTCACAGTGACCTAATTTCAGGTTTACAAGGAGAATTTCCATAGACCTCCCAGGATGTCAAGTAAGAAGATTCCAGTTCTAGCGGTTATGTTTTGTGCCCTGTTAACGGACAGACGACGGACAAAAGGTGATCCCTATAGCTCAGATGACTTACAGTCAGCTGAGCTAAAAAGGCAACCGTTTTTTATATCACTGTTAGAGCTAGTGATTTTCCATTTCAAATCTGGCTAAATTCCGTTATCAAAACATTCCAATTCCATTTTATTCCATTTTGCTTTTTTTCACTATTTTTTATATCTTTATATTTTTATATATCTTTATAATTTTATATTTTTTATATGTGTTAATGGAAGCTCAGAGAAAACAGTTTTAAAATCATAAACAAGAATACATAGTTTCACAAGCTGATTTTAATATTTGTATCATTCACCCATGGAAACAGTCAACCAGAGACAAACAAATAAAACTGTTTTGTATTTTATGAACATTAAACTGTATGCAATTTCAATGCTATCATATAGAAGGCAGGTTTTTCATTGGGTTGATAATTGATAAATTATTTCACATGAGGGTGAAAGCAAACAAGGCCTACAGGCCTAATGTGTACCTTTGAATTGGGATATACATCAGGTATAATGCTTCCATGATAACATGATTGAACATTTTTTGAAAAGTTCTTGATAACATGTACATGTACAATGCAAGTACTAAATATTTTGGACCTGAGTACAAGCACCAATTACACAAACGTCACTCTTGAAAAACTGACATGGATGGATATAACACAACAAGGGACCTATGGGTCACTGTGCTCAGCTGACGTTAACCTTGAAGGTAAAAATCTAAAATAATATCAAAAGGAGATAAAGTGTGAGAGAAAGAGGTAATATAGGCCATGGTTGATTTATATAATTGGTTTGTATTTATGAGCGAGAAATTGTGCAAATAATATTTTGTGACTTGACCATGTGTTTCCTAATGTTTAAACTGAAGCATGTGAGCAGTTTGTGAACAAATGATCTGTACTATTACCATGATCATTAGTTGGCCATTATGATTAACTGTTGACATTTCAGTAGTTTACACATTTGTTCAATTGAATCTATTTTTTTTTGTATAATATATATTATTAAATATATATGTATTTTTTATTTTATGAAATGTGTTAAGTTAAAATATAACTAATTAACAACATACATACAGGGCAAACAAAGCCTGATCTCGAATTCTGCTGAGGCAGGAAAATAATGAACAAATGTTTGTATTAGATCCTCCTTTTTTTATCACATCAATTTGTTTTTATTATAAGTTTATATTTCTATACATTTAAAAAAAAACATATATATATATATATATATATATATATATATATATATATATATATATATATATATATATATATATATATATATATCTGAATATAAAAGTTGATTCATAATTCTCAATTGCATCATCATAAATCTCAATCTTGTCAGATAACACCACATCTTGCATACAAATGTTTATTTATTTTTTACCACAAAAACATATCTTTTAAATCTGCAAAACAATAAATATCTATAAATATAATACTTGATTTAGATTTCAAAAATTTTAAATTGTGTCTTTATTTATCCAAAATGTGCTTCATATTTTATAATTTAAGCATACTGATGGGTTTAATTATATTTGTTAAAATTATTTAAAAGAAAATTGATTTCTTTAAAAATGCTACATTAACACAACATGGCATCTTCTGGATTACACCTTGAATTACTTTTTCAAGGAAAGTTTTTGTATATTGGTCTGGAAACAGCATTACAATTAAGGAGATATAGTGAAAACAATAACAATTACTGTAAAACACTAGGTGGGTTGGGTTTCGGGGAGGGGATTGGGGTGGTGATATGAGAATAAAGCTGTGTTTCCATGTATCCGTAAAAATCGTATCCGCAAAAGACGTACATACGCTCCCTAGTGCGCAGTCCGTCAAAACTGTTTCCATTAGTACGTGCGTTTTTCTTGCGGATACCCCTTCACGTGCCTCTTTTGAAACTGCAAGGACGGCAGGAAGAAGGTCAATATGTCAGGGCACTGTTGGGAAATGTAGGCATTTTTGCCATTAGCAAAACGGATGAATCGCTCACCGATCCGTTTTCGATGCTGTCCGTTTTTGCGGATACGCATGCGGAGCACGTTAAAACATACATATGGAAACAGTTCATCTTAAAAAGAGGGATCCGATTTTTTGCGTACAAGACGACGAGATTTACGGATGAATGGAAACACAGCTTAACTGTACACCTGTCACAGCAGGGGATCTCTCCCAGTGACTGTAACAAATCAGAAACCCTGGCATAGCTGACTTCCAGTGCCCGGGAGTGGGCTGCGGGCATCTGGTCCAAATGACTACAATAGAGCCTCAAGAAAAAATTCAATGCCTAGCCTAATTTTCAAGCTTTCAATTTCAAATTTAAACAGATTAACTACTTAAATGTACATGCTGTGAAAAGTAAAACAACAGTACTCACAGGAAAAAAATGTGCCATGGTCAAATTTGGGCAAATCTAAGGTAAGTTGATTTTATTTTTATGTTAATAACTAAAAATATTTACAAAATTTAGATCTTATTTTGGGTATACAACTAAATATGAATTAAACAAAGTTATATACCTGGAAAAAATGTCTATATCTTTAAAAATTTTCAAATTAGGTGATTAAATATTTTTTCCTGATTTTTTACAGTGTCTATTATGTTCAGGCCTGTAACTTAAAGAAATTATGCATGACAGACTTAATTCCTGGCATGTGTAAAGGAAATACATGAGAGAATACTTCAGGTATATATAAAGAAAAACTGATCAGTGGGATTTGATATTAGGCAGTCCTGAAATGTGTAAATATGATTTTAATTTTTTGAAGGAACGAAGTCACAGTGACCCAGTTTTCGGTTTGGTAGGAGATTTTGGGGACACCTAACAATATGCTGAATTTCGGATTTGTAGGTCTAACGGTTTCAAAACATGCCAGTCTAAAGGACGGACGGCACGAAGGAGAGATGGACTGACAAAAGACAATGGACCACAACTATAGCTCAGATGACTTACAGTCAGCTGAGCTAAACAAGTGACCCATGGGTCATGACGCTCAGCTGCCAAGCATGACCTGTGACATCATGGACTGAGATTCACAACTTCCAGTCAAATTTTGAAGAACCAATTTGCCAATTTGTTGAAAATTTTCTATGACAACAGAAATATATATCACCTATGTCTGGTTAAAACACAGTGAATTGATGGTCTGAGGAAAATGCATGATTGTTAAGCTATCAGGAACTATTCCTACAGCTTGCTTGAAACCTGTCAGTCTCAAAAGGAACACCACAAAGGGCAAATATAAGATCAAAATATATAGCAAAATTCAAGGAAATACATGCAAGAATTATTGAGAAACAGGTGCTTCTGTATGAATTTTTATTCAATACAAGCCAACTGTACTGCACTTTTATAAATGATGGTAATATTTATTCAGAAATATTTGACCCAATCCTTTACAAGATTACATAAATATACATCCAACTGCATTCACTTTAACTGTTCTTGAGATAATATGATCAAAAGGAATTAAAAGATGGTTGCCTGGTGGCCATAAGGACTTCTGACAAGTCTGAAATCAGACAACAAACATTCTCTAAATCGGACTAAACATTAAAGAAAAATTGCTGAAACTGCACTGAAGAAAGAATTTCTAAGGTGGCTAACTGGCAGACATAATGGATTTCTGACAAGTATGACATTTGATATCCCACATTCTCCAATAAGAGACCAAACTAGGGGCAAATTATCCAGTGATGAATGCCCAAAATAATTCAAAAGGCATGTCCAGGCCCTCATATCAGATTTATAGATATGCAATTGTAAAAAGTGTAAGTCAAATTTTTTTTTATTATCACTCTGCTTTTCAATGGGGTCAGCAGGGTAGGTAAACTGCCAAACCTGAAAGAAAAGAAATGCAGAAAGCATGACTAAGAGTCTTGAAATAAAACAAAAAGCCATCCTAAATCAAGGTACACATCCACATATTATGAGAACAAACACTTGCTTTTATATGTGGTGATATATATTAAAATATTCAGATATCTAGGAAACTAAGTTTATTGCTAGGATTCCATAAAATAAACTGCAAAATGTTCCCATCATCTTATAAATCAGTAGCTAAACCTTAATACTATACTCTCATGGTCTTAATGCCTGGCTGAAGCATTCTGACAACAGTGTTTTTGTTATGAAGTAAGGAGGTACTTATCACTGAGCCTTATCACTTAATAGGCTGATACAAAAGGGAGTCATATGTCACCAGTGTCACTCACAATTACAGCTACACAGGGAGATGTACCAGCTGGAGTGGGATGGTTATATATACAAGAAAAATAGAGAAGGTCTATAAAATAAGTAATTGTGAACATCCCTGACCTATGACCTTGGCCTTTTGCCCATATATCAACTGGATTCTTTCTAAATGATGGGTAACTACTAACCACTTAAATCTGGTGTAATTATTTGGCAACCAATGGGTGAATAACTTTGACCTGCAACCTTTAACCTGCTGACCAGCTGACCCCAAAATCAATAAGTTATTTATTCAAGCAAAAAGACCCATAAATATGAAGTTTGAGTCAAACTGAGTTATGCATAGATGTGGCATATGTGAAAGAATGAAGGTTTGGGTTGAACAGTTACACTTGAAATATGCTCACAAGCATTAAGAACAATTAAATATTGTGACCTTGACCTTCGACTTTTTGACCTCAACATCAATAGGCTTCTTCTCTTATTGGTAGGTAAGCCATATATGACAGATGGAAGGTACAGATTGAAAAGTTTGCCTGAAAATGACTCCACGCAAGAAGTGGGTGCTGTGAACTTGACCTTTGACCTCAAAATCAACAGGTCTTTTCCCCTGTTGGCAGAGAAGCGATATCAGTGCTGGAAGGTTTGGAATGAAAAGTCTAGCTTGAAATGTGTCCACAAACTTTTCAAAGAAGTGGATCCTGTGACCCTGACCTTTGACCTTGTGACCTCAAAATCTATAGGATTTTTCTCCAACTTAGTAGGTGAGCTATATGTGAAAGATCAAAGAACTGGGATGAAAGGGTTGGCTTAAAATGCATCCACAGGCTTTTCAAAGAAGAGGCTCCTGTGACCTTGACCTTTGACCTTTTGACCTCCAAAAAATTATGGTTCTTCACCTGTTGGTAGGTGAGCTGTATGTGAAAGATGGAAGGTTTGGGATGAAAATTTTGTCTTAAAGAGTTATTTCTGGGGGGTGCAAACACACCCCACAACTTCGAGAATATAGGTCGCAGTGACCTAATTTCAGGTTTGCAAGGAGATCTTTTTATAACCTCTAAGACTGCTTAGGGTTCATGGCCCTATCCCCTACGGTTACGATTTGTGCCCTGCTAACGGACGGACGGCCGGCCGGACGGCCAGACGGACGGCCGGCCGGACGGACAGACGGAAGGACGACGGACAAAGACCCATCACTATAGCCCAGCATGACTGAAAGTCAGCTGAGCTAAAAACTTATTGAGCTCAAAAAAATTATGGTTCTTCCCCTGTTGGTAGGTGAGCTGTATGTGAAAGATGGAAGGTTTGGGATGAAAATTTTGTCTTAAAGAGTTATTTCTGGGGGGTGCAAACACACCCCACAACTTCGAGAATATAGGTCGCAGTGACCTAATTTCAGGTTTGCAAGGAGATCTTTTTATAACCTCTAAGACTGCATAGGGTTCAAGACCCATCACTATAGCCCAGCATGACTGAAAGTCAGCTGAGCTAAAAACTTATTTGACCTCAAAAAAATTATGGTTCTTCCCCTGTTGGTAGGTGAGCTGTATGTGAAAGATGGAAGGTTTGGGATGAAAATTTTGTCTTAAAGAGTTATTTCTGGGGGGTGCAAACACACCCCACAACTTCGAGAATATAGGTCGCAGTGACCTAATTTCAGGTTTGCAAGGAGATCTTTTTATAACCTCTAAGACTGCATAGGGTTCATGGCCCTAGCCATGAAAATTTTGTCTTAAAGAGTTATTTCTGGGGGGTGCAAACACACCCCACAACTTCGAGAATATAGGTCGCAGTGACCTAATTTCAGGTTTGCAAGGAGATCTTTTTATAACCTCTAAGACTGCATAGGGTTCAAGACCCATCACTATAGCCCAGCATGACTGAAAGTCAGCTGAGCTAAAAACTTATTTGACCTCAAAAAAATTATGGTTCTTCCCCTGTTGGTAGGTGAGCTGTATGTGAAAGATGGAAGGTTTGGGATGAAAATTTTGTCTTAAAGAGTTATTTCTGGGGGGTGCAAACACACCCCACAACTTCGAGAATATAGGTCGCAGTGACCTAATTTCAGGTTTGCAAGGAGATCTTTTTATAACCTCTAAGACTGCATAGGGTTCATGGCCCTAGCCCCTACGGTTACGATTTGTGCCCTGCTAACGGACGGACGGCCGGCCGGCCGGACAGACGGAAGGACGACGGACAAAGACCCATCACTATAGCCCAGCATGACTGAAAGTCAGCTGAGCTAAAACCTTATTGAGATATTGGGCCGTTTAAAATTGTTTAAGGACTGACAGGCGAACAAAGCTGATCGTTATTTCCCCTGCTGCGCTGAGGCTGGGGATATATATGCAACTTGGCCAAATCAGTAAGATTTATTACAGTATTTATTAACCTTCTGCTGGTCCTTAATGGCTTGTCTGGCTTGACTAGAAATCTATCATATTTATTACCTGCCTGCTGACTTAAATCCCTACAAAGAAGGAACTGTACAATGTGCCATATTTTAAATATTATATATCACTAGACTTAACTCACCTTCCACTGTACTGAATGAAGCCACTGGTCTCTTAAATAAGAATTACTGGCCTGAAAGGAAAAACAAAACACATCAGTTAAAATAAAACTATCAAATATTTTTTTTTTTTATTGACAAAACAATTTATATACATGAACTTACAAAACAACATAATACATTACAAACAAGACATCAATTCACGTTACAAAGTCACACAACTACACAAAACCATAACAAAAAATGGTACGAATCTATAAAAGCGAATGAATTATAAATACAGATCTAGTGCTAATTTAATCTATTTTTAATGTAGGTATCAACTCTTTGTATTATGTTACCCCACTTTTCTTTATGTACCTGACTCTTTCCACTTTTCTTGGCTATCCTTTTTTCTATAACTTCAATAGACTTAATATAATACAAACAGCTTAATATATTTGGTTCCTGATGCTGGCACCTGCATACATATATATATCTTTTAACTGACAAAACCACCATATTCACTCTGTGATTCGTATTGATTAAATATAATACCTTTTAAATCAAATTTTTTCCCTTCACAAAATTCTTGTTCACCTTCTAGACTCTTCCATAAACTTGACTCTTTTTGCAAAGCCAGAACAAATGACCAATTGTTTCAGATTCTGTCTTACAAAAGGAACATGAAGCATCTGTCTGTTTTTAATTTTAACCAGGAAAGGATTTAGAGTCAATGTTCTGTGTAAAACTCTGAACTGAAAGTATCTGAGCTTGCTATTAATTGTAATTGTATATATCTCCTTAAAGGACTGCATTATATTTCATCTGACACACTAAGTTCTGCCTTCCATTTATTGCATATATTACAAGGTTCAGCAGATATAGTTTTCAGAACCTTCTCATAAATTTGCTTCGAAAAATTTTGCTTATTTAATATTTGAAGAAAAGCTACTTTATCTGAATTGTTTATATATTCAATCTTTTGAATATGTTCCTACCAGGCTAGTGGTATTGGGCTCACTAATCCATAATACTCTAAAATATTTGGTTTACAGTCGGGTCATTCCATATGAAATCAACAAATTATGGGAACAGTTCCAGCACCATCTCAGATTTTCTTCATATTTTCCTGATATGTGCATTTGGACCCTCTGGTCACTAAAACATCACCACTTGGTAGAAAACACCAATTTTTTCATGATTTGAGCCCTTATTAAGGGGCAGAGGTGGCAGATAAATAGAACCAGTCTAATTCTGTAAGGTACTTTGGAGGCTCATATCTTTTACATAAAGCTTGCTAGAGCCATAAAACTTACAAAATATACAAAACTTTTGATGGTGATTGTAATGTCAAAATTATTTTAAGTTAAAATTAAATATTGATCTCCTACAGCAAGATGAAAATTGGACAAAAACTCATAATTATAATTTTCCGTCTGGCAATAAAGATACTTATGCAGGCTGAAAAATGAGGCTATAAATACAAATTTGTTTTAGATGACATCTAGGGGACTATCTCGGGTGAAAAAAATTATATTTTCCTTAAGCTGATGTTTATCTTCTATAATAATTACAAATAAAAACACCTGACTTTAATTTTTTGGCCATTTTCAGCCCAAGTTTTGTCAGTGTGGGTAAGAAAATAAAATTAATATTAGGGCACCAGCATATCAACCTATTTATGTTCTACAAAATAACTCAAAATTATAATGGTGTTCCTCTCATTTCTTGTAGAAAAAAAATGCCTAAAAATGGTTAAAAATTCACTCGTCCTGCTCTAATAATCATGTATCTGTTGTAAAAAACAACTGAGTATGACTATATATTCCACTTGTAATGGAAATTAATAAATATTATCAACATCCAGTTTCATATGCCAAAGAGTTTTATGATTTTAAAGTTTTTCCTGAATTTTATAGATTTTTATTATATTAAAATACTATGAAATTAAGGTGCTGCTAAGTAGTGCACGTGCTTAGCATACAGTGTTCTCCTGCCTGAAATATCTATATATTAAAGTTACAGCAATTGATACAATGATGGGGCCACAGGGTCAACTCTGCTGATTTGCTAATCATAAATCAGTACGTGATAGTTACAGAAATACAATTAAAACAAGGGACCTATGGGTCACGACGCTCAGCTGTAATATATGATAAAAAAATATTTTTTAGAAATGAGGCACATGCTGGTTTTGTGTGGTAATAAATATAAGCTGTATTATGAGTTGTGGGTGTTTAGCTTATGTATGATTTTGATAGGATCTTTGGAGACAGGGAAGAGGATTGATTTCATTTATTTTATTAACAAATGGAGTGCTATTGTCACACAGATTTTGACTTGGCCATATAACTTATAAGCAGAACATATAATATAAGAGTTTAACTATTTATTAAAAAAATTACAAATATTGTCCCAAATATAATTTTTATTAAAAATAATAGGAGAATCATATGATTTTTTAAAATGAAATATAACTGATATGATTATTAAAATAATATTAAAGAATATATTCATGAATGCATTCATGAATACATTTTGAAAGTATTTTCACGAGTATTCATATACTTTCATTTTTACCTGAATTCCCATTCTTTATGCAAGAAATTTTATAATGGAGTACATAATCATATTCGTATTTAAATACAATTACAAAGTATTTCCACCATGTCTGGTATTTATTCAGTTTTCACCAAACAATGATTTTGAGAATCCAGAATATACAGAATTCACACATTTAAATAATGATCATAAGTACCTGGTTTTATGGCTTTTATTTATATTAAAAAATAACTGTAAAAAATTCATTTTGGACTAATTTCACATCAATGTACACACTAGACACAGTAGGAATCTAGATTAATATTATCAACTGCATCTTTGTCTATCATTAATTTCCTTCATATAATCCCTAATGATTAGTAATGAATAATATGATTTACTTCTTTATCATTAAAAATGAACTGAAAAATGCCATAGGTGACTGCATGGTGTTATTTGGAATATGTGACATTCTACCCATCAATACAAGATTCTTATATCATCAGTAACTTATCATCAGCAAGTTAATTTCCTGTTATTATAAACTAACAAATTCCTTTTCTATTTTTCTTTAATTTGTTATTAAAAACCAAGAAAAATTTATTAATTTATTGTTAATTGTTATGTTGTTGGTTAAAACTACTAGATGAGTTGGGTTGGACACCTGGATCAACTGTGGCTGGCCATAAGCTGCCTGGATTCTCGCCTCAAGCGTGCATAATTTGATGAAAGGTCAACAAGGTCAACATACAGGTGACTCAAGAGGGGCTGGAGAGAGCCAAAGTCTGACAGGGCCTCATAAAAAACATTAATAAAAGCTACAATATTTGGCCAATTTCTTTCAGCTTTCTAAACTAAAAAGCTGAAATCCTTATGTGTGCATGATATGAAAATTATATCAACAGTGCTCTCAGGAAACAAACGTGCCATGGTCACAGTTGGGCAAAATTTAAGGTACTAATTTTATATTTATACTAATAACTTATAAAATTTGAAAAATTCAGAACTAATTTTGGGTATTCAATTGAATCTTGATTAAATAATGTTACATCCCTGACAATAAAATCTCTAGCTTCAGCAATGCCCTTGTTAAGGGAGTAAATATATTTCTTGATTTTTTACAAAGTGCATTATGTTTGGGCCCATAACTTAAAAAAAATACACAATACTGACATCATTTCTGGCATGTGCATAGCGAATGTATAGAAAAATATGTATATTATATATGATCAAAGTCAGATCAGTGGTTTTGATATTAGGCAGTCTTAAAGTGTAACAATGGGTTTTTAATGGAAAAATGAAGTTTTTCATTGATATCTCGAAGGAATTAAGTCCTAGTGACCAAATTCTTGGCATGGTAGGGGATTTTGGAGAAATCTAACTGTATGCCAAATTTAAGGAACTTAGAGCTGAAGCTCGGGAGCTGAGCTCTGGCAAACTGCATAACACTAGCAATATGTGACATGGTGCTTGAAAACTTGAATAAAATCTACAGTTTTTGATCAACTGGTTTCAAATTTTTGGTGTTAACAGTTGAAATGCTAACAAAAACATGCTGTGAAAATTAAATCCACAGCAGTTACAGCAAAAAAACGTGCCATGGTCAAAGTTGGGTAAAATTTAAGGTACCAATTTTTTATTTTTGCTAATATTTTAAAAAATTTAAAAGATTTTGATCTAATTTTGGGTATACAATTTAATTTTGATTAATAAAAGTAATATTACTGGAAAAAAAGTGCTTAGCTTTAACAAGTTTGGTGTTAAGTGATAAAATTTCTTTCCTGATTATTTACAAAATGCATTATGTTTGGGCCCATAACTTTTTTAAATTATATAATACAGACCTAATTTCTGGCATGTACATAGGAATTATATAGAGGAAATATGAGGAAAAACAGATGAGTGGTTTTGATATTAGGCAGTCCTGAAGTGTGAAAATAGGTTTTTAATAAAAAATTGAGGTTTTTCCTTAATTTCTCAAAGGAATGAAGTCGCAAAGACCCAGTTTTCGGCTTGGTAGGAGATCTTGGGGACATCTAACATTATGCTGAATTTTGGATCCCTAGGTCTTACGGTTTCAAAACGTGCCACATCTACGGACGGACGGACGGACGGACGGACAGACGGACGGACGACGGACAATGGACCACGACTATAGCTCAGATGACTTATAGTCAGCTGAGCTAAAAATGTGGACTAATCTAAAATGATAGCTTGAACTGTTGAGGAACTATAGAGCTTAAACTCACAAGAGCATGGATCATTATTAATACCATCCCTGAGTGTACCATATGCCTAAGTCACAAAATTTTTGTTGACAAATTCGAATTAAAAAAAAAAATCCATGAGATTCATTTAGTATTTTAAAATACCCTGTGGCGAGATCCCTCTGCAGCAATGACAAAGCTAGAACTCTTTCTCCTTACAGGTAAAATTGAAAAACAAGTACTGGTAATACCAGGACAGATATATCACCCTCACTGCAGGAAGCAAGCCATTACAATATGCCCAGAAAAAGAAATGTACATTGAACTATCCCTATAAAATCATGTATGATCTGCCATCAGATCCTAAACTGATTCTGCGTTCATTAGTCTTGGAATTGCCCCCTAAGAGTCTTATTTAGAGAAATTTGACCACGTTTCCTATGGCAAAATGGTTAGTAGCAGAAGTTACATCAGTAATGCAATAAGAGCTTTGTATTGAATGTTCTGGATGTTAAAACATCATTCAACTGCACTGAAGACTAGTTTAACAGTGTCTTGATTGTAGAGAGATGAACAACCTGTTCAGCCTTCAAAGATAAATGCAAAACTGTAATAACCTGGAAGAAAAGAAGCAACTTAATACTGGTGCCAAAATCTTGATCAATTGAGAAAAAAAAAATTCCAGTGAATTCAGTGTTTTAAATAATTGGTAAGAAAGAAAGTAAACTAAAACAAATAGAATACATAATGGCAGAAACCCCACCTCCGAACTCGTCATTGTCTTAAGCTTCAGGTAGCTGAACAGTTTCTACAAAAGTGACAAACTGATGTTCTGTTTAGCCAATCAAAGTAAAGACCAAAAGTTTTGTAAGTTAATCTCCATATGTTCAGGGTTTTACACTGTAAGAAACAAAACGTTCCAGCATTAATACCAGGGCTTTTTCAAGGAAAATGTGATCAAATTCACTTTATGAATGGGCTGCATGCATGAAACTTGTTCAGTTTTTTTCAAATTTCAAGTGCCTATCAATGTTCTATGACATGTAATTTTCCATACTGGTTTGTATTCTTTACATTTTCATTGAATTTAATCTGAAATAGAGGCTATGCTGGAAAGATCAAGTTTTTTATAAGAGTATTAAAGGAAACACATTCTTATTATTTTCAAAATATTATTTTCAAAATTACAGTATTAAAATAAAAAAAATATTTTCTCATCATTTTCAAGTTGGCATTGATATGGCTGCAGGGCATTTGAAAAAAAAAAACATCTGGCTCAAACTGAAAAGCTAAGTTTCTTTTTGACAGAATGTGTAAGAAGAGTAACTGCTATCATCACACTTCTTACTCTCAAGACAGGAGGTTCAACAATACTGACACATCCTATTGTGACCATGTACTTGTACCTGTACCTAGGTGCACCATGAAAGTCCTGAACCTAGATTTATACAACTGCATAACCATCTCACAACTATCTCTACCTGTTCTTGGGTACTGTCACATGTACCTGGCCTCCAAACCTGCTTAGTTCATAACATAATGTCCATTAGGTCAACCTGTTTTCAGACCAGAAGTGAAACACCATTCTGATATTCAGTGATTTTGTAGACCAATAGTAGTTGATTATACTGGTAGCATTAAAAATCTGATTTATTCTGACCCACATAGTGAAAAATTTGGTCAAATATGACCAAAATGCAAAATTTAATGCTTTTAACTTCACCACTGCTGGCAAAAAAATGACTAGACTTGGAACAATATTATCCACTTTACCCAGGCAGGTCATTTAGATATCATTTGTAACATATTTGCCTGTTATAATCTCATTTCTAATTTGTAAAAGCATCTTTATACCAGGCGGAAATCAATTTTTACAATTTTTTCACAATTTTTAGCAGGCTCCAGATGCTAAACATTCAATTTTTACCCAAATTTAAATTTTGCTTCACAACCACTATTGAAAGTTATGTAAATTCTGTAAGTTTCATTGCTCTAACAATAATCTCTCAGAAGATATAACTCTAAAAAGTACCGTCCAGAATTAGTGGGGTTCAATTTAACAAGTACCCCCACCCCCATATATGGACTCCAGGAAGGATTCCAACAAGGGACCTATGGGTCACTATGCTCAGCTGACGTTAACCTTGAAGGTAAAAATCTAAAATAATATCAAATGGAGATAAAGTGTAAGAGGAAGAGGTAATAAAGGCCATGGTTGGTTTATATGATTGGTTTGTATTGATGAGCAAGAAATTGTTGCAAATAATATTTTGTGACCTGACCATGTGTTCCCTAATGTTGAAACTGAAGCATGTGAGCAGTTTGTGAACAAATGATCTGTAAAATTACCATGATCATTAGTTGGCTTTTCGATTAACTGTTGACATTTCAGTAGTTTACACATTTGTTCAATCAAATCTTTTTTTTGTATAATATAAATTATTAAATATTTTTTTTTTATGAAATGTATACAGTTGAAATATAACTAATTAACAACATAAAACATGGCAAACAAAGCCTGATCTCAAATTCTGCTGATGCAGGAAAATAATGAACAAATGTTTGTAACAAATCCTCATTTTTTTATCACATCAATTTTTTTTTTAATTTAAGTTTATATTTCTATACATTTCAATATAACATATATATCTGAATATTAAAGTTGATTCATAATTCTCAATTGCATCATCATAAATCTCAATCTTGTCAGATAACACCACATCATGCATACAAATGTTTATTTATTTTTTACCACAAAAATATATCTTTTAAATCTGCAAAACAATAAATGTCTAAAAAAAATACTTGATTTAGATTTCACAATTTTGAATTGTGTCTTTATTTATCCATAATGTGCTTCATATTTTATCATAATTCAAGCATACTGATGGGTTCCATTATGATTGGTAAAATCATTTAAAAGAAAAATGATTTCTTTAAAAATGTTACATTAAACAACATTGCATCTTCTGGATTATACCTTGAATTACTTTTTTAAGGAAAGTTTTTGCATATCAGAGTGGAAACAGCATTACAATTAAGGAGATACAGTGAAAACAATAATACTGCATAACATTTGGTGGGTTGGGTTTGCGGGGGGGGGGGGGGGGGGGGGGGGGGGGAATGGGGTGGTGATATCAGAATAACTGTACACCTGTCACAGCAGGGGATCTCCCCCCAGTGACTGTAACAAATCAGAAACCCTGGCATAGCTGACTTCCAGTGACCTGGAGTGGGACCCTGCATCTGTAATCTGTAATCAAAGCAAATGACTACAATAGAGCCTCAAGAAAAATATCAATAACTAGCTTAATTTTCAAGCTTTTACTTCCAAATTTCAGATTTAAACAAATTAAATATTTATGTTTACATGCTGTGAAAATTAAATCAATAGTACTTACAGGAAAAAAACGTGCCATGGTCAAAGTTGGGCAAAATTTAAGGTACTGATTTTATTTTTATGCTAATTACTTAAAAAATTTACAAAATTCAGATCTAATTTTGGGTAAACAATTGAATCTTAATTAAACATAGTTATATACTTGGGAAAATAGACTCTAGTTTCAAAATTTTTCATGTTAAGTGAGTAAATATTTTTCCTGATTTTTTACAAAGTCCATTATGTTTGGGCCCATAACTTAAAGAATTTATACTTAACAGACTTAATTTCTGGCATGTACATAGGAACTATATAGAAGAATATTTATGGTTAATATGAGGAAAAACAGATGAGTGGTTTTGAAATTAGGCAGTCCTGAAGTGTGAAAATAGGATTTAAATAAAAAATTGAGGTTTTTCCTTAATTTCTCAAAGGAACGAAGTCGCAAAGACCCAGTTTTCGGCTTGGTAGGAGATCTTGTGGACATCTAACATTATGCTGAATTTTGGATTCCTAGGTCTTACGGTTTCAAAACGTGCCACATCTACGGACGGACGGACGGACGGACGGACGGACGGACGGACGGACAGACGGACGGACGACGGACAATGGACCACGACTATAGCTCAGATGACTTATAGTCAGCTGAGCTAAAAATGTTTTCAACCAAATGATGGTGTTTTAGTGCTAAGAGGGTTCAAATGCACATATCAGGAAAATATTATTTTCTGAGATGGTTGTGCTGGAGGCACTTGTTGAGTTCACATGGAATGACCCAGTCAAATATTTTGCAACATTCATCAAAATTGCGATATCTAGTTTTATCTTTATCATTAATTACAATATCTCTTATAAATTTTATTCCTTTCTCTGCCATTGTCTTATGTAAACCATTTTGTGGTCAATTTTAATATAAGAATTGAACCATATTGGCTGATCTAACAGATTGCTTATTTTATCCTCTGGTTCGAAATGGTATATTGCCCAACTTGAAAAAACCTCGCACCAAAAAAGGACTACATTTTTACATAACTTTCTGAATATCCTGGGTATTAATATTCCCTTCTAGTATATATTCAATTTTTTCCTTCATATCATTTAAAACTAATTCTGTCCAAGGTTTCAGTTCATTTCCTACAAACAACCTTTTTATCCAATTTATTTTTAGTGAAATATTTTTACTCTCAAGGTGAACCATAGCCAATCCACCTCTATCTTTCAAGTTATACATTATACAAACCATCAAATATTAATGCAGTTATTCATGCAGTAATTCCCTGGAAGGTTTTTACCAAATCACAACAAACCACAACACTCAGTTGGTCAGGTGTCTGAGCATGACATATTGGATAAGTCAAACTACTGCTGAGATATGAGTGATTTATACCCTAGGCAGATGAACAAATGGACACCATGCAAAAATGGTTGTATGTTGGGCCACCAAATTAAGATATGCTGTAGAGCTATGTTGGATCTTTATTCTTCATTCAAAATTTCAGGCTGATACATCCTACGAGTCCTGAGATGTTAGCATGGATGTCTGCAGCATTAACCTAAATGCAGGTGGTGCCACCTACCATAAAATCAAGAAAGCTTCCAAAATGTATACACATGCAAAGTTTTAGACAGATAAGTCAAACCCACTGCAGAGATAGGAGTGATTTTATCCAACGGCAGACTCTGTGATCCCCCTGGGATTTGAAAAATATATTCTACTTTATTCTGAAGAAAATAACAACATCCAGACATTCTTCACAAGATATAAACCCTAATGAGAATTCTCATTCTTCCTGGGACAAATGAGAATTCCAGTCTCTCCCGGGAAAATTGAGAATTCTCATTTTTCCCGGGAAAGATTGGAATTCAGTTTTGAAATTCAAACCTTGGAAAAATGAGAATTCTCAATTCTCATGCCAAATTAAATCTTTTAATTTTTTTTCATACTTATTTCTCTTTTTCAGAAAGCAACTTTGATCATCTTTCTTTCACATTAATTCTGAACTGTTCAAGTGTTAAAAAAGAAATAAATAGTACACTCACAAAAATAGAAATATGTGAATAAAATATTAAGCTGACAAAAAGTGTTTTATATATTTATCATAATAATAATAAGTTCCTTCATTTTTTGTTATGATATTATAATAATAGCTAAGTCAGGTTTCTGAATTGAGGTTCCCAGAGAATAAAAAAAAAATTTTGTTTGAAGGGCTTAGGAACAACTACACTTGTTGACACAAAGTATTATGATGCTGTTTGTGTGTTTGTTGATCTGACCCCTTTGATCAATAACTATCAATCAGTATTGATTGTGATGCAGATAACATTAAAGATTGGTTATAATACCGTAGTAAAATATGCAAACTTAACCCACCTTAACTATTAAAAGGATATCATTTAACAAAATGGAGCTGGCTGGGAAAAATAAGAATTCTGGTTTTTCCTGGGAAAGATATAAATGGGTCAAACGGTTCCCGAGATATGAGCTTGGATGTCTGCAGCATAAACAAGAATGTAGGTGGAGCCACCTGTCATAAAATCAAGAAAGCTGTCCAGGATGTATAAAACTGCAAAATTTTAGGCAGATATTTCAAACCACTGCCGAGATTCTGAGTGATTTTATCCCACGGCAGACAAACAGATGGACGCTGTGCAAAAATGGTTGTAGGTGGCACCATTAGTTTTGTGCATAATAAAGGGCTATGTGAGATCTATACACAGGCAGAATTTTGGCCCAATAGGTCAAACAGTTCCCGAGATATGAGCTTGGAGGTCTGCAGCATAAACCAGAATGTATGTGGCACCACCTGTCATAAAATCAAGAAAGCTGTCCAAGATGTATAAACCTGCAAAATTTTATGTGTGGAAACAGACGCACAAATGAACGCTGGGCAGAGAGGAAAGGTCAGAGGTCAACGCCAACTGGTTAGGCACCAGTTCACATGTGACCCAATAATTGGTGTAAGTTTTGGAAAAATCAGTCCAGTAGTCTCAGAGGAGTTAGAACTCCAGAAACAAACGCCGCAGCGGTGGAACCCAGTCAAAAACATAATAACAGCAAAACTTCGTTTTGGCGGATACAATAATTGGACATCCTTCCGTGAAGGTATTAGACTTACTGGTAGTTTTGCAAGCAGAACACAACATGACACTTTTGAATCATCGTAGACGAGCCATGGATAAACAGTTTTCCATGCAGCCTTAAAATTAGCTTCTTTTAGTTGTTTTTTGCAGCATTTTGCAGTGTCACTGTGTCAAATACATTCTTTTCTTGACTGTATCAGCTGACATATACGTATTTACCTCATGAGGTAGATTACAGTAGGGAACTAGTCTATGCCAATCTCGGACATCCAATCATTTGAATGTAGGTCAATGAAGGCAGACCCAGTTGCACCATAACAAATCCGACAAAGCTGATTTGCTAAATGTTCAGAAAGATCTCAGCCAGGAAACACATGCAATGAATAAGTAGCAGTAAAGAAGGGAAAAGAAGCGACGGAACACAAATGTCTGATTTAGCAATATTTTATTTTAACCGTCTCTGAAATACTCTCACAAAATTGACAACTGCAAGTAATTTTCATTTTGTCACAACGCCAATTCTCTCAGCAATGACGATCGTAATGGGCGGCAGCGGGAACAATGAACGGTTGCCATGGCGATGATCTGTCAATCCAAATGAAATGTAATAACTTTGGCTCTGTGCATTATTCGCCTGGCTGGTATCTGCTTTGTGTCACATTTCAGGCAATGTTTACACACAGACAAGAGAACCACAAATATTTATGGAATCAGTTTCTGGTCTAGCTCATACACAATGGCCTCTTCCACCCCTAAAAATATTTTGCCAACAGCATTTATATTTGATATAAGTCATTTGACCATTTCAGCCAATCATAGAGGATGTTACTTCCAGGACAGGGTCTCATCTGATTGGCCCAACATACAATGCTCCCCTCTCATTTAGGGACCCAGGCCAAAACAAACACTGCATCAGATATAGGTAGTAGGCCTAAAGGTAAAGCACTGTGTAAAGAGCATATTAGCTCTCAAACACAGGGTGCACATGTGTAACACCAGCTTGCCCGATTGCAAATTTCAGTGCCCAAGGTGTTACTTAGTATCAAACAAACATTCAGGTTCAGGCACACCTTACACTGACAGAGATCTTGATTATTTACTGCTGATCAGCTGGCATTTCCAACACTTAATGTCCATCCAGGAATCATATCTTAGTCATGTGATATTACAGGTGCTCTTCTTAAACACAAACATTCCATTTTGAAATCCTCAAGTGTAATTACATTACAAAGTACAGAGAATATTATCTTTTCTTTACTGCCTTTTGAATTTACCAGATAGAAGACACACATCAAGTCAACTGAGACGATACTTACCTGCAGTAACACTGACCCATCAGGGATGGTGATTCGGATGCAGAATTTATGTCCCGCATCCCAGCGCGAGATGATATTGACATCTTCTACACTGGAGTATGCTATTGATTGTTCCATAAAACCAACCGGCTGAAACAGACAGATAGATCTGTTCAGTGAAACAGGAAAAACAAATGTATACATACACAATCAAATGCTTATTGGTGATGACCACAATTTACAGAGATCCAATCAAATGCTTAATGGTTTATTGGTGATGACAACAATATATACAGATCCAGTCATGAATATGCTTTATGGGTTATAGGTGTGTCACCAGACAACTGTGACTTTGTTTTTTTATTGCAAATTCAAGCAAGGTTAGTATAACCAGATGACTGTTTCTATAATTAAGGCCTCAAATTTCATTTTTGGAAATGACCAGCTACTGCTGCTTGGCAAATTTTAACTTGACAGGCAATTTTCTTGTTTTTCATTTGTTTGCATAATCAGTTTGCAAAAAGCTTAATTCAGGCTGAAAATTGGTACTGTCTGGAATTTTCAAGGAAATATCAGGACATTTCTTAAATATTGCACCAATTACCTGTGTTCATATATGGCCTAAATCTATTTGACACATCATTAATGCACAGGCACTTGAATTGCTATATATTCATAAATTAAATGTTAATTTCAGTTTAATTTGTTACTTTCTGGGTCATTTTCTTATAACTATTACTCATCTGACATTTTCCTTCAGTTTTTTTTAAATGCATGGTCCATCCTTTTATTATTTACTTCATGTTTGGGTATAAAGTAAATAACAAGGGACCCATAATCACTGTGCTCAGCTGAAGTTGACCTTAAGGTAAAAAATCTTAAATAATATCAAATGGAGATAAAGTCTGAGAGTAACAGGTAATAAAGGCCATGGATGGTTGATATGATTGAAGATATTGTTGCAAATAATATTTTATGATCTGACTATATGTTTCCTAATGTTGAAACTGAAGCATTTAGGCATTTTTTGAGTACAGGATCTTTACCATTTCCATACTCATTGATTTTTTTTTTATTTGCTGTTGACAATTCAGCAGTATACAAATTGTTCAATTAGATCCTATATTTCTTTTTTTATTAAACCAATTTTTTTTTCCATTTTATAGAATGTGAACAGTTGCAATAAAGTTACCAGACCACAGGTGGAAGGACTTGACATTGGGTGCATGGGGGGGGGGGGGGGAGTTACACAGATGGGAGTTACAACACCTCTGAACCTTTGTTAATGTCACAGGTCAAATTAGAATCAAGGCGAGATTGAAATTTTGTTTTCCATGGCGAAATCAGTATTTCAATCTTGCCAAGGAGGATTTTAAATCTGCCTAGGTGAGATTGAAATTCTAATTTCGCCTGGCCAGATTAAAATCCTAGCTATTACTCTGATTCGTTCAGTTCTTTGGTTTAATCATGCTGAATGTTTCATATTAAAGATTGCAGTTTGTTCTCACAATCCACATGGAGAGATTTTCTGTTGAGAATTGTATATCTGAACATCTTAATGAAGGACCATTTTAGAAATCTGAGATCTGCCCCGGCCAACAAGACTTAAGCATTTGCTTTAAGTGAAAGTCTTACAGAAACTATAGATTTTGAAAGATCAGTTTATTTAGAACACTTTATTTTAATGAACATTTAAAATAATTTTTTTTTTCATAATCACTGATGCTAAAGAATTGTTTATAGAAGAGATGGAGTCTTTTCTAAAAAGGTGGGAGAAATTATCAAAACAACAAGACCCATGGGTCACATTGCTCAGCTGAATTTTGGAAAATATTAGTAACTGCTAAATATTTTTAAATGAAACCCTGTAAATTATAGAATAATGGACATGAGCTTAACCATTTAGTGATGCACCTAGGGAAAAAATGGGCCTACATTAAGTGTTATATAAAAGTAATATTTCATAAACAAATAATGTGTGAAGGTAACTAAGTTTTCAAAAGTTAAATATATGGCCATATGAGTTAAAAATTAATCCCACAAAGTTTGTCCAATATTCCCTAATTTTAATACTAAGTTAACAGTGTTATTCACACCTAGGCCCCGCAAACTTTAAGAGATATGAATGAAATGCTACAAAGTATTTATATCTTCTTAAACCCAGTCAGCACTTACATTAGATCCTAATATTTTATCTCATTTGAATATAAGGATTAAATTCCTGAACATTTTTTTCTTTAAAAAATCAAAATTGTCCAAGTCTCAACAAAAAGAATTAATTTAACATTAAAATTATAAGATTCATCTTGTTTATTAGTCATGTTTATTGAAGGGGTGGGTGGGGGGAGGGGTCTCTGTTGTTACTGCTCGTTGCTGAAAAAAATGTTAATTATACGATTCATCTAGTTCATTGTACAGGTCCGTCAACTGAATGGGGGGGGGGGGGGGGAGAGAAAAAGGCTCCCTGTGGGATTAACTGCAGACAAACTGATCTAGCTCAACTCAGCAGAGAGAGGGCTTGCCCTAGTGATGGGATTACATCACAGCCTGGGGAGCATAGAGAGCTGCATTGAATGACCTAAAGTGACCAAAGTGGACTCTTTGACAATTTAAGGGAATACAACAAGAGCCTCCAAAAAAATTCAATTACTAGCCTAATTGTGCAGCTTTTATTTTCAAATTTCAGATTTTAACAGATTAAATCCTTTTGTGTACATGCTGTGAAAATTAAATCCACAGTACTTGAAGTAACAAGTGACTAGTGGTGGGCCGATCATCCAGTTTTATCGAAAGTCAGTCAGTTTGCTGTCACTTTCAAGCACTCAATTACCAAAGGCAACTATCGATTACATCATAATCATGGTAATGAGTCTTTGTTCCCAAATAACTTCTGTATGTAACTGAGTTTACCACAGTAGATGCAAGAACAAAGAATGTAATAAACCTCTGTGAACTGGCAGGGAGCTGCAGAATAAGTGGGGAGTTTTGTAACGAGATGTACATTGCACAATATGGGCAGTATAGCATTACAATGCTCCATAAATTCTCATAGTCTATGAAGCAAATAGATGTCCTGGATTGTGGTTTAATTCTTGAATATAACAAATAATAAAAATGAAACTTTTAAAAGCATATTTTACTAATAATAGGAAAATATAAAAAAGGCAAAAACTTCTTTTCTTTATTAAAACATGCGGGCTTGGTTAAGAATGTACAGTTTCACAGAAAACTGCAGGTTTCTTTATAATTTGCCTGAACAGATTATTAATTGATCATTGATCAGTTTGCTCAAACCGATGATCGATTGTGAAATAGGAACCGACTCCCACCACTACAAGTGGCCCATGGGTCATGATGCTCAGCCGACTGACATGATGACAATATGTCCTTGCACAGGAAGATATTATAGGTGGCATCAAATATGCAGAGGACATAAAATATAAAATTATCAAATATGCAGACGACACTGTCATTCTAGGCCTGATACACAAGAATGATGAATCGCTCTACAGGAAAACCATTCAATATGTGACTGGTTGGTGTGAGGAACACTACCTTCAGTTAAATGTAAAGAAGACTAAAGAAGTAGTATTTGATTTTAGGAGATCAAAATCTGTAATTACCCCAGTTGCTATCAAAAATGAAGATGTTGATATTGTAGAAAATTATAAATACTTAGGATGTATTATTGACAGAAATCTGAATTGGAAAGAACATGTGTTGAATCAATCCAAGAAAGCAAACAAAAGATTATATTACCTTTATTATCTAAGAAAGCTTAATATTGACAAAACCATAATTACCATGTTTTATAATTCAGTAATTTCCAGTGTCCTTACTTATTCACTGGAGTGCTGGTTTACAAATATATCTGATAAGTTAAAGAAACAGTTGAATAATACCAGGAAGAGAAGTAGCAGAATAACTGGTACTTCTCTTGCCACACACCAGGAAATCTGTGAAACCAAAACAATGGCCTTCATATCTAAGGTCATGAATGACAAAACACATCCCCTATATTCAGAGTTCCGTTTTTTACCTTCAGGTAAACGCCTAGATACAATATTCTGCAGAACAACTCGTTTTAAAAAATCTCTCGTACCACACAGTATTAAACACTTTAACTCACAACCCTCTTAGAAATTTAATGTTTTGAATTATGTGTTTTACCTGCAGAATTATCTGTTTTATCATTTTTACATGCTTAATTTTACATGCATCAATATGTTATGTGTGATTTTTATGTATTTTTGTATTATTTTTATGTATTTATCTATCTATTTACTTATTTATTTTTTTTATGTAATGAATTGCAAGTCAACAACAAATTCCTGGAACTGAAGGCTAATAAATGTTATCTTATCTTATCTTATCTTATCTTATCTTATCTTATCTTATCATCATTCATGCATATTAGCTCAAGTTCATCAAGACCCATTAGCACACCAAATTTGATGACAATCCAACCAGCCTTTCCTGAGGAACCTGGCAATTTTTGTGTATTATTCATTACATCTGGGATGGTCAAACATACCCCATAATCTGAGAATATAGGTCACAGTGATCCAATTTTAGGTTTTAAGGGTAGAACTTTTGAGGAACTCTCAGGATGCCAAGTGAAGAGATTCTGGGTCCAATGGTTATGATTTGTGCCCTACTTTGGTATCAAATTTTCAAATATTCTGGGGTGTGCTTATAAGCCCCATTGCTCATAGAATATTGGTAACAGAGATCTAATTTCATGTTTCCAAGGAGACTTTTCATGGACCTCCCTGGATTTTAAGTTAGAAGATTCTTGGTCCAATGGTTATAATTTGTGCCCTGCTTTGGTAAAGTTCTATCAAATGTTCAATTCAATAGGGGTGCTTATAAGCCCGATAGTTCAAGGAATATGGGTAACAAAGACCTAATTTCAGGTTTCCATGGATATTATTCACTAATCTCCCTGCCCTGTTAACAGACCACTGCATATTTGAAGGTCTATAAAATAGAGAGAAAATGCATAAAAATACAGGTGGCGCCACCAGTCTGCAAGAACTGATGAAACACTCCATAATGAATATGCATGCAAAGAATCATGGCAATCAATGCACAATTTGTTGAGATACTTGAGCTTTGGTATCAAATTTTAAGTTATTCTTGGGGGTCTACTGAGCCACATAGATCAAGAGGATATGGGTGACAGAGACCTAATTCCAGGTTTCCAAGAAGAATTTTTACAAGTTTGTGTGGATGGACGGATGAACAGACAGACAGACAGACAGGGTGATAACTATATGGCATCCACTTGTGTTCAATAAACACACCAGGTTTTGGGACACTAGATGTAATTACAGCTGAGAAACTGACATGATTGTTGTCATTTTATAGTAAAAACAAGGGACCCATGGGTCACGGCGCTCATCTTAAGTTTGAAAATTTTGCAAATGCAAAATATGCAAAAAAAATCTATTGCAATGTTTTTCATTTATATAAGCATATGAGAAGCTAAGAGGAAAGGGGTCCTCCTACTTGGTTGTAGTAAAGTTCTAAATATATGATTGTAAACTAATACTCTGACAAGACTGTCATGAAGAAAAACAGTAAAAGTTTGGAGATACTGTGATGCATATGAAAAATTTACAGATGGACAGGCAAGTGGACAGAATGGACTAATACCTTTATTTCACTTTCAAGGGAATAATGCATTTAAGTTTATATATAAGCCTTTTTTTTAGCATATCCACTTTTTCCATTAATAGTTTTTATCTGATTCATTTTTTTTATTTACAAGTTTTATAAATTTGTAATAAAAATTATGAAAATATAAGTTAAAATATTATAATTCTAAGTAGCAATCATAATATATCCAGAGTGTAGCTCATATTGGGTCATATTATGCATACACATATATTTTATTATTTTTAAATCATAATTGTTTAAACTGAATTTAAAAGAAAATAATGCCACAACATGGCATCTTCAAGAGTATTCCTTGAACCACTATTAAAAATTTTGCACATTGGAGTTTTCAGTACATGCTTAATTTTATTCACCGAAACAAAATAAAAGATTCAGTTAATTTGATAAAATAAAAGCATCTTTTCAAATAAAGTATACACACTGTTGGTTGAATGAGGGACAAACAATATCATTATGCTAAATACGATCTCTGCCCTAAAATTATTACTGGAATTAATAGTCAATTTCACACCTGGTGAAGTTTTTACTCTTCTGAAGTAAAGATTTACTGATGAACATCCACACTTTTTATAGCAATACACCACTTTGTGGACACAATTAACAGTGCAATTTAATCATTGTAACCCTGGTGGTACAACACAAAATCTAAAATGTAGCGTAGCCAAGAATTAAATAAATACAGAAAATTATAACATTCATCTAGTGCACCATCTGGGGGGGGGGGGGGAAGGGAAAGCCTGCTAGTAGTGGCCAAGCTGAGCCAAGGCAAGCTGCCTGGGGTTGGTTACACAATGCAAGTGAAGGCTGTACTACTAGGTGGGCTAGATGTAAACAACACTTGACATGGTGTATGAAAACTTGAATAAAAGCTACTCTCTTCAATCAATTCCTTTGAAATTTCAGATTTTAAAAAATTAAATTCTTCTGTATGTATGCTGTGCAAATTAAATCAACAGTGCTTACAGGGAAAAGATGTGCCCTAGCCAAAGTTGGACAAAATTTAAGGTGTTAATTTTTTATTTATGCTTATAACTTGAAAAATTTGCAAAATTCAGATCTAATTTTGGGTAAACAATTGAATCTTGATTAAATAAAGTTATAATCCTGAAAAAAAGTCTCCAGCTTCAGCAATTCTCATGTTAGGTGAATAAATATATTATCTGATTTTTTAAAATTGCATATATTTGGGCCCATAACTTCAAAACTAGACATTTCTTGGCACCGCAGGTGCCAGAGTATCTCCAGACATAGTACAGCCCCCCTTTAAGAATAAGCCCCCATTTTTAGCACCATATACTGACACTTGGCAAGCAATTATTGGTTTTTTTTCCATCTATCAATCCACAATCTTTTTGAAGATGTTGGTCCTGTGACCTTGACCTTTTGGCACATCACAAGGCTATCCAAGATCTTCTGTAACCTTGATTTTGGGACCAATCCATGCAAACAATCTTGAGATATTTAAGAGTTTGTGTAATTTTCAGCTGAAATGGACCTATTCAAGGTCAAGGTCTTGGCAGGTAATATCATCTCAGGAACTAATTTTTGGACAGATGGCTCCTGTGACCTTCACCTTTGACCTTGTGACCTCAAAATTGATAGGGGTCTTCCACTCTTGGCATGTGAACTATATGTGCAAGATGAAAGATCTGAGATGAATTGTTTGGCTGAAAATGCATCTACAATCTTTTTAAAGATGTGTCTTGTGACCTTGACCTTTGACCTCATGACCCCAAAATCAATTTGGGTCCTGCTTTTCCAATGGGTCATATACAAGTCAAGTTTGAAATCCATACATCAATAAAAGCAGGAATTATTATCCAGAAACCAATTTTTGACAGATGGCTCCTGTGACCTTCACCTTTGACCTCAAAATTGATAGGGGCCTTCCTCTATTGGCAGATGAACTATATGTGCAAGATGAAAGGACTGAGATGAAATGTTTGGCTGAAAATGCATCCACAACCTTTTTAAAGATGTGTCCTGAGACATTGACCTTTGACCTCATGACCCCAAAATCAATTGGAGTCTTTTTTTTCAATGGGACATATATAAGTCAGGGTTGAAATCAATCCATCAATAAAAGCAGAAATTATCATCCAGAAACTAATTTTTTGACAGATAGCTCCTGTGGCCTTGACCTTTGACCTTGTGACCCCAAAATTGATATGGATCATCCACTATTGGCAAGTGAACTATATGTTTAAGATGGAAGATCTGAGATGAAAAGTTTGGGTTAAAATGCATCCACAGTATCTTTTAAGATGCGAGTCCAGTGACCTTGACCTTTGACCTCATGACCCTAGAACCTATAGGGTTCTTACTTTAGTGGTGGGCCATACATAAGTCATGTTTGAAATCCATATGGCTATGGAAACTGGAGATATCATAAGACAGGGATAGAAATAACTGGAAAAAGTTACATTCCCCTGAGGGAATGCTGTGCAGTGCTGTTACATTCCCCATTCAAAAGTTACATTCCCTCATACAGAAATGGTTTATACTGGTAAAATGAACAACACAACTTGTCCTTTAAAGAGCCTTTATTTTCATGATCTGTTTTTCATGAATCTGCATAACAACACCTATTTTTAATTATTTTGTTTTCTTAAACCTATTAATGGGGCAGAGAAACCATATACAATATTTATTTACAAAGCACGCCATGGATTATTAAGTCATTCCTATTATGACTGATTTTGTTACTTAAAAATTAGAACAAGAGCCAATTTTCCATTTCAAAAACAAGGCTTTTCATTCATAAATTACAAAATATCCCTATCAATTTCGTCACATATTATTGGCAGCCAGGTCCATTATTTCTGCTCACAGTATGGCCTATTTCTTGCATTTACAGAATATGAAAAGGAAAGTTAACTTTAGAAAAGTTTTGCACTGGGCTTGTGATGAAAAGCTGACCCTTAAGCTTTTCCAAATAACAGATGGGAGCCCTTGGTCTTAAGATCAACAGTATAAAATGAAGTACAGATTGGAAAATGCCGACATACAATCATATTTGTTCCTTAATCAGGAAGTTCAAAAGTGGCAAATTAATTATTGAAACTTATTGTTATGTTATGAAAAACTGAACTTACGAAAAAAACATAGCATATATATTTATGTCAGCTTCAATTCACCTATGATTAATTAAAACAAGTGACCCGTGGGTCATGACGCTCAGTCGACTGACATGTTGATGATATGTCCTTGCACAGATAACCAATTAAGATAGGTGGCATCATTGTTCATGCATATTGGCGTAAGTTCATCAAGACCCATAAGCACAACAAACTGATGACAATCCAACCATCCTTTCATGAGGAATCTGGCAATTTGTGTGTATTTGGCATTATTTCTGGGGTACTCAAACATATCCCAAAACTCTGAGAATATTGGTCACTGTGACCCAATTTCAGGTTCCGGTGAGAACTTTTTAGGAACTCTCAGGATGTTAATTTAGAAGATTCTGGGCACCATGGTTATGATTTGTGCCCTACTTTGGTATCAAATTTTTTTAATTATTCTGGGGGGTACTTCTGAGCCTCATAGCTCGGACAATATTGGTGACAGAGACCTTATTTCAGGTTTCCAAGGAGATTTTTCATGGGCCTCCCAGCATGTCAAGCAAGAAGATACTAGGTCTAGTCATTACGATTTGTGCCCTACTATCAGATGACAGCATCTTTTAAGGTCTCAAAATTGAGAAAAAAATCGTGAAAAATGCAAAAAAAATACAGGCCACCAGTCAGCAAAAACTGATGTAACACCCCATGATCAATATCCATGCAAAGAATCATGGTGATCAATGCATTAGTTGTTCAGATACTTGAGCTGTTGTATCAAATTTTTCTTATTCTGGGGTAAACTTCAGAGCCCCATAGCTTGAAGAATATGGGTAACAGAGAGCTAATTCTAGGTTTTCAAGGAGACATTTCATGGACCTATCTGGATGTACAGTTAGAAGATTCCAGGTCCAGCGGTTATGATTTGTGCCCTGTTAACAGATGACGGCAACTTTTAATATCTAAAATAGAGAAAAAAGAATCAGAAAGAATAAAACAAGGCCTACAGGCCTAATGCGAACCTGTGCAAAGTTTGGAAGTATGAATGGAGGTTTATTTTTAAGATTAGATATTGATCCTCTTAAGTCCTGCATATCTACCCTTTTTAATTATGATTTCAGCAAAACAGACTTTTCGGACCTGCAAGTTTCAGACTAGGACATTTTAAAACTAGAATATGGATAGTCGACAAGCGACTATGTGTATCCGCAGAAATCAGAGTGGGACAGGTGAAGTGAGGCATGGATTAAGTGACAAGGGGAATAGAGTGAGGTGTGTTGCATATTAGCATGGATGTCTGCAGAGTAAACATGAATGTAGGTTGCGCCACCTGTCTTAAAATCGAGAAAGCTGTCCGGGATGTATAAACATGCAAGATTTCAGGTGGATAAGTCAAACCACTTCTGAGATATGAGTGATTTTTTTCCTAAGGCAGATGAACAGATGGACTGTGTGCATAAGTGGTTGCAGGTGGCGCAACCAGTTTTGCCCATGATGAAGAGCTATGTGAGATCTATACACAAGCAAAATTTTGGCCCAATCAGTCAAACGGTTCCCAGGATATGAGCTTGGATGTCTGCAGAGTAACAATGAATGTAGGTGTCGCCACCTGTCATAAAAATCAAGAAAGCTGTCCAGGGTGTATAAACCTGCAAAATTTCAGGTGGATAAGTCAAACCACTTCTGAGATATAAGTGATTTTATCCCAAGGCAGATGAATAGATGGAAGCTGTGCATAAGTGGTTGCAGGTGGCGCCACCAGTTTTGCCTGTGATGATAAGCTATATGAGATCTTTACACAAGCAAAATGTTGGCCCAATCGGTCAAACGGTTCCCGAGATATGAGCTTGGATGTCTGCAGAGTAAATGTGAATGTAGGTGGTGCCACCTGTCATAAAATAGAGAAAGCTGTCCAGGATGTATAAACCTGCAAAATTTCAGGTGGATAAGTCAAACCACTGCTGAGAAATGAGCGATTTTATCCCTAGGCAGATGAACAGATGGACCCTGTGCAAAAATGGTTGCAGGTGGCGCCACCATTTTAAGTGTATGTTATAAAGCTATCAAAGGGCTACATTTGTGCAAAATTTTTAGCCTGATCGGTCTAACTGTTCCCGAGATATGTGGGTTTATGTGTGGAAATAGACGCACAAATGGATGCTGGGCAGAGGAATGCAAAATTAAAATACAGATATATCTCATTGATAGCAAATTCTTGAATTCAGTAGGGATACCAATAATTTATAATCCACGTACAGTTGTCTTTATATAGCCACAGAGAACTGAATATCCATGATTGTAACATTGCCTGGTATAATGAATAACTTAAATCATAAATCTAAATTTTTTAAAAGCTTTAAAAAAACTTGTTTGTCAATATTAACCAAAGATAACCTGAAATCTAAATGTCTAGTGGCATGATGTAATAGATGCATTGCTGATTAACTGGTGCCAGGCTAGATGTAACAGCATAACACAGCTAACATATATGGTAAAATGACTCAATTCAATCTCCATAATTCAGCCAAGAATCATTCATCTGGAACCATTAATGACAATTATTATAAGAATTATTGTAGGGATTATTCTTGTAAAATATTAATCAAAGTGGCTTCAGTGGCAACAGTCGAAAAATGTTTCGCAGGTTTGTAACTCATATGGGAAGACACAGCTAACTGGCTAAGTTCAGCTTCCCGTAACTCAGCCAAAAAGCACTGAACCAAAACCATTTGAACAAACTTGAATTATCAACATCTGAGGATAATTAATGTGTAAGATTTAAGAATTTGGTCCAGTGGTTTTTGAGAAGAAGATCTTTTAGCCACTGAGCTAAAATCGGCTGTTATGGCATATGACTAAATTCAGCTTCCCATAACTTAGCCAAAAGTCACTGAAAAGAGACCATTTGAACAAACTTCAGAAAGCACTACCCTAGGATCATTTCTGTGCAATATTAAATATTTTGGCCATATAGTTTCAGAGAAGAAGTTTTTTGTAGCCCTCAGTGTGATACAGGCACTGATGACCCCGTACAAAAAAGGCCGATGCAGGTGGCGCCACCAATACCTCAATTTCAGATATGACCTATGTGACAAACATTGATGATAGCTCCAGCCGTTTCTGAGATTTCAATATGCTTTTTTGCACAGTTAACAAAGTTCAACCTCCTGTAACTCGGCCAAAAATCTTCGAACTGGAACCACTCGAACAAACTTGAGAAAGATTGTTCCAGGGATCATTTCTGTGAAATATTGCACAATTTGGCTGAACAGTTTCGGAGAAGAAAATTTTTAAAGCTTTTTAAGTATTTTCCCTATAAAATCTAAGAAAATGCAGTTAGAAAATAATAAACAAAATCCGATATAGTTTTTTGGATGACTGATTATTTGCAAAAAATTTGGTGATGCTAGCTCCTGCCGTTTTTGAGATAGCTATGGTTAACGTACAGACGACGCACGACGACGCACCATGGCATAAGGTCACAGGTTCGCTAAAAACATCTTTTCAAAAAAGTATACACACTGTTGGTTGAATGAGGGACAAACATTGACAAAATCATTGTGCTTATAAGTATCTCAGCTATAATTTATTTTTAGAATTAATAGTCAATTTCACACCTGGTGAAGTTTTTACTCTTCTGAAGTAAGGAATTCCTTATCTGATGAACATCCACACTTGCATAGCAATACACCACATTGTGGACACAATTAAATGTGAACTTTAATCACTGTAACCCTGGAGGTACAATACAAAATGTGAAATGTAGCATAGCCTAAAAGAAGAAAGAAAATTATAACATTCATCTAGTTTATGCACCATCGGGGGGGGGGGGGGGGGGGGGGGGGGGGGGGGTAAAAAGGGGGATCCAGGGCAGAGGGGAAGCCTGCTTGTAGTGCTCAAGCTGAGCCAAGGCAAGCTGCCTGGAGTGGGTGTTACATAACACAAGTGAAGGCTGTACTAGGTGAGCTTGATGTTAACAACATTTGACATGGTGTATGAAAGCTTAAATAAAGCTGCTCTTTTCAATCGATTCCTTTGAAATTTGAAATTTTAAAAAATTAAATCATTATGTTTATAAGCTGTGAAAATTAAATCATGAGTCCTTACAGGGAAAAAACATGCTGTTGCCAAAGTTTGACAAAATTTAAGGTATTATTTTTTTATTTATGCTAAAAACTTTAAAAAATTTGCAAAATTCAGATCTAATTATGGGTAAACAACTGAATCTTGATTAAATAATGTTATATACCTGAAAAAGTATCTAGCTTCAGCAATTTTCATCTTTAGAGAATAAATATATTTCTTGATTTTTTTTGCATTATGTTTGGGCCAATAACTTCAAAACATTATGCAATACTGACCTACATTTTGGTATGTTCATAGAAAATGTATGTGAGAATATGCATACTAAATAGGATCAAAAACAGATCAGTGGTTTTGATATTTTGAAGCCTTGAAGTGTAACAATGGCTTTTTTATGGAAAACTGAGGTTTTTCTTAATCTGTATGGTAGGAGATTTAGGGGACATCTAACTGTATGCAAAATTTTGGATTTGTAGGTCCAATGATTCCATAACTGTGCCCTGTTAACGAACAGATGGTCGGCCGAACAATGGACAAAGGACCATGACTATAGCTCAGATGACTCATAGTCAGCTTAGCTAAAAATGTTTAAATGTACTAAATAATTCTGAATACAGTTTAAAGTATAGCCAACTGAGCTACAATTAAATTCCAGGGAAGTATGCCCAAATTCTTGATTGAGTTTACCAGCGTTAAGCTATGTTTCCATTCATCCATAAATCTTGTACTTCTCGTACACAAAAAATCTGATCCCTCTTTTTAAGATGAACTGTTTCCATATGTATGTTTTAACCTGCTCTGCATGCATATCCGCAAAAACGGACACTTTCAAAACTGATCGGTGAGTGATTCATCCATTTTGCAGATGGCAAAAAATGCCTACATTTCCCAACAGTGCCCCGGCGCCAGGTGAGATGATTGAGACATGTTGACCTTCTTCCTGCCTGTCACCCTTGCAGTTTCAAAAGAGGCACATGAAAGGGTATCCACAAGGAAAACGTACGTACTTATGGAAACAGTTTTTGCAGACTGCACACTATGGAATGTACATACATTTTTTGGGGATACATGGAAACACAGCTTTATGCATGGCAAGAGATTTTTAATGGAAGGCCTCACACTTTTATGGCAATACATCAGACTCAGGTAAGTGGTATTTGAACACAATACTCTCATATTTTCTGGAAAAAGGCAGTTAAATTGTCAGTTTCATGGTTTGTGTGACATTAAAATTTCTTTATCATGGCAAAAATATCTAATTTTCGATACAACTGCAACATATTGGCAACTGTAAGTGCATTTTACTTTAGTTATTGTGTATTTTGTTCCAAGAAGACAGGGGTTGTACTGCTCATAACTGCCATGACAGAAAAAGTAAATATATACATATATATATATATATATATATGTAGTCCTGTTTTATAAGGGTCATAAACATTTTTTAATTGGAATTTATACAATTAGCTTTTTAAAACAGGTTTTCGTCTATAAAAAATGAGATACAAAAGAGTTTGATTGGTGTTCTCCCTTTGATGGACACAGATCATACAGAGCTTAGAATCCCACCCAACTGCATACATGGGGCGGTGACTTAAATGTTCTCTCAGATATATTTATAATTTTATTCAACCTTCGTGGCTACTTAACACTTTATTTTAAACAAATGCAATTGGCAATGCCAGCCCTTTGAACCATGTGGTTGTTGCGGCTATTGTATTGTGCTCCCAGCTGCCACACCCCTCTTCACCTATACATAATACAAGATATCCATCTCCCGAACAGAAGCCCGAGGAGTTGGATCACTCACTCCAGTACATCATAAAAATGGCAAAATGATATATATAATCGACATTCAAAGCTGACACTTATCTGATTCCGCTTCTGTCCAATAACAAGTCGTCTGGTTTTTCCAGGCGCTCGATGTTGATGACAGCTATCGCGTTAACCACACCAGGAAACGCAGCTTGTTTATGCTAACTTCCGACAACACTGGGCGGCTTAATGACAAGAAAAACAAACTAAACATGGCACTTACCGTGGCCGAATTAATTTCACAGTCAGCAAGTATAAGGTGGTGACTTTCCCAGCGTCGGAGATATTTGGAGTTCATTATTTTACTGACGATTGTCCGCGTGTGGTTAAGACGACATACTTGGATGTCGCCTTCGTTGATGAGTTTATATTTTGGTCCGTTGGTCATTGTCGGCCGGACACAGGTAGCCCGATGACCATTCACTGTGGGTGACGCTGGGGGTGTCCCAAAGCTTCCTAAAGAATGTGATGGGGATGGACTTTGACTACTGCTGTTGCTACTGCTGCCCGGGCTAGAAGTCGCCATCTTGTGAGCAGCAGCGCGCTGTCGGGATGCGAGCACTCCACAACAGAAAATGGTTTCTAACTGGAGTGAAATTTTGTCGCCTTGTGAGGTCACATAAATCCGGTTCTATTGGATGTAAATTCCATTTTGTATTGAAAACGAACCAAAGAATTTCGCTCCCTCGGTGGAACACAAGCAAAACACCAATATCCTCTCGTCTATATCCATGAAAACCATTATCATTAGTCAGATTGTGTATATTTAGCAGGATCACGTGGTCTCTGACGTCAATTGCCCCTGGAACAAGTGTGCATCACACAGTAACTGAACCCGTCAATAGATGGCGTCTTTATTGATATAGCGTTGACAATTTGGTTTCGATTCACCGCCGTTTCCACGCACTATATAAATCTTCATTGTGGCTCTTTATTATCTTAATATAAAACAATTCGCGTTAGTTCCCTAAACCCTGAATACCGTTTTATTCGCTCACTGGATTCAACATTAAAAGTTGCCCGGGCAAGCAAAAGGGTAGTCTATTGCAGTGAAGGTAACAATTTGAAGTAATTAAAACAAATTAGCTTTAGAAGGAGTACTCTTAATGGAATTTAGTGTCAGAATATATGTTCAGTGTTTACAAATAACAGTGTAATACATAACATAAACACCTGGTAATCTAGCATGCAGAGGAGACTTTTCTATTCAGATCACAACAAGAATTGGGTAACAAATCATTAAGTGAGGAGCTGTGAAATGGAACAGGCTTATTGAACATGTGAGAAATGCTAAAAATTTGGAGTACCGGTAATTTAGTGTATTTAACAGGTAAGAATATTTTTAGAAGCGGGATTAATGTTTTATGTCATGTGCCAAATGTATGTCGGTACGTGTCAATTAACTACAATATATTGCACATTTAATATATTTTAATACTTCTAGTCTACACTTAAATGTGTTTTATAAGTTTAAATGTATGTGTCAAAACGGAGTTTTGCAGATACAACGTTTTCAGCTGCCACTGCCACGTCCCCTTCGGGAGAACTCCTCTGCGACCGCTTGACCAATCTTTCTGAAACACGGTATAATTATCGGGTCACATGTGAAATGGTCCCTAATACAAATTGGTGTTGCCATATCTTCAATCCTTTTTGCACAGTGTCCATGTCCATCTGTGAAAATAACCCATCTCTCGGGAGTGGTATTGAGCTAAGTGCTCTGATAATTCTTCTGCTGGTGGTACTTCTCATCATGACTACTTCCAACCATTTTGAGTTTGCACACACAATCGTAATTAGAACAGTCCCTCATACGCTGCGAAATCTAGGTGCAGTCTTTTTCACACATTTTCCACTTGGTTGCCATGGATACAACGGTACAGTGGATGGACTCTGTCTTACAGCCTGGCATGTATCACAACTGATTACCACTATTTCAATATCCAAATCTAAACAAGGATACCAATGACAGCTTCTGGCCCAAGACTTCATTCTCACAATTCCTAGGTGTTCCATATGTAATTCGGTTATCAGACTATCGCAGAATTTCGGTTCAATCACCATTCTCAAGCCACACAGAATACATCCTTGGTCTATCGAAAGCTCGTTCCTCCGACGAAAATAAGGCAACAAATCCGCATCACTGAATGTCGATTGCAAACCATTTAACCAGAAATCATAGACTCTGCATAACAATGGGTCTTTCCTAGTTTTATCAGCTATCTCTTAAGCTGACACTTGAAGCTGACTTGTGTAATTAAAGAAGTAAATAGGAAACTCTACAACATCCTCATCTGGATCACTTCAAGCGAATTGAGAAAATGCATCACAGTTTCCATGGTCACCTGATTTGCGATACCTGATATCATATCTATGACTCGTTTGATAAATACCGATCTATGCAGTCTCAGTGCTGCTAGTGTCGGTACACCAACCTTGGGTCCAAAGACTGTAGTGAGCGGCTTATGGTCCGTAATAAGAGTGAACTTACGGCCAAATATGTATATCCGCTCTACTGGGGTTAATGTCCTCGAAGCAAAGGCCACTGGCCTTTCATCGCCTTTGTCCATCAAATGAGATAAAACACAGTCTACACCATAAGGGGAAGTATCACATGCGACTGTCAAAGCTTTATTTGGGTCAAAGTTAACCAATACTGGACTATCTGACAATTGTTTTTTAACTATTTTCAGGGATTCCTTGCACTGTTTTGACCATAGCCATGTTGTGTCCTTTTTCAATATACCATACAATGGTTTCAATTTGTTAGCCTGGAATGGTAAAAAATTACCATAGTAATTCACAAAACCTGACACAGACTGAAGCTCTTTAACATTCTCAGATGCTCTGAGATTACTGATAGCTGAAATTACTGTCATCTGGGCGGTGTCCTTCTTGATCGACCACATGTCCTGAGTCTCGTTTTGAAAAATTCACTCTTGCTCTGCTTAGCCTTACTTTGAATTTAGCCAATCTGGAAAGCACTCTGTCGAAAACATCAAGATGCTTAGACTCGGATCCATCCGACTACATCAGGATATTAACCTGTAAACATACTACATTGATCCATGACGCATTGGAAAATTAATGGTGCTGTGGCAACACCAAAACTAAGTCCTTGAAACTGGTACAGTCCTTTATGCGTGTTTACCGTCAAATATTGTTTTGACTCTTCCGCCAGTTTGGAGAATATTTCTCCACCTTTAATTTGCGCGAATAAATCTTAAGCAAAGGATATGGTTCCTCTTCTAAATGAGGGTTAACAGTGACTTTATAGTCACCGCACAGTCTGAAACTGTTGTCATTTTTAACAACTACAATAGAAGCAGCCCATTCGCTTCGCTCTACCTTTCGCATAACATCAGCCCGTTCAAGTTGATCTAGCTCTTTTTCCACTTTATCTTTCAAGGAGAAGGTACTGGCCTTGGTTTGGAAAATTTTGGCGTGGCGTTTGGCTTTACAAGGATGTGGACTTTAAAGTCGTTAATAGTATATGGCCTGAAATGAAAAAATCCTTGTACTTGTCAAGTAACCTCTCACGGTCACTGGGGTTCTCCATTTTATAGTCAATTCCCCGTTTCTCATCTTTAATGATACTAAGGATTTGTTTAACATGCTGCATTCAATTTCTTCCAAATAATGCTACAAGTTCACCTTTAGCAATCATCAGTGAAAACTGGTTTTACTGGCCCTCATAAACAACATCTGCCAGATACTCACCCACAACTGGTATATTATCTCCAGAGTAGCTCCTCAGCTTTACATGTGTTTTATTCACTGCTATATGTGGGAATTCTTACTATATAAAGAGTGTGGGGAGGCACAGAAACATAAACACCATTGTCCTTAATAAAGATAACACTTTAATCTTTTACATTCATGTCCACCTGCACTGGTGTTATTGTGTATACAGTTGTGTGTATGGTGTACATAGACTTCATTATCTTCATCATTGCTGACAAAACGTGTCTTCCTGGGTCTTGCTGACCCTTGACCTCTACCGCGACCTCTAAAATTCCCATGATGTGACACAGTTTTACGACTATGATTCTGTTTGGCATGTTTAATGTTCCAGCAGTCTTTGCGTATATGGCCAATTTTCCTACACCAGTGACATTTAAATGATTTATGTGTGCAAACTTTGGCATCGTGATTGCAATGACAACAGTGACACTTTTGTTTATGACTGTCTGCTTGATTAACCTGGTGAACCGTGTTCTCACTTTTCTGTGCCATGGCTATTGTAGGTAAACTCTGGATTAAATTTCTCAACCATAACTAGTACTGCTTTTCACAACATACAAAAGTCTCGTCCTTGGCAGTCATCAATTATTTTGGCCCTTATGAACTGGTTATTCATTCCTGCCAGAAATGTCTCTTTTCAAACATTAAGATAATTACAGTAGGCCTATCTGCTTAATTTCTTCAGTTCAAGATCATACTCGCAAATGCTCTGATTAGTCTACAGTTTCCGAAATTCACCAGTTAACCTTCAACAGTTCTGATCACTTTAAAATGTCTCTCACACAGCCTTGTGAGCTCATCATATGATTTGCTGTCGGCGGTTTAACTGACTAATATTTCAAACGCCATGGGCCCAGCTTTGGAAAGAAACACATTGGCTTTATCAGATTCACAAATTTTATTACCTTTCAACCATATAAAACAGTCTATTCTTATAATTTCCCCATTCTTCTTTACCTAGGTCAAATTCGTCAACACTGCCTATCAGCGGGGAAGCCTTAATGAAGATCACAGAAGTACGAAATTACTCACAATCCAAGTATGAAACAGCAATAGCCTACGTAGTCCCTTGCGTGTTGTGCTGACCGATGCACACGTGAAGAGGTCAGTTGCTGCAAGCGCTAGGCGCGTCACATGAAAGGTGCAGATGACCAATTGCTCCTACGAAAATACACTTAAATTTCTAAATAATTGTCCGGCGACTGTCATATGGTGTTAACCTCTAGGAACTGTTATTTCGATCCCGTCCTCGTTGCCATTGTGATACATTTTAGGGTTAAACCCAGACGCGCGAAAACACACGCAAACTCAAGACGCCGGTCATCTTGATACCACAATACCCGGATGTTGGATATAAACAAACATACGCACGCGTTCCAGCATACTACAGTCTCGAAATCTAAAATGGCCCCGTCACAAATTTTGAATAGTTTTTTTTTTTTTTTTTTTTTTTTTTTTTTACCGGTTTTGCCTCCAGTACTTTTCGATGTATTGATTTTTTGATTTACAGTATCATACTGTCACTGTAGGATGCACTGGCTTCCTTTATCACAGTGAAGAAACATGCCACACCAGATGCGATAAAATAAAAAAAAAAACTGAACTAAATATCCTGCCAAAGAGTGGAACTTGGGATGACACAATAAGCATCTGCTACCACAATATAGTCACGATCAACAGATGGTGGAAGTTAAAAGTGGATATAATTACATGTAAAACACCAGCTGACATCCTGTGAAATCTCGTCATGAATCGATCCTTCCACATGCAAGTTTAAACTTTTAAACCATACAGACGACACGACAACCCAAAGTCCGAATATGAAATCAAAGATGTACCCCGGAATACGGACATTTACTAAAGATAGTTCACCTGAATCTTAGCAAAATAAACATGTGAACAGGCCTAAACAGCTTGGTAACTGATGGAGCTTTTCCAAAACAATGTTCCCGTTGGCTGAAACATCGCACGTTGCGGTGACAAGGCCTGTTCTACCCGTGTCATTTCCGCTGAGGCCCATAGACCCATCCTACAAATCTGTTGCGATAGGTTCTACAATTAATTTACATTCCGCCAAATAGACCGTAATTTCTGTCATGTAGAAATATGTCCGAGGACATGAAGGTCCAAGTATGGACTAGTTTGGACTACCCTTTGTTTGGGATCTGTCACGCATGCGCAAAATCGGACCTCAGGTCACGCGGCCTTGTTATTGGAAACAGACACACGTAAACCATGTATACTAACATACAAAACCATAACAAGGTGTTAAACAGCTCAAGGGGAGGTACAGAGACCGTGTGCTGAGTTGTTTATGCCTGGAAACTTTTGTATAAAGCAAAAGTACACTGATAGAATGGAATAAAAGGTGTAATATTGCTCATGATAATGTCCCTTTAAACTGATCCTAATTTTTTTATGAGATTCGCAATTGAAAGTACATTGAGGTAAAGATGAAGAAACTAGAAACCGGCTTCTTTGGCCAAGGGGGAGAGTACAGTATTCAAAGCCGGGAGGTCGTGAGTTCAAATCTCAGCCGAGGTGAGATATCCACGGTCGGCCGTCTCCCGGGTGAGCGCTCTGCAGGCTTAATGGGAAGGCAGTGACCCACAGCCGTGTGATCACTCACAAACGAGTGTGTCTTTGGGGGGTTCCTCGGTGTTATGACCCACCAATGGGGATTATTATACACCCAGGACCCGCAGGTGCGGTAGACACCGGGCCTGGGTGACACCAGGACACAAAAATAATATGATAGAAAGCGAGTGCTACCGCCCTCTCACGTGGTCTCAAACAGAAATGGAACATTTTAGATGTACATACTTAGAACATGAGTAGATAAGAGAGCATAAAAATGGAGGCGATTACCTCCACCAAAAAAAATATAATAAAAGAAACTAGAGAAGGGAAAACGGAAATATGATCTCGAAATCGCTATGTGCAAAAGTAGGCGTTTGATTCCCCTAGGAAATGAGTGGGACAAATGATACTTTGTCCCCGTCATTCTTTGTTCTCATCCCTAAAAGGTCGATATGTGCCCCTGCCCCGCCCTCCAAACGAGGCACATGATTACTAACTTTTTTCGTTATTTACAAAAGCGATACACATATTACATATTGCTACCATTATATTAATTATTTATCTACTGTGATCACAGTAAGGCATGTATATCGCTTTTTAGTAATCTCTTTATCTCTAGCTCTACTTGATTCAAGTGTTAGCGCAACAATGTCCCCAGGCGCTTTTATACCGGACAAAGTTACTCGTGTTCGATATCAGACGAAATAAATGGCTAAAACATTGGGAAAAAGCCAAATTAACCCAGAAAAAATTGTGATTGATTCATGGATTCATATTTCTCGAAATTTTACAAACACGGTATAATCACGAATGTCGATGAATTTTCTCACCTTGGCTTGATCATTGACGCCCATCTCACATGGAAATCTCACACTTCTACCGTTTTTAAAAAGCTATGTTGCAAAATTGGACTTTTACATCGGCTCAGCAAATTTCTACCACAGAAGTTTTTAGTCACCATATATCACGCCTTTGTTCAACCCTCAATAGATTATAGCCTAACAGTATGGGGCAGCTGTCCCAGCACATTCCGTGCCGCAATCCAACGAATGCAGTGTCGTGCGGCTAGGATAATAACAAAAAATTACGACCCAACACAAAGAAGTTTAGATTTAGTGAAAGAAATAGGCTTAATGACAATTGAACAGCGATATTTGTACCTCCTATCTATTTTAACCTATAAATGCATAAATGATTTAGCCCCTTCATATTTATGTAAGAATTTTCATATGGTGAAGGGCATTCATAATTATTCGACGCGGTTAACCGAAAATAAAAACTGTATCCTTCCGAAACCGCGTATTGAAGCCTTCAAGGCTACCTCTTTTTATGCAGGCAGTACTCTATGGAACTCCCTTCCTCGACACATTAAGTTTGCTTCTAATTTGCAGCATTTTAAAAAATTATCACGTTCGTACTTCTCCGATTTTACAATGATGTCATAATCTTATCACAGCACGAAATTGTTTTAGATGTAATCGTTGCTCTTACCGCTGTTAGTACCGTCCCTTTTATTAATTTTATGATATTATCATTCCTTTGTAATGATTTTACAGTCTCATTATGTCTTTTATATTTCGCATTGTACATGTACTTTTATGTATTTTTATTATCATGTTCCATTGTTTATAATATCTTGTATATCTTGGAAGAGGGCCCTGCTTATAACAGAATTCTTATTCTGGTACAGGCCACCCTTCACAATATTATAATAAATAAATAAATAAATAAATAAATAATCTTCATTACGTGAAAACAACCTATGATTTCCAGACCAAATGCAAAAGAACGATGTGAAGTTTGAGTACTAATAACTTAAACAAGATCGCTGTTTTAATATTCAGAAGTATATTCATTAAATGAGGTTAAGGAAAAAGGTTTTGTAAATATTTCTGCTCATGTATTACACATCTTAAGCCATTTATCGCATGATAAATTTGGCTCATTGTTTAAAATTATTACAGAGAACAATACAGTCTACCGAGGGTTAAGCCCTAGTTTCTTCAAACAAAAATATGGATATGTCTGCTTGAAATGGCGTGATATATAGGATAAAGATTTTTTAATAAATTGTTTTTATTAACTTTTTTTTATATAATTAATATCCAGCATAAATGCAGCACATTAAGGATATGGTGTATATTAATAAAGTAAGTAGCATTTTATCCATAGAGCTATTATTCAGAAGAAAATATACAAAGAAAAATGGATCGTATCGTCAATATGTATCGGGTACGGAATTGGGTACCTGAACTGGCAGACCGATACCCAGCCCTAGAATTTACCCACCCTGAACAAATAATGTGTCACATAAGGTTATGCTATGAAGGTAAATATTCTAAAAAAAACTTGTTTCTGATACTGAATGTAATAATTTTTTAAAGGAATGAAAAATAACAAAACACCAAGGAACTAGACGACCAGAGGTCGAGCGCTTGCCGGAAGTTGAAATGACAGACAGACGGACAGACAGAACATATTGTGGGTTTTCTATTATTTGAATGACCCTCAGCGTTTGCTGAGAAGTTGTGGCCTGTAAAATGACATATCAGACAAAGCAACGAGGAAGCAGACAAAGCTGACAACAAAAGACATACTGACACATCTGTGATAACAGATTACAGACAAAAGCGCCGAAGGTGAAGAAGAGCAAAATTAGCGATAGTTTATGTAGGGAAGGTTTATAATTTTGGAGAGATTGGCCTGTAGAATGCTATATATGAGACGCAAGAACTAGCAAGTAGGCGGATTTTAGGACAACTGACAAACAGACACACTGACAAAGTGACACAAGATTAAGACCAGATGACATTACTAGGTCATGGAGAAGACTCAGGGAAAGAAAATAAGCCATAATTTCTGTAATTGTGCCTTTGGGTTTTAGAGATATGGTCAATATAATGATATGTGTGTGAGGGTCATGTGCAGCGCCACCTAGCGGCCATATCCGGAAAATAGAAAAAATGTTTTGAGATATTTCTGTAAAACATAATATGCATCAGTTTTCAAATGCTTCTTTAAAAACTGTGGCCTGTAGAATGCTATATGTGAGACGCAAGAACCAACAAGCAGGCAAATTTGAGGACAACTGACAAACAGACGGACACACTGACAAAGTGACACAAGATTGAGACCAGATGACATTATCAGTTTATGGAGAAGACTCAGAGGAAAAAAAATAAGCTATAGTTTATGTAAATGAGGCTTTGGGTTTTAGAGATATGGCCAATGTAATGATATGTGTGTGAGGGTCGTTTGCAGCGCCCCCTAGGAGCCATATTCAAAAAATGAAAAAACAATTTCGAGATACTAGTGTAGGACTTATGATATGTCAGTTTCAAAAAGATTCCAGCAATAATGTGGCCTTTGGCGCAAGATGAATGAAATCTCGAAATATCTCTATTCACGAGATATTTTACGAGATACTGCAAGACTTGTAATAAAATCTTGTATTACTAGTTAAATGCTACCTGATGCAAAAAACTAGATCACTCTAGCTTTAAAACTGACAAAGTTAGAAAAATAAGAAACCTTATTTTCGAATATCCTGACTTTTCCCCCAAAATTTGTAACCATGGTTACGGCAAATTTGAGTCAGCTACACACCAGATGACAGGCCTTGGAATGACAATTAAAATGAGCTATTGTTGAAGTAGATACGACTGAAAGTCACACAGATATGGAGAAAAAACCGTTTTAAGAAGTTTTGACGACCTTGACCTTGACCTTTCACCTATATTAACCAAAAACAATAGAGCACCTAGAAATTTTCTTTTTCATCATCCCTGTAAGTTTCAAGGTTATTGTGGCAAAATTGTGGCCAGGAGAGTGGTGACAAACAAACAAGAACCGGCAAGAAGGCGAATTTGAGGACAACTGACAAACAGACGGACACACTGACAAAGTGACTCAAGATTGAGTCCAGATGACTACTCCAGATTATGGAGACAACTCAAAGGAAGAAAAAAGCTACAGTCTATGTAACTGAGGTTTATAGTTTTGGAGATATTGCCGAAGCATGATATGTTGGGAGAGGTTCGAGTTCAGCGCCCCCTAGCGGCCATATCCGGAAAATGAAAAATTGGTTTCGAGATATTAGTGTAAGACTTAAGATGTAATAGTTTCAAAAGGATTCTTTCAAAACTGTGGCCTGTAGAATGCTATATGTGAGACGCAAGAGCAAGCAGGCGAAATTGAGAACAACTGACAAACAGACGGACACAATGACAAAGTGACACAACATTGAGACCAGATGACATTATCAGTTTATGGAGAAGACTCAGAGGGAAAAAATAAGTTATAGTTTATGTAATTGAGGCTTTGGGTTTTAGAGATATGGCCAATGTAATGATATATGTGTGAGGGTTGTGTGCAGCGCCCCCTAGGAGCCATATTCAAAAAATGAAAAAACAATTTCGAGATACTAGTTTAGGACTTATAATTTGTCAGTTTCAAAAAGATTCCTGCAATAATGTGGCCTTTGGCGCAAGATGAATGAAATCTCGAAATATCTCTATTCACGAGATATTTTACGAGATACTGCAAGACTTGTAATAAAATCTTGTAGTACTAGTTGAATGCTACCTGATGCAAAAAACTAGATCACTCTAGCTTTAAAACTGACTAAGTTAGAAAAATAAGATCCCTTTTTTTCGAATATCCTGACTTTCCCCCAAAATTTGTAACCATGGTTACGGCAAATTTGAGTCAGCTACACACCAGATGACAGGCCTTGGAATGACGATTAAAATGAGCTATTGTTGAAGTAGATACGACTAATAGTCACAAAGATATGAAGAAAAAACCGTTTTGAGAAGTTTTGACGACCTTGACCTTGACCTTTGACCTATTTTAACCAAAAACAATAGGGCACCTAGAAATAATGTTTTCGAACATCCCTGTAAGTTTCAAGGTTATTGTGGCAAAATTGTGGCCAGGAGAGTGGTGACAAACAAACAAACAGACAGACAGACAGACAGACAGACAGACAGACAGACAAACAGACATACGCAACTGACCAATATGCTTGCGGAAATCGAAGATTTCCGGCAAGCAATGATGGACTTCCAGAATTTTACCGTTTTGATCTTTGTGTGATGATTATGTTCTTTGCTTGAGTGTTTCCCAGTTTGGTTACTTACGATCGAAAAGTCAGCGAAAAGCAGTCATAGCCCTGTAACCCTAGTAAACATAATAGATATTTATCATTGTGGAGACCAATACGTTTATTTGATTTTGACATTAAGATTTTAAGTAAATATTATTTGAAAGATTACAAATAGTTATTTTATAGTTATTAGGTAATAACCAGACAGTATTTTTAAAAGTCGGCGATTTTTTTTATACAAATCGATTGACCAGTGATATTATAGTATGTATTTCAATTGAAAATAAAACCGGTATTATGCTTGCTGTTGATTTTACTAGAGCATACGATCCGTTAGATCACAGCTTTTTATTTATTACACTGGAATAAATTGTTTTGGGTCAGGATTCTCTTACACCGCAATCTGGAAAGCTGTATTATTAATAATGGATATACCACAGTATAATTATATATATATATATATATATATATATATATATATATATATATTAAGGTGGAAAGGAGTACAAGGCTATAGGGGATCCTTTGGCGCCGTATTTATTCTTGTTTATGGTAGAGGCCCTCGCATTATGTGTTCGTCACGTCAGTAAGTTCGAATTACTGGACTTATATAAATGGGAATAAAACATAACAGTGTTTGTTCACGGACGACACCACCTTTTTCTTAAAGTACCTAACTTCTGTGCTAAAGATTAATGGTACACTTGACAAGTTTGCCGAAGCTTCATCAATTGAAACAAATACTGACAAATGTCAAGCAGCTTATATCAGGAGGATGAATTCAAATCCAAGGTACACACAAGATTTTAAATGGATAAATTTACATAAATTTACAAAAAGACATGTAATACAAATCTAAGGGATCTGGTGTACATACAATGTTGAATTATCCAACCAAATTTTAAAAATGTACATAATAATTTAGGAATTTAAAAGTGCATTGCTGAAAAGTTTGTGTATCTCAAAGATTTTGCATGTTATATGGATATCCTTGAACTGTCAAAAGATTTTGTTAAACGGGTAAAATATTGCATGGTGGATTTTACTTGGTATGGTAGAAAGTCAAAATATAAGCATGAGGTATATGAAAGTATGCATGAGGTTATAATCAGTGGTACTGAAAAAAGTGGTATAAAACCGCCAGATACTGATTATTTGTCAGAAAGGTAGAGAGTTATGTGGACAGTAAGATTGAAAATGTACATATAATTCAAAATGGGCGGTTACACCAAAATTTTAAAAATATTTACAAATAGAAAATATCCATGCAAATTTCGACTCAATCGCTCTGAATAAGAGGCTGTCAGGATTTTTTATGCACTGTCTAGATTCATCGGCAACATTTATATCATGTATACCCCCCCCCCCCCCCCCCCCCCGCGGATCCGCTTCTGTTAACCGTGTCCTTTCTCTAGCATGACCAGTGTTTAGAAGCTCATAATAAAACATATCGCACCTGTCATTGTTATTGTACATATTTTATGGGTGGCCTATTAAATTCCAAGGGTTCTCCTGCAAAAAACATTGTAGGTATAGACAGCAAACCATGTTTCTGTGACCTTTGGGAGGCACAAAATGCCATATATTGCAAAATGTCTTTTCACTCAGTGCCTCTTATATTTATAATAAATATTTTTGCTTGAAATGTATAATTTTATCAGCGTTAGATAATCTAGTGTTTTATGCTTTTTTTATGCCTGTTTATTTATTTTTAGGCTGAAAGGGAAACTTTAAATGATATATTGATGAATTAATTAAAACAGTTGGATGGCAGCCATCTTTGATTTTGAAATGCCCGAAATAGATCAAATTTTTTAAGTAGTACGTTGTATTCATAAAAAATATGTTGATTTCATGATATTTGCATTTATATTTACGGGTACCCCTCTAATTAGCTATTTTATGAGAAACCGGCTACAATAGGTTAATACGAATTCCAGATTCGAATTCCTAAAACATTTTTAGCTCAGCTGACTGAAAACAAGAGGTATAGAAAGGTGCTTTGTACGTTGTCCTACGGTCGTCCATTAGCAGAGCACAAATTGTAAGCACTGACCCTAGAAAATCCAAGTTAACATTCATGGGGGTCAATAAAAATCTCCCTGGAAACTTGAAATAAGGTCACAGCGACCTGTATCCTCCGAGCGATGGGGCTTTTAAGTACTAGCCCCCCCGGCCCCCAGATTAATTAAAAATTTGATACAAAACCTCATGTATCTTGATAATTAATTCATGGATTGCCGTGAACCTTGCTTTAAATATTGACCATGACTTGTTTTGTCAGTTCCGAAAAACTTGTGGCGCCATTTGTATTTTTCTAATTTTCACGATCCCCCCCCCCCCTATTTTGTGGTCGTCTGATGACAGCAATCATGTCAGTGTCTCAGCTGTGGTTCTATCTAGAGTCCAGTTCTATCTGTGTTTATTGATTATGAATGGTTTCTTCAGTTCCTTGGACGGTCGCGCCACCTGTATCTTTTCTAATTTTGATGCAGCTTTTTTTCTTTATCTTGAGACTGCCAAATTATATTGATACTATCAGATTCTCACATGTGGTTTCATCTAGTGTCCTGATGAAGCCCTGTGTGCTTATTAGGGCTCTGCTTGAATAAGCGGGTGCCCTGTAGTAACCACCCTGTCTGTCCCATTGTCCGTCTTTCCGTATGTCCATCAAATTCGTTTTCGGATGATAACTCCAGTTTGGATTAACATATTGATTTCAAACTTAACTTATATATGGCCCACAACTAAAGCAAGAACCCTTTTGATTTTGGGGTCATGAGGTTAAAGGCCAAGGTCACAGGAACCACTAATTTAAAAAGATAGTAGATGCATTTTAAGCCATTCTTTTTATAAAAAAAAATCTTCTATTTTGCACATATAGCTGACTTGCGAATATTGGAAAATCGGAGTTATTTTGGGATCACAAGGTCAAAAGTCAAGATCACATTAGCCATCTGTCCACAAATTTGTTTCCAGATGATAAGTCCAGTTCTGATTAAAATATTGGTTTCAAACTTGACTTATATATGGCCCACCACTTAAGTAATAACTTTATTGATTTTGGGGTCATAAGATCAAAGGTCACATCACAGGACCGGTTTCTTTAAAAAGATTGTGGACGTATTTTAAGCTAAACTTTCATCCCAACCTTCCATCTTCCACATGTGGTTCACCTGCTAATAGGGGAAGATTCTTTTTTTTATTTGACGTCAAAGGTCAAAGGTTTGGGTCACAAGTGGCATCCATTCATAAATTAGTTTATGAACGATAACTAAAGTTTGGGTAGACAGATTTGATCGCAGGACCCATATTTTGAAAAAGCTCATGAAAATATCCTTACAGACAAAATCAACTAGGCGTCGAGGCCATATGGTACCCTAGTTCCCTAAGGAACATCCCATTAACCTTTTGCATTGAAAAACATAACTGAACTCTCCCGTATCATTCCTGCTTTATTATTTAAAGGCAGATTTGAGCATTTTGAATATAAGGAGTCGAATATGTAACGTTTAATTTAAGACATCAAATTCATTTTAAAAATAAAATTGTGAAAGTCAAGTGTGACCAAAACCTTATCAGTCAGGAGACATATGATACACCTGATTTCTGAGTTAGAAGTGGATTTAATTATCTTTTTGTAGAATAGTATCCTATGTGAAATTATTTAATTAAGATTGAAATTTGATTTAAAAATTAAACAAAACAATTAGTCAAGTTTTACACAAATTTAATCAGGTCATAAGACCGAAAAGATACACCTGCTTTCCTAATAAGAAGTTAATGTGAAATTTTACGAGATATCGATCCATAGTGCATGAAAATATACATGAAAGTACAGCCTTCATACGTGAACATGTGATTTAATTATCACATTTTTCTGGATTTAATTAAATCTGTACTGAGCGAAACGATGTAATATACATTTTGTGTTTGTATGTGAAAAATTGCAAAATATTTGGAAGAGTACTTGGCCTGCTTATCAGAATCAGGATTAAGCACAAGCATTGTAATAAGTAGAATTACAAATTCAGTACCAGTATGTTTCATCTGCAGTCACCTAACTTTTCCTAAAGCTGATTAAGACCTGGACTTACTAAGGATCGAAATTAGAATAGGCCTTGTCCATTGTTTAACTATAGGTAAATGATGAAAATTACTCATTTTTGTGCGATCTTCAAAACTGAATATATTTTTCATTGCAGTAAGTTTTAATAAGATGCGGTTTGTGTGACCAAGCGTAATCTATATGAATAACATATTTTGCTGAAGCATTTGGAGTTTTACATAACTAGAAAAGGCTCCAGCCATACTTAGCTGACTATAATTGAATACAGACAGGATCAAACCTAGCTCATATGTCGATGCTTATGACGTTATGCCCCATTTTTTATATAATTTACGCTGTTTTAATCCAATGAAGGTATAATATCTATAACACAGACCTAGGCAGTGCTTGCAAACTCATGTACATATGCCTTACTGTAACATGTATCATCGATATCTTCTATAACTTAGGTGGAGGATATATTTAATTATAATAAAGGCCAGGCCACACCGGACGCTGTGCAACGCCGCAAATACCATGCCTAATAAACGGCTGGGCAATTTGGCGGCGCGGCAAACGCAGAAAGTTGAACTTGCATTAGGATTGCTTTGCGGGCATACACAGCGCTGCGAAGCGCGGCGTTTAGTTTGGACACCAGAGTATTTTACTGTATTACTATAGGACACAGAAAATTATTTTGTATCTCGTTCCAAAGTGGGGGGGGGGGGGGGGGACAGAAACTAGGGATATAACATGTGCCATTCTAAATTTTCATAAGACGAATAAAAAACTGAAATATTATTGTGGAGAGATCTGAGGGGGGAAATATAGCAATGTTCTCGTAAAAAGGTTTTTATTACCCAAAAGAGGAGGAGACAAAAAGTACTTTGTGACCAAAAATGAAGGCATGGCTGACACGTTTTGTTGTGTGCTGTTACCTTGAGACTTAAAACAAGTTCGGCATATCCGGAATTATTAAACCCTAACCCTTAACCCTAACCCTAAAATAATAAGATTTTTCGGGAAGATAAAATACAAACAAGTGTTTCAGTTTCTTAAATATGTTTAGTACACAAGGTTTATATAACCCTTACCATAACTTACATTATTTACCCCAGACAAATGCTAAAAAGTTCTTCTTGAACACATAAAACGGGGCAAGTTTTTTTATATATATCCAGATAAATCTTGAACCAGCGCAATGAAAGCCGCTGTAAAATTTACATCAAGGCTTTCTGTGTTAACACAAATACAATAAAATTACAAAAAAAAATTAAGTTGCATTAATGCTCTGACATACAACAGACATCGGACATTCTTTCCACATGAGAGCTTTAGCTAGCATGGAATACTAACGCTTGCGTACGCGATTATTATCGCGTGGGGACGAGGTACCATCGCTAGGGAACGAGATAAAAATAAAATTCTCAACATAATCTATAAAACGAAGAGCTGATTCAGTCTTGTGTCACAGTCGTGTCATGCTAGACTTGTTAACCATTTACTAATATAGGCCCTACCGAATTTCAAAAGCCATCCGGCATCATCCCGTTCTCAACCCAAGCCCTATTGCGCAAATTATGATTTTGTATTGTCCGATTTTAAGTGTGATCAATAATCACGCCAAGACCCATATAGGCCTACATTTGTTCTCACCATCAAACAATCGTTTCCGTGGTTTATCAAATACATAATTATTATGTTATAAAAATTTAATGGTTATATCACTATTATTCTTCACAGTTATGTTACAATACTCGTAAAAACAGTCGTGGTAATGTAATTATTAAACAGACGACGTAGAGCGGGTATATGAAGCAAGAATGGGCTTAGCCGAGCACGAAGTAAAATCTCAGACGAGACACTGAAGTAGAAAAAAAGGTTTTGTTCTTTAGGTAACTGACGTTATAACGTCTGCGCGTCACGTAAAACCCCCATGCTGCCGCCGTGTGATGTTATATGGCATGGCTCAGATGAGATCTCCATAAATTAGATAAGGTATTTTCATTCAGGGTAAATACTTTCAGTGCCATGAGTGTATCATGGTCGCTTCACTCCCATGCAACCATTAGCGCATAAAAATTTCACATATTAAACTAGAATAGCCTGTAGACAAGCGACCACAGGTATCCGCCGAATCACAGCGGCGTGGATAAAGTAAGACATGGAATCTCTCCTGTCAATTTGTGGTATCATGATGCCCACGTATCTCAAGATGCACGGATGGACGAAACTTAAAATTTATGTATATATAGGTGGTACCACCAGTCATGTGTACAAGGTAATGCCATACTAGATGTATTTCAGGCGGATACATGAAACCACTCCTCGAAAAGGGCGTCAGTGTATTCTACAAATACGTGATTGCAGGTGGCGATATCAGTCTTATATAGAAATCTATCCCAAATGCATCTACATGCACAATTTAAGGCCGATCACCAAATCACTCATGATATATGTCTGATTTTAACCCAATACAGATACACAGATGGACGTCACACAACAACGATTGTAGATGGCACCGTCAGTCTTATTTACAAGATAAAGCAAAACAAGATCTATAGACATGCAAAATTTCAGGCTGACACATTATACCACTCCTGAGATAGATGCATGAATGTATTCTACAAAAACGTGACTGTAGGTGGCGCAACATGTACTAGAATATTTTACCCAAGACGGATGATTATGCAAATTTTCAGGCTGATACGCCAAACCAATTAAGAGAAAAGGGCATAAATGTATTCTACGAAAACGGAACGATAGGTGGCGCAACCTATCTGGTCTAGGACAAAGCTACCCAAGGCGGATAAATGTGTAAAATTCCAGGCTGACACATCCATCTACTTAAGTGCAATGTTCACTCAAACCAGATTTATGGATGGACGCCATGTGGAAACGAATGTAGGTGGTGCCACCAGGCTTGTGTACGAAATTTAAGTATCAAGATCTATGGACATGTAAAATTTCACGCCGATACGGCAAAACACTCCTGAGAACGGGCATCAATGTATTCTACAAAACAGGACGGTAGGTGGCGCTACCTGCCAGGTTTAACGATAAAACTTTCTAAGATGGATGGACATGCAAATTTTCAGACCAAGACATCGAACTATTCTTGAGATACGAGTTATTGTACCCACAGGAAACGCACCCATTGACACTACATGAAAACAATAGCAGATGGCACCATCAGTTCTGCGTACGAGATGGAGGTATTCAGGATCTATTGATATGCACACCACAGTCGAAGAATTACTTTTTGCCTGTTTTGTTTGATCCAAATGAGGTTTATTTGGTTCCTTTAATATCTTACGAACTGGCAAAGATATGCCACTGCTTTCCTTAAACGGCGAAAGTTAGACTAACAGCTTAACAACTGGTCAAGTGGCTTGCTTTGTGGTTCCACAGTTGTTTAGGAAATGCGTTCTCATGCTTCCTCAGAAATTCTGGTCCTTTAATCCAACATTTGAGCCTGAACATCTGACTGCTATTCTGGCCCCTTGATTCATAGTCGGCGGGGTAGTCGTTGGGATTTATCGCCACTGCTCTGGGGTTTAGAATTCGCGGATAGTTCCAACTCCGTTTGCTTAAATCACTGGGAAATTCTTCTTCTTACTACATATGTATTGCAGGACTGTTGTGGAATCTGTGTGATACACAATGTAGTCTGGTTTGTTGTCCAGTTCCTGGAGCATCATTATGCCGAGATGTACCGAGATTATGGCTGCTGTAAGCTGTAGACGAGGTATTGTAGTTGGCGTTGGGCGCCAGTCTAGCTTTTCCTCTCAGAAAGGAAATATCTTGCCCTCCATGTACCTTAGTCGTATAATGCAGCAGAAGCATATCCAGTATAACTAGCATCAGAAAACAGATAAAGTTGAGTTGATGTGACAGTTTCAAATCCTTCTGGATTCAAGCAACTGAGACTTCATTCAGAAGATAAAGATCATTCTGCTACATCTGTCAACGTACTGTATACTGCTCTGGAATTTCATCATCTTCATCTAAATCACTGTCTATGCAGAGATCTTGCAATATTATCTTTGCATGCAATATGAATAGTAATAGGAATCTAAGGGGTCAAAGATGGATTACACAGTAGACAGAATTCCTTTTCTTGACTGAGAGTTGGTCATGTACGAGAAGCCAAATGTGTCCATCAAAATACACCATTGGATGCCCAAAGCACGTTCCATTGGCAATTTGTCATAATCCAGTTCAAAAGTCTTTTTTTTCTTTTCCACGTTCTTTCACTGGAATGGATTCAAGTATTGCTGCGCTGGATAACTTTGGCTAAATGAGATCCCCCTGCTAAGCAAGGACAGCACAGGTCAGTGAGCAATTTGACAGCTTCATGTTCACTGATTCCAGGCAGTCATCTTCGAAGAAGACTCTGTTGATGGTGTGAGACACAGGTTGTGGGAGAACACTATCCTCTGTTTTATTTATTAGTGCATATTTACAAATACTTGGGGAGGAACTCGCTCCGAACAAGTGTACTTTCATTTGGTACTCGTGTAGTCCTGCATTAATATGACCACCTGGCCACCACAGATTGCATAGAAAATACACTGATCAGATGGAAGACACATTTGGTGAAACATAGCTCATCTATAAAGGCTATCTGCTCTTTTCTAAATCTGGTTCAGAACGCCTATCAAATAATTAGTCAGATCAGAACCTGGAATCAGTTTGAAGTTTAGTGTTGTTTCTTTGTATCGAGCCGTACAGTCAAAGACCAAACGTACTTTGTTTGGCTGCTTCGGGTGATAAACGCCATGGTGTTGAAGATACCACACCTTTTCTGGTACTGCACACCAAGATTTCTCTTCTACATTTTGTAGCACAACCCTTGTCGAAGAGCGCATTCACAATGTTGATGTTGTCCTCTAGGTATTTTGCATCACGCAACATTTTCTTCTTCTACCATTGGGCACGCTTAACTGCATGCTGTCGGTTATAAGGCATGGTAACGTTAGTTTTTCTAGAGGCAAAGGTATTTCATAACAGCCATCTGTCAGATGTAATCCTTCTTTAGCTATAGCTAAGAAGAGTTTGTCCTCCTGTGAGTGCCTGATGTTACCAGGCAGTGATGTCGGCCTGTTATAAAAGTCAAGCTCAAACATTTTCTAGACAGACTCAGATGCAATAACCTCTTTCATGGGATCCATTTCTCAGACGATAATTCTTCTTCAGTATAGGTAACAGTATCAGTAGTTCTAGACACACACACTGGGCCATTAACTGTCCACCTGTGACGCAGTTATGTCACAAATTGCCCCCTCTCCATGTGTAGGTTTAACTCTTAAAATTAAACTCTCCAGTTACAAGGAACAATTACTACTAATGAGCAAGCAAATATCCATGTCAGGAACATAATTTGGAATGTCCTTAGCCACAAAACTTAGATCACTTACAGAGAATAACTGGTCTATGGATGTGCTAATGGTCTACTGGTATTTCTTCTCTCTGATAAGTCTTTTGCAGCGTTATAGGATTTCTTTCAGACCAATCGGAAACAATCAAATCACTTACTGTGGTTGTTTTGATGCATGACTGGCCATGCATGGTACGTTGCTGAAGATTAACACCTGTACCAGTAGCAGAGAGCTTCTTTCTAAAATCATCTGTTATGAAACATCCGCTACTACCACTGTCATAGAACGCATATGTTGAGACAACTTGGTCGTTTCCCTTTTGTCGAACTTTGACGGGTAATATTGCATGCAACACAATGGAACCTTCATCAATAGCACTACAGCTTCTTGTCTGAAAATTGGTCTGCACATTAGGAGCTTCAACTGAAGCATCGTTGGATGTTGCTTTGTTTGCTTGAAATGAATTATCATATAAAGCTGTGGGATGTCTTTTCCCACAATGCCTTCACTTCGGTTTATTGGTACATCCTTTGGAAATGAGGTTATATCCATAACATCCGAAGCACATCCGCTTTTCTTTCAGGAAAGCCCGCCTGCCATTCAGGATTTCTTCAGGAATTCTTAACAGTTATCAAAGTTATGTGATTCCTTGCACAATATACAGGACCTCTTGTAATTGTTTACACCCAGGCGCCTGTAACCCGAGTTAATTTTAGATGTAAAGCTGCTGCTCTTTTGGTTGGTGAAAATTGTTTACGATTAGAGGCAATGTATGTTCTCTGAGTATTGTTTTTTCTAACGTTTCTTTGTTGTATATCGGGTCATTAGCAACTTCTGATGCCTGCTGAACGAACTGGTCAGAATCCTTAAAGAAAGGGGTTCTCATTTGTTCCCTCCTAAGATATGTCTACTTGTTTTGCAAATGCACAAGAAACTTCCACACTACAGACTGCATTTAGGTGAGTGGTTAAAACGTCCATATGAGACTAGGTTGACATAACATGAACACATTTCACCAGGAAGTATGAAAGCTGTTTAAGATAAGAGCTATCATCATACCTGATTACAGGCCACTTCTGGAGTTTGTTGACGTACGCCATAGATATCTTATACTGGTCGCCGTATTTCCTTTGAAGTAATGATCTTGCTCTCTGGTAATTACTAATCAGCGCTATGTACCATGTATAAACATCCACCAATTAGATCTTCGATAAATCCATCAAGATGCTGGTCAAGAAAATACAGTTTATCAGCACTGTTCGGTGTTCTCGAAGTATATTCGCCCGAGTCGCTTTCTAGGCTCCTCAACCTTTCAGGGCATTTCCTATATCTGCCATGGATTACTGTATGGCGCTTGTGTCTGGAATCACCAGCATCACTTGAGTAGCTGTCAGGTCTATGGTCCTGTCTGGAATAATGTTCATGATGTCGGTGGCGCCCACCTAGGATTCCAGGTCTCTCTGCCCTGAAGAGACCTGTCATACACTAAGCGATTATGGAGGTCTAGCTCATAACGCGCTAACCCCCTGCGATGGACTCCAGAATCCATAGGCTCAATATAATCATCTTGATATATATTTGTCAATAATGAGTGATGCCGGATCTAGATTTCGGCCGATGCCTTGTCTGTTTTGGATGTATATAGGTTTTCTGAACACTATATACTATAGGGGGTTCATCATCATGACTCTGGCTATAACCTAATGTGGGCTTGAGGCCGTTTTGGCCTCAGGCTTATCTCTGGTGCATCTACAGAATCTACCTAAGTAATTCCACATTGGGCTTGCTCTTATAGGATGTATCATATCTAACGCAAGCCAATGCTCCCGCGCCTCTCTGTCTCAGAGAGACTGGTTGTTCATCAGAGGTAAAAATGCCTTGTCTAGGATGTAGTTTGAGCAAATGATTTGATTGATGGTTGGATCATTTTGGACAACTTGGACCTAGCACAATGTCCTCAGCAACATCTGTAGGTCTATCAGAGGTTATATTCTGTGTGGTCTGAATATCAGTAGATGTCAGACATGTTGTAGACACCACCATCCCCAACCTCGGGCATACAAACACGACCTTCTTTAATTAGCCTGTGCCAATAAGAGGACAACAAACCAGAAATTTCAAACCCTGGAGACCTAACTTGAAGCTCTACTATGCCCTGGGCAGCATCAGGATAAAAAGGTCACCTAACTTCTGTATCAGTTCTTTTACTGATGCAGTGTACAAATTGAAAGTTTTTTTGGGGGGCTTGTTTGAAATTTTACTTTACACAATAATAACAAGAGGTCAAAGTATCAACAGAATGATATAATCATGAAATACACATGTAATAATCAAAATGATCAAATCAGGATATATAGATCAGGCAAGCTGGATAGAGACTGGGATAAAACCTTACATGCTATTGATCTGAAAATTTATAACTGGAAGGATTATGCTTAACTGCCAGCAAAGAGATGTTTATGTGCTGATATTGACTAACTGATTTAATATTGTTGTATGAGTATTTAAGTTTAAGTAGATTTGATAAAATGTTTTATCCAAAGTTTTAGTGAAAGTTAAATGGTATGACTAATTTACACTGAGCTTTGAGCTCGAATAAAGATAGAAAAATTCTTATATCAAACTTAAAATTAGAAAAAGTAGTTCACAAATACGTCCGTTATTTACAAAAATAATGAGCAGAAAAATAACTAGCGCAGGTAGAAAGGATGAAATGAAGAACAGACTCTACCACAATTATTCATACAAATAATAGCACTAGACGTAATATTAAGGACTTTTTGTCGGATCAGCGCACAAGTGCGCTGGCTTTAAAAAAGAGGCGGGAAATGGGTTTCAGGTTCAAATCCGGAAACAAGCTTCAACAATGTTTCATTGAAATTACAATTTGACCCGTTTTAAACAAAGTAATCAATATCTTTTTAAACATAAAAATCAATATTAAACAGAGTCATACGTTTTTTTATTTGTGCGTTAACACTATCTCCAGGAATATTATTTGTCCTACCGCGGTAAGTGACAAAACACCCCACCCGGTGCGAATCTACATCTCACAACAGGTCTTGCTGCAAGAACAATTCTGGACTGACTATCACGAGACGGCAGTGGGCTGGCCTTTTATATCAGGACTACAACGAAAGTTCTAGTAAAGAGTGTTCTGGAACTTGTCTAGATAAAAATTACCAGCTAAGCATCCTAAATAAACAGAAAATTATTAAATATTATCGACTGCATATCCCTGACCATACATTATTATTCTATGAGGTTCCAATTTAACATAACCTGACCTGATAAATTCATTTGTGTCAATATGAATATGACAGTTTTTAAACTACCCTTCCGCGGCAAGTTCCGCCAGACGGAGAACGAACCTCTTCCTGTTGGGCATTGTGGCATGGCAGGGACTACTTGTCTCATCTGTCAAACTCCAAAATCAAAATTTTTTACATTTCAAGGAAACCTCTTCTGTTTACATTTCACATGCACACACTTACAAAATAATTCTTATTCCATGAAGTCCTTACCACAAAAACACCTAAATGTTCTGCTTATAGAAAAAGTGTCATAAGCGGACACATTTTGTAATTGTGTGTTGAACATAGTTTATACACAGCAAATATTAAGAAAAAAGTAAAGTAAAAGAATTGTCATGTCGTTGAGACATTACAAAGCACATTACAGGAAGAACATGTCAAACTGAAGCCAGCGAAGGGCAACATCAGATTGTACAATGGACGTGTGGAAGTGCGGATACATCCCTCGTGATATACACACAAACAGGTGGCCATGGTCATGGACCTAATGGTGAAATTACATTTGATATTATGGATAAAGCACCCTGCGTATCCGACACGGGTGGTTAACTGCCAGGAACAAAATGTATAATTTGACCAGACAAAGCAGAGTCACTTTCAAAGGAAAAATTACTGAAAGAGTATGCTGATGTTGTCTGTCTCGGGAGTATAATATTGAAGTGAACAGCATTGTGAAGCCTGTATTACTTTTGCCACGGAGGATGTCAGTACCTCGAGCCCTTAAAGAGGCCAACATATCAAATGCCAACAGTGGATGAAGTTTTACCAAAACTACCACAAGCTTTACTGTACTAGACACCAAAGCTGGGTTTTACCAGATTAATTTGACTGAGGTCGGTAGCTTTCTTGCAACCTTTGAGACTCCCTTCGGGCTGTATCGTCATATATATTACGAATATACTCTGCAGCGCAGGAATGCCAGAGGAGACAGAAAAATGCTCTAGCAGGGCCTATTGGAGTTGATGTCATAGCAGATGAAATTATGGTTCTGTAGAAAGGCAAGCTAAAGCAGCACTTAAATGCAGTCCTCGACAGAGCTTGACGGACGAATCTGAAATTGAATAGATAGAAATTTGACAGCAAATTCAAGTTGCCAGAAGTGCCATATATGGGGCATTTGTTGCTAGAGGATGGAGCAAACCAGATCAGGCAAATGGAAGCATTACTGAAAATACCAAAAACAACTATTGTGAAAGCCATATAACGATTCCTCGGAAGTGTGAACTACTTGTCGAGATATTTGCCAAGCTTTCAGATGTCACAGAACCGTGGAGAAAATTAACACTGAAAGATGCTCCACGGGAGTTGAGTTGAGGGCTCAGCAGGAGGAATCCTTTAAACTTCGGTTAATGGTAGAAGCTCCACTTCTCAGACACTATGATGTTAAAAAGGAGATCGCAGTTCAAAGTGACTCTTCAGAACAAGACTTGGGCAATGATAATGCAGAACGATCAGCCATATATCATTTGCTTCACGCGCACTTTCTCCAGTAGAACAAGGCTATAATCAGTGCTGGTGCAGTTGCGCTAAGACGTTACAACACTACACACTCTTTTGCCACACAATAACACAGAGGCCAAGAGTATGTTCAACCAGTTCCATCGTTCTTATAAATTATGCACTAATACACATTGATTCGTTTTACGTTTGTACAGCATCACATATATAGGTTCATTATAATGACTATAGCATGTTACGGTGACAGGATTAACCTTGTGGCCACTTGGAACATAACACGTTTAGAAATTAGTGGACAAAAGAAAAAGAAATATCTAAGTGGAACGTCTAACAGAGATATAAAGGTGAAATGCAAATGGACTAGTACATAGATAATTACATCATACATTAGTGCAGAGATAAACCATTACATCATAAACTATTATAAACTGTAGTACAGAGTCATATGCTGTGGCTATACTCAAATATTAAAGGGGCCCAATCACCTATCTGACCTATATAAACTAATGGTAATCCCTTGGAGCAGACCAGAAAACTTGGATATCACTGCACACAGGCTGCTTGTTTTGTGTATATCAACTTGTTTATAATATGTAGGGGCCCACCAAAATAATCAAAACAAATTCAACAAGGGTGTCTGGCTGCAAGTTAGATAAGCCAGGGCTTTGCAAATGGCGTTTTGCAACAAGTGACCTTTCTACCTCAGCATATATATGCAACCTACAACCTTATGTTACAAGTTTATCCTGTTTGTCAACATTACTATATTTACAAACACGTTGTTGTTAATAAACAAGTTCATACATCCTTCACAAAGGCGTTATAAGAACTCTTCATAACCAGTATTACCCTTAGATCATTAATATATACACAGAGGAAGCCAGAAATCACGTAAATTTGTTCACATTTCTATTTTTTACAAGTAATGTTAGGGAACTGAAGGAATTAGATGTCTTATATTTTAGTTGTGGGTGAAATGATTGTTGAAGTAATGGTTGCAGTGCTGATTGTTCAGGATGTGGTGCAGGTTATATCAATGAATCCAGTATTGTTCACAAAAACTGCAATAATGCCACCGATCATCAGCATGTTAATGATGCAATAATAAACTTGCAACCGAAGTATAAGCACAGCAAGAAGGCGAGATGCCAAGTCCGCCTAACAGGCTTTACCTCTCACTTCCGTGCTATATAACCTTTTACACTAATCATAACAGAAAAGCAGAAAGTGTTGAATGTTATGTCTAAATGTAATTCAATAAAATTTAGAATTTGATAAATTGTAACTTTATCACTTTACATGAACCCAGAGAAACTACTGACCTGGAAAGGGTCACTGTCATCTATTCTCATAGCTTTCCCGGGAATTGAAACTGGGTATAGCCAGCACAGAGATCAAAGTCTATTACCACTCGACTCCTATGTTCCATGTTCTCAGTGATTAGCTCTTTATTTAAACATTGCGTCCAAAGACATTTCTTTCCTTTGCCTAAAATCAGCTATAATCTTTGGGCAAAAGGATCTCACATGTACTCCCTGAGGATCCAGTCACCTCTTGGTCCACATATGTTCCTGGTGTCCAATGTCCATGGGGAAGTAAATAATTTTCTTCTTAGAAAGACCCAAATTGAAGTGGTATAGAAAATTGGTAGTGTCCTTTGTCATATAAAGAGATTAAGACACTAATTTACTTACATCATGCAATAAAAATACATCTTAAACCTAGAAATGCACAAGTCGCGGTAATGCATAAGTGATTTAACCTAAACAATACCCCAAACAGACCTAGGAAATTAAGTTATCAGTACCTGGGAGTATACAAGTGTCAGGGCTTACAACAAGAAAATAACCCTTTTAGATCCATCAGTGGAAAACAAATTTTTTAGGGTTGTAAAGCTGACCATTTGTCAATGATTCTCCAAAGTTAGGTAATCTCTGATGAACTTATTTAGCAAATCCCATTCAGTCATGTCGCACCAGCAGCTTTATTTTACTATGTATAACCCTTTCAGGCATGGGCCACGTTGATAAACAGCAGCAGCGCCCGTCATGTTACTTGTCTCTGACCTCTTCAGCAAATTCTCTCACATTTCCAATCAAACAAATAATCTAGTTTTTTTTCAGAAAAAACTAATTCTTGCTCAGAATAATTTAATAAAATGTGTATGTTATACTTTTACAGTTGGTCACAACTAACCTGAAAAGGGGGCTCAAACTGCTTTGACGTCAGCAAGACACGCCACAAATGTCACTTAAAATTCGAAGGGCCTATAACATAAACAGTACTGGACATTTTATTTAACCTATGAAGCAAGATATAGGTTTTCTTTAATTTATGCTGTGGTAGCACCATGTGATAATTCGTATGCACACAATTCATTAGTTTTAATTGAAGTGCATTGCTCCTAAGTTTTTCAGGGTCACCTGCCGATATTCTGCAGATAAATTTGGCAAGTAGGGCCATACCAGGTCACATTTGGGTTTTTAGGGAGATTTCTAAGATTGTAATACATGCTGTGTTTACTCGTTAGAATTTTAACGGATATCAGGCGGCAATTAAGTTCATTATAAATATTAATAAACACCAAAGTCCAGGAATCACTCCAATCTAAAAGATAGATGTTTGAGGATTTGGCTTCGGAAGTATACACACATCCTCAAATGCAGTTTGACTAGATCTGTAAACAAGCAATGTTTTGCCAAGTTTATCAATTTGTGACTGTCCTGTGACAACTCTGATAGTATAGTACTGACTTTCTGGGCATAAGGAACTTTGACTAATGTGATTCATGCAATGGACTTCACTATCCAGAATGCTAGATTCTGGGAAATAGGTGCTTCCATTTTTATCAAATGCACATCTTAAATAGATTATGTGATGATTATATCGCACAAGACCTGAAAGTTGTACATTGAAGCTCAAGCAGACGATAATCTTTTGTTGGCAATAAAGAAAATCTCGTGTCCACTTTGTACAGCTGCCAATACCTCTGTGTACTCCGTCTGTGACGAGTGAAACCTATGTAAGCCATGCAAAACGTAAGGTTTAAGGGGTATTAAAGAGATATTGTATTCCAGAACATGGCAGTAAATTTGAAAACTTATACGGAAGCAAGACTATGGAAGTGTGTTCTTACGTTCAATTAAATTATATCTAATCATAAGCATAATTATATATTATTCAAATAGCATGCAGCTTAATTATATCTCCACATAATACAAATATGTTGATCACTTTGTTGTGGTTTTATGCTCTGTAGGCAGTGAATCGCACACATCGGGTACATACACACTGGTATTAAATGCTCCCCTGTCTATATAAGGATAATAAACAAGAACTTATAAAGGAATATAATACAAAACCAATCAAAGATATTAAAAGTTTTCTTGATGATACTAAATTTTATTGAAATTTGCATACTTTCCCCATACTTTCAAGGTAGGATGAATACTTTTACTTCATTACTTCAACAATCATTTCATCCACAAAAAAACATAACACATCTAATTCCTTCAGTTACCTGACGTTACTTGTAAAAATAGAAATACGAACACAACTTTCAGGATACGTGTATTTCCCTATAAAACCCAATAACTTACTGGAGAAGCATAAAAACCAAGAGTGTCAATGACTGATGGCTTTTGTGCTTTTGGTATTGATCAAATATTAAGGGTTGACCATCATGAGATAGATAATATGTGTCTCAAACAAAATATTCTGTTGAATCAAAATGTTAGATACTGGGAAGAAACTACAGTTAGCAACATTATTGAGTTTTGTTACAGGAATGTCTTCCCATTCCTGTGTGTACTGGTACTCTGCTTTTGCCAAGTAAATCCCATGCATGTTGTGTGGTCCAGAAGGGTCAGTTTATGCCGTATTACCCAGATAATGTATATAAATGAAATAACAGTACATGCGGAAAAACCACAACCAAGGCCTTATGTATATTTGCTAGTAATAGAGCATCGTGTGTGGGTATTTGATCGGGTGATAGAGCAAGAATGTGGGTATTTCATTGAGTGATTCTTAAAAAAAAAAAAAGAAAAAAAAAACTGTATATCTGTCCTTGTAATACCATGGTCTTGCTGTACTGCCTAAACTCAGATTAAGTAAGTGCCACGTACCAGTAATTCTCTAGTTAATGCTTTAAATTTCCTGTGGTTTCATGCTCTATGTATGTCGACTGAGGATTGTGTTCAGTTAGACGCGTCTTCATGGTCTATTCACAACTGTTTAATACCTCCCAAATGCCAAGGACATAGATGTCTCAAGTGTCTCAGGTTACCCTGATGGAAGAAAATCATTGATATTTTATGAAATGTGCCCATTTTACCCCAGATTTTCATGTTAAGGAGAAAACTATTGATTTCTCAATCAGGAAACCTATTTCATTGGATTCCTTGACCAAGAAAATGTATATTTTGACACAACTTTTGTCATTATATCTGTAACAGCAGCAAGCATATGAGGTTTGGAGTATTTTCGGAGGCCATTTTGAATAATTTGCATATATTTCACATACTAAGGGAGATCTAACTTGTGTCTTTGGATAAATTTATTCCTATGACCCTAAGGTACTTTTGTGCCAAAGGGGACCTTTGCATCATGAAATGAAGTCAAAAGTCACTTAACCCACCTACTAACACATTTTTTGCTCAACAGGGAACACACTACACACAAAACCCAAATGTCCCTGGTCCATACCCAACAATGACTTAAAACATTTTCTGTTCTAATTTTCTTGTTGTAAACAATTAGTTTGCATGTTTTGTTACAAAAAACATCAAGTGCATTTACAGTCAGAGTAACTGCGCTTCAGTATAGTTTTCGCTTGCAACAAATTTGACCAATATCTTTATGGAAAAGATGTCATCAACATAGAAACGGATCACGGATCAAAGCCGTGTATGTCCATTGCTAGACAGAGGGAAAAAACGTGTCTATCTGAAAGATAACAAAATAAACTTGAAAATGAATGACGTCGAAGCCTTGGTGGATACAGGTGCGTTGATTTTGGATGTAATATCATGCAGGCTTGAGTAAAGGTAAGTACCACCAGATTATCGGTAAAAGCACTAGGCATGTTAGACCTTAAGCTGAAAATTAACAGATTACAGTTGATTCACCAAGTCTATGTATTCAATCATAGTTCTTAGGAAAATATTTTCTACTGGCGTATAAAGCAACCATGGGCCTAAAAGCGAATGTTTACTGCTCTACGATGAAATAACTGAAACACCCGTTAACACAAAACGATCTCACTGTCAAGGTCAGACTAGGTCGGACCTTGCCCAGGATTCTTTCAGCATGGACCCATATGACCAGACACATACACATACACTTATACCAAAATTCTTAAAGAAATTAACGACAAATTTATTAACTGTATACAAGAAAGATGTATATATATATCTGAGTTGCATACAGTCCCAGTTAAACCGGAATGTTCAAAATTGCCCAAAATGTAATAGTGACACCAGACTTCACTGACATTCCTCAAACTAGTCTCCAAGTTGGGGGATTTGAGCTCACTGGCGTCCTCTACAGGGCACATGTATCAAGGCTCATGCCTATAAAACAAAGAAATACGTACTTTTACCCGAATGAAGAGAAACAATGAAATACAGCTCTAATGAAGGAGAAACGTTAAGCGTTCATTTTAAAACTGACCAAAAAAAAACCCACTATCTAATACTTATAAAAGGAATTCGGTTCACGTCTGTTCGCAATGTTCTCTAAAACCGCGTACAATACTGTGCCATACATCATTTTAAAGGTTATTATCCCAGCAGTGACATAGGCGTTTTTAATAATTTTGAGTGATTTTTCCGTTTTTAATGTCTTTTACTGTCACGGAGGTTAGACCGAGCACACCCTAACTTCCTTCGGCAATGTCCGGAATGCGTGCATCGTGGTCACTCAGCCTCAAACACTATTTTAAAAGGACTATTGTTCATATGAACGCTTGCTATCAGTGAGGGTTTTGAACTTACATTTGAATGAGGCTCTAACCCACGTGCATGGTCAGTAAAAGAGAAAAATACATGTTTCTCGTTTTATGAAATCGAGTGTTCAACCTAGGAGGATTAATGACAAAACTTATTCAAGGTCCCAATTTCAGGAACAGGGGAGGGGTTGGGTGGGTAGGAGTGGTGGCGGGAGTTGCATGCCTCAAAATTTGTCTGAAACGACGAAAAAAAGGCTGCGGTGGCTGAAAATGGGATATGGACCCTCTGCATGGAGTCCCGTTGGGTCCGCTTCTGCTACTTACGAGGTATGCATATTTCTGTCTTCAGGAACAGTTTCCTTGCAATGTACATTTAATAAATCTTTCATTGTTCCTCACATCAACCTAATCTTTATACGTCCATCGATAGAATCCAGTCAAATATCATCGACAACCTGAATGCCCCCGCGTCTCATTCCGGTTCGCAATGTAAACATTATCACTGACCAGGTCTTCAAGGTTAACATACCGGGGTATGATTTTTTTGCCACGAGCACTGCGCCACAAGTAAATGTAAAACATATTTATACATATCTTATTGAGAAAGTTTCCCATTGAAAACCTATATTTTCTATTAACTGTTAGAATAAAAAATGAGCCCACATTCCACATCTCAGTTAATATAACATCCCAACCCCGGAAATAAGCCCGGTATACCGGGTTTATCAGGTAGTTGTAAAATAAAGTTTCCGGGAAATTATTAGAAATATTCTCCTTGGTTCCCCTTGGATTATGGGCTCAACAATCACAATAACATTTAGTTATGTTTTACACAAGTTTTACTTAAATTACACAAAGTTTACTCTGCAGACAAAAATATATGCTCTCTACTGGTTTGGTGTAAGAATTTATTAGTGGAGACTCACCACGTGTATCCTGCTAGTTCTGCCATACCATCAGGAACCACAATATAGTTGTCATGACAGTGTACCCATGTGTTCACACACAGCACAAAACCATCCTGGGCTGTCCTGGCTAGAAGGTCTTCTCAGGCAAATAACAAATAACTGCTCATACAGACAGCAGTGACAGCAATGAATATTTAAGAGTTCATGAGGTACCTCAATATTCACTTAGTTTCAGTGTTCTCAGAGTTTGCTTATCAGTTTTAGAGAGACCTTCTGCCATATAGGCTTTTAGTCATTGACCAGCTCAGTATCACAAGTCTCTCTCCTCTAGAGATCTCTGGCCAACTGAATTTTCACTGGTCAAGGTTTGCCTCCACAAATTTCCAACCAGATAACCAGTATGGACAGCTAATTGTGGTCTTTTAAAAGCTACTGTAACAACACAGGCTTCTCCACAAAGCTTTCCAATAAAGTCTATAAAGACCAGAACAGAACACTCCCTAAAGAAGGTTCTGCCTGAATAAATTCCAAAGGGGAATTCCCCGGGTATTGCTTAAGGAAACAAAAACAAGGAGTTGGGGGGGGGGGCGGGGGGGGGGGGGGGGGGAGTCTGAAAGGCCGTTTGACATCACGCATGCCATACTGTCTCAAAACAAAACCTGAAAATGTGTAGTGTCACAGAAACTTTATGACATCATTTCCCCCTTCAAGAAAAAAAAATGCTAAAAATTTTTTATGATAAAAAAGTTGACAAAATAAATCCCGTAATCCAACATTTTACCCACAATAATGATGAGAGATTGATAGCTGATGTCTGGTAAAATTGAAAAACAATAGATAGAAATACATAGCAAACAGGGATCATGTCTCGTCATAATCTATCATTTAATGTAATTCGGATGTATATGCCTCACAACTTATAAAGAAAAATGAACTTAGCCTAGGGCTGGGACGCGGCTGAGAAAATAAGCCCCAAAATTCGATCTCCAAGGCACAGACTCAACAGTATACTGATACTCCTGTAAGAGTATTGTCCATCGCATTACCCGTTTGTTCAAGCTCTTGGCTTTCTGAATGTAGGCAAGGGGTTTGTGATCTGTCTGAAAAAAATCATATCAAATTTGCTCACTGCCCAGACAATGGACACTGCTTCTCTTTCAATGACCGAGAAATTTTGCTCGCTTTGAACAAGCTAACGGTTCGCAGAAGCCACTAGATGCAAAATCACTTCATGCTCTTGCATGTGAATCGCTCCAATTCCTTTATCGGAAGCATCAGTTCTCAGAATGAAACATTTTGAGAAGTTGGGGAGTTGCAAGACGGGTGGTTTCACCAACAAACATTTGAGAGTTTGAAATGCTCTCTCCTGAGCCTGTCCCCAGGTAACCTTATTACTCTGTCCCTTTTTGCTTAAATCTGTAAGGGGCACGGCCACTTCAGCAAGATGTGGGATAAATTTACTGTATTAACCCGTCAAACCTCAGAAAGACCTAACATCTTTCTTGGTGGTTAGTTGTGTTTCATTGCTGATATCTCCAGTAAGACCGGGTCAGTTCCAAGTCTGCCCATTCCTATTTTGGTTTGTGTTACCAAGGAAACATTTCTTTGGGTTTGCCGCTAAATTAGCAGACTGAAGTATGCCAAATACCTTCTAAAAGAACTTTACATGGTCTGGCCTGTTTTCAGTGTGACACAGGACATCATCGATGTAACAGGTCACCCCCAGAAAATGAGCAAACAATTTGCGCACCTGCCACAACCAACCAATGGCATGAAGTAAAAATGATATTGTGCATCTGGGGTTACAAAGGATGTCAAATCTTTAGACCTGTCTGTCATGGGGATCTGCCAGTATCCTTTTGTTAGATCAATTTTGGAAAAGGATCTACTATTTCTCAATTCGGCAAACATATTTTCAGGGTTTGGCATTGGTTCCGGATCGAACATGATAACACGATCCGAATTGTCGGGCTTGCGAACCATGACAACAGGTGCTGAATATCTTGAATTAGATCTTTCGAACACCCCTAGAAATAACATATTACTTATCTCTTTATCCATTGTTTCTTTCATGGCGTGAGGTACGTTGTAAGGGTTTAGACCAAACAGGAAGGTGAGAAGTAAGCTGGAGATCACATTCAAGGACTTTTGTCCATTTTGGCACATCTGTAAATGTGCTTTCATACCTGTTTATAAGGTCTATCAGCTCATCTTCCTGTTGAGGGGAAAGTTCATCACATATATTTACCTGCTCAGATCCTTGTGTGCGATCAACACTTGGCATTGGAACAATACACTTTTCAATACCAATATCAACATCCTTATTCCTGTCCTGACTTTGATCTGACGAACCTACATCCGTGGATTGTAATTCAGCCAAAATAGTACTATAATTGGGCAAACCAAATAAACCCATAGCACTTTGCTCAGAATCACCTGACGGTCTTGTAAGGTACCGTTTCAACAGGGTTTTGTGAAATATTTTCACCTTACCTTTTACCTTTATCCGGTAATCACTGTCATTGACTTTCTCCAAAACTTGGAAAGGACCCTTCCACTGAAGCAGCAATTTGTTTTTGTCAGTGGGTAAAAGGACCAAAACTTGATCGCCTACCTCCAAACGTCTGGGTTTAGCAGTTCTGTCATAATAACCTTTGTATCTCATTGAGGCCTTACCAAGCATATCCTGTGCTAGACTTACAGTTTCTTTCAACCTCTCTTTTAGGTCTATAACATCCTGGTAAATGGTTTTGACATCAGAATCAGAGTCGTCATGAATGAGAAGTTCTTTAAGGACTCTCATTGACTCTCTCTATGACCTGGCAAACAGGAGTTCAAAAGGCGAGAACCCACCTAAAGATTCGTGCTTAGCTTCACGGTATGCAAAGAGCACTGGTGCTAAATAGCGGTCCCAGTCTCTTGGTTGCTCTGAACAAATTCTTTTGAGCAATATTTTCAAGTTACCGTTAAACTTTTCTATAATCCCATTACATTTTGGATTGTATGGGGTGGTAGTCAACTGTTTATTGCTTAAAAGTCTGCTCAATTCACGCATGATGGCAGAAGTAAATTGGGAACGAATGTCAGTACCTCTGATGGAATGCCCAAACGACTATATATGTGTAACAGCGCTTTTGCATCTGTTTCTGTCTCGATATTCTTTAACGCAATGGAAGGATAACGAGTTGCATAGTCCATGACTGTAGGAATAAATCTATGGCCACTATCTGTTGCTGGAAATATTGGTCCAACCAAGTCTGTTGCTAATCTTTGGAAAGGCTCAGAAAATAGTGGAACTTTGCCCAATGACACTTGGGTAACCCTTCCTTTTTAGATTGTCTTCTGGCAGAGGTCACAAGACTTACAGTGATCAGAAACATCTCCAAACATACCTGGCCAGAAGAATTGCGATGCAACTCTGTCCAATGTTCGGGAAATGCCCTGATGTCCAGATATTATGTTTTCATGGGCCACTTTGATTACATCAGGTCATGCCTGTTTAGGAACAACAATTGTGTATGGTCTTTGAAATGTTTGTCCTGATACAATCTAACTAAGGTACCCCTTTTTAGTGCAAACTTATGCTTACCATCATTGTCATGGACTATCTCGAAGAGATGAGAAAGTGTTTTGCCCTCAGCTTGGGCTTTAAGAAATTCTTCTCTACTTGATATTGCACTAGGCACTTTGAGTGATTTAGGAGGCTTATTTTGCTTGAGTGTCACAGATCTGGTCTGGACAGCTTGACCAAGGTTTTTAACTGATAGAACCCACCCTATATCGGGATGATGTGGCTCCCGAGCATCTTTGATGTTTCCCGCTATAACATCGTATACCGGATTGTCCATGCATAATGCTTGAGCTTTACCTGTGTAAAATGGTGTATCCATGTCAAAATCAGCCACTGGGAAAGTAATGACAGTACCATCTATCAATACACAAGTCTCAAACTTACCTGTCATTTGTTCTTTCGACACCAGTGCTGACCGGATCACGACATTGCTGCAACCAGTGTCTTTCAAGACAGAAACAAGCGGGTAGGGAACTACCCCTTTACTGGTGGGCACACCTGAGGGATGGCAATCTGGTCTACCTACCTGGGCTTGGCATGAAACATTCAGTGCTGTTATATCACTCTTTTCTGGCCCAACAGATTCGCTACCATGCTCGTCATTGACTGTCTTATCAGATTACAGGCATACACTAGCTTCATGGTGGTTGGGATTTTGTCTGCTGGAACTTTTTAAAGGCTTTCTAACTGCACTGTCCACAAGGCTCACAATAGAATCCATCCCCTGAGCTAACCCTCTAAGTTTCTGTGGTTCCTTATATCTGAATGACTTAAGACCGAAGCCTCCACAGTTGTAACATTTAATCTGCCCTGAAGTATTTGGACGATTACCAGGATATTCACGTGGGGTATTGTCTTGTTTTGACTTACTTGTCTCAGATGGTCTAGTACTTGCAGTTTTGTCAACATTTTTATCTCCTGGTTTCGGGAAAGAAACAGATTTGCTAAATGATGCAAAACTGTACTGCCCATGAGCCTCAACATACCGCCCTGCTATATCTGTCATAAACAATGCTAGTACACTTCGTTCACGAAGGAATAGAAGGAGTTCTTTGCTACATGCATTTAAGAACTGTTCCCTATGCAATAGATCAACAAGGCTTTCAAAAGTGTGTTCAAATTTTGACAACTTAATTCAGTTGTGTAAAAAGCCACTGATCCTTGCAACATATTGACATGGTGATTCAAATTTTTCGGGCCTACATGTTCGGAATTTGATTCTGTACCCTTCTTGTGTCATCTGATATCTTTTGAGAAGGGCTAATTTAAGTTGATCATAATTCAATGCATCTTGTGGTGGCAATTGTGAAAATACCTCAAGTGACTTACCTTTGAGAAGTGCACTAAGGCGAGGGCCAAGTCTGATTTCACCCATTTCTGACCTGCTGCATAACGTTCAAAGCATTCAAGGAGAGCATCTAGACTATCATGATGCTCCTCGAACGCTGGCATTTTCAGAGATGGTATACCTGAACTATGAATCTGTTCACGTGTCTCGTTCGGGGCATTTTCTGTTAACTGTGCTTTTAGTTTTAAAACTTCAGTTTCATGGGCCTGTTCACATACTTTAGCTAATATGGCCCTTTCTATAGCTCTGTCTTCACAAGCAATGTCACTGTCACGTTTCTCATTTAGACGCGAAAGTTCTCGATCAACAAAGGACTGGAGTTCTTTTCCAGAATAGCTTAACTTCTCTCCAACATGGAGCAGTTTTTCAAGATCTTCCATCTTGATAAGATTCCAAGATACCGACCGAACGTAAGGAAAACAACTACCAAGTGGTCATCGACATAACTCCAAAACAGAGAATGTGTTTAGCTTTACAGCTTCTCAAACCTTTAAGCTTACTGAACACCTACCATATGAACAAATATGCAAAACCCTACGAAGGGAAAAGATACCGGAGTATCCGACAAATGCCGTAGCAGATGCCTCAGTTGCCGTAGCACAAAAGAAAGATGCAGTAGCATCGACCTACACTAAATCACTGCTCAAAAGAAACTGACAATTTCCGCTGGACTAGAAATTGATCTTCAACAAAACAATATAGCCTACTGCCATAGCAGAATTCATCTATACTCCAGTCGTAGCTGCATTAATCTTTATGAGTTGAGCGGTTTCCGTAGAAAGACCTTACGCATAACAATATGCGTCCTCCCTGATCCCAGAACAGAATGACAACAGCCAAAACCCTATACCTCAGAACACCTATTTTGGATAGATAGCTTTGCAAGATATATTTATAGATATTTCCAAGCATGCATATGGTCAAATTCATAAAATTTCCATCCTGGTACGCTCCCCAATGTCAAGGTTAGACTAGGTTTGACCTTGCCCAGGTTTCTTTCACCATGGACACATATGACCGGACACATACACGTACACTTATACCAAAAGCCTTATAGAATATGACGACAAATTTATTAATTATATACAGTCCAATACAGTCCCAGGTTAACCGGAATTCTTACACCAAACCAGTAGATTTTTTTAAACTGGGACACTCGCGATATCGCCGTAGGAAGAGTTGTGTACCGGCAGCATCCCAGTGCATATAAAGAATTGATTTAATGATGAATTGAAGACCAAATCCAACTCTACTGACCAGAGAAAAACGGGTAGGAGCAAAAACTTTTCTGCATATTTTTGGGCATTATGCTCTTTGTTAAGTGATTAACCCGACACATTCGGTGATTGAACTGAAGGTGGATAAGGTTATCGCTGTAACCTCACTACTTATGTAAATTGGTATAACACTCATGCATATGGACAAACCTGCTGTGCGTAATATACCTCCAGCAAGCGCAGCGAACGAAAAGAGTATGGCTGAGGTTGCTACTCAACCAGGTATGCTAATTGAAATCAGCATGTGATGCTGATGAATACAAATTGTTAACATGCAATGATGGAAACCGAGTTATGTTCGCGAAAGGCGAAACTGAATAAGGGGATTATCGTGGCCATTTTCTTAAAAAATGGCCACCCATACCCTGCACCCATACGCCAAAGATTTTATAAAACGTCACCAAGGATGAAAGCTGAATTATTAAGAAGTTTTAAGAGATGCAGGAAGCCGGGATTATCGAACCAGCGACCGGGGAATAGACTTGTCAAGTGGTACTTACAAAAAAGCCAAAACAAATGAATATCGATTTATAGTTGATCATGGACGATTGAACAGTGTGACCAAACCTATTTCTTTTCAATTACCAGGATTGGAGGACGTTTTTGATACAACAGTAAAGCCGCCAATACCATCTTTAATACACTTAACTAAGCGTCCGAAATCTGGCAAGTAACTATGGACGAATTAAATGAAGGGCTTAGTTATAGCTGATCGTTTAGAACCTTAGAAACTAAACGAAACAGTAATTGCCCTGTATGGTTTATGGTCTCGGTAAACGTCAAAAGTGGTTCTAACGGAATCTTTAATCATGAATAACCTGCCTAAAAAGTAATTGAATAGAATATGAATAGCACAAGCATATTGGTCTAATAATCGAGCAAATATGGAAATAGATGTAAAAATAAATCGTTAGTATAATATTTCCTATAACTGGATTAAATGTGTTATTTGTGAGCATAATTTTTCAAATATTACCAAATGTATCCCGAAATAACAGACGATTTTGGTACTACTACAGGCTAAATAATGATGTATAAATTAAATCAGTTGTGAGTCGTGGGGTTCTGCTGACCGCTATGCAAGTAACATAACTCTGACCCATAGCACACAGCATCCATGTGCGCAGCGCGGAGCTCTGTGCGACTGGTTCCTTTCTGCATAGAGCGGGCGGCATGTCTCTCTGAGATGCCCATGAGGTAACTATGATCACTAAGTAAATGTCGACAACGGCTACCAGAAGTACAAATGCAGTACACGTTATGTACCAGGAAAGCATATGTATATTTCAAAATTTTATCACGAGCCTCTCTACCAGAGTCTTAAAAAAAAGAAAGTCTGCTCAGATACTACCTATACCCCTTGCAGCAGGGGGAGAAACTCTACAAAACAAGTGTCATTAATCAAGCGTCTTTATTAGAGAAAGATGAACATGATTTAGACGTTGCATCAATCAAAATGTATTAGAAGTTTTAATTTGATTTCGGCGAAATCACGTGCTCAGTAGCATAGGCAGAAATAAGGCGATAAATATATTCTAAATGATATATTTAATATTAAAAATAAAAAAATGACATGCAGCTTTACAGGTGCATGCATGCGACAGTATCAACAGTCGGTCTTTCAGTTTTTCAAATGCAAGACCTGCTTTTGTGTTAGAGCTTTGTTATATATTGAGGACGTGTCGTCGTTGGTGCTGCCACCTGCCACCAGGACTATTTACCAAATCAGTCTGTTTCAATAAGACTACCGTGTGAGGTTAATAGAATTTGTTGTCACCAGTGAACTGTGGTGTTTTCATTATTTATGGTAGTATTGCACTTTTTAGTAAGTTAATTTTATGAGGGGCGGATCCAGGATTTAGGGTGGGGAGATGGGGGGGGGGGGGGGGGTCCATGTCTGAAAATCGGTCTGAAACCCTTAAAAGGGAGGCGAGGATCTCCACCCCCTGGACTCCTCTGAATCCGCTTCCGGTATAATCCGCTTGTACCGGTATATATTTCAACATTAAAAAAAATGTTCTTGCAGCAAGACTTTTGCTTTAAAAGACTTGTCCATCCCACATGTGCATATTTTAAGTTCAAACGTAGAATATTCTAAGTTAAAGATCCGAAATGTTATGACACCATTTCATTTGTTCCTGTCCATCAAATTTTAGGTTAATTTTGAAATATTATAACTTATTTTATCGCTTTTTTTCCAATATGACAGTAAAACATGTCTGTGCCGTTTGTGTAGAAAGGTATTGCTATGCTGCCGATTACAATAATGAAGCTAATATAAACATATTGAAAGTTCTAAATTAAATTAAGAAAACCTCAAATACACTTTATTTTTGGCAATAAACGAGTGATGTGATTGTCCAGCAATATATCTTTAAGACTTACCTCATAATATTTTATGCAAAGTGTTATCACAACTGTAAATTTCAATACTAATTTTTTAAAAATTAAATTAAAATTTGGGGCTTAAGTAAAACGTTTAAATTAAAATTGGACTTTAATCAAATCCAGAAAAATAAAAATTAATTCTCCCTTGCCGTTTTAATAGAATATACCCACGAGCAGTTTGATGTGCATCAGCTCAAAAAGCTAATTAAAACGTTATTTGATATTTATTTAATTCAATAAACTTCAAATAATTAATTTTAAAATCTCAAATGAGACTTGGGACTGAATTCACAATATTATTCGACTATGAGGATCAAATTTATGATTTGGACCAAGTTTAACTGTTTAAAAGCAAAGTAACAGAAAGGCTTTTAAACTATATGCCTTTGTATATATTTATATATTTTTTAATTAATATTAAAACTAAAAATTTACTTGTTGCTTCATTCGGGTCGAATTAGAGTCAACACAAACAAATTGCATAACCCATTCATCTGTCATGTATACATACATTTTCTCGGCCTCTGAAACTGATGTATACCCTAATTATATGCAAAAAAAAACCACCCATTTTATTTTTTTAGGTAGCTATGAATTGTAAACTTTAAGATTGGAATGAGCTGAATGACAAAAATAATATTTTTATTCCATTTGGCTCATTAAATAGATGAATAGGATTAATTTTGAGGATTTAATGAGGATTTAAACTTTGAAATAGAGTTTCGAAATAAATTTTAATAGATTCAGCACATCAAAATTAGGTGATGTAGATGCTCTCATTGCATTTGACACTTTTCATTTTCCACATATCATTTTTTTAAAGTGTTAGTCCTGGGCATTTACCCATTATATTCATTTAAATATCTGTACCGATGTTAGTTTTTAAAATTGCCGATCTCGGCCTTTTGTACTCTTTTTCAGAGGGATAATATTTTAAAATATCATCTCTATCAATTACTTTAACAAAAAATGGCATCAAATATAATAATGACGGGATGGGGGGGGGGGGGGGTGCAGCAAACTCGAAATACAGGGCCCCTCATGGAAATTGGCCCCAGGACTACAGGGGCGGATCCAGGATTTAGGAAAAGGGGGGGTCCAACCCAGGAGGACTTATGAAAATCCTACAAAAAGGTCATCACGTCTGGAAAAGGGGGGTCCAGGCCGCAAAATTACGTCTAAAACCCCTTAAAAATGGTTGCTTCGGGTGAAAAAAGCGGATCCGCTTCTGGACTAATAGCAGTTCATCAGTTCTAAATAGTTGAACACGGGGGCCCCGCAAGAATGCGTTCTTTCCCCATTTCTTCTCATAATTTATATCAATGATTTCCAGGCTACAAAACAAGGATGCCTAATTTAGAAATATGCAGATGATACCGTACTTGTTGGATAAATTTCTAGTTGTGGTGAAAATAAATATCGAAAGGATATTGGACAAGTAGTAACTTGGTGTGAGAATAATCATTTGCTACTAAATCCTTCAAAAACAAAGGAATAGATAATTTGTCCAATAACCAATTTGTCTATATTCGGAATTTTTTATGGAACAGAAGTAGACAACTTATACATACTTAGGGGTAGTAGTAGATGATAGGCTAAAATTAAGAGGTGTCCCTTGTAATGTTTTTTTGTAAGTCAGGACATGCCACACATAAATCACATAAGACACAGCTTTGTTCAAACTGTTAACTGACTCGATCTGATTGCGACGCATGCGCAGTACATACAAATAAAGGAAGCAGGCCGGGGGGGGGGGGGGGGGTCACCAAATAACATAATAGTATAATACTTAGTTTTGCTCCATTACATCACCTTTCTTATAAAAATAAATCAGCTGGTTCACTTTTAAGTTATGGGTTACTTGTATATGAAAGATGCTTAGTCTCCAAGAACGTCTGACGATATTTGCTCATACAGTGTGTAATAACATATCTAGGTAGCTGTAAACATAATAAAATGATCTGATCATTGTAGCAAATTTAAGACAAATTTAAACTGATTCATAAATTATTAAAAATAAACACTTATTTAAACAATTATTTACATGTTGCCTTCACACATATTAACTTATACAAATGCTAGAGCATTATGAAATTGTTATATCGAATCTATCAGTCTCTCTGCCTTTTTAATATTTTTCACAGGTCAAGTTGCCACAAGATTGTCTTTAGCAAAAGTAACACGTTTTACAGGGTTAGGATGGTCATTACCACTAATATCAATTTACTGTGAGGGCTTGCTATCGGTTAATGCAGCGGGGTACAGGAGGGCTTTATATCAGTTTCTCTGGGCGCGGTTGTTGCAAACGCGGCGCAGTAATGTCCTTTAACAAACGATTCTCATTGGGGTTTGCAATGTAGGATCGCGGTTCATCACAGGTTTCAATAATCATTACTGGAGCCCAACTCAGTGTCTTGAAATCTTGTAAACCCACTGTCTGATCTATGAGCAGATCTGAGCGGTCTCGTGCAGACCTATCATAATAATTCTTTTACTGGTCTTGCCTCTCTTTTTAGGCACCCAAAGTATCTTCACTCATAATGGAAGATTTACAGGCAAAGGCCTCGAATACAGTAGTTCTCCAGGACTCCCTATGTTGTCAGCTACAGGTGTGGATCTCACACAAAAAGGGCTAATTCCGGATCCATGCCGGTTTTCTGTGCTTATTTGAGTTTGTCGGTATGAACTGTTCTTTTATAAAACCAATTGATTGTGGATAGTGGGTTGAATACGTGTCTGAATTCCCACTGCTTTGCGAAGTCCTCGAATTTATGGCTCGAGATAGGGCCTCCATCGCTATACAGTGTGTTCGATACACCCTGTTTGGAAAAGATTGAGATTTGCTCTGACAACGCTACGGGTTTCAAAGGTCAGTTTCCTATTGAAGGGCATCTTGGTGTAATAATCCGCTAATATATATGTACATATATATATATATATATATATATATATATATATATATATATATATATATATATATATATATTGTGACTATGGAACGTCATGTAGAATCATGCTTTCGCGAGATTATTTCTTTGAAAACTCTTAGCAAATATCACACTTGAAAAAGTGATCTTCTCGGTCTATACCTCTCCAATAGACACAAGTCTTCGCTCCGAGGCGAGTTTTTTACAACTCCTTGGTGACTGAGGTGCAGTTTAATCAGTATCTCATTCTTCATGGAAAGAGGTATCATTATTCATTGTCTTTTCATCAGTATACCATCTTCAACAACAATGAAGTCCTTAAAAACCCAATATCCACGAATTGACTTGGGCAAGTCCTGTGCTTTCTCTTGCCTACCTTTTGTAACAGTTTCAAGCAATAAATTTGGGTCATCCTTGGTCTCTTTTTTTATCTAGTTTACTGTCTGGCCATCTGACCGAATGAATGGTCTTCTCAAGTGCTTTGGTATCTGCTCGCATTGGATTCAGTCTAGAGAAAGTATCAGCAAGTAAGAGTTATTTGCCAGGGCGTATTTTATTGTCATGTCATATGGCCGAGTCCTAAGCAAACATGGTGGTGCATGGACAATGTTTTTTAACTGTATCTGCCCTAATGGCTTGTGGTCGGACTCAACGACAAAACGAGATCCATAAACAAAAGAATGGAAACGTTCCACATGCACCAATACCACTGCAAGCATTTCACGCTCAATATTCGCGTATTTTTCTTCGGTAGGGGTAAGAGCTTAAGAGGCAAAAGCAATGATCTTTTCTGTACCCTGATAATCTGTTTGAATAAGAGCAGCTCCTTAGCCTTTTGTACTAACGTCTACTTGCGTCTTTGTGCTTAAACTTGGATTGAAATATGCAAGAATTACCGTGTGACATATTTGATCCCTGATTGCATTGAATGCGTTCTCATAGTTTGGAGTCCATGACCACTCTATGTCTTTCTTTGTGAGTTCGCGCAATACTGCAGTCTTCTCTGACAGTTCCGGTGTGAATGATCAGAGGAATTGTACCTTGCACAGGAATAGCTGTAAATCCTTTACATATTTTGCGCTAGGTATACATGCAATTTCCTCAGCCTTCCGAGGATCAGGCTGTACACAGACTGGTGTATATACCATACTGAAAAGTTGGCTTCCTTGTGTGAACTGTACATTTCTCATCATTAAATACAAGGCCGGATTTCCGTGCATGTAGCATCAGGTTATGCAGATTACGATCATGGTCAGCTAAATCAGTTCCGGAAACAAAAATATCATTGGCGACATGCATTGTCCAAGGGAAACTGGCCAAAACAGAGTCCATTTTTATTTAAATACATCTTGCGCGACTCGGATACCGAAAGGTAAACGTTTGAATCTGTACCTGCCATCAGGCGCATTAAGGGGGGTAGGCGCTGCAGATTTTTCAACTTATTTTATGGACCAATATCCGTGTTTGCTATATACAGTTGCGCCCTCTAGCTTGTAATTAATCTCTTCTATCGTAGGAGTTCTGTGATAGATTCGCTTAGGGTATGAGATGTATAGGGTATTTTCTTTAGGGGGGGGGGGGGGGTTAACCATGGGTGTAACAACTGGTTTTAGCTCAACATGGAATTTGCCTTGAAATTTAATAAAATCTGTGAATCTGGCAGGGTACATTACTTTCAATTTGGTTATATCTGGGATCAGGTCTGGTCCTGTTTGACCTACAGGAGTATCCTTCAAGGTTATGGCTGCTACTGCATTTACAGTGATAATCTGGAGTAACTCACTTGATAGTTTTCAAAGAATCGATGGACCTGGAGCATCCGCGATATAAAACTCATGATTACTCCATTCTGTGTTCATGTGGTTATATAATTTAGTCAGATTGACAGCACTATGCTGTATAATCTCTTCACCATTATAGGCTTCTAGCATTACACCTGGCCGCTTTCCTACCAGACTGCTGTTTATGGGCAACCCATCATCTCCCACATGATCTGGAAACATTTTGCGAAATGTGCAAACACATTACCTTGGGCTCCCATATCGGCTTTACACTTGAGCTCTGCTGGAACACTGACAGTTGACATTCTAATATAAAGGCTAACAATTATGTCACTGTTGTTGGCATCAGCAGCCTACTTTTCCACATTTGGAACATTTACCATGATAGGCCAGGCACTGCTCGTATTGGTGGTCTTTACAACAAAATATGCATTTGAAGACTCGCCCTCGCTTTTGCTTTAGAAAATCAATTTTCGGACATCAAACATTGCTGGCATGCTCAAATGCTTTCATGAGCGCCTCCAAGGCTTTATGGTCCTACATATTATCAAGGCATCATCAATGTTTAGTTTGTCATATTATTTTAGAAGGTCTCTTCTGGATTCATGATTGTTAGTTCAAACATTAAGTTGGTCGATCAACTTCCCATCAAAGTTTGCAAATTGACATGTTAATGCGATTGACCTACACCTGGTTTGGGTTTTTTTTTTGCTTGTAGTAAGTCAGGTTGAGTCTATGTACTCTAAAGTTGCCTGCAAAACCAACCGATTGTTGAAATTTATTCCACACATTTTTTAGCTGCTCGTCGGCTTTAGTTTCCACGTTTTGGACATCCCCCCCCCCCTTTTTTCGCCAGCTTGGAAGATAATGAAGTTGTATTGGTCTGCTTCGCTAATGTCTTTTATAGTTATTTCAGACAGACAGAAGAAGTTTGAAGTGACCAAGCAATTCTGGAAAAGCTATAGAAAGCTAGCTTCTACTAAGGTCTCGAACCTTAGCGCCAGGCGCTTCTTAGGTTTAATTTTGATAAATTTTAAAAAATCTATCTCATCTTGTTCTGTATTCTATAAGCGCTGACTGATCGTCGCCCGTGCCCCGTCGCATAGCTGGGCATTTGATGCCGTCTACCATGTTAACGCTCTTGAAATAATCCCTTAATAACCGACAAAATAGCGGTTCCGCAGGTGTTTGAACGAATTTGCAGTAAGAGCAGCCTGGTTATATTAAACTAGAGAAAGCCACTTTAGCGTACGTGCGTCCAAAGATCTGAACAGGCAAGGCACGATAATCTAGAACCGCTGTCACCATGTAATGTCATTTTGTAGGTCAGGACATGCCACACAGAGATCACATAAGACAAAGCGTTGGTCAAACTGGTTACCGACTCCAACTGATTGCGACGCATGCGCAGTACATACAAATAAAGGAGAGCAGGCTTCGGGAGTCGTCATCTAATAACACAATAGCATAATACTTAGTACATAGTTCCATCATATACCCCTCCCATATTGAGAAAATATTTTTAAATATATGAGAAATTTCTGTTCCTTAATAACTTTTCTTTCAAATGTCTTTAAAAAATGTAGTCAAACTGAACAAGATGGGGTTTACGTGTGGCGCCACGGCTTTTATATTTATATTTCTTCAAAATTAGGATATTTACTGGAAAGTGCAAACATTCAATCGTTTGTAATGTATTGGTGTCTATAAATATGGGGAAAATGCGCATCTACCTTGCAAAATATCATCGTTTAAATGTAATCGATATCCTCTTGGTAAAATCATTGATATGTACAAGTCGCATGTTAAACTTTGTACTTTACCGGCTTCTGTGGTCTAGACAGCGGGCCGGACTCAACAGAGGACAGATCGTGAGTTCGAGTATCAGCCAAGGAGCCCTGAAATTTGTCACGGTCGACCCCAACTCAAGGTGAGCTCTGCAGGCAGACCGGAGGCCGTGCCTCACTCACAGGCGATTGCGCATTTTTATTTATTTATTTTTTTTTTTGCGGGGGGGGGGGGTTGTTATGACCCAACAGGGTGTAATAACAGGAGGACTCGACCCTTCATGAGTATAGAAACATTTGGATCCTATCTAAATTAATGGAGCAAATCACAAAATAATAAAAATAATTAATAAAAAATAATAAAAAAATATTATTCCGCAACAGAAAGTTTTTAGCCTTTTTTAAAGCATAAAGTTCTTATTTATCTCATAAAGTTCTGATTTATACAAATAAAATATAATATTTAAATAATAACTCTTATGATCGAGTTGTTACTCAATTCAAGAACGGGTCAGAATGACGGCTCAATATCGTTTCAGAAGCCGACTTAAACCGTTTTATTTTCAGTATTAAAACCTAATTACATCAAGGAACACAATTAGAAGTCGAGCTTTTTTATTCAGGTTGTAATTTGTATATATAGTGGAATTATACATATCAGTAGGCCTATAATAAATCTATTATGAGTGATTCTACAGGCCCAAAGGCCAGGGCATGATACCATGTCTTTATCGGAATTTATTTTGAAATTTCATGATACTTTAGCATAATACCCGTACTTGCGTAGATCACGTTGTTTCTGATATATTGCTCTGCGACTGCCCCTGTTACAAGTGATGGCAAAGTTCTCAGGATTTAGGTGGAAATTGGAATTGACAGGCAAACCTGGCAAAATCCTGGGCTTTTAAGAGCAATGTGACAATGGCTCCATTACCATCCATTACCGTTATTATATTACTGTTCTACATCTTGTATACAACCACTTAAGGAAATACTTACTGCTATCATACAAATATGATAAGTTTTGTTACACTGCCCGGATATCGTTTATATTTTATATGGAACAGGATCATCTAAATTTTATTTATTTGGCACAACCTGAATGAAATCATCGTTATTGAAGGTGGTTTTACTGTAATACAGCGCCCTCTTTGATTGTTGAGGAAACTAGCGATATTGCAATGGAAGACAGATAAATCTTAATAACAGGTTCAACAACAAATTGCTATTTTATCACTTGGCGTCATTTCATTGACATTTTATGTCTTAATGTATTTTAGCCGTGACAACACGACCCAGTAGGCATCGATATTGGGCTGGCAAGCCTAACAAGTACGTACGCTGGTCGTAGACTAGGCCCTCCTATCTAATGTCAGAGTGATTGAATGGCGCTAAATGTATTTCCTCATATTTACATTTTGTGTGGATTTTGTATGCATCAGAAAGAAACCTCTCAGATGATTTACTTTCGTTTCACAATTATGACAGGAACAGAAATATGGATGATGCGTATGGACCGAGATTAAAGGGGCCCAATAACCTATAAAGCATGTTGATATAACACGAAAAATAGCTTCTTCCTTTAAAATTAATCTGTACCTGCCAATATATTGCCTTGAAACCGTTTGCCTACTCCTGAAAACGAGTGTTTAAAAACAGTGTATCGGGCGCGATCACAGGTGTCAACATAAACACAACGCGTGGGGTCGTGTGCATCGCGGAGCAATAACTCGTGTCAATCGGGAGATGGCTCGACTGACTTGGCCAAAAAAATGTAATACATGTTCCCGCTGGCTGAAACATCACGTGTATTAAGGTTAATATTGGGACATCATGTCTTGTGGCCTTGTTATGGTAATCATACACACGTGGACTGTGTTTACCAACACGCAGAGCCATAACAAGGTGTTAAACAGCTGTGTGCGAGATACTGAGACTGTGTGCTGGGATGGTTTTGCTGGGAAACGTTTCTATTAAGCAAAATTGAACTGATAGTGTGAAAGAATAGGACAAGTATTGCTCCTGATTATGTCCCTTAAATGGAATAATCTCTAAGATTATCAACGCCTGTCTTAGTCGATCTAAGCCTGTATTAATAACTGTAATAATCCATTGAATATTTTAACAGGGATGATTTTATTGACATATTTAAGGGATAGCCTCAGCCATGGCGATGATGCCGTCCAGTGTTTCATCTCCAACTTCAGCGATGAACTCGGGAGGCAGCAGGAAACCAAAGGCCCCCGTGTCCGGGAGCTCCGGAGTGTAGGAGTAGGGGATGTTGGCCCCGGCGAACGCCCAGTCGTCAGACCCGCCGGCCGAGATGTCTGAAATATACAGTATCGTTCGTAACCTGACCCATCGGCCGAGATGTATGAAATATACAGTATCGTTCGTAACCTGATCCGCCGGCCAAAATGTCTGAAATATATATTATCGTTCGTAACCTGACCCGCCGGCCGAGATGTATGAAATAACTGAACATTATCATCCGCAACCTGACCCGGCACCGAGATGTCTGAAATATACAGTATCGTTCGTAACCTGACCGGCCGGCCGAGATGTCTGAAATATACAGTATCGTTCGTAACCTGACCCACCGGCCGAAATGTATGAAATAACTGAACATTATCGTCCGCAACTTGACCCAGCGCCGAGATGTCTGAAATATACAGTATTGTTCGTAACCTGACCCACCGACCGAGATGTCTGAAATATACAGTATCGTTCGTAACCTGACCCGCCGGCCAAGATGTATGAAATATACAGTATCGTTCGTAACCCGACCCGCCGGCGGAAATGTCTGAAATATACAGTATCGTTCGTAACCTGACCCGCCGGCTGAGATGTATGAAATATACAGTATCGTTCGTAACCTGAACCGCCGGCCGAAATGTTTGAAATATACAGTATCGATCGTAACCTGACCCGCCGGCTGAAATGTATGAAATAAATTACGGCGGCCGAGATGTATTAAATAAACAGTATCGTCCGCAACCTGACCCGGCACGTTCTGTCTCATAACACTCGTTAAGTCTTATTAAGTGAAAACGAAATGCTGATCTATTTTGTAATGAAAATCATTTTGTACTTATAACATTTTACACACACAAAGGGTTATCATATATTTATTTTTGCGCATGCGTATAAAAGAGTATAAAGATATAAAGATGAGTGGCTATTCCTATTCAGTCCTCAAAAATTCTACAAGACATTAGCCTACGACAGGTTTTGACAAAACCGGTTTCAAACAAGTCTTTAAATGTTTTAATAGTAACGCCCTGCCCACACTGATTAACCTTAATATAATAACACCAAGCCCAAACATTACTCTTATACTAATTACTCATATATCTTGAAAGTCACGCGCAGCATACATATTAATCTTAACCGCCCACACTGAGTATAATAAATAGTTACGCCAAGCCCATACTGATTTATCTTGAAAGTAACGCCAAGCCAATACTGATTTATCTTGATAGTAACGCCAAGCCAACACTGATTTATCTTGAAAGTAATGCCAAAGCCCACACTAATTAATCTTGATAGTAACGCCAGGCCCACACTGAATAATCTTGATAGTAACGCCGAGCCAGCACTGATTAATCTTGATAGTAACGTCAAGCCCACACTGATTAATCTTGATAGTAACGCCAAGTGCACGCTGATTTATCTTAATGATAACGCCCTGTCCATATTAATATATCTTGACAGTAACGTCCAGCCCATGCCTGTGTCTTTTCCATTATAATATACTTACAGAGCACCTGTGTCTGATATATCTTGATATATCTTTTTAATACCGCACAGCCCACACTGGTTAAACTTTAAAATAACGCCCAGCCCACACTGGTTAATTTTAATTATAACGCCCAGTCAACACTGATTACAATAACGCGAAGCATACACAGATTAACCTTTATGGTAACGCCTAGCCCGCACTGATTGATCTTGGTAGTACAGCCAAGCCCACACTGATATATCTTGATATTAACGCCCAGTCCACACTGATTTATCATAATGATAACCCCAGTCCATACTGATTAACCTTAAAAATAACTCAAGCAAGAACTGATTAATCTTGATAGTAACGCCCAGACCACAACCCTGTCTGTTCTAAATTACAATATAATTACAGAGCACCCGTGTCTGTTTCATTACAGTATACTTACAGAGCACCTGTGTCTGTTCCGTTACAGTATACTTACAGAGCACCTGTGTCTGTTTCATTACAATATACTAAAAGAGCCCCTGTCTGTTACATTACAATATACTTAAAGAGCACCTGTGTCTGTTTCATTAATATATACTTACAGAGCACCTGTGTATGTTCCATTTAAGTATACTTACAGAGCACCAGTGTCTGATATATCTTGATAAATCTTTATAATACCGCCAAGCCAGCACTGGTTAATCTTAATAATAACGCCCAGCCTAAACTGGTTCATCTTAATTATTACACCCAGTTCACACTGATTAATCTGTATGATAACGCGAAGCATACACTGATTAATTTTATGGTAACGCCTAGCCCGCCCTGATTGATCCTTAGAGTAACGCCCAGCCCACACTGATATATCTTGATAGTAACACTCAGTCCACACTAATTTATCTTTATGATAACGCCCAGTCCATACTGAGTAATTTTAATAATAACCCAGATCAGGCTGATATATCTTGGTAATAACGACTAGCGTACACTGGTTTATTTAACAATAGCGCCCAGCCCATACTGATTTATCTTGGAAGTATAGCCAAGCCCACACTGATATATCTTGATAGTAACACTCAGTCCACACTAATTTATCTTTATGATAACGCCCAGTCCATACTGAGTAATTTTAATAATAACCCAGATCAGGCTGATATATCTTGGTAATAACGCCTAGCTTACACTAGTTTATTTAACAATAGCGCCCAAGCCCATACTGATTTATCTTGGTAGTATAGCCAAGCCAACACTGATATATCTTGATAGTAACACTCAGTCCACACTAATTTATCTTTATGATAACGCCCAGTCCATACTGAGTAATTTTAATAATAACCCAGATCAGGCTGATATATCTTGGTAATAACGCCTAGCCTACACTGGTTTATTTAACAATAGCGCCCAGCCCATACTGATTTATCTTGGTAGTATAGCCAAGCCCACACTGATATATCTTGATAGTAACACTCAGTACACACTAATTTATCTTTATGATAACGCCCAGTCCATACTGAGTAGTTTTAATAATAACCCAGATCAGGCTGATATATCTTGGTAATAACGCCCAGCCTACACTGGTTTATTTACCAATAGCGCCCAGCCCATACTGATTTATCTTGGTAGTATAGCCAAGCCCACACTGATATATCTTGATAGTAACACTCAGTCCACACTAATTTATCTTTATGATAACGCCCAGTCCATACTGAGTAGTTTTAATAATAACCCAGATCAGGCTGATATATCTTGGTAATAACGCCTAGCCTACACTGGTTTATTTAACAATATCGCCCAGCCAATACTGATTTATCTTGGTAGTATAGCCAAGCCCACATTGATATATCTTGATAGTAACACTCAGTCCACACTAATTTATCTTTATGATAACGCCCAGTCCATACTGAGTAATTTTAATAATAACCCAGATCAGGCTGATATATCTTGGTAATAACGCCTAGCTTACACTGGTTTATTTAACAATAGCTCCCAGCCCATACTGATTTATCTTGGTAGTATAGCCAAGCCCACACTGATATATCTTGATAGTAACACTCAGTCCACACTAATTTATCTTTATGATAACGCCCAGTCCATACTGAGTAGTTTTAATAATAACCCAGATCAGGCTGATATATCTTGGTAATAACGCCTAGCCGACACTGGTTTATTTACCAATAGCGCCCAGCCCACACTGATTTATCTTGGTAGTATAGCGAAGCCCGCACTGATATATCTTGATAGTAACACTCAGTCCACACTAATTTATCTTTATGATAACGCCCAGTCCATACTGAGTAATTTTAATAATAACCCAGATCAGGCTGATATATATTGGTAATAACGCCTAGCCTACACTGGTTTATTTAACAATATCGCCCAGCCAATACTGATTTATCTTGGTAGTATAGCCAAGCCCACATTGATATATCTTGATAGTAACACTCAGTCCACACTAATTTATCTTTATGATAACGCCCAGTCCATACTGAGTAATTTTAATAATAACCCAGATCAGGCTGATATATCTTGGTAATAACGCCTAGCTTACACTGGTTTATTTAACAATAGCTCCCAGCCCATACTGATTTATCTTGGTAGTATAGCCAAGCCCACACTGATATATCTTGATAGTAACACTCAGTCCACACTAATTTATCTTTATGATAACGCCCAGTCCATACTGAGTAGTTTTAATAATAACCCAGATCAGGCTGATATATCTTGGTAATAACGCCTAGCCGACACTGGTTTATTTACCAATAGCGCCCAGCCCACACTGATTTATCTTGGTAGTATAGCGAAGCCCGCACTGATATATCTTGATAGTAACACTCAGTCCACACTAATTTATCTTTATGATAACGCCCAGTCCATACTGAGTAATTTTAATAATAACCCAGATCAGGCTGATATATATTGGTAATAACGCCTAGCCTACACTGGTTTATTTAACAATAGCGCCCACCCCATACTGATTTATCTGGTAGTATAGCCAAGCCCACACTGATATATCTTGATAGTAACACTCAGTCCACACTAATTTATCTTTATGATAACGCCCAGTCCATACTGAGTAATTTTAATAATAACCCAGATCAGGCTGATATATCTTGGTAATAACGCCTAGCCTACATTGGTTTATTTAACAATAGGGCCCAGCCCATACTGATTTATCTTGGTAGTATAGCAAAGCCCACACTGATATATCTTGATGGTAACGCCCAGCCCACACTGATATATCTTGATAGTAACACTCAGTCCACACTAATTTATCTTTATGATAACGCCCAGTCCATACTGAGTAGTTTTAATAATAACCCAGATCAGGCTGATATATCTTGGTAATAACGCCTAGCTTACACTGGTTTATTTAACAATAGCGCCCAGCCCATACTGATTTATCTTGGTAGTAAAGCAAAGCCCACACTGATATATCTTGATAGTAACGCCCAGCCCACACTGGTATATTTTGATAGTAACACTAAGTCCACACTAATTTATCTTTATGATGACGCCCAGTCCATACTGAGTAATTTTAATAATAACCCAGATCAGGCTGATATATCTTGGTAATAACGCCTAGCCTACACTGTTTTATTTAACAATAGCGCCCAGCCCATACTGATTTATCTGGTAGTATAGCCAAGCCCACACTGATATATCTTGATAGTAACACTCAGTCCACAATAATTTATCTTTATGATAACGCCCAGTCCATACTGAGTAATTTTAATAATAACCCAGATCAGGCTGATATATCTTGGTAATAACGCCTAGCCTACATTGGTTTATTTAACAATAGGGCCCAGCCCATACTGATTTATCTTGGTAGTATAGCAAAGCCCACACTGATATATCTTGATGGTAACGCCCAGCCCACACTGATATATCTTGATTGTAACACTCAGTCCACACTAATTTATCTTTATGATAACGCCCAGTCTATACTGAGAAGTTTTAATAATAACCCAGATCAGGCTGATATATCTTGGTAATAACGCCTAGCCTACACTGGTTTATTTAACAATAGCGCCCAGCCCATACTGATTTATCTTGGTAGTATAGCCGAGCCCACACTGATATATCTTGATAGTAACACTCAGTCCACACTAATTTATCTTTATGATAACGCCCAGTCATACTGAGTAATTTTAATAATAACCCAGATCAGGCTGATATATCTTGGTAATAACGCCTAGCTTACACTGGTTTATTTAACAATAGCGCCCAGCCCATACTGATTTATCTTGGTAGTATAGCCAAGCCCACACTGATATATCTTGATAGTAACACTCAGTCCACACTTATTTATCTTTATGATAACGCCCAGTCCATACTGAGTAGTTTTAATAATAACCCAGATCAGGCTGATATATCTTGGTAATAACGCCTAGCCTACACTGGTTTATTTACCAATAGCGCCCAGCCCATACTGATTTATCTTGGTAGTATAGCCAAGCCCACACTGATATATCTTGATAGTAACACTCAGTCCACACTAATTTATCTTTATGTTAACGCCCAGTCCATACTGAGTAATTTTAATAATAACCCAGATCAGGCTGATATATCTTGGTATTAACGCTTAGCCTACACTGGTTTATTTAACAATAGCGCCCAGCCCATACTGATTTATCTTGGTAGTAAAGCAAAGCCCACACTGATATATCTTGATGGTAACGCCCAGCCAACACTGATATATCTTGATAGTAACACTCAGTCCACACTAATTTATTTTTATGATAACGCCCAGTCCATACTGAGTAGTTTTAATAATAACCCAGATCAGGCTGATATATCTTGGTAATAACGCCTAGCTTACACTGGTTTATTTAACAATAGCGCCCAGCCCATACTGATTTATCTTGGTAGTAAAGCAAAGCCCACACTGATATATCTTGATAGTAACGCCCAGCCCACACTGGTATATTTTGATAGTAACACTAAGTCCACACTAATTTATCTTTATGATGACGCCCAGTCCATACTGAGTAATTTTAATAATAACCCAGATCAGGCTGATATATCTTGGTAATAACGCCTAGCCTACACTGGTTTATTTAACAATAGCGCCCAGCCCATACTGATTTATTTTGATAGTAACGCCAAGCCCACACTGATATATCTTGATAGTAACGCCAAGCCCACACTGATTTATCTTGATAGTAACGCAAAGCCAACACTGATATATCTTGAAAGTCGCGACCAGCCCATACTGATTAATCTTGATAGTAATGCCTAGTCCACAATGATTTATCTTAATAATAACGCCCAGTCCATATTGATATATCTTGATAGTAACGCCCAGCCAACGCCCGAGTCTGTTCCATTACAATATACTTACAGAGCACCCGAGTCTGTTCCATTACAGCTACTCAGAGAGCACCTGTGTCTGTTCCATTACAGTCTACTTACAGAGCACCTGTGTCTGTTCAATTACAGTCTACTTACAGAGCACCTGTGTCTATTCGATTACAGTCTACTTACAGAGCACCTGTATCTGTTCCATTACAGTCTACTTACAGAGCACCTCTGCCTATTCCATTACAGTATACTTACAGAGCACCGGTGCCTGTTCCATTACAGTATACTTACAGAGCACCTGTGCTGCTGCTCCCACAGTGTACGCTCTTCCGTTCTTTGCGGTGATGGCATCAGCGGCGATATCACCCACCCTCAGCTTAAATATATAATAAGAAATATGAATATAAAATGTATAAGAATTAATGTATTAATGAATAAATATCTTGGTTCGATATAATATGTAATGAGTGTCATCTATTTATCTTTATTTATGTCTGAGAAAGCAGGTTTATCACGCAAATGAAAATAACGTGAATTGTTTTTAAAAAGCAGACAGCGCACCAGGCTGTCGGAAAGAATCGTTTGTCAGGGAGAATATGGGACAGTTTGCTGTTTATGAATATTTTTTTTTTGCATATGGAACGCATATTCATCATAAATAGTTTAAGAGCAGCATAAGACTGATATTGCCTCCGTTATTTTTAATTAATTGTGCATTATTGTACGAATTTTGTACGAATTCCTTGAAAAGCATTAATATCCTACGAATTCATGCACTGATTCTCTTGAAATTTAACGTGCATGTTAAGTAGTTGTCCGAATTGATTGCAAAATCATGTTCGATGATTGAAGAAATAAAACAAATGATGATCGGTTGGCAATCGAATATTTTGCATACCTTTTATATTACCGTATAATCTGCTGTATATCACCACACCCAAAAAATATTTACTTAAAATATTGTACATCGCGCTGAGAGGTAAAGGTACCGGCCGGGTTGTTGACATAATCGTTTATGATTGATTACGCAAATTCACATGCAACCAATTTAATCGATTATGAAAGAAAAAGACAAATCATCGATTTAATCGATTAATCGGGACACCACTAATTTGAATTCTACAAAGTCTGAACAAAACTGGAAAACAGTTGTTTTTAATTTGATTAAAAGTTGTGAATGTTAGGCCATAACACCAAAAGTTCATGTTTAGCACCTGAGCATCATGACCTCACGTAACTTCTGCTTTTTGTAATTATAAGTATTTTGTTACTTTGATTGGTTTGTATAATTTGGTTACCTGGTGGAATCTGGTAAAAGAAAGTGGGATATATCGATATAAATTCACATCACCACTCAAGCTTGTTCTGCTAAAATAAAATAACATTTTTCATGATAAATTAGGACATATTTCTTAAACATGGAGAGGGTGACATACCAGCTCGCTGTAGTTAGGAGGATCGTCATATGAATATGCCCATGGGGTCAGCCAGTACTGCCCGAAGGAGTGGAATGACACGTATGCTGTACAGGTTGCGCTGATGGCCTGTACTGCGTCGCGGATGTTGGCACAGCTCGGCTCGCTGAACGCTGACGGGCCTCTGTAGATGTCAGAGCAGGGGTCGCCACTGGAACCACCGCCTGGAAGAAATATACCAGTGTTACCAGGGGCACAAATAAAGCTCAAACAGGGCGTAGGCAAAGTCCGGAAGAGAGGCATCCCCTCCGCAGTGTTAAATTTATGATTTGGCTTGCTTCCATTCGAGCTGAGCAACAGCAATTGGGTTTTGTCCGTCGTCCATCCGTTCGTTAGCGCTACAGCGTCACTGTTAGACGGACACTGTCACATGTCCCGGTGAATTCCCCAAGACAACCCGAAATAAAAGTCACAGTCACAAATATTCTACTAGATGTGAAGAATAATTACCAGTCTGCGCTCCCTAAAGTTCATGATCTTCCAAGTATGAATAAAGAACAATGCACTTCATTTACACATAAAGGCCTATCCTTGTCAGCGTGCGAAATTTATAATAAATAGGATTTCCTACAATATGACGAACAAATGTAAAATTTTACAATTACCAGTCAATTTTAAATAAAATTTCAACGCTTCAACATTTAATAACAACTTCGTAGATTACCTAGCAATTTACGAAGCTTATTAATCTTAATTGCGTTAGCTGTGACAAGGGCGCAAGTTCAAGACTAAGTTTAAGACTGGCATCTGACAGACATGTAAGAATTTTTATTTCTACATTCGAACGTTTACCTTTGGCTGATAAGCCCGACTTTATTTTGTTAGACACATTTCCTGATCATCATGAAAAGTTTGGACCCACGAAATACTTTAAAATGTGAAAAAACGTGAATTTGCACGATGACAGCTCTAATAGACTAAGTTTTAGAGTGGCATATTACAGACATGTAAGAATTTTTATTTCTACATTCGAACATTTACCTTTGGCTGATTAGCCCGACTTTATTTTGTTAGACACATTTCCTGATCATCATGAAAAAGTTTGGACCCGCGAAATACTTTAAAATGTGAAAAAACGTGAATTTGCACGATGACAGCTCTATCATTACTAATATTTCATAAAATTTCCCAATAATGATGCACTGATTTTCCATATACAATTTGATCCAGTTATCTTAACCTCATCTCTGCTGTCGCCATCTGCATTTCCTTTTTTTCCCCGACTTTAAATAATTTATTTCGAGACAAAAAATAGCAGTCATACAAAAGCATTAAAAAAGCTAACTACATTTATATTTGACTACCACAATGAAATGAAATTACTCATAAGACCGAGAAACATCAGAATATCATCAATAAGTTCTCCATGAATGTGCTAGGGATTTGTTTATTTATGACAGTTAGCCTTAGCCAATATTTTAAGCCGGTGTTGCCACAACTGAATCATGTGTACTGGTTATTTGTGACGGACAGATCAGTCATATCGCAGTATTAATTAACTGACGCAACAGTCAAATAATTGGTCTTGGAACAAGAAGTGATGTGCCTCATACAGGGGTAGGACGTAGCCGAGTGGTTCAGGCGTTGGACTTCGTAGTTGAAGGTCCCTGGTTCTAACCTCGCCGGTGCTTCAACGAACCGCCGTTGGACCTCAGAGATTCGCTTTATTGTCTAACCAACAGTTTATGACTTCCGGATTATTCCTATCCCCGTGCATTTAAAAACTAAATCCAGAAGGCAATTAAAAATATATCATTCTTATCGTGGAAATACCTTCATTCTCATTCAATAGACAGTGCCACCAACAGGTCAGGAATTATCTTTAAAAAAATATGTGCTTCATACAAAAAATATGTCACAGATCATTCTTTTCAGTTGAGTGTCATGACCCATGGGCTACTCGCCTATTTTGAAAAAGTTGGCACACAACAGGCTCATTTTAGGCACTCCTATAAAATCACATACCTTCACTACATGTACTTTTTCATGTCGTTGAAAAAATTAATTCGAACAACACAGGAGTCAACTGCTGGCCAGATTCCGATTATACACTCAAGAATGTAAGCTGCTGGCCAGATTCCAAAAATACATCCAAGACAGTCAGCTGCTGGCCAGATTCCCAAAATACATCCAAGACAGTCAGTTGCTGGCCAGATTCCCAAAATACATCCAAGACAGTCAGTTGCTGGCCATATTCCCAAAATACACCCAAGACAGTCAGTTGCTGGCCATATTCCCAAAATACATCCAAGACAGTGAGCTGCTGGCCATATTCCCATAATACAACCAAGACAGTCAGTTGCTGGCCATATTCCCTAAATACATCCAAGACAGTGAGCTGCTGGCCAGATTCCAAAAATACATCCAAGACAGTCAGTTGCTGGCCAGATTCTCAAAATACATCCAAGACAGTATGCTGCTGCCCATATTCCCAAAATACTTCCAAGACAGTCAGTTGCTGGCAAGATTCCCAAAATACACCCAAGACAGTCAGCTGCTGATCAGATTCTCAAAATACACCAAAAACAGTCGGTTGCTGGCCATAAATACATTCAAGACAGACAGATACTGTCTGGATTCTGAAAATACATCCAAGACAGTGAGCTGCTGGCCAGATTCCCAAAATACATCAAAGACAGTGAGCTGCTGGCCATATTCCAAAAATACATCCAAGACAGTCAGTTGCTGGCCAGATTCTCAAAATACATCCAAGACAGTAAGCTGCTGCCCATATTCCCAAAATACTTCCAAGACAGTCAGTTGCTGGCAAGATTCCCAAAATACACCCAAGACAGTCAGCTGCTGATCAGATTCTCAAAATACACCAAAAACAGTCGGTTGCTGGCCATAAATACATTCAAGACAGACAGATACTGTCTGGATTCTGAAAATACATCCAAGACAGTGAGCTGCTGGCCAGATTCCCAAAATACATCAAAGACAGTGAGCTGCTGGCCATATTCCAAAAATACATCCAAGACAGTCAGTTGCTGGCCATATTCCCAAAATACAACCAAGACAGTCAGTTGCTGGCCATATTCCCTAAATACATCCAAGACAGTGAGCTGCTGGCCAGATTCCAAAAATACATCCAAGACAGTCAGCTGCTGGCCAGATTCCCAAAATACATCCAAGACAGTCAGTTGCTGGCCATATTCCCAAAATACACCCAAGACAGTCAGTTGCTGGCCATATTCCCAAAATACATCCAAGACAGTAAGCTGCTGCCCATATTCCCAAAATACTTCCAAGACAGTCAGTTGCTGGCCAGATTCCCAAAATACACCCAAGACAGTCAGCTGCTGATCAGATTCTCAAAATACACCAAAAACAGTCGGTTGCTGGCCATAAATACATTCAAGACAGACAGATACTGTCTGGATTCTGAAAATACATCCAAGACAGTGAGCTGCTGGCCAGATTCCAAAAATACATCCAAGACAGTCAGTTCCTGGCCATATTCTCAAAATACATCCAAGACAGTGAGCTGCTGACCATATTCCCAAAATACTTCCAAGACAGTCAGCTGCTGGCCAGATTCCCAAAATAAACCCAAGCCAGTCAGCTGCTGATCAGATTCCCAAAATACATTCAAGACAGACAGATACTGTCTGGATTCTGAAAATACACCCAAGAAAGTGAGCTGCTGGCCAGATTCCCAAAATACACCAAAGACAGTCAGTTGCTTGCCATATTCTCAAAATACATCCAAGACAGTGAGCTGCTGGCCAGATTCCCAAAATACATCAAAGACAGTGAGCTGCTGGACAGATTTCGAAAATACATCCAAGACAGTCAGATACTTGCCTGATTCCCAAAATACTCACCAGACAGTCAGCTGCTGATAGAATCCCAAAATACAACCAAGGCAGTGAGCTGCTGGCCAGATTTCCAAAATACACCCACAATAGTCAGATGCTGGCCAGATTCCCAAAATACACCCACGAAAGTCCCGTTTGCCAAACCCGCAATGTCTGGGAGTAAGATTTCGAAATGGCGAGAATGGTTAGACCCAATAACCGATATCGGTTTAATTAGTTCAGTCCCAACTTAAGATGGGTCAGACCCATTTACCGATCCAAAATGTCTTTGGATTGAAGTAAACACTTAGACTTGGCCCACCTGAAGTTGTTCATATACTGACATTTATAGTCATATATTTATGTATTATTAATATATTCAATATTACTTTCGCATAAACCAATTGTATTTTATATAATTCTATCATATTAACAGAAAAAAGCAGACAAAATTGAAATGTATTAATTTTATTAAAAAACAAGAATAAAAACGATGTTTAAGGTATAAGACCATGAAAGGCTTCAGTTTTTCCATCCATCAACTACTACAAAGCTGTAGGTGTTTATTGGTAGATCAGGGTATCCGTAAAATATACAATAGGTATTATACGGGGATCATACATGAACATTATTTTCATTTATTTATATCTTTTACTGTTTTTTGTTTATTCTGACTTGTGTGCATGCTTCGGTAGATCATGATCGGTTATTGGGTCTGTTATCAGATACACATTACCTCCCCATCCGAACCCGAAGTTCCTGTTGGGATCTGCGCCGAAACATTCACCGTGGGGCTGACGAGTCTTCCGCCATAGACGCTCCTGTAAAACGTGATGGTTTTATCAAAATGTCAACTTTTCACAATTAAACAGAAAGGGCAAATTTTCCTTGTAAAGAAAAGTCAAATTCAACAAACTTAAACAGGAGAAGACTACTGATCAGATGTGATACATTTTCCCGCATGCCTCGATACTGCTTTATTTTTCTTTGGGAAATATGAAGCAAGTACATCATTTGAAAAATGACGTTTACATGTGTCCATGAAAGCTGGTACTGTACCGCAACAAAAGTGAAACAACTGATGCATGTTTTACTGTTCATACTTACCTAGAATTCCGTAGAGTTTTACTTGTTAAATGTATTGGACTTCAGTATATGAAGGCACCTTTAACGTTCCCTTGATCTGAACAAAGCAAAGCATATATTTACAGTAGTATGTGAGTACTGGTAACCGTCAGGGTTCGCCATGGGCAGGAAGTACCAATCAAACTTATCTACGACGCTCTTTATGTTCGTCTGGTTGTAGTTCTTCACAAACTGCAAAGAAATACGAGTACAAGTGGTACGATGTTTAAGGTTTTAAAAGGCATCTGCTGAAGGCCATAACATTCAATACCTTGAGTAAACACAAGATAAACTAGATATATGCAGTACCCACGTGATCACTGTTAAGTTAAACAAGATAAACAAGATATATGCAATATCTACGTGGTCACTGTTAATTAAAATAAAGATAAACAATATATATGCTATACCCACGTGATCACAGTTAAGTTAAAACAAGATGAACTAGATATATGCAATACCCACGTGATCACTGTTAAGTTAAAACAAGATGAACTAGATATATGCAATATCTTCGTGATCACTGTTAAGTAAAATTAAGATGAACTAGATATATGCAATATCTACGTGATCACTGTTAAGTAAAAACAAGATGAACTAGATATAAGCAATATCTACCATATCACTGTTAAGTTAAAACAAGATGAACTAGATTTAAGCAATATCTACGTGATCACTCTTAAGTTAGAACAAGATGAACTAGATATATGCAATATCTACGTGATCACTGTTAAGTTAGAACAAGATGAACTAGATACATGCAATATCTACGTGATCACTGTTGACGTGCAGAAGAAACTACATTATAATCGATGATCATGCAGTACCTAACAAAAGTCTCCCCCAATAATATTTTGACCCTAATAAGACATATGAAAGCGGGATACCGCTGGATTATATATATGTTAATGATGGACATTTTTTATCCTGCTATAATTTCCTCATTTCTACATGCATACATGTTTAAAAGAGCGCCATACACAAGAATAACGACTGTGCACAATTAATAATATAATAGATTTTAAAGGAAACACGATATCGACAAAACTCTTATTCGCAAATGTAATATTCTCGGCTGTGTGGCAAACATGTACTTAAGAGAACTTTCAATTAAATTTCAAAATTGTAAAGATAACATCTAATGTCAAACACGAAACTGAGATCTTTTAGGGAAAGTGGTAAAGATACAAGTTCTTGTTTTTAGCTCAGCATTTCTGAATATTTTATCTTAAAATTTGTATAAGGAAGTATCTGAGGATGTTAGCTATAAAAAATCAAATATAACCGCCACCCGGCCGGTCTTGTCTTAAATTTCCTGGCACGGACATTATCTCAAAATCTTTACAGCCATTGTTCTGCCATTTTATATGTGATTGTCACTACAAGAGGAGGAACCGTGCCAGAGTCCAGAAAATTCAGAAGTCAATATAACCGCCGGATAGCATTCTTATAGTGTGCATGCATTATATCAAGAACTGTTTCAGCTAGCTGTTGCTGTGAAATTGTAGACGAAGAGGATACGTCCCATGAAAGTTCACAACCTTCAGAAATCGAATATGGCAGACTGGCAGGAATCTTGAATATCCTTTTGAATGCATTATCATGAGAACCATTCTAGTATTTGTCATCCAATTTGCCACTAATTTTTTGATTTCCTGTCGCCTGCGTTATTGTAAGAATTGTTCAACATGTGCCGTCAACATTTTTCTGAAAAATGGACAGTGTAAGAGTATATGTGCTATCAAACTTTGAAACTCGTTAGAAATTCCATCATGGTCCTTGCGGCAGCAATATCTGAGTTCCATTCATGAGGCAGATTATATATTTTCATGTATATTTGTGTAGAACAAAGAGCAGAAAAAAGGGGCAACTTAGGCTGTATTTAGTTTCAGATCCCCTCTCACCTCGCACTGATCCATCCCAAAGTTTTAGGATATGTTCCCTAGTACACAATTCACCATGTAAGAAGTACCAGACAACTTGTGGAGCTATAGTGTGTTGACATATTAGCAAGCAAAAAATGTACAACGCTGATCACATAACGTCAGCTAGCCATCTTCTTTGTGCGGGCAATAATGACCTTTATGGACAAATACACCTTCTGTGAGGCAGCTGTTTGCATAGATCATTTAACTGTTCCTTTATATGAAAATATCATGTTCTCCTGCGTGTTTGCATTAGATCTTCTATCCCATCTGCCCCCCCCCCCCGGTGCTTTTTTTAATAATTTTTTAAAGGATTTTTTTAATATTAATGGGAATATGTAATCGGGGCATTTAGGTTATACCAGTAAAAACATTAAAATCTTTACAGACACAAGACAAAACAATGGAAAATGTTAAATGCTGGTTATTATTTAATTCTTGTCCCACTTTTCATTATCCTTGATTGACTTAAAATTATATTCAAATTAGTGTTAGTATTTGCCAAGGAAAGAAAATCACAAAAATGTAAGTTTTATTTGCACAGTCACAACATAAGCTGTTATATTCGGATGAGCAAGATTGGTACAGCCTTCTTTTTAAAACATTCTTTTTTAAAACAGTAATCCCTGAGTATGAGTAACAGCCGGGTTACACTTCCAATATAATGCAAGCTTAACTTAATGATTCAGATTATAATGAAGATCTTTATGATATTTTTTATGATATCTCATGGAATATTTGAGGCTTTTATGCAGAAGCTGAATGTACATGATTGAATGTAGCCCAGTTTTGTTTAATATTTGATTTTTATTAACCATTTATTGACGTACTAGCTAAGAAAATGAAATGTGCCTTTTGTAACAAAGCAATGTAATTGAATGTAATTTAAAGTCTTGCACTTCTTTTTTCCGAATTAAGCCATATTTTTCCATATAATTACTATTGTGATATTAATAACGGCAATAAAAAGAACAACAAAATTGCTGACTTTATAAAGTGAGGATCGAGAAAGTCAATATTAAGGTTAAGGAGCACATACAAAAATTCCTCTAGGTTACTTTTAACTTTTCTGCATGACATGGCACATTGTGATAAAATAATCGTTAATGTTAAAATCCACAAAGCCTTCTGTATGTTACCAGAATCATATCTATTTTTTTGTGTTTAAGTCTAAAAGAATCTTAACTCTTACTGCTCGTCCGTTTTACTATTTAATGATCTCTCCAACAAACACATGAATAATAAATTAACATTTACGTGAGTATAATTAAATCATTATCTGTATCCATATTTGGTAAATATAAAATTTAAATATTATAACCTGTCGTGAGAAACATTACTTTATTTACGTTTTGATGACTATGAAAGAAATTACATTTGTTTATGAATAACCTCGAGGTCATCATCTGTATACCCTTTAATTTTAATGGTTTTGTCCATTTAATTCAAACAAATATGACATAAACTCAAAATGATTCTTTCCCAAACCAATAGGTCGTATTATATAAAACTCTAAACTCAGATTAAGATCACAAGGAAGTTTTTTTTCAGCTGTTTAAAGCAATTTACAAAAACAAAGTATATATAAGCTATTTTGTAAAGTGAAATAACTATAATTTGCAAGCTAATTTCTATACAGTTCTGACAAACGTACATCATTTCTCCATGGCATTTGAAGACGGGGTACATGTAAAGAAATATATTGTTAAAACAAGATGATAAGACCTGTATTAATTACCTTGTGATTGTTAATATGGTCATTTCTTGAATTCTTAATCCTTGGCCAAGAATTATGTAATTATGCGCAGTTTGATATTAAATTTGTAATTGTCATTTCTATAATTCATCAGTATTGATTTAAATGAACCGTCATTTGTTATGAATCAAGAGCTGATTGTAGAAGGAAATAAGTGTTTAAAAACCTGTACGAGCGGGAGCTATATACCCCACAACTCACATGATTAGGCTACCTATTACCGTAGCTCTTGGTAAGGAATAATCAACACTTATCCACCGCTGAATTTGTTGAATCAGCACACACATTTGCAATAATATGTGCGTATTCTCACGCCATTAGTGCATTGTGGCTGAATACATTTTTCTTGCTAAAATCTCCTGGCACACAGACTTCAGTTCACACGAAGGCATATCTCCAGTTAACCTGATTTATGCATTGTTTTGTTCTGCATATCCACGTGCGTTTAATTACCATAACAATACTGCATGGCCAGAGGTCGGATCTTGCACAACTTCAGGTGACAGGAAAGAAGAAATACAAAAGACACCAGTTGGATGCTTAAAAATCTTGATTTGTGAAGTCACGCGGTATGGCCAACAGGTGGCGTGCCCGCTAGTTTTGTAATTTGTAATACTGATTTCGCCAGGTGAAAGCTTTTCACCACTTATGTACAGGAGTATAGTTATGATTCTAATATCAGAATGAAATAATGGTAGATATCATAATATTTGAAGGAGAAAAGCACTATATAACACTATATGTTCATATAGTGTGTATTATTAAATGTGTATATTTAACATACCAGGTATGTGAAAAGGTCTTTGTAATATAAACGCAGAGTATAATTTTAGACAAGCCCAAAATGTTCAGAGCAAACAATTTGTGCCTTTAGTATGTAAAGGCATTCCTAAAATAACCTATGTTATGCTCTTATCCCTGTTTACGTTGTTTTATTTTTCGGTTGCTGTTTTATTTTTTTTTCTACATTTTTCTACAAAGAATACTCAGCGTAGGTCAGCTGAGGTCGAATAAAAAGCTGATAGTTTGTGGACGCGTCCTGGCTTTCTGGAGCTTTTGGAGTGTACACATCTTCCTGTCTCTCTTCTTAAGCATACACTTTGTCAGTTTTTGTGTGTTGTTATTTTGCCTTATAATAATGCCGACGTTCTCCAACGGAGCAAAAATTGGAAAAGCTCTGGACAACGTTACATAATCAAGCGCTCAGGCGCGTTTAAAAACGGAGCACAACTTTCACCAACGTTTATTTCAAAACTTTGGCAGATTTTCAGGATGTTGAAAAGTTTCAATGACCATGACGTTCGCCACCGCTCGCCAACGAACGTCAATTTTCATCAGCTCTTACCAGCGGATCGAGCTAGACGTTTACCCAAACGTCGGTAAACGTCGGCTAAAACGTCATAGTGTGAATCCAGTTTAGAGCAGGTCTTGACGGTGGGTTGTTATGTTTATAAATTCTGGTGCATTTTTTTCTGCAAAATTAAGTTGAATTACCAAAAAGCATATCTGAACTAAACCCTCAACTAGCGGCCCATGGCCATGATTCTCAGCTGAATTCAGGGAAAATTTAACAATAGGCAACATGGCCCACAGAGTGCTGTCCAAAATTAAGGAAAAAAATGCGAAGAAAATAGGGAAAAAAGTCCAGATGGCGCCACCAGTCTGCAGGAACTGATGAAACCCTTCATGATCAATAATCATGCAAAGAATCATGGTGATCAAAGCAGTAGTTATTCGGATACTGGAGCTTTTGTATCAAACTTTTAATTATTCTGAATGGTACCTAAGAGCCCCATAGCTCTGAGGATATTGGTAACAGAGACATAATTTCATGTTTCCAAGGATATATTTCATGGACCTCCCCAAAAATCAAGTTAGAAGATTCCAGGTACAGCAGTTCCGACTGTGCCCTGTTAACGGACGGACGGACCGCCGGACGGACGACAGACGAGGAGTGATCGCTATAGCTCAGATGACTTTCAGTCAGCTGAGCTGAAAAAGTGTGTATTTTAACATTTATCTTTGACCAACCGATCCTCTAAGACTGCAGGTTATTATATTCAGTCCCTAAGTCATTTATGTGTTGGCCATACAGTCATGCTTTTTGTAGCCTGTTAAATGATTAACTCCATCACGTGTGGTCGATTCTCTATCAGGAATCACATGATTTACTTTTGCGTGTGTAAGTCCATTAGACCGAGAAAGTGCCTGATGTAAATGGGTTCCGCTCCTTTATATATTTGTCATTTGATTGTAACGTGCCTGTGCGTTAGTTTTCTTGAGTGTGTTAGTCGTTTGGTCTTAAACGCGCCTGTGTTTCATTGGTCACAAGATTTCCTCCCGTGTGTGTTATTCATTAGGCCGTGGACGTGCCTGTGTTTTAGTGATCACTAGATTTCCTCCCGTGTGTGTTAGTCATTAGGCGTTGGACGTTTCTGCGTGTTAGCGGTCACTAGATTTCCTCCCGTGTGTGTTAGTCATTAGGTCGTGGACGTGCCTGTGTTTTAGTGGTCACCCTGACACTGGCACGCATTTTTCCCCGCAATGCCGCGCAATGCATCGTGGCAAGGCGTGCCATTTCGGTGCTACGAAGGGGAGCGTGCAGCCGTATTTGCGGCCTGTTCGCGAACTGTACATGCATAATTTAAGCAATGTCTACGAATGCAGGTACAAAATTAGGCCGCATTGTCACACATTGACTCGCAGTGGCACTACTTGTTTACGTATAGTTAAGTATTGTTCGCGCATTGTTCACGTTTACCATATCGCATTGTCCCGCAATGTCCCGCATGCGCACGACACTCACAGTTCCTGCTGTCTTCCGGCATGAACACGCACTGCCCCGACACGACGTCGTCGGGGCAACTTCTTGTCACGTTTTGTCCCAATTGGCGGCACGCTATATATATATATATATATATATATATATATATATATATATATATATATATATATATATATATATATATATATAGCGAAGGTAAAGATAAACAGTGACGCCTTTAAGATAGACTAACTAGTTTATTAACATGCGTGTTAATAAACTAGTTAGTCTATCTAAAAGGCGTCACTGTTTATCTTTACCTTCGCTTCAACTATATACTAACACGGCTATACCACTTTATATATATATATAACGTGAAGGTTTCACAACTAGCTTCATTCCTCGATTCGCTGTGTTTGATGATGCAGAATGCCAGAGACACTGCTATTGCAGAACAGAGAAGATGTCTTTATCTGGCAGCTGCAGGACTATTTCGTTTTGAAGGACTGGAGAAAAGGCATCAAGAGGAAGAGCATGACACGCATTGACACGCACCGTCGGCAGTGTTAGCGCCCAGTTCGCGCAGTGTCTCCGCTTGGTTCACGCGAGTGTGCACATGGTACGAAAATTGATGCGTGCCGAATTTTTGAAAATTTCAAAATTCTACCTACGACATGGCACGCACCCCGCACCCTTCACACATTCCCGTCGCTCGTTCACGAAGACTTTATTCATTGGCACGACGCATTGCGCGTCATGGCGGGAACAAAAAATCGTGCCAGTGTCAGGGTGGCAGTATAGTACAGTTGTAACATGACCTCACATAAATTGCAACTAAAGGTATCTCATTTGTTTTGTACCCCCAGAATGTATCCTTTTGAACAAGTGAAAAACTACTAAATTACAATCCAGGGGGAAAGTAGGGAAATTTGGGTATTTCTAAGATGGCCACCAGAAGGCCTAGAAACCATCAGTTTTAATAAATCAAATGGGTCAAACAAAATTTTCAGGGTTTTTTTTTGCGAAATCTAATTCTTGTCTTTATTTACTAATTTTAGGACTCCTAAGGCCCATATGTGCGGGTTGATGTGGATACGGGCTGAGACAGGAGTTTTAATTTTTGATACAAGGCATGCGGTGGAATGTACTGCAGCGCACACCTATCCTGTTGCACTGATATCTAGGTAACAGCCGACAATCTAATCATTAGGCAGCGAATGATGATTTAACACAAAAGACTTCATGTAAGCTCAACATCGAACTGAACGTCCGTCTCTGTTATAAAGAGGCATTTCCTGTATCCTGTACAAGATGGCATTGTCCAGTAACCAAGAAATTCGACAGAAATGCAGAGGAATGTAACAATATTTCGAGTTAAAAGGGATTTTTTTCGCACATGGTAGGTGCTATTAGAAAGTATACCTAAAAGCTAATGATTGTTCTGGTCTATATCAAGTTATAGGGCACTTGTAGGCCGTGAGGCGTTGTCAAAAATTATGAAAATCTTTGCATCTTAATAGCGCCTTACAGTGCGGTTCTTGCTGAAGGGTGTATGGGCACTCAAACGCTAAGTACTTTAGTCGCTGACTCTCTAATTATATGGGATTGGAAAGGGGAGGGGGGGGGGGGCGGTTCTAGCGCGACATCTTGCCTGGAGAGACAGCACTGGTGATCCTCTACAGCGGGAAGTTAATGTGAGAAGGTGACAACATTAGGAGCAGCAAAGTATGATATCTGACTTGTATAAGGAATGGATGGGACCTGTAAGAGCACTTAAACCAACATAGTAGGGATGGCAGTAATTAATGTAACACGGGGTTTATGCCACTTCAGACCGACCAGGCGCCTGCTCTTGAAAATCTCCAACAGGTTATTAGATGCTACTGTCAGACTGACTTAAGCACCTTTAGATGCACGTACAGAAACAATCACATAGAGTGCACCCGGGCTTGTGTAAGCTGTGCAGAAACAATCACATAGACTGCACCAAGGCTTGTGTAAGCTGTGCAGAAACAATCACATAGAGTGCACCCGGGCTTGTGTAAGCAGTGCAGAAACAATCACATAGACTGCACCCGGGCTTGTGTAAGCTGTGCAGAAACAATCACATAGACTGCACCCGGGCTTGTGTAAGCTTTGCAGAAACAATCACATAGAGTGCACCCGGGCTTGTGTAAACTGTGTAGAAACAATCACATAGAGTGCACCCGGGCTTGTGTAAGCAGTGCAGAAACAATCACATAGAGTGCACCCGGGCTTGTGTAAGCAGTGCAGAAACAATCACATAGACTGCACCCGGGCTTGTGTAAGCTGTGCAGAAACAATCACATAGAGTGCACCCGGGCTTGTGTAAGCTGTGCAGAAACAATCACATAGACTGCACCCGGGCTTGTGTAAGCTGTGTAGAAACAATCACATAGACTGCACCCGGGCTTGTGTAAGCTGTGCAGAAACAATCACATAGAGTGCACCCGGGCTTGTGTAAGCTGTGCAGAAACAATCACATAGAGTGCACCCGGGCTTCTGTAAGCTGTGCAGAAACAATCACATAGAGTGCACCAAGGCTTGTGTAAGCAGTGCAGAAACAATCACATAGAGTGCACCCGGGCTTGTGTAAGCTGTGCAGAAACAATCACATAGACTGCACCCGGGCTTGTGTAAGCAGTGCAGAAACAATCACATAGAGTGCACCAAGGCTTGTGTAAGCTGTGTAGAAACAATCACATAGACTGCACCAAGGCTTGTGTAAGCAGTGCAGAAACAATCACATAGACTGCACCAAGGCTTGTGTAAGCTGTGCAGAAACAATCACATAGAGTGCACCAAGGCTTGTGTAAGCAGTGCAGAAACAATCACATAGAGTGCACCCGGGCTTCTGTAAGCTGTGCAGAAACAATCACATAGAGTGCACCAAGGCTTGTGTAAGCAGTGCAGAAACAATCACATAGAGTGCACCCGGGCTTGTGTAAGCTGTGCAGAAACAATCACATAGACTGCACCAAGGCTTGTGTAAGCAGTGCAGAAACAATCACATAGAGTGCACCAAGGCTTGTGTAAGCTGTGTAGAAACAATCACATAGACTGCACCAAGGCTTGTGTAAGCAGTGCAGAAACAATCACATAGACTGCACCAAGGCTTGTGTAAGCTGTGCAAAAACAATCACATAGAGTGCACCAAGGCTTGTGTAAGCTGTGCAGAAACGATCACATAGACTGCACCCGGGCTTGTGTAAGCTGTGCAGAAACAATCACATAGACTGCACCAAGGCTTGTGTAAGCAGTGCAGAAACAATTACATAGAGTGCACCCGGGCTTGTGTAAGCAGTGCAGAAACAATCACATAGACTGCACCCGGGCTTGTGTAAGCTGTGCAGAAACAATCACATAGAGTGCACCAAGGCTTGTGTAAGCAGTGCAGAAACAATCACATAGACTGTACCAGGGCTTGTGTAAGCAGTGCAGAAACAATCACATAGAGTGCACCAAGGCTTGTGTAAGCAGTGCAGAAACAATCACATAGAGTGCACCAGGGCTTGTGTAAGCAGTGCAGAAACAATCACATAGAGTGCACCCGGGCTTGTGTAAGCTATGCAGAAACAATCACATAGACTGCACCCGAGCTTGTGTAAGCAGTGCAGAAACAATCACATAGAGTGCACCAAGGCTTGTGTAAGCTGTGTAGAAACAATCACATAGACTGCACCAAGACTTGTGTAAGCAGTGCAGAAACAATCACATAGACTGCACCAAGGCTTGTGTAAGCTGTGCAGAAACAATCACATAGAGTGCACCAAGGCTTGTGTAAGCAGTGCAGAAACAATCACATAGAGTGCACCCGGGCTTCTGTAAGCTGTGCAGAAACAATCACATAGAGTGCACCAAGGCTTGTGTAAGCAGTGCAGAAACAATCACATAGAGTGCACCCGGGCTTGTGTAAGCTGTGCAGAATCAATCACATAGACTGCACCAAGGCTTGTGTAAGCAGTGCAGAAACAATCACATAGAGTGCACCAAGGCTTGTGTAAGCTGTGTAGAAACAATCACATAGACTGCATCAAGGCTTGTGTAAGCAGTGCAGAAACAATCACATAGACTGCACCAAGGCTTGTGTAAGCTGTGCAGAAACAATCACATAGAGTGCACCAAGGCTTGTGTAAGCTGTGCAGAAACAATCACATAGACTGCACCCGGGCTTGTGTAAGCTGTGAAGAAACAATCACATAGACTGCACCAAGGCTTGTGTAAGCAGTGCAGAAACAATCACATAGAGTGCACCCGGGCTTGTGTAAGCTGTGCAGAAACAATCACATAGACTGCACCCGGGCTTGTGTAAGCTGTGCAGAAACAATCACATAGAGTGCACCAAGGCTTGTGTAAGCAGTGCAGAAACAATCACATAGACTGCACCAGGGCTTGTGTAAGCAGTGCAGAAACAATCACATAGAGTGCACCAAGGCTTGTGTAAGCAGTGCAGAAACAATCACATAGAGTGCACCAGGGCTTGTGTAAGCAGTGCAGAAACAATCACATAGACTGCACCCGGGCTTGTGTAAGCTGTGGGGGAACAAACACTATGGTATGAGGATGGACAAAATGACAGCTAAAGCCCCGTTCACACCTATCCGTTTTTTTCCTTCCCCACCCGCATCCGCTTCCGTCATCCGTCGTCCGCCATCCGTTGTCTCTGTTCACACCTATCCGCGCTTTTTCCGTCCGCACCCGCTCTCATCACATTTGTTTCATAAAAATTACACTATTATCTTTCACGTATGTTCATACAATATATATATAATAACAAATAATGTATTACCCTCATAATCTTAAATTTCACGAAACTCGTGTAATTGAGGGTTAGAACTGTGAATCATACTGAAACCCCGTTTCCACAAGGGCGCTTAAATTATTCTCCATACATTATGTTTAAATTATAATTATAAATATATATATATATATATACATATATATATATATATATTATATACTTTATATAATAGGCTATATTTTATTTTTCGTGGGCTTAATAGTTAATGTATATTATATTCATCGACTTATCGGTCTTTATTCCAAATAACCCCGCCCCCGCTCCTTTGGTGATTTATATGATTCTATTTATAACATTGCTTTAATTATATCAATTAACAATTAAAGCTTTCCCCAGCGGGATTGTGAGGCACGCGCAAGTTCCAAATCTGATTCTATTTTTACATTGCTTTAATTATATCAATTAATCATTAAAGCTTTCCCGAGCGGGATTGTGAGGGACGCGCAAGTTCCAAATTTTCATAGTGAAAAAAACCGCTTTTGTCATTTTCTATCAAGCACAAGCACATTCCAGAATATCCCCTTTTATATGACGTCATAATATGGATTCCCGTCCGCACCCGTCGTCCGCTTTCGTCGTGAATCGGTCCGATTTGTGCGGACGGTGTGACGGGTGCGGGTGCGGAAGCGGATAGGTGTGAATGCGCTATGTAATTTTAACTACCTCAAATTTGACGGACGACGGATGACGGAAGCGGGTGCGGGTGCGGAAGGAAAGAACGGATAGGTGTGAACGCCCCTTTATTTAACATGTAATCACTACATATCTAATTGTATTTATTGATCTGGTGATTAAAACAAGGGTCCCATGGGTTACGGTGCTCAGCTGAAGCTGACCTTGAAGGTAAATATCTAAAATAAAAACTAACAAAGATGAAGTCTGAGGAAATATATATAGAAAGGCCAAGTGTTGGTTGATTTATTTGATTTATATGATTTATTTGAATTGATGAGTAAGGAACTGTTGCAAAATATTTTTTTTGTGATCTAACGATGTGTTTTCTGATGTTGAAACTGAAGCATCGGAACATTTTGTAAGCATAAGATCTACACTATTACCATGATCAGCTGTTTGCTCTTTGATATGTTGTTGATAGTTCTGCAGGTGACACGTTTGTCTAATTAAATCGTATTTCTTTATTATACCATTTTTTCAATTTTATAAATTTAATAGAATTGCAATATAGCTAACGCCCTGAGTCCACTGGTGCAAGGACTTGAAGACTGGAGGGACCTTTTTATGGCTATCAATGGTGGGAGCTACAACATCTTTGCCTTTACGTACAGGATATACAATTTAATTCAACAGTGGGAAAAAAAGTTGATTAATAATTACGGAATATCTAAAAATGGACAGACGGATAGGTAGACAAACAAGGATGAACATGGATGATTATTTCCTATTCTCCTGAGGCAGAAAAATAATGAACAAAATTTTGCAATAGAAATCTCTCTTTGTTATATACCAAATTTTTGTAAGGTTAATAAATTTTATACATTTATAACATCTATATCTAAATATATGAGTTGCTTTCAAATTTCAGACCTCAATAGCTGAAACCCATATACATAAAGCATATATGTTAATTGAACATTGTTTATATATAAAAAAACTTATTCATAATTATTAAATATTTCAAAATAGGCAAAGACATGGGGAAAAACGCTGACCATTTTATTTCCCGTTCTGCTGATGCTGAAAATAATGAAAAAAGTTTGCATTGGATCATCATTTTTATGTTATATCATTTTCTTTTATTTATTAATTTTAAACCTTTGCAATAAAACATGTTTATCTTAGTTAAATAGAAAATTCTAAATGTCATTATCATTTATCCCCTATTTTGCTCAATAAATATCACATTATGCATACTTATGGATTTAATTATATTTTGAATCATTATTTGGTTAAAATTATCTTAAAAGAAATTAATGTCTTTAAAATGCCACAAAATCACAATATGGCATCTTCTAGGTAACAATGAAGACCGAAAAGCTTTAAAGTTATGGAAGGTCAAACAATAACAGTTCAACAGTGGGCTGTCTGCAGACTGAAAAATGCAAGTACAAGAAAAAAAAACTCCAATAACTAGCCCTATTTTTGTTCTTTTATTTATTTAAATTTCAGGTATTGAAAGATTAATTCCTTATGGGTACTTGCTTTGAAAACTAAAATACAGTGCTTCGGCAAATAAAAGATGCCATGGTCAAAGTTGGCCAACACTTTACGGTATTTAATTTTTTGATAATCAACTGTAAGATTTACATAATTGTGATCGTATTTTTGCGGAGAACTTAATCCTGATAAAATAAAACGGTCTTAAACTTTACCAGTTACCATGTTAAGAAAGATAATATATTTCTTGCTATTTCGATCAGGTACCTAATATTCTGGTCCATAACATGTAAAAAGAAAGTAAAATTTACCTAAATTTTCATGTACATGTAGGAAATATATAGAGAAATAATGAAAATTATGATTTTTTAAAGCATGAACAAAGGCAGATAAGTGATTTTGATATCAGGCAGTCCTGAACTGTATCTGTGGGTTTTCTTTTGAAAATTGAGGTTTTACCTTAATTTATGTAAGTCACAAGCGCCCAGGTGGAAGAACTTATTTTGGATTCGTAAGTCTAACGGTTGCAAAACGTGCCAGTGTAACAGACAGACAGGCGGACAGTCGAATGGTGACTTATAGTCAGCTGAGCTAAAAATCGTAATCACCATTTTGGAAAGTGTTAAAGTTTTTCCGAGACCTAAAGTTATTTTTGTCATTTTCAGATACTATTGGTTATGATGTCCTTTGAATTAAAAGATTTATAATTTTTTTTATATCTAGACCATAGCATATTATAGTTCATGAAATACCCTTAATTTCAAAACAAGTTTAACAAGAATAAGCATGATGGTAACCCAGAAATCATTATTACAAGTCTGTTTGAACACTGACGTATGGTCAAATAAAAGGTATTTTTTTCTTGGTCAAACTTGAGGATTTTCAAACTTCCCCCAACACTTTGCTTAGGGTTTTTTTTCTGATATAAAGGTCATACTCAAGAATCAAAATCAATTGATTTTGCTTTTTTTTTTGCAATTTGTGTAAGATTAACCACATATTTCGGGTAAAATGCCGATACTACTAGTCATTAGGCCGTGGACGTTCCTGTGTGTTAGTGAGTACCTCCTTGATGATCCAGATGGCGGTGGCCGGGGAGATCCATTCACGGGCGTGGATCCCAGAGTCGATCCAGATGGAACGTCTGGCCGAGCCGTTGCCTGTCACCTGGTACACGAGGAATCACGTGATTACAAAACCCAACGTAAATCTGTCAAATCTTATTCATTATCTTTTCTGGTATTTTTAACATTTAGCAGTATTTCATTATGGTTTTAGTAGCTTAAAGATAACTAAAGTTAAAAAAATGAATATAATCTGCATAAAGAAAGAAAGGGCATTTTGATTATATGTGGGTGATATCTTTATTGTAATTTAGTTTTTTTTTTAATACCAATGCTTTTGAAAACAACATTACGTAGGCCTGAATCCTAATGTTGATTAACTTCTTAATTCCAAATACAATGTGACAAGTATGATCATGGAAACTTTATTCCTTTGTTACCTTGAGAACCTTCATGTCCCGGCCCTCGTATGACTGGCCGATGGTTGACACAGAGCAACGCGACCCGCACTCAGCGGCAATACTGTCAATCCAGTTGTTAATCTGCGTACACACAAATTAATAATTAATCATGGAAATTTTGTAAGAAAAAAAAAACAGTAATGCACGTCTCAAAACCGGGTTTTCTCCAGATCAATTTTCCGGGTCTTGGTATCACAGGGCCTAGCCTCTTTCTCGGAGCAAAATTATCTAGATCTCAAGAAGATCAACTTGTATGTGAAGTTTGCACCATACAGAGCACACGTGTGTGATTTGATCAGTTTATTATAAAGTGTGACAATACTGAGCACACGTGTGTGATTTGATCAGGTTGTTATAAAGTGTGCACCATACAGAGCTGACGTGTGTGATTTGATCAGTTTGTTATAAAGTTTGCACGATGCAGAGCACACGTATGTTATTTGATCAGTTTAATATAAATTGTGTACCATACAGAGCTGACCTGTGTGATTTGATAAGTTTGATACAACTTTGGTAGCACCATGTTTACCAATTTTAGTAAATTTTGAAATATAAAATTTTTAATTTTTATGGTGCATCTTCGACAAATTCCCTATATTTCCCTATATTCTCAATTTTAAAGAAACTAAAACACATAAAAAGTGAGTTTTCAAGAGCGATTCGCGAAGTATGCGAATGTCGAAAAAATGGCTGAGTCCAACATTATATTTTTTTTCTTAAAATGTTGGCATAACATGCGCGGGGGTTCGGAAGCGTCGTCAATTGTTCGCGGAGGTCGTTTTTACTTGAAATTTAAAAATGTTTAACATTTTACGTGTCGTGATTTGCTCGTGAATGTTAAACTTTCCAACATTCACATTCTTCGCGAATCATTCGCGTGCCCCGTGAAACCCTACTTAAGTTGTTAAACTGTTTGATATGCCTAAGCTAATCGCTTTAAAAATGTATCATGCAAATGATATTACATATACATACAAGAAATTCAAACCACAACATAAACATATAAGAACAAAAAATACAAACTACGTAATTATCATGGTATAAACAACAAATATTAACCACGTCATAATCATAGTATAAATATGGAATACTAAGCGCGTCTTTATAAAAAAAAATGCTAACCAAATCATATTCATGGTACAAACAAGAAAAACTTACCACGTCATAATCATATGGTACAAACATGAAATACTGACCACGTCATAATCATGGTACAAACATGAAATACTGACCACGTCATAATCATGGTACAAACATGAAATACTGACCACGTCATAATCATGGTAACTTTCGTAGTCGATGTTCTGCGGGGACGGGATTTTCTTGTTGGATTTTGCCTGACGGTCGATCTCACTGTGGTAGGTAAACATGGACTCCTTATTAATACTGACGTACAAAGCACACCCAGTGAAAGTATAGACACGAAATATAACAAAATTCAGCTCGAACATTGTAATACTGATCAGTTGACACGTCTTTTCATAGCTAATAATTCAGGGTAGAGGGCAATACAAAGCATTTCCTAAGGTTCACAGTTGTTTCTAATGGATGGGTCGATTGACGGACAAAAGTATGAGCAATCAATCATTTTCGTGCGGCATTGTTTTTAGAGTAATTTTGATACCCCTCTTATCTCCTGTAACTCTGCAAAAATATATATAAAAACATTTTAAGAAAATCAGTTCAAATGATTATTAATCTAATATTTCACAGAAAGAAAGTCTGGTTATGAGGAGCTGTTCGAATGTAGACAGGAAGTCCGGTTATGAGGAGCTGTTCGAATGTAGATAGGAAGTCTGGTTATGATGAGCTGTTCGAATGTAGATAGAAAGTCTGTTTTGAGGCGCTGTTCGAATATAAACAGGAACTCCGGTTATGAGGAGCTGTTCGAATGTAGATAGGAAGTCTAGTTATGAGGAGCTGTTCGAATATAGATAGGAAGTCTGGTTATGAGGAGCTGTTCGAATGTAGACAGGAAGTCTGGTTATGAGGAGCGCTGTTTGAATGTAGATAGGAATTCTAGTTATAAGGAGCTGTTCGAATGTAGATAGGACGTCTAGTTATGAGGAGCTGTTCGAATGTAGATAGGAAGTCTGGTTATGAGGAACTGTTCGAATGTAGATAGGAAGTCTAGTTATGATGAGCTGTTCGAATGTAGATAGGAAGTCTGGTTATGAGGAGCTGTTCGAATGTAGATAGGAAGTCTAGTTATGATGAGCTGTTCGAATGTAGATAGGAATTCTAGTTATGAGGCGCTGTTCGAATGTAGATAGGAAGTTTGGTCATGAGGAGCTGTTCGAATGTAGATAGGAAGTCTAGTTATGATGAGCTGTTCGAATGTAGATAGAAAGTCTAGTTATGAGGAGATGTTCGAATGTATATAGGAAGTCTAGTTATGATGAGCTGTTCGAATGTAGATAGGAAGTCTGTTTTGAGGCGCTGTTCGAATATAAACAGGAACTCCGGTTATGAGGAGCTGTTCGAATGTAGATAGGAAGTCTAGTTATGAGGAGCTGTTCGAATATAGATAGGAAGTCTGGTTATGAGGAGCGCTGTTCGAATGTAGATAGGAATTCTAGTTATGAGGAGCTGTTCGAATGTAGATAGAAAGTTTGTTTATGAGGAGCTGTTCGAATGTATATAGGAAGTCTGGTTATGAGGAGCTGTTCGAATGTAGATAGGAAGTCTGGTTATGAGGAGCTGTTCGAATGTAGATAGGAAGTCTGGTTATGAGGAGCTGTTCGAATGTAGTTAGGAAATCTGGTTATGAGGAGCTGTTCGAATATGAACAGGAACTCCGGTTATGAGGAGCTGTTCGAATGTAGATAGGAAGTCTATTTATGAGGAGCTGTTCGAATATAGATAGGAAGTCTGGTTATGAGGAGCGCTGTTCGAATGTAGATAGGAATTCTAGTTATGAGGAGCTGTTCGAATGTAGATAGAAAGTTTGTTTATGAGGAGCTGTTCGAATGTAGATAGGAAGTCTGGTTATGAGGAGCTGTTCGAATGTAGATAGAAAGTCTAGTAATGAGGAGATGTTCGAATGTAGATAGGAAGTCTAGTTATCATGAGCTGTTCGAATGTAGATAGAAAGTCTGTTTTGAGGCGCTGTTCGAATATAAAGAGGAACTCCGGTTATGAGGAGTTGTTCGAATGTAGATAGGAAGTCTAGTTATGAGGAGCTGTTCGAATATAGATAGGAAGTCTGGTTATGAGGAGCGCTGTTCGAATGTAGATAGGAATTCTAGTTATGAGGAGCTGTTCGAATGTAGATAGAAAGTTTGGTTTTGAGGAGCTGTTCGAATGTAGATAGGAAGTCTGGTTATGAGGAGCTGTTCGAATGTAGATAGAAAGTCTAGTTATGAGGAAATGTAGATAGGACGTCTAGTTATGAGGAGCTGTTCGAATGTAGATAGGACGTCTAGTTATGAGGAGCTGTTCGAATGTAGAAAAAACGTCTGGTTATGAGGAGCTGTTCGAATATTAACAGGAAGTCCGATTATGAGGATGTAGATAGGAAGTCTGGTTATGAGGAGCTGTTCGAATGTAGATAGGAAGTCTAGTTATGATGAGCTGTTTGAATGTAGAAAGGAAGTCTGGTTATGAGGAGCTGTTCGAATGTAGATAGAAAGTCTAGTTATGAGGAGATGTTCGAATGTAGATAGGAAGTATAGTTATGATGAGCTGTTCGAATGTAGATAGAAAGTCTGTTTTGAGGCGCTGTTCGAATATAAACAGGAACTCCGGTTATGAGGAGCTGTTCGAATGTAGATAGGAAGTCTAGTTATGAGGAGCTGTTCGAATATAGATAGGAAGTCTGGTTATGAGGAGCTGTTCGAATGTAGATAGTAAGTCTGGTTATGAGGATGTAGATAGGAAGTCTGGTTATGAGGAGTTGTTCGAATGTATATAGGAAGTCTGGTTATGAAGTGCTGTTCGAATTGCTTAAATTTTATTAATGCAAAGCCACTTTATTATATTTAAAGTAAATATAATCAAATTCACTGTTTAAAACTACAGTTTCTAAATTTTTTAGCCACAAACTTCATCAGACCATATTTTGTTCATTACTATACAAAAACAATCTAAAAAGCCATTTATAACCTTTAATCTGCTCCCGTTTGTATAAGACCCTTATCTATCATCCGTTTTTATATAATTTTTGTCATAAAATACATTCGCAATTAAATTAATATTTAAATGGTTTACTCGTGACTAACGTTAATTTACAATCATTATTTGGATCGTTATTTGGGTATATAATTTTCCACATACAATGCCTGAAGCTGACCAGAATTTTCATTTAAATATGTTTAACATTTTTAATTGAATACAAGAAATAGTTACCCAAGGGTAACAAAGCGGCAGTTTTATTTTAGACCTTCTAAAGAACAACAAGGACCCATGGGTCAAGGCGCTTAGCTGTTATATATGATAACAAAATGTGATTTGGAAATGAGGCAAATGCTGGTTTTGTGTGGTAATATAGCTGTATTATGAGTTGTTCGTGTTTAACCCAAGCTGTTAAAGATGTTGATAGTATCCTTGGAGACAGGGAGGAAGTTTGATGTAATTTATATTATTTACAAATGGAGTGCTATTGTCACATAGGTTTTGACTTGGCCATATAATCTACATTGCAGTAGAATTATTTGGAAAAAAAAACTGTCCATTATCAGTCATGTTTATGATGCTTTTTTACGAATGAGTTAACTATTATTGAATAATTACAGGTTATCTATTATGTAGTAATAAATTACAGAGTAGCACTTGCACATATAATATAAGAGTTTATCTATTTATTAAAATTTAATAACAAATATTGTGCAAAATATAATATTAATTAAAAAAAATAATAACAGAAACATATGAATTTTCTTAGTAATTAACTGAAATAGATTATTATTAAAATAATATTATAGAATATATTAATGAATACATTCATGAATATATTTTGAAAGTATCTAATTTCGTATTCAATTACTTTCATTTTTACCTGTATTCTTATTCTTATGCATGAAATTATGAAGTACATATTTATATTCGTATTCAAATACATTTGCAAAGTATTCGCACCATGTCTGGTATTTAAACAGTTACAGCCAAACAAAGATGTTGAGAATCCAGAATATACAAAATTAACAAATTTAAATAATGATCATAAGAACCTGGTTTTATGGCTTTAATTTATATTTTTTTTAAATTATATATTCACTTTGAACTACTTTCACATCAATCTACCCACTAGACACAGTAAGAATCTCATGACAATTATTAACATTACAGAAATCATGAGAACTTGTCTAAGATCTGATTTTTTTATCATATTCGAATATTTTTGAAAACGTATCAGAAAATAATTAAAAGTCTCAGCTATGAAACCATTATATGTATAAAAAATATCCTGAGAATAAGCAGGCGCGGATCAAGGATTTTTTGCAGGGAGGGGTCAACGAGTGTCATGCATAAAAATTGTTAATAAAAGGTCGTTGGTTGAGAGCGGGCGGGGGGGGGGGGGGTTAGATATGATGGATCATAAACAGACGACGAAACTCACGCCTGGATATTGTCCAGAGTGACTGAGTGCTGGATGCGGTGTTTCTGTAGGAACCTCTCAAACACTGGCATGCTCTCAGGGGGCACGCGGACCAACGTGGGCTTCTCTACTCCCATGCTCTCCGCCCAAAAATCGATCTGCAATCACAAATACGTGTTATTTTAGAATTTAATTTGCATTTCGGTGATATATAATGTTAATTTCAATCTCTTAAGGCCGTCTCCCATCTGTCGATTTGCCGGCCAATTCTTTTGCTCTGTATGATCGGTAAATGTGAGGGTGCTGCCGAAGCAATGTCAAGAATATCCAGCTGATGTTTTTATCCGGCAGGTAAATCCATAGATGTGATGACGGGACCGAAGAAATCGGCCCATGTTTAGGAAGGCTTCTTTCTTTCACCATTCATGGCGACTAAAGCTAACCGGGAGAAACCAGTATCAATTGACGTTCATGCTCGGAACATGTAGAATGTGTGCGAGCCGGCGGCAGGTGCCAGGAAATCAACATTACTATAAGAGATTTCCGGCCGATTACGTATAACTTGTCGGAACACAAAAAGTATCAATAAATGAGATTCTCTGGTTAAATGATACCTGTGCCGTTTTAGTCACATTTTAAACAGAATTGTAAACAACGTGTAAAAGTACGTTAAAACTGTCTGTGGAAAACACAGGTCTACAGATGTCCGTTATTTGGTTCTTTCCTTGCTGAAATTTTGTAACATTTTGTCTATCTGACCAAAATATGACCTTACATATTCACTTTGATGATTCCATCTATGCCTGGTAGACAAAAGTATGGATCCACCATGATTGCTTCGGTTTTAAAACTGCCCTGCTGCAATTTGCTTACAAGAGGATTTTCGTTTGATTCATGAAGTGAGGCAGGTAAATACACATACTATCACACTACATGAGTGAACATGATATATACTATAACCTGATAACGGCACACCTACTACTATTTTTTTTTTTTTTTTATTTAGCTGTCCCCGAGAGCTCAGGCTGGTCTATAAAGAATTATAGGAAAAGGAATGAGTTCGGTGCATTAACCTACCTTTTTCCCCCATGACAACTTGACAGTGTTGAGCAGGCTGACCTGATAGCTGTTCTGAGGCACAACACGCAGTAGTTTATGGCTGGAATTAGAGTTTATTGGGAGAGCATGATCACAACACGCTACAGTTTCATAATAACAGATAGTAGAGTTTATCCGGAGAAAATTATCACAACACGCTACAGTTTTATAATGACAGAAAGAAGAGTGTATACGGAGACAATTATCACAACACGGTACAGTTTTATAATGAGAGAAGTAGAGTGTATACGGAGAGAATTATCACAAAACGCAACAGTTTAATAATGAAAGAAAGTAGAGTTTAAACGGAGATAATTATCACAACATGCAACAGTTTTATAATGACATAAAGTAGAGTTTATACGGAGAGATTTATCACAGCACGCAACAGTTTAATAATGAAAGAAAGTACGCAACAGTTTTATAATGACAGGAAGTACGCAACGGTTTATTAATGACAGAAAGTAGAGTTAAACGGATATAATTATCACAACATGCAACAGTTTTATAATGAAATAAAGTAGAGTTTATACGGAGAGATTTTTCACAACACGCAATAGTTTAATAATGAAAGAAAGTACGCAACAGTTTAATAATGACAGAGAGTACGCAACGGTTTAATAATGACAGAAAGAAGTGTTTATACGGAGAGATTTATCACAACACACAGGAGGTTTATGACAGAGAGTAGAGTTTATAGGGAGAGAATTATCAGAACATGCAGCCGTTTATAACAGAAAGTAGCGTTCAAACGGAGAGTATTATCACAACACGGAACAGTTTTTGACAGAAAGGAGAGTTTATATAGAGAGAATTGTCACAACATGCAGCAGTTTATGACAGAGAGGAGAGTTTATACGGAGAAAATTATCACAACACGCAGCAGTTTATGACAGAGAGTAGAGTTTATACGGAGAGCTAGAGAATTATCACAACACGCAGCAGTTTATGAAAGAGAGTAGAGTTTATAAGGAGAGAATTATCATAACACGCAGCAGTTTATGACAGAGAGTAGAGTTTATACGGAGAGAATTATCGCAACACGCAGCAGTTTATGACAGAGAGAGGAGGTTATAAGGAGAGAATTATCACAACACGCAGCAGTCTATGACAGAGAGTAGAGTTTATAAGGAGAGAATTATCACAACACGCAGCAGTTTATGACAGAGAGTAGAGTTTATAAGGAGAGAATTATCACAACACGCAGCAGTTTATGACAGAAAGTAGATTTTATACCAAAGGTTATAATCATGCCTATGAAATCACCAAGAAAGACTGGCCGAGAAGAATCGAGCGGCTTAATTTTGATCGGCCGAATTCATATTCATGATTAAGAAACCCTCGCACTTGTCGGAGTCCCCTTCGCATATGAGAGTTTGTATATTATGAATATTAATTGGCCGACCAAAGAGAGTTCATCCGTTCTTACATGACTCGCTCGGGTCTTCTCGACGGACCCGAGCCCTCCATGGCTTTGACGGTTTATTTAAAACATGCCACTTCGTCCGTGTTAGCAGCTGAATAGTATACGTAGCAGGAGACCCAAATGGCGAGTGGATTCTGTGTCTGTTAGAATCACTTGGGTCAATAGGCCTACTATGTGCACGTTAATAATGTTACTTCTGGTTGCTGATGGCCCTCTGACATAGGTTTCTTATCTTTACTATATGTATTACGATTACAGTGGCATTATCCATAATTAAATTATTTATTGTGAACCAATCATATTTGGGTACTGGTTCGAAATGTATATGCATGTGAAGTACCAGAGGTTATTTTCATAGAACAACACGATATATCGCAGAAAACCCGACCTAGAGAGAAATGCGTTTTGGAGAAAAACTAATATGCTTAACCTTGAGCATAGAATGAGCATATACAACATACATTTGAGAAAATTGTATATACAAAATCATAATCAGCTTTAACCCTTTTTTCTGATAAATTTAATATATTGTTCGATTACGTGAATGTCACATGCTATTCGTTTTATTCGATAACGCTGAACATTTTCCTGAGGACAGCATCTAGAATGAGAGATTTACGATAGACAGTAGGCCTGTTAATAAATCTATTTACGTGAATACCAAATTATGAATTATGGACCTTGCTGGTAACTAAATAACAAACAAATTTACCCAGTATAGCGTGTTGCGACGGTCAAACTGACTAACGCCAGGACGCAGAGCTTCCACATGACTGGTTTCGGCCACGTCTCTCTGGTAACTGACCGGTTCATCCTTTATCACCATTTAGGTGCGGTTATCGGCCGGCCACACCTTGTGGGTAACTTGACATCTGCCAATCGCCCCCCCCCCCCCCCCCCCCCCTCACTGATTGACTTTCTGACTTAATTATTATGGTATTGCTTATATGGTATGCGTGTGTTAGGGACATACATATCTGTAAGGGGAAACTGTTCCGCCATTGTAACATCTACAAGTGATCGGGCTAGCCTTGTTTTTGGTTTATTTACACAAACAAACGTCATTATCACACATGCCTGGGGGGATGGTTTAATGTTTCAGCCTAAAATTTTGCATGTGGGTCCACCTTGGATAGCTTTGTCGTGCACAATACTACTGGCGCCACCCACAATCACGTTTTCGTAGAATATATCTCAGGAGTGGGTCATCGTATCGGCCAGGAAGTTTCATGTCGATCTATATTGGATAGTTTTGATGTCGTACACATGACTGTACAATACTTTTTGTGTGGCGTCTGTCCCTGTGCGACTGTGTCTTTGATACTTTGGTATCTCTGCTGTCAGACTTTGGAAGGTTTTCTTTATCAGCAGAAATCTTAATCCTACACCCCTGTTATATGGCGGATACACATAGATGCTTGTCTGCTACGGTAATATTTAATATAGATAAATAATATAACAGCGAAATAGACCATCCCTATAAGATCCAACAGCATCTCAAAGTCAGCTGATATCCCTGCTGGATGATAAAGGTTTATAAATCAACCTCCAAAGAATCATTCCTGAAAAGATTTCGCTACTGTGCAGCAGTGTTTTTAGAGGTACCAGTTAGCACATTTTACCATTCCAGGAATTAAAGTGTGTACGGACTGGCGTCCAAGTTCAGAAATCCTTCCCTGGTCGCAATTATGTCATCCAGTGTTGTAATCCAGTCACAAACTTCCGAGGCCCAGGCCGAGTCACAGCAATCCGAGGCCAATACCGAGTCCGAGTCATACCCTCTATACAATGAAGATTCAATGTCTGAATTTTGGTATATGAGTTAAAGCTCAAATGCATGTATATACAAAACAGCTCAAACTTTAGCGGCGTCGGACCGGCCTCGGCCATGTCACCGAGTCCCAGTCATAGCCATCCAAGGCCATGGCCGAGTCAGAGGCTGGCGGAACCCGGTTTCAGATCGGTCTCGTGACTCGGTCTCGGTCTCTCATATCCCTTTATTAACTTTAAGCACAAAGACTACCACGCACATACACAGCCAGCAGGTATACTGATACACACTATCTTAACTCTAATAATTATACTGCGCCAATGCCCTCATACGAACCTTTGTATGAATCACCTGTTAGGCCTGACAATATATAATGTAGAAGCCTAGGGCCAAATAAAAAGTATGGTTCTCAGGCTCTTTTTGTCAGAAATCAGTGAGGGAGGGCGATATTTTCTTTTTTTTTTTTTTTTTTTACCTTTTTTGTATGTCTCGAAAAAAGTGTCATATGATCAGGGAAAAGCATGAAAATAACAGATTTTTTTTGCTAAACAGATAAAAGCACTACATAACAAAGGAAATCTTATCAATAATGTATTTTTTTATCTTCTTGAAAGATAAAAATTGAAATAAAAATATTTGAGGGGGGGGGGGGGTTAAAATTGACGCGGGCAGTGCCTGAGAATCGTATTTTTTTGCCTAACGTTTCTTCTCAACAACGGTTACCTTGCTTCAGCTCGCATTAAGCCCCCAATATTTGTTATATGTAGTGTGTGCCCGTTTCTGTTCTTCTTATTCTTTCATTTCCACGTTTTTGTCAAATACCTGCATAAATAATAACGTTAATTATTTTCCCAACCAGTGCCTCTCTCTCTTCTGTGCCTGAGCCGATTCCATTATGACCACCACGCATGTCCTCACCGGGCCACACTTGTTTTGGGAACGCCTTATGGGATATTCACTGGCTCATTCTAATCCTTCTTATCACTTATAACTTCCCGAATAAATCTGATGTTTCCCCAGAATGACATGAATGCATGTATTGAATGAATGTTTCACTGAAACACATCGGTCATGCTGTTGATTTTCCACCGTGCATAGCCCACAACATGACGTAACTGTGCAGTAAAAACACATGTATAAATACAAGGGATCTGTGGGTCAAAGCGCTCAGCTAAAATTGATAATGAAGATATTTTTTAAAATAAAAACCTAACATATTGAAATACGGCTACAGTTTTTTGTATATCATTATTTGAGAAATGTAAACAATACTCGTATTTATTAGACGTTGTCTGTGTACTTTTATGGGCTACATGCAATATGCAGGAGCCTCTCATGATTACATATATGTAGATATATTTGGTATCTCAACTAAGTGACTGTAATATGCATGTAAATTATAAAAAAGGAAAAACTGGAGAAGAGTTGATAAAATTATAATAATACACATTTAATTTATTTACTGAAATGAAAGGGTTTTAAAAACAAGGGACCCAAAGGTCACGTCGCTCAGGTGAATTTTGGAATATTTAGCAAATGCAAAATATACTTCCGTTTATATATATATATATATATATATATATATATATATATATATATATATATATATATATGCATTTGAAAAGCTAGAAGGAAATGGCCCTGCTAACCGGTGATAATCAAATATTAAATATATATATATTTTTGCCGAACTAATACTGTCCACTTTTATGGACTAAATCAAAGATGCAAGAGTCTCTCATGATCAAATGTTTTTAGAAGTATCATTATTTCAGCTTTGCGACAGTTATATGTGACATTAAAAAGAGTGCTTGAGTTCTGCAATATTTGGAACATGTCTGGTCACAAACAGATACATATTTTTATACAGTTAAACCCATGCTGATTATCAAGTTTACCATTTTCACAAAGATGACCAAAATATAAAACAGGTGCTTAGTTAATACCATCCAATCTAACTTGTCATGCCAATTGTTACCACGTTAGTGTTGAATGTATTGTGAGCCCCAAGCATGGCGCAAGCCTGAAACATGCATTGATCTGTTTTGGGCTTAAGAGCTTTAAGTAGAGTTGGGCGAGCTAAGCACGATGGATTTAACAATTGCTGTAACAGTTTGTCCCGTGATCCTTGCTGCGACTTGTTCGCTATCAGTAATTAATTGTTTTGACCTGAATGTGATGACAATAAGTAAAAACAAGCCTATCTAAGAACCGGAATGAGGGCGTGTCTTGTCAGAATGGCATGTCCAGTTTGGTGGTAATAAGGTAGATATTAATAGTGGCCCATGGGCCATGACGCTCTGCTGAATTCAAGGAATGTTGAACAATGAGCAAAATGACTGCCAGAGTGCAGACAAATCATGAATTTTGTGAAGAGTCCTATGAAATGGGTTTCTGTGGGCTTTTGGACAGATGACTTCATTTGAAGGTCTCATAAATAGAAAGAAAAATGCGTAAAAAATGAAAAAAATACAGGTAGTGCCACCAGTCTGCAGGAACTGATGAAACACTCCATGATCAATATATATCCCAAGAATCATAGCTATCAAGGGATTAGTTATTCAAATACTGGAGCTTTTGTTTGTATCAAATTTTTAATTATTCTTGGGGGTATTTACGAGCCCTATAGCTCAGAGGATATGGGTAACAGAGACATAATTTCAGGTTTTTAAGGAGATTTTTCATGGACCTCCCTGGATATTTAGTTTGAAGATTCCAGGTTCAGTGGTTACGATGTGTGCCCTGTTAACAGATAACAGTTTCATTGCAGGTCTGAAATAAATAGAAAAAAATTAGTAAAAATTGGAAAAAATACAGGCGGCGCCACCAGTCTGCAGGAAGTGATGGAACATCCCATGATCAATATTCATGCAAAGAATCATGGTGACCAATGCAGTAGTTATTCAGATACTTGAGCTTTTGTATCAAATTTTGCATTATTCTGGGGGGGGGGGGGGGTACTTCGGTGCCCCATAGCTCGAAGGATATGGGTAACAGAGACCTGATTTCAGGTTTCCAAGAAGATTTTTTTTAATGGTCCTCCCTGGATGTCAAGTTTGAAGATTCCAGGTCCAGCGGTTACGATTTGTGCCCTGTTAACGGACGGCCGGACGACCGGACGGACGACGGACAAAGGGTGATCGCTATAGCTCAGATGACTTTCAGTCAGCTGAGCTAAAAAAAGGAGAGGATATTTACAAAAGATTGGAGACAGAGTGCTTGAGAATTTAAGCTTTATCCAATGCTTCCCTGACATGCCTGTGAATAACTTCAACAAAGATGGCATTCACTTATCAACCTTGGTAACACTTAGTTTTGTGGAAAAAATAACAAGAGCATTTAAGGAAATACATGAATAATCACATTTTCAAGAGACCGACAATACAACTGAGATAGGATTTTCTCAGCTAGTGACGGCTAGCTGTTCTTTATCTTCGCATGCAAACAAGGGCGTATCTCAAAGCCAATGTCTCTCTGATTCGTTAATGTCAAATGATGATGACTATTTAAAGCGACTGTGATTTTAATATTCACTGAAATTAAAGAAATAAAAGGAATCAAATTAGTCAATCTGAATGAGGAAGTTTGATAAACAAATTTGATGAAATCTTATATTGTTTCTGAACTTACAAGTCCATATCATATCATTAAACGAGACATTGTTTGATACATCTATATGTAATTATAGTATACACATTCTTGGCTATTCACTTTTCCGTCAGGATCAAAACAGACATGGGGCGCATCAAGTGGCGCGCTATGTTTGTAATTCCTTATCTCCAGTCGTCCTTGACACTTTTGTAGTTGATATCGGAGCCGTTATTTGTTAAAATCAAATGTCATAATAGATATAGTTTCATCAATTTATCGTCCACCGTCAGAAAATTCTATCTTTATAGACAACCCTGTGGACTGTATGAATATTTTATAATCTTACGATCCTCCTAAGTTAGCTGCTGGTGATTTTAACCTGGATATGTCGACTAATACATCGATGTCAACACAATGGTTAACCGAGCGACTGCATGATCTATTTCAATATCACCAGTTAACACATGAACCAGCGAGGTTTACTCCTACATCATCTATAGTATTATTGACCGAATTTTTAAAATGTTCCTGAATATCATTCCATGACTGGCGTTTAACAATTAGTGATCACTATATGCTGTTTACTGTTCTCTCTTTTAAAACAGAATCGCAACAAGGGAATATTAAAATGAAACTATACTACAATACTTTGGATATACATATTCCCTTAAAGATTTGTTTTTATCACCATGGTTAACTACGCGTGATCCAGATATCAATGATTTGGACTCGCTATGGGTTAAATGGAAAGATGAATTTCTTAAAATTTGTCAAGACCATGCACCTATAAGAGAAATATAGGTCTCAAATAAGAAAAGTCCATGGATGACAGCTGATATTTTGAAACTCATATAGGAATAAAACACACAGACAAGCATGTAAACATAAATCCCAGGCTCTTTTATGCAATTGCAGAGCAGAAGAAAAAAGAGAGATAACTTTCACAAAACCACTGACATGACCTCAAAAATCAAATGTGAGGAGCACTCAGATTTATTTTACCTAATAAACCGAACGGTCAGCAACATACAAATGAAATTACACCGGATAAATGCAATTAATATTTTAGTCAGATTGGTGAATACTTGGCGAGCCCGTTTCCTGGAAATCCGAATCCTCGAGGCGATTTCCTCGCTTCCCATGTTTAAGATATCTTTTTCTTCACTGAAATCTCAATTAATGAAATTTATACACATATGGACAGAGGTGATATAACTGCTGCTTGCTATCTCGACCTTTAACTAAAGATTTTGATACAATTAATCACTCTTTACTTTTATGTTAACTACCAGACAGTAGTCTGGTTTGGTGCTTATTTGAAAGATCGTCTTCAACTTGTGCGATGCAACGGTAAAACTTTAAAGGCTCATACGATTAATATATGTAGGGATGCCCCAAGGTAGTGTACTCGGCCCTCTTCTTTATATATATTAATGACCTTTTTCATCGACAAAGACCTGCTAAATGTATTTCTTACGCTGATGACACAATTATCTTTTGCCATGGAAATACAGTATCTGAGGTGCAGCAAAACTTACAAAAAGCTGGTTCAATATTAATAGATTAACTAAAAACATTAAAGATTAACATTAACAAATCTACTATCATGCTGCTAGGTACTAGAAATCGCGTTAATAATCATGGTCTCTGTATCATTGTAAATGGTATTCCATTACAGGAACCTGATCAAACTAAACTCCTAGGTGTGACCATAGATGCTGATCTATCACGGCGCCCACAAGAAATAGCCTTATGCAAAAATTATCATCGAATCAAGCATTTTACATCGGCTTTCTAGAATGTTATCAATCAATACATTAAAAACAGTCTACAATACCACAATTCAACCACAAACAGACTACGCAGTTAGTGTTTGGGGCACAACAAAAACGTTATTATGCCACACAAAGTTTTAAAAAATACGTATAGTTACCACCTGCTACGATTTCTTTATACCAAGCGCAACCATACTGCAAGAGCTACAATGGCTTACAGTTACTAAAAGATGTGAATATTTTATATCCCTTCTTATGCATATAGATATGTACATCAAAATGCACATCAGAATCCCAAAAATTTTACGTTTGTCAATGACACCCACATTTATCATACTAAATCTGAAGCATGAGGCCTTCTGTCAGTGCCAAAACCGAAAAATGAGTTCTACAATAATAGCTACATATACAGAGGTCTTTCTACTCATTACCTACAGACATCAGGTCTTTACAATCATTACCAACTTTAAAACTAAATGTAAAAGCCTTCCTTTTAATGTCTTAGCTTTGATAAATAGAGAGAAACTATATCTTTTTACTATTCAAATGATCCCCTTTTTAAATTGCGATGTGCAGAGTATATTCTGATTATGCTGTGTTTTATTCTTTTTACAAATCCTTTTAAGTCATTAGACACATTTTTGACGTGATTGTACAATTCACTTACTTGTGATTTTTACTGAAGAATAGGTTTGTGCACTATATTATAAATGCCATAATTATTGTCTGTTATGTTATATATCATATTTATGTACTTGAATAATATGTGCGTTCACCATATCCTAAATACATTGTATGTTTAAATGTATATATTTAATCTAATTGTATAATGACAGGGCCCTGTGTAGGAACAGTTTTCATTACTGATTTGGTTACTCTGTATAAATATTTTGAATAAATATATACCATAATCTGATGGCAATATTCATTAAATGAACATCAGAGTGTAATGAATAGACAATCCCTGGACTAATAAAATTCCATTTTTTTTCTGTGAGGGGACTTTGTCAATAGCTGGACTGACAAACTGACATACCTGAATGGTATTGTGAGGAAACTGTGTCTATCCACAGGGTTATCTGTATGGTTAAATTTTGAGTGATACAAAAGCCTTCATTGTTTTGTTGAAAACATGTACAAATTGATATGCAAAGTACAGCTGATATCCTGTGTATTGACCACTCTTTCACACCCCTACCCTGGCATCATCCTCTTTCTGGAATAGACTAAGTTCCGGGACTGAAGTTGGACCCATATACGATATTCATTCAACTCAGGGATGTTCGATATTCGCATGCGAATATAAAAAAAACCACATAAATTAGTGACATAAGATATTCGCATGCGAATATCAAATATTTCACATATAAGTGACCAGTGGCGGATCCAAGGGGGGGGGGGCCACAGGGGGCGATTGCCCCCCCCCCCCCCCCCCCTAGAATTTTTTTTCGGGCTGATGAAAATTGAAAATTGTATCAATGTTTTCTGGGATAAGGTACTTTTTTACCTTGTCCTTGTTAACTTCTTGACAGTGAAATATAACATCAAGAACTCAAGATAATCAGCATTGCATTTAACACACAAGGGACAAACAGTACCAGAAATATTAACTTGTCACATGAGTAAATGCTGAGTCATATCTCCGCTTCTGTGTCCACTTGAAGCTAGTCCTTGTACTGGCATCACTGGAAAATAAAGTCCAGTATAGGCCTACACCATGCAGTGTTAGGACCATTCATATACCAGCAAGTCACTAGGTATTACAAGGTGACAAACTGTTAACCTTTAGAACCTTTCAGACATACAGAAGTGATTTATGCCAATATTCTAAAATTCTGCTTTGTATCAAATTTATCAGAAAGAAAAATGTCTGGTTAAAGTGCCTGAAAATGCTCAAATTTGATTTCCTAATCATCATATCTTCAAAAACTTTCCTCACCGTGCATGTGAGGGGGATAACCATTCCCACTCCCTCAATAAGACATACAGAAGTGATTTAGTCCTATATTCTATAACTTTTGCTTTGTACCCAATTTATCAGAAACAAAAATGTCTGATATATATGCCCGAAAATGCTCAAATTTGATTTCTTAATCATCATATCTTCAAAAAATTTCCTCACCGTGCATGTGAGGGGGACACCCCCTTCCACACCCTAAATAGGACAAACAGGAGTAATTTAGGCCTATATTCTAAACTTTTGCTTTGTATCCAATTTATCAGAAACAAAAATGTCTGGTTTATGTGGCCGAAAATGCTCAAATTTGATTTCTTAATCATCATATCTTGAAAAAAATTCCTCACCGTGCATACGAGGGGGACACCCCCTTCCACACTCTAAATAGGACAAACAGGAGTAATTTAGGCCTATATTCTAAAACTTTTGTTTTGTATCCGATTTATCCGGAACAAGGTCTGGTTTAAGTTCACGAAAAATGCTCAAATTTGATTTCTTAATCAACATATCTTCAAAACATTTCCTCACCGTGTGAGGGGGAAACCCCCTCCCACACCCTCCCCTTCGGGCGCTACGCGCCTTCGACCAACATGAAATAAAAAATCTGAGCCGTCGCCCCCCTAACAGTTTGTTCTAGATCCGCCACTGGTGACATTCGATATTCGATAAGCGACATTCGGGCAAAACTCGAAACGTTTGACAAGGGGGCCAAAGATTCACTTTGGACATTTTCTCTTGACATTTGCCTGGCCTCCATGCATAGGGACCTTGTACTACCCACACAACCCCGGCAACCCAGCTCTTGTTCCTGTGTTGAATCTTCTGTACTGTGAATCTCTGTACCAACAAGCAGATCGGCAGGTTTTTCGACTGGACAGCGGGGACTCACCTCTGATATTCCCTTGGAAAATTGAAGTTCCGTTAAGGGCAAAAACTTGCAATGCTGATAACATAATAATAAGCGACATTTGAATTTCGCATATCAATACAACATCAATTAGCTACATTCGCATGCGAATATCGAATATCACACAAATCAGAGACATTCGATATTCACCAGCAAAATTCGGGAACACTATTGCCGCTCGGCCAGTTTGCCACATGGTCAATTTGGATTCACCTGGTATATTTCCGAGGCAAATATATACACATATAAGGGCAATGACGTGCAATGACCCTAGATATTCGCATGCTTAAAAAACACCACCAAGCAAATCTATACTCCCCTGTTGTACCCTGTGTGTTGTCATTCCTACAAACATAACACCCCCCCCCCCCCCAGGGGAACTGCTAAAAATCACCAATAACATTCTTAATATTTCTGGGGGATCCGCATCGAATTCACTCATGTGGAACCGTGACTCAGCACTTTTCAGCTATAGGCTGTATACGTTTCGGGTAGCCGATTTATTCGGAATCAATATTATTATTATCTGTTATAGTTTTGGAATAATATGCAAATTACGAAATTGTATTTATAACTTCAGCATTTTCAGCTTTTCTCTAAATTCTCTAAAACCTAACGAAGAACTGCCAAATTTTATTTGTTTTACGGGACTCCTGTTGTTCATATTGTTTTCTCTCTATTATCTGTATACTGGAAGATTTATACGAGTGGCCTTTATCCGTTTGGCTTTTCCGACAAGCAATTGTATGCGTGATATTGGCAGGCGAATATCAAAGGTCATGACATATCATTGCCCTAATATTTAAAAACTATACGAGGTGAATCCCTGTTGACCAGGTGCGGACTGGCAGAGCGCCGATAGTTTTACCCGGATTTCGCAGGTGAAAATGGAATGTCGCTAATTTGTGTGATATTCGATTTTCGCAAGTGAATGTCGCTTGTGTGCGTGGTATAAGCATGCGAATATCTAAGGGCATATCACACCATTGCCCTTGTATGTATGGCTATTCGCCAAGGAGTTATATTATAATATCGGTCCAACTTCAGTCCCGTCCAGGGTTCATGTTTGCTCATGGCAATTCCCACAAAACAAACACATTCTAGTGTCAACTCTGTTCCATAAGGTTAAACATGCATACAGGTACACTGAAAATATAACTTCAGTCGGGTTACAGACCAGCACAAGAACTCAGCCAGAGGGGGTGGGATGGTGGAGCTACATAAACTCCGGAGTGCCTAACAGTGACATGGTCTGCAAAAACTTCAATAAAATCTTAGAGTTTTTTTATCAAAAGCTTTCAAATTTTCAGATTATTAAAGATTAGATAATTAAAACATTATACTTGCATGATGTGAAAATTAAATCAACAGTGCTTACAGGAAAAAAATGGGCCATTGTCAAATTTGGGCAAAATTTAATGTTATGATTTTACATTTATTCTTTTAACTTTAAACCAGTACAAAATCTGATCTAATTTCTAGTATACAATTGAATCTTTATTAAATAATGTTAAAGCTCGAAAAACTAGAATACGGGTAGTCGACAAGCGACTACGTGTATCCGCCAAAATCAGAGTGGAACGGTTGAAGTGAGGCATGGATTACATGGCAAGGGGAAATGAGAGTTACATGTGTTACATATTAGAATAGATGTCTGCCACGTTAACATGATTGTAGGTGGCGCCACCTGTTATTTGAACGAGAAACTATCCAAGATGTATACACATGCAAAATTTCAGGTGGAAAAGTCAAACCACTGCAGAGATGCGAGTGATTTTATCCCACAGCAGACAAACAGATGGACGTTGTGCAAAAATGGTTGCAGGTGGCGCCACCATTTTTGTGTATGTTATAAAGCTATCCAAGAGCTACATTTGTGTAAAATTGTTTCTCTGATTGGTCAAACGGTTCCCGAGATATGAGCTTGGATGGCTGCAGCGTGAACGTGAATGTAGGTGGTGCCACCTGTCATAAAATCAAGAAAGCTATCTAGGATGTATACGCATGCCGAATTTCAGGTGAATTAGTCAAACCACAGGAGAGATATGAGTTATTTAAACCCAAGGCAAATGAATAGATGGACACTGCAAACATGTATGCAGATGGCGCCACAATTTTTTGTGTATGTTATAAAGCTATCCAAGGGCTACATTTGTACAAACATTTTTTCCTGATCTGTCAACGGGTTCCCGAGATATGTGGGTTTATGTGTGGAAACAGACGCACAAATGGACGCTGGGCAGAGAGGAAAGGTCAGAGGTCAACGCCAATTGGTTAGGCACCAGTTTACATGTGACCCGATAATTGGTGCAAGTTTCGGGAAAATCCGTCCAGTAGTCTCAGAGGAGTTCTCCGGAAACGAATACGGCGGTGGCGGCGGCGGAACCCGGTCAAAAACATAGTATCCGCAAAAACTTCGTTTTTGGCGGATACAATAAATCTAGCTTCAATAGTTACATTGTTAGGTGGGGAAATATACATCTTGCTGTTTTGATATCTTTTGTTACAAATTATGTGATATTGACCTAATGTCTGGCACGTTTATAGGAAACATATGAAGGGATATTTATGCCAAAGGAGAACATAACAACACTTGTGGTTTTGATATAAGGCACTTTTGAAGTGTAACAATAGACTTTCAATGAAAAATGGAGGTTTTCCATTAATTTCTCGAAGGAAAAAAGATGCAGTGACCTAGTTTTATGTTAAGTTCGAGAACTTAGGCACATCTAACGTTATGTCACGTTTTGGATTTGTAGATGGTTTAAAAACATGTCCTGTTAACGGATGTCTAGTCAGACAGATCACTGGTCAGACAACAGACAAAGGACCATTTCTATAGTTCAGATGACCAAAAGTCTAAAAATGACAAAAAATAAAATAAACTTTGATCAAGGTATCCAAAGTTTATTATAAAACTAAATATATACAGACAAATTGTTGCCAGACTATATACGTATATTTATGCTGCCACTGAAGTCCTGATTATATCCCTCAGATATAACTGTGTTTGTTGATATGAACTAGCCATTGCTCGGGCTCAGCTGTCATCATTTATAACTTGTTGTCAGAAGGCCGAACTTCCTTTCAAAGTAAATCTTCAGCACTGCCATCCTTACATTCCAAACAATTGGTTTTATATTCACATTGGCATGTGTCCAACAAATAAAACTAAAATCACCCTAAATTATTTCCAACTGGTGGAGGCAAAGTTTTATCCGACACTTTGTACATAGGCCTGTGAAATACAGGTACACACAATACATTGTCATGTTCTGTTATTAATTTTGTGCTTGTTATTAAAATATGTACTTTCAATGATTCTGAACTGACAGAAATGAAGAATGTACCATTTAGATGTTATGAATATGGCGACAATGAACAGACATGTTCAAAGTGATCCGACTCAAATACAAAGTTATTTATTCTGCAACTATTTGGCAGTTAATATAATTTTTTGTGCTAAAATGACTTAATAATAATATCCGTAATAAACCATTTCCTTTCATGAAATACCTTTGAAAGTGTTGTCCTTCTCACCCTTCGTGAGTCTTATAACAAAATAGTTTGGTATCAATAGCAATCTAATGACAATAGCAAATGTTCAAATGCAAGTCAAAACAGCCACACACAAGGCAAATTTTTCTCAAAACTAAACTTTTCAAAGACATCAATTCTTAATAAACAGAAAACAGACACTGGACTGAGTTTCCTTAACAATACTCAATTACTTTTGGACTGAAACCCAAAACACACTTTCACATGATGCACGTCAAATCTGGAAAAGGTTGCTTTAGGCTGTTATCTTAAGGAAAACAGACTAACATCACGCGTCAGCAATCGCTCCTGAAGCAATGTTTATGATTGACGCATGCCTGCCGTGTCAGGAATTCCTGATAATGACATAACTTTAGAGAATGTTTCCATCACAGCACACATATTCAAGATTAAACTCTTGTAAAATGTGTGTTATAATCCATTTAACTATATACATTGAAGTATATCTGGATAGAAATGTGCAAGAACAAAACAAATATATAAATATCATTAAAAAGAGTGCTTGAGTTCTGTCATATGTAGAATATGTCTGGTCACAAACAGATACATATTTGTATACAGTTAAGCCAATGCTGATTATCAAGATTACCACTTTTACAAAGACAAACAAAATATAAAACAGGTGCTTAGTTAATACCATCCAATCTAACATGTCATGCCCATTGTTACCAAGTGAGTGATGAATGTGTTGTGAGGCCTAAGCATGGCGCAAGCCTGAAACACACACTGATCTGTTTTGGGCTTGAGAGTTTTAAATAGAATGTGCTAAGCACGAAGGATTTTACAATGGCTGTCACAGTTTGTCCTGTGAAGTTTGACAAATCTCTTTTAGTCCCTACTACCAGACAAGTATAATTACAAAGTTATAATGCAACAGAATTAAAAGCTACAACCTTTGGAATCACTGATGAACTCAAAGAGACAGTGTCTTTTGTAACTATGCTTTACAGCACATGTACTGCAGTCAGAGAACTTCTGTCCTACTGCTCCATGTACTGTAGTTAGGGAATTTTTGCCCCTCTGATCCATTTATTGCAATTAGAAATGTTTTGTCTCTCTCAGCTATTTACTGCAGTTAGAGCAGTTTTGTCCCTCTGTCACTTTTATTGCAGTTAGAGAAGTTATGTTCAATTCACTGCCATTTCTTTTATTGAAAGAAAGAGAGGAAGACAAAAGGGTTAGGGTTAGAACTTTTGTCTCTCTCGCCCATTTACTGCAGTTAGAGAACTTTTGTTCCACTGCCCCATTTACTGCAGCTTGGGAAGTTTCGCCCCTCTGCCCCATTTACTGCCTTTTCCTTTATTGAAAGAAAGAGAGGAAGACAAGAGGGTTAGGGTTAGAACTTTTGTCCCTCTGAAAAATTTACAGCAGATAGAGAACTGTTGTCCCTCTTTCCCATTTGCTGCCATTAGAGAACTTTCTTTCTGATGTCAGATTAACCCATTAAGATAAGACTGTCCAGTCCTTGCTGCCTAACTCAGGAACTCCTTCTCCAATGCCAAGGCCATTTCCTCATCCACTGAACCAATGGATTCTGCAGATTCTTCATTCTCCTCACTTGAACTCTGGTCACTAAACTTGAAGATTCTGTGTGGGTTTCCCACTAACTGCATCTCTTGTTCCTGTTCATCTTCCTCCTCCAGTGGCATATCCTCCTCCTGGTTCTTCCTTTTTTTATGCCACCCTAAAATTTAAATCATCATCTCTATTATAAACAAGTGACCCATTGGTCATGATGCTCAGCTGACTAGCCTCATGTTCATAACAGGAATTTTATCATCTGAAATTCAAATTGAAACTAACTTTAGATGTGATCTTAACCTTTGACCTTCTGACACCAAGGTCCTTCCTTAAGTGATGGGTCACACATGTGAAGAAAAAATCCAATTATGACTGGTCTTCACAGGTTGTACAACAGAAGAATAGGATTTCTGAAAGTTTGTTCAAATTTTGCATGCTGACTGTGATATGTATATACACTAATAATTTAAAACATTTACCAAATTCTAATCTAATTTCTGGCATACCACTGAATTTTGATTTAATAAAGTTATATCATTGAAAAAAGTCTCAAACTTCAACAGTTCCCATGCTAAGTGTCAAAATATATTTCTTGCTGTTTTACCTATTGTAACATTCCTGTCCATAACTTTTTACAAAGTATACAATACTTATCTAATTTCTGGTATGTATATGGGAAATATATAGAGGAATATTTATGGTAAATCTGGACAAAAACAGAGGTTTTGATATGATCAGGCACTCCTGAAGTGTAACAATAGGTTTTCAATGTAAAATTGAGGTTTTTCCTTAATTTCTTGAAGAAACAAAGTCACAGTAACCCAGTTTTGGTTTGGTAGGAGAACTTAGGGACATCTTACTGTAAGTCGAATTTTGAATATATTTGTAAGTCTAATGGTTACAAAATATGTCAGTATAACGGTCAGACAAACGTTGAGATGGCCGGATGATTAACAGTTAGCTGAGCTTAAAATACATTAAAGAAATATATAACAAGGGACCATGGTCATGGCCGTAGGCAAATTCAAAATATGCTTCTTATTTCTTTTGTTATTTTTTTTCAGCTCAGGAGACAATGTCATTCGAGCTATATCTGGGTTCGTACGCACCTTGAAAACCTTGAAAAGTGCTTAAAAAGAGAGAGTGGTTTGGAAAAGTGCTTGAAAAATAAAATTTTGTGAAAGAGTTTGGTGTATGTTGTGTGTATGCATACCTGGTATTTAAATATGGACTTTCGGGCATCTCTACGTCAATCAAATGTATGAAATCGAATTAACCCAATCGTGGATGATTGAGACTGGGCAGTGGAAGTGACGATGTAACAAGTTAACATACGAGGGTAATAACCATGTTTATTTTTAAATAGTAAGTGAGCTGCTATGCTAGAAAGATCGTGGAGATTTCCCCGAGGTACGTATAAAAGCTCTTTAATTAAAAACTCAATACACGATAGGCGAGTTCACGTAAGTATTTTCGAGAGATTTATAATTTAAATTTAAATGTAATACTAGAGAGATTATTAATATAGCTGTTGAGAAGATCTGTTCAAAGGAAATAATTATCTGGGAACAAACCAGGGGAATAAAATGTGTGAAAAATACATGATGGGAACAATTTGAATATGAGGGATAATAATAATATAAAACTAATTCACTCAGTAGAATATGTCGTTTAAATCAAGTTAACTTTACGTTTTACATTGGTAACTCGGCGATAATAATTATATCAGAGGGGTCATATTTCCCCCAACGAACCCGATCCGACTTTGTATTGGTTAAAGATTTTTCAGTTTACCCACGAGTTGCGGTTTTTTTTATCTTGGTACCTGCGCATTCCACGTGTACGCGCTGTGATCGTCATTTGTTAGCTCCCTAAGACCACTGATCAGCGAAATACAGTTTACAAGCGGGGTCAATCCAATTATGGATAAATACTGTTTGTCCGAAATAGGTTAAGGTGTTTGGCAGGTACTGACGTATATTCATATACTTTGGCGTCAGTTTGTAAAAGGCTGGGATCCATGGGGGAAATCACATTTTTGTTGCGATGTGATACGCTGGCAGTTTAAAGAGTGATCAGCGACCTATACAACTTTCAGCATCGGCCCCCTCCTTGCCCTGCATAACGATTGCATAAAGCTCGCCTATGAGATTTTTTTTTTCAAATAAAATTTCATATTGTTAGTTTTAATCAAATATTGGACAGGTTTAGAAATAGGAATAGAAATCTGGCTGCGTCTGTGATCGTTAGATAACGACCTTCACAGGTGTTGCCCGGCCATTTGTTGACACGTGCGGCCTGTGACTTGGCGGTAAACGGCAGAAACCTCGTGCACGACTAGCCACCAAGGGTGACTATAAAATGTTAGATATATCTGAGAGTACATTTTATAGTCACCACCCCATGTATGCACTTGGGTGGGGTTCTAACCTGTGTATGATCTTGGTCTATAAAGGGAGAAAACCCCTCAGTAACTCGAGTTTCTCATTTTTTAAAGACAACATTTTGTTATGGTAAGCTAATTGCATAAATACCCTGCTTAATTAAGTCTTTAACTCGTACAAAACTGGACCAGTACACATAACATTGTCGCCGCTACATATACATTCTAACTGCTTCTGTCATGGCGGTTATGGGCAGAACGACCCGTGTCTTCTTAGACCAAAATACACAATAACTAAAGTAAAATACACTTACAGTTGCCAATATGTTGCAGTTGTATTGAAAATAAGATACTTTTGTCATAGTGAATAAGTTTTAATGTCACCCCATCCGTGAAACTGAAAATAAAACGGTCTTTTTCGGAAAATACGATCGTATCGTGGTCAAATACCACTTATCCCTATATATGGGGAGGCGACGAAACAGTCGTCCGTTAACGGTGCAAGACGTTTCGTCGCTGCAGGCGGCTAGTGCACGACAAGGTCGTCATATTAAACGTGCTCATACGCAGTTTGACTAGTATTGTTTTGAATAATTTGATAATATTATACCCAATATCGTATAAGGGTAACATATTACAGGCTTTTTGTTTTATTTTTTAGCTGTTGAAAACTTGAATGAATATCCCCCACGATCACCGAACTGTCAGAGTATTTCGGCACCCCTTCTGCCGGAGCATATAATTTGCTAAAGTTTGAGCTAGTCGGCAAATCAGAGATCCCTATTCAAGATATTATACGTTTTAGACCCTCGTTATCAGATTAGTTAAATCTGTCAAGGTCATGCCAAAGATGAGGGATCATTTTGAATATAAAGTTAAAACAATGGGCCGTTGTGTATTAAACCGCGACTTTCTATACCGAAGGATAAATCACAGGCGGTTCAATTGCTGTTAGTGTAGATTGTTACTTTTCTGAGTCAATTCCTTATATCTATTACTTATGTTACTTTTCTTAGCCTTTTTATCACACTATATAGTCCATCTCATTATAAATATTATTTTGCATTTTGTGTTACAAGCCTTTCGATGTCGGCAACATGCATGGGTGAAGGTGCACTGACCGTCCATAAATGTTGATGTCCTTGAAAAGTTCTTGAAATTTTTCTTATGATAAGTGTATGAACCCTGTATATGTATGGTCCATAACAGTACTTATTGTCTGTCATCTGTCTGTTAGACTGACATATTCTGAAACCATTACACCTAGGAATCCAAAATTCAGCTACTGTTAGATGTCCCCAAAATCTCCTACCAAACGGAAAAACAGGAGAATTTGGTTACTTCGAGATATTAAGGAAAAACATTATTTTTTTATTAAAAAGGTATTATCACACTTCATGCAGGACTGCCTAAAATCAAAACCACTAATCTGTTTTTCTTCATATTTACCATAGGTATTCTCCCATAGAAATTAGATCAGTATTGTATAATTAATATTAGTTATTGGTCAAGGAAAATGCACTTTTTAAATAAGGGACCCATGAGTCACGTCACTCAACTGAACTTTGGAAAATTTTAGCAAATGCAAAATATACTTATTTCATATATATATATATATATATATATATATATATATATATATATATATATATATATATATCAGCATTTGAAAATCTAAGAGGAAATGGCCCTGCTAACTGGTGATACAAAAATATATAAATATTTGCCTAACTAACACTGTGCACTTTTATGGACTATATCAATGATGCAGGAGTCTCTTATGATCAAATTTTTAGAGGTATCTTTAATTCAGCTATGTGACAGTAATATGTGCATAAAATAGCCACAGGAATGTATGAACACCTGTCAATTATAGAATAAGGAAGAAAAAGGAGATAAGCTGAATTATAATAATACACATTTAATTTATTAACTGAAATAAAATGCTGTAAAATTTAAACAAGGGACCCATGGGTCACGGCGCTCAGCTGATCGTGATTGGACTATCAATGTTTCTCCACTGTGATACTATATCGAGTCAATAAAGCTTATGAATATCATGGACATGTTGGGCTATTATAAAGGAATGTAATGTAATATGTGAGTAAATGATAAATGAAATTACCTGACTGATGGATTAATAGAGTCAAATATAGTGGTTTATTTTTTATTTATTTAGGAGGGGTTGAAAATTGTGATATATTTGAGCAAATATGAATGCAATGACAGCAGTAATAAGCAGTAGTAGAATGATGATAAGGCTATTTGTTGAAGGATCTAAAGTGTATGGTAGTCTGCAAGCTTTCAATTTGACAGATATGATGTTATGATTAACTATGCTGATGAAGTGATTTATGAATTTGTGACTGTATGAGGCAATATCTCTTTAGTCTTGACAAGGTACATTATTGTGATGCCCACTATGTCTACATATTACACAATATTGACATAACTTCTGGCATGTACATAGGTACCTATGGACGAATAGTTATACAAAATATTAAAGTATGAATATATCTGATTCATCTTGTTCTTGCTTACTGAGGCTGACTTTGGGATGGGGTTCGGAGAAGGGAAAAGTGAGGGAAGCACGAAGTGGATGTAGAAATATTCTATTGTAATGTTTTTCATTTATATAAGAATATGAAAAGCTAAGAGGAAAGGGGCCCTCCTACTTGGTTATAGTAAAGTTCTAAATATATGATTGCAAACTAATACTCTGCAAGACTGTCATGAAGAAAAACAGTAAAAGTTTTGAGATACTGTGATGCATATGAAAATTTACAGATGGACAGGAAAGTGGAAAGAATGGACTAATACCTTTATTTCACTTTCAAGGGAATAATGCATTTAAGTTTATATATAATCCTATTTTTTTTAAGCATATCCACTTTTTCCATTAAGAAGTTTTTATCTGAATCATTTTTTTATTTACAGGTTTTATAAATTTTTAATAAAAAAAACCTGAAAATATATGTTAAAATATTAGAAATGTTGCAAAAGTTGCAATCATTATATATATACAGAGTAAAAAACTGAAACTATAAGTTAAAATATTAGAATTGTTGCAAAAGTTGCAATCATCATATATCCAGAGTGTATCTCATATTGGGTCATATTATGCATACACATGTATTTTATTATTTTTAAATCATAAATGTTTAAACTGAATTAAAAAGAAAATAATGCCACAACATGGCATCTACAAGAATATTCCTTGAATCACTATTAAAAAGTTTTGCACATTGGAGTTTTCAGTACATGCTTAATTTTATTCACCAAAATAAAATAAAAGATTAAGTAAATTTGATAAAATAAAACATCTTTTCAAATAAAGTATACACACTGTTGGTTGAATGAGGGACAAACAATATCATTGTGCTAATTACTATCCTAGTTTTAATTTATAACTGGAATTAATAGTCTATTTCACACCTGGTGAAGTTTTTACTCTTCTGGAGTAAGGAATTACTTATCTCATGAACATCCACACTTTCATAGCAATACACCACTTTGTGGACACAATTAAATTAAATGTACACTTTAATCATTGAATCCCTGGTGGTACAATACAAAATCTAAAATGTAGCATAGCCTAGAATAAGAATGAATCAAATACAGAAAATAATAACATTCATCTAGTTTATGCACCATCTGGGGGGGGGGGGGGGGGTGCAAGGCAGAGGGGAAGCCTGCTGGTAGTGGCCAAGCTGACCCAAGGCAAGCTGCCTGGGGTGGGTTACATAATGCAAGTGAAGGCTGTACTACTAGGTGGGCTAGCTGTAAACAACACTTGACATGGTGTATGAAAACATGAATAAAAGCTAATCTTTCCAATCAATTTCTTTGAAATTTCAGATTTTAAAAGATTAATTCCTTATGTTTATATGCTGTGAAAATTAAATCAACAGTGCCAAGGTTGGACAAAATTTAAGGTATCGATTTTTTATTTATGCTAATAACTTGAAAAATTTGCAAAATTCAGATCTAATTTTGGGTAAACAATTGAATCTTGATTAAATAAAGTTATATTCCTGAAAAAAAAGTCTCTAGGTTCAGCAATTCTCATGTTAGGTGAGTAAATGTATTTCCTGATTTTTTAAAAAATTGCATTATGTTTTGGCCCATAACTTCAAAATAATACCCAATACTGACCTAATTTTTGGTATGTTCATAGAAAATGTATGAAAGAATGTGAATACTAAATACGATCAAAAACAGATCAGTGGTTTATATTAGGCAGCCTTGAAGTGTAACAATGGCTTTTTTTATGGAAAACGGAGTTTTTTTTCCTTAATATCTCGAAGGAACGAAGTCCTAATGACCCAATTTTTGGTATGGTAGGAGATTTTTGGGGACATCTAAAATTATGCCAACAGCCTGGGGAGCATAGAGATGTGCACTGAATGACCTACAGTCATCAAAATGGACTGCTTGACAATGTAAGGGAATACAACAAGAGCCTCCAAAAAAATTCAATAACTAGCCTAATTTTGCAGCTTTTATTTTCAAATTTCAGATTTTTACAGATTAAATCCTTATACATGCTGTGAAAATTTAATCCACAGTACTTACAGGAAAAAAACGTGCCTTGGCCAAAGTTGGGCAAAATTTAAGGTACCAATTTTATATTTTAGCCAATATTTAAAAAATTTAACAGATTTTGATCTAATTTTTGGTATACAATTAAATTTTGATTAATTAAAGTTGTATTACTGGAAAAAAGTTCCCTACCTTTAACACTTTTGGTCTTAAGTGACCAAATATCTTCCTGATTTTTTTACAAAGTCCATTATGTTTGGGCCCATAACTTTTTTAAATTATAAAATACTGACTTAATATCTGGCATGTACATAGGAACTATATAGAGGAGTATATATGGTAAATATGAAGAAAACCAGATTAGTGGTTTTGATATTAGGCAGTCCTGAAGTGTGAAAATAGATTTCTAATAAAAGATTGAGGTTTTTCCTTAATATCTCGAAGGAACAAAGTCCTATTGACCCAATTTTCGGCATGGTAGAAGATTTTCGGGACATCGAACTGTATGCCAAATTTTAGATTAGTAGGTCCAACGGTGTCGAAACATGCCAGTCTTACGGACGGACATCCAGACGGACGGACGGACGGACAGACAGACGGACGGACGACGGACAATGGACCACGACTATAGCTCAGATGTGATATAGTCAGCTGAGCTAAAAAATCCATTTACAAATAAGCAAAAACTAAATCAATCTGATATGTAAATATTGTACTATGAAATAAATGAAAATTGTGGCCTGAAACCATTTAACAAGGGACCCATGGGTCACATGGCTCAGCTGAATTTTTGAAAATATTAGTAACTGCAAAATATTTCTATTTCTTTTGGTTTTTCATGTATATTATCATTTATGAGAAATACCAGCTATGAGAAATTGGCCCTGCTTAAATGAAACTGTAAATTATAGAATAATGAACATGAGCTAAACCATTTTGTGATGCACCAAGCGAAAAAATGGGCCTACGGTAAGTGTTACATAAAAGTAAGGTTCATAAACAAATAATGTGTGAAGGTAATTAAGATTTCAAAAGTTAAATATAGGCCATATGGGTTAAAAATTAATCCCACAAAGTTTGACCAATATTCCTAATTTTAATACTAAGTTAACAGTGTTATTCACACCTAGGCCCGGTCAACTTTAAGAGATATGAATGAAATGCTACAAAGTAGTTATATCTTCTTAAATCTTGTCAGTTAGCACTTACATTAGATCCTATTATTTTATCACATTTGAATATCAGGATTAAATTCCTGAACAATTTTTTCTTTTGAAAAATCAAAATTGTCCAAGTCTCAACAAAAAGAATTTATTTAACATTAGAATTATAAGATTCATCTTGTTTATTTGTCCTGTGTATTGAATGGGTGGGTGGGGGGAGGGGTCTCTCTTGTTACTGCTTGTTGCTGAAAATAATATTAATTATAAGATTCATCTTGTTCATAGTACAGGTCTGTCAACAGAATGGGGTGGGGGGGGGGGGGGGGGAGAAAAAGGCTCCCTGTGGTATTTACTGAAGACAGCCTGATCAAGCTCAACTCAGTGGAGAGAGGGCTTGCCCAGTGATGGGATTACATAACAACAGCCTGGGGAGCATAGAGAACTGCACTGATAACCTACAGTGACCAAAGTGGCCTGCTTGACAATGTAAGGGAATACAACAAGAGCCTCCTGAGAAATTCAATAACTAGCCTAATTTTGCAGCTTTTATTTTCAAATTATATCCACAGTACTTACAGGAAAAAAAACGTGCAGTGGCCAAAGTTGGGCAAAGTTTAAGGTACCAATTTTTTATTTTTGCTAATATTTAAAAAAAATAAAAAGATTTTAATCTAATTTTGGGTATACAATTTAATTTTGATTAATTAAAGTTATATTACTGGAAAATAAGGCCTCAGCTTTAACATGTTTTGTGTTAAGTGATCAATTATCTTTCCTGATTTTTTACAAAATGCATTATGTTTGAGCCCATTACTTTTTTAAATTATATAATACACACCTAATTTCTGTTATATACATAGGAACTATATAGAGAAATATTTATGGTAAATATGAGGAAAAACAGATGAGTGGTTTTTGATATTAGGCAGTCCTAAAATGTGAAAATAGGCTTTTTATTAATAATTGAGGTTTTTCCTTATTTTCTCTAAGGAACGAAGTCGCAAAGACCCAGTTTTTGGCTTGGTAGGAGATTTTGGGGACATCGAACATTATGCCGAATTTTGGATTCCTAGGTCTTACGGTTTCAAAACGTGCCACATCTTTGGACGGACAGACGGACAGACAATGGACCACGACTATAGCTCAGATGACTTATAGTCAGCTGAGCTAAAAATGCAATAAGGAAAAAAATATTATGTGCCTAAGAGCTATATGAAGGATACATTTGATCAACAAAAAATGTATAAATGTTATTAATCAGTCTGGATGGAGGGTGGGAGGAGAGATGGAGCAACAGAGAAAGTGAGAGAAGGGGAGCATTTAACAGTGTGTATAGGGTAAAATTTATTCATAATTATGAGAGTTACAACACCTCTGCATATACACACAGGACATGAAACTGAAGCCAACAGTGCAAACAGGAGGAAAGTTTATTCATAATTATTAAATATTTAAAAACAGAGATGGACAAACAAAGTCAATCATTTCATTTCATGTTCTGCTGAGGCAGGTGTTGTATAGTAACATCAATAAGAGCTAGCAGTATATTTTGTTCATTATCAATGCAATCTTTCTATTGCGTTCAATCATCTAAATGGAGTAGGATAATCAGTTTTACTGTTGTTAGGGCATACTTATATTCACCATATGTCTCAGCTTAGTTTCTATCAAAGCAAGCAGTGAATGACTAGTACTAGTAGACTAGCGTCATATCGATCCTCTGGCATTACAACCAGATTACTAGCACCTGAGTGTCATTACATCTATGTCTGAGGAATGCATTAATGAAGATGCAAATATTTTCGTCATTTCTGACAACACTTCATGGCCTATAGGTACATTGTCAATCAACATAAACCAGACCAATTGTTAGCATTTTTGTGTACTTTCTAATAATACCAAACATAAGAAAGAAACAAGGGACCTATGGGTCACTGCGTTCAGCTGTTATATATGATAAAAAAATATGATTTAGAAATGAGGCACATGCTGGTTTTGTGTGGTAATAAGTATAAGCTGTATTATGAGTTGTTGTTGTTTAACTTATGTATGATTTTGATAGTACCTTTGGAGACAGGGAAGAGGATTGATTTCATTTATTTTATTATAAAAATGGAGTACTACTGTCACACCGATTTTGACTTGGCCATATAACTTATAAGCAGAACATATAATATAAGAGTTTAACTATTTATTAAAAAAAATTACAAATATTGTCCCAGATATAATTTTTATTAAAAATAATAAGAGAATCATATGATTTTTAAAATGAAATATAACTGAAATGATTATTAAAATAATATTAAAGAATATATTCATGAATGCATTCATGAATACATTTGGAAGGTATTTGCACTGGTATTCATATACTTTCATTTTTACCTGAATTCCCATTCTATATGCAAGAAATTTTATAATGGAATACATATTCATATTCGTATTTAAATACAATTGCAAAGTATTCCCACCATGTCTGGTATTTATTCAGTTTTCACGAAAAAATGGTGTTGAGAATCCAGAATGTACAAAATTCACACATTTAAATAATGATCATAAGTACCTGGTTATATGGCTTTTATTTATATTAAAAAAAATAAATGTAATATGTTCATTTTGGACTAATTTCACATCAATGTACACACTAGACACAGTAGGAATCTAGATTAATAATATCAACTGCATCTTTGTCTATCATTAATTTCCTTCATATGATCCCTAATGATTAGTAATGAATAATATGATTTACTTTTTTATTATTAAAATTGAACTGAAAAATGCCATAGGTGACTGCATGGTGTTATTTGGAATACGTGACATTCTATCCATCGATACAAGATTCTTATATCATCAGTAACTGCAAGTTAATTCCCTATCATTATAAACTAACACATTCCTTTTCTATTTTTCTTTAATTTGTTATTAAAAACCAATAAAAATTGATTAATTTATTGTTTATTGTTATGTTGTTGGTTAAAACTACTAGATGAGTTGGGTTGGACACCTGGATCAACTGTGGCTGGCCATAAGCTGCCTGGCTGCCCCAGTATATGCCTCGAATCAAGCGTGCATAATTTGCTAAAAGTTCATCAAGGTCAACATACAGGTGAATCAAGAGTGGCTGGAGAGAGCCAAGGTCTGATATGGTCTCATAAAAACATTAATAAAAGCTACAATTTTTGGCCAATTTCTTTCAGCTTTCTAAACTAAAAAGCTGAAATCTTTATGTGTGCATGATATGAAAATGATATAAACAGAGCTCACAAGAAACAAACGTGAAATGGTCAAAGTTGGGCAAAATTTAAGGTATTAATTTTATATTTATACTAATAACTTATAAAATTTAAAAAAATTCAGAACTAATTTTGGGTATCCAATTGAATCTTGATTAAATAATGTTACATCCCTGGCAAAAAATCTCTAGCTTCAGCAAGCCCCTTGTCAAGGGAGTAAATATATTTCTTGATTTTTTACAAAGTGCATTATGTTTGGGCCCATAACTTAAAACAATTACGCAATACTGACATCATTTCTGGCATGTGCACAGAGAATGTATAGAAAAATATGTATATTATATATGATTAAAGTCAGATCAGTGGTTTTGATATTAGGCAGTATTGAAATGTAACAATGGGTTTTTAATTGAAGGTTTTCATTAATATCTCAAAGGTATTAAGTCCTAGTGACCGAATTCTTGGCATGGTAGGGGATTTTGGAGACATCTAATTGTATGCCAAATTTAAGGAACGAGAGCTGAAGCTGGGGAGCTGAGCTCTTGCAAACTGCATAACACTAGCCTGATGTAAACAATATGTTACATGGTGCTTGAAAACTTGAATAAAATCTACAGTTTTTGATCAACTGGTTTCAAATTTTTGGTGTTAACAGACAAAATGCTAACAAAAACATGCTGAGAAAATTAAATCCACAGTACTTACAGGGAAAAAACGTGCCATGGTCAAAGTTAGGCAAAATTTAAGGTATCAATTTTTTTATTTTTGTTAATATTTTAAAAAATTTAAAAGATTTTGATCTAATTTTGGGTATACAATTTAATTTTGATTAATTAAAGTTATATTACTTGAAAAAAAGTCCATATCTTTAAAATGTTTTGTGTTAAGTGATCAAATATCTTTCCTGATTTTTTACAAAATGCATTATGTTCTGGCCCATAACTTTTTTAAATTATATAATACAGACATAATTTCAGGCATGTACATAGGAACTATATAGAGGAATATTTATGGTAAATATGAGGAAAAACAGATGAGTGGTTTTGATATTAGGCAGCCCTGAAGTGTGAAAATAGGTTTTTAATAAAAAATGGAGGTTTTTCCTTAATTTCTCAAAGGAACAAAGTCACAAAGACCCAATTTTCGGCTTGGTAGGAGATCTTGGGGACATCTAACACTATGCCGAATTTTGGATTCCTAGGTCTTACGGTTTCAAAACGTGCCACATCTACGGACGGACGGACGGACAGACGGACGGACGACGGACAATGGACCACGACTATAGCTCAGATGACTTATAGTCAGCTGAGCTAAAAATCCGTTTTAACCCAGCACATTGGTAAACCCTTTGGCGTGTTTGTTGAATTTATGGCCGCATGAACACAAGCATGGCTCGCATGGGTTACAGGATGCAGGCAGCTAGCAGGTGATACAGGAAATGTTCATGGAGACTGTGTTTCAGTTTGCGTTGTGAGCTCACATGTTCACTATTGTGTAAATTCATTATTTTTAGCATAATATTGAAATTATGGGCCGTTTACCACGATATGAATGCAACCTGATGCAAGACCACTGTGATACATTCCTAGATATAACTTGTATCACGACTCGAGTAGGCTTACCAGCCCAATTATCCGATTGCCTACTGAGTCAGGTTGTCATGGCTACCAGTAGACCTGATGGATAGTGGTGAGCTACTGATGACTACAAGCTTATTTTATCTACATAATGAGACTGGTGTGTTTTGTCTGTAGTTTCTTGCAACAAATCCTTTTTAATCCTTAATAAATTCAAATAAAGTTTATATGAAAATGCAGATGAAGATTAGATGAATATGCCTAGCTATATATGCCTAAGTTACTATGTTCTAATTTTAATAAGAAACATTTAATTAAATGAATTCAGAGATATTCTTATATGATATCAGTGTTCATGTTTTGTTATCTGCCATAGTTTAAAAGTGAATTAAAAAAAACTTAGCCAGATGTATGTAGCACTCGCTTATGTATATTTTATGTAAATTTGATAGTCATTAGCCTGTTCATTATATTTTTATAAGACTTTAAGTGTTTGGTAACAAACACATTTCTGGTCAAGGCTGGACTTCTCTGTATTCTCCAGCAAAAAGATATGCATGTTTCGTTCAGATCTGCACACTGTATATAATAAGGGTCATTTGCAAAACCAAAGATATAGACTCAGACTTGGGCACACAGATGAGTAATTAGCAGCAAAGCCACCAAGCTATGATGATTAACACCACACAGGAATAAAGCTGTTTGCATCAATTTGCATCTTCATGATGTTATACTGAAGTCAGGAGTGCTACCGATGAGGACTCCTTCAACACAAAAAAATAATGAACAAGTATTTGCATAAGATCCTCATTCTTTTCATTTCATCAATTTTTTTTTCAAGTTTATAAATAATAATTTCTTTCTAAAGTACTAGGTCCTGTGACCTTGCCCTTTGATCTCATGACCCCGGAGTCAACAGAGTTCTTACTTTAGTGGAGGGCCATATATATGGTAGGTCAAGTTTGAAACCAATATTCAATCCAAACTGGTATTATCATCTGGAAACAAATATGTGGAGAGATGGCCCCTGTGACCTTTGACCTTGTGACCCCAATATCAATCAGGTTCTTCCCCTACTGGCAGGTCAGCTATATGTTCAAGATGAAAAGTTTGGCTTGAAATGCATCCACAATCTTTCTAAATAAGTGGGTCATGTGACACCTTTGACCCAAAAATCAAAAGAGTTCTTGGGTTAGAGGTGGGCCATATATTAGTCAAGTTTGAAATCCATATGTCAATCCAAACTGGAGTTATCAGGAAACAAATTTGATGGACATACAGAAAAATGAACAGATGGATGGACATGTTGATAAATAAAGGTCATCCACTTATTCAAGTGGGGCCCTATAAACACACAAGGTTTTAGGACACAGATGAAACCACAGTAAGGAATTGGATAGTATCAATATAATTTGGCAGTCTAAAATAAAGGAAAAAATTCATAATAAATAGCAAAAATACAGGTGGCACCGCTAGTCTTCAGAAACTGAAGACACCAACAATCAATAAACTCTGGGTTTCAGGACACCTGATGAAACCACTGTTGAGAAACTGATATAGCTGCTGTCATTTGATGGTCTCAAAATCTGATAAAAATGGTAAAAAGTCGCCCATGGGCCATGACGCTCAGCTGAATTTCAATTAGTGCTCTTTTCTTTAATTAATGTTATATACTGTCTGTGAGAATAGCCTATGGCTAATGTTACCATGTTGAAAAAAGAACAGAAAATAAAAATTTCAAGATTCAAAGGAGACTTGCCAACAGGGTTCGTACACTTATCATGAGAAAAATTTCAAGCACTTTTCAAGCACTTTTTAAGGACCTGAAAATTATTTTCAAGGACATCAAAATTTATGGACGGTCAGTGCACCTTCACCCATGCATGTTGCCGACATCGAAAGGCTTGTAACACAAAATGCAAAATAATATTTATAATGAGATGGACCATATAGTGCGATAAAAAGGCTAGGAAATGTAAAATAAGTAAAAGTTATAAGGAAATGACTCAGAAAAGTAACAAATTTAACCGAAATCTACACTAACAGCAACTGAAGCGCTTGTGATTTACCCTTCGGTATAGCCAGTCTCGGTTTAATACACAGCGGCCCTTTGTTTTAACTTTACATTCAAAATGATCACTCATCTTTGGCATGACCTTGACAGATTTAACGAATCTGAATACGAGGGTCTAAAACCTTTAATATCTTGAATAGGGATCTCTGATTTGCCGACTTGCTCAAAGTTTAGCAAATTATATGCTCTGGCAGAAGGGGTGCCGAAAAACTGACAGTTCGGCGATCGTGGGGGATATTCATTCAAGTTTTCAACGGCAAAAAAAAAATCAATAAAAGCCTGTAATATTTTACCCTTATACGATATTTGGGTATAGTATTATCAAATTATTCAAAACAATACTGGTCAAACTTCGTATCAGCACGTTTGAAATGAAGACTTTGTTTTCCACGAGGTTTCTGCTGTTTACCGCCAAGTCACAGGCCGCACGTGTCAACAAAAGGCCGGGCAACACCTGTGAAGGTCGTTATCTAACGATTACAGACGCAGCCAGATTTCTATCCAAACCTGTCCAACATTTGATTAAAACTAAAAATGTGAAATCTTATTTAAAAACAAGGGACCTATGGGTCACGACGCTCAGCTGTTATATATGATAAAAAAATATTATTTAGAAATGAGGCACATGCTGGTTTTGTGTGGTAATAAATATAAGCTGTATTATGAGTTGTTGTTGTTAAGCTTATGTATGATTTTGATAGTACCTTTGGAGACAGGGAAGAGGATTGATTTCATTTATTTTATCAACAAATGGAGTACTGTTGTCACACAGATTTTGACTTGGCCATATAACTTATAAGCAGAACATATAATATAAGAGTTTAACTATTTATTAAAAAAAATTACAAATATTGTCCCAAATATAATTTTTATAAAAAATAATAAGAGAATCATATGATTTTTTTAAATGAAATATAACTGATATGATTATTAAAATAATATTAAAGAATATATTCATGAATGCATTCATGAATACATTTTGAAAGTAATTGCACGAGTATTCATATACTTTCATTTTTACCTGAATTCCTATTCTTTATGCAAGAAATTTTATAATGGAGTACATAATCATATTCGTATTTAAACACAATTACAAAGTATTCGCACCATGTCTGGTATTTATTCAGTTTCACCAACCAATGATGTTGAGAGTCCAGAATATACAAAATTCACACATTTAAATAATGATCATAAGTACCCTGTTTTATGGCTTTTATTTATATTAAAAAATAACTGTAAAAAATTCATTTTGGACTAATTTCACATCAATGTACACACTAGACACAGTAGGAATCTAGATTAATATTATCAACTGCATCTTTGTCTATCATTAATTTCCTTCATATGATACCTAATGATTAGTAATGAATAATATGATTTACTTCTTTATCATTAAAATTGAACTGAAAAATGCCATAGGTGACTGCATGGTGTTATTTGGAATATGTGACATTCTACCCATTGATACAAGATTCTTATATCATCAGTAACTGCAAGTTAATTTCCTGTTATTATAAACTAACAAATTCCTTTTTCTATTTTTCTTTAATTTGTTATTAAAAACCAATAAAATTTTATTAATTTATTGTTTATTGTTATGTTGTTGGTTAAAACTACTAGATGAGTTGGGTTGGACACCTGGATCAACTGTGGCTGGCCATAAGCTGCCTGGATTCCTGTATGCCTCGCCTCAAGCGTGCATAATTTGATGAAAGGTCAACAAGGTCAACATACAGGTGACTCAAGAGGGGCTGGAGAGAGCCAAAGTCTGACAGGGTCTCATAAAAAACATAAATAAAAGCTACAATTTTTGGCCAATTTCTTTCAGCTTTCTAAACTAAAAAGCTGAAATCCTAATGTGTGCATGATATGAAAATTATATCAACAGTGCTCACAGGACACAAACGTGCCATGGTCACAGTTGGGCAAAATTTAAGGTACTAATTTTATATTTATACTAATAACTTATAAAATTTGAAAAATTCAGAACTAATTTTGGGTATTCAATTGAATCTTGATTAAATAATGTTACATCCCTGACAAAAAAATCTCTAGCTTCAGCAATGCCCTTGTTAAGGGAGTAAATATATTTCTTGATTTTTTACAAAGTGCATTATGTTTAGGCCCATAACTTAAAACAATTACGCAATACTGACATCATTCTGGCATGTGCATAGAGAATGAAAAATATGTATATTATTTATGATTAAAGTCAGATCAGTGGTTTTGATATTAGGCAGTCTTGAAGTGTAACAATGGGTTTTTAATGGAAAAATGAAGTTTTTCATTAATATCTCGAAGGTATTAAGTCCTAGTGACCAAATTCTTGGCATGGTAGGGGATTTTGGAGACATCTAACTGTATGCCGAATTTAAGGAACTAAGAGCTGAAGCTGGGGAGCTGAGCTCTTGCAAACTGCATAACACTAGCTTGATGTAAACAATATGTTACATGGTGCTTGAAAACTTATTAAAATCTACAGTTTTTGATCAACTGGTTTCAAATTTTTGGTGTTAACAGTTGAAATGCTAACAAAAACATGCTGTGAAAATTAAATCCACAGTACTTACAGGAAAAAAACGTGCCATGGTCAAAGTTGGGCAAAATTTAAGGTACCAATTTTTTATTTTTATTAATATTTTAGAAAATTTAAAAGATTTTCATCTAATTTTGGGTATACAATTTAATTTTGATTAATTAAAGTTATATTACTGGAAAAAAGGTCGACAGCTTTAACATTTTTTGTGTTAAGTGATCAAATATCTTTCCTGATTTTTTACAAAATGCATTATGTTTGGGCCCATAACTTTTTTAAATTAAATAATACAGACATAATTTCAGGCATGTACATAGGAACTATATAGTGGAACATTTATGGTAAATATGAGGAAAAACAGATGAGTGGTTTTGATATTAGGCAGTCCTGAAGTGTGAAAATAGGTTTTTAATGAAAAATTGAGGTTTTTCCTTAATTTCTCAAAGGAACGAAGTTGCAAAGACCCAGTTTTCGGCTTGGTAGGAGATCTTGGGGACATCTAACATTATGCGGAATTTTGGATTCCTAGGTCTTACGGTTTCAAAACGTGCCACATCTACGGACGGACGGACGGACGGACGGACGGACGGACGGACGGACGGACGGACAGACGGACGGACGACGGACAATGGACCACGACTATAGCTCAGATGACTTATAGTCAGCTGAGCTAAAAAAACTTATTGGCGAGTTTTATGCAATCGTTATGCAGGGCATGGAGGGGGCCGATGCTGGAAGTTGTATATGTCGCTGATCACTCTTTAAACTGCCAGCGTACTACGCTTACAAACGGCTATCACATCGCAACAAAAATGTGATTTCCCCCATGGATCCCAGCCTTTCACAAACTGAAGCCAAAGTATGTGAATATACGTCAGTACCTGCCAAACACCTTAACCTATTTCGGACAAACAGTAAATTTATCCTTAATTGGATTGCCCCCGCGTGTAAACTGTATTTCGCTGATCAGTGGTCTTAGGGAGCTAAAAAATACGATCACAGCGCGTACACGTGAAAAGCGAAGGTACCAAGAAAAAAAACGCAACCCTTGGATAAACTAAAAAACCTTTAACCAAAGCAAAGTCGGATCGGGTTCGTTGGGGAAATATGACCCCTCTGATATAATAATTATCGCCGAGTTACCAATGTAAAACGTAACTTGATTTAGACAACATATTCTACTGAGCGAATTAGTTTTATATTATTATTATCTCTCAAATTGGAATTGTTCCCATCATGTATTTTTTACACATTTTACTCCCCTGGTTTGATCCCATATAATTATTTTCTTAGGACAGATCTTCTCCATAGCTATATAAATAATCTCTGTAGTATTACTTTAAAATTTTAATTATAAATCTTGCGAAAATACTTACGTGAACTCGCCTAGCGTCTATTGAGTTTTCAATTAAAGAGCTTTTATACGTACCTCGGGGGAAATCTCCACGATTTTACCAGTAAAGCAGCTCACTTACTATTTGATAATAAACATGGTTATTACCCTCGTATGTTAACTTGTTACATCGTCACTTTCACTGCCTAGTCTCATTCATCCACGATTGGGTTAATTCTGTTTCATACATTTGATTGACGTAGAGATGCCCGAAAGTCGATATTAAAATAATAGGTATGCATACACACATTATACACCAAACTCTTTCACAAAATTTATTTTTCAAGCACTTTTCCAAACCACTCTCTCTTTATAAGCACTTTTTAAGCCCTTGAAATTGAAATGACTAAATTCAAGCACTTTTCAAGGTTTTCAAGGTGCGTACGAACCCTGTGCCAAGGACCCCCCTGGATTTCACAATACTATGTTCCAAGAAAAATGGATACAATTAGTACCCTGTCTGTCTGGGTACTCAAAATCATGTTTCAGATCGCAGAATATAGGTAACCATAACCAAGTTTCAGTTTTCCGAGGAGATTTGCTAAGGACCTCCCTGAATATTATGTTAGAAGAGTCTAGGGCTACTGGATAAAATTTGTGCCCTGTCTGACTGCTCAAAATCATGCATCTGGCTTGTAGCCTGTAGAAAAAAGTTCACAATTATTTTATTTTTAATTAAGGAGATTAGCTCAGGACCTAGGACTTATGCATACAATTTGTATCCATCTGATGCTTAAGGTGCTCAATTCATGTTTTTGGCCTGCCGCATGCAGGTTTCCAGTTTGATTTGCCAAGATCTCCCTGGATGTTGTGTTGGAAGATTTCTGAGCTTAAGGATACAATTTGTGCCCTATCTGACTGTGTTTGACATGTATAATAAGTATTAAGTTATCGTACCTAAATTCAGGATTCAAAGGAGAATTGCCAATGACATCCCTGGACTTAACAATAGAAGGTTCCAAGGAAAATAGATACAATTTGTATCTTGTCAGTCTGGGTGCTCAAATTCATAATTGTTTGGCTCATAGCACACAAAATATAGCCTGTGCACCATTTCCTATTATCTGGTTTCCAAAGAGATCTGGTCTAATGTGAAGAAGAGCAAGCGTGAAGAGGAGGCAAAAATATCTTGTTACATACTAGCAAGCTGCTGATTTTTAAAGTATAATCATGCATAGTTAATTCAGGTAGTAAAGGGGTGTTGAACTGTGAAAAGAAACCAAGCGAGGCCATTTGTTTTAGCAAGTAAACACAGGGAGAAATTCGAGTCATAGCTGCAATCAGCTGATCTGCCACAATGAGCCATCACGTCACATAGTAACCATGGAACCGACAAAAGACTCCAAAGTAACGTTTGAAGCTAGCTGGGAATAATTCTCGCTTTCTTGACAGAATAGAACAAAAAATTGATAAACTGCATATAAGAGTAGAAACGCTGGAGACCAGAATAAGTCTTTGGAAATGGACAATGACCATTATACTGGAAATATTGAATTGGTTCAAGCTGAAATGGTCATTGTCAAGTCAGGCTTGGCAAAAGTCCAAGAAGCCGGTTCTAGCAAACAGCTTGACAAAAGAATTGAATATTCAGAAAATAAAGAGAGAAGCAAGAACATCAAGCTCCTTAACCTACCAGAAATTCCCAGGGAAACCAAAACAAGCCTCAAAACAAGAGTTACAGAGGTTTAGAAACATATATAAATACTAGACATTTCTTGGCACCTGCGGTGCTAGAGTATCCCCAGACATAGTACGCCCCCCCCCCCTTTAAGAATAGGCCCCCATTTTTAGCAGCATATACTGACACTTGGCAAGCAATTATTGTTTCTTCCATCTATCAATCCACAATCTTTTTGAAGATGTTGGTCCTGTGACCTTGACCTTTTGGCACATCACAAGGCTATCCAAGAAATTGACAGGCGTCTTCCTCTTTTGGCAGGGGAACCGTATGTGCAAGATGAAATGTCTGAGATGAAATGTTGGCTGAAAATGCATCCACAATCTTTTTAAAGATGTGTCCTGTGACTTTGACCTTTGACCTCATGACCCAAAAATCAATTCAGGTCTTGCTTTTCCAATGGGACATATACAAGTCAAGTTTGAAATCTATACATGAATAAAAGCAGGAATTATCATCCAATAACTAATTTTTGGACAGATGGCTCCTGTGACCCTGACCTTTGACCTTGTGACTTCAACTTGATAGGGTTCTTCCTCTCTTGGCAGGTGAACTATATGTGCAAGATGAAAGATCTAAGATGAAATGTTTGGCTGAAAATGCATCCACATCTTTTTAAAGATGTGTCCTGTGACCTTGACCTTTGACCTCATGACCCCAAAATCAATTCGGATCTTGCTTTTTACATGGGACATGTACAAGTCAAGTTTGAAATCCATACATCAATAAAAGCAGGAATTATCATCCAGAAACTAATTTTTGGACTGATGGCTCCTGTGACCTTGACCTTTGACCTCAAAATTGATAGGGGTCTTCCTTTCTTGGCAGGTGAACTATATGTGCAAGATGAAAGATCTGAGATGAATTGTTTGGCTAAAAATGCATCCACATCTTTTTAAAGATGTGTCCTGTGACCTTGACCTTTGACCTCATGACCCCAAAATCAATTCGGGTCTTGCTTTTCCAATGGGTCATATACAAGTCAAGTTTGAAATCTATACATCAATAAAAGCAGGAATTATCATTCAGAAACTAATTTTTTGACAGATGGCTCCTGTGACCCTGACCTTTGACCTTGTGACCTCAAAATTGATAGGGGTCTTCCTTTCTTGGCAGGTGAACTATATGTGCAAGATGAAAGATCTGAGATGAACTGTTTGGCTGAAAATGCATCCACAATCTTTTTAAATTTGTGTATGGTGACCTTGACCTTTGACCTCATGACCCCAAAATCAATTGGAGTCTTGCTTTTTCAATGGGACATATATAAGTCAAGTTTGAAATCAATACATCAATAAAAGCAGGAATTATCATCCAGAAACTAATTTTTTGACAGATAGCTCCTGTGGCCTTGACCTTTGACCTTGTGACCCCAGAATTGATATGGATCTTCCACTATTGGCAAGTGAGCTATATATTCAAGATGGAAGACGTGGGATGAAAGTTTGGCTTAAAATGCATCCACAGTATCTTTTAAGATGCGAGTCCAGTGACCTTGACCTTTGACCTCATGACCCTAGAACCTATAGGGTTCTTACTTTAGTGGTGGGCCAAATGTCATGTTTGAAATCCATATGGCTATCAACACTGGAGATATCATAAGAGGTGTGTGATTTTCACCAAATATGGACACATTAAAGGTCAAGGCCACTCTCATGGCAAAAGTCATGAACCAAATTTAAATAGACCTCATCCCATAACCCATCTCTCTACATGTGCATAATATGAAAGAAATCTGTCCATTAGTTTTTGACTTATAATGCTTACAATACTGTCAAGTGGCAATTATGGGGGTATTAAAAGGCGTAAAAACAAGAAGAGGATAATAGGTGGTGCCACCAGTTTCCGGTATATCACAAGGCTATCCAAGATCTTCGGTCACCTTGATTTTTGGACCAGTCCATGCAAGCTTACTTGAGATATTTAAGAATTTGTGTTATTCTCAGCAAAAATGGATCTATTTAAGGTCAAGGTCACTCTCCTAGCATAGGTCATGACCCCATTTTGAATAGGCTTTGTCCCCTTACCTATATCTATACAAATGTTAAGTTTGAAAAAGATCAGTGAAATAATTTTTGAGTTATCCCGCTCACAAGGTTTTTCTGCGGCGGCGGTGGCGGCGGGACCGTCGTGAAACCATAGTATCCCGACTTTGTCTGGGGATACAATAATCCATATACAGTCGAGCCCACTTTGTGTCATATCGGTTAATAGAAAATCCCGTTTATTGTCACATAAACCTGAAATCCCAAACCATTTCCTATATAAACAATGGTAAATCTGACCATTTAATATCATGGAATATTGTCATAATCCCGCTTATTGTCATGCTTAGAACCTTTGGCAATGATACCAGATCGCAGTTAATATCACATCAGGCGCCGACACAGCGATCAACGAGGCCAAGAGACTGTAATCGGTCAGGCGTATCAAACAATCACATCTCCCACCTGTGTGCGGCAGGCAATGCAGTGATGCATGCAGGTCACTCCCCGTCACTTAGCTAATTTACGTCTTAAGATACCACGGTAATCAACATCACTGCGTTTCTTGAAAGGCCGTGGTTTACACCTCAGTGACGTTTCGCAGAGATGATAGTAAGAACGAGCTCTAAACGTTGCTTCCGACCGGAAATCCCCTCTTAGGATCCACGAAAAGCTGGAGGAGATACCCGGTCCAAAACCTCAATCGCGGCGAAACTTCAGAAAGTTGACAATGGCATGACGATGCCCGCTCCCCCAACCATCCTGTCATAAAGACGATCATGGAAGTTTGAGTCATTAGTAAGTTATCCAGAAAATAAGGCGCAATAGTCGGGGAAATGATTATCTAGTTAAATAGTTTTCCTACGCATAACATTAAAACTGTGCCGCATATTTCCAGACATTTGACCTCATGACCAAGACGCTACGACTCTTTCTTTTGGCAAGTCGGATTTTGTCAGTTATTGAAGCATGCGGCACAAAACTTACAGGAAATAAATTGTCAGGTGCGCATAAGGTAATTTGATATGCCGTTGTGCAATTAAAATATTCATAAACGATTCTGTTTCCTTTTTATTGATGATTTATTTAATATAATTTGAGATATAATGCTTCTTCTATGACTCAAAAGGACATCGATGTTGAAGCCCGCATAATGTCACATCCCGGTTATTATCATAATTTATGCATGCTCCACCGATATGACAATAAGCGGGATTGACTGTATATAAACAAAGATCTTGATAAAGACCATGGATACAATGCATATCAGCTAGGGCTGAAAGGAGTACTGGGTAATACTTACCGAGTACTCGAGTCCAAGATTTGGATTTGAGTACTCTTGTATGTACATGCATATATGTATTTTACTGCAAATTTTAGGACAGTCTGTAGGATTATTTATCCATTGTCGTAGCCTATCGTAGGGCTCTAAACATATGCTAGTCAAATTAACCGAGGTCTTGTTATGACATAAATCTTTTCCTTCGTTGCGATAAAGTTAAGCCATCACTAAGTCAAATTTATGCATATTTTGCATCGGTAAACAGATGTTCGTTTTATCTTCACAGTGTTGCCATATTAACGAGTACTCAAGTCCGAGTCGGGTAATGCCTATCAGGTACTTGAGTCCAAAAATATTATACCCGTTTCAGCCCTAGTATCAGCTCAAAACAAAACAACAGCCTGCATCAGGTCAAGGTCAAGGCCGAAGCAACCCAGAAAGGGGATCCCCTGTGTTAGTCACACTGTCAGCCGAAGAGCTCATTGACATGGTACTAATACATGGAAAAGAGCACTGAAATCCTACAAAACAGGTTAATATAGAGTTTTTGACGATGTCTGTAAATCTACACAGGAGAAAAGAAAATCACTCATAGAAAAAAAAGACAAACTCAGGAGAGATGGAGTTGTTGCTCTTATTCCCTTTTTGAAACAAGCCAAACTCATAGTCATACATAAGCAGGAGAAAAAATGGAAAAGTATCTTACCCAAAAGTAGTTAAACTTAAAATTCAGCAAAAAAAATCAGATATAACACAACCTCACCATGCCAGAAAATCCCTTATATTTATATCAGTATGTCATTTATGAATGGACTTTTTATCATTAAAGTGACTCAGATATTTGTTTTCAATAATATAAAACCTTTTAATTTAAGTTTCGAATCAGATTATTCTTCAGTTGGATTTTTGCCAGGCCATAAATTTTACAATACAACTATAAACTGTAAATATTTATATGAATTTACCTTACATATCACATCATCATTTACTATTTGAATACCATTTATTATTTGAATAAGAAACAATTACACAAACACCACTGCTGAAATTCTAGCATGGGTGCACACAACACAAAAACGATTGTAGCTGGCACCACCAGTCTTGTATATTTCGAAGCTATCAGAGATATACACATATGCCAATTTTCAGACTGATATATCAAACCCCTCCTGAGAAATAAGCAGGGACACACTGTGCAAAAATTATTGTAGGTAGCATCACCAGTCTTGTATATGACAAAGCTATTCGATATGTATAAATATGCCTAATTTCAGGCTGATATATCAAATTTCTCTGTAGAAATAAGCAGGCACATACACTATGCAAAAGTCAATGTACGTGGCACCACCTGTCTTGTAAATGAGAATACCATCAAAGACGCATAGGCAGGTCAAAATATCAGTCCAATACATCAAACTTCCCCAGAGTTTGATGCACTGGGCTGACAAGGCTTAGGTGAGTAAGGCAGTTGCCCCCGAGTGACCTGTGACAAATTGCTGCCTCAAGCTACTGCACTGAGTTAACTCTTGACCAGCACCTGGCTAGACTGAGTGAACTTTTGACCTGTACCTGGCTGCACTGAGTGAACTCTTGACCTGTTGCATAACCTGACACAGTTGGCAGTCTGCAAAAGCTATAAATAGATTCAGGCTGAACTTTGGTGCCAAATATGATGCAGAGAGCAGTCTGCCAAAGCTATAAATAGAATGCAGCTACTGCACTGAGTTAACTCTTGACCTATACCTGGCTGCACTTCTTTCAATCCTGGCACTGTGCTAAAACTATTTATAGAGCTGACATCATCTTGGCTAATGGCCAACATCAAGGCACTGGCAATCTGCCAATGGTAAACCAAGTGCTCCCATCTGAACACAAAAGTGGTCCCTACTTGAAATAACTTTGAAATTTATTTTCCCGATACAAAATGCTTTTCAGCTGACTTTTTATAAAAAAAAGAAATCAGGAATATATGTAAAATTATTCTGGATGCATACTGAATGCAAAATTAAAATACAGATATATTTCATTGATGGCAAATTCTTGAATTAAGTTGAGTAGGGATACCAATAATTTATACAGAGCTGATTATCTATTATTGTAATATTGCCTGGAATGATGAATAACTTAAATCATAAATCTAAATTGTTTAAAAAAGCTTTAAAAAAATTTCTTGTCAATATTAACCAAATATAACCTGAAATCTAAATTTCTAGTGGCATGATGTAATAGATGCTGATAAACTGGTGCCAGGCTAGATGTAACAGCATCACAAAACTAACATATATGGTAAAATGACTCAATTCAATCTCCATAATTCAGCCAAAAATCATTCATGTGGAACCATTAATGACAATTATTATAAGAATTATTGTAGGAATTATTCTTGTAAAATATTTAACAAACTTGCTTCAGTGGCATCAGTTGAAAAACGTTTCGAAGGTTATAACTCATATAGGAGGATACAGCAAACTGGTAGTTCAGCTTCCCATAACTCAGCCAAAAAGCACTGAACCAAAACCATTCGAACAAACTTGAATTATCAACATCTGAGGATTATTAATGTGCAAGATTTAAGAATTTGGCCCAGTGGTTTTTGAGAAGAGGATCTTTGTAGCCACTGAGCTAAAATGGGCTGTTATGGCATATCACTAAATTCAGCTTCCCATAACTTAGCCAAAAGTCATTGAAGAGAGACCATTTGAACAAACTTCAGAAAGCACTACCCTAGGATCATTTCTGTGCGATATTAAACATTTTGGCCATATGTTTTCAGAGAAGAAGTCTTTTGTAACCCTCAGTGTGATACAGGCACTGACGACGCTGTAAAAAAAGGCCGATGCAGGTGGCGCCACCAATACCTCAATTTCAGATATGACCTATGTGACCAACATTGGCATAAAATTTGGTGATGATAGCTATAGCTGTTTCTGAGATTTAAATTTTAATATGCTTTTTTGCACAGACAACAAAGTTCAACCTCCTGTATCTCGGCCAAAAAATCTCTGAACCAGAACCATTCGAACAAACTTGAGAAAGATTGTTCCAGGGATCATTTCAAGTGAAATATTGAACAATTTGGCTGGACAGTTTCGGAGAAGAAGATTTTTAAAGCTTTTTTTAGCTTTCTCCCTAAAAAATCTTAGAAAATGCAGTTAGAAAAAAAATAAACAAAATCCGATATAGTTTTTTGGATGACTGATTATTTGCAAAAATTTGGTGATGCTAGCTCCATCCGTTTTTGAGATAGCTATGGTTAACGTACAGAGACGCACGATGCACGACAGACGACCCACGACGCCGCACAATCGCATAAGCTCACAGGTTCGCTAAAAAGCATATACAGGCAAATCCAGACATCTAATAGCATTAATAACTTATATCATATGACTTGTATACATAATGCAGTAATTCAGTGTAAATTATTTATGATAATAAGGACATTCAGCTTCAAATTCAAGAATCCCTTTGAATTTGAATAATTGAAGGTGATCAATATAATTTCCAATACTAAATGTCAATATGCATGGCATAAGTAATTATGTAAGATGCAGGAAACTCTTAAATTGATTAACAAAATAATATGAATAAAGGTGTAGGTTTTATACAAGAAACTCATTCAGTAGAAAAGACTGAACAATATTGGCAAAATCAATAGTGAGGTATATGTTTTATTCTTACATGGAACTAGTCAAGCCAGAGGAGCCAACATATTAATTGGTGAAAAACTGCAATTCAAGTCAGTTAAATGAGCCTCTGACAAAGAGGGTAGATTTGTAATCTTCTATGCCTGTATTCAGGAATGTCCATTTTTATTAGTTAATGTTTATGGTCCAAACAGTGAGACATAACAAGTGCTATGTTACCGAAAGATATGTAAAATAATTGAAAAAGAATTTGACATGGACTGTAATACTAAAATTATCTGGTGAGGAGACCTGAACTTCTGTTTCTTCCCCTTGGATGCTTAAAGTGGTAAACCACTTACACAATGTAGGTTAGACTATTTTCTTATATCAGTGATTTTGCAACCCTATGTAACAAACTGTGAGATTATACCTTGTGTGGGAACAGACCATTCAGTGGTACTACTTAGGCTAAAGTTGTTCTTTTGAAATGCCAAAGACTGGGCCATCATACTGGAAATTAAATAATTCATTAGCTGAAGACACAATATTTATAACCAAATTAAAAGAGTACATACAATTAGCTTTTCAGACAAATATGAATGCTAACAATGAGACTATTTGAAATATCATATAAGAAAATTTGCAATAGCATACTCAAAAGAAAAGAGCAGAGCTAACAGAATAAAGTGGATAAGCTTAGAAAAAGAAATGGAGCAGCTAGAGAGTGATATTGGAGAGTGTAATGATATTAGTATTATTGAAAAATACACAGATTTAATTAAAGCAGAATTTTGGAGAATGTTATGATCTGATAACAGAGGGTATGATTGTTACATCCAGAGCTCAGTGGTATAAGCAGGGTGAGCGCAGCTCAAAATATTTCTTAAATCTTGAAAAGAGAAATCATGAAATGACAGTTATAACAAGTGAACTACATGGGTCATGACGCTCAGGCGACTGACATGTTGACAATATGTCCTTGCACAGGTAACTAATTAAGATAATGTAGGTCGCATCATAGTTAATGCATATTAGCTCAAGTTCATTAAGACCCATAAGCACACCAAATTTGATGACAATCCATTCAGCCGTTCCTGAGGAATCTGGCAATTTGTGTGTATTTTGCATTATTTTACGGGTGTCAAAACATGGCCTGTAATTAAAGAGAAAATAAGTCACTAATTTCAGTTTACTGAGGAGAACTTTTAAGGAACTCTCAGGATGTCAAGAACGAAGATTCTAGGTACAGTGGTTATGATTTGTGTCCTGTTAACAGATGACCGCATCTTTAAAAGTTCCAAAAATCGAGAATTAAATGCTTAAAAATTCAAAAAAATTCAAGTGGCACTACCAGTCTGCAGGAATTGATGAACCACTCCATGATCAATATGCATACAAAAAATCATAGTGATCAATGCATTAGTTGTTCAGATATTGGAGCTTTTGTATCAAACTTTTAATCATTCTGGGGTTAATTCTGAGTCCCATACCTTGGAGATTATGGGAAACAGAGACCTAATTTCAGGTTTCCAAGGAGATTTTTCATGGACCTCCCGGGATGTCAAATTAGAAGATTCTAGGTCCAATGGTTATAATTTGTGCCCTGCTTAGGTATCAATTTTCAATTATTCTGGGGGGTTACTGATGAGCCCCACAGCTATGAGGATATGGTTACAGAGACCGAATTTCAGGTTTCCAAGAAGATTGTTCATGGACCTTTATAGATGATTAGTTAGAAGATTCTAGGTCAAACAGTGATGATTTGTGCCCTGTAAACTGATGAGGCTTTATTTCAAAATCTCAAAAAAGAGAAAAAAATGCGTAAATTTTTAAAAAAAAATTCAAGATGGTGCCATCAGTCTGCAGGAACTGATAATACACTCCATGATCAATATGCATGCAAAAAATCATGGTGATCTTGGAGCTTGGAGAATATGGGTAACTGAGACCTAATTTCAGGTTTTCTAGGAGATTTTTCATGGACCTCCCTAGATATAAAGTATGAAGATTCTAGGTCCAATGGTTACAATTTGTGCCCTGTTAACAGATGAGGCTTTATATGGACTCTTTATTATGGAGGTCTCAAAACTAAGTAAAACATTCGTAAAAATTTAAAAAAAATACTAGTGGTGCCACCAGTCTGCAGGAACTGTTGAAACATTCCATGATCGATAAGAATGCAAAGAATGATTGGTGATCAATGCATTAGTTATTCAGATACTGGAGCTTTTGTATCAAATTTTCAATTATTCAAGGGGTAGTTTATAGTCCAATAGCTCAAAGGATATATGGGCAACAGAGACCTTATTTCAGGTTTCCAAGGAGATTTTTCAAGGACCTCCCTAGATGTCAAGTTACAAGATTCTATGTCCAGCGGTTACAATTTGTGCCTGGTTAACAGACAGACCAAGGACAAAGACTTATCACTATAGTTCAGATGACTTTCAGGCAGTTTAGCTAAAAATGGTTTGGCCAATTATATTCATAATTTGCATGATGACACTCAAATATACAGAACCTCTCCTGAGATATTTGGTATTATCACTGACAAGAGATGCACAGATGGACACTATGCAGCATGATTTGTAGGTGTCATCACCAGTGTTTGTTAGGTACTGGTTCACATGTGACCCTACAACTATGCCAGGTTTCAGAAAGATCTGTCAACAGGTCTCAGAAGAGTCTTCCAGGAATGAGCACTACTGTGATTCAATAACAGTTGAAAAGCTTTAGAACATTTGCATTTACTGTCAAGTTGTAATTACAAAGGGGTTACTTATGAACTGTCAAGACATTTTGATTGATTTGATGATAGGGGTAGATTGATAATAGGGGTAGACTGATACTTCTGAAATTGGTTGGCCTCACAACAACCTTCTGCAATTGTTGTAATATGCAAACTAGTGCTGCCATTGACCAAAATTCTAATTCCTTTAGTATCTAAAGAACCATGATAACTGGCCAAACATTGCATCTAACTAGTTTTCGAGGTCAAAGATTCAAATTAAACCACATTAAAAATTACTTTCTAAATTTATATCTTTAATATGCAAATAAGTGTTACCATTTATGAAACAATATTGATCTAAAAGTACATGGTGATCCAATGGGCAAAATAAAAGAACAGACTCAGTGCAAGCAAAATTTAGAATTCATGGTGGGAAACTTATTTTGACAAAGATAGTGCACAAATTAGATGTTACTAATCATATATTTATATTTCAAAATAATGAATAACTATATATGTATGAGATAGGTCAGATTTTGAAGTATTATGTGTGATGTAAATAAGATTATAATTTGATAAACATATCTGGTTGACCTTACCCTTTGGAAACTCTGCACTGAGACTATCATCACTAGAAGACTCATCATCAACTCTGCCAAGGACCTTCCTTCTCAATTCTGCTTCTGCATCTTTGCTTTGATCAAACTCTTCGTCACTATCAGATTCCAGTAAACCATCTATCTCTTTGTCCATATCAGTAATGGCATCTTTAGAAAATGTCATCATAGGGTTATAAGTTTCTGAAAATTTCCTTTCCCGCTTTGCTGGCATATCTTCGCCTGTGTCCATGTAATCCTCTTCATCATCATAAGGCAAACCTGAGTCAACCTCATCATCATTTACATCATCTTCAAGCCTCTGACGTTTCTGTCTGTCAGGGCTATCAGTCTCGTTTTTTGAACCAGTGTCAGTGGTATCACGCTTTCGTTTTTCTAAATGTCCTTTATATTTTTCTTTCCCAGGATCTGGGCTATCTCGACAAAAAGGGTACTTCATACCCTCCATCAAAGGAAAGAGTCTTTCATCAACTCTCTCCCAACGTTCTGAACAGGACCACAGCCAATCAGGATTAACAATGTGGACATTACCATGCTTCATTGCCACCTTAACTTTGGTGGTACCTGGCCTAGCAGCTACGACATGTGTTGTGACTGGCCTGTCAACAGTCTGCTGAGCTCTGCCAATAAACTGAGAATGAACATGTGCACCAAGTGCTCTGGCGACCTGATATGCTCTGCTTTTCTCTGGTGGAGAATTTGTTGGAAACACACCACTGAACAAGATACTAACTCCTTTCAGAACTTTGCGTCTCACATACGGTATTATATGTTTGAGATCAGGCATCTTCTCCTGTTTCTTACCTTTTTCTAAGTCTTTTACTTGGTCATACACCTCATAAAAAGCTGTATGTATTCTGGTTAGGATCTCTTCTAAGTAAAATAAGTAATCATCCTCATCGAGCCATTCAACCATCTCTTCTTCTTCCTCCTCAACAATCACCATGCTGCCTGCTTCTTCTGTGCCATCCTGTTCTAGAGCCTTGTCTGTCTTGTCAACATCTGTTTGTCTCTCCTGCCCCTCCTCTGTGACCTTGCCTGTCTTGTCAACATCTGTTTGTTTCTCCTGCCCCTCTTCTGTGACCTTGTCTGTCTTGTCAACATCTGTTTGTTTCTCCTGCCCCTCCTCTGTGACCTTGTCTGTCTTGTCAACATCTGTTTGTTTCTCCTGCCCCTCCTCTGTGACCTTGTCTGTCTTGTCAACATCTGTTTGTTTCTCCTGCCCCTCCTCTGTGACCTTGTCTGTCTTGTCAACATCTGTTTGTTTCTCCTGCCCCTCCTCTGTGACCTTGTCTGTCTTGTCAACATCTGTTTGTTTCTCCTGCCCCTCCTCTCGAACCTCCAGTGGAGCTGTGACCTTGTCTGTTTTTTCATCAATCCCATAATGGCCTTCACGATTTGTCCCAGATTCTGTTGGCCCTGATTCCATTTTATCTCTGATAGGTTCTATTTGTGGTTCATGACATACAGAAGCTTGTAGGTTTGAAGTTGTACTGTGATCTGACTTACTATCTGTTTTATCCTGAGTATTCTGTGTGCCCTCTGGATGACCATCTGTTTTATCATATGAGCCTGCACCTTCAGACCTGGTCTTTCCTCCAACAGGACATGCTTGGTCTGTTGACGAGGTTTTTGTGGAGTCTGGTGAATTGTTTTTCTTGCCATTCTCTGTTCCTACTGTGGACAGATGATTGTCCTTGTCCTCATGTGTACTGTCCTTGACACTATCATCTTCTTTCACACCTTCCTCATGCGTGTCATCATCTTTTCTTCCACCTGCTTCTTCCATCTGTTTTGTTGAAGATGCTTCTTTTTCTTCATCCACTGTAACCACAGTTTCTGTAACTTGTCCCTCTTTGGACAACTGTCGTTTCACCAGGACTCGCCTTTCTTTGTGCTTTGGGCCTTTCAATTCTTCATCTTTCACACCTGGTGGTGCATTGATATCCGCTGTTCCCTCAAAGAATCGATACGGCTTGACATGAACCAGATTTGGTGAGAAGTTCCACACATCCTCTCTGTCATCAATAATACACACCAAGGAGTCTCCACAAGGGAAGAGTGACCTGGAATGTCAAAACAAATACTTACATCTTGTGTTCAATGAATATTTTCATTATCTGTTTTCACAATTTTATTTGCTTGTGCAACCAGAAGACATAAACCTCACTTTTAGCCCTGATGTCTTGTTTTCCTCTCACTTAGCCTCCAGTGTTTTTTAGGCATCTACAAACTAGATAAGCTTGTGTCACCTTCAGTAATCTATGAACAAAGCAATTAAACAACTGCAAGTAGTTAATCATGTTAAATGTGTTAGTACAACATTAAAAACAGTTTTAACTTTGAACAAACAGACTATTAATGACAAGAGATCCATCGGTTGTGGCACTCAACTGAATTTGCTTTAGACAGAAAAAAATCCAATCCTGGCAGAAGAAAGTGGTTACTATATTACTATATGGTTTGCTATATTCTTGCACTTGAAACATAAATCATAATGCCACAGCAACTACGCAATATTAATAACAAGTCTGTATATACAGTTTTTCCTTTATTGTAGTTCCAAATACCTGTGACGGTGCTTGTGCTCCTACAATGATTATAAATGCAATAAAGTGCATTTTTTTGTCTTTTATATAGAAAAGGGGTCAGTTCTTGATCAATTCTTTTCAATTTCATACTCTTAAAGCTTTATTCTATATTTTACAACAAATGAACATTAAATCGACAGCACTTACAGGAAAAAAATTAATTCTAATTAATCTGCCTTATATGACATGATCAACACATGTATACTGACTGAGGTCCTGAATCTCAAACAGGTTTATTAATAAATGTATATTATTTTCTGTATGAATTTAAACATATAAGGGTTCTATATTCACAAAAAAACAAACTTTATCTCAAATATATGGCTAAAACAGGCATCAGACTCCAGAGAGATCCTTATAAATTGGTCACCAAAGCAAGAAGGACAAATATAAGATAGGCCTAGAGTTAAAAAGTCAATGTTACACTTTATAAAGAAAAATAAATTTCTAAAATTTGCCCTAAATGATTTAGTGCACCAACATGAAAAGGACAAAGGTCTGCCTGCTGTGAACAAGGGACCCATGGGTCACAGCGCTCAGCTGAAGTTTGAAAAATTTTAGCAAATGCAAAATATGCTGATTTTGATTATATTTTTTTTCATATGTATAAGCATATGAGAAGCTAAGAAGAAAGGGGCCCTCTTCTTGGTTATAGTAAAGTTCTAAATATATGATTGCAAAACTTAAGCACCTGTCACATTAGAACTGTGTGCAACTTACTGGTGACAATTTTTGCTGCCCACAGCTCCCCGCAGTTGGCATGGACCTGGCAGTATCTTGTCTAGACTTACCTGCGCCAAGTTTTTAACATGCTCAAAACTTGGTCCGGGTAAGCTGCGGGAGTTTGCCCGCAATAGTCCACACAGAACACCAGCAAAAGGCCCATAGCAGCCGCAAGTCACAGGCAGATAACCCGCTTGAAGAAAGTATGTTTGGAGTCACACGAGAAACGTTTTAATTAATTCTCTTTGGCGCCACCTGATGCTTGCGGTTGCGCCATCTGTGTTTTTCTCGTGGTGCATTCACCCGAAAGACATCATGGGAGACAAGGCTCCTGACTTTACCAAATTCTGCAGAGGGTTGACTGAAACACTTAAGCAAATTAGGGAAGAGCAAAAGAATCTTGCCCTAAGAGTAGAAAAACTTCAAAAAGATGTTAAAAGCAACAGTACTGAGCTTGTGGAAGACTCACAAACGAAGATAATCCGGTGAGCGGAGCCGGTATTGCCCAAAACGTTCCAGAAGACCAAAACGGTGCATCTGTTTGCGGCCGTCCTGTTTCATCGGGACGAGTTGGTCCTGTACATGAAGGGACAGCAGCGGGTACAGCTTACATCCCAGAACAACTTCAACCTTCCAGTCCTGAGCTAATTCAGTTCACAGCCGGCCAGGCTCAGGAGGAGTATTGTATTATCGCAGACTCATTATCGAGAACACGTCTTCCAGTACAGCTGAGATTACATGACACAGGTGCTGTAAAACCCGGGCTTCAGCCCCTATGCAATATCATAAAACGTTCAGCCAGGTACACTGAAACTATCCTAAAGTTATTATGTCACATGCAGGCTGATCATGTCACAGAGGCGGATCTGATGGACATTTATAAGTGTGCTTTTGCTGGAATAAAATTCTTGCAAGAAGAATACACCAATATACTTGTACAAGGCAGATTTGGGGATAGTACAGCCACAATTTTCAGAGAGCTGAAAGATACACTAGTGCATTCTCGTCAGAACAACTTTCTTATTTACACCCGGCCATAGAGCTTGCTTCCGTCGCTGCAGTCCAAACTAAAGGGGTACAACGAACGGGTGCCAGTGGATTCAGAAACAGAGGCTGTGGACGCCGAACATACCGGGGCTCACCAGCAAACAGGGACACGTTTGACCAATTTTCTCGTGATGTTCCATTTCATCACACTGATGACAGACCAAGACAAAACTCTTGAATGAACTATTTCAGTTGAACTTTGTTTGTTTTATGATGATAAGCTATATTGTTCATATATGATATATGAGATGTTATTACATGAATATTCTTGCATGGCGCCGTATTGACACCTCAGAACAAGTACTTAATTGGGTTGAAAATGGTGTACCTATACAGTTTAAATTGACGCCAAATAGTTTTCAGCTTCCTAATCCAACATTTACTGTTTCTCAGAAAGATTTCATTAGAAACAAAATCAAAGACCTGCTCACTAAGAATTTCATAAGAAGGTGGACAGAGTCCAATAAACCATATTGTGTGTCTCTGTTGAAAGTTGTGCTGAAACGGACCTGGAAACTAAGATTAGTACATAACTTGTCATACATAAATAATTTTGTTGAAATTCCAAAATTTTCACAGGAAGGTATTGACACTGTAGCCAAACAAATAAGGTACAATGATTATATGGTTACAATTGATTAGATAGCCGGTCAGTGTGTTTCAATGACCAAAGCGGTAGTTCCAGCAAAGTTGTTGTTTTGGAATACCTACAGGCTTATTAAGTCGCGAAACCATGAGATGATATCTTAATATTTGATAAGAATGTGCTTGATGATCTTCAATGGTGGGATTCTGCTTTGGACACTTGGAACAGTGCACCAATTAAACTACCTAGCATATCTGCCCAGATTATAACAGATGCCTCATCATATGGTTGGGGTGCTGTGCTTGATTCACAAGAGGCATCAGGACTATCAGGACTATACGCAGTGCGTATACAGCTCTATCATGGCTATATCAAGCGCTTGGTGAAATTAATCCGGTTGCTGATAAAGACGTTCAGCTGCTGCTATCAGGTTTGATTAAAACCGGAACCAGTCCTACCTGTCCATCCTTTTAACCAGCTGTTTCGGGAATGGCCGGTCAATGAACTGCTCAGCATAAAATGTCTACGCTTGAAAGTCATTACCCTCTTGGCTTTTGTAATGATGTTGAGGCCATCAGACGTAGCTCCACACGCAAATGTTTTCAATCCTTCCACTTGCATGTTTACAAACCTGGTGCTTACTACTGATCATGTGCGTTTTCAGGAAGATGGGTCAATGACATTGGTTTTGCATGTTATAAAAAACGACTATCAAAGAGAAGGGTTTGAGGTTCATGTTGTTCCGACAACAGACATAATGCTTGATCCTGTCAGTGCTTTACAGGTTTATATACAAAGGACTGATAACATAAGGCCTCGCGATTCAAGGCCACTTTTTCTTACCCTCCGCAGGCCATACAAGGCCATTACCAGTGACACAGTTGCAAAAATTTTATGTGAGACAATAGATTTAGTTGGCGTAGGTAATAACGGCTTTTCCGCCAAGTCTTTCAGACCAACTGGCGCCACAGTGTCTGTGGTAACCGGCAATGAACCCGATACTGTTAGGCAAATAGGGCGATGGAAGTCCCGTGAGGTGTTTGAAGCCTACTATGTTCATTCAAAGACAGATGTATCTTTTTCTGATAAGTTATTGAACTATCTTTGACATGTTTCATTCCCATCTCATGCATGTGGGAAGTTTTGCTAAGTATTGTTATTCGGGTCTTTTTCCGTTCGTAACGTAATGTAATTTTATACTCTTCAAATAAGGCTTTACCAATTTTATGAAAATGTTTTGAAGTTGTGACAAAAATTTATAAAAATTGGAGTCACACGAGAAACGTTTTAATTAATTCTCTTTGGCGCCATCTGATGCTTGCGGTTGCGCCATCTGTGTTCTTCTGGTGGTGCAAGATTAAGTTTTATATTGATGTAATTACTAATTTGAGATGGATATTGATGTATAAGGGAGAAATGCACTATGATGACAAATAAAGGCTTTACCAATTTTATGAAAATATTTTGAAGTTGTGACAAAAATTTATTAAAATGGCAGTTGACGTATAGCTATTTCGCACCATCACGTATGAGATGCGGGCATGGATCGTGCGTTTTGCTGACAAGGACAGTGTCAGTACTGCCGACCTGCGTGTGTATCTTGTAATTTCTGCAGGCATGGAGCTAGGTAAACGAGGAACGTGAGGGCATGTTGAGGGCCAGTTACTGTCTTCCTGCTGGTAATCTGAGGGCTGGCTGTGGGCAAGTTGCTTGTGTATTGCGACTACCTCTGCCGTATAAATATTGTCCAGCTACCTGCACGCACAACTCTTGCGCCTTGCAAGCAACTCCCTCAAATCTGTTCCGGAGCTGGCACACAGATAACCCGCAGTAGCCGTATGTGGCCCAGAGCTAACACAGACCTGTCTGCAAGCTCTAACTTGCTGGCCCACATGTCACATGGAGCACATGCAAGGCCCTCACAGATTCCACGCATCCAACAGGCAAATCCCATGTAAAACCCACCCAAATCTTGGCCTGTCCGCAGAATTTTTCCTGGGTGCAACCAGATATGGGGTAATAGTAATAAGTAATAGTAATAGTAATAGACTATTACAGCTTTTTTCCATGTAATAGTAATAGTAATAGTAACAGTAATAGTAATAGACTCAAAAATTTTAGCTGTAATAGTAATAGAAATAGAAACAGAAGGCAAAGTAATAGAGAAATACATATTACTTTCTATTACTTCCCTTGAGCCCCTTGATCATGAAGCATATCAGCAAATAATGCTGAGCACACTCAATTCTTGTCCAGTAATTGCCCTGGATGTGCCTATTGTTGAGGCAGGCATGGGCCAGCTGCCACATTGCTGGTGACCACTGGTGCAAATTACATAAGAATACTGGACAGAGCAGGTCAGAGCCAAATAAGTTACCTTGCACAAACTGACCTTTGATTAGTAAACCATGGATAAACAGAGGAATGTTTGATGTTATGAGACAGATAAATTGTGTATTATAATTGTGACATGTACATCTTATCTCACATCCATCAATCCATATGCATATTCTGATATGTACTTAGATTTATTTTCACAAGCCAGTTTGCATTTTAATCATACAGACTGCAATAGCACACATTCAAGAAAAATAGAATATGGAACCAGATGTAGTTGCAGTGCAGATACAAAATGTCCATGATAGGCTTATGGTGTTTTCACTTCCCATAACGTATTGAAGCCTATAATGCTATATAAACTCATACCAGTACTACAATCACTTGGATAAAGTCATACTGCAGGCACATGTATTATCTATTTAATTTATAAACATATTCTTTTAAAACTATTCTTTTAATACTTGTCTGTTATTTCATGGTACCAATTTTGCAGACCTTCATTCAGTATCTAAAATTATGTTAATTTATATTTTGAAAATTAAATGAACAATTTTTTAATTTATAATATGAGAATATAAGTAACTTTTAATATTTTATTATTTAATATATGAAATTTCGATATCAAATAATTAGATCCTGTTATGTAAAACATTTAAAGTACAAGATCGTTTAATACCAAATTTATTGTGAAAGTGATATAAAAAATATTTTATTTGTTTTGTAAAATTGATGTAAGTTTAAATCACTCTCCGTATTCCTAAATTATCCTATGCTTGTTTTGCTGCAATGAAGAAGGGCATGCCTGAAGAATAAAAGCCATGCATGCTACCATTATTGTAAAGTTTACCACCTCTCTGTTCACTCTCAAGATGTACTATGTGATAAAATAAAACATGGCATCATATCCAAATGAACATATATACACCCGAGAAGATGGGGTACTTTTGTCTCCAGTTAAGAATCTGTCCAGAATCCTGACGTAAACAGTATTTTTATTGGATATATTTATAAGGATTGGGAAACAGGACACAGCCCTACCAAAATTCCTCTCCTGATACATACAAAAAGGTCTGAATTGTCAGCTTTAATACTAAATATTAATATGACATAATCATGAATAATTCCTTTGGAGACAAATTACACTGAAAATCTTTTTTATTAAAGAAAGAAGAAAGAAGATTAAATCTAAACGGTAGTATTTACTATAAAATAAATTTATGTGAAATATATATGAAAATAATATAAATATGTACAAGATTGAATATAATTATAAATCAATATTTTACATATGCCAGGGCCATTACAATGGGTTGCTTTTAAGTTACGTGTATTCATGAGTTCATAAAATTATCCTAAAATTTCGACTTGAAATGCCCCAATAATCATTGAGGTTTCAAAATATATATATAAAAAAAAACAAAATTCAAGAAGCTGAAATAATTAAGATCTCCAGTATCATGAGGCTTATTGTAAATGAAAGACAGAATAAGAAAATGTGTAGGTAACTGGATAATATAGGTGCTTCTTATATTATTTAAACATGTAATTGCAGTGCTAGTTTATAGCACTCATGGCTGCGCAAGGCCTAGAATCCTCCAATCAGTTTATGTAATAGTAATAGTAATAGTAATAGATACCCCAGTAGTAGTAATAGTAATAGTAATAGAATATAAAATGTGGTAATAGTAATAGTAATAGTAATATCAGAAATTGAAAGTAATAGTAATAGTAATAGTAATAGAACAACTGTAATAGACCCCATGTCTGGGTGCAACAAAATTCATGCATGCAACAAGCCCATGTGGCCCACGCAGTGCTAATGTGACAGGGCCTTTATACTCTGACAAGACTATCATAAAGGAAACAGTAAAAGTTTTGAGATACTGTGATGCATATGAAAAATTTACAGATGGACCAGCAAGTGGACAGAATGGACTAATACCTTTATTTCCCTTTCAAGGGAATAATGCATTTAAGTTTAAGTTTATATAAAAGCCTAAGTTGCATTCATTATGTATCCAGAGTGTAGCTCATATCGGGTCATATTATGCATACAAATATATTTTATTTTTTTTAAATCACAAATGTTTTAACTAAATTCAAAGGAAAATAATGGCACCTTGAAAATTATTCCTTGAGTCACTATTAAAAAGTTTTGTACATTGAAGTTTTCAGTACATGCTTAATATTGTTCACTGAAATAAAAGATTCAGTAAATTTGATAAAATAAAAACATCTTTTCAAATAAAGTATACACACTGTTGATTGAATGAGGGACAAACAATATCATTATGCTAATTACTATCTCAGTTATAATTTATTACTGGAATTAATAGTCAATTTCACACCTTGTGAAGCTTTTACTCTTCTGAAGTAAGGTATTACTTATCTGATGAACATCCACACTTTCATAGCAATACACCACTTTGTGGACACAATTAAATGTGCATTTTAATCATTGTAAATCATTTCATCATGTAGCAAAAACCTAGTATAAGAATGAATCAAATACAGAAAATTATAACATTCAGCTAGTTTATGCACCATTTGAGGGGGGGGGGGATGCAGAGCCGAGGGGAAGCCTGCTAGTAGTGGCCAAGCTGAGCCAAGCAAGCTGCCTTGAGAGGGTTACATAACACAGGTGAAGGCTGTACTAGGTGGGCTTGATGTAAACAACACTAGATATGATGAATTAAAACTAGGATAAAAGCTAATCAATTCCTCTGAATTTCTGATTTTAAAAGATTTAATCCTTATGTATATATGCTGTGAAAATTAAATCAAGTGCTTACAGGGAAAAAACGTGCCATGGCTAAAGTTGGACTAAATTTAAGGTATTGATTTTTTATTTATGCTAATAACTTGAAAAATTTGCAAAATTCAGATCTAATTTTGGGAAAATAAAATAATTTTCTGTATGGGAGGAGATTTTGGGGACATCTAACTGTATGTAAAATTTTGGATCATAGGTCCAACGGTTTCAAAACATGCCCTGTTAATGGACGGCCGGCCGGACAAAGGACCACAACTAAAGCTCAGACGACTTATAGTCAGCTGAGCTAAAAAGTCTCGAGCTTCAGCAATTATCATGTAAAGTGAGTAAATATCTTTCATTATATATTTTACAAAGTGCATTTTGTTTGGGCCCATAACTTTTAAGATTACGTAATACTGACATAATTTCTGGCATGTACATACAACAGTATGCCCATTTTGGATTTGTATGTGTAATGTGCCAGTCTAACAGACAGATGAACACAATGACTGCAGGACAGATGGATGACTGACAACTGATCATAACTATAGCTCATTGAACTTATAGCCAGCTGAGCTTAAAATGTGTAAAAATTGGAAAAATAAAGGGGGTGCCACCAGTCTGCAGGAACTGATGAAACACTCCATGATCAATATGCAGGCAATGAATCATGGTGATCAATGGATTAGTTATTCAGATATTTTTTGCCCCATAGCTTGAAGTATATTGGTAACAGAGACCTTATTTCAGGTTTCCAATGAGATTTTTCATGGACCTCCCTGGATGTAAAGTAAGAAGATTCCAGGTCCAGCAGTTATTTGTGCCCTGTTATGGGAAGGACAGACAGAAGGACACACAGACAGATGGACAGACCACAGGCAAGGAGTGATTGCTATATAGCTCAGATGATTTTCAGTCAGCTGAGCTAAAAAAGGTGAATTTCCAAAGTTCAGCAAAATTTAAGGTAAAAATTTTATAGTTATGCTAATAACATATAAATTTATATAACTTTCATGTAAAAAGAGGAAAAGGTAATATAGGCCATGGCTGGTTGACATGATTGGTTTGTATGGATGAGTAAGAAATTGTTGCAAATAAAATTTTATGACCAAACCATGCATTTCCTAATGTTAATATTGAAGCATCTGAGGGGTTTGTGACCATAAGATGTATATTACTACCATGATCATTGGCTGGCTTTTTGATGAACTTTTGACAGTTCAGAAGTTTACACATTTGTTCAATTGGACCTATTTTTTTTTATAAAATATATTATTAGATATATGTATTTTTTTTTATTTTATAAATGTATACAGTTGAAATATAACGGATGTCCCCAGTCCACAGATGCAAGGACTTGGTGGTGGTGGTGTGGGGGGGTTGATTGGATAAAAGTTTTACATCTGCAATATTACACAACTGAATATATAAGTTTCTTTCAAATTTCAGACTTTTATAGCTTAAATTCATTCATATACAGCATATGAAAGTTATTTCAACAGCACTTATAGGAAAAATTTCATAATTAATATATTTAATGATAACGGAGAGATGACGGACAGACATTTTATGTTCCATTCTCCTAAAGAAAAGAATATGTTTCAATCAGATCTTAATTTTTTCTTATCCAATTATTTTTTTAAAATAAATTTTACAAATTTGCAATACAAACTGATGTCCCAGTGCACAGGTGCAAAGTAATCACTGGCAGTGGGGGGGGGGGGGGGGATTTACAACACTTCTGCATATACATACAGGGCAAACAGAGCCTGATCTCCAATTCTGCTGAGGCAAATGTTTGTATTAGATCCTCATTTTTTTATCACATCATTTTTTTATTTTAAGTTTATATTACTATACATTTCCAATATAATATTTAAATCTGAATATATAAGTTGATTCATAATTCTAAATGCATCATAATAAATCTCAATCAGATAACACCAAATCATGCATACAAATATATATTTATTTTTTACCACAAAAATATATCTATAAAATTTGCAAAACAATAAATATCCATAAATAATACATAATCCAGATCACATAATTTTAAACTGTGCCTTTATTTATCCATAAATTGCTTCATATTTTATAAATTTATGCATACTGATGGGTTTAATTATATTTTTAGTTGTTAAAATCATTTGAAAGAAAATTGATTCCTTTAAAAATGCTACATTAACACAACATCTTCTGGATTACTCTTTGAATAACATTTCAAGGAAAGTTTTGTAAATTGGAGTAGAAACAGCATTACAGTTAAGGAAATACAGTGCAAACAATTACAATTACTGCATAACACTTGGTGGGGAGAGTTGGTGGGGGGGGGGGGGGATATGAGAGTAACTATACACCTGTCACAGCAGGGGATCTCCCCAAGTGATTGTAACAAATCAGGAACCCTGGCATAGCTGATTTCCAGTGACCAGGAGTGAGTAACCTGCACCTGGACAAAGTAGTGACTAAAATATTACCTCAAGAAAAAAATTCAATAACTAGCCTAATTTTCAAGCCTTCATGTTCAAGGATGGGCAAAATTTAAGGTAATGATTTTATTTTTATACTAATAACTAATAAACTAATACTTATACTAATAAACTAATAACTAATAACTAATACTAAATTACAAAATTCAGATCTAATATTTGGTATACACATGAATCTTAATTAAACAAAGTTATATACTCAGATAAAAAGGCTCTAGCTTATGTTAAGTGAGCAAATATTCTTCCTGATTTTTTACAAAGTCCAATATGTTCAAGCCCATAACTTATAGAAATTACTCTTTACAGTCTTAATTTCTGGCATGTATATAGAAAAAATATAAAGGAGAATACTCCTGGTAAATATTAAGAAAAACAGATAGGTGGTTTTGATATTAGGCAGCCCTGAAGTGTGATATTAGGTTTTTAATGGAAATTTGAGGTTTTTCTTTAATTTCTTAAAGGAACAAAGTCCCATTCACCCAGTTTTTGGTTTCGTAGGAGATCTTGTGGACATCTAACAGTATGCAGAATTTTGGATTTTAGGTCTAACAGTTTCAAAACGTGCCAGTCTAATGGATGTACAGACGGGCGGATGGACGGACGGACAATGGACCACGACTAAAGCTTAAATGACATATAGTGAGCTGAGCTAATAACAAAAATACAAAATATTGCTCTTATTTCTGGCATGTACATAGAAAATATATAGAGGAATATTTCTACTAAATATGAACAAAAAAAGATCAGTTGTTTTGATATTAGGCAGTCCTGAAGTATAACAGTAGGTTTTAAATGGAAAATTTAGGTTTTCCTTAGTATCTCAAAGGAACAAATTCACAGTGATCCAGTTTTTGCTTTGGTAGGAGAACTTAGGGACATCTGACTGTATGAAGAAGTTTTGATTTGTAGGTCTAATGGTTACTTGCCAGTGTTATGGATGGACATCAGACAGACGGATGGATGACCAACAATGGAGCGGAGCATAACTATAGCTCAGATGACTGATAGTACATACTTGAGGTTGGCTGTCTTTGAGTTTGGATTGAAGCATTCATCCCGGGAGAGTATCCTGTGAGAGAAGTACTGTCCTGCTGGGTCCAGGAAGCGGGCGATAGTGTGGGCGTACATGCGGGCCCCAAACGTGCAGATGTGTAGCTCATACATGCTGGAGATCTTCTCCAGGAATGACTTGGTGAATGGACGGAACTTGGTGTGGTACCACAGACGGGCTGGCCCATGCCACAATTGAAAGTGGTAAACATCCTGTCAATTAGGCAAAAAAATCTGTATGTGGTATGATGGAACTTGATGTTCACGTAATTACTGTTGTGTATTAACAGCAGCAAAGGTGGTAAGGTCTAAGTATGTAAGGGTAAAATTAAAACTTCACTGGTTGCAATCAATTCATGTTAAAAATATTTCATAAAACTGTGTCAACATGAGTATCCACTAGCACTCAGCAGAAATAGCGCTTTCATGATGAGAGTTTAGCATCAACAGTATATCTGACAGTCAGCTACCATGTGTCAGTCACTCTCACATTGGGCAAACTTGTCAATTGGAAAACAAGTGGACTTCCATCTATAATTAAGTTCCTGACAAAGAACTTAAAACAGTTCTTAAAACTTGCTGGGCATTTGTTTGTTAGTGACTACTATGAGATACATGAGATGTATCCGTAATACCACAAGTTAAGGTGATATTTAGTTCAAAATACTAGACCCATGGGTCACTGTGCTCAGCTGAAGTTGACCTTGAAGGTAAAAATCTAAATAAAATATCAAATGGAGATCAAATCTAAGAGGATATTATAATACAGGCCATGACTGGTTGACATGATCGGTGTGTATTGATGTGTAAGAAATTGTTGCAAATAATATTCTATGACCAAACCATGCAGTTCCTAATGTTAAAATTGAAGCATGTGAGTAGTTTGTGAACATAAGATGTATATTATTACCATGATCAGTGGTTGGCTTTTTTATAAATTGTTGACAGTTGAGTAGTTTACACATTTGTTCAATTTGATCAATTTTTTAATAGTAATATATATATAATTCATATATTATTAAATATATGTATTTTTTATTTTATAAAATGTATACAGTTGAAATAAAACTAATGTCCTCAGTCCACAGATGCAAAGACTTGGTGGTGGCGGTAGGAAAGGGGGGTGGGTGGGGTGAAATGAGGGGAAATACAACATCTCTGTATTATTATAGTGTTGTACAAAGGATTTTCACATATCTCAACAATGCTTACAGATAAAAAAAGTTCATTAAAAAATTACTTCAAATTTAAAAAGGACAGACTATTAGATGGACAAAGTTGATCAATTTATCTCCAATTCTGTGGAGGCAGGAAAATAACATAAGAAGTTTCAATTATTTCTTAATTTTTTATTATAACAAATTGTTTTAAAGTCAGACATTTGCAATATTACAGAGCTGAATAAATATGTTGCTTTCAAAATTACAGACTTAAATCCAGCATATGAAAGTTATTTCAACAGTGCTTATAGGAAAAATGTAATCATAAATACATATTTAATGATAACGGGGAGATGATGGACAAAGAGAGCTGATTACTTCATGTTCCATTCTCCTGAGACTACCATAAAAAAACATGCATATAAGTCGATCTCGCATATAAGTCGAGTATATATTTTCATGGTAAATTTCAGGAAAAATTTTTTTTCAAGCCACTCTGGGGGTCAAAACAGGTCAGAACCAGCATACATGACCATCGAGAGTAGTATGCCAGGCCACCGAGGAAAGGTGAATTGTATGACCGGCCACTCGTTTTTGACATCGATACCACTCCAATTTTTTTTTAAACTATAAAATTGTCATTTGTTTTGTTGTGCTGTCTAGTAATATATTATTGGGCATCATAAAGATTCTAAGATTAATAAATATAACCGGTTGATACTTTTAGTATTTTGCAAAAATGAAGATGGTCTGACACCCAGAATCGGCAGGTGGGCGATAATAGAAGAGGAAGGATTATTCATACTTTCTGTCATTGCTCATTAATTTTAAACTTCTAATGATTGTTTGTGTCAGATATCAATAAAAACATGACTATTTATGCGTGTTAATAAAACAGGATTGTTGCTGACTTCTCTACATTTTATATAATCTAAATTAATAAGAACGCACAATGTTGGACCACATAGGGTCAAATGAAAAGGCCACGTGACAGTGAAATCTGTCCTCAGCTTGATCATATCTGTGGATCAAGGGTAGTAATTTTATTATCAGAGATTTTTATTATACATTCTGAGAAAACACGAGGCTGTAAACGACAGTTTTATTCAAGTTTTAATTAACTCTTCCTTGCCTCAACAGACGGACACATTGATGAACACTTACATGCGATACAACTGCATATATGCAGCACAGGTATCCAGCTTAGCGAACCGCAGGGAGAGAGCACGGAAGCCAGGGCTACACGCGGACAACACGTCTGACGTTCTTTGATCTTCCTATATTTTTTATGAAAGTTTTCATGAGTGAATCATATATTTCACATTATGTTAAGTACTAATTTCGACAAAGTCTTGCAGGCTTTGTGTTCTTTTGTTCATTGCGATACCCATGTCAGGTTGAACTTGGGTCAATTTTTCCCCGAGCTTTGCTCAGGGCCGCAGTCATTCACTACGATTTGAGGTAATTTTTTTAGTAGGAACTTCCGAACGGAGTGATTCCACATTTGCAATAAAAACAAATGTCCCAGTGCACAGGTGCAAGGGTATCAAATGGTAGCATATACATTCAGGGCAAACAAAGCCTGATCCAAATTCTGCTGAGGCAGGAAAATAATGAACAAATGTTTGTATTAGATCCTCATTTTTTATCACATCAGTATTTTATTTTTATGTATGTTATATTTCTATACATTTCCAAAATAATATATATATATTTATCTGAATATAAAAGTTGATTCATAATTCTAAATGGCATCATCATAAATCTCAATCTTGTCAGATAACACAACATCATGCATATAAATGACCCAGATGATACATCTCTTTCTGTTGGCAAGTCGGATTATAGTCAGTTAATGCGGCATGCGGCACAAAACTTACAGGAAATAAGGTGCGCATAAACTTAATTTGATATGCTGTTGTGCAATAAAAATATTCATAAATGTTTCTGGTTCCTTCTTATTGATGATTTTTTAATATCATTTGATACCTAATGCTTCTACTATGACTGGAAAGGACATCGATGTTGAAGCCTGCATAATACAACATCCCAGTTATTATCATAAATTAAGCATGCACCACTGATATGACAATAAGCGGGCTTGACTGTATAATGGAAATATATAGGAGAATACTTCTGGTAAATATTGAGAAAAAGCAGATAAGTGGTTTTAATATTTGGCAGTCCTGAAGTGTGACAATAGGTTTTTCATGGAAAATTAAGGTTTTTCCTTAATTTCTCGGAGGACAAAGTCTCAGTTTTCAGTTTGGTATGAGATTTAAGGGACATCTAACAGTATGCTGAATATTGGATTGTTAGGTCTAACCGTTTCAAAACATGCCAGTCTGACAGACAGACGGACAGACTGACGGACAGATGGATGACAGACAATGGACTACAACTATAGCTCAGATGACTTGTAGTCAGCTGAGCTAATTTGAATAAGTGCAGTCAACAAGTGACTATGTGTATCTGCAAAATCACAGAAGCATGGGTAAAGTAAGGCATTTAATTTTCCTAAGAAGAAATGACTCCAATATGTGGCATCAGTGATGCCAATTAAACTCCTCATATATGTGCAATTTTTGCCAAAAACAGATGTATTGATGGATATTACATTTATACATCATGGATACATTGTTTTTATATATATATTTTCTGTATTACGTTCTATTTTAATCTGACAACTAGCAGTAATAATAAGCCATATATAATAACAGTTTCATCATAATCTCACCCCAGATCATCAAAGATAAACATGTAATACATTAACCTCTCCTGGTCTATAGCTATGACGTCACATGTGAACAAATGATTCTCTTTCATGAGTCTGTCAACGCCAGTATATATACATCATTATATTAGCATTCATATATAACATAATATCAATGATGATTATATAATAAACGTGTGATATTAAATTGGTGATGTTTATGAAATAAAAATATTACAAACAATATATTTGTTTTGGGTTTTATTTCAACATATTTTAATACTGGCATTTGTGTCACCATCTTTGGTAAAACATGGTATATTAATATGTTTTAAACTGACAAAAATATTTTCCTTTACCAAGCCATGTGTACTGTACCTTTAAGTTTGCTGGTATATTGTCATTAGTTGTATGGATTAAAGTCTGGTCCAGGTCCACCAGTAACACCAACTTCCGATCACCCAGCAAGCGATGTTCATCAGCCTTTCCAAGTTCCTGTGCTTGCTTCAATGAGAAATATTCTGACAATTATTCCAAAGTTTCAGATGGCACTGTATCTGAATTATTCTGCTGCATAAAGAATGACTATTCATCTGAATCAACTAAAAATTGACAGGTAGACAAACAAAGCTGATAAATATATATTTTCTGTTCTACTGAGGCAGAGAAATATAAACAAATATTTGCATTAGATCCTCATATTTTTATATCAAACCTTTTTCAATTTTATTAATTTTATACATTTGCAATATAACACATAACATGTATATATCTAAATAATATAAGTTGCTTTCAAATCTCAGACTTTATAGCTTAAATCCATATACATACCATATATTTAATTCAACAGTGCTTACAGGAAAATCAAGGGACCCATGGGTCACGGTGCTCGGCTGATGTTTGAAATTTTTGCAAATGCAAAATATGCAAAATATTCTATTGTAATGTTTTTCATTCATATAAGCATATGAGAAGCTAAGATGAAATGGGCCCTCCTACTTGGTTAAATTAGTTCTAAATATATGATTGCAAACTAATGCTCTGACAAGAATGTCATGAAGAAAAACAGTAAAAGTTTTGAGATACTGTGATGCATATGAAAAATATACAGATGGACAGGCAAGTGGGCAGAATGGACTAATACCTTTATTTCACTTTCAAGGGAATAATACATTTAAGTTTATATATAAGCCTTTTTTTAGCATACCCACTTTTTCCATTAATAGTTTTTATCTGATTCATTTTTTTTATTTACAAGTTTTATAAATTTGTAATAAAAAAACTGAAAATATAAGTTTAAATTTTAGAATTCTAAGTTGCAATCATTATATATCCAGAATGTAGCTCATACTGGGTCATGGGTCATACTTATGCATACACATATATTTTATTTTTTTTAATCAGAAATGTTTAAACTGAATTTAAAAGAAAATAATGCCATAACATGGCATCTAAAGATTATTCCTTGAATCACTATTCAAAAGTTTTGCACATTGGAGTTTTCAGTACATGCTTAATTTTATTCACCAAAATAAAATAAAAGATTCAGTAAATTTGATCAAATAAAAACATCTTTTCAAATAAAGTATACACACTGTTGGTTGATTGAGGGACAAACAATATCATTGTGCTAATTACTATCTCAACTACAATTTATTACTGGAATTAATAGTCAATTTCACACCTGGAGAAGTTTTTACTCTTCTGAAGTTAGGAATTACTTATCTGATGAACATCCACACTTTCATAGCAATACACCACTTTGTGGACACAATTAAATGTGCACTTTAATCATTGTAACATTATTTCTGTGACGTATGGAACAATTTGGCTGGACAGTTTCGGAGAACAAGGTTTTTGAAGGTTTTTAGCTTTTCCCTATAAAATCTAGGTAAAAAAAAAAGCAAAATCTGTTAGAGTTTTATAAATGACTGATTTTTTGCATAAAATTTGGTGATGCTAGCTCCCTTTTGTTTTTGAGATAGTATGGGTTAATGTATGGACAATACACGACAGCCGATGGATGATGCCACACCATAGCATAAGCTCACAGGTTGGATAAAAATTTGCCTGAAAGATTTCAGAGAAGATTTTCAAAATTTTTATAGTTTTTCCATGTAAAATGTAATTTGATGCAGGTTTCACCACTTAAAGCTTTATCCGACAACATCTGATATTTTTTTTCAGTTCTTAAATAAATTTATCAAAGTTAGACTGCTTAAATACTACACCATACTAAGTTAAGACTATACTGGAGAAACAAATCTAGCTGTAGCTTATATAAGGCAATAAATGTATGGTTCTCAGGCACTTTTCTCAGAAATCAGTGCTGGTGGGCAATATTTTATTTTTATCTTTTTTTGTATGTTTCAATAAAAATGTTATATGATCAGGGAAAAGCATGAAAATAACGGAATTATATGTATATATATATATATATATATATATATATCTATTTTTAACAAACTTTTTTCCACAATCTTAATATACAGTACAAAAATAAAATAGTTTCTCTAACAAGGCATATCATATATCAGTCAATTAAAAATTTTAATACTGACCACTTCTCCAATAGATGTTACGTCTTGTTATTATTCTTTGCGATAAATTCAATCTTCATGTAATGCTTTAAATATTGTTCAAATCCTGTTATCATTACACCTGCATCTATAAATATATCTTTTACCAATCACAAGTATGAAATTCTTCCATATATCTTCACCTAACACTCCAAGAAAAACTCCTGCTTTATCAAGGTGAAAATAATCTACTTTCAACCTATTATAACAACATTTGATATGTGACCAATTTTTATATAAAATGACGGATAGCTCCTGCTGTTCCTGAGATATTATGGGCTAACTTACGGATGACCGATGACCTCTGAGCTAAAAAGGTTCAAGCAGGTTGTGCCACAAATACCTCCATTTCAAATACGAGTAATGTGACAAACTTTTAGATGACTGATTTTTGCATGAAGTGGCCGGGGCATATAGTATTACCCATGTCCGTCATTCCGTCCTTCCGTCCTTCCTAAATCAAACAGTTGTACGGGCTTTTTTTCGCAATGCCTGCAGATATTGGCCTGATTTTTGGTGTGTGGGTAGATATAGACCAGTTACAGATCGAGTTCGCGTTTCGTCCCGGTTGACCTATTTTTGACCGTTTTACGGCTCCTAAACTTAGAAAATTTCATGAAAAATAGAAATATTCATGACAGATACACATGTACGGACTTTTTTTCGCAATGCCTGCAGATATTGACCTGATTTTTGGTGTGTGAGCAGATATAGACCAGTTACAGATTGAGTTCACGTTTCGTCCTGGTTGACCTACTTTTGACCGTTTTACGGCTCCTGAACATAGAAAATTTCATGAAAAATATGAAATTTCATGACAAATACACATGTACGGACTTTTTTCGCAGTGCCTGCAGATATTGGCCTGATTTTTGGTGTGTGGGCAGATATAGACCAGTTACAGATCAAGTTTGCGTTTCGTCCCGGTTGACCTACTTTTGACCGTTTTACGGCTCCTAAACTTAGAAATTTTCATGAAAAATAGAAATATTCATGACAGATACACATGTACGGACTTTTTTTCGCAATGCCTTCAGATATTGGCCTGATTTTTGGTGTGTGGGCAGATATAGACCAGTTACAGATCGAGTTCGAGCTTCGTCCTGGTTGACCTACTTTTGACCGTTTTACGGCTCCTGAACATAGAAAATTTTATGAAAAATATGAAATTTCATGACAAATACACATGTACGGACTTTTTTTCACAGTGCCTGCAGATATTGGCCTGATTTTTGGTGTGTGGGCAGATATAGACCAGTTACAGATCGAGTTCGCGTTTCGTCCTGGTTGACCTACTTTTGACTGTTTTACGGCTCCTAAACATAGAAAATTTTATGAAAAATATGAAATTTCATGACAAATACACATGTACGGACTTTTTTCGCAATGCCTGCAGATATTGGCCTGATTTTTGGTGTGTTGGCAGATATAGACCAGTTACAGATAGAGTTCGCGTTTTGTCCCAGTTGACCTACTTTTGACCGTTTTACGGCTCCTAAACATAGAAAATTTCATGAAAGACAGAAATTTTTATGGAAAATGCACATGTATGGACTTTTTTTCACAATGCCTGCATATCCTGGCATGATTTTTGGTGTGTTGCTTGATAATGACCTGTTACAAATCGAGTTTGCATTTTGCCCTTGTTGACCTACTTTTGACCATACGACACCTCCTTAACTTAAAAATTTTCCAAATTTTACAAATGTTTCTAATTTGCCCAAGGCGGGGGCATTCGTGTCGTTCCGACACATCTAGTTTAAGATATGGGTTAGTGTTCACCAAAGGTTCACTAAAAATGTCAGATTGCAAGGTTTTGAGGTTATTAAGAATATTTAATGTCAAGTCCTAACTTTGGACTACAACCTGCCTTTACCTCTGAACAACCTGCCCTTACCTCAAAAAAACCTGCCCTTACCTCAAAACAACCTGCCCTAACCAATGAACAACCTGCCCTTACCTCAACAACCTGCATACCTCTAAATAACCTTCCCTTACCTCTGAACAACCTGCATACCTCTGAACAACCTGCCCTTACCTCTGAACAACCTGCCCTTACCTCTTCACTAACAATCAATTCTGGCACGCTGTGGACCATAGCAACAGAAGCCTTCTGCTGTCCATTTTCTTTCTTCTCTCCTCTAAAAGAAATAATATCATTCTAAATAAGCAATTATGAATGTTTCAGTACAAATTCTACAAACAGTGTTTTATATTACTTCTCTGGTCTTGAAGATTCTGGTGTATCAAAGTTGAACATAACTAGATGTGTTCTGACAATGGTCCACTGCTCAAGGGCCTGCATTTCAGGTACCGGTGTGCTAGTTAACATATGGGGAAAAAGTTTAGTTTATAGTTTCAAAATATGACAAAGAGAAACTGGTTTTTATCAAAATGCATGAGCGTTGCATGCTACTAGATCAAATCATATTAAAGAAGATATGTCTGAAATAATATCTGCAATACAAAATCTCCAATTGTGGTCTTGCCACCATATTGGTTTATAGGTGGGTGTGTAATTTAACAGGGATGCAGCTCTCATAGGTGAGGTACCGATCATCCCTGTGAATTTGAGAAAAGATCAAGCATGTTGTTGTTTAGATATTGTGCAAAAAATTAAATAATTGATTGTGCTGTGGTGTCATATTGTAAGCTCAACAGGTCTGTAATAAGACAGGTCTGGAGCCCTCCTATGTACCAACATTCTCTGTGATATGTTGCACGATATCGTGCACGAAAGAAAATCACCTATTGTGCTGTAGTGACCATATTGGAATTCTGACAGGTCTGTCACAACATATAGGTCTAGAGCCCTCATAGGTACCAATCATTCTTGTGAATTTAAGAAAAATCAAATATGTTCTTGTTGAAATATTGTGGGTGAAAGAAAATCACTGATTGTGCTGTGGCAGCCATTTTGAATTTTATTGTGGGTCTGAAATTGGATAGGGACAGAGCCCTCCTAAGTATGAATCATCCCTGAGGATTTGAGAATGATTCATAGTAACATCTTTGGGATATGGCACATGAAAGAAGGCTTCACTGACAGAGGGACTGAAGGATGGACGGACAGACGGACACAATGATCACTATTGGGTACCACTTTTTCAAAGCATTAAATGTCTGCATTACATGACTGATCTGACCAAACAATGTAAATGTATAATATGTGCAATACCATATTTGGTGAACATGGAAGACTAACTTGTAACCAAATTTAGCTGCATAGAAAGGAAATGGAAGGACAATTTTTGTTTGGTGATAGAATTATAAATGTGAGAATGATGCACATAGTCCTGGTCCATCTGTCCCATAACTGAGCCTGTTAAGAAACCGTCGGAACTAATCCAAAAAGGTACATAGAGTAAGTTGTCCCTTTGTTCTCCAGACGTGTGACTGGTGGAGGAATGACTGGTCCTGTCCTGGTAACAGAAAATCAGACAGTTTGACTGGTGGAGGAATGACTGCTCTTGTCCTGGTAACAGAAAATCAGACAGTTTGACTGGTGGAGGAATGACTGCTCTCGTCCTGGCAACAGAAAATCAGACAGTTTGACTGGTGGAGGAATGACTACTCTTGTCCTGGCAACAGAAAATCAGACAGTTTGACTGGTGGAGGAATGACTGCTCTTGTCCTGGTAACAGAAAATCAGACAGTCTGACTGGTGGAGGAATGACTGCTCTTGTCCTGGTAACAGAAAATCAGACAGTTTGACTGGTGGAGGAATGACTACTCTTGTCCTGGCAACAGAAAATCAGACAGTTTGACTGGTGGAGGAATGACTGCTCTTGTCCTGGTAACAGAAAATCAGACAGTTTGACTGGTGGAGGAATGACTGCTCTTGTCCTGGTAACAGAAAATCAGACAGTTTGACTGGTGGAGGAATGACTACTCTTGTCCTGGTAACAGAAAATCAGACAGTTCGACTGGTGGAGGAATGACTGCTCTTGTCCTGGTAACAGAAAATCAGACAGTTTGACTGGTGGAGGAATGACTACTCTTGTCCTGGCAACAGAAAATCAGACAGTTTGACTGGTGGAGGAATGACTGCTCTTGTCCTGGTAACAGAAAATCAGACAGTTTGACTGGTGGAGGAATGACTACTCTTGTCCTGGCAACAGAAAATCAGACAGTTTGACTGGTAGAGGAATGACTGCTCTTGTCCTGGTAACAGAAAATCAGACAGTTTGACTGGTGGAGGAATGACTACTCTTGTCCTGGCAACAGAAAATCAGACAGTTTGACTGGTGGAGGAATGACTGCTCTTGTCCTGGTAACAGAAAATCAGACAGTTTGACTGGTGGAGGAATGACTACTCTTGTCCTGGCAACAGAAAATCAGACAGTTTGACTGGTGGAGGAATGACTGGTCCTGTCCTGGTAACAGAAAATCAGACAGTTTGACTGGTAGAGGAATGACTGCTCTCGTCCTGGCAACAGAAAATCAGACAGTTTGACTGGTGGAGGAATGACTGCTCTTGTCCTGGTAACAGAAAATCAGACAGTTTGACTGGTGGAGGAATGACTACTCTTGTCCTGGCAACAGAAAATCAGACAGTTTGACTGGTGGAGGAATGACTGCTCTTGTCCTGGTAACAGAAAATCAGACAGTTTGACTGGTGGAGGAATGACTGCTCTTGTCCTGGTAACAGAAAATCAGACAGTTTGACTGGTGGAGGAATGACTACTCTTGTCCTGGTAACAGAAAATCAGACAGTTTGACTGGTGGAGGAATGACTGGTCCTGTCCTGGTAACAGAAAATCAGACAGTTTGACTGGTGGAGGAATGACTACTCTTGTCCTGGCAACAGAAAATCAGACAAGTTTGACTGGTGGAGGAATAACTGGTCCTGTCCTGGTAACAGAAAATCAGACAGTTTGACTGGTGGAGGAATGACTGCTCTTGTCCTGGTAACAGAAAATCAGACAGTTTGACTGGTGGAGGAATGACTACTCTTGTCCTGGCAACAGAAAATCAGACAGTTTGACTGGTGGAGGAATGACTGGTCCTGTCCTGGTAACAGAAAATCAGACAGTTTGACTGGTGGAGGAATGACTACTCTTGTCCTGGTAACAGAAAATCAGACAGTTTGACTGGTGGAGGAATGACTGCTCTTGTCCTGGTAACAGAAAATCAGACAGTTTGACTGGTGGAGGAATGACTGCTCTTGTCCTGGTAACAGAAAATCAGACAGTTTGACTGGTGGAGGAATGACTACTCTTGTCCTGGTAACAGAAAATCAGACAGTTCGACTGGTGGAGGAATGACTGCTCTTGTCCTGGTAACAGAAAATCAGACAGTTTGACTGGTGGAGGAATGACTACTCTTGTCCTGGCAACAGAAAATCAGACAGTTTGACTGGTGGAGGAATGACTGCTCTTGTCCTGGTAACAGAAAATCAGACAGTTTGACTGGTGGAGGAATGACTGCTCTTGTCCTGGGAACAGAAAATCAGACAGTTTGACTGGTGGAGGAATGACTACTCTTGTCCTGGCAACAGAAAATCAGACAGTTTGACTGGTGGAGGAATGACTGCTCTTGTCCTGGCAACAGAAAATCAGACAGTTTGACTGGTGGAGGAATGACTGCTCTTGTCCTGGTAACAGAAAATCAGACAGTTTGACTGGTGGAGGAATGACTGCTCTTGTCCTGGCAACAGAACATCAGACAGTTTGACTGGTGGAGGAATGACTGCTCTTGTCCTGGTAACAGAAAATCAGACAGTTTGACTGGTGGAGGAATGACTGCTCTTGTCCTGGCAACAGAAAATCAGACAGTTTGACTGGTGGAGGAATGACTGCTCTTGTCCTGGTAACAGAAAATCAGACAGTTTGACTGGTGGAGGAATGACTACTCTTGTCCTGGCAACAGAAAATCAGACAGTTTGACTGGTGGAGGAATGACTGCTCTTGTCCTGGCAACAGAACATCAGACAGTTTGACTGGTGGAGGAATGACTGCTCTTGTCCTGGCAACAGAAAATCAGACAGTTTAACTGGTGGAGGAATGACTGCTCTTGTCCTGGCAACAGAAAATCAGACAGTTTGACTGGTGGAGGAATGACTGCTCTTGTCCTGGTAACAGAAAATCAGACAGTTTGACTGGTGGAGGAATGACTGCTCTTGTCCTGGTAACAGGAAATCAGATAGTTTGACTGGTGGAGGAATGACTGCTCTTGTCCTGGTAACAGAAAATCAGACAGTTTGACTGGTGGAGGAATGACTACTCTTGTCCTGGCAACAGAAAATCAGACAGTTTGACTGGTGGAGGAATGACTGCTCTTGTCCTGGTAACAGAAAATCAGACAGTTTGACTGGTGGAGGAATGACTACTCTTGTCCTGGCAACAGAAAATCAGACAGTTTGACTGGTGGAGGAATGACTGCTCTTGTCCTGGCAACAGAAAATCAGACAGTTTGACTGGTGGAGGAATGACTGCTCTTGTCCTGGTAACAGAAAATCAGACAGTTTGACTGGTGGAGGAATGACTACTCTTGTCCTGGCAACAGAACATCAGACAGTTTGACTGGTGGAGAAATGACTGCTCTTGTCCTGGTAACAGAAAATCAGACAGTTTGACTGGTGGAGGAATGACTGCTCTTGTCCTGGTAACAGAAAATCAGACAGTTTGACTGGTGGAGGAATGACTGCTCTTGTCCTGGCAACAGAAAATCAGACAGTTTGACTGGTGGAGGAATGACTGCTCTTGTCCTGGTAACAGAAAATCAGACAGTTTGACTGGTGGAGGAATGACTACTCTTGTCCTGGCAACAGAAAATCAGACAGTTTGACTGGTGGAGGAATGACTGCTCTTGTCCTGGTAACAGAAAATCAGACAGTTTGACTGGTGGAGGAATGACTACTCTTGTCCTGGCAACAGAAAATCAGACAGTTTGACTGGTGGAGGAATGACTGCTCTTGTCCTGGTAACAGAAAATCAGACAGTTTGACTGGTGGAGGAATGACTGCTCTTGTCGTAGCAACAGAAAATCAGACAGTTTGACTGGTGGAGGAATGACTGCTCTTGTTCCATTAACTGATAACCAGTTGATGTGACTGATGAAAGATGACTGGTCTTATCCTTTTAACAGATAACCATTCAATGTGACTGACTGAAGATGACTGGTCTTATCCTATTACAGATAATAAGTCAATGTGACTCATGGAGGAATGACTGGTCTTATCCTATTACAGATAATAAGTCAATGTGACTCATGGAGGAATGACTGGTCTTATCCTTTTAACAGACAACCAGTCAATGTGACTGATGGAAGATGACTGGTCATATCCTTTTAACAGATAACCAGTCGACGGAAGGTGACTAGTCTTATCCTTTAAAGAGATAACAAGTCGATGTGACTAATGGAAGATGACTGTTTTTTCCTTTTAACAGATTACCAGATGATGTGACTAGTGGGAGATGACTGGTCTTATCCTGCTCACAGACAGCCAGACTGAGGGACTAATGGACTGTGAAAGAACTTTCTTATTGTAAATATAATTCTAAGTATGAAATTTGCTTAGATAACATGCATCCAAGTTTTTTCTGTCTTATATACAGCATTTATCACATCCTGTTCTCTTTTTTCTCCAATAAACGGTTACAGAAACATATATACTCACTGTCTTAGATCAGCACCGCATTCAGCACACATGTCCTTGATAACAATTGGATGGTGGCAAACTCCTGGTGTTGTTATAATCGCAAGCAAACTCCTGAGGAAACAATTCAAACTAGAAATTTCTGCCATATTATCCCCAGACTGGTGACACCACCTCTTAAATAGGCCCCCTTGTTATGAAGCACAGATTGACACTTAAGAAGGCCACCAAGGTCAAGGTAAATATCATGTGGAAATTTTTTTTTTATTAAATTTGAAAAAAAATAATTGAATACAGTTATTCAAAAGTTAAGGGGTTAAAAAATCTCATGTTAAAAACCAAGGCCAAGGCTACTAATCTTCAAATAAATCCGAAATCTTGGTGGAAATAATTTTGGTTCAATTTAGGGGAAAATATGCTGTACTTTAAAAGTTATGGGGTTAGCAACAAGTGACCCATGGGTCATGATGCTCAGCTGATAGGATTTCACAAAAGGAATTTTATCATCTGAATGCCAAATTTTGTAGATGAATCCCCATTTAACTGTAGCTATTAAAGTTCTTCAAAATCAACAAGAAATAAAAGTTTCATGATAAGATGTCCAACCATTCCCATGAAATCCAGCCTTTTTGTATGCAGTCAGATGAACAACAAGTGACCTGTGGGTCATGACGCTCGGCCAACTAACATGTTGACAATACAGTGGACTCTCTCCTAGTGGGAAAAAATGAGCTACAATGTGCACTTTGCTCCAAACAATATACAATCAAAGACTTTTTCACCAAGAAATAGAATTGTGACAATTTAACACATTCATCTAAAGTGTATCACACACTTCAAATGTTTAATGGACTTTCAGTGACTGGATGATTTTGGTTTTTTTTAACTTACTTGTCACCTTGATATAGAATGTTTTCCTAAGATGGTAGTATTTAGTGACGTACTGTCTTTACTTTAACTTGTGTATTTTTGTATCAGAAAATGACTAGATTTCAAAGAATTATTACTTCCCATGGTAGTGCAAAAAAGAGGATGCTGCTTTGCCATTTTGTGCTTATAAAATACGCTTTGCCATTTTGTGCTTATAAAATATTAAAAATTGAAAAATAAATAAATAAATATATATATATATATATATATATATATATATATATATATATATATATATATATATATATATTGGTTTAGCCATCTTATAGACCATCTGCACACAGCTTCCTTTTATTGTGCTTATTTTTTGTCCACACTTTTATGTAATAAAATACATATTTGCTAACAAATTTCTTAAAAATTAAAAAAAATTGTCACTGAAAATTTTTATCATTAAATAAAGAGAGATGATACATGAAATAAGTTAATTTATTAATCTCAAAACATGATTAATTATAGCAATATATCATACTAGGGGGCAGCTTTCAATGTGCTGGCCATTACCTCTATATAGTGGGCACCTCTATAAAGTGGGGACTTTGGTCCAGTCCCAAGGGTGCCCACATTATAGAGGTTCGCCTGTAGGTCACTGTGACCCAATTTCAGGTTTCTGGGGAGAACTTTGAGGAACTCTCAGGATGTCAAGTTGGAAGAGGTTATGATTTGTGCCCTACTTTGGTATCAAATTTTCAATTATTCTGAGGGGTGCTTATAAGCCCCATAGCTCAGAAAATATGGGTAACACAGACATAAATTCATGTTTCCAAGGAGACTTTTCATAGACCTCCCTGGATTTTAGGTTAGTCGTTACGATTTGAGCCCTGTTAACAGATGACGGCATCTTTTAATGTCTCAAAATAGATAAAAAAAGATCTCAAAAATAGAGAAAAAATTGAAAAATACAGGTGGTGCCACCAGTCTGCAAAAACTGATGTAACACCCCATGATCAATATCCATGCAAAGAATCATGGTGATCAATGCATTAGTTGTTCAAATACTTGAGCTTTTGTTTCAAATTTTTCATTATTCTTGGGGATACTTCGGAGCACAATAGCTTGAAGTATATGGGTAACAGAAACATCATTCCATGTTTCCAAGGAGACTTTTCATGGGCCTCCCTGCATGTCAAGAAAGAAGATTCTAGGTTCAGTAGTAACAATTTGTGCCCTGTTAACAGATGATCGCATCTTTTAAGGTCTCTAAAATAGAGAAATACAAGGGACCCATGGGTCACTGTGCTCAGCTGAAGTTGACCTTGAAGGTAAAAATCTAAAATAATATCAAATGGAGATAAAGTATAAGAGGAAGAGGTAATAAAGGCCATGGTTGGTTTATATGATTGGTTTGTATTGATGAGCAAGAAATTGTTGCAAATAATATTTGCAGTTTGTGAACAAATGATCTGTACTATTACCATGATCATTAGTTGGCTTTTTGATTAACTGTTGACATTTAATAAGTTTACACATTTGTTCAATTGAATCTATTTTTTTGTATAATATATATTATTAAATATATATGTATTTTTTTTAATAATGTATACAGTTGAAATATAACTAATTAACAACATAAAACAGGGCAAACAAAGCCTGATCTCAAATTCTAATGAGGCAGGAAAATAATGAACAAATGTTTGTATTAAATCCTCATTTTTTTTATCACATCAATTTTTTTAAATTTAAGTTTATATTTCTATCCATTTCCTATATTACAGATGTATCTGAATATAAAAGTTGATTCATAATTCTCAATTGCATCATCATAAATCTCAACTTTGTCAGATAACACCACATCATGCATACAAATGTTTATTTATTTTTTACCACAAAAATATATCTTTTAATTCTGCAAAACAATTAATATCTAAAAATAATACTTGATTTAGATTTCACAATTTTTAATTGAGTCTTTATTTATCCATAATGTGCTTCATATTTTATAAATTTAATCATACTGTTGGGTTCAATTATATTTGTTAAAATCTTTAAAAATGTTACATTTACACAACATGGCATCTTCTGGATAACACTTGAATTACTGTTTCAAGGAAATTTTTGTATATTGGAGTGGAAACAGCATTCCAAATAAGGAAATACAGTGACAACAATAACAATTACTGCATAACACTTGGTGTGTTGGGTTTGCAGGGGGGGGGGGGGGGGGGGGGGATTGGGGTGGTGATATTAGAATAACTGTACACCTGTCACAGCAGGGGTCTCCCCCAGTGACTGTAACAAATAAGAAACCTTGGCATAGCTGACTTCCAGTGACCTGGAGTTGGACCCTGCATCTGTAATCTGTAATCAAAGCTAATGACTGCAATAGAGCCTAAAAAAAAAATCAATAACTAGCTTAATTTTCAAGCTTTTATTTTCAAATTTCAGATTTAAACAAATTAAAAAAATATGTTTATATGCTGTGAAAATTAAATCAATGGTACTTACAGGAAAAAATGTGCCATGGTCAAAGTTTGGCTAAAAGTAAATTTAAGGTACTGATTTTATTTTTATGCTAATAACTTAAAAAATTTACAAAATTCAGATCTAACTTTGAGTAAACAATTAAATCTTAATTAAACATAGTTATATACTTGGGGAAAATAGACTCTAGTTTCAAAATTTTTCAAGTTAAGTGAGTACATATTTTTCCTGATTTTTTACAAAGTCCATTATTTTTGGGCCCATAACTTAAAGAATTTATAATTAACAGACTTAATTTCTGGCATGTACATAGGAACTATATAGAGGAATATTTATGGTAAATATGAGGAAAAACAGATGAGTGGTTTTGATATAAGCCAGTCCTGAAGTGTGAAAATAGGTTTTTAATAACAAGTGACCCATGGGTCATGATGCTCAGCTGCCAAGCATGACCTGTGACATCATGGACTGAGATTCACAACTTCCAGTCATATTTTGAAGAACCAATTTGCCAATTTGTTGAAAATTTTCTATGACAACAGAAATATATATCACCTATGTCTGGTTAAAACACAGTGAATTGATGGTCTGAGGAAGATGCATGATTGTTAAGCTATCAGGAACTATTCCAACAGCTTGCTTGAAACCTGTCAGTCTCAAAAGGTACACCACAAAGGGCAAATATAAGATCAAAATATATAGCAAAAATCAAGGAATACATGCAAGAATTATTGAGAAACAGGTGCTTCTGTATGAATTTTTATTCAATACAAGCCAACTGTACTGCACTTTTATAAATGATGGTAATATTTATTCAGAAATATTTGACCCAATCCTTTACAAGATTACATAAATATACATCCAACTGCATTCACTTTAACTGTTCTTGAGATAATATGATCAAAAGGAATTAAAAGATGGTTGCCTGGTGGCCATATTGGACTTCTGACAAGTCTGAAATCAGACAACAAACATTCTCTAAATCGGACCAAACATTAAAGAAAAAATTACTGAAACTGCCCTGGAGAAAGAATTTCTAAGGTGGCTAACTGGCAGACATTATGGATTTCTGACAAGTATGACATTTGATATCCCACATTCTCCAATAAGAGACCAAACTTGGGGCAAATTATCCAGTAATAAATGCCCAAAATAATTCAAAAGGCATGTCCAGGCCCTCATATCAGATTTATAGATATACAATTGTAAAAAGTGTAAGTCCAATATTTTTTATGATTACTCTGCTTTTCAATGGGGTCAGCAGGGTAGGTAAACTGCCGAACCTGAAAGAAAAGAAATGCAGAAAGCATGACTAAGAGTCTTGAAATAAAACAAAAAGCCATCCTAAATCAAGGTACACGTCCACATATTATGAGAACAAACACTTGCTTTTATATGTGGTGATATATATTAAATATTCAGATATCTAGGAAACTAAGTTTATTGTTAGGATTCCATAAAATAAACTGCAAAATGTTCCCATCATCTTATAAATCAGTAGCTAAACTTTAATACTATACTCTCATACTCTTAATGCCTGGCTGAAGCATTCTGACAACAGTGTTTTTGTTATGAAGTAAGGAGGTACTTATCACTGAGCCTTATCACTTAATAGGCTGATACAAGAGGGAGTCATATGTCACCAGTGTCACTCACAATTACAGCCACACAGGGAGATGTACCAGCTGGAGTGGGATGGTTATATATACAAGAAAAATAGAGATGGTCTATAAATTAAGTAATTGTGAACATCCCTGACCTATGACCTTGGCCTTTTGCCCATATATCAACTGGATTCTTTCTAAATGATGGGTAACTACTGACCACTTAAATCTGGTGTAATTACTTGGCAACCAATGGGTGAATAACTTTGACCTGCAACCTTTAACCTGCTGACCAGCTGACCCCAAAATCAATAAGTTATTTATTCAAGCAAAAAGACCCATAAATATTTGAGTCAAACTGAGTGATGCATAGATGTGACATATGTGAAAGACTGAAGGTTTGGGTTGAACAGTTATACTTGAAATATGCTCACAAGCATTTAGAACAATTAAATATTGTGACCTTGACCTTTGACTTTTTGACCTCAACATCAATAGGCTTCTTCCCATATTGGTAGGTAAGCCATATATGACAGATGGAAGGTTTGGAATGAAAAGTCTAGCTTGAAATGTGTCCACTACCTTTTCAAAGAAGTGGATCCTGTGACCCTGACCTTTGACCTTGTGACCTCAAAATCTATAGGATTCTTCTCCAACTTAGTAGGTGAGCTATATGTGAAAGATCAAAGAATTGGGATGAAAGGGTTGGCTTAAAATGCATCCACAGGCTTTTCAAAGAAGAGGCTCCTGTGACCTTGACCTTTGACCTTTTGACCTAAAAAAAATTATGGTTCTTCCCCTGTTGGTAGGTGAGCTGTATGTGAAAGATGGAAGGTTTGGGATGAAAATTTTGTCTCAAAGAGTTATTTCTGGGGGGTGCAAACACACCCCATAACTTTGAGAATATAGGTCGCAGTGACCTAATTTCAGGTTTGCAAGGAGATCTTTTTATAACCTCTAAGACTGCATAGGGTTCATGGCCCTAGCCCCTACGGTTACGATTTGTGCCCTGCTAACGGACGGACGGCCGGCCGGCCGGCCGGACAGACGGAAGGACGCCGGACAAAGACCCATCGCTATAGCCCAGCATGACTGAAAGTCAGCTGAGCTAAAAAATTGAGGTTTTTCCTTAATTTCTCAAAGGAACCAAGTCAAAAAGACCCAGTTTTCAGCTTGGTAGGAGATCTTGGGGACATCTAACATTATGCTGAAATTTGGATTCCTAGGTCTTACGGTTTCAAAACGTGCCACATCGACAGACGGACAGACGGAAGGACGACGGACAATGGACCACGACTATAGCTCAGATGACTTATAGTCAGCTGAGCTAAAAATTGTAAAAAATGGAAAAAATACAGGTGCCCCCCCCCCCCCCCCCCCCCCAGTCTGCAAAAACTGATGAAACACTTGATAATCAATATCCATGCAAGGAATCATGGTGATCAATGCATAAATTGTTCAGATACTTGAGCTTTTGTATCAAATTTTCCATTATTCTGGGGGTACTTCGGAGCCCTATAGCTCAGAGGTTATGGGTAACAGAGACCTAATTTCAGGTTTCCAAGGAGACTTTTCCAGTGGTTACGATTTGTGCCTGGTTAACAGAGAGACGGACAGACAGACAAATGGACAATGGACAAAGAGTGATCGCTATAGCTCAGATGACTTTCAGTCAGCTGAGCTAAAAATCAAGGCCTAGCAGATACAATTTGTGCCCCATCTGACTGACTGAGTGCTCAAAATCAAGTTTTCAGCCTGTAGTTTGCAAAATCTAGGTCACTAAAACCTAATTTCAGGTTTCCAAGGAGAAGGGCCTATGACCTCCCTTTATGTACAGTTAGAAGTTTCCAGGTCTAACGTCTATGATCTGTGCCCTGTTAACGGAAGAACTGCTTCATCTGAAGGTCTGAAAAACAGAGAAAACAAGGGGCCCATGGGTCACAGCACTCAGCTAATTGTGACAGATATAACTGCATCACCATTGTGGTACTATATTGAATCAATAAACTTATGAGCATCATGGCTATAATTGATCTGAAAAAGGAATATAGTGTTATATATGTGTGAAATTTATACGGAATAAGCTGAATGAAGGGTTGATTTGTAGTAAGATATACCGTAGTGTTTTATTGATTTATTATAGAGGGGTATATCATAGTGACTTATTTGAGTAAAAATGAAGGCAATGTATATCTTATAACAAGGTTTGTGTCAAATATGGGATTTGGCATATAACTTTCCCAGGAGTATTGTTTATGATCTTGAAAGGTTTTGCATATTACATCAACATTTATAGTTACTTTGGTCTGGCAACATCACTTTACGTACGTAAAAACGATGTATTTATTTTTTTTATGAAATTTTTTTTTTAATTTCCAAAACAATAAATATCCGAAAATAATACTTCATTCAGAATTCACAAAAATTGTGTACATTAAATTTGAAACAGCTTTACAGTCGGACAAAGGACCATGATTATAGCTCAGAAGACTTGTTGTCAGCTGAGCTAAAAATGAGATACCTGAGATACGGATGGGTTTTCTCCCTTTTATAGACACAGATATTACTGAGCTTATAATCCCACCAAAGTACATGCATGGGATGGTGACTAAAATGTACCCTCAGATATATTTAACATTTTAGTCACCCTTGGTGGCTAGCCGTTTTTGAGATCGCATGGGTTAATGTGAGGAAGACAGCAGACGGACGATGCTGCACCATCACAAAAGCTCACAGGTTCTTTAAAAAGCTTGAATACCCTCCTCTATTAGGAAGAGTCACCCAGTAGCGTTCAGTGGCCAACATGATAGTTAAGACTGCTGAAACTGCCAGATTTTCAACTTGCACTAATTTAAAAATGGCTAATAAAAATATGACTTAAAATGTAGATTCTTGAACTGTTTTTTATTTCACTGATATATAAAATGTCATAAGAGTCTTGCTTATTGTCACCAAATAATAAGTTCAAAACACCCTTGCTCAGTTACTGTACGACACATCAGGCCATTTTGTTGGGCATGGTCAAGCAAAATTGAAATAGGTGCCTACTTTAAAACTCATTTGGGTCATTATTTAGCAATGTTTATTTGTTTAGAAAGAAGATCACTTTAAGTCAAGTTTGAGTGCTGTCATGTGCTGAAACGCCCAAGTTTTCTGATAAGAATATTGTTAAAAGCTGTATGTGGTGGGCAGTAAATAATATAATATAAACTTATTTATTTTATATGGATTGTACAAATAGTTATTATAACTAATCGAGGCACTCTCCATGGCTCCGGTGATGGCGTTTGGTAGTCTGTAGGGGTGGAGGATGATAACTGTCGGAACTCTTTATAAAGTAAAATAGCCATCTAGCGGGGAAAGGAAAAACAAAGGGAAGTAGCTCTCGTGAAGGGAGGAGAGAAGGGACGGGACACAGAAGCATATGGCGTCCCGAGGTGGGAAGACGTAGCAAAAGTTGACGGAGGACGACCTGGACAACATTGGACTGACGCCGCTACTAGGTAAGAAGTTACAAACTAACAGAAGCCACTGGTACGTGAGTAGAATTGAATTTCTCAGACTTTTCAGAGGAAACTGGAGTACCCGGAGAAAACCACCGGCCTTGGACGGGCAACTACAACCCACTCTCATAGCCACGCCAGGGATCGAACCCGGGTCGCCAGCGGAGAGAGCCAAGCATTTTACCACTCAGCTGTCCAGCCCCCTTGGAAGAGCTGATCCCAGTCTGCCTTGGGTGAGCTCTGCCTCAACAGACACTGTACTTCTGTTATAGTAGTACAGCATGCACTATGCTGCTGTACCATTTCAATATTTCAATCTTGGAGAGACCTCTATTACAGGGATGATCCCATAAACATGAAGTGAATTCCACTCAAGGTCTCACAAAGCTTGTAAGCACATTCTTGTATGTCTGGCACAGTCAGATTATTCACAGAAATCCACCAAAAACTACTGAAACTCACAGAAAACTACCAAAAGCACTTGGAATCAACAACTTTTTTTACATCCCTGAATATTTTAGTTATTTTAAGCTAAACAGCATAAAGAAATAAGATTATCAGGGTAAAAAGTATTATTTACAAGAATAAATAGCAAATTAAAGAATCTACATATTTTGATATTACTTTGACCTTATCACAGACACAGTTGTGAATTCAACATAAATAATTATAATAATAATAATATTTTATTTTGAAAAGCATAAAATCCACAGTGGTGTGCTCTAAAATGCTATTACAAGCAATTAAGCAATTGCATAAAAATGACTATGAGAAAAATATATTCATTAAATAAAAATTAAGACAAACATTTAGATATTACTAAGACTAGATAAAACATGCACATAATCCAATAATATACATTAACTATGATACTTAACCAATAAAAGACATTACACCTATAAAATGTAGTTAAAATTACAGTAAGGAATTGAAAATCTGCACATATGCAAAATCACAGCTAACTGAAATATTGCACATATAAGAATGAGCATTTTTTTGTCAACATCAAGGTCTACTAGTAATGACATAGACTTTTTCTTTGAATGTCGGAGCTGCAAAGGCAGAAATAACTCTATGTGCTTGCCTTGGTGCAAGGCTTAGAATTACACACTCGGGGACTCAGGCCATATACTCATGAATTCAGAAATCTCATTATACTATTTACAGTTATGAACCCATAACAACTGATGTGCTTGGAATCACAGTTGGACAGGTTAAGTAGGACAGCTTCTATAGTATGGTCAACAGATATTCTGACAAGTAAAATATTATTAAAGAACGGCACAGGTCAGTGTTTAGGGAGATGTCATTCGCACACGCACACCTTTGTCACGGCCCGCACGCGGTTCCGCGTTAAAAGGTGATCCCCTTACCCTGGTTCACAAAACTCGCCCTGGCTGGGTCCAAGGGATTTGACGCTTCCTGCACGATGACAGCGGATTTTCACTTCTTCTGATGACCCCTCCTCCTCTATCACACATATAACAGACCCCTGGGAAACCCTCGTGTTTTGTCTTGTCTTCCATTTCACCAGTTTCGCACGATTTTTCGTTTCAAGGCGGATCTCAGTGTCATTCATGGGCGCCGCCATCTTCAATGTGTGCAGCTGCAGTGAATATAATACTTACAGACGATTCCACGAAAATTCTATTTGAACCGTAGGGTATATTTTGTTCGTTAAATACTGAATTTTATTTAGTCCAAGAAGCACTGATTAAATATTAAAACAATGAAATAGTAAGATTTACACATATAAACGCACGGCACAATTACTTAAGCAACCTCCGTACAGGGTCAAGGTCAATTGAAATGATGATAGGACCAGAGAGCTTAGATCATCTAAGCTCTCTGATAGGACCCTGCCTGCTAGAACGGACTTAAGCATGTTTGACCTGACGTTTGACCCAGTCAACGCCTCACTTGGATTATCAATAAATGTAAACAACATATGACTCTCGATCCCTCGGGACTCGATTCTTATTTCAGCCAGGGTTGACAAGTTTCTACCACTGCCATTTCTGCCGTTGGTTTTTGCCCGGCAACTGCCATATATGGCAGAAATACCTTTCTGTCCTTGATTCTGCCATAAGGGCAAAAATACGCTGAAAACTGCCCAAAAATATTATTATAGCGAACCAATTTAAATGTTATACAGCAAATACAGTAGTAGGCTTAATAGGGCAGTACTTAATGAAGATAACCAAGGTGAAATCTTGTGACAGAATATAGCTAGGCCTATTATAATACACCGACCGATATTAAGGGAAATCCGTGTAATTTGGACCACTGTGTAATTTGAAACACCCAAAATTTCCATATTTGGAAAAATAGTACCAACACGAGGCAAGTTCGTCACTGTAGCATCGACCATTTTGAGCATACAACAACGATGCAGGAAAGCTAGGTGCAAGTTTTGGCGAATATTCAACTTGAAGATGTTAATTTCATAGTTTGTTCTTATTTTCCATGCATATAAATATCGAAGTATTCTGACTTTTATTCAATGAAGATCCCATCATGTCCCAACAATACACAGCTTTATAACGTGGGTCTAGAACTGGCCAATTTGATTTTGGCTAATAATATATATATGTAAATACGGTCAGGGTCAAAATCTGCAAATCGACTTGCTGTGTGTAATATGGACCAGGCTCTTTAATGTAATATGGACCGGTGGTCCAAATTACACACAGGTGGTTCATTTTACACATCAAAGGAAAATATCATTCGATTTATTTCTTTCTCCTAGATTATTACATTGATATTGACTTAAGAGCCGGGTGTTTCCATGTGCACGTATATGCGCATATGCGTGAAAAATCACTCATATGATTTTGTAACTGGGGTGTTTCCATGTGTCCGTCAGCGTATATGCGTGAAAATCGCCACAGGATTCGGCGTATTATGACGTTTCTTCAGCATCTTATTGTGGAAGGCCTGCTCGATCCACTGTACAAATATATAGGCCTACGTCTGCCAGTTCATGCATGTACGCATATACGGGCACATGGAAACACACCTATTGTTTCACGCGAATATACGCTCATAGGCATATACGCGCACATGGAAACATACCTTTACACAAACAAAAGCACATTTAAAGGGCTAGTAGGCTTACTAGCCGACATGACTACGCGGGTATCCAGGAAAGCAAAAGGCAAATATGGCAAGTGGGCATCCGACGGCATATATATATATTGTTACAGGTGTCTCTTTTATTGTGCGCTGTTGACATTCTGATTCGTGTAGCGCAGGCTTAGGGCGTTGCTATGGCGTGTAGAGACACAGCGCTCGGTGTAATCCGTACTAGTTGACCTCTGAGGTGTAGAAACACAGCGTTCTTTGTTCTAGTCTGGAATGATCAGGTCTATTCTTTTGGGCGCGTGTGTATTACTAGTATGTATTGTTGTGTTCTTTGGATTGTTCGTGAAATAGAAGTTTCTGGGCTTTGGGTGAAAAAGTTATAAATAAGGTGTGTGTTTAGAGCCGAGGGGAGAGAGAAATATTCCATCGGAGACGGAAGAGTGTGAGTCAGTTTGTGGACCTTTCCGATAATTGCAGCACTGATAGATATTCTTCGAACTTTGTAACAGATTTTATTCAGTCTTCAGTTTGCCTTTGGACTATTACCAGAACTTCACTTTTGGATTACAACAGTTTGATTTCGGGATTGAATTGGACTATTATTCTCTGAGAAGATTTACGTGAACTGTTCATCTGAATTATATGTTTTAAAGGACACTCTGGTACTGTACAATTTATTTATTATACTGTGTAACTGTATTTATTTACTGTTATACTGTTGTTACACTGTGTAATGGCATTGATTTAGTGTATTGTAATGTTAGGATTGTTTTAAGAATAAATTATAATTATTTGTTAACAAAAAACCACCGACTTCTTTATTCATTCCCCTGGATATACCACGCTGCCTATTGTTACATAATCTGACTTTTATTTATCTCTGTAACAAAATTTATGCTCGTCACGACTACCTGATCTGTTGTTATTAGGTTACGTAACAATATATATATATATATATATATATATATATATATATATATATATATATATATAGACGCATATATGGGGTTGATATTGGGAGGGGGTATAGTCTATTACAGTCCTGTACAGGAGAGTATACTAATTGCACACCTATTAAGGAATAAATAAGAAAACATGTCTGGCTTTTATGTTAGGTGCATGTTCTTCTTCATGCATATATAGGTAAATAAGTGTGTTAAAATAACATTTCCGTTTTTGAAGTGGATTTTAACTTGAAATAAAAATGTTAATTGTAACTGCAGTATTACGTTCAGTCTTGTTTAATTTTTGCCTCCATGCAAGCTGTATTAACAGTGAATATTATCGACGATATGTGTTTTATAACTCTTTTTTCTTCATGATAAACTGGAAAACATGTTTGGCTTTTATGCCTAGATATATGTTTTTCTTCATTATTGGTCACTTAAGAGTATAAATAATATTTCTGCTTTTGAAGTAGATATTAACTTTATTTGAATCTGTTGAGGTAATGGTCCAAATTACACTTTTATGTGGTCCATATTACATTAAGAGTGTGTAATATGGACCAGAATTAATTATTTTTGTCACGGACTTTAAAGTCGGTAATATTAATTTTGCAAGTCTACTTTCACAGTAAAGTGTTTTTGTACCAGGTTCCTCAATAAAAATGATTTTACAATTTTTATAATTTTTATATATTTAAAATTTTCAAAGATTTTCTTTAAGGGGTCCAAATTACACGGATTTCCCCTATTTATATAGGGTCCAGGTATTCCCTCACGAAGGCCTGAGTAACCTTTAAACTGTATGAAAGGGGGGGGGGGGGTGCTTGACTGATCACTCCGTCAATAACAAGCTCAACTTAAGCAAAGTTCCTGCCCCAAAAATCAGAGGCTCTGTTAGCATCATCATAGTCAGCATTAATGTCATAAGTATAGGTCTATTTCCGCCGCCGACGATATCGGCCGCCGGCCTCAAATCGACCATATCGGCCGCCAGCGCCCAGCGGGCAACCATTTCGACAGCAACCCCGACGAGGCCACTGCTGGGCCCCGCCTTGGGCGGCGGGGCACCATTTTGGTCGCTGGGCTACCTCATTACTAGCCGCCGTTCTTCTTGGCTACGTAATTACAACATAAACGGCTATAGTCAGTCCTAGCTGATTAAACCTAAAAAGTGAATTTAATCATTGGAAGAACCCAAGCGCACACATTTCAGTAGGCCTACACTCATTTACACAAACACCTGTAAACAAGAACATCTACGCCAGCAACCTCAAGCAGAAAGAAATAAACAAATAACACTTCATACACCTTTTTAACACACATTTTATTACTTGTATGATAATTAAAGAAATCACATATGTTTTTATTTAATTCAAATGAAATCTAAATAAATGCCAGAAATCTAGGCCTAACTATAAATCATAACTATATATTCAGAGGTCATAAAAAAACTTTCTATCCCGAAATATATAAAACTATATAAACATCTTGGGAGCAATCCTTGTTTCATGGTAAAAATTAAGACAATAGTATATGTGTAAATTTGTATATTTATATATCATGTATATATGCATGCGTGTATAATGTGTATATGTTTATATTTTTATGTGCATATATGTGTATATCTGAACACACACATATATATATATATATATATATATATATATGCGTGTAGGTATGTGTATATGTATGAATATGTAGGTACATATAACGCTATATATGTATATATATATATAATTATATACATATATATGTGTTTATACTTCTTTATGCATATTATGTGTTTATTGACCAACTCATATATGTATATAGACCGTGAGTTTGAAATAAATCATTATCTATTTGTCTATCCATCTTGCTAACAAATAAAAAGTAAACTCTCAAAAAAACTCAAAAATTAAAAACTTATCTACAGAAAAAATATTGATTTAATTTATTATTAAAAATTACATATACATAGAACTAATAATAAAAAAAGAAGCTCCTAGGGGAAAAAATCACATAATTAAGAGATTAATTTTTTTTGGTAGTGCCTGTTAATAAAAAATGAGACGATTTGCTTAAAATACATCACGACTGTTGAAACCTGGTTTGCTATCCTTTCATATACATTTGTTAACGAAGTTACAAGACAAATTAATGTTCTATATCATTCAATGCATGTATATGTGTTGAATTTGAGATTTTAACTAGCGCACGTTGCTTAAAGGCCCTAATCATATTTTGAATAAATATATAGGCCTATATTTATAAAGTCCATCATATTTCTGGTTGAATAAGCTAGTCAGAAGCGGATCAAGGGGGTGGGGGTCCAGGGGGGGCTGGTTCCCCCCTTTTTCATCAAAAACCAGGTTTTTTAAGGGCTTCAGACGAAATTTTTCCGCCTGGACCTCCCCCTTTTTCAGACCTGAGGACCTTTTTTTTAGGGTTTCCATTTGTCCTCCTGGGTTGGACCCCCCCTTTTTCCTAAATCCTGGATCCGCCCCTGCTAGTTCTAATTATGATGTAACCGTGTTTGTGGTAATGAGGTAGCCCGGCGGCCGAAATGGTGCCCCGCCGCCAAAGTCGCGGCCGATATGGTTGACTGGCCCGAATCAGGACCCAGCATTTGCATCGTCGGTGATGCGACCGAAATGGTTGCCCGCTGGGCGCTGGCGGCCGATTTGAGGCCGGCGGCCGAAATCAACCTAATTCCCTAGCCATGACATGTCTGTTAAAGCTTTTCGTCCGACAGTTATAACGAATTCCCTGATTCAGCGCAAATTGGGTTAAAATCCATAAACCATTTAAAAGTAATGACACTTTTTATTATGCTGTTCCGTTGCGTTCCGTTCCGTAAATTAGGTCCCTGTTCCGCGTTCGGTTCCGTGTTTTAGGCCAGCTCGACGCGGAAAGTTTGACTCGGCGGAGGAGAACGGAAACCACCTTCCTATGTCAATGCCCAGGCCCCGCAACGGCAAGAAACATATATCAAGGTACCTGATATATTGCTAACACACACCTGTAAAAAAAGGGTGTATAAACTGTCTTATATAGCATTACAAAATAGGTGACATGCCACCAACTAGCAGTAGGCTACTCTTGTTATTGAAATGGGTATCCTCTTATGGATGAACGTAGGGACAGCCTGTAGACTGTAGCCTGACATATATAGTAAACACTGATCAAGCGCTGCAGCCTCTGGCGGGGAGAGTCTATACTATCCAAGTTTGTACGGATCCGTACAACCCCAAAGAAATGTATATGCCTTGTGTAATGTGAGGACATCAGTCAAACCCTACATATTATTATTTTTGCAGATGCTTGGACTGCGTTGGGACCAAAACTTTTGCTGAATGATCAGTAAATAATAAAGTATGGGCACTTACTCTGAATGAAGTCAGATATTACTTCATCTCTGTTGGGCCGCTCTAGCCTTCAAGTTGGAACAGCCAATAGGAAATTAGCATCATTGACAACACGCGATGAATGATGGGAAGGATGCTTGTGAAAATATGGTCTATCCTAGTGCACGGCACTGGCATTCCTTGGAAAAGCCCCCTGAATTCCTCTTTTGCTTAGAATGCCCACCTTATTTGCATGGGATTCCTTTTCCAACGGTGTCCTGTTGCGCATGCAACAACTGAACCCTGGCAGTTGAAAGGATAAAAAACATTTACAGGCGCACATAAAGGTGATATATCGATTTAATTTGATACATAAAAAGTTTATTTCTATATATAAATACAAGATTGCTTCTCTATAGCACGACAAGCAGTGGTATTTCATGTTACAGGTCCCTCCGTGTACCGCAGGGTGAACTCTCACACCAGACGGTCGGACTCCATATCACAGATAAATGGAGTCAGTATGTGGCGGACTACCTGTAGACCCGGTTGTGGCTCTGATGTAAACACAGAGGCACAGTTCCCTGCCTTCATTTATCTAGTGGACGGGAACATATGCACTGTTAGACGATGGTGAGCCGGGGTGATTGTTTCAGCCAGCGTTGTGCAGTGCACGCGTATAGCTTGTTATGAGTTCATAATTTCAGTTATGGGGATCATCTTGTGGAAAAGTGTAGCAAGGGTACATTGGGATACTAGGAAATGGAGGCAATTAAGAAAATTTCTTACCAATATTTTCTAATAAACTGTTCTGGAGCAGAAAAAATAATGTAGGAGTGCTCCTAAAAGGAAATTGCTAAGATTTTGTTCCTGTTGATTTTCTGGAACCTTCCATGCTGTCATATTTATCTTTTGTCACATGACCCTGTCCTTGACCTTATTGATATGTGAAAAGTTGTCCTATGATTAATGCCCCAAATTAATTATAGTGAATATTGTTTCTATAACTTCCATTAACAAATTTGTTAAAAATTTAAAAGGTATAGCCATAAATTTATAAAAGAATTATTGCCATATATTTTCATTAACTCTTAAGCATTATTTATGAACTAATATGTTTTAGAATAGATTTATTAGCAATAAATTACTCTGGTACACCAGAGGTCAGGTCACAGGTAGGGTCATGGGTGACCAGAGTTCATAATGCCTCAGAAACATGGCTGTGTCAGTGATGGTCTTCTGCTCTTCTCTCCATGATAAAATACTGTTATATCATATATAACACAACCAGGACAGTCCATATGTTTGGCAACTGAGAAATAAAGGATATATAGGTAGAGTTAACATAAGTTTAAGCTGCATCTTATTCTTAATGACTTTTATTCGTTCCTTGTTATAAATCAGAAGAACCGCTACGATATTTCGTAAGAACATATTCAAGGCTGAGTATGGCCCAGGTCCCCCCAAAGTGCAATTCCCAGCCTTGCACCAAGGCAAGCGTGTAGCATCATGGCCAACCTGACCCACCCAGCTGAAATGTGACACATGCACCTGGCCGGCTGAAAAATCCAATATTATATGAAGACGCAGAAACTAATAGCGTAATAGGTGTAGCCGCCTGCAGTGACAAAACTTTTTGCACTATTAACAGATGACTTAGTTTCCAATTTCACCGGAAGGGGTGACATTAAAACTTCTTCACGACTGCAAAAGTACCTTATTTTTGATACAACTGCAACATATTGGCAACTGTAAGTGCATTTTACTTTAGTTATTGTGTATTTTGGTCAAAGAAGACATGGGAAGTACTGCTCATGACTGTCATAACAGAAGCAGTTAGAATGTATATGTAACGGCAACAATGTTTTGTTTACTTGTCCAGTTTTATACAAGTTATAGACATGATAAGCAGGGAATTTAAGCAATTAGTTAATCATAACAGAATTTTGTCACTAAAAATTGAGATACTCGAGTGACCGAGGGGTTTTCTCCTTTTTATACTCACAGAGCATACAGAGGTTAGAATCCCACCCAAGTGCATACATGAGGTGGTGACTATAAAATGTACTCTAAGATATATTTAACATTTTATAGTCAACCTTGGTGGCTAATTCAGGTGGACTTTCCTTCGAAAATTAATGAGGGGTTTTTACAATTACAAGCATTAAGCAAGAATCTTAGTCTCTGATTTATTAGTTTTTCAAGTGTTCTTTTACATAAGATGTACATCGATCAGAGCCCTTGCTGTATTGAATTTGACATTGCCCTTGTGAATATGCCTTCACTGTTAACCACTATTGTAAAAAAAGTAATATTGATCATGGAGATCATGATTTCCTGCAGACTAGCAGGGCCACCTTTTTTTTTTCGAATTTTTAAGCATTTTTTTCTCTATTACTGAGACCTTTAAAGATGCGGTTGTCTGTTAACAGGGCACAAATGGTAACCATTGGTCTTAGAATCTTCTTACTTGACATCCTGGGAGGTCCATGAAAAAGTCTTCTTTGAAACATGAAATTAGGTCTCTGTTACCCATATTCTGAAAGCTATTGGGCTAATAAGTACCCCCCAGAATAATTTCAACATTGATACCAAAGCAGGGCACAAATCATAACCATTGGACCTAAAATCTTATATTTTGACATCTAGGGAGGTCCACGTAAAGTCTCCTTGGAAACCTGATATTAGGTCACTGTTTCCCATATTCTCAGAGCTATGGGGCTCAGAACTATCCCCAGAATAATTAAAAATTTGATACAAAAGCTCCAGTATCTGAACAACTAATGCATTGATCACCATGATTTTTTGTATGCATATTGACCGTGGGGTGTTTCATCAGTTCCTGCAGACAGGACACAAATCATAACCACTGTGCCTAGAATCTTCTGACTTAACATCCTGAGAGTTCCTCAATGGTTCTCCTCAGAAACCTGAAATTAGGTCACTGTGACTATATTCTCTGATATACAGACCATGTTTGAGCACCCAAGAAATAATGCAAAATACACACAAATTGCCAGATTCCTCAGGAACAGCTGAATTGATTGTCATCAAATTTAGTGTGCTAATGAGTCTTGATGAACTTGAGCTAATATGCTTGAACTATGATGCCACCTACATTATCTTAAATGGGCTTGCGCTGGCCGCTCGCCACGTCGCCAAATGCGAGTAATTTGACCGAAATGCGAGGAAACTTTTTGCAGAAATCGCCACGTTGGCGATTAAAAATTAATACACAAATACCCGTGAAAATCTGGTTTAAATACTCTCTTAAATATACCATCGATTGTTCCGTGATCGTGTTTGTGTACAACTTGCCAACTAGAAACCGCGTTAATGTGGGTCTTTCTAAAAGTCAGAGAATTCGAAAAGAATTCAAGCAGAATATTTGGAGATGTTATGTTCAACTAACAATGCGTGAACAGCCATAAAAAATTCTCCGGCTCTCCGAGAATTCTCTTACAGATGCCCTTTATTCTTATAAAACAAAAACTAACTCTGTTCTGATCGGTTGGTAGTTGAGCATGGAACTTAGCTTAGCGCTCATTGGACAGAAAGTATATTTCGCTGATCATCTGTAAGTTGTGACACGGTTTACGTATCAATATTTGACAATATTACAGCGATTGATTTCACACACCGTTATAAATAAAGCGTACTGGGTAATGTGTTTTCTTGATTAAAGTGTAATTAGCCGGCATCTATCAAAGATTTTCTTCAGTGGTTAATATACGGCCTTATGGTCTTGTAACACCCGCCGCTATAGTCAGCGAAATATATGCTTTATCTTAATGGAGTTCTTCAGTCAAACTATAACTGCTAAAGGTCGTTTTGCGTGTTCCCACACGCGCTTCATGTTAGAGAGACAGCATCATGTGTGGACATGTAATCAGATTTGTGAGGAAGAAGTAATGTCAGTAAAGATAACAGAATTCTTCACACGTTCTGACATGGGACACACAGAAATGGTGCCGAAAAAGAAATGTCGGTACAACCAAAATAAAAATAGATCCATTGTTTATGATGTTAAGGTGGCTGGACTGTCGGGAAGGGATGTTTTTTGCAAAGACTGTATTGCCAACAAAAAAGCAGTATATATTTACCTTTTACTGCCTATTACTGATTAAATGTTTTGGAATTACTGCCTATTGCTATGATCTATAATATGTAGTGTATAAATCAGCTGAAAAGATTATATTTATTAAACGTTTCCTGTGGCTAACCGAAGTGAGCTGTGGCTAATGATTTTCCCACCTAATTAACCACAGTGGCTAACCAATGTTTATGGCCAGCGCTAGCCCAGCTTAATTAGTTGCCAGTGCAAGGACATATTGTCAACATGCCAGTGGGCTGAGCGTCATGACCCATGGGTCACTTGTTACCTTCATGGTCAACTTCAGCTGAGCACAGTGACCCATTGGTCCCTTGTTTATAATTATGTGGCTGCCCCCCTTTCTTTGCTTGGCTTGGGTCATCTCTTCAACCCGTTCCTACAGATAACTGCAAAATGGTCCAAACATTAATCATTGTTTGCCAAATCCATTACACATCTTTGTTAACATGCAACGTTTTAATTTTATTGATTTTTTTTACAGTATTTGAAGTAGTTACCTTCATTAAAACCAGAGTAGGGGCCAGGTACTTGTACCTGTACCTGTACCTAGGTATACATTTCAGAGTACCTGTACCTGCACCTGCCAGTCATGAGCAGGAAGTACCTTGTACCTGTAACTGTACCTGGAACTAAAGTACCTGTACCTGGTACAAGGTACTCCAGGTACATTTTCATATTTTCAGTTTTTAGCTTAGCTGACTATAAGTCATCTGAGCTATAGTCGTGGTCCATTGTCCGTCGTCCGTCCATCTGTCCGTCCGTCCGTCTGTCCGTCCGTCCGTCCATAGATGTGGCACGTTTTAAAACCGTAAGACCTAGGAATCCAAAATTCGGCATAATTTTAGATGTCTCCAAGATCTCCTACCAAGCCGAAAACCGGGTCTTTGCGACTTCGTTCCTTTGAGAAATTAAGGAAAAACCTCAATTTTTTATTAAAAACCTATTTTCACACTTCAGGACTGCCTTATATCAAAACTACTCATCTGTTTTTCCTCATATTTACCATAAATATTCCCTTGTATAGTTCCTATGTACATGCCAGAAATTATGTCTGTATTATGTAATTTAAAAAAGTTATGGGCCCAAAAATAATGCATTTTGTAAAAAATCAGGAAAGATATTTGATCATTTAACACAAAACATGTTTAAGCTATGGACTTTTTTCCAGTAATATAACTTTAATAATCAAAATTAAATTGTATACCCAAAATTAGATCAAAATCTTTTAAATTTTTTGAAATATTAACAAAAATAAAAAATTGGTACCTTAAATTTTGCCCAACTTTGACCATGGCACGTTTTTTTCCTGTAAGTACTGTGGATTTAATTTTCACAGCATGTTTTTGTTAGCATTTTGTCGGTTAACACCAAAGATTTGAAACCAGTTGATCAAACACTGTAAATTTTATTCAAGTTTTCAAGCACCATGTAACATTGTTTACATCAAGCTAGTGTTATGCAGTTTGCAGCTCCCCAGCTTCAGCTCTCAGTTCCTAAAATTTGGCATACAATTAGATGTCTCCAAAATCCCCTACCATGCCAAGAATTTGGTCACTAGGACTTAATACCTTCAAGATATTAATGAAAAACTTCATTTTTCCATTAAAACCCATTGTTACACTTCAAGACTGCCTAATATCAAAACCACTGATCTGACTTTAATCATATATAATATACATATTTTTCTATACATTCTCTATGCACATGCCAGAAATGATGTCAGTATTGCGTAATTGTTTTAAGTAATGTGCCCAAACATAATGCACTTTGTAAAAAATCAAGAAATTTATTTACTCACTTAACAAGAGGATTGCTATAGCTAGAGATTTTTTGTCAGGGATGTAACATTTTATCAAGATTCATTTGAATACCCAAAATTAGTTCTGAATTTTTCAAATTTTATAAGTTATTAGTATAAATATAAAATTAGTACCTTAAATTTTGCCAAACTTTGACCATGGCACGTTTGTTTCCTGTGAGCACTGTTGATATAATTTTCATATCATGCACACATAAGGATTTCAGCTTAGTCTAGAAAGCTGAAAGAAATTGGCCAAAAATTGTAGCTTTTATTAATGTTTTTATGAGACCATGTCAGACCTTAGCTCTCCCCAGCCCCTCTTGAGTCACCTGCATGTTGACCTTGTTGACCTTTCATCAAATTATGCACGCTTGATGGGAGGCATACACTGGGGCAGCCAGGCAGCTTATGGCCAGCCACAGTTGATCCAGGTGTCCAACCCAACTCATCTAGTAGTTTTAACTAACAATAAACAATAAATTAATAAATTTTTATTGGTTTTTTTTTTTTTAAAATAAAGAAAAATAGAAAAGGAATTTGTTAGTTGATAATAACAGGAAATTAACTTGCAGTTACTGATGATATAAGAATCTTGTATCAATTGATAGAATGTCGAGTATTCCAAATAACACCATGCAGTCACCTATGGTATTTTTTCAGTTCAATTTTAATGATAAAAAAATGAATCATATTATTCATTACTAATCATTAGGGATCTTATGAAGGAAATTAATGATAGACAAAGATGCAGTTGATAATATTAATCTAGATTCCTGCTGTGTCTAGTGTGTACATTGATGTGAAATTAGTCCAAAATGAATATATTACATTTATATTTTTTTTTAGTATGAATAAAAGCCATAAAATCAGGTACTTATGACCATTATTTAAATGTGTGAATTTTGTATATTCTGGATTCTCAACATCATTGTTTGGTGAAAAATGAATAAATACCAGACATGGTGCAAATACTTTGCAAATGTATTTGAATACGAATATGAATATGTACTCCATTATAAAATTTCTTGCATAAGAAAGTGAATTCAGGTAAAAATGAAAGTATACGAATACCAGTGCAAATACTTTCAAAATGTATTCATGAATGCATTCATAAATATATTCTTTGATATCATTTTAATAATCATTTCAGTTATATTTTATTTTTAAAAATTCATACGATTCTCTTATTATTTTTAATAAAAATTATATTTGGGACAATATTTTTAATTTTTTTTAATAAATAGTTAAACTAATATTATATGTTCTGCTTATAAGTTATATGGCCAAGTCAAAATCTGTGTGACAATAGCACTCCATTTGTTAATAAAATAAACGAAATCAATCCTCTTCCCTGTCTCCAAAGGTACTATCAAAATCATACATAAGCTAAACACCCACAACTCATAATACAGCTTATTTTTATTACCACATAAAACCAGCATGTGCCTCATTTCTAAATCATATTTTTTTATCATATATAACAGCTGAGCGCCGTGACCCACAGGTCCCTTGTTTTTAATTTTTATTTCTCTTTAGTATTAAATTACCTTAAGTATTAAAATAATCAGCAAGCCATCAGTGTGATATAATGCTCATGAATTGAATTGTTATCAAACCTCCAAAATGGTCACATGTGTGAAATCAGCTGTAACCACTAATTGAGCAAATTATTTGATTATACTGTACTTGGTGCACTTAATGAACATTTAGTACACAAATATCATGTTTGTGAAGTATGATGTCAGAATAATCACTCTCTTACTGTACTTGGTGTACTTAATGGACTTTCAGTAGATTTGAATTTCATGTTTGTGAATGTATGGTGTCATACTCTACTTGGTGCACCTAATGGACTTTTAATACACTTGCATGTTTGTGAACATATGGTGCCATACAGTTAATAAGTTCTATTAAAATATACTTTAGCAAATGACTTCAGTATTATTTGATGGAAAAAAGGCATGTAAACTTGCATATACGTGAATTTATGCCGTAAAAACGTCTTTTAAGTGATCCTCAAATAAATGTACCTGTACCTAGGTACTTTCTAAAGTACCTGTACCTGTACCTAGGTACTCTGTGAAAATCAAGTACCTGTACCTGTACCTGTACCTGGCCGATTCACAAGTACCTGTACCTGTACCTAGGTACTTTCGCTTATACCGGGCCCCTACCCTGATTAAAACAAGTGGGTTGCCTGGTGTGTGCCGTAAAATCTCCACTTAAAACCGCACTTCCGATTAAAACCGCACCCAGACTTCGCCGAAATTTCAGGCGAGACACCGCAAGGGGCTCAAATACTAAGAACCCCCCTTTAAAACCGCACCAACATTCGCTACAGAATGATTTGACAAAAGACACAATCAAGCTATCATCTAGAAATGAACACGCGTAGGTTGCGACTCGGCCATTCCTGTCAACTTTAAAATTCTTTGGGCATTTTATTTAAACACATCATAACACTTTTTTGCAGGGTCACTCAAGCATGAAGTTTGGGAAGACGTAAGAGCCGGTAAACCTCTGCCTGTTTATACAGATTTTATATTCTGTGCCGTATTCTTGTTTGCTACTGATTTGTCATTATATTTAATTTATAAATAACAAATAATCGTAAATAATACATTTACACACGGCTCCCATGCATGCGAGACTGCTGCTAAGAACGGCCTTCGAAAGTTGCAATATTATCGCCCACTCGCCGGCCCAAAAACGATGTCTGTCGGGAAGATATTCAGGAAACCCTTCTAGTATAAACCGCACAGTGCTTTCAGGAAATCAACCTGATTTCAAGATTTTGAATTTCTTGATTAAACCGCAGTTTTAAGTGGAGATTTTACGGTATATCAACAATCTCAGGTTTATCACTGGTCATGCATGCCAAGAAATGATGCCCTGCCTGTTTTCTGCAGTGAAACTTGCAATTCATCTGGCCTCCATCGGCTGTATTTGATAATCAGCTATGGCCAACTGAATCTTCAGATAGTACTAATGTCTATTAAATAAAGTAAGTTTGTATCAGTTTAGTAGCTATTCAGGAGATGATTATGAAGGTTCAGGTCTTTATAATCAGGACTCTTCAACTATTTGAAACAAGAAAGCTTTACAAAATGTCTAAGAACATAACAACATATAGACTCACTAACATATATACATATAGTTGCAATGCAATGTGTATTTGAAACTTTCATCAATGTATAATTTGTTTTAACAGCCATCAGATTGTGTAGAAGCATGAATTGAAAATGAGTGAGTCATTTATCGCACCTACTCAGACACCTGTCAAACCAGCAGGTCAGTCTCAGCAAACCGTAGGCAGCATTGTGCAGGCCACCCCAGGCTACAGTCGGCAACATACACCATTCAGGAAAACCCCAACAGTCAGAAGCATTAGAGGTCAGTGTAATGTACAGCTGAGGAAGCGTGAGGATGTACATCCATGTTATATTTACTCGGGTCTAACATTTCGGGTGTGAACTTCAGTGACTTACAGACAGTAATCTTAATGTATTTCAAACAGTAACTGTGACAAACTTTACCTACATCTATGAAAATTTCATCAGTCTTATATGCACAGCATTTCTGTGAGAACTTGCTGAAGATTGTTACTCAGTTTATTTAACCGATTAACAGCTGAGTCGGTTCAGAGCAAGTGGAATAAAAAGTGTGACCTGACCTCCCCTCCCCCCCCCCCCCCCAGCAAGGAGGCTGCTGTATCCTGATGTTACACATGTACACCTAATTATGTCTCCCCCCCCCCCCCCCCCTCCAGGGGAGACGTTGTTTGCAGTGCCATCGTCTGTGGTCATTAATCCTTATAGTCTGCAGGATATCTTGTCAGCCCAAAAACTTTTAAAGGGCTGCATATTTTCCTCCCACATTTGAAACACTATTGTACATCCCAAAATCACAGACTAGCTCGAAACCCTGTGACCTTGCCCTTCATCTTCAAGGTCAGATTGCTAAAATGTAAAATTTTTGTGAACCTCATAACTTTTTAAAGTATTTATCATTTTGTCCCCAAATTTAGTACACCAATTGTTTATACCAAGATCTCTGACAAATTTGTGACGAAGATCTTCAAGGTCAAATCAGCCGAATTATAGTTATTGTCTTGTGTACACAATAACTATTGAAGGGCTGCATTATTTCCTCCAAAATTGGAACATTCATTGATCCTAACAAAAGCCTATCAGATTTTGAAATCCAGTGACCTTGACTTTGATCTTCAAGGTCAAATTTATGCAATTCTAGGAGTATTGGGACTCCATAATTTTGGAAGTACTTAAGAATTTTTGGCTGAACTATAGTCCTGGTCCTTTGTCTGTCGGCTGTCCGTCTGTCTGTCTGTCCGTCAGTTAAACTGGAATTTGGCATACCTTTAGATGTCCCCAAAATCTCCTACCATACCTAAAATTGGGTCACAAGAACTTCATTCCTTCGAATAATTAAGAAAAAACCTCCGTTTTCCATTAAAAACCCATTGTTACACATCAAGACTGCCTAATATCAAAACCACTGACCTGATATTGATCATTTTTAATATATTAATTCTTCTATATATTGCCTATGTACATATCAGAAATTAGTTCAGTATTTTTTAAATTCTTAAAGTAATGGGCCCGAACATAATGCACTTTGTAAAAATTCAGTAAAAATATTTACTTCCTTAACTTGAGAATTGCTGAAGCTAGAAACTTTTTTTACAGGTATCTAACTATATTTAATTAAGATTCAATTGTATATACCCAATATTCGATGTGAATTTTTCAAATTTTGTAGGTTTTTAGCAAAAAAATCATAACCTTAAATTTTGCCAAGATTTGACCATGGCACATTTTTTTCTTGTAACTGCTGTGGATTTAATTTTCACAGCATGTTACCATAAGCATTTCATCTGTTAACATATGAAATTTGAAACCAGTTGATCAAAAACTGTAGATTTTATTCAAGTTTTTAAGCACCATGTAAAGTATTGTTTAGACCAAGCAAGTGTTATGTTGTTTGCTAGAGCTCAGCTCCCCAGCTTCCCAGGCCAGCTCTCAGCTCCCAAAATTTGGCATACAGTTAGATGTCCCCCAAAACCCCTACCATACCAAAAGTTTGGTCACTAGAACTTCATTCCTTTTAGATATTAAGAAAAACTTCAATTTTCAATTAAAAACCCATTGTTACACTTCAAGACTGCCTAATATCAAAACCACTGATCTGACTTTGATCATATATGTTATTCTTTACATACTCTATGCACATGCCAGAAATGATGTCAGTATTGCGAAATCGTTTTAAATTATTGACTCAAACATAAGGCACTTTGTAAAAAATCAAGAAATATATTTACTCCCTAAACATGAGAATTGCTGAAGCTAGAGATTTTTTTGTCATGGATATAACATTATTTAATCAAGATTCAATTGTATACTAAAAATTAATTCTGAATTTTTATAGCATTATAAAGTTATTATCATAAATATAAAATCGGTACCTTAAATTTTGCCTAACTTTGACCATGGCATGTTTGTTTCCTGTAAGCACTGTTGATATAATTTTCATATCATGCAGAAATAAGGATTTCAGCTTGTTAGTTTTGAAAATTGAAAGAAATAGGCCAAAAACTGTAGCTTTTATTATAGTTTTTATGAGACCATGTCAGACCCTTGGCTCTACCCTGTCCCTCTTCAGTTACCTTTATGTCCTCTAGTTGACCTCTCAGGCCAATAATGCATGCTTTAGGCGGGGCATATACTGGCCATAGCTTATGGCTTGCCTCAGTTGATTCAGGTGTCCAACCCAACTCATCTATTAGTTGTTTGGACAGAAGCATAACAATAAACAATAAATAATTAAAAATTTGTATAGGTTTATAATGAAAACTTTGAAAAAATCAATAGAAAAGGAATTTGATAGTTGATGAGTAACAGGGAATTACCTTGCAATTACTAATGTTTTATGGATTTTGTATGATTGAATGAAAATGTATTCCAAATAACACCATTGAGTCACCTATGGTATTTTTCTTTTCAATTTTAATAATAAAAAAAAATAATTAAAATTTATTGTTCTATACTATTAGGGATTATATGAAGTAAATAAATGATAGACAAAGATGCAGTTGATAATATTAATCTAAATTTCCAGATCTTTTCCAAGTGTTTCAGCTTGTTAATTTATATTTATTTTTAAATTTTACTCAAACAAGTACTGAATAAAGATGTCAATATGTTTCACTAATGACATTAAGACATGTGGCTGTAACAGCTGTCACAAGACTATGTAAATAATCAAAATTTATGTTACTAGTTCCTATATTTCAGTTAATAAAATTAAACTTGCCCATCTCTAGTTTTCTTGTATAATTTATAGGGTGTTCTTATCCTTGGGATATTTTTTACACATATAATGGTTTCATAGCTGAGATTACTTCAAATTTTTTTCTGATCCATTTTTTTTAAATAAAAAAATTTAAATATGATAAAAAATCAGATCTTAGACAAGTTTTTATTATGATTTCTGTAATGTTAATAATTGTCATAAGACTCTTGCTATGTCTAGTGTGTAGATTGATGTGAAGGTAGTCCAAAATGAATATAATAGTTTTATTTTTAGCTCAGCTGACTTTCAGTCATGCTGGGCTATAGCCATGGGTCTTTGTCCGTCATCCAGCCAGCCGTCCATCCGTTAGCAGGGCACAAATCGTAACCGTAGGGGCTAGGGCCATGAACCCTATGCAGTCTTAGAGGTTCTAAAAAGATCTCCTTGCAAACCTGAAATTAGGTCACTGCGACCTATATTCTCGAAGTTATGGGGTGTGTTTGCACCCCCTAGAAATAATTCTTTCAGCCAAAATTTTCATCCCAAACCTTCCATCTTTCACATATAGCTCACCTACCAACAGGGGAACAACCATAATTATTTTGAGGTCACAAGGTCAAAGGTCCCAGTCACAGAACCAACTTCTTTGAAAAGCCTGTGGAGGCATTTTAAGCCAAACCTTTTATCCCAATTCTTTGATCTTTCACATATAGCTCACCTACTAAGTGGGAGAAGAATCCTATAGATGTTCAGGTCACAAGGTCAAAGGTCAGGGTCACAGGATCCACTTCTTTGAAAAGGTTGTGGACACATTTCAAGCTAGACCTTTCATTCCAAACCTTTCAGTACTGATATCGCTTCTCTGCCAACAGGGGAAAAGACCTGTTGATTTTGAGGTCAAAGGTCAAGTTCACAGCACCCTCTTCTTGCGTGGAGTCATTTTCAGGCAAACTTTTCAATCTATACGTTCCATCTGTCATATATGACTTACCTACCAATAGGGGAAGAAGCCTATTGATGTTGAGTTCAAAAGGTCAAAGGTCAAGGTCACAATATTGTTCTAAATGCTTGTGAACATATTTCAAGTGAAACTGTTCAACCCAAACCTTCAGTCTTTCACATATGCCACATCTATGCATCACTGAATGTGATTCAAACTTCATATTTATGGGTCTTTTTGCATGAAGAAATAACTAATTGATTTTGAGGTCAGCTGGTCAGCAGGTTAAAGGTTGCAGGTCTAAGTTATTCACTCATTGGTTGCCAAGTAATTACAACCGGCCAGATGTAAGTGGTTAGTAGTTACCCTTCATTTAGAAAGAATCCAGTTGATATGTGGGCAAAAGGCCAAGGTCATAGGTCAGGGATGTTCACAATAACTTATTTTGTAGACCATCTCTATTTTTCTTGTACATATAACCATTGGTTATGGTACATCTCTTTGTGTGGCAGTAATTGTGAGTGATGCTGGTGACATATGACTCTCTTTTGTATCAGCCTGTTAAGTGATAAGGCTGAGTGATAAATACCTCGTTACTGCATAACAAAAACACTGTTGCCGGAATGCTTCAGCCAGGCATTAAGACTGTGAGAGTATAGTATTAAGGTTTAGCAACTGATTTATAAGATGATGGGAACATTTTGCAGTTTATTTTATGGAATCCTAGCAATAAACTTAGTTTCCTAGATATCTGAATATTTTTATATAAATCACCAGATATAATAGCAAATGTTTGTTGTCATAATATGTGGATGTGTACCTGGATTTAGGATGACTTTTTTTTATTACAAGACCTTTAGTCATGCTTTCTGCATTTCTTTTCTTTCAGGTTTTGCAGTTAACCTACCCTGCTGATCCCATTGAAAAGCAGAGTGATAATAAAAAATATTGAGGGCCTGAAAATGCCTTTGAATTGTTTTGGACATTCATTACTGTAACATCCTTTGGAGAATTTGCTACAAGTTTGGTCTCTTATTGGAGGATGTGTGATATAAGATGTCAGACTTGTCAGAAATCCATTATGTCTGCCAGTTAGCCACTTTAGAAATCCTTTTGTCAGTGCAATTTCAGTGATTTTTAGCTCAGCTGACTTTTAGTCATGCTGTGCTATAGCGATGGGTCTTTGTCCATCGTCCTTCCGTCTGTCCGTCCGGCCAGCCGTCCGGCCGTTACCAGGGCACAAATTGTATTTGTAAGGGCTAAATACATGAACCCTATGCAGTCTTAGAGGTTCTAAAAAGATCTGAAATTAGGTCACTGTGACCTATATTCACTGAGTTATCGGGTGTGTTTGCACCTCCCAGAATTAATTCTTATAGCCAAAATAATCATCCCAAACCTTACATGTCAATAGAGGAACAAACCTTTTGATATTTAGGTCTTAGGGTCAAAGGTCAATGTCACAGGACCAGCTTCTAGAAAAAAGTTGTGGATGCATTTCAAGTCAGACTTTTCATCCCAAACCTTCCATCTTCCAAGTATGGTCAGATACCATATGGTATACCATCAGGCTTTAAATACAGGTCATGCTTGTCAGCTGAGCGTCATGACCCATGGGTCACTTGTTTGAATATAAATAAAATTCATTAACCAGTTACTTATGATCATTATTTAAATTTGTGATATCTGTTATTCTGGATTCTCAAGAACTTTTGTTTGACTGAAACTGAATAAATACCAGACATGATGAAGTTTTTTGCAAATGTATTTGAATACAAATGTGAATATGTACTCCATAATTTCATGCATAAGGATTGGAATACAGGTAAAAATGAAAGTATTTGAATACAAATGCATTCATGAATATATTCTATAATAATATTTTAATAATCATTTATTTTGATAATATTAGTAAAAAATCTTTTATGAAAAAAACAAATGATACTGTTATTATATTTAATTTTAAATTATATTTGACATTATTAGTTGTTAATTTTTAATAAATAGTTTAACTTTTCAAATAATTCTGCTGCAATGTAGGTAAAGTTTTATGGCCAAGTCAAAACCTGTGTGATAATGGCACACCATTTCCGCCTGTAAATGATATAAATGACATCAATCCTCTTCCCTGTCTCAAAGGGTATTATCAAAATCTTACATAACTTGAGTTAAACACTGTCAACTCATAATAGAGCTTATATTACCACACAAAACCAGCCTTTTCCTATCTCCTCTTCCTAATCATATTTTGTGATCATATATAACAGCTGAGCGCCATGACCCATGGGTCCCTTGTTCTTCAAATTTGGCACACCAGTACTTTCTGCCCAAATCTCATTAGAGTTTGAAAAGCCGTGACCTTGACCAGGATCTTCAAGGTCAAATTTGCTGAAATTTAGAATCATTGTTTTGAGATAGTGCATATTTTACCCCTTATGTTTTGGGATAGCTCTTAGGGGGGGGGACATATATTTGTTTTTGCAGCGCAAAAACAAAGCCATTCTAGTATTTTATCTGTAGTTGGAACTTGCATGAATCTTAAGTAATATATTTCTTCTGATTCTGAAGTACTTTCTTTAACATTTCGCCTGTATATGTACTACTGTACTGAAGGTGTTTAATAATTTTAAAGCTCCAAGTACTACTCTATATCTGGGCTTGTTTGACAGAGACCCTGATATTGGTATGGCAAAACAGGCTTTGTGGTAAAATTCTTTCTTGGCTTGATCTTGCTTGTGATCACAGTAGCTCTAAGTCTGTATGTCTTAATCATCTTTATTTGCAGGCAGATCAAGGCTGACAGAAACACCTGCCACAGACACTGAGCCTGGGTCCTTTTCAGGTAACTCAACAAATACCAAACCCTTATTTTTCAGAATTCTTTAAAGAGCAGAATAGACAGGCCAAGGACTAACATAAGACCTGTGTTACTGCTTGATGGGAATTTACGGTACAAACTTCCTTCTGTAAATGTCACATCTCATACCATATTTGGCCACTGCTATAAACATTATTTTCACAGTAAGTTGTGTACAGGTAAAACAAATAAATCATATTGTAATCAGTTTTAAAAGATCACTTTGATCAGCAACCTTCAGAACTGAACTGAAAGTGTGAAAGAATAGGCATAATATTGCTCCTGATTATGTCCCTTTAAGAAATATTTATTGAACACAAATTTTCAGTTAACAAGTAACAGGGAATTACCTTGCAATTACTGATGTTGTGTGGATCTTGTATGGTTATTTTTTTGTCTCCCATCAAATCACAGCAATGTCAGTATTTAGATGTGATGTTATCTAGTGATGCATTTATTGATCGAATTAGATTTTAGCTTAGCTGACTATAAGTCATCTGAGCTAAAGTCATGGTCCTTTGTCCGTCGCCCATCCAGCCGTCTGTTCATCCGGCCGGCCAGCTGGCCATAAGTGAACAGGGCATGTTTTTAAACGGATGGACCTAGGAATCCAAAATTTTGCATACAGTTAGATTTCCCCAAAATCTCCTACCATGCCGAAATTGGGTCACTATAGGACTTGGTTCAATCGAGATATTAAGGAAAAACCTCCATTTTCCATTAAGAACCCATTGTCCATCATCTGTATGTTAACCATTACTATCTTGAAAACAGGAAGAGCTAGCATCAATAAACTTTATGCAAAAAAAAGTCATCTAAAAAACTATCAGATTTTGTTTATTTTTTGGCTATCTGCATTTACCTGGAATCTTTTGGGAAAAAGCTTAAAAACCTTTAAAAATCTTCTTCTCCAAAACTGTCTAGCCAAATTGTCCAATATTCCACAGAAATAATCCCAGAAACATTCTCTCTCAAGTTTGTTCGAATGGTTCCAGTTTGGTGATTTTGGCCAAGTTACAGGAAGTTGAACTTAGTCATCTGTCCAAAAATGCATACTTAAATTTCAATCTCAGAAACGGCTTGAGTTATCTTCACCAAATTTTATGCCAATGTTGGTCACATGACTCATATATGAACTTGAGGTATTGGTGGCGCCACCTGCATCAAACTTTTCTGTACAAGGATCATCAGTCATCAGTACATTAACCCTTAATTATTTAGAACTAGCAGGAGCTAGCATCCCCAAATTTTATGTAAATGTTGTGGGATTGAGCGTTTTATGGTGCCACCTGCATTAACTTACATTTTACAGGGGGTGGGGGGGGGGGGGGAGTTAAAAAAAAAAACCTTTGAAAATCTTCTTCTGTGAAATCATTCACTCAAATTGTTCAATATTTCACAGAAATAATCCCAGAGATAAGCTCTCTTAAGTTTGTTTAAATGGTTTGTGTTTGATGAATTTTTGCCAAGATACAGGAATTTAAACTTAGTCATTTGGCCAAGAAAGCACACAGACATAACAGTCTCAGAAAAGACAGGAGCTAGCATCACCAAGTTTTGTGCAAATGTTGATCAAATAACTCATACTTGAAATTGCAGTTTTTGTGGTGCCACCTACATTGATGTGTTTTTTACGTACAAAAACCTCATAATTTTAGCCTCTTTCTGTTTAAAAATGTTTCATGATGAAACTGTCAAGCTGAGTCGTTTAATTTTTCACAAGTATTATCCTAGGGTAGGCTGAAGTTGGTCTTGCGGCCATTAGTAAGCCTATTTCAAAATGAGTACTGCAATAGTCTTCTTCTGCAAAACTGTTGTTTTAACTTCTGTTTCATTGCACAAAAATGATTCTTAGGAGGCCTTTGTTCAAGTTTACTTAAATGATTTTTGCAGAATTATTGGATCTTTAGTCCTTTAACAGTGAAAGGATTACCTCTTTTATTATTCTAAACATTTTGATAAAAAATCTTATGGATATGTCAGCTTGAAAAAAAAGCATTGAAGCCAAAGTCTTTCAGTATGTGTAAACAGATTAACCTACAGGCCAAGATTGAGTCTGTATCTATAAATAGCTTAGCAGACTGCCAACTTGGCAACAATTTGGCAACAGGTCAAAGGTCAGTCTGGATCTGTTTATTTCTTTGGCAGACTGCCAACTGTGTAAGATTATGTAACAGGTCAAGAATTCACTCGGAGCAGCCAGAAACAAGTCAAGTGTTCACTCAGTGCAGTAGCTGCAGCAAGCAATTCATTCTGATTCACTCTTGGCAACTGCCTTTCTCACCTCAAGAGAAGTTTGATATATTGACCTGATATTTCGACATTTCTATGCAACTTGATGGCTTTCTTGTTCACAAGACTGGTGTTGCCACGTACAATGACTTTTGCACAGTGTATGTGCCTGGTTGTTTCTCAGGAGGGATTTGATATATCAGCCTGAAACTATTTATTAATACATATTGAATTGCTTTGTCATATACAAGACTGGTGGCACCACCTACAATAATTTTTGCACAGTTTATGTCCCTGCTTATTTTTAGCTCAGCTGACTATAAGTCATCTGAGCTATAGTCGTGGTCCATTGTCCGTCGTCCGTCCGTCTGTCCGTCCGTCCGTCCGTCCGTCCGTAGATGTGGCACGTTTTGAAACCGTAAGACCTAGGAATCCAAAATTCAGCATAATGTTAGATGTCCCCAAGATCTCCTACCAAGCCGAAAACTGGGTCTTTGCAACTTCGTTCCTTTGAGAAATTAAGGAAAAACCTCAATTTTTTATTAAAAACCTATTTTCACACTTCAGGACTGCCTAATATCAAAACCACTCATCTGTTTTTCCTCATATTTACCATACATATTCCTCTCTATAGTTCCTATGTACATGCCAGAAATTATGTCTGTATTATTTAATTTAGAAAAGTTATGGGCCCAAACATAATGCATTTTGTAAAAAATCAGGAAAGATATTTGATCACTTAACACAAAAAATTTTAAAGCTATCGACCTTCTTTCCAGTAATATAACTTTAATTAATCAAAATTAAATTGTATACCCAAAATTAGATGAAAATCTGTTAAATTTTCTAAAATATTCATAAAAATAAAAAATTGGTACCTTAAATTTTGCCCAACTTTGACCATGGCACGTTTTTTTCCTGTAAGTACTGTGGATTTAATTTTCACAGAATGTTTTTGTTAGCATTTCAACTAACACCAAAAATGTGAAACCAGTTGATCAAAAACTGTAGATTTTAATAAGTTTTCAAGCACCATGTAACATATTGTTTACATCAAGCTAGTGTTATGCAGTTTGCAAGAGCTCAGCTCCCCAGCTTCAGCTCTTAGTTCCTTAAATTCGGCATACAGTTAGATGTCTCCAAAATCCCCTACCATGCCAAGAATTTGGTCACTAGGACTTAATACCTTCGAGATATTAATGAAAAACTTCATTTTCCATTAAAAACCCATTGTTACACTTCAAGACTGCCTAATATCAAAACCACTGATCTGACTTTAATTATAAATAATATACATATTTTTCATTCTCTATGCACATGCCAGAATGATGTCAGTATTGCGTAATTGTTTTAAGTTACGGGCCCAAACATAATGCACTTTGTAAAAAATCAAGAAATATATTTACTCCCTTAACAAGGGCATTGCTGAAGCTAGAGATTTTTTTGTCAGGGATGTAACATTATTTAATCAAGATTCAATTGAATACCCAAAATTTGTTCTAAATTTTTCAAATTTTATAAGTTATTAGTATAAATATAAAATTCGTACCTTAAATTTTGCCAAACTGTGACCATGGCACGTTTGTGTCCTGTGAGCACTGTTGATATAATTTTCATATCATGCACACATTAGGATTTCAGCTTTTTAGTTTAGAAAGCTGAAAGAAATTGGCCAAAAATTGTAGCTTTTATTAATGTTTTTTATGAGACCCTGTCAGACTTTGGCTCTCTCCAGCCCCTCTTGGATCACCTGTATGTTGACCTTGTTGGCCTTTCAACAAATTATGCACGCTTGAGGCGAGGCATACAGGAATCCAGGCAGCTTATGGCCAGCCACAGTTGATCCAGGTGTCCAACCCAACTCATCTAGTAGTTTTAACCAACAACATAACAATAAACAATAAATTAATAAATTTTTATTGGTTTTTAATAACAAATTAAAGAAAAATAGAAAAGGAATTTGTTAGTTTATAATAACAGGAAATTAACTTGCAGTTACTGATGATATAAGAATCTTGTATCGATGGGTAGAATGTCACATATTCCAAATAACACCATGCAGTCACCTATGGCATTTTTCAGTTCAATTTTAATGATAAAGAAGTAAATCATATTATTCATTACTAATCATAAGGGATCATATGAAGGAAATTAATGATAGACAAAGATGCAGTTGATAATATTAATCTAGATTCCTACTGTGTCTAGTGTGTACATTGATGTGAAATTAGTCCAAAATGAATTTTTTACAGTTATTTTTTAATATAAATAAAAGCCATAAAACCAGGTACTTATGATCATTATTTAAATGTGTGAATTTTGTATATTCTGGATTCTCAACATCATTGGTTGGTGAAACTGAATAAATACCAGACATGGTGCAAATACTTTGTAATTGTATTTAAATACGAATATGATTATGTACTCCATTATAAAATTTCTTGCATAAAGAATAGGAATTCAGGTAAAAATGAAAGTATATGAATACTTGTGCAAATACTTTCAAAATGTATTCATGAATGTATTCATGAATATATTCTTTAATATTATTTTAATAATCATATCAGTAATATTTCATTTAAAAAAATCATATGATTCTCTTATTATTTTTTATAAAAATTATATTTGGAACAATATTTGTAATTTTTTTTAATAAATAGTTAAATTCTTATATTATATGTTCTGCTTATAAGTTATATGGCCAAGTCAAAATCTGTGTGACAATAGTACTCCATTTGTTAATAAAATAAATGAAATCAATCCTCTTCCCTGTCTCCAAAGGTACTATCAAAATCATACATAAGCTAAACAACAACAACTCATAATACAACTTATATTTATTACCACACAAAACCAGCATGTGCCTCATTTCTAAATAATATATTTTTATCATATATAACAGCTGAGCTTTGTGACCCATAGGTCCCTTGTTTTAGGAGGGGTTTGATATATCAGCCTGAAACTTGGCATATGTATACATCTCAGATAGACCCAGTTGTGGCTCTGTTGTAAACACAGAGCCTCTGGCCCCTGCCTTCATTTATCTAGTGGACAGGGGCACATGCAGGTGACAGACCATGTACCCGCTTTAGTACATTTAACCTGTGGTTAAGCCTCTGGTGATTGGCTGGTCATTGTTTCAGGCTAGCCTAGTGCACTGCAGGTGTTACATTATTACTCCCAACTTACTGGTGCATCCAGCTGAAATGTGAAATGTGCGCTTGGCCAGCTGAAACAATCAAGTGTTTAACCCTTGTAACAATGCTGCCTGTAGCCAGTGGTCCTGTGTAGCCAGTGGTCCAGTTACAAGGCACTCACACCATACAACAGTGATGATGTTACACATGCATGCACACTGCTGCTTGAAACAATCGCACAGGCCAGGGACGCCAGGATAGGTACCCAAGCCCCAGTATTTGTATAACTAATACCTAAATAGCCATGTTCTTTGGATATATATTGATCATGGAGTGTTTCATCAGTTCATGTATACTGGTACTACCTGAATTTTTTCAAATTTTTACGCATTTTTTTATCTATTTATGAGACCTTCAGATTAAGTGTTCATCTATCCAAAAGCGCACTGTGAGGACTATTCACAAAATTCATGATTTTTTGCATACTGACTGACAGTCATTCTGCTCATTGTTCAACATTCAGCTGAGCGTCATGGCCCATGGGTCACTTGTTCATTGTTTCACTAGGGTTTAATTCTGTGATTTCATGATACTGTAACAAATTCAGGGTACTTATAACTATATAAGTTTATTCAGTGAAGGGCCAAAGGGCACATCTATGGAGAAAAAATTTTTTCTTCATTATGATAAGATAAAAGAAAAGGTCTGATATTATCTGTTATAACTATATAATTCTTTGATTTAGTGGTAACATGAAAATCTGTGGTCATTGTATCTGCCAAAACAAAGTTCTGAGGATACTATGTTTTTGACCGGGTTCCGCTGTGGCGCTTGTTTCAGGAGTACTCCTCTGAGACCACTGGACCAATTTTTTCAGAAACTTGACTAAATGATTGGGTCACATGTGAACTGGTGCATAACCATTTTGCGTTGACCTCTGACCTTTCCTCTCAGCAGTGCGTCCATCTGTGCGTCTGTGTTTACACATTAAACCACATATCTCTTTTGACCAATCAGGCTGAAATTTTACACCAGTGTAGCTTTTGGTTTTTTTTTTAGATCAGCTGACTTTCAGTCATGCTGGGCTATAGCGATGGGTCTTTGTCCGGCGTCCTTCCGTCTGTCCGTCCGGCCGGCCGGCCGGCCTTTAGCAGGGCACAAATCGTAACCGTAGGGGCTTGGGCCATGAACCCTATGCAGTCTTAGAGGTTATAAAAAGATCTCCTTGCAAACCTGAAATTAGGTCACTGTGACCTATATTCTCGAAGTTATGGGGTGTGTTTGCACCCCCCAGAAATAACTCTTTGAGACAAAATTTTCATCCCAAACCTTCCATCTTTCACATACAACTCACCTACCAACAGGGGAAGAACCATAATTTTTTTTAGGTCAAAAGGTCAAAGGTCAAGGTCACAGGAGCCTCTTCTTTGAAGAGCCTGTGGATGCAGTTCAAGCCAACCTTTTCATCCCAATTCTTTGATCTTTCACATATAGCTCGCCTACTAAGTTGAAGAAGAATCCTAAAGATTTTGAGGTCACAAGGTCAAAGGTCAGGGTCACAGGATCCACTTCTTTGAAAAGGTAGTGGACACATTTCAAGCTAGACTTTTCATTCCAAACCTTCCAGCACTGATATCGCTTCTCTGCCAACAGGGGAAAAGACCTGTTGATTTTGAGGTCAAAGGTCAAGTTCACAGCACCCACTTCTTGCGTGGAGCCATTTTCAGGCAAACTTTTCAATCTGTACCTTCCATTTGTCATATATAGCTTACCTACCAGTACAGGAAGAAGTCAAAGGTCAAGGTCACAATATTTAATTGTTCTAAATGCTTGTGAGCATATTTCAAGTGTAACTGTTCAACCCAAACCTTCAGTCTTTCACATATGCCACATCTATGCATCACTCAGTTTGACTCAAACTTCATATTTATGGGTCTTTTTGCTTGAATAAATAACTTATTGATTTTGGGGTCAGCTGGTCAGCAGGTTAAAGGTTGCAGGTCAAAGTTATTCACCCATTGGTTGCCAAGTAATTACACCAGATTTAAGTGGTCAGTAGTTACCCATCATTTAGAAAGAATCCAGTTGATATATGGGCAAAAGGCCAAGGTCATAGGTCACGGATGTTCACAATTACTTATTTTATAGACCATCTCTATTTTTCTTGTATATATAACCATCCCGCTCCAGCTGGTACATCTCCCTGTGTGGCTGTAATGGTGAGTGACACTGGTGACATATGACTTCCTTTTGTATCAGCCTATTAAGTGATAAGGCTCAGTGATAAGTACCTCGTTACTTCATAACAAAAACACTGTTGTCAGAATGCTTCAGCCAGGCATTAAGACTATGAGAGTATAGTATTAAGGTTTAGCTACTGATTTATAAGATGATTTTGCAGTTTATTTTATGGAATCCTAGCAATAAACTTAGTTTCCTAGATATCTGAATATTTTAATATATATCACCACATATAAAAGCAAGTGTTTGTTCTCATAATATGTGGATGTGTACCTTGATTTAGGATGGCTTTTTGTTTTATTTCAAGACTCTTAGTCATGCTTTCTGCATTTCTTTTCTTTCAGATTTGGCAGTTTACCTACCCTGCTGACCCCATTGAAAAGCAGAGTGATAATAAAAAATATTGGACTTACACTTTTTACAATTGCATATCTATAAATCTGATATGAGGGCCTGGACATGCCTTTTGAATTATTTTGGGCATTTATTACTGGATAATTTGCCCCAAGTTTGGTCTCTTATTGAAGAATGTGGGATATCAAATGTCATACTTGTCAGAAATCCATTATGTCTGCCAGTTAGCCACCTTAGAAATTCTTACTTCAGGGCAGTTTCAGTAATTTTTCTTTAATGTTTGGTCCGATTTAGAGAATGTTTGTTGTCTGATTTCAGACTTGTCAGAAGTCCAATATGGCCACCAGGCAACCATCTTTTAATTCCTTTTGATCATATTATCTCAAAAACAGTTAAAGTGAATGCAGTTGGATGTATATTTATGTAATCTTGTAAAGGATTGGGTCAAATATTTCTGAATAAAAATTACCATCATTTATAAAAGTGCAGTACAGTTTGCCTGTATTGAATAAAAATTCATACAGAAGCACCTGTTTCTCAATAATTCTTGCATGTATTTCCTTGATTTTTGCTATATATTTTGATCTTATATTTGCCCTTTGTGGTGTTCCTTTTGAGACTGACAGGTTTCAAGCAAGCTGTTGGAATAGTTCCTGATAGCTTAACAATCATGCATTTTCCTCAGACCATCAATTCACTGTGTTTTAACCAGACATAGGTGATATATATTTCTGTTGTCATAGAAAATTTTCAACAAATTGGCAAATTGGTTCTTCAAAATTTGACTGGAAGTTGTGAATCTCAGTCCATTATGTCACAGGTCATGCTTGGCAGCTGAGCGTCATGACCCATGGGTCACTTGTTTAATTTTGCATGTGTATACAACCTTGATAGCTTTTTTGATTTTATAACAGGTGGCACCACCTACATTCACGTTTACCCTGCAGACATCCATGCTAATATCTCTGACTGGTTTGTATCAATCTGTACCATATGAATGACAACATTTTAGGTTGGGCATCTTATTATGTCTCCCTGTTTTACTTGTACAGGTATCTGATAAAGGGGGGCAATGAACATGAATTACATGAATATTCTGTACTTTTTTTTTGTTTTAAGGGCTACTGAACAAAACATGGAAGATCCATTACTCCAGTCCATTGTATCAGTTCTCATCAAGTCAGGACAGTCTGAGGCAGTACGCCAGGCTTCTGTCAGCACACATACAGGCAGTAAGTACAAAGTGTTAGCACACATACAGGCACTAAGTACAAACTGTCATCACACATACAGGCAGTAAGTACTAAGTGTTAGCACACATACAGGCAGTAAGTACAAAGTGTTAGCATACATACAGGCAGTAAGTACAAAGTGTTAGCACACATACAGGCAGTAAGTACAAAGTGTTAGCACACATACAGGCAGTAAGTACAAAGTGTTTGCACACATACAAGCACTAAGTACAAAGTGTTAGCACACATACAAGCACTAAGTACAACCTGTTAGCACACATACAAGCACTAAGTACAAAGTGTTTGCACACATACAGGCAGTAAGTACAAAGTGTTAGCATACATACAGGCAGTAAGTACAAAGTGTTAGCACACATACAGGCAGTAAGTACAAAGTGTTAGCACTCATACAAGCACTAAGTACAAAGTGTTAGCACACATACAAGCACTAAGTACAAAGTGTTAGCACACATACAAGCACTAAGTACAAAGTGTTAGCACACATACAGGCAGTAAATACAAAGTGTTAGCATACATACAGGCAGTAAGTACAAAGTGTTAGCACACATACAGGCAGTAAGTACAAAGTGTTAGCACACATACAAGCACTAAGTACAAACTGTCAGCACACATACAGGCAGTAAGTACTAAGTGTTAGCACACATACAGGCAATAAGTACAAAGTGTTAGGACACATACAGGCAGTAAGTTCCAAGTGTGAGCACACATACAGGCAGTAAGTACAAACTGTTAGCACACATACAGGCAATAAGTACAAACTGTCAGCACACATACAGGCTGTATGTACAAACTGTCAGCAGACATACAGGCAGTAAGTACCAACTGTCAGCACACGTACTGGCAGTAAGTACAAAGTGTTAGCACACTGTCACCAGAAATCGGTGACAATATGTACGGTGTTTTGTATCATAGTTTAACGAAGTCTGTTCTCTATTGATATTGACGTGAAGCGTCATCCTAAAGCGTTGACAGGTCTTGATTGTATATATATATATTGTGTATTCTTGTATGGAATCCCATCGGCTATCAGCTGATTTATCCGTGTCACGCATCGTGTGTAATTATTACATTTGGTATGTGGGTCGCCATGGTGACGCTAACAGTCAAACTAGGTCACATATATCCTTATATGGGACACTTGAGAAATAAGCCAATCAGAGAACCGGATCGCCGTATTGTGACGACGATTGTGACGTCAGAGTTCAGGGAGAGACGCTGGAAGCTGCCTTCAGTTGGGTCTTGAAGCTTGAGGTGGCAGCACGCACGCACGGGAGTAGGAACATTGAAACGCCAGAAACGGCATAGAAGCAAGCTTCTACATGAGGCAAGGACCCAGCTCATGAGAACTCAGCCGTGCTGCCGACAGAGCTTCGTATTGGCGATAAATTGAAAGAGCGCTCGTCACCTGCCGGCCTAGTTCAGCTTGACCTAGATACATAACCGCCGTAAGCTGTGAAACCATTGCTACACGAGCAAGGTCAAGGACTCTAAGCTCTACGTAAACAAAGAGCGCTATTGCATTCCTGTGAACGTAAACCTACCCGGGTCGCTGACAAGAAAGATCAGTTGAAGATCGCTAAACTCAGAAAGACTAGATCTATATGGTGCTAACCATACGCTAGATTCTACACAAAACAGTAACCAGAGATCTCTGAAGGAACTGGACTTTATTGTTTTATTCAAACCATGGACTCAGTAAAATATCCTGTAATTTTAATGTGAAGAACTGTCGTATTGACACATCAACGCACACACTCACATTGGTGTCTCTGTAAGTATTGTCTTGAATTATATTTGTGAATTTAACCTGATGTCTCATAGTTTCTATTGATCTAGGTGTATGATTGTCTGGTATTTTAATACACGTCCTTAAGACCGGCATATACCTTGTAGATTTGGCTAGAACACATGCATGTTTTGTGAGTAATGCTAGTTCAGTGATACCTGGACATCATTATTGGGTTGATATAAACCCAGATTAGAGTGAAAATTTTTGATGTTGTTAGATACGCCCTGGTATAATTTTTTCTACACTAGTTTGTGATTGGTCACGTGGTAGGGTCTCTTGACAGGTAAGTTTACCCCTCCCGATTGGCATGGTAATCATAGGTGCATGGTGTTTATTGATATCTTGATATCCATCCGTCCATCCGTCTGACCCCTCGTCCGACCTTCCGTCCGTCCGTCCGTATAAGTAGATTTTGATGCGTAGAGCTACCGTAGTGTTATTGTACGGATACCGCCGGTTCGTTAGGTTGGCTTTAACAGTACGTATTTACGGATTTTTAAGAGCGGATATTACTAGATACTGGAATCTTACTAGGTTAGAGCGTTACCATGGAAACGTTAGAGTCACTTGTTAGATGCGGACAGGCCTTGGGGCTTAAGGACCAGGCTTTACAAGATTATGTTGAGGCTAGACGGCGTGCGGATGAAGAACGTGAGGAAAGAGCCAGGCAACGTGAAATAGAGAAGGAACAGCGGGAATTAGAGCGTGAGCGAGAGGCTAGAGCCCACGAATTAGAGGTTCTAAGGTTAAAGTCTGACTCTGGGGTTAAAGAAGAGAGAAGTAGGGATGTATTCCCGAAAATCCAGCTTCCACCTTTTGATGAGGCTCACGATCAGCTAGATGCGTTTCTTGAGCGATTTGAACGATTAGCTGTATGTCAAGGCTATGATAGGGAGAATTGGGCGTTACACCTGAGTCCGTTACTGCGGGGTAAGGCGCTAGGGACTTACACACAGTTATCGGTTAGTGAGGCCATGGATTACGATAAGTTAAAGATAGCCTTGTTAAAGCGATACCAAATGACCGAAGAGGGTTATCGACACAAGTTTCGGACTTGTAGGCCTGAGCGAGGCGAAACGCCGAGTCAGTTTGCGGTGAGACTGAGTGGATACCTAGACCATTGGATAGGGATGGCAGGGGTCGGAGGTGACTACGACGGGGTAGTTAACCTGTTGATGTGTGAGCAGTTCATAAACTGCTGTAGTAGGGATCTCTCTATGTTTTTGAAAGAGAGACGGTGTCGTGACTTTGATAGTATGGTAGACTTAGCCGAGATTTATACGGAGGCTCACGGTGTACACAGCCTTACAGCAGGTCCTCGTTATGGCAATAATGTGCCGCGTCCAGCTCAACCGGTATCTCAGCCTAGAGAGAAGCGAGAGGTTGAGCGCAGTCCGGGCGGTCAGACATTTAAGCCATCAGGAGGCATCAGATGTTATTTATGTAATGAACTGGGACATAAGGCGCGGGAATGTAAGACTAGTGCCCGGTCGAGGCCTAGGTCTTCCCCTCAAGTAGGGCGTGCTGCTGGCGATCAGCAGAGGTATAGGACTAATTTTAGCCCCCCGTATAACCCAAAACAGAAACCGGAGACTATGTCAATGGCAGTAGTCGAGGCGGAAACGGAGACAGTCGGTGCGGTGAAACCGGAAGTAGAGAGTCCGAGTCAGTCGTTAGGATTTGCTGCCCAGACAGAAGGCGGAATCTCGTTACCTGTGTGTGAAGGGCTGGTGAATGGTAAGTCAGCGAGGGTGCTGCGGGATTCGGGATGTTCCTCGGCAGGAATACGTGAGTCGTACGTGGAGCCGAATCAGTTCACCGGACACCAGGTCGAGTGTAGGTTGTTCGACGGGTCTGTAAGACAATTTCCTACGGCTAGAATTAATGTGGACTGTGCGTACTTTGTCGGTACTATCGAGGCAATGGTGGTCGGGGATGCTGTATGTGATTTAGCGCTAGGTAACGTAGCGGGAGCGCGTGATCCGTATGATCCAGACCCGACGTGGAAGTCTGAGCGGTCCTCAGGCATAGTGTGTGACGGTGTAGAGTCACAAAAGGAGGTGTCGTCCGCAGTGGAGACACGGAGCGCTGCACGAGAGAAACAGATACCGACGCGTAGCTTGAATGTTGCAAGCCCAGTTGCCGATGTGAGTCCGGCCGAATTTTTGAAGGCGCAGGAGGAGGATGGGTCTTTAGCGCCGTATTGGAGGCTAGCTAGAGAGGCTAGAAATGATAGTCCATTTAGAATTGAGGACGGATATTTAGTTCGGGTTGTGAGTGATAAACGGGGAGATCAAGATGGATCTCGAGTGGTGGTACCTCAGACGTTACGGTACGACGTAATGAGGATGGGCCACGAAGCGGTTATGGCGGGCCATCAGGGCATAGACAAAACGCACGAGCGCGTGAGAACTCAGTTTTTCTGGAAAGGGATGTATAATGACATTGCTGAGTTTTGCAAGTCCTGTCCCATTTGCCAGAAAACCATACCAAAAGGCAAGGTGCCTGGAGCTACGTTAGGCCAGATGCCATTAATTGATGAGCCCTGGCGTAGAATTTCGATGGATCTGGTTGGGCCGATCCATCCAGCGTCTGAGAGAGGTCACAGGTATATTCTGACCGTTATGGATTATGCCACTAGATATCCGGAGGCTGTTGCTTTAAAGAACATAGATACAGTCTCTGTGGCTGATGCGCTAGTTGATATTTATGCGCGGTTAGGAGTGCCGTCAGAGGTGCTTACTGACATGGGAACACAATTTACGTCAGACCTCATGCGAGAAGTTAGCCGTGTTTTGTCTGTAAGACAGCTCACCACTACTCCTTACCATCCTATGTGCAACGGAATGGTGGAGAGATTCAATGGAACGTTAAAGTTAATGTTGAAATGGATGTGCGAGGAAAGACCGCGAGATTGGGATCGGTACCTCAGTGCCGTGCTTTTTGCGTACCGAGAAGCGCCACATGAGAGCACAGGGTTCTCACCCTTTGAGTTGCTCTATGGTAGGATCGTTAGAGGACCGATGCGGATTCTAAGGGATCTGTGGACCAAGCGAGATACTAGCGTCGAGACTAAAACCACGTACCAATACGTCCTGGACCTACAAGACAAACTAAGCGACACATGCGCGTTAGCTAGAGAGGCGTTGAACAAATCAGCGAACAGACACAAACTGTTATATGATAGAGGTAAATGCACGCGCAGGTTTGAGGCCGGAGACGAAGTTTTGTTGTTACTCCCGACGGAGCGGAACAAATTAATGGTACAGTGGAAAGGCCCCTATACTATTGTAAACAGGGTTGGGGACTTAGACTATCGGATTAAGATTGGCGATAAGGTTAAAACCTTCCACGTGAATATGCTGAAACGGTACCATGCTAGAAACGAGCCCCAGCATATTCTGGCAGCGGTAGCCAAGGGCGCACCTGATTCTATACATGATCCTGACGGTGTAGACGGGGAAACAGAGCCTCCCGTGTTCGGAGAGTTAAACCCAGAAGGGATTGATGAGGATGCCCACATGTCGTTACCGTTGTATGTGCGCCGCCAGACTGAGCGAGATGTTCAGGTAAATGCTGACCTAGGCAAGTGTCAGCGCCGTGAAATACTCAGTCTGCTTAGGCAATATGGGGATGTATTCACAGATGTACCCAAGCTTACCAATGTTGTAGAATGTAGCATTAAACTCTCATCTGATGTACCTGTAAAAACTAGGCCCTATAGGGTGCCTTTTGAACTGCGAGAGACAATGCGAACAGAAATCCAGGAAATGTTAAACTTAGGCATTATTGAACAGTCAGATTCTAGCTATGCGTCCCCCTGTATCCTGCTTAGGAAACCTGACGGTAAGACTAGATTCGTGATAGACTACCGAAAGCTGAACCAATCAGTCGTGTTCGATCCTGAACCCATGCCGGATCCAGAAACACTTTTTGTCGAAGTCGCGAAAAGCCAGTATTTTACAAAGCTTGACCTGACGAAAGGTTACTGGCAGATCCCTGTTTCTGAGGAATCCAGGGATAAGACGGCCTTTGTTACACCCGATGGCCATTACCAATTTAGGGTTATGCCATTCGGCCTGGTAACTGCCGGAGCGGTTTTCACCCGCATGATGCGGAAAATGTTCAGCGACATGCCGAATGTAGTATGTTATGTAGATGACGTGTTAATACACGCAGAGACTTGGGACGAGCACTTAAGAACTCTTAGAGAAGTGCTAGTTAGACTAGAATGTGCAAACTTAGCAGCTAAACCAGCTAAAACCTTCATAGGCTACCAGAGCCTAGAGTTTTTGGGACACCTTGTAGGCACGGGCAACTTGGCCACTAATCCAGTTTTGCTCAAGAGAATACAGAGCACTGATAGACCTAAGACAAAGAAGGCTTTGCGAGCATTCCTAGGTCTTACAGGGTACTATCAAAAATTCGTGCCAAACTATGCGGAAATAGCGGTGCCCTTGACTGATCTAACGCGTAAAGGTCAACCTAACAAACTAGACTGGAAACCCGTACACGAGAACGCGTACTGTTCTCTAAAGGCTAAACTGTCAGACCCTCCCATACTGAAGCTACCTGATTTCAGTAAACGATTTTATTTGAAATGTGATGCATCTGATGTGGGTATTGGCTGTATCCTGATGCAAAGACACGAGGGGATCATGCACCCAGTAGCTTATGCCAGTCGTAAACTATTGCCCAGGGAGAGAAATTACTCCACCATCGAGAAAGAGTCATTAGCAATTGTATGGTCTGTACAGAAATTTGAGATGTACCTGGCTTGTAGACCGTTCACCATTCAGACCGACCACAAACCATTAAAGTGTATTAGCAAATCAAAATGTGCTAATAAGAGAGTAATGAGATGGGCACTGGTTCTACAAGAGTTTAGATTTGATATTGAAGCAGTGTCAGGTAAACTAAACCATGGACCTGATTTTCTTAGCAGACTGCCTGAGTGTTAGGATGTAATGAGCTATAATGTTTAGCCAGTTAAGTCTAAACATGTACAAGATTTTGCCCTGTGTCATAGACCGTGGGCATGTACTAATGACAACTTGTTACATGACCCTTATGTATTGCTATATTGCTACATGTAAATATGTTTAGCTGGACCCTGTAAGATAGAACGATACGATGTATCGAGAAAATACTGTGTATTTTCCTTAAAAGGAGGGGGTGATGTCACCAGAAATCGGTGACAATATGTACGGTGTTTTGTATCATAGTTTAACGAAGTCTGTTCTCTATTGATATTGACGTGAAGCGTCATCCTAAAGCGTTGACAGGTCTTGATTGTATATATATATATTGTGTATTCTTGTATGGAATCCCATCGGCTATCAGCTGATTTATCCGTGTCACGCATCGTGTGTAATTATTACATTTGGTATGTGGGTCGCCATGGTGACGCTAACAGTCAAACTAGGTCACATATATCCTTATATGGGACACTTGAGAAATAAGCCAATCAGAGAACCGGATCGCCGTATTGTGACGACGATTGTGACGTCAGAGTTCAGGGAGAGACGCTGGAAGCTGCCTTCAGTTGGGTCTTGAAGCTTGAGGTGGCAGCACGCACGCATGGGAGTAGGAACATTGAAACGCCAGAAACGGCATAGAAGCAAGCTTCTACATGAGGCAAGGACCCAGCTCATGAGAACTCAGCCGTGCTGCCGACAGAGCTTCGTATTGGCGATAAATTGAAAGAGCGCTCGTCACCTGCCGGCCTAGTTCAGCTTGACCTAGATACATAACCGCCGTAAGCTGTGAAACCATTGCTACACGAGCAAGGTCAAGGACTCTAAGCTCTACGTAAACAAAGAGCGCTATTGCATTCCTGTGAACGTAAACCTACCCGGGTCGCTGACAAGAAAGATCAGTTGAAGATCGCTAAACTCAGAAAGACTAGATCTATATGGTGCTAACCATACGCTAGATTCTACACAAAACAGTAACCAGAGATCTCTGAAGGAACTGGACTTTATTGTTTTATTCAAACCATGGACTCAGTAAAATATCCTGTAATTTTAATGTGAAGAACTGTCGTATTGACACATCAACGCACACACTCACATTGGTGTCTCTGTAAGTATTGTCTTGAATTATATTTGTGAATTTAACCTGATGTCTCATAGTTTCTATTGATCTAGGTGTATGATTGTCTGGTATTTTAATACACGTCCTTAAGACCGGCATATACCTTGTAGATTTGGCTAGAACACATGCATGTTTTGTGAGTAATGCTAGTTCAGTGATACCTGGACATCATTATTGGGTTGATATAAACCCAGATTAGAGTGAAAATTTTTGATGTTGTTAGATACGCCCTGGTATAATTTTTTCTACACTAGTTTGTGATTGGTCACGTGGTAGGGTCTCTTGACAGGTAAGTTTACCCCTCCCGATTGGCATGGTAATCATAGGTGCATGGTGTTTATTGATATCTTGATATCCATCCGTCCATCCGTCTGACCCCTCGTCCGACCTTCCGTCCGTCCGTCCGTATAAGTAGATTTTGATGCGTAGAGCTACCGTAGTGTTATTGTACGGATACCGCCGGTTCGTTAGGTTGGCTTTAACAGTACGTATTTACGGATTTTTAAGAGCGGATATTACTAGATACTGGAATCTTACTAGGTTAGAGCGTTACCATGGAAACGTTAGAGTCACTTGTTAGATGCGGACAGGCCTTGGGGCTTAAGGACCAGGCTTTACAAGATTATGTTGAGGCTAGACGGCGTGCGGATGAAGAACGTGAGGAAAGAGCCAGGCAACGTGAAATAGAGAAGGAACAGCGGGAATTAGAGCGTGAGCGAGAGGCTAGAGCCCACGAATTAGAGGTTCTAAGGTTAAAGTCTGACTCTGGGGTTAAAGAAGAGAGAAGTAGGGATGTATTCCCGAAAATCCAGCTTCCACCTTTTGATGAGGCTCACGATCAGCTAGATGCGTTTCTTGAGCGATTTGAACGATTAGCTGTATGTCAAGGCTATGATAGGGAGAATTGGGCGTTACACCTGAGTCCGTTACTGCGGGGTAAGGCGCTAGGGACTTACACACAGTTATCGGTTAGTGAGGCCATGGATTACGATAAGTTAAAGATAGCCTTGTTAAAGCGATACCAAATGACCGAAGAGGGTTATCGACACAAGTTTCGGACTTGTAGGCCTGAGCGAGGCGAAACGCCGAGTCAGTTTGCGGTGAGACTGAGTGGATACCTAGACCATTGGATAGGGATGGCAGGGGTCGGAGGTGACTACGACGGGGTAGTTAACCTGTTGATGTGTGAGCAGTTCGTAAACTGCTGTAGTAGGGATCTCTCTATGTTTTTGAAAGAGAGACGGTGTCGTGACTTTGATAGTATGGTAGACTTAGCCGAGATTTATACGGAGGCTCACGGTGTACACAGCCTTACAGCAGGTCCTCGTTATGGCAATAATGTGCCGCGTCCAGCTCAACCGGTATCTCAGCCTAGAGAGAAGCGAGAGGTTGAGCGCAGTCCGGGCGGTCAGACATTTAAGCCATCAGGAGGCATCAGATGTTATTTATGTAATGAACTGGGACATAAGGCGCGGGAATGTAAGACTAGTGCCCGGTCGAGGCCTAGGTCTTCCCCTCAAGTAGGGCGTGCTGCTGGCGATCAGCAGAGGTATAGGACTAATTTTAGCCCCCCGTATAACCCAAAACAGAAACCGGAGACTATGTCAATGGCAGTAGTCGAGGCGGAAACGGAGACAGTCGGTGCGGTGAAACCGGAAGTAGAGAGTCCGAGTCAGTCGTTAGGATTTGCTGCCCAGACAGAAGGCGGAATCTCGTTACCTGTGTGTGAAGGGCTGGTGAATGGTAAGTCAGCGAGGGTGCTGCGGGATTCGGGATGTTCCTCGGCAGGAATACGTGAGTCGTACGAGGAGCCGAATCAGTTCACCGGACACCAGGTCGAGTGTAGGTTGTTCGACGGGTCTGTAAGACAATTTCCTACGGCTAGAATTAATGTGGACTGTGCGTACTTTGTCGGTACTATCGAGGCAATGGTGGTCGGGGATGCTGTATGTGATTTAGCGCTAGGTAACGTAGCGGGAGCGCGTGATCCGTATGATCCAGACCCGACGTGGAAGTCTGAGCGGTCCTCAGGCATAGTGTGTGACGGTGTAGAGTCACAAAAGGAGGTGTCGTCCGCAGTGGAGACACGGAGCGCTGCACGAGAGAAACAGATACCGACGCGTAGCTTGAATGTTGCAAGCCCAGTTGCCGATGTGAGTCCGGCCGAATTTTTGAAGGCGCAGGAGGAGGATGGGTCTTTAGCGCCGTATTGGAGGCTAGCTAGAGAGGCTAGAAATGATAGTCCATTTAGAATTGAGGACGGATATTTAGTTCGGGTTGTGAGTGATAAACGGGGAGATCAAGATGGATCTCGAGTGGTGGTACCTCAGACGTTACGGTACGACGTAATGAGGATGGGCCACGAAGCGGTTATGGCGGGCCATCAGGGCATAGACAAAACGCACGAGCGCGTGAGAACTCAGTTTTTCTGGAAAGGGATGTATAATGACATTGCTGAGTTTTGCAAGTCCTGTCCCATTTGCCAGAAAACCATACCAAAAGGCAAGGTGCCTGGAGCTACGTTAGGCCAGATGCCATTAATTGATGAGCCCTGGCGTAGAATTTCGATGGATCTGGTTGGGCCGATCCATCCAGCGTCTGAGAGAGGTCACAGGTATATTCTGACCGTTATGGATTATGCCACTAGATATCCGGAGGCTGTTGCTTTAAAGAACATAGATACAGTCTCTGTGGCTGATGCGCTAGTTGATATTTATGCGCGGTTAGGAGTGCCGTCAGAGGTGCTTACTGACATGGGAACACAATTTACGTCAGACCTCATGCGAGAAGTTAGCCGTGTTTTGTCTGTAAGACAGCTCACCACTACTCCTTACCATCCTATGTGCAACGGAATGGTGGAGAGATTCAATGGAACGTTAAAGTTAATGTTGAAATGGATGTGCGAGGAAAGACCGCGAGATTGGGATCGGTACCTCAGTGCCGTGCTTTTTGCGTACCGAGAAGCGCCACATGAGAGCACAGGGTTCTCACCCTTTGAGTTGCTCTATGGTAGGATCGTTAGAGGACCGATGCGGATTCTAAGGGATCTGTGGACCAAGCGAGATACTAGCGTCGAGACTAAAACCACGTACCAATACGTCCTGGACCTACAAGACAAACTAAGCGACACATGCGCGTTAGCTAGAGAGGCGTTGAACAAATCAGCGAACAGACACAAACTGTTATATGATAGAGGTAAATGCACGCGCAGGTTTGAGGCCGGAGACGAAGTTTTGTTGTTACTCCCGACGGAGCGGAACAAATTAATGGTACAGTGGAAAGGCCCCTATACTATTGTAAACAGGGTTGGGGACTTAGACTATCGGATTAAGATTGGCGATAAGGTTAAAACCTTCCACGTGAATATGCTGAAACGGTACCATGCTAGAAACGAGCCCCAGCATATTCTGGCAGCGGTAGCCAAGGGCGCACCTGATTCTATACATGATCCTGACGGTGTAGACGGGGAAACAGAGCCTCCCGTGTTCGGAGAGTTAAACCCAGAAGGGATTGATGAGGATGCCCACATGTCGTTACCGTTGTATGTGCGCCGCCAGACTGAGCGAGATGTTCAGGTAAATGCTGACCTAGGCAAGTGTCAGCGCCGTGAAATACTCAGTCTGCTTAGGCAATATGGGGATGTATTCACAGATGTACCCAAGCTTACCAATGTTGTAGAATGTAGCATTAAACTCTCATCTGATGTACCTGTAAAAACTAGGCCCTATAGGGTGCCTTTTGAACTGCGAGAGACAATGCGAACAGAAATCCAGGAAATGTTAAACTTAGGCATTATTGAACAGTCAGATTCTAGCTATGCGTCCCCCTGTATCCTGCTTAGGAAACCTGACGGTAAGACTAGATTCGTGATAGACTACCGAAAGCTGAACCAATCAGTCGTGTTCGATCCTGAACCCATGCCGGATCCAGAAACACTTTTTGTCGAAGTCGCGAAAAGCCAGTATTTTACAAAGCTTGACCTGACGAAAGGTTACTGGCAGATCCCTGTTTCTGAGGAATCCAGGGATAAGACGGCCTTTGTTACACCCGATGGCCATTACCAATTTAGGGTTATGCCATTCGGCCTGGTAACTGCCGGAGCGGTTTTCACCCGCATGATGCGGAAAATGTTCAGCGACATGCCGAATGTAGTATGTTATGTAGATGACGTGTTAATACACGCAGAGACTTGGGACGAGCACTTAAGAACTCTTAGAGAAGTGCTAGTTAGACTAGAATGTGCAAACTTAGCAGCTAAACCAGCTAAAACCTTCATAGGCTACCAGAGCCTAGAGTTTTTGGGACACCTTGTAGGCACGGGCAACTTGGCCACTAATCCAGTTTTGCTCAAGAGAATACAGAGCACTGATAGACCTAAGACAAAGAAGGCTTTGCGAGCATTCCTAGGTCTTACAGGGTACTATCAAAAATTCGTGCCAAACTATGCGGAAATAGCGGTGCCCTTGACTGATCTAACGCGTAAAGGTCAACCTAACAAACTAGACTGGAAACCCGTACACGAGAACGCGTACTGTTCTCTAAAGGCTAAACTGTCAGACCCTCCCATACTGAAGCTACCTGATTTCAGTAAACGATTTTATTTGAAATGTGATGCATCTGATGTGGGTATTGGCTGTATCCTGATGCAAAGACACGAGGGGATCATGCACCCAGTAGCTTATGCCAGTCGTAAACTATTGCCCAGGGAGAGAAATTACTCCACCATCGAGAAAGAGTCATTAGCAATTGTATGGTCTGTACAGAAATTTGAGATGTACCTGGCTTGTAGACCGTTCACCATTCAGACCGACCACAAACCATTAAAGTGTATTAGCAAATCAAAATGTGCTAATAAGAGAGTAATGAGATGGGCACTGGTTCTACAAGAGTTTAGATTTGATATTGAAGCAGTGTCAGGTAAACTAAACCATGGACCTGATTTTCTTAGCAGACTGCCTGAGTGTTAGGATGTAATGAGCTATAATGTTTAGCCAGTTAAGTCTAAACATGTACAAGATTTTGCCCTGTGTCATAGACCGTGGGCATGTACTAATGACAACTTGTTACATGACCCTTATGTATTGCTATATTGCTACATGTAAATATGTTTAGCTGGACCCTGTAAGATAGAACGATACGATGTATCGAGAAAATACTGTGTATTTTCCTTAAAAGGAGGGGGTGATGTCACCAGAAATCGGTGACAATATGTACGGTGTTTTGTATCATAGTTTAACGAAGTCTGTTCTCTATTGATATTGACGTGAAGCGTCATCCTAAAGCGTTGACAGGTCTTGATTGTATATATATATATTGTGTATTCTTGTATGGAATCCCATCGGCTATCAGCTGATTTATCCGTGTCACGCATCGTGTGTAATTATTACATTTGGTATGTGGGTCGCCATGGTGACGCTAACAGTCAAACTAGGTCACATATATCCTTATATGGGACACTTGAGAAATAAGCCAATCAGAGAACCGGATCGCCGTATTGTGACGACGATTGTGACGTCAGAGTTCAGGGAGAGACGCTGGAAGCTGCCTTCAGTTGGGTCTTGAAGCTTGAGGTGGCAGCACGCACGCATGGGAGTAGGAACATTGAAACGCCAGAAACGGCATAGAAGCAAGCTTCTACATGAGGCAAGGACCCAGCTCATGAGAACTCAGCCGTGCTGCCGACAGAGCTTCGTATTGGCGATAAATTGAAAGAGCGCTCGTCACCTGCCGGCCTAGTTCAGCTTGACCTAGATACATAACCGCCGTAAGCTGTGAAACCATTGCTACACGAGCAAGGTCAAGGACTCTAAGCTCTACGTAAACAAAGAGCGCTATTGCATTCCTGTGAACGTAAACCTACCCGGGTCGCTGACAAGAAAGATCAGTTGAAGATCGCTAAACTCAGAAAGACTAGATCTATATGGTGCTAACCATACGCTAGATTCTACACAAAACAGTAACCAGAGATCTCTGAAGGAACTGGACTTTATTGTTTTATTCAAACCATGGACTCAGTAAAATATCCTGTAATTTTAATGTGAAGAACTGTCGTATTGACACATCAACGCACACACTCACATTGGTGTCTCTGTAAGTATTGTCTTGAATTATATTTGTGAATTTAACCTGATGTCTCATAGTTTCTATTGATCTAGGTGTATGATTGTCTGGTATTTTAATACACGTCCTTAAGACCGGCATATACCTTGTAGATTTGGCTAGAACACATGCATGTTTTGTGAGTAATGCTAGTTCAGTGATACCTGGACATCATTATTGGGTTGATATAAACCCAGATTAGAGTGAAAATTTTTGATGTTGTTAGATACGCCCTGGTATAATTTTTTCTACACTAGTTTGTGATTGGTCACGTGGTAGGGTCTCTTGACAGGTAAGTTTACCCCTCCCGATTGGCATGGTAATCATAGGTGCATGGTGTTTATTGATATCTTGATATCCATCCGTCCATCCGTCTGACCCCTCGTCCGACCTTCCGTCCGTCCGTCCGTATAAGTAGATTTTGATGCGTAGAGCTACCGTAGTGTTATTGTACGGATACCGCCGGTTCGTTAGGTTGGCTTTAACAGTACGTATTTACGGATTTTTAAGAGCGGATATTACTAGATACTGGAATCTTACTAGGTTAGAGCGTTACCATGGAAACATTAGAGTCACTTGTTAGATGCGGACAGGCCTTGGGGCTTAAGGACCAGGCTTTACAAGATTATGTTGAGGCTAGACGGCGTGCGGATGAAGAACGTGAGGAAAGAGCCAGGCAACGTGAAATAGAGAAGGAACAGCGGGAATTAGAGCGTGAGCGAGAGGCTAGAGCCCACGAATTAGAGGTTCTAAGGTTAAAGTCTGACTCTGGGGTTAAAGAAGAGAGAAGTAGGGATGTATTCCCGAAAATCCAGCTTCCACCTTTTGATGAGGCTCACGATCAGCTAGATGCGTTTCTTGAGCGATTTGAACGATTAGCTGTATGTCAAGGCTATGATAGGGAGAATTGGGCGTTACACCTGAGTCCGTTACTGCGGGGTAAGGCGCTAGGGACTTACACACAGTTATCGGTTAGTGAGGCCATGGATTACGATAAGTTAAAGATAGCCTTGTTAAAGCGATACCAAATGACCGAAGAGGGTTATCGACACAAGTTTCGGACTTGTAGGCCTGAGCGAGGCGAAACGCCGAGTCAGTTTGCGGTGAGACTGAGTGGATACCTAGACCATTGGATAGGGATGGCAGGGGTCGGAGGTGACTACGACGGGGTAGTTAACCTGTTGATGTGTGAGCAGTTCGTAAACTGCTGTAGTAGGGATCTCTCTATGTTTTTGAAAGAGAGACGGTGTCGTGACTTTGATAGTATGGTAGACTTAGCCGAGATTTATACGGAGGCTCACGGTGTACACAGCCTTACAGCAGGTCCTCGTTATGGCAATAATGTGCCGCGTCCAGCTCAACCGGTATCTCAGCCTAGAGAGAAGCGAGAGGTTGAGCGCAGTCCGGGCGGTCAGACATTTAAGCCATCAGGAGGCATCAGATGTTATTTATGTAATGAACTGGGACATAAGGCGCGGGAATGTAAGACTAGTGCCCGGTCGAGGCCTAGGTCTTCCCCTCAAGTAGGGCGTGCTGCTGGCGATCAGCAGAGGTATAGGACTAATTTTAGCCCCCCGTATAACCCAAAACAGAAACCGGAGACTATGTCAATGGCAGTAGTCGAGGCGGAAACGGAGACAGTCGGTGCGGTGAAACCGGAAGTAGAGAGTCCGAGTCAGTCGTTAGGATTTGCTGCCCAGACAGAAGGCGGAATCTCGTTACCTGTGTGTGAAGGGCTGGTGAATGGTAAGTCAGCGAGGGTGCTGCGGGATTCGGGATGTTCCTCGGCAGGAATACGTGAGTCGTACGTGGAGCCGAATCAGTTCACCGGACACCAGGTCGAGTGTAGGTTGTTCGACGGGTCTGTAAGACAATTTCCTACGGCTAGAATTAATGTGGACTGTGCGTACTTTGTCGGTACTATCGAGGCAATGGTGGTCGGGGATGCTGTATGTGATTTAGCGCTAGGTAACGTAGGGGGAGTGCGTGATCCGTATGATCCAGACCCGACGTGGAAGTCTGAGCGGTCCTCAGGCATAGTGTGTGACGGTGTAGAGTCACAAAAGGAGGTGTCGTCCGCAGTGGAGACACGGAGCGCTGCACGAGAGAAACAGATACCGACGCGTAGCTTGAATGTTGCAAGCCCAGTTGCCGATGTGAGTCCGGCCGAATTTTTGAAGGCGCAGGAGGAGGATGGGTCTTTAGCGCCGTATTGGAGGCTAGCTAGAGAGGCTAGAAATGATAGTCCATTTAGAATTGAGGACGGATATTTAGTTCGGGTTGTGAGTGATAAACGGGGAGATCAAGATGGATCTCGAGTGGTGGTACCTCAGACGTTACGGTACGACGTAATGAGGATGGGCCACGAAGCGGTTATGGCGGGCCATCAGGGCATAGACAAAACGCACGAGCGCGTGAGAACTCAGTTTTTCTGGAAAGGGATGTATAATGACATTGCTGAGTTTTGCAAGTCCTGTCCCATTTGCCAGAAAACCATACCAAAAGGCAAGGTGCCTGGAGCTACGTTAGGCCAGATGCCATTAATTGATGAGCCCTGGCGTAGAATTTCGATGGATCTGGTTGGGCCGATCCATCCAGCGTCTGAGAGAGGTCACAGGTATATTCTGACCGTTATGGATTATGCCACTAGATATCCGGAGGCTGTTGCTTTAAAGAACATAGATACAGTCTCTGTGGCTGATGCGCTAGTTGATATTTATGCGCGGTTAGGAGTGCCGTCAGAGGTGCTTACTGACATGGGAACACAATTTACGTCAGACCTCATGCGAGAAGTTAGCCGTGTTTTGTCTGTAAGACAGCTCACCACTACTCCTTACCATCCTATGTGCAACGGAATGGTGGAGAGATTCAATGGAACGTTAAAGTTAATGTTGAAATGGATGTGCGAGGAAAGACCGCGAGATTGGGATCGGTACCTCAGTGCCGTGCTTTTTGCGTACCGAGAAGCGCCACATGAGAGCACAGGGTTCTCACCCTTTGAGTTGCTCTATGGTAGGATCGTTAGAGGACCGATGCGGATTCTAAGGGATCTGTGGACCAAGCGAGATACTAGCGTCGAGACTAAAACCACGTACCAATACGTCCTGGACCTACAAGACAAACTAAGCGACACATGCGCGTTAGCTAGAGAGGCGTTGAACAAATCAGCGAACAGACACAAACTGTTATATGATAGAGGTAAATGCACGCGCAGGTTTGAGGCCGGAGACGAAGTTTTGTTGTTACTCCCGACGGAGCGGAACAAATTAATGGTACAGTGGAAAGGCCCCTATACTATTGTAAACAGGGTTGGGGACTTAGACTATCGGATTAAGATTGGCGATAAGGTTAAAACCTTCCACGTGAATATGCTGAAACGGTACCATGCTAGAAACGAGCCCCAGCATATTCTGGCAGCGGTAGCCAAGGGCGCACCTGATTCTATACATGATCCTGACGGTGTAGACGGGGAAACAGAGCCTCCCGTGTTCGGAGAGTTAAACCCAGAAGGGATTGATGAGGATGCCCACATGTCGTTACCGTCGTATGTGCGCCGCCAGACTGAGCGAGATGTTCAGGTAAATGCTGACCTAGGCAAGTGTCAGCGCCGTGAAATACTCAGTCTGCTTAGGCAATATGGGGATGTATTCACAGATGTACCCAAGCTTACCAATGTTGTAGAATGTAGCATTAAACTCTCATCTGATGTACCTGTAAAAACTAGGCCCTATAGGGTGCCTTTTGAACTGCGAGAGACAATGCGAACAGAAATCCAGGAAATGTTAAACTTAGGCATTATTGAACAGTCAGATTCTAGCTATGCGTCCCCCTGTATCCTGCTTAGGAAACCTGACGGTAAGACTAGATTCGTGATAGACTACCGAAAGCTGAACCAATCAGTCGTGTTCGATCCTGAACCCATGCCATATCCAGAAACACTTTTTGTCGAAGTCGCGAAAAGCCAGTATTTTACAAAGCTTGACCTGACGAAAGGTTACTGGCAGATCCCTGTTTCTGAGGAATCCAGGGATAAGACGGCCTTTGTTACACCCGATGGCCATTACCAATTTAGGGTTATGCCATTCGGCCTGGTAACTGCCGGAGCGGTTTTCACCCGCATGATGCGGAAAATGTTCAGCGACATGCCGAATGTAGTATGTTATGTAGATGACGTGTTAATACACGCAGAGACTTGGGACGAGCACTTAAGAACTCTTAGAGAAGTGCTAGTTAGACTAGAATGTGCAAACTTAGCAGCTAAACCAGCTAAAACCTTCATAGGCTACCAGAGCCTAGAGTTTTTAGGACACCTTGTAGGCACGGGCAACTTGGCCACTAATCCAGTTTTGCTCAAGAGAATACAGAGCACTGATAGACCTAAGACAAAGAAGGCTTTGCGAGCATTCCTAGGTCTTACAGGGTACTATCAAAAATTCGTGCCAAACTATGCGGAAATAGCGGTGCCCTTGACTGATCTAACGCGTAAAGGTCAACCTAACAAACTAGACTGGAAACCCGTACACGAGAACGCGTACTGTTCTCTAAAGGCTAAACTGTCAGACCCTCCCATACTGAAGCTACCTGATTTCAGTAAACGATTTTATTTGAAATGTGATGCATCTGATGTGGGTATTGGCTGTATCCTGATGCAAAGACACGAGGGGATCATGCACCCAGTAGCTTATGCCAGTCGTAAACTATTGCCCAGGGAGAGAAATTACTCCACCATCGAGAAAGAGTCATTAGCAATTGTATGGTCTGTACAGAAATTTGAGATGTACCTGGCTTGTAGACCGTTCACCATTCAGACCGACCACAAACCATTAAAGTGTATTAGCAAATCAAAATGTGCTAATAAGAGAGTAATGAGATGGGCACTGGTTCTACAAGAGTTTAGATTTGATATTGAAGCAGTGTCAGGTAAACTAAACCATGGACCTGATTTTCTTAGCAGACTGCCTGAGTGTTAGGATGTAATGAGCTATAATGTTTAGCCAGTTAAGTCTAAACATGTACAAGATTTTGCCCTGTGTCATAGACCGTGGGCATGTACTAATGACAACTTGTTACATGACCCTTATGTATTGCTATATTGCTACATGTAAATATGTTTAGCTGGACCCTGTAAGATAGAACGATACGATGTATCGAGAAAATACTGTGTATTTTCCTTAAAAGGAGGGGATGATGTCACCAGAAATCGGTGACAATATGTACGGTGTTTTGTATCATAGTTTAACGAAGTCTGTTCTCTATTGATATTGACGTGAAGCGTCATCCTAAAGCGTTGACAGGTCTTGATTGTATATATATATATTGTGTATTCTTGTATGGAATCCCATCGGCTATCAGCTGATTTATCCGTGTCACGCATCGTGTGTAATTATTACATTTGGTATGTGGGTCGCCATGGTGACGCTAACAGTCAAACTAGGTCACATATATCCTTATATGGGACACTTGAGAAATAAGCCAATCAGAGAACCGGATCGCCGTATTGTGACGACGATTGTGACGTCAGAGTTCAGGGAGAGACGCTGGAAGCTGCCTTCAGTTGGGTCTTGAAGCTTGAGGTGGCAGCACGCACGCACGGGAGTAGGAACATTGAAACGCCAGAAACGGCATAGAAGCAAGCTTCTACATGAGGCAAGGACCCAGCTCATGAGAACTCAGCCGTGCTGCCGACAGAGCTTCGTATTGGCGATAAATTGAAAGAGCGCTCGTCACCTGCCGGCCTAGTTCAGCTTGACCTAGATACATAACCGCCGTAAGCTGTGAAACCATTGCTACACGAGCAAGGTCAAGGACTCTAAGCTCTACGTAAACAAAGAGCGCTATTGCATTCCTGTGAACGTAAACCTACCCGGGTCGCTGACAAGAAAGATCAGTTGAAGATCGCTAAACTCAGAAAGACTAGATCTATATGGTGCTAACCATACGCTAGATTCTACACAAAACAGTAACCAGAGATCTCTGAAGGAACTGGACTTTATTGTTTTATTCAAACCATGGACTCAGTAAAATATCCTGTAATTTTAATGTGAAGAACTGTCGTATTGACACATCAACGCACACACTCACATTGGTGTCTCTGTAAGTATTGTCTTGAATTATATTTGTGAATTTAACCTGATGTCTCATAGTTTCTATTGATCTAGGTGTATGATTGTCTGGTATTTTAATACACGTCCTTAAAAGAACCTGGAAATGTCACCTGTAATGGCCGGGATCTAATTTCTTGATGAGTGAAATCAAGTGGCGAGCGTAAACCCATCGTATGGTTTTATATGTTATATCCGTTGTAAAGTTTTCACGTTAAGTTAGGGGTGACACACACATACAGGCAATAAGTACAATTTGTCAGCACAAATAAAGGCAGTAAGTCAACTATCAGCACACGTACAGGCAATAAGTACAAACTGTCAGCACACATACAGGCAGTAAGTTCAACTGTCAGCACACATACCGGCAAAAAGTACAAACTGTCAGCACACGTACAGGCCATAAGTACAAAGTGTTAGCACACATACAGGCAATAAGTACAACCTGCAAGCACACATACATTCAATAGGTACAAACTGTCAGCACACATACAGGCAGTAAGAACAAAGTGTCAGCACACATACAGGCAGTAAGTACAAACTGTCATCACACATACAAGCAGTAAGAACAAACTGTCAGCACACATACAAGCAGTAAGTTCAAGCTGTCAGCACATATACAGGCAGTATTTCACCACTGGTTAGCTTTAACTCACTTGCCCCCTATATAAGGACCTAGGCTGATGAAAGCAAAAGCCCTGCCACCTTGATGTGGAATCAAACAGTCACCCTTTTTGCACCTTAGCAAATTGACATTTTCCATAAAATGGTTTCTCTATTCCACCAAAATTAATGAACATCACTGGATGGCCATAAAGAAAAGGCTTAGGGAGAACTGAAGGACTGCTAGACCAACATGTACAATAGATGAGAGTGCACAGATCTTCTAACAGCTATAAGGATTGGGGCGACCAACTGGTGCCCAAGCATCAGCAAGGGACATTGAGGGGAATTCACTCATATAAAATACTGAAACAAAATAAAATACTTTTGAAACAATTTTATCTGCACAGTCCATGAATCAAACCTATATTACAAGCGGCACAAGCCTTTTTAAACTAAAGGTAATCACATAGAGCATTTATAAAAATAGGCCAGAAAATGTGGATATCACCACACATGCTGCTTGTTTTGTTTATACCAATGTGTTTATCATACGTGGGGGTCTGCCAAAATTATCAATACAAATTCAACAAAGTCATCTGACGGCAAGTCTGCTAAGTCAGAGCTTTGCAAATGGTGTTTTGCAACATATATACATACAACATACCACCTTAGTTTACATGTTTCTTGTTTGTCAACATTGCTGTGTTTACAAACATGTTTTTGATAAACAAGTTCATACATCCTTCATGGAGGCATTATAAGAATTTTTAATGACCAGAACTAATCTTAGATCCTTAATATATTATATGTAGAGGAAGCCAGAAATCACATAAATTCTTTTTCAAAGGTAGGTGAATGGGCAGCTTTAAGTCTTGTCCTTGTTTCACTTTGTATTCAACAATATTTCTTCAGTACTATTGTCACCTATCCCAATTTATGTGAAATTATTGGTTGAACTAAGCTGGTAAGCATTCATAATTGCATAGATTCAATTTTGCAAAATTTTGGCAGCTGCTGTTGCAAGTATAAAGGCTTTACAAATGTGGACATTAACAATAAAATGGACTAGTTATGTGAACCTTTACAATGATGTGGACTGTCCCTCTGACAAATACATACAACAGCCTCTACCAATTGCCAAACAAAAGTTGAATCATTTGCAGAAAGAGTAAATTGTGTAGTTTTTGGTACACAGCCTGGTTGACATGTCTCATATATCATGGTGACTGTATTCTAACTTCTTCTGCTGACTCTGGAATCACTGTTACATAATCAGACCACTCATACAGACATTTTTTGTAAAATGATAACATGTTTCCTGGAACCCGGTTCACGTCAAAATTTGAAGACACTGATATTGCCCCTCCAATAGATTTTAAATAATATTGTGGAATTATTTTCCAAGTTGTATCACCACCCGCAATCAAAAGTTTGATCCACATTATGTTTTGTGTTTTTAATCGAGTTTTTACATCTGGAAACTTTATTCCACCCATTTCATAATCGCCAGTAATTGCATTATATTGAACCTTTGGTCTTTTGCCATTCCATAAAAACTTCCTTAAGTACTGTGTGACATTTTCAACAAATAATTTTGGTGCAATACACATATTACATACGTATAATATTTTTGACATTGCTAGTGTTCGACATATTTCTGTCCGACCAAAAATTGTAAGGGTTCTGCATGACCACATATTTAGAACTGACTTTAACTTGGATTCTGTACTAAGGAAGTTTAATCTTTAATCTTGTGATCAAACAGTGAATTCAGGGTGTGCATGATGAGAATAAAAGTCTCACTCTTAACAGGGGTTGGTTCTTGATCATTGGTCACTGTGAATAGGGGTGCCTTTTTTAGCGAACCTGTGAGCTTATGCGATGGTGTGGCATCGTCCGTCGTCTGTACGTTAACCCATACTATCTTGAAAACGGCATGAGTTAGCATTACAAAATTTTATGCAAAAAATTAGTCATCTAAAAAACTCTATCGGATTTTGCTTATTTTTTGGCTAACTGTATTTTCTTAGATTTTATAGGGGAAAAGCTTAAAAACCTTTAAAAATCTTCTTCTCTGAAACTGTTCAGCCAAATTGTCCAATATTTTACAGAAATGATCCCTGGAACAATCTGTATCAAATTTGTTCGAATGGTTTAAGTTTTGTAATTTTTGGCCGAGTTACAAGAAGTTAAACTTAGTCATCTGTCCAAAAAAGCATACTTACATTACAATCTCAGAAATGGCTTGAGCTATCATCACCAAATTATATGTGAATGTTTGTCACATGAGTCATATCTGAAATTGAGGTATTGGTGGCGCCACCTGCGTCAGCCTTTTTTGTATGGGGGTCATCAGTGCCCTTATCATACTGAGGGCTACAAAAAACTTCTTCTCTGAAACCATATGGCCAAATTGTTTAATATCGCACAGAAATGATCTTAGGGTATTGCTTTCTGAATTTTGTTCAAATGGTCTCAGTTCAGTGACTTTTTTCTGAGTTATGGGGAGCTGAATTTAGTCATATGCCATGACAGCCCATTTTAGCTCAGTGGCTACAAAGATCTTCTTCTCAAAAATCACCAGGCAGAATTCTTAAATCTCACACATTAATTATCTTTAGATGTTGATAATTCAATTTTGTTCAAATGGTTTTGGTTAAGTGATTTTTGGCCGAGTTATGGGAAGCTTAACTTAGCCATTTTTCTGTATTTTCCTATATGAGTTATAAACCTGCAAAACATTTTTGACTGACACAACTGAGGCTAATTTGTTTAATATTTTACAACGACTGGAGCTAGCATCATGAAATTAAATGCAAAAAATTAGCCATCTGAGAAACTCTGCAATTTCTTAGATTTTATAGAGAAAAAGCTAAAAAACTGTTTAAAATCTTCTTCTCCAAAACGGTCAAGCCAAATTGTTCAATATTTCACAGAAATAATCTGTTATACCATCTCTCTCAAGTTTATTCAAATGGTTAAATTTGGGTGTATTTTGGCCGAGTTACAGGAAGTTGAACTAAGTCATCTGTCCAAAAAGGCATACTAAAATGACAATCTCAGAAACAGCCTGAGCTATCATCACCAAATTTTATGCCAGTGTTGGTCACATGAGTCCTATATGAAATTCAGGTATTGGTGTCGCCACTTGTAATGACCTTTTTTTGTACTGGGGTCATTGGTCATCTGTATATTAACCCATTATTTCTCAGGAATAGCAGGAGCTACCATCCCCAGATTTTATGCAATAATTTGTCACATATTATATGTTGTGGGATTCAGCTTATTTTTTTTTTATCTGCATTAACTTGAATTTTATAGGGAAAAGTCTGAAAAACCTCTAAAAGTCTTCTTCTTGTAAACAGTCCAGCCAAATTGTTTAATATTTTACAGAAATGATCCCAGAGGCAAGCTTTCTCAATTTTGTTCAAATGGTTTGCATTTGATGAATATTAGCGGAGTTACACAAATTTGAACTTAGTCATTTGGCCAAGTAAGCATACTGACATAGTAATCTCAGAAATGACAGAACCTAGCATTACCAAGTATTGTGCAAATGTTGGTCACATGACTCATATTTGAAGTTGCAGATTTCGTGGTGCCACCTACATTGACCTGTTTTTTTATGGGCAAAAAAAGTCATAACTTTAGCCTCTTTCAGCTTATAATATTTTGGATGAAACTGTCAAGTTGAATCGTTCATTTTTTCAAAAGAATTATTCTAGGACATGGTTCTTACAATCATATAAGAATAGATTGAGTTTGTTGATTTTTGGTTGAGTCATGAAAAGCTTAAGTTGGTCTTATGGCCATTATTATGTTTCAAACTGAGGACTGCAATAGTGTTCTTCTACAAAATTGTCTAGGCGGCCTTTGTTCAAGTTTACTTGAATGATTTTTGGCAGAATTATTGGACCTTTAACAATGAAAGGACTGCATCTTTTGTTATTTTAGATATTTTGATAAAAAGTTTATGAATATGTCAGCTTGAAAAAAAAGCATTTTAGCCAAAGTCTTTCAGTATGTGTAAACAGATTTACCAACAGGCAAAGATTGTGTCTGTATCATTAAATAGGTTGAAAAACTGCCGACTGTTTCAGATTTTGCAACAGATCAAGAGTTCATTCAGTGCAGCCAGATATAGGTCAAGAGTTCAATCAGTGCAGCCAGGCACAAGGCATGTGATCACCGCATGGGTGTCATGTGAACACCTCATGGGCAGCATGTGATCACCTCATGGGTAGCATGTGATCATCTCATGAGTATCATGTGATCACCTAATGGGTGTCATGCCCCTCAGGGCTGCATGTGGAGCCAATCTGTGAGCTTATGCAATGATGTGGCTACTATTACAGATTTGGCAACAGGCCAAAGGTCAGTCTGGATCTATTTATAGCTTTGGCAGACTGCCAACTGTATCAGATTAGGTAACTGGTCAAGAGTTCACTCAGTGCAGCCAGGTATAGGTCAGGAGTTCACTCAATGCAGTAGCTGCATTCTATTTATAGCATTGGCAGACTGCCAACTGTGTCAGATTATGCAATAGGTCAAGAGTTCACTCAGTGCAGCCAGGTACAGGTCAAAAGTTCACTCAGTCTAGCCAGGTGCAGGTTATGAGTTCACTCAGTGCAGTAGCCTGAGCTAGCAATTTGTCACAGTTAACTTGGGGCAACTGCCTTTCTCACCTAAGCCTGGTAAGCCCCATGCATCAGACTCAAGGTAAGTTTGATGTAGTGGCCTGATATTTTGGCCTGTCTGTGTGTCTTTGATGGCTTTCTCGTTCACAAGACAGGTGTCGCCACCTACAATTACTTTGGCACAATGTATGTGCCTCCATATTTCTACAGAGGAATTTGATATAATCAGCCTGAAATTGGGCATAGTTATACATATCGAATAGCTTTGTCATTTACAAGACTGGTGATGCCACCTACAATAATTTTTGCACAGTGTGTGTCCCTGCTTATTTCTCAGGAGGGGTTTGATATATCAGTCTGAAATTGGGCATATGTATATATCTCTGATAGCTTTGTTGTATACAAGACTGGTGGTGCCAACTACAATCATTTTTGTGTTGTGTGCACCCATGCCAGAATTTCAGCAGTGATGTTTTTGTAATTGTTTCTCATTCAAAATGTTTAGTACTTGCATTGTTCATACACATGAAAAGTGATGGGCCAGTACTGAAGCATTATACCTAGTGTATTTCCCAATGCACAGGTTCGCATTAGGCCTGTAGGCCTTGTTTTAGCTCAGCTTACTGAAAGTCATCTGAGCTTTAGTGATCACCCTTTGTTAGTCTGTCTGTCCATCTGTCTGTCCGTCTGTCCAGGCACAAAACGTAACCGCTGGACCTGGAATCTTCTTAACTTGACATCAAGGGAGGTCCATGAAAAATCTCCTTGGAAACTTGAAATTAGGTCTCTGTTACCGATATCTAAAGAGCTATGGGGCTCAGAAGTACCCCCCAGAATACTTAAAAAATTTGATACAAAAGCTCCAGTATCTGAACAACTAATGCATAGATCACAATGAATCTTTGCATGCATATTGATCATGGAATGTTTCCTCATTTCCTATAGACTGGTGATGCCACCTGCTTTTTTTTCAAATTTTTACACATTTTTTTTTTCAATTTTTGAGATTTTCAAAAAAATGGTTGTCTGTTAACAGGGCACAAATCTTATCCACTGGACCTAGAATCTTCTATCTTAACTTCAAGGGATGTCCATGAAAAATCTCCTGGTTATCCTGAAATTAGGTCTCTTTTACCCATATCATCCGAGCTATGAGGCATAGATGAACCCCCCAGAATAATTAAAAATTTGTTACAAAAGCTCCAGTATCTGAACAACTAATGCATAAATCAGCATGATTTTTTGCATGCATATTCATCATGGAGTGCTTTATCAGTTCCTGCAGACTGGTGGTGCCACCTTGATTTTTAGCTCAGCTGACTAAAAGTCATCTGAGCTATAGTCGTGGTCCATTGTCCGTTGTCTGTACGTCCGTCCGTCCGTAGATGTGGCACGTTTTGAAACCGTAAGACCTAGGAATCCAAAATTCGGCATAATGTTAAATGTCCCAAAAGATCTCCTACCAAGCCGAAAACTGGGTCTTTGCGACTTCGTTCCTTTGAGAAATTAAGGAAAAGCCTCAATTTTTTATTAAAAACCTATTTTTACACTTCAGGACTGCCTAATATTAAAACCACTCATCTGTTTTTCCTCATATTTACCATAAATATTCCTCTATATAGTTCTAGTTCCTATGTACATGCCAGAAATTATGTGTGTATTATATAACTTAAAAAAGTTATGGGCCCAAACATAATGCATTTTGTAAAAAATCAGGAAAGATATTTGATCACTTAACACAAAACATGTTAAAGCTATGGACTTTTTTCCAGTAATATAACTTTGATTAATCAAAATTAAATTGTATACCCAAAATTAGATCAAAATCTTTAAAATTTTTTAAAGTATTAACAAAAATAAAAAATTGGTACCTTAAATTTTGCCCAACTTTGACCATGGCACATTTTTTTCCTGTAAGTACTGTGGATTTAATTTTCACAGCATGTTTTTGTTAGAATTTTGTCTGTTAACACCAAAAATTTGAAACCAGTTGATCAAAAACTGTAGATTTTATTCAAGTTTTCAAGCACCATGTAACATATTGTTTACATAAAGCTAGTGTCATGCAATTTGCAAGAGCTCAGCTCCCCAGCTTCAGCTCTCAGTTCCTAAAATTTGGCATACAATTAGATGTCTCAAAAATAACCTACCATGCCAAGAATTTGGTCACTAGGACTTAATACCTTCATTTTTCCATTAAAAACCCATTGTTACACTTCGAAAGTGCCTGATATCAAAACCACTGATCTGCCTTTAATCATATATAATATGCATATATTTCTATACATTCTCGATGCACATGCCAGAAATGATGTAAGTATTGCGTATTTAAGTAATGGGCTCAAACATAATGCACTTTTTAAAAATCAAGAAATATATTTACTCCCTTAACAAGAGGATTGCTGAAGCTAGAGATTTTTTGTCGGGGATGTAACATTATTTAATCAAGATTCAATTGAATACCCAAAATTAGTTCTGAATTTTTCAAATTTTATAAGTTATTAGTATAAATATAAAATTAGTACCTTAAATTTTGCCAAACTTTGACCATGGCACGTTTGTTTCCTGTGAGCACTGTTGATATAATTTTCATATCATGCACACATAGATATTTAAGCTTTTTGGTTTAGAAAGCTGAAAGAAATAGGCCAAAAATTGTAGCTTTTATTAATGTTTTTATGAGACCATGTCAGACCTTGGCTCTCTCTAGCCCCTCTTGAGTCACCTGTATGTTGACCTTGTTGAACTTTCAGCAAATAATGCATGCTTGAGGGGAGGCATAAACTGGGGCAGCCAGGCAGCTTATGGCCAGCCACAGTTGATCCAGGTGTCCAACCCAACTCATCTAGTAGTTTTAACCAACAACATAACAATAAACCATAAATTAATAAATTTTCATTGGTTTGTAATAACAAATTAAAGAAAAATAGAAAAGGAATTTGTTAGTTGATAATAACAGGAAATTAACTTGCAGTTACTGATGATATAAGGATCTTGTATTGATGGATAGAATGTCACGTATTCCAAATAACACCATGCAGTCACCTATGGTATTTTTCAGTTCAATTTTAATGATAAAAAATAAATCATATTATTCATTACTAATCATTAGGGATCATATGAAGGAAATTAATGATAGACAAAGATGCAGTTGATAATATTAATCTAGATTCCTACTGTGTCTAGTGTGTACATTGATGTGAAATTAGTCCAAAATGAATATATTACATTTATTTTTTTTTAATATAAATAAAAGCCATAAAACCAGGTACTTATGATCATTATTTAAATGTGTGAATTTTGTATATTCTGGATTCTCAACATCATTGTTTGGTGAAAACTGAATAAATACCAGACATGGTGCGAATACTTTGCAACTGTATTTGAATACGAATATGAATATGTACTCAATTATAAAATTTCTTTCATAAGAATGGGAATTCAGGTAAAAATGAAAATATATGAATACCAGTGCAAATAATTTCAAAATGTATTTATGAATGCATTCATGAATATATTCTTTAATATTATTTAAATAATCATTTCAGTTATATTTTATTTTAAAAAATCATACAATTCTCTTATTATTTTTAATAAAAATTATATTTGGGACAATATTTGTAATTTTTTTAATAAATAGTTAAACTCTTATATTATATGTTCTGCTTATAAGTTATATGGCCAAGTTAAAATCTGTGTGACAACAGCACTCCATTTGTTAATAAAATAAATGAAATCAATCCTCTTCCCTGTCTCCAAAGGTACTATCAAAATCATACATAAGCTAAACAACAACAACTCATAATACAGCTTATTTTTTTACAACATAAAACCAGCATGTGCCTCAGTCTAAATCATATTTGTTTATCATATATAACAGCTGAGCGCCGTGACCCATAGGTCCCTTGTTTTTTTAATTTTTACACATTTTTTCATCAATTTTTGAGACCTTCAAAGATGTGGTTGTTTGTTAATAGGGCTCAAATCTTAACCATTGCACCTAGAACCTTCTAACTTGACAACCAGGGAGGTCCATGAAAATCTCCTAAGGAACCTTATATTAGGTCTCTGTTACCCATACCTTCCGAGCTAAGCTTCAGATGAATTGGGATACCAGCTACAAAATTTGGCTTTCAGGTGATAAAATTCCTTTTGTGAATGTCTTCTTAGTCAGCTGAGCATCATGACCCATGGGTGATTTGTTGTATGTAACATCTATTATTACATCATCACTGTTGTCTGCAATGTCCACTTTATAGGCTAGTGGTAAGATGTCACTACAGAACAAGAACTACAGACTAGTTTCTCATAAAAATCTTTAAATTGTTGACAGGAAAAATTACATGAGGTAGGTTATCACTTCGAAAAAATAGTGAATCCCACATTTTCCTCACTCTGCCCTTAAGCCAACAACTTTGGCGTTCTTTGACTTGCGAAAGAAAATTGGGGAATAAACAGGTGAACAGGGCTGGTGGAGTGGCTCCTGAAACATTATGTTAGATATGTCCTGCATGGTTCAGTGTTTCTGTTTATTGTTTATGACTGAAGAAAACTTTATCTCAGGAACAACAAAGGGGATTAGCTGTGGAGACGGAGAGAGCAGACTCGGCGAGACTGGACATATACAAAGGCCTGAAACAGTATGCTCGTGAGTATTCTGTGTGTTAAAATACATAAAAACACTCAGTAACACAAAGTATCTTCAGAAGCCAGTCCAGAGTTGGTGTTGTCAAAATATTGTTATTACATGGTTTTCAAGGGACTTGCATTTTTAGCTCAGCTGTCTATAAGTCAATTATAAAAGCCAGACTGAAAAAAAGGCTATTTGAACACATATCAGACACCATGTTTGCCTGTTATGACACTCATGCTAACCCTGGCCTCTTCTAGGCCCTGCCATATACAGATGCAATGAGACTGCCAGTAACATAAAAATTAGCCTATGTGGTCCTATACACCACCCAGTAATAAACATAGCCCCCTAACGATTTGTAAAATGTGTTAAATTTACAACAAAATCACCATGTCACTCTTCAAAGCTGGGCTATTTAAACAAAATGTTACATTTAATGTCTTTATACTCTCAGTCCTTCCAATCTGCTTGTCACTGAGTTGCTGTGTCCCCACTAAAACAATTGGATACATCTCTGGTAAAAAGGGCAGTATCTGACAGTAACTGTTCAATAATTAGGTTATAAGTTAAATTTTATCTCTTTTTATTTAAACCCTGCAACACACCATGGAAAATAAACAGGGGGCATTCAAAGAGACAATATTAGTAACAGGGGGCATTCAAAGAGACAATATTAGTAACAAATTTGGTGGAGTGACAAAGCTCAAATTTGGCAATGGACCTAGATATACACAGGACTCCACAAAAACACTACCCAAAGACAATTAATAATACATTCCTGAATTGTTGAGGTGTTCTTTCAGAAAACATACATAATTTAACAAATTTATTATATGAAATGTTCTGTAGCAGGCCTCAAATTTGGGACCGGCAACCGGCAAATGCCGGTTAAAATTGGCTGGCTGCCGTCAGCCACGATCCTGACCCGCAGCTTGCTGCCGGTCAAAAAAATTCCTCACTGCGTCCTTGTCTGTACACAATCTCAGCCACTCTAAATGCTTTTTAATTGAAAAAAAACTTAGTGTTACTGGTTCCCCGTTTACGAGGAAACTGGCCTGGGAAACCAGCAAATGAGCCCATAGTCTCTTACAGTGACACACGGTGGCGCTAAACTAGCCACCATTCGGATCTACTCGGGGAATATTCCGGGAACATTTCAGATAAAAAATGGCTACCCATCGGCCAATCAGAAAAATTATCTTTTATGCATGGCTGGCTGTTATCAGCCAATCATAGCTAAGCATAGCAGTTACTGCAGCGTGGGCTACACGTCTACATTATGTTACGCGTTATCCGATTGGTCCGCTGTATAAGGATATTGGTAATACAGTTTTGTGGGAAACTACATCGTATCCACGCTGTGTTCAGTTGTAAAAACCCGCATACTTCGTGTTTAACATATATAGTATATAAATAAATACTCGGAACACCATTAATACATCTGTTATAAGGTCTATCATCTTCCAACTTAGGCCTGCTATTAAATATGACCTGGTAAAAAAATTCCCATTTCCCAACCCCAGTCTGTGTCTTCATTTCAACCACCTTTGTCACGATGGCTGCATCAGACTTTATTCCAAATAAAATAATGCAAACAAATGAAAAAAAAATGAAAATTGCCTGTCAAATTTCTTTGTTGCCTGTCAAGTTCAAATTTGTTCAGTAGCTTGTTATTTCCAAAAATGAAATTCGAGGCCTGCTGTAGGCCATTTTTGACTGAAATACTGTGTTGGATTCCCTGTGTCAGTCTGGACGCTGGCAATATAATTTATAGTATTAAAAATTACTGTGAATACTGAGTTTGAGTTCAAAGAGAAAAAACTGTTAATCTTAAAACACAGCATGATCCCATTGTTTTTTGACATAATATTACATGATACATAATATTACATGCTGTCAATACTGACCACAAAAACTAAAATATACTGAATGCAATCTAAAATACTGTACAAATTTCATTCATTTGACAGTAAATTACACAATTGTTTAACATGCATACAGTCTCGCTTGCTCTCCTGCACACAAAGACCATCACACACAGGCCTGGTAACTGTGATTGTGAACTAGCGTGCACAGGAGGCAATATTAACAAGCCACAAACAAGGTTTGATATTAAAACTTATCAAATTACACCAAAAGTTTATCTAAAATGCCCCTGTCATTAGCTCAGCTGACAATAAGTCATCTGAGCTATAGTCATGGTCCTTTGTCCATCTTCAGGCCAGCCGGCTGGGCATTAACAGAGCACGTTTTGCAACAGTTGGACCTACGAATCTGAAATTCCGCATACAGTTAGATGTCCCAAAAATTTCCTCCCATGCCAAAATTGAGTCACTACAGCTACATCCCTTAGAGATATTAAGGAAAAACCTCAATTTTCCATTAAAACCCCATTGTCACACCTCAAAAATTGCATAATATAAAAACCACTGACCTGATATTAATCATTTTTAATATATTCCTTATGTATTTTCTATGTACTTACCAGAAATTAGTTCAATATTTTGTGAATTTTTGAAGTTATGGGCCAGAACATAATGCACTTTGTTAAAAATAAGTAAATATATTTACTCCCTCACCTTGAGAATCACTGAAGCTAGAGACTTTCTTTTTCAGGGATGTAACATTATTTAATCAAGATTCAATTGTATACCCAAAGTTAGATCTTAATTTTTCAAATTTTATAAGTTATTAGCATAAATATAAAATCAGTACCTTAAATTTTGCCCAGATTTGACCATGGCACATTTTTTTCTGTAACTTCTGTGTATTTAATTTTCACAGCATGTTTTCATAAGCATTTGAGCTGTAAACATCTGAAATTTGAAACTATTTGATCGAAAACTGTAGATTTTATTCAAGTTTTCAAGCACCATGTCAAATATTGTTTCCATCAAGCTAGTGTTATGCAGTTTACTATAGCTCAGCTCCCCAGCTTAATGGGCCAGCTCTCAGCTCCCAAGATTCAATTGTATATCCAAAATTATGTCTGAATTTGTCAATTTTTTTAAAGTTTTTAGCTTAAATAAAAAACCAATACCTTAAACTTTGTCAAACTTTGGCCGGGGCTTGTTGATTCCCTGTAAGCATTGTTGATTTGATTTTCACAGCATGTATATGTCAAGACCCAGATCCTGATCTGAACCAATTGGCAATATACAAAAGGATTTAATCTGCAAAAGTCTTGTCTATATTGGACTCTGGTATTGTTTCAGATGACCCTGATGCAGTGTATGTCCTACTCACAGACAAGAAAGGAGGAAGTATGTTATCTTTATATTTTTCTATATTGTGACCCTCTATTCTCCGAGCTACGGGGAATAATTAAAATAGAATAGAATAATTAAAAAATTTGATACAAAAGCTCCAATATCTGAAAAACTAATGCATTGATTACCATGATTCTTTGCATACATATTAATAAAATAGTGTTTCATCATTTCCTGAAGACTTGTGGCACCAACTGTATTTTTGCGCATTCTTTTAGCTCAGCTGAGTAAAAGTCATCTAAGCTATAGTCCTGGTCCTTTGTCCGTTGTCCATCCCTCCCTCCATCTGTCTGTCCATCGTCCGTCCATTAGACTGGCACGTTTTGAAACCGTAAGACCTATGAATCCAAAATTTGGCATACTGTTAGATGTCCGCAAAAATCTCCTACCATACCGAAAATTAGGTCAATATGACTACATTCCTTTGAAATATTTAATAAAAACCTCAAATTTCCATTAAAACCTATTGTCACACTTCAAAGTAATCTCCTATATATTTCATATAAACATGCTAGAAATTAAGTCTGTTAAGTATAATTCTTTAAGTTATGGGCCTGAACATAATGGGCTTTGTAAAAAATCAGGAAAAATATTTACTCACTTAACATGAAAAATTTTGATACTAGAGACTATTTTCCCAAGTATATAAATTTGTTTAATTAAGATTCAATTGTTTACTCAAACTTAGATCTGAATTTTGTAATTTTTTTAAGTTATTAGCATAAAAATAAAATCAGTACCTTAAAACTTGCCCAACTTTTACCATGGCATGTTTTTTTCCTGTAAGTACTATTGATTTAATTTTACCAGCATGTAAACAGTATTCAGGTTAATTTGTTTAAGCTGAAAATTGAAAGTAAAAGCTTGAAAATTAGGCAAACCCAACCCACCAAGTGTTATGCAGTAATTGTTATTGTTTTCACTATATATCCTTAATTGTAATGCTGTTTCCACTCCAATATGCAAAAACTTTCCTTAAAAAAAGTAATTTTAAAGTAGAATCCAGAAGATGCCATGTTGTGTTAATGTAGCATTTTGAGGTTAATTTGTGTTATGGCCCAGTAATAGGATTGATTTCCCTCCCAGGACCTGCTGGAGGTTTGTTTGTGTTATGACCCAGTAATAGGGTTGATTACCCTCCCAGGACCCACTGGAGGTTTGTTCGTGTTATGACCCGGTAATAGGGTTGATTACTCTCCCAGGACCCACTGGAGGTTTGTTTGTGTTATGATCAAGTAATAGGGTTGATAACCCTCCAAGGACCCACTGGAGGTTTGTTTGTGTAATGACCCAGTAATAGGATTGATTACCCTCCCAGGACCCACTGGAGGTTTGTTTGTGTTATGATCAAGTAATAGGGTTGATTACCCTCCCAGGACCCACTGGAGGTTTGTTTGTGTTATGATCAAGTAATAGGGTTGATTACCCTCCCAGGACCTGCTGGAGGTTTGTTTGTGTTATGACCCAGAAATAGGGTTGATTACCCTCCCAGGACCTGCTTTAGGTTTGTTTGTGTTATGACCCAGTAATAGGGTTGATAACCCTCCAAGGACCCACTGGAGGTTTGTTTGTGTTATGATCAAGTAATAGGGTTGATAACCCTCCAAGGACCTGCTGGAGGTTTGTTTGTGTTATGACCCAGCAATAGGGTTGATTACCCTCCCAGGACCCACTGGAGGTTTGTTTGTGTTATGATCAAGTAATAGGGTTGATTACCCTCCCAGGACCCACTGGAGGTTTGTTTGTCTTATGATCAAGTAATAGGGTTGATTACCCTCCAAGGACCCACTGGAGGTTTGTTTGTGTTATGATCAAGTAATAGGGTTGATTACCCTCCCAGGACCCACTGGAGGTTTGTTTGTGTTATGATCAAGTAATAGGGTTGATTACCCTCCCAGGACCCACTGGAGGTTTGTTTGTGTTATGATCAAGTAATAGGGTTGATTACCCTCCCAGGACCTGCTGGAGGTTTGTTTATGTTATGACCCAGTAATAGGGTTGATTACCCTCCCAGGACCTGCTGGAGGTTTGTTTGTGTTATGACCCAGTAATAGGGTTGATTACCCTCCCAGGACCTGCTGGAGGTTTGTTTGTGTTATGACCCAGTAATAGGATTGATTTCCCTCCCAGGACCCACTGGAGGTTTGTTTGTGTTATGACCCAGTAATAGGGTTGATTACCCTCCCAGGACCCACTGGAGCTTTGTTTGTGTTATGACCCGGTAATAGGGTTGATTACTCTCCCAGGACCTGCTGGAGTTTCGTTTGTGTTATGACCAAGTAATAGGGTTGATTACCCTCCCAGGACCTGCTGGAGGTTTGTTTGTGTTATGACCCAGCAATAGGGTTGATTACCCTCCCAGGACCCACTGGAGGTTTGTTTGTGTTATGATCAAGTAATAGGGTTGATAACCCTCCAAGGACCCACTGGAGGTTTGTTTGTGTAATGACCCAGTAATAGGATTGCTTACCCTCCCAGGACCTGCTGGAGGTTTGTTTGTGTTATGACCCAGTAATAGGGTTGATTACCCTCCCAGGACCCACTGGAGGTTTGTGTAATGATCAAGTAATAGGGTTGATTACCAACCTAGGACCCACTGGAGGTTTGTTTGTGTTATGATCAAGTAATAGGGTTGATTACCCTCCCAGGACCCACTGGAGGTTTGTTTGTGTTATGATCAAGTAAAAGGGGTTGATTACCCTCCCAGGACCCACTGGAGGTTTGTTTGTGTTATGATCAAGTAATAGGGTTGATTACCCTCCAAGGACCCACTGGAGGTTTGTTTGTGTTATGATCAAGTAATAGGGTTGATTACCCTCCCAGGACCTGCTGGAGGTTTGTTTGTGTTATGACCCAGCAATAGGGTTGATTACCCTCCCAGGACCTGCTGGAGGTTTGTTTGTGTCATGACCCAGTAATAGGGTCGATAACCCTCCAAGGACCCACTGGAGGTTTGTTTGTGTTATGATCAAGTAATAGGGTTGATTACCCTCCCAGGACCCACTGGAGGTTTGTTTGTGTTATGATCAAGTAATAGGGTTGATTACCCTCCCAGGACCTGCTGGAGGTTTGTTTGTGTTATGACCCAGCAATAGGGTTGATTACCCTCCCAGGACCTGCTGGAGGTTTGTTTGTGTTATGACCCAGTAATAGGGTTGATTACCCTCCCAGGACCTGCTGGAGGTTTGTTTGTGTTATGATCAAGTAATAGGGTTGATTACCCTCCCAGGACCCACAGGAGGTTTGTTTGTGTTATGATCAAGTAATAGGGTTGATTACCCTCCCAGGACCTGCTGACTGTTTGTTTGTGTTATGACCCATTAATAGGATTGATTACCCTCCCAGGACCTGCTGGAGGTTTGTTTGTGTTATGACCCAGTAATAGGGTTGATTACCCTCCCAGGACCCACTGGAGGTTTGTGTTATGATCAAGTAATAGGGTTGATTACCCTCCCAGGACCTGCTGGAGGTTTGTTTGTGTTATGACCCAGCAATTGGGTTGATTACCCTCTCAGGACCCACTGGAGGTTTGTTTGTGTTATGATCAAGTAATAGGGTTGATAACCCTCCAAGGACCCACTGGAGGTTTGTTTGTGTTATGGTCAAGTAATAGGGTTGATTACCCTCCCAGGACCCACTGGAGGTTTGTTTGTGTTATGATCAAGTAATAGGGTTGATTACCCTCCCAGGACCTGCTGGAGGTTTGTTTGTGTTATGACCCAGCAATAGGGTTGATTACCCTCCCAGGACCCACTGGAGGTTTGTTTGTGTTATGATCAAGTAATAGGGTTGATTACCCTCCCAGGACCCACTGGAGGTTTGTTTGTGTTATGGTCAAGTAACAGGGTTGATAACCCTCCAAGGACCCACTGGAGGTTTGTTTGTGTTATGGTCAAGTAATAGGGTTGATTACCCTCCCAGGACCCACTGGAGGTTTGTTTGTGTTATGGTCAAGTAATAGGGTTGATAACCCTCCAAGGACCCACTGGAGGTTTGTTTGTGTTATGATCAAGTAATAGGGTTGATAACCCTCCAAGGACCCACTGGAGGTTTGTTTGTGTTATGGTCAAGTAATAGGGTTGATAACCCTCCAAGCACCCACTGGAGGTTTTTTTGTGTTATGGTCAAGTAATAGGGTTGATTACCCTCCCAGGACCCACTGGAGGTTTGTTTGTGTTATGACCCAGCAATAGGGTTGATTACCCTCCCAGGACCTGCTGGAGGTTTGTTTGTGTTATGATCAAGTAATAGGGTTGATTACCCTCCCAGGACCCACTGGAGGTTTGTTTGTGTTATGATCAAGTAATAGGGTTGATTACCCTCCCAGGACCCACTGGAGGTTTGTTTGTGTTATGACCCAGCAATAGGGTTGATAACCCTCCAAGGACCCACTGGATGTTTGTTTGTGTTATGGTCAAGTAATAGGGTTGATAACCCTCCAAGGACCCACTGGAGGTTTGTTTGTGTTATGGTCAAGTAATAGGGTTGATTAACCTCCAAGGACCCACTGGAGGTTTGTTTGTGTTATGGTCAAGTAATAGGGTTGATTACCCTCCCAGGACCCACTGGAGGTTTGTTTGTGTTATGATCAAGTAATAGGGTTGATTACCCTCCCAGGACCCACTGGAGGTTTTTTTGTGTTATGACCCAGCAATAGGGTTGATAACCCTCCAAGGACCCACTGGAGGTTTGTTTGTGTTATGGTCAAGTAATAGGGTTGATAACCCTCCAATGACCCACTGGAGGTTTGTTTGTGTTATGGTCAAGTAATAGGGTTGATTACCCTCCCAGGACTCACTGGAGGTTTGTTTGTGTTATGATCAAGTAATAGGGTTGATTACCCTCCCAGGACCCACTGGAGGTTTGTTTGTGTTATGATCAAGTAATAGGGTTGATTACCCTCCCAGGACCCACTGAAGGTTTGTGTTGTGATCAAGTAATAGGGTTGATTACCCTGCCAGGACCCACTGGAGGTTTGTTTGTGTTATGATCAAGTAATAGGGTTGATTACCCTCCCAGGACCCACTGGAGGTTTGTTTGTGTTATGATCAAGTAATAGGGTTGATTACCCTCCCAGGACCCACTGGAGGTTTGTTTGTGTTATGATCAAGTAATAGGGTTGATAACCCTCCAAGGACCCACTGGAGGATTGTTTGTGTTATGATCAAGTAATAGGGTTGATTACCCTCCAAGGACCCACTGGAGGTTTGTGTTATAATCAAGTTATAGGGTTGATTACCCTCCCAGGACCCACTGGAGGTTTGTTTGTGTTATGATCAAGTAATAGGGTTGATTACCCTCCCAGGACCCACTGGAGGTTTGTATGTGTTATGATCAAGTAATAGGGTTGATTACCCTCCCAGGACCCACTGGAGGTTTGTGTTATGATCAAGTAATAGGGTTGATTACCCTCCCAGGACCCACTGGAGGTTTGTTTGTGTTATGATCAAGTAATAGGGTTGATTACCCTCCCAGGACCCACTGGAGGTTTGTGTTATGATCAAGTAATAGGGTTGATTACCCTCCCAGGACCCACTGGAGGTTTGTTTGTGTTATGATCAAGTAATAGGGTTGATTACCCTCCCAGGACCCACTGGAGGTTTGTGTTATGATCAAGTAATAGGGTTGATTACCCTGCCAGGACCCACTGGAGGTTTGTTTGTGTTATGATCAAGTAATAGGGTTGATAACCCTCCAAGGACCCACTGGAGGTTTGTTTGTGTTATGATCAAGTAATAGGGTTGATAACCCTCCAAAGACCCACTGGAGGTTTGTTTGTGTTATGACCCAGCAATAGGGTTGATTACCCTCCAAGGACCTGCTGGAGGTTTGTTTGTGTTATGATCAAGTAATAGGGTTGATAACCCTCCCAGGACCCACTGGAGGTTTGTTTGTGTTATGATCAAGTAATAGGGTTGATTACCCTCCCAGGACCTGCTAGAGTTTTGTTTGTGTTATGACCCAGTAATAGGGTTGATTACCCTCAAAGGACCTGCTGGAGGTTTGTTTGTGTTATGATCAAGTAATAGGGTTGATTACCCTCCCAGGACCCACTGGAGGTTTGTTTGTGTTATGATCAAGTAATAGGGTTGATAACCCTCCAAGGACCCACTGGAGGTTTGTTTGTGTTATGACCCAGCAATAGGGTTGATTACCCTCCAAGGACCTGCTGGAGGGTTGTTTGTGTTATGATCAAGTAATAGGGTTGATAACCCTCCCAGGACCCACTGGAGGTTTGTTTGTGTTATGATCAAGTAATAGGGTTGATTACCCTCCCAGGACCTGCTGGAGGTTTGTTTGCGTTATGACCCAGTAGTAGGGTTGATTACCCTCCCAGGACCCACTGGAGGTTTGTTTGTGTTATGACCCGGTAATAGGGTTGATTACTCTCCCAGGACCTGCTGGAGTTTCGTTTGTGTTATGACCAAGTAATAGGGTTGATTACCCTCCCAGGACCTGCTGGAGGTTTGTTTGTGTTATGACCCAGCAATAGGGTTGATTACCCTCCCAGGACCCACTGGAGGTTTGTTTGTGTTATGATCAAGTAATAGGGTTGATTACCCTCCCAGGACCTGCTGGAGGTTTGTTTATGTTATGACCCAGTAATAGGGTTGATTACCCTCCCAGGACCTGCTGGAGGTTTGTTTGTGTTATGACCCAGTAATAGGGTTGATTACCCTCCCAGGACCTGCTGGAGGTTTGTTTGTGTTATGACCCAGTAATAGGATTGATTTCCCTCCCAGGACCCACTGGAGGTTTGTTTGTGTTATGACCCAGTAATAGGGTTGATTACCCTCCCAGGACCCACTGGAGCTTTGTTTGTGTTATGACCCGGTAATAGGGTTGATTACTCTCCCAGGACCTGCTGGAGTTTCGTTTGTGTTATGACCAAGTAATAGGGTTGATTACCCTCCCAGGACCTGCTGGAGGTTTGTTTGTGTTATGACCCAGCAATAGGGTTGATTACCCTCCCAGGACCCACTGGAGGTTTGTTTGTGTTATGATCAAGTAATAGGGTTGATAACCCTCCAAGGACCCACTGGAGGTTTGTTTGTGTAATGACCCAGTAATAGGATTGCTTACCCTCCCAGGACCTGCTGGAGGTTTGTTTGTGTTATGACCCAGTAATAGGGTTGATTACCCTCCCAGGACCCACTGGAAGTTTGTGTAATGATCAAGTAATAGGGTTGATTACCAACCTAGGACCCACTGGAGGTTTGTTTGTGTTATGATCAAGTAATAGGGTTGATTACCCTCCCAGGACCCACTGGAGGTTTGTTTGTGTTATGATCAAGTAAAAGGGGTTGATTACCCTCCCAGGACCCACTGGAGGTTTGTTTGTGTTATGATCAAGTAATAGGGTTGATTACCCTCCCAGGACCCACTGGAGGTTTGTTTGTGTTATGATCAAGTAATAGGGTTGATTACCCTCCCAGATCCTGCTGGAGGTTTGTTTGTGTTATGACCCAGCAATAGGGTTGATTACCCTCCCAGGACCTGCTGGAGGTTTGTTTGTGTCATGACCCAGTAATAGGGTCGATAACCCTCCAAGGACCCACTGGAGGTTTGTTTGTGTTATGATCAAGTAATAGGGTTGATTACCCTCCCAGGACCCACTGGAGGTTTGTTTGTGTTATGATCAAGTAATAGGGTTGATTACCCTCCCAGGACCTGCTGGAGGTTTGTTTGTGTTATGACCCAGCAATAGGGTTGATTACCCTCCCAGGACCTGCTGGAGGTTTGTTTGTGTTATGACCCAGTAATAGGGTTGATTACCCTCCCAGGACCCACTGGAGGTTTGTTTGTGTTATGATCAAGTAATAGGGTTGATTACCCTCCAAGGACCCACTGGAGGATTGTTTGTGTTATGACCCAGTAATAGGGTCGATAACCCTCCAAGGACCCACTGGAGGTTTGTTTGTGTTATGATCAAGTAATAGGATTGATTACCCTCCAAGGACCCACTGGAGGATTGTTTGTGTTATGACCCAGTAATAGGGTCGATAACCCTCCAAGGACCCACTGGAGGTTTGTTTGTGTTATGACCCAGTAATAGGGTCGATAACCCTCCAAGGACCCACTGGAGGTTTGTTTGTGTTATGATCAAGTAATAGGGTTGATTACCCTCCCAGGACCCACTGGAGGATTGTTTGTGTTATGGTCAAGTAATAGGGTTGATTACCCTCCCAGGACCCACTGGAGGATTGTTTGTGTTATGACCCAGTAATAGGGTCGATAACCCTCCAAGGACCCACTGGAGGTTTGTTTGTGTTATGACCCAGTAATAGGGTCGATAACCCTCCAAGGACCCACTGGAGGTTTGTTTGTGTTATGATCAAGTAATAGGGTTGATTACCCTCCAAGGACCCACTGGAGGATTGTTTGTGTTATGATCAAGTAATAGGGTTGATTACCCTCCAAGGACCCACTGGAGGATTGTTTGTGTTATGACCCAGTAATAGGGTCGATAACCCTCCAAGGACCCACTGGAGGTTTGTTTGTGTTATGACCCAGTAATAGGGTCGATAACCCTCGAAGGACCCACTGGAGGTTTGTTTGTGTTATGATCAAGTAATAGGGTTGATAACCCTCCAAGGACCCACTGGAGGTTTGTTTGTGTTATGGTCAAGTAATAGGGTTGATAACCCTCCAAGGACCCACTGGAGGTTTGTTTGTGTTATGGTCAAGTAATAGGGTTGATAACCCTCCAAGGACCCACTGGAGGTTTGTTTGTGTTATGGTCAAGTAATAGGGTTGATTACCCTCCAAGCACCCACTGGAGGTTTTTTTGTGTTATGGTCAAGTAATAGGGTTGATTACCCTCCCAGGACCCACTGGAGGTTTGTTTGTGTTATGACCCAGCAATAGGGTTGATTACCCTCCCAGGACCTGCTGGAGGTTTGTTTGTGTTATGATCAAGTAATAGGGTTGATTACCCTCCCAGGACCCACTGGAGGTTTGTTTGTGTTATGATCAAGTAATAGGGTTTATTACCCTCCCAGGACCCACTGGAGGTTTGTTTGTGTTATGACCCAGCAATAGGGTTGATAACCCTCCAAGGACCCACTGGATGTTTGTTTGTGTTATGGTCAAGTAATAAGGTTGATAACCCTCCAAGGACCCACTGGAGGTTTGTTTGTGTTATGGTCAAGTAATAGGGTTGATTAACCTCCAAGGACCCACTGGAGGTTTGTTTGTGTTATGGTCAAGTAATAGGGTTGATTACCCTCCCAGGACCCACTGGAGGTTTGTTTGTGTTATGATCAAGTAATAGGGTTGATTACCCTCCCAGGACCCACTGGAGGTTTTTTTGTGTTATGACCCAGCAATAGGGTTGATAACCCTCCCAGGACCCACTGGAGGTTTGTTTGTGTTATGGTCAAGTAATAGGGTTGATAACCCTCCAATGACCCACTGGAGGTTTGTTTGTGTTATGGTCAAGTAATAGGGTTGATTACCCTCCCAGGACTCACTGGAGGTTTGTTTGTGTTATGATCAAGTAATAGGGTTGATTACCCTCCCAGGACCCACTGGAGGTTTGTTTGTGTTATGATCAAGTAATAGGGTTGATTACCCTCCCAGGACCCACTGAAGGTTTGTGTTGTGATCAAGTAATAGGGTTGATTACCCTGCCAGGACCCACTGGAGGTTTGTTTGTGTTATGATCAAGTAATAGGGTTGATTACCCTCCCAGGACCCACTGGAGGTTTGTTTGTGTTATGATCAAATAATAGGGTTGATTACCCTCCCAGGACCCACTGGAGGTTTGTTTGTGTTATGATCAAGTAATAGGGTTGATAACCCTCCAAGGACCCACTGGAGGATTGTTTGTGTTATGATCAAGTAATAGGGTTGATTACCCTCCAAGGACCCACTGGAGGTTTGTGTTATAATCAAGTTATAGGGTTGATTACCCTCCCAGGACCCACTGGAGGTTTGTTTGTGTTATGATCAAGTAATAGGGTTGATTACCCTCCCAGGACCCGCTGGAGGTTTGTTTGTGTTATGATCAAGTAATAGGGTTGATTACCCTCCCAGGACCCACTGGAGGTTTGTGTTATGATCAAGTAATAGGGTTGATTACCCTCCCAGGACCCACTGGAGGTTTGTTTGTGTTATGATCAAGTAATAGGGTTGATTACCCTCCCAGGACCCACTGGAGGTTTGTGTTATGATCAAGTAATAGGGTTGATTACCCTCCCAGGACCCACTGGAGGTTTGTTTGTGTTATGATCAAGGTATAGGGTTGATTACCCTCCCAGGACCCACTGGAGGTTTGTGTTATGATCAAGTAATAGGGTTGATTACCCTCCCAGGACCCACTGGAGGTTTGTTTGTGTTATGATCAAGTAATAGGGTTGATAACCCTCCAAGGACCCACTGGAGGTTTGTTTGTGTTATGATCAAGTAATAGGGTTGATAACCCTCCAAAGACCCACTGGAGGTTTGTTTGTGTTATGACCCAGCAATAGGGTTGATTACCCTCCCAGGACCTGCTGGAGGTTTGTTTGTGTTATGATCAAGTAATAGGGTTGATAACCCTCCCAGGACCCACTGGAGGTTTGTTTGTGTTATGATCAAGTAATAGGGTTGATTACCCTCCCAGGACCTGCTAGAGTTTTGTTTGTGTTATGACCCAGTAATAGGGTTGATTACCCTCAAAGGACTTGCTGGAGGTTTGTTTGTGTTATGATCAAGTAATAGGGTTGATTACCCTCCCAGGACCCACTGGAGGTTTGTTTGTGTTATGATCAAGTAATAGGGTTGATAACCCTCCAAGGACCCACTGGAGGTTTGTTTGTGTTATGACCCAGCAATAGGGTTGATTACCCTCCAAGGACCTGCTGGAGGGTTGTTTGTGTTATGATCAAGTAATAGGGTTGATAACCCTCCCAGGACCCACTGGAGGTTTGTTTGTGTTATGATCAAGTAATAGGGTTGATTACCCTCCCAGGACCTGCTGGAGGTTTGTTTGCGTTATGACCCAGTAGTAGGGTTGATTACCCTCCCAGGACCCACTGGAGGTTTGTTTGTGTTATGACCCGGTAATAGGGTTGATTACTCTCCCAGGACCTGCTGGAGTTTCGTTTGTGTTATGACCAAGTAATAGGGTTGATTACCCTCCCAGGAACTGCTGGAGGTTTGTTTGTGTTATGACCCAGCAATAGGGTTGATTACCCTCCCAGGACCCACTGGAGGTTTGTTTGTGTTATGATCAAGTAATAGGGTTGATTACCCTCCCAGGACCCACTGGAGGTTTGTTTGTGTTATGATCAAGTAATAGGGTTGATAACCCTCCAAGGACCCACTGGAGGTTTGTTTGTGTAATGACCCAGTAATAGGATTGCTTACCCTCCCAGGACCTGCTGGAGGTTTGTTTGTGTTATGACCCAGTAATAGGGTTGATTACCCTCCCAGGACCCACTGGAGGTTTGTGTAATGATCAAGTAATAGGGTTGATTACCCTCCCAGGACCCACTGGAGGTTTGTTTGTGTTATGATCAAGTAATAGGGTTGATTACCCTCCCAGGACCCACTGGAGGATTGTTTGTGTTATGACCCAGTAATAGGGTTGATTACCCTCCCAGGACCCACTGGAGGTTTGTGTAATGATCAAGTAATAGGGTTGATTACCCTCCCAGGACCCACTGGAGGTTTGTTTGTGTTATGATCAAGTAATAGGGTTGATTACCCTCCCAGGACCTGCTGGAGGTTTGTTTGCGTTATGACCCAGTAGTAGGGTTGATTACCCTCCCAGGACCCACTGGAGGTTTGTTTGTGTTATGACCCGGTAATAGGGTTGATTACTCTCCCAGGACCTGCTGGAGTTTCGTTTGTGTTATGACCAAGTAATAGGGTTGATTACCCTCCCAGGACCTGCTGGAGGTTTGTTTGTGTTATGACCCAGCAATAGGGTTGATTACCCTCCCAGGACCCACTGGAGGTTTGTTTGTGTTATGATCAAGTAATAGGGTTGATTACCCTCCCAGTACCCACTGGAGGTTTGTTTGTGTTATGATCAAGTAATAGGGTTGATAACCCTCCAAGGACCCACTGGAGGTTTGTTTGTGTAATGACCCAGTAATAGGATTGCTTACCCTCCCAGGACCTGCTGGAGGTTTGTTTGTGTTATGACCCAGTAATAGGGTTGATTACCCTCCCAGGACCCACTGGAGGTTTGTGTAATGATCAAGTAATAGGGTTGATTACCCTCCCAGGACCCACTGGAAGTTTGTTTGTGTTATGATCAAGTAATAGGGTTGATTACCCTCCCAGGACCCACTGGAGGTTTGTTTGTGTTATGATCAAGTAATAGGGTTGATTACCCTCCCAGGACCCACTGGAGGTTTGTTTGTGTTATGATCAAGTAATAGGGTTGATTACCCTCCCAGGACCCACTGGAGGTTTGTTTGTGTTATGATCAAGTAATAGGGTTGATAACCCTCCAAGGACCCACTGGAGGTTTGTTTGTGTAATGACCCAGTAATAGGATTGCTTACCCTCCCAGGACCTGCTGGAGGTTTGTTTGTGTTATGACCCAGTAATAGGGTTGATTACCCTCCCAGGACCCACTGGAGGTTTGTGTAATGATCAAGTAATAGGGTTGATTACCCTCCCAGGACCCACTGGAGGTTTGTTTGTGTTATGATCAAGTAATAGGGTTGATTACCCTCCCAGGACCCACTGGAGGTTTGTTTGTGTTATGATCAAGTAATAGGGTTGATTACCCTCCCAGGACCCACTGGAGGTTTGTTTGTGTTATGATCAAGTAATAGGGTTGATTACCCTCCCAGGACCCACTGGAGGATTGTTTGTGTTATGGTCAAGTAATAGGGTTGATTACCCTCCCAGGACCTGCTGAAGGTTTGTTTGTGTTTTGACCCAGCAATAGGGTTGATTACCCTCCAAGGACCTGCTGGAGGTTTGTTTGTGTTATGACCCAGTAATAGGGTCGATAACCCTCCAAGGACCCACTGGAGGTTTGTTTGTGTTATGATCAAGTAATAGGGTTGATAACCCTCCAAGGACCCACTGGAGGTTTGTTTGTGTTATGATCAAGTAATAGGGTTGATTACCCTCCCAGGACCCACTGGAGGATTGTTTGTGTTATGACCCAGTAATAGGGTCGATAACCCTCCAAGGACCCACTGGAGGTTTGTTTGTGTTATGACCCAGTAATAGGGTCGATAACCCTCCAAGGACCCACTGGAGGTTTGTTTGTGTTATGATCAAGTAATAGGGTTGATTACCCTCCAAGGACCCACTGGAGGATTGTTTGTGTTATGATCAAGTAATAGGGTTGATTACCCTCCAAGGACCCACTGGAGGATTGTTTGTGTTATGACCCAGTAATAGGGTCGATAACCCTCCAAGGACCCACTGGAGGTTTGTTTGTGTTATGACCCAGTAATAGGGTCGATAACCCTCCCAGGACCTGCTGGAGGTTTGTTTGTGTTATGATCAAGTAATAGGGTTGATTACCCTCCAAGGACCCACTGGAGGTTTGTTTGTGTTATGATCAAGTAATAGGGTTGATTACCCTCCCAGGACCCACTGGAGGTTTGTTTGTGTTATGATCAAGCAATAGGGTTGATTACCCTCCCAGGACCTGCTGGAGGTTTGTTTGTGTTATGACCCAGCAATAGGGTTGATTACCCTCCCAGGACCTGCTGGAGGTTTGTTTGTGTTATGACCCAGTAATAGGGTCGATAACCCTCCAAGGACCCACTGGAGGTTTGTTTGTGTTATGATCAAGTAATAGGGTTGATTACCCTCCCAGGACCCACTGGAGGTTTGTTTGTGTTATGATCAAGTAATAGGGTTGATTACCCTCCCAGGACCTGCTGGAGGTTTGTTTGTGTTATGACCCAGCAATAGGGTTGATTACCCTCCCAGGACCTGCTGGAGGTTTGTTTGTGTTATGACCCAGTAATAGGGTTGATTACCCTCCCAGGACCTGCTGGAGGTTTGTTTGTGTTATGACCCAGCAATAGGGTTGATTACCCTCCCAGGACCTGCTGGAGGTTTGTTTGTGTTATGACCCAGTAATAGGGTCGATAACCCTCCAAGGACCCACTGGAGGTTTGTTTGTGTTATGACCCAGTAATAGGGTCGATAACCCTCCCAGGACCTGCTGGAGGTTTGTTTGTGTTATGATCAAGTAATAGGGTTGATTACCCTCCAAGGACCCACTGGAGGTTTGTTTGTGTTATGATCAAGTAATAGGGTTGATTACCCTCCCAGGACCCACTGGAGGTTTGTTTGTGTTATGATCAAGCAATAGGGTTGATTACCCTCCCAGGACCTGCTGGAGGTTTGTTTGTGTTATGACCCAGCAATAGGGTTGATTACCCTCCCAGGACCTGCTGGAGGTTTGTTTGTGTTATGACCCAGTAATAGGGTCGATAACCCTCCAAGGACCCACTGGAGGTTTGTTTGTGTTATGATCAAGTAATAGGGTTGATTACCCTCCCAGGACCCACTGGAGGTTTGTTTGTGTTATGATCAAGTAATAGGGTTGATTACCCTCCCAGGACCTGCTGGAGGTTTGTTTGTGTTATGACCCAGCAATAGGGTTGATTACCCTCCCAGGACCTGCTGGAGGTTTGTTTGTGTTATGACCCAGTAATAGGGTTGATTACCCTCCCAGGACCTGCTGGAGGTTTGTTTGTGTTATGACCCAGCAATAGGGTTGATTACCCTCCCAGGACCTGCTGGAGGTTTGTTTGTGTTATGACCCAGTAATAGGGTCGATAACCCTCCAAGGACCCACTGGAGGTTTGTTTGTGTTATGATCAAGTAATAGGGTTGATTACCCTCCAAGGACCCACTGGAGGTTTGTTTGTGTTATGATCAAGTAATAGGGTTGATTACCCTCCCAGGACCCACTGGAGGTTTGTTTGTGTTATGATCAAGCAATAGGGTTGATTACCCTCCCAGGACCTGCTGGAGGTTTGTTTGTGTTATGACCCAGCAATAGGGTTGATTACCCTCCCAGGACCTGCTGGAGGTTTGTTTGTGTTATGACCCAGTAATAGGGTCGATAACCCTCCAAGGACCCACTGGAGGTTTGTTTGTGTTATGATCAAGTAATAGGGTTGATTACCCTCCCAGGACCCACTGGAGGTTTGTTTGTGTTATGATCAAGTAATAGGGTTGATTACCCTCCCAGGACCTGCTGGAGGTTTGTTTGTGTTATGACCCAGCAATAGGGTTGATTACCCTCCCAGGACCTGCTGGAGGTTTGTTTGTGTTATGACCCAGTAATAGGGTTGATTACCCTCCCAGGACCTGCTGGAGGTTTGTTTGTGTTATGACCCAGCAATAGGGTTGATTACCCTCCCAGGACCTGCTGGAGGTTTGTTTGTGTTATGACCCAGTAATAGGGTCGATAACCCTCCAAGGACCCACTGGAGGTTTGTTTGTGTTATGATCAAGTAATAGGGTTGATTACCCTCCCAGGACCCACTGGAGGTTTGTTTGTGTTATGATCAAGTAATAGGGTTGATTACCCTCCCAGGACCTGCTGGAGGTTTGTTTGTGTTATGACCCAGTAATAGGGTTGATTACCCTCCCAGGACCTGCTGGAGGTTTGTTTGTGTTATGACCCAGCAGTAGGGTTGATTACCCTCCCAGGACCCGCTGGAGGTTTGTTTGTGTTATGACCCAGTAATAGGGTCGATAACCCTCCAAGGACCCACTGGAGGTTTGTTTGTGTTATGATCAAGTAATAGGGTTGATTACCCTCCCAGGACCCACTGGAGGTTTGTTTGTGTTATGACCCAGCAATAGGGTTGATTACCCTCCCAGGACCTGCTGGAGGTTTGTTTGTGTTATGACCCAGTAATAGGGTCCATAACCCTCCAAGGACCCACTGGAGGTTTGTTTGTGTTATGATCAAGTAATAGGGTTGATTACCCTCCCAGGACCCACTGGAGGTTTGTTTGTGTTATGGTCAAGTAATAGGGTTGATTACCCTCCAAGGACCCACTGGAGGTTTGTTTGTGTTATGATCAAGTAATAGGGTTGATTACCCTCCCAGGACCTGCTGGAGGTTTGTTTGTGTTATGACCCAGCAATAGGGTTGATTACCCTCCCAGGACCCACTGGAGGTTTGTTTGTGTTATGATCAAGTAATAGGGTTGATAACCCTCCAAGGACCCACTGGAGGTTTGTTTGTGTTATGGTCAAGTAATAGGGTTGATTACCCTCCAAGGACCCACTGGAGGTTTGTTTGTGTTATGTTCAAGTAATAGGGTTGATTACCCTCCCAGGACCTGCTGGAGGTTTGTTTGTGTTATGACCCAGCAATAGGGTTGATTACCCTCCCAGGACCCACTGGAGGTTTGTTTGTGTTATGATCAAGTAATAGGATTGATTACCCTCCCAGGACCCACTGGAGGTTTGTTTGTGTTATGGTCAAGTAATAGGGTTGATAACCCTCCAAGGACCCACTGGAGGTTTGTTTGTGTTATGGTCAAGTAATAGGGTTGATTACCCTCCCAGGACCCACTGGAGGTTTGTTTGTGTTATGGTCAAGTAATAGGGTTGATAACCCTCCAAGGACCCACTGGAGGTTTGTTTGTGTTCTGGTCAAGTAATAGGGTTGATAACCCTCCAAGGACCCACTGGAGGTTTGTTTGTGTTATGGTCAAGTAATAGGGTTGATAACCCTCCAAGGACCCACTGGAGGTTTGTTTGTGTTATGGTCAAGTAATAGGGTTGATAACCCTCCAAGGACCCACTGGAGGTTTGTTTGTGTTATGGTCAAGTAATAGGGTTGATTACCCTCCAAGGACCCACTGGAGGTTTGTTTGTGTTATGGTCAAGTAATAGGGTTGATTACCCTCCCAGGACCCACTGGAGGTTTGTTTGTGTTATGACCCAGCAATAGGGTTGATTACCCTCCCAGGACCCACTGGAGGTTTGTTTGTGCTATGATCAAGTAATAGGGTTGATTACCCTGCCAGGACCCACTGGAGGTTTGTTTGTGTTATGACCCAGCAATAGGGTTGATAACCCTCCAAGGACCCACTGGAGGTTTGTTTGTGTTATGGTCAAGTAATAGGGTTGATAACCCTCCAAGGACCCACTGGGGGTTTGTTTGTGTTATGATCAAGTAATAGGGTTGATTACCCTCCCAGGACCCACTGGAGGTTTGTGTTATGATCAAGTAATAGGGTTGATTACCCTCCCAGGACCCACTGGAGGTTTGTTTGTGTTATGGTCAAGTAATAGGGTTGATAACCCTCCAAGGACCCACTGGAGGTTTGTTTGTGTTATGGTCAAGTAATAGGGTTGATAACCCTCCAAGGACCCACTGGAGGTTTGTTTGTGTTATGGTCAAGTAATAGGGTTGATAACCCTCCAAGGACCCACTGGAGATTTGTTTGTGTTATGGTCAAGTAAAAGGGTTGATAACCCTCCAAGGACCCACTGGAGGTTTGTTTGTGTTATGGTCAAGTAATAGGGTTGATTACCCTCCAAGGACCCACTGGAGGTTTGTTTGTGTTATGGTCAAGTAATAGGGTTGATTACCCTCCCAGGACCCACTGGAGGTTTGTTTGTGTTATGACCCAGCAATAGGGTTGATTACCCTCCCAGGACCTGCTGGAGGTTTGTTTGTGTTATGATCAAGTAATAGGGTTGATTACCCTCCCAGGACCCACTGGAGGTTTGTTTGTGTTATGATCAAGTAATAGGGTTGATTACCCTCCCAGGACCCACTGGAGGTTTGTTTGTGTTATGACCCAGCAATAGGGTTGATAACCCTCCAAGGACCCACTGGAGGTTTGTTTGTGTTATGGTCAAGTAATAGGGTTGATAACCCTCCAAGGACCCACTGGAGGTTTGTTTGTGTTATGGTCAAGTAATAGGGTTGATTACCCTCCAAGGACCCACTGGAGGTTTGTTTGTGTTATGGTCAAGTAATAGGGTTGATAACCCTCCAAAGACCCACTGGAGGTTTGTTTGTGTTATGACCCAGCAATAGGGTTGATTACCCTCCAAGGACCTGCTGGAGGTTTGTTTGTGTTATGATCAAGTAATAGGGTTGATAACCCTCCCAGGACCCACTGGAGGTTTGTTTGTGTTATGATCAAGTAATAGGGTTGATTACCCTCCCAGGACCTGCTAGAGTTTTGTTTGTGTTATGACCCAGCAATAGGGTTGATTACCCTCAAAGGACCTGCTGGAGGTTTGTTTGTGTTATGATCAAGTAATAGGGTTGATTACCCTCCCAGGACCCACTGGAGGTTTGTTTGTGTTATGATCAAGTAATAGGGTTGATAACCCTCCAAGGACCCACTGGAGGTTTGTTTGTGTTATGACCCAGTAATAGGATTGATTACCCTCCCAGGACCCACTGGAGGTTTGTGTAATGATCAAGTAATAGGGTTGATTACCCTCCCAGGACCCACTGGAGGTTTGTTTGTGTTATGATCAAGTAATAGGGTTGATTACCCTCCCAGGACCCACTGGAGGTTTGTGTGTGTTATGATCAAGTAATAGGGTTGATAACCCTCCAAGGACCCACTGGAGGATTGTTTGTGTTATGACCCAGTAATAGGGTTGATTACCCTCCCAGGACCCACTGGAGGTTTGTGTAATGATCAAGTAATAGGGTTGATTACCCTCCCAGGACCCACTGGAGGTTTGTTTGTGTTATGATCAAGTAATAGGGTTGATTACCCTCCCAGGACCTGCTGGAGGTTTGTTTGCGTTATGACCCAGTAGTAGGGTTGATTACCCTCCCAGGACCCACTGGAGGTTTGTTTGTGTTATGACCCGGTAATAGGGTTGATTACTCTCCCAGGACCTGCTGGAGTTTCGTTTGTGTTATGACCAAGTAATAGGGTTGATTACCCTCCCAGGACCTGCTGGAGGTTTGTTTGTGTTATGACCCAGCAATAGGGTTGATTACCCTCCCAGGACCCACTGGAGGTTTGTTTGTGTTATGATCAAGTAATAGGGTTGATTACCCTCCCAGGACCCACTGGAGGTTTGTTTGTGTTATGATCAAGTAATAGGGTTGATAACCCTCCAAGGACCCACTGGAGGTTTGTTTGTGTAATGACCCAGTAATAGGATTGCTTACCCTCCCAGGACCTGCTGGAGGTTTGTTTGTGTTATGACCCAGTAATAGGGTTGATTACCCTCCCAGGACCCACTGGAGGTTTGTGTAATGATCAAGTAATAGGGTTGATTACCCTCCCAGGACCCACTGGAGGTTTGTTTGTGTTATGATCAAGTAATAGGGTTGATTACCCTCCCAGGACCCACTGGAGGTTTGTTTGTGTTATGATCAAGTAATAGGGTTGATTACCCTCCCAGGACCCACTGGAGGTTTGTTTGTGTTATGATCAAGTAATAGGGTTGATTACCCTCCCAGGACCCACTGGAGGTTTGTTTGTGTTATGATCAAGTAATAGGGTTGATAACCCTCCAAGGACCCACTGGAGGTTTGTTTGTGTAATGACCCAGTAATAGGATTGCTTACCCTCCCAGGACCTGCTGGAGGTTTGTTTGTGTTATGACCCAGTAATAGGGTTGATTACCCTCCCAGGACCCACTGGAGGTTTGTGTAATGATCAAGTAATAGGGTTGATTACCCTCCCAGGACCCACTGGAGGTTTGTTTGTGTTATGATCAAGTAATAGGGTTGATTACCCTCCAAGGACCTGCTGGAGGTTTGTTTGTGTTATGACCCAGTAATAGGGTCGATAACCCTCCAAGGACCCACTGGAGGTTTGTTTGTGTTATGATCAAGTAATAGGGTTGATAACCCTCCAAGGACCCACTGGAGGATTGTTTGTGTTATGACCCAGTAATAGGGTCGATAACCCTCCAAGGACCCACTGGAGGTTCGTTTGTGTTATGATCAAGTAATAGGGTTGATTACCCTCCAAGGACCCACTGGAGGATTGTTTGTGTTATGACCCAGTAATAGGGTCGATAACCCTCCAAGGACCCACTGGAGGTTTGTTTGTGTTATGACCCAGTAATAGGGTCGATAACCCTCCAAGGACCCACTGGAGGTTTGTTTGTGTTATGATCAAGTAATAGGGTTGATTACCCTCCAAGGACCCACTGGAGGATTGTTTGTGTTATGGTCAAGTAATAGGGTTGATTACCCTCCCAGGACCCACTGGAGGAATGTTTGTGTTATGACCCAGTAATAGGGTCGATAACCCTCCAAGGACCCACTGGAGGTTTGTTTGTGTTATGACCCAGTAATAGGGTCGATAACACTCCAAGGACCCACTGGAGGTTTGTTTGTGTTATGATCAAGTAATAGGGTTGATTACCCTCCAAGGACCCACTGGAGGATTGTTTGTGTTATGATCAAGTAATAGGGTTGATTACCCTCCAAGGACCCACTGGAGGATTGTTTGTGTTATGACCCAGTAATAGGGTCGATAACCCTCCAAGGACCCACTGGAGGTTTGTTTGTGTTATGACCCAGTAATAGGGTCGATAACCCTCCAAGGACCCACTGGAGGTTTGTTTGTGTTATGATCAAGTAATAGGGTTGATTACCCTCCCAGGACCCACTGGAGGTTTGTTTGTGTTATGATCAAGTAATAGGGTTGATTACCCTCCCAGGACCTGCTGGAGGTTTGTTTGTGTTATGACCCAGCAATAGGGTTGATTACCCTCCCAGGACCTGCTGGAGGTTTGTTTGTGTTATGACCCAGTAATAGGGTCGATAACCCTCCAAGGACCCACTGGAGGTTTGTATGTGTTATGATCAAGTAATAGGGTTGATTACCCTCCCAGGACCCACTGGAGGTTTGTTTGTGTTATGACCCAGCAATAGGGTTGATTACCCTCCCAGGACCCACTGGAGGTTTGTTTGTGTTATGATCAAGTAATAGGGTTGATTACCCTCCAAGGACCCACTGGAGGTTTGTTTGTGTTATGATCAAGTAATAGGGTTGATAACCCTCCAAGGACCCACTGGAGGTTTGTTTGTGTAATGACCCAGTAATAGGATTGCTTACCCTCCCAGGACCTGCTGGAGGTTTGTTTGTGTTATGACCCAGTAATAGGGTTGATTACCCTCCCAGGACCCACTGGAGGTTTGTGTAATGATCAAGTAATAGGGTTGATTACCCTCCCAGGACCCACTGGAGGTTTGTTTGTGTTATGATCAAGTAATAGGGTTGATTACCCTCCCAGGACCCACTGGAGGTTTGTTTGTGTTATGATCAAGTAATAGGGTTGATTACCCTCCCAGGACCCACTGGAGGTTTGTTTGTGTTATGATCAAGTAATAGGGTTGATTACCCTCCCAGGACCCACTGGAGGTTTGTTTGTGTTATGATCAAGTAATAGGGTTGATAACCCTCCAAGGACCCACTGGAGGTTTGTTTGTGTAATGACCCAGTAATAGGATTGCTTACCCTCCCAGGACCTGCTGGAGGTTTGTTTGTGTTATGACCCAGTAATAGGGTTGATTACCCTCCCAGGACCCACTGGAGGTTTGTGTAATGATCAAGTAATAGGGTTGATTACCCTCCCAGGACCCACTGGAGGTTTGTTTGTGTTATGATCAAGTAATAGGGTTGATTACCCTCCAAGGACCTGCTGGAGGTTTGTTTGTGTTATGACCCAGTAATAGGGTCGATAACCCTCCAAGGACCCACTGGAGGTTTGTTTGTGTTATGATCAAGTAATAGGGTTGATAACCCTCCAAGGACCCACTGGAGGATTGTTTGTGTTATGACCCAGTAATAGGGTCGATAACCCTCCAAGGACCCACTGGAGGTTCGTTTGTGTTATGATCAAGTAATAGGGTTGATTACCCTCCAAGGACCCACTGGAGGATTGTTTGTGTTATGACCCAGTAATAGGGTCGATAACCCTCCAAGGACCCACTGGAGGTTTGTTTGTGTTATGACCCAGTAATAGGGTCGATAACCCTCCAAGGACCCACTGGAGGTTTGTTTGTGTTATGATCAAGTAATAGGGTTGATTACCCTCCAAGGACCCACTGGAGGATTGTTTGTGTTATGGTCAAGTAATAGGGTTGATTACCCTCCCAGGACCCACTGGAGGAATGTTTGTGTTATGACCCAGTAATAGGGTCGATAACCCTCCAAGGACCCACTGGAGGTTTGTTTGTGTTATGACCCAGTAATAGGGTCGATAACCCTCCAAGGACCCACTGGAGGTTTGTTTGTGTTATGATCAAGTAATAGGGTTGATTACCCTCCAAGGACCCACTGGAGGATTGTTTGTGTTATGATCAAGTAATAGGGTTGATTACCTTCCAAGGACCCACTGGAGGATTGTTTGTGTTATGACCCAGTAATAGGGTCGATAACCCTCCAAGGACCCACTGGAGGTTTGTTTGTGTTATGACCCAGTAATAGGGTCGATAACCCTCCAAGGACCCACTGGAGGTTTGTTTGTGTTATGATCAAGTAATAGGGTTGATTACCCTCCCAGGACCCACTGGAGGTTTGTTTGTGTTATGATCAAGTAATAGGGTTGATTACCCTCCCAGGACCTGCTGGAGGTTTGTTTGTGTTATGACCCAGCAATAGGGTTGATTACCCTCCCAGGACCTGCTGGAGGTTTGTTTGTGTTATGACCCAGTAATAGGGTCGATAACCCTCCAAGGACCCACTGGAGGTTTGTATGTGTTATGATCAAGTAATAGGGTTGATTACCCTCCCAGGACCCACTGGAGGTTTGTTTGTGTTATGATCAAGTAATAGGGTTGATTACCCTCCCATGACCTGCTGGAGGTTTGTTTGTGTTATGACACAGCAATAGGGTTGATTACCCTCCCAGGACCTGCTGGAGGTTTGTTTCTGTTATGACCCAGTAATAGGGTTGATTACCCTCCCAGGACCTGCTGGAGGTTTGTTTGTGTTATGACCCAGCAATAGGGTTGATTACCCTCCCAGGACCTGCTGGAGGTTTGTTTGTGTTATGACCCAGTAATAGGGTCGATAACCCTCCAAGGACCCACTGGAGGTTTGTTTGTGTTATGATCAAGTAATAGGGTTGATTACCCTCCCAGGACCCACTGGAGGTTTGTTTGTGTTATGATCAAGTAATAGGGTTGATTACCCTCCCAGGACCTGCTGGAGGTTTGTTTGTGTTATGACCCAGTAATAGGGTTGATTACCCTCCCAGGACCTGCTGGAGGTTTGTTTGTGTTATGACCCAGCAGTAGGGTTGATTACCCTCCCAGGACCTGCTGGAGGTTTGTTTGTGTTATGACCCAGTAATAGGGTCGATAACCCTCCAAGGACCCACTGGAGGTTTGTTTGTGTTATGATCAAGTAATAGGGTTGATTACCCTCCCAGGACCCACTGGAGGTTTGTTTGTGTTATGACCCAGCAATAGGGTTGATTACCCTCCCAGGACCTGCTGGAGGTTTGTTTGTGTTATGACCCAGTAATAGGGTCGATAACCCTCCAAGGACCCACTGGAGGTTTGTTTGTGTTATGATCAAGTAATAGGGTTGATTACCCTCCCAGGACCCACTGGAGGTTTGTTTGAGTTATGGTCAAGTAATAGGGTTGATTACCCTCCCAGGACCCACTGGAGGATTGTTTGTGTTATGACCCAGTAATAGGGTCGATAACCCTCCAAGGACCCACTGGAGGTTTGTTTGTGTTATGACCCAGTAATAGGGTCGATAACCCTCCAAGGACCCACTGGAGGTTTGTTTGTGTTATGATCAAGTAATAGGGTTGATTACCCTCCAAGGACCCACTGGAGGATTGTTTGTGTTATGATCAAGTAATAGGGTTGATTACCCTCCAAGGACCCACTGGAGGATTGTTTGTGTTATGACCCAGTAATAGGGTCGATAACCCTCCAAGGACCCACTGGAGGTTTGTTTGTGTTATGACCCAGTAATAGGGTCGATAACCCTCCCAGGACCTGCTGGAGGTTTGTTTGTGTTATGATCAAGTAATAGGGTTGATTACCCTCCAAGGACCCACTGGAGGTTTGTTTGTGTTATGATCAAGTAATAGGGTTGATTACCCTCCCAGGACCCACTGGAGGTTTGTTTGTGTTATGATCAAGTAATAGGGTTGATTACCCTCCCAGGACCCACTGGAGGTTTGTTTGTGTTATGATCAAGTAATAGGGTTGATTACCCTCCAAGGACCCACTGGAGGATTGTTTGTGTTATGGTCAAGTAATAGGGTTGATTACCCTCCCAGGACCCACTGGAGGAATGTTTGTGTTATGACCCAGTAATAGGGTCGATAACCCTCCAAGGACCCACTGGAGGTTTGTTTGTGTTATGACCCAGTAATAGGGTCGATAACCCTCCAAGGACCCACTGGAGGTTTGTTTGTGTTATGATCAAGTAATAGGGTTGATTACCCTCCAAGGACCCACTGGAGGATTGTTTGTGTTATGATCAAGTAATAGGGTTGATTACCCTCCAAGGACCCACTGGAGGATTGTTTGTGTTATGACCCAGTAATAGGGTCGATAACCCTCCAAGGACCCACTGGAGGTTTGTTTGTGTTATGACCCAGTAATAGGGTCGATAACCCTCCAAGGACCCACTGGAGGTTTGTTTGTGTTATGATCAAGTAATAGGGTTGATTACCCTCCCAGGACCCACTGGAGGTTTGTTTGTGTTATGATCAAGTAATAGGGTTGATTACCCTCCCAGGACCTGCTGGAGGTTTGTTTGTGTTATGACCCAGCAATAGGGTTGATTACCCTCCCAGGACCTGCTGGAGGTTTGTTTGTGTTATGACCCAGTAATAGGGTCGATAACCCTCCAAGGACCCACTGGAGGTTTGTATGTGTTATGATCAAGTAATAGGGTTGATTACCCTCCCAGGACCCACTGGAGGTTTGTTTGTGTTATGATCAAGTAATAGGGTTGATTACCCTCCCAGGACCTGCTGGAGGTTTGTTTGTGTTATGACACAGCAATAGGGTTGATTACCCTCCCAGGACCTGCTGGAGGTTTGTTTCTGTTATGACCCAGTAATAGGGTTGATTACCCTCCCAGGACCTGCTGGAGGTTTGTTTGTGTTATGACCCAGCAATAGGGTTGATTACCCTCCCAGGACCTGCTGGAGGTTTGTTTGTGTTATGACCCAGTAATAGGGTCGATAACCCTCCAAGGACCCACTGGAGGTTTGTTTGTGTTATGATCAAGTAATAGGGTTGATTACCCTCCCAGGACCCACTGGTGGTTTGTTTGTGTTATGATCAAGTAATAGGGTTGATTACCCTCCCAGGACCTGCTGGAGGTTTGTTTGTGTTATGACCCAGTAATAGGGTTGATTACCCTCCCAGGACCTGCTGGAGGTTTGTTTGTGTTATGACCCAGCAGTAGGGTTGATTACCCTCCCAGGACCTGCTGGAGGTTTGTTTGTGTTATGACCCAGTAATAGGGTCGATAACCCTCCAAGGACCCACTGGAGGTTTGTTTGTGTTATGATCAAGTAATAGGGTTGATTACCCTCCCAGGACCCACTGGAGGTTTGTTTGTGTTATGACCCAGCAATAGGGTTGATTACCCTCCCAGGACCTGCTGGAGGTTTGTTTGTGTTATGACCCAGTAATAGGGTCGATAACCCTCCAAGGACCCACTGGAGGTTTGTTTGTGTTATGATCAAGTAATAGGGTTGATTACCCTCCCAGGACCCACTGGAGGTTTGTTTGTGTTATGGTCAAGTAATAGGGTTGATTACCCTCCCAGGACCCACTGGAGGATTGTTTATGTTATGACCCAGTAATAGGGTCGATAACCCTCCAAGGACCCACTGGAGGTTTGTTTGTGTTATGACCCAGTAATAGGGTCGATAACCCTCCAAGGACCCACTGGAGGTTTGTTTGTGTTATGATCAAGTAATAGGGTTGATTACCCTCCAAGGACCCACTGGAGGATTGTTTGTGTTATGATCAAGTAATAGGGTTGATTACCCTCCAAGGACCCACTGGAGGATTGTTTGTGTTATGACCCAGTAATAGGGTCGATAACCCTCCAAGGACCCACTGGAGGTTTGTTTGTGTTATGACCCAGTAATAGGGTCGATAACCCTCCCAGGACCTGCTGGAGGTTTGTTTGTGTTATGATCAAGTAATAGGGTTGATTACCCTCCAAGGACCCACTGGAGGTTTGTTTGTGTTATGATCAAGTAATAGGGTTGATTACCCTCCCAGGACCCACTGGAGGTTTGTTTGTGTTATGATCAAGCAATAGGGTTGATTACCCTCCCAGGACCTGCTGGAGGTTTGTTTGTGTTATGACCCAGCAATAGGGTTGATTACCCTCCCAGGACCTGCTGGAGGTTTGTTTGTGTTATGACCCAGTAATAGGGTCGATAACCCTCCAAGGACCCACTGGAGGTTTGTTTGTGTTATGATCAAGTAATAGGGTTGATTACCCTCCCAGGACCCACTGGAGGTTTGTTTGTGTTATGATCAAGTAATAGGGTTGATTACCCTCCCAGGACCTGCTGGAGGTTTGTTTGTGTTATGACCCAGCAATAGGGTTGATTACCCTCCCAGGACCTGCTGGAGGTTTGTTTGTGTTATGACCCAGTAATAGGGTTGATTACCCTCCCAGGACCTGCTGGAGGTTTGTTTGTGTTATGACCCAGCAATAGGGTTGATTACCCTCCCAGGACCTGCTGGAGGTTTGTTTGTGTTATGACCCAGTAATAGGGTCGATAACCCTCCAAGGACCCACTGGAGGTTTGTTTGTGTTATGATCAAGTAATAGGGTTGATTACCCTCCAAGGACCCACTGGAGGTTTGTTTGTGTTATGATCAAGTAATAGGGTTGATTACCCTCCCAGGACCCACTGGAGGTTTGTTTGTGTTATGATCAAGCAATAGGGTTGATTACCCTCCCAGGACCTGCTGGAGGTTTGTTTGTGTTATGACCCAGCAATAGGGTTGATTACCCTCCCAGGACCTGCTGGAGGTTTGTTTGTGTTATGACCCAGTAATAGGGTCGATAACCCTCCAAGGACCCACTGGAGGTTTGTTTGTGTTATGATCAAGTAATAGGGTTGATTACCCTCCCAGGACCCACTGGAGGTTTGTTTGTGTTATGATCAAGTAATAGGGTTGATTACCCTCCCAGGACCTGCTGGAGGTTTGTTTGTGTTATGACCCAGCAATAGGGTTGATTACCCTCCCAGGACCTGCTGGAGGTTTGTTTGTGTTATGACCCAGTAATAGGATTGATTACCCTCCCAGGACCTGCTGGAGGTTTGTTTGTGTTATGACCCAGCAATAGGGTTGATTACCCTCCCAGGACCTGCTGGAGGTTTGTTTGTGTTATGACCCAGTAATAGGGTCGATAACCCTCCCAGGACCTGCTGGAGGTTTGTTTGTGTTATGATCAAGTAATAGGGTTGATTACCCTCCAAGGACCCACTGGAGGTTTGTTTGTGTTATGATCAAGTAATAGGGTTGATTACCCTCCCAGGACCCACTGGAGGTTTGTTTGTGTTATGATCAAGCAATAGGGTTGATTACCCTCCCAGGACCTGCTGGAGGTTTGTTTGTGTTATGACCCAGCAATAGGGTTGATTACCCTCCCAGGACCTGCTGGAGGTTTGTTTGTGTTATGACCCAGTAATAGGGTCGATAACCCTCCAAGGACCCACTGGAGGTTTGTTTGTGTTATGATCAAGTAATAGGGTTGATTACCCTCCCAGGACCCACTGGAGGTTTGTTTGTGTTATGATCAAGTAATAGGGTTGATTACCCTCCCAGGACCTGCTGGAGGTTTGTTTGTGTTATGACCCAGCAATAGGGTTGATTACCCTCCCAGGACCTGCTGGAGGTTTGTTTGTGTTATGACCCAGTAATAGGGTTGATTACCCTCCCAGGACCTGCTGGAGGTTTGTTTGTGTTATGACCCAGCAATAGGGTTGATTACCCTCCCAGGACCTGCTGGAGGTTTGTTTGTGTTATGACCCAGTAATAGGGTCGATAACCCTCCAAGGACCCACTGGAGGTTTGTTTGTGTTATGATCAAGTAATAGGGTTGATTACCCTCCAAGGACCCACTGGAGGTTTGTTTGTGTTATGATCAAGTAATAGGGTTGATTACCCTCCCAGGACCCACTGGAGGTTTGTTTGTGTTATGATCAAGCAATAGGGTTGATTACCCTCCCAGGACCTGCTGGAGGTTTGTTTGTGTTATGACCCAGCAATAGGGTTGATTACCCTCCCAGGACCTGCTGGAGGTTTGTTTGTGTTATGACCCAGTAATAGGGTCGATAACCCTCCAAGGACCCACTGGAGGTTTGTTTGTGTTATGATCAAGTAATAGGGTTGATTACCCTCCCAGGACCCACTGGAGGTTTGTTTGTGTTATGATCAAGTAATAGGGTTGATTACCCTCCCAGGACCTGCTGGAGGTTTGTTTGTGTTATGACCCAGCAATAGGGTTGATTACCCTCCCAGGACCTGCTGGAGGTTTGTTTGTGTTATGACCCAGTAATAGGGTTGATTACCCTCCCAGGACCTGCTGGAGGTTTGTTTGTGTTATGACCCAGCAATAGGGTTGATTACCCTCCCAGGACCTGCTGGAGGTTTGTTTGTGTTATGACCCAGTAATAGGGTCGATAACCCTCCAAGGACCCACTGGAGGTTTGTTTGTGTTATGATCAAGTAATAGGGTTGATTACCCTCCCAGGACCCACTGGAGGTTTGTTTGTGTTATGATCAAGTAATAGGGTTGATTACCCTCCCAGGACCTGCTGGAGGTTTGTTTGTGTTATGACCCAGTAATAGGGTTGATTACCCTCCCAGGACCTGCTGGAGGTTTGTTTGTGTTATGACCCAGCAGTAGGGTTGATTACCCTCCCAGGACCCGCTGGAGGTTTGTTTGTGTTATGACCCAGTAATAGGGTCGATAACCCTCCAAGGACCCACTGGAGGTTTGTTTGTGTTATGATCAAGTAATAGGGTTGATTACCCTCCCAGGACCCACTGGAGGTTTGTTTGTGTTATGACCCAGCAATAGGGTTGATTACCCTCCCAGGACCTGCTGGAGGTTTGTTTGTGTTATGACCCAGTAATAGGGTCCATAACCCTCCAAGGACCCACTGGAGGTTTGTTTGTGTTATGATCAAGTAATAGGGTTGATTACCCTCCCAGGACCCACTGGAGGTTTGTTTGTGTTATGGTCAAGTAATAGGGTTGATTACCCTCCAAGGACCCACTGGAGGTTTGTTTGTGTTATGATCAAGTAATAGGGTTGATTACCCTCCCAGGACCTGCTGGAGGTTTGTTTGTGTTATGACCCAGCAATAGGGTTGATTACCCTCCCAGGACCCACTGGAGGTTTGTTTGTGTTATGATCAAGTAATAGGGTTGATAACCCTCCAAGGACCCACTGGAGGTTTGTTTGTGTTATGGTCAAGTAATAGGGTTGATTACCCTCCAAGGACCCACTGGAGGTTTGTTTGTGTTATGTTCAAGTAATAGGGTTGATTACCCTCCCAGGACCTGCTGGAGGTTTGTTTGTGTTATGACCCAGCAATAGGGTTGATTACCCTCCCAGGACCCACTGGAGGTTTGTTTGTGTTATGATCAAGTAATAGGATTGATTACCCTCCCAGGACCCACTGGAGGTTTGTTTGTGTTATGGTCAAGTAATAGGGTTGATAACCCTCCAAGGACCCACTGGAGGTTTGTTTGTGTTATGGTCAAGTAATAGGGTTGATTACCCTCCCAGGACCCACTGGAGGTTTGTTTGTGTTATGGTCAAGTAATAGGGTTGATAACCCTCCAAGGACCCACTGGAGGTTTGTTTGTGTTCTGGTCAAGTAATAGGGTTGATAACCCTCCAAGGACCCACTGGAGGTTTGTTTGTGTTATGGTCAAGTAATAGGGTTGATAACCCTCCAAGGACCCACTGGAGGTTTGTTTGTGTTATGGTCAAGTAATAGGGTTGATAACCCTCCAAGGACCCACTGGAGGTTTGTTTGTGTTATGGTCAAGTAATAGGGTTGATTACCCTCCAAGGACCCACTGGAGGTTTGTTTGTGTTATGGTCAAGTAATAGGGTTGATTACCCTCCCAGGACCCACTGGAGGTTTGTTTGTGTTATGACCCAGCAATAGGGTTGATTACCCTCCCAGGACCCACTGGAGGTTTGTTTGTGCTATGATCAAGTAATAGGGTTGATTACCCTGCCAGGACCCACTGGAGGTTTGTTTGTGTTATGACCCAGCAATAGGGTTGATAACCCTCCAAGGACCCACTGGAGGTTTGTTTGTGTTATGGTCAAGTAATAGGGTTGATAACCCTCCAAGGACCCACTGGGGGTTTGTTTGTGTTATGATCAAGTAATAGGGTTGATTACCCTCCCAGGACCCACTGGAGGTTTGTGTTATGATCAAGTAATAGGGTTGATTACCCTCCCAGGACCCACTGGAGGTTTGTTTGTGTTATGGTCAAGTAATAGGGTTGATAACCCTCCAAGGACCCACTGGAGGTTTGTTTGTGTTATGGTCAAGTAATAGGGTTGATAACCCTCCAAGGACCCACTGGAGGTTTGTTTGTGTTATGGTCAAGTAATAGGGTTGATAACCCTCCAAGGACCCACTGGAGATTTGTTTGTGTTATGGTCAAGTAAAAGGGTTGATAACCCTCCAAGGACCCACTGGAGGTTTGTTTGTGTTATGGTCAAGTAATAGGGTTGATTACCCTCCAAGGACCCACTGGAGGTTTGTTTGTGTTATGGTCAAGTAATAGGGTTGATTACCCTCCCAGGACCCACTGGAGGTTTGTTTGTGTTATGACCCAGCAATAGGGTTGATTACCCTCCCAGGACCTGCTGGAGGTTTGTTTGTGTTATGATCAAGTAATAGGGTTGATTACCCTCCCAGGACCCACTGGAGGTTTGTTTGTGTTATGATCAAGTAATAGGGTTGATTACCCTCCCAGGACCCACTGGAGGTTTGTTTGTGTTATGACCCAGCAATAGGGTTGATAACCCTCCAAGGACCCACTGGAGGTTTGTTTGTGTTATGGTCAAGTAATAGGGTTGATAACCCTCCAAGGACCCACTGGAGGTTTGTTTGTGTTATGGTCAAGTAATAGGGTTGATTACCCTCCAAGGACCCACTGGAGGTTTGTTTGTGTTATGGTCAAGTAATAGGGTTGATAACCCTCCAAAGACCCACTGGAGGTTTGTTTGTGTTATGACCCAGCAATAGGGTTGATTACCCTCCAAGGACCTGCTGGAGGTTTGTTTGTGTTATGATCAAGTAATAGGGTTGATAACCCTCCCAGGACCCACTGGAGGTTTGTTTGTGTTATGATCAAGTAATAGGGTTGATTACCCTCCCAGGACCTGCTAGAGTTTTGTTTGTGTTATGACCCAGCAATAGGGTTGATTACCCTCAAAGGACCTGCTGGAGGTTTGTTTGTGTTATGATCAAGTAATAGGGTTGATTACCCTCCCAGGACCCACTGGAGGTTTGTTTGTGTTATGATCAAGTAATAGGGTTGATAACCCTCCAAGGACCCACTGGAGGTTTGTTTGTGTTATGACCCAGCAATAGGGTTGATTACCCTCCAAGGACCTGCTGGAGGGTTGTTTGTGTTATGATCAAGTAATAGGGTTGATAACCCTCCCAGGACCCACTGGAGGTTTGTTTGTGTTATGATCAAGTAATAGGGTTGATTACCCTCCCAGGACCTGCTGGAGGTTTGTTTGCGTTATGACCCAGTAGTAGGGTTGATTACCCTCCCAGGACCCACTGGAGGTTTGTTTGTGTTATGACCCGGTAATAGGGTTGATTACTCTCCCAGGACCTGCTGGAGTTTCGTTTGTGTTATGACCAAGTAATAGGGTTGATTACCCTCCCAGGACCTGCTGGAGGTTTGTTTGTGTTATGACCCAGCAATAGGGTTGATTACCCTCCCAGGACCCACTGGAGGTTTGTTTGTGTTATGATCAAGTAATAGGGTTGATTACCCTCCCAGGACCCACTGGAGGTTTGTTTGTGTTATGATCAAGTAATAGGGTTGATAACCCTCCAAGGACCCACTGGAGGTTTGTTTGTGTAATGACCCAGTAATAGGATTGCTTACCCTCCCAGGACCTGCTGGAGGTTTGTTTGTGTTATGACCCAGTAATAGGATTGATTACCCTCCCAGGACCCACTGGAGGTTTGTGTAATGATCAAGTAATAGGGTTGATTACCCTCCCAGGACCCACTGGAGGTTTGTTTGTGTTATGATCAAGTAATAGGGTTGATTACCCTCCCAGGACCCACTGGAGGTTTGTGTGTGTTATGATCAAGTAATAGGGTTGATAACCCTCCAAGGACCCACTGGAGGATTGTTTGTGTTATGACCCAGTAATAGGGTTGATTACCCTCCCAGGACCCACTGGAGGTTTGTGTAATGATCAAGTAATAGGGTTGATTACCCTCCCAGGACCCACTGGAGGTTTGTTTGTGTTATGATCAAGTAATAGGGTTGATTACCCTCCCAGGACCTGCTGGAGGTTTGTTTGCGTTATGACCCAGTAGTAGGGTTGATTACCCTCCCAGGACCCACTGGAGGTTTGTTTGTGTTATGACCCGGTAATAGGGTTGATTACTCTCCCAGGACCTGCTGGAGTTTCGTTTGTGTTATGACCAAGTAATAGGGTTGATTACCCTCCCAGGACCTGCTGGAGGTTTGTTTGTGTTATGACCCAGCAATAGGGTTGATTACCCTCCCAGGACCCACTGGAGGTTTGTTTGTGTTATGATCAAGTAATAGGGTTGATTACCCTCCCAGGACCCACTGGAGGTTTGTTTGTGTTATGATCAAGTAATAGGGTTGATAACCCTCCAAGGACCCACTGGAGGTTTGTTTGTGTAATGACCCAGTAATAGGATTGCTTACCCTCCCAGGACCTGCTGGAGGTTTGTTTGTGTTATGACCCAGTAATAGGGTTGATTACCCTCCCAGGACCCACTGGAGGTTTGTGTAATGATCAAGTAATAGGGTTGATTACCCTCCCAGGACCCACTGGAGGTTTGTTTGTGTTATGATCAAGTAATAGGGTTGATTACCCTCCCAGGACCCACTGGAGGTTTGTTTGTGTTATGATCAAGTAATAGGGTTGATTACCCTCCCAGGACCCACTGGAGGTTTGTTTGTGTTATGATCAAGTAATAGGGTTGATTACCCTCCCAGGACCCACTGGAGGTTTGTTTGTGTTATGATCAAGTAATAGGGTTGATAACCCTCCAAGGACCCACTGGAGGTTTGTTTGTGTAATGACCCAGTAATAGGATTGCTTACCCTCCCAGGACCTGCTGGAGGTTTGTTTGTGTTATGACCCAGTAATAGGGTTGATTACCCTCCCAGGACCCACTGGAGGTTTGTGTAATGATCAAGTAATAGGGTTGATTACCCTCCCAGGACCCACTGGAGGTTTGTTTGTGTTATGATCAAGTAATAGGGTTGATTACCCTCCAAGGACCTGCTGGAGGTTTGTTTGTGTTATGACCCAGTAATAGGGTCGATAACCCTCCAAGGACCCACTGGAGGTTTGTTTGTGTTATGATCAAGTAATAGGGTTGATAACCCTCCAAGGACCCACTGGAGGATTGTTTGTGTTATGACCCAGTAATAGGGTCGATAACCCTCCAAGGACCCACTGGAGGTTCGTTTGTGTTATGATCAAGTAATAGGGTTGATTACCCTCCAAGGACCCACTGGAGGATTGTTTGTGTTATGACCCAGTAATAGGGTCGATAACCCTCCAAGGACCCACTGGAGGTTTGTTTGTGTTATGACCCAGTAATAGGGTCGATAACCCTCCAAGGACCCACTGGAGGTTTGTTTGTGTTATGATCAAGTAATAGGGTTGATTACCCTCCAAGGACCCACTGGAGGATTGTTTGTGTTATGGTCAAGTAATAGGGTTGATTACCCTCCCAGGACCCACTGGAGGAATGTTTGTGTTATGACCCAGTAATAGGGTCGATAACCCTCCAAGGACCCACTGGAGGTTTGTTTGTGTTATGACCCAGTAATAGGGTCGATAACACTCCAAGGACCCACTGGAGGTTTGTTTGTGTTATGATCAAGTAATAGGGTTGATTACCCTCCAAGGACCCACTGGAGGTTTGTTTGTGTTATGATCAAGTAATAGGGTTGATTACCCTCCCAGGACCCACTGGAGGTTTGTTTGTGTTATGATCAAGTAATAGGGTTGATTACCCTCCCAGGACCTGCTGGAGGTTTGTTTGTGTTATGACCCAGCAATAGGGTTGATTACCCTCCCAGGACCTGCTGGAGGTTTGTTTGTGTTATGACCCAGTAATAGGGTCGATAACCCTCCAAGGACCCACTGGAGGTTTGTATGTGTTATGATCAAGTAATAGGGTTGATTACCCTCCCAGGACCCACTGGAGGTTTGTTTGTGTTATGACCCAGCAATAGGGTTGATTACCCTCCCAGGACCCACTGGAGGTTTGTTTGTGTTATGATCAAGTAATAGGGTTGATTACCCTCCCAGGACCCACTGGAGGTTTGTTTGTGTTATGATCAAGTAATAGGGTTGATAACCCTCCAAGGACCCACTGGAGGTTTGTTTGTGTAATGACCCAGTAATAGGATTGCTTACCCTCCCAGGACCTGCTGGAGGTTTGTTTGTGTTATGACCCAGTAATAGGGTTGATTACCCTCCCAGGACCCACTGGAGGTTTGTGTAATGATCAAGTAATAGGGTTGATTACCCTCCCAGGACCCACTGGAGGTTTGTTTGTGTTATGATCAAGTAATAGGGTTGATTACCCTCCCAGGACCCACTGGAGGTTTGTTTGTGTTATGATCAAGTAATAGGGTTGATTACCCTCCCAGGACCCACTGGAGGTTTGTTTGTGTTATGATCAAGTAATAGGGTTGATTACCCTCCCAGGACCCACTGGAGGTTTGTTTGTGTTATGATCAAGTAATAGGGTTGATAACCCTCCAAGGACCCACTGGAGGTTTGTTTGTGTAATGACCCAGTAATAGGATTGCTTACCCTCCCAGGACCTGCTGGAGGTTTGTTTGTGTTATGACCCAGTAATAGGGTTGATTACCCTCCCAGGACCCACTGGAGGTTTGTGTAATGATCAAGTAATAGGGTTGATTACCCTCCCAGGACCCACTGGAGGTTTGTTTGTGTTATGATCAAGTAATAGGGTTGATTACCCTCCAAGGACCTGCTGGAGGTTTGTTTGTGTTATGACCCAGTAATAGGGTCGATAACCCTCCAAGGACCCACTGGAGGTTTGTTTGTGTTATGATCAAGTAATAGGGTTGATAACCCTCCAAGGACCCACTGGAGGATTGTTTGTGTTATGACCCAGTAATAGGGTCGATAACCCTCCAAGGACCCACTGGAGGTTCGTTTGTGTTATGATCAAGTAATAGGGTTGATTACCCTCCAAGGACCCACTGGAGGATTGTTTGTGTTATGACCCAGTAATAGGGTCGATAACCCTCCAAGGACCCACTGGAGGTTTGTTTGTGTTATGACCCAGTAATAGGGTCGATAACCCTCCAAGGACCCACTGGAGGTTTGTTTGTGTTATGATCAAGTAATAGGGTTGATTACCCTCCAAGGACCCACTGGAGGATTGTTTGTGTTATGGTCAAGTAATAGGGTTGATTACCCTCCCAGGACCCACTGGAGGAATGTTTGTGTTATGACCCAGTAATAGGGTCGATAACCCTCCAAGGACCCACTGGAGGTTTGTTTGTGTTATGACCCAGTAATAGGGTCGATAACCCTCCAAGGACCCACTGGAGGTTTGTTTGTGTTATGATCAAGTAATAGGGTTGATTACCCTCCAAGGACCCACTGGAGGATTGTTTGTGTTATGATCAAGTAATAGGGTTGATTACCCTCCAAGGACCCACTGGAGGATTGTTTGTGTTATGACCCAGTAATAGGGTCGATAACCCTCCAAGGACCCACTGGAGGTTTGTTTGTGTTATGACCCAGTAATAGGGTCGATAACCCTCCAAGGACCCACTGGAGGTTTGTTTGTGTTATGATCAAGTAATAGGGTTGATTACCCTCCCAGGACCCACTGGAGGTTTGTTTGTGTTATGATCAAGTAATAGGGTTGATTACCCTCCCAGGACCTGCTGGAGGTTTGTTTGTGTTATGACCCAGCAATAGGGTTGATTACCCTCCCAGGACCTGCTGGAGGTTTGTTTGTGTTATGACCCAGTAATAGGGTCGATAACCCTCCAAGGACCCACTGGAGGTTTGTATGTGTTATGATCAAGTAATAGGGTTGATTACCCTCCCAGGACCCACTGGAGGTTTGTTTGTGTTATGATCAAGTAATAGGGTTGATTACCCTCCCAGGACCTGCTGGAGGTTTGTTTGTGTTATGACACAGCAATAGGGTTGATTACCCTCCCAGGACCTGCTGGAGGTTTGTTTCTGTTATGACCCAGTAATAGGGTTGATTACCCTCCCAGGACCTGCTGGAGGTTTGTTTGTGTTATGACCCAGCAATAGGGTTGATTACCCTCCCAGGACCTGCTGGAGGTTTGTTTGTGTTATGACCCAGTAATAGGGTCGATAACCCTCCAAGGACCCACTGGAGGTTTGTTTGTGTTATGATCAAGTAATAGGGTTGATTACCCTCCCAGGACCCACTGGAGGTTTGTTTGTGTTATGATCAAGTAATAGGGTTGATTACCCTCCCAGGACCTGCTGGAGGTTTGTTTGTGTTATGACCCAGTAATAGGGTTGATTACCCTCCCAGGACCTGCTGGAGGTTTGTTTGTGTTATGACCCAGCAGTAGGGTTGATTACCCTCCCAGGACCTGCTGGAGGTTTGTTTGTGTTATGACCCAGTAATAGGGTCGATAACCCTCCAAGGACCCACTGGAGGTTTGTTTGTGTTATGATCAAGTAATAGGGTTGATTACCCTCCCAGGACCCACTGGAGGTTTGTTTGTGTTATGACCCAGCAATAGGGTTGATTACCCTCCCAGGACCTGCTGGAGGTTTGTTTGTGTTATGACCCAGTAATAGGGTCGATAACCCTCCAAGGACCCACTGGAGGTTTGTTTGTGTTATGATCAAGTAATAGGGTTGATTACCCTCCCAGGACCCACTGGAGGTTTGTTTGTGTTATGGTCAAGTAATAGGGTTGATTACCCTCCCAGGACCCACTGGAGGATTGTTTGTGTTATGACCCAGTAATAGGGTCGATAACCCTCCAAGGACCCACTGGAGGTTTGTTTGTGTTATGACCCAGTAATAGGGTCGATAACCCTCCAAGGACCCACTGGAGGTTTGTTTGTGTTATGATCAAGTAATAGGGTTGATTACCCTCCAAGGACCCACTGGAGGATTGTTTGTGTTATGATCAAGTAATAGGGTTGATTACCCTCCAAGGACCCACTGGAGGATTGTTTGTGTTATGACCCAGTAATAGGGTCGATAACCCTCCAAGGACCCACTGGAGGTTTGTTTGTGTTATGACCCAGTAATAGGGTCGATAACCCTCCCAGGACCTGCTGGAGGTTTGTTTGTGTTATGATCAAGTAATAGGGTTGATTACCCTCCAAGGACCCACTGGAGGTTTGTTTGTGTTATGATCAAGTAATAGGGTTGATTACCCTCCCAGGACCCACTGGAGGTTTGTTTGTGTTATGATCAAGTAATAGGGTTGATTACCCTCCCAGGACCCACTGGAGGTTTGTTTGTGTTATGATCAAGTAATAGGGTTGATTACCCTCCAAGGACCCACTGGAGGATTGTTTGTGTTATGGTCAAGTAATAGGGTTGATTACCCTCCCAGGACCCACTGGAGGAATGTTTGTGTTATGACCCAGTAATAGGGTCGATAACCCTCCAAGGACCCACTGGAGGTTTGTTTGTGTTATGACCCAGTAATAGGGTCGATAACCCTCCAAGGACCCACTGGAGGTTTGTTTGTGTTATGATCAAGTAATAGGGTTGATTACCCTCCAAGGACCCACTGGAGGATTGTTTGTGTTATGATCAAGTAATAGGGTTGATTACCCTCCAAGGACCCACTGGAGGATTGTTTGTGTTATGACCCAGTAATAGGGTCGATAACCCTCCAAGGACCCACTGGAGGTTTGTTTGTGTTATGACCCAGTAATAGGGTCGATAACCCTCCAAGGACCCACTGGAGGTTTGTTTGTGTTATGATCAAGTAATAGGGTTGATTACCCTCCCAGGACCCACTGGAGGTTTGTTTGTGTTATGATCAAGTAATAGGGTTGATTACCCTCCCAGGACCTGCTGGAGGTTTGTTTGTGTTATGACCCAGCAATAGGGTTGATTACCCTCCCAGGACCTGCTGGAGGTTTGTTTGTGTTATGACCCAGTAATAGGGTCGATAACCCTCCAAGGACCCACTGGAGGTTTGTATGTGTTATGATCAAGTAATAGGGTTGATTACCCTCCCAGGACCCACTGGAGGTTTGTTTGTGTTATGATCAAGTAATAGGGTTGATTACCCTCCCAGGACCTGCTGGAGGTTTGTTTGTGTTATGACACAGCAATAGGGTTGATTACCCTCCCAGGACCTGCTGGAGGTTTGTTTCTGTTATGACCCAGTAATAGGGTTGATTACCCTCCCAGGACCTGCTGGAGGTTTGTTTGTGTTATGACCCAGCAATAGGGTTGATTACCCTCCCAGGACCTGCTGGAGGTTTGTTTGTGTTATGACCCAGTAATAGGGTCGATAACCCTCCAAGGACCCACTGGAGGTTTGTTTGTGTTATGATCAAGTAATAGGGTTGATTACCCTCCCAGGACCCACTGGAGGTTTGTTTGTGTTATGATCAAGTAATAGGGTTGATTACCCTCCCAGGACCTGCTGGAGGTTTGTTTGTGTTATGACCCAGTAATAGGGTTGATTACCCTCCCAGGACCTGCTGGAGGTTTGTTTGTGTTATGACCCAGCAGTAGGGTTGATTACCCTCCCAGGACCTGCTGGAGGTTTGTTTGTGTTATGACCCAGTAATAGGGTCGATAACCCTCCAAGGACCCACTGGAGGTTTGTTTGTGTTATGATCAAGTAATAGGGTTGATTACCCTCCCAGGACCCACTGGAGGTTTGTTTGTGTTATGACCCAGCAATAGGGTTGATTACCCTCCCAGGACCTGCTGGAGGTTTGTTTGTGTTATGACCCAGTAATAGGGTCGATAACCCTCCAAGGACCCACTGGAGGTTTGTTTGTGTTATGATCAAGTAATAGGGTTGATTACCCTCCCAGGACCCACTGGAGGTTTGTTTGTGTTATGGTCAAGTAATAGGGTTGATTACCCTCCCAGGACCCACTGGAGGATTGTTTGTGTTATGACCCAGTAATAGGGTCGATAACCCTCCAAGGACCCACTGGAGGTTTGTTTGTGTTATGACCCAGTAATAGGGTCGATAACCCTCCAAGGACCCACTGGAGGTTTGTTTGTGTTATGATCAAGTAATAGGGTTGATTACCCTCCAAGGACCCACTGGAGGATTGTTTGTGTTATGATCAAGTAATAGGGTTGATTACCCTCCAAGGACCCACTGGAGGATTGTTTGTGTTATGACCCAGTAATAGGGTCGATAACCCTCCAAGGACCCACTGGAGGTTTGTTTGTGTTATGACCCAGTAATAGGGTCGATAACCCTCCCAGGACCTGCTGGAGGTTTGTTTGTGTTATGATCAAGTAATAGGGTTGATTACCCTCCAAGGACCCACTGGAGGTTTGTTTGTGTTATGATCAAGTAATAGGGTTGATTACCCTCCCAGGACCCACTGGAGGTTTGTTTGTGTTATGATCAAGCAATAGGGTTGATTACCCTCCCAGGACCTGCTGGAGGTTTGTTTGTGTTATGACCCAGCAATAGGGTTGATTACCCTCCCAGGACCTGCTGGAGGTTTGTTTGTGTTATGACCCAGTAATAGGGTCGATAACCCTCCAAGGACCCACTGGAGGTTTGTTTGTGTTATGATCAAGTAATAGGGTTGATTACCCTCCCAGGACCCACTGGAGGTTTGTTTGTGTTATGATCAAGTAATAGGGTTGATTACCCTCCCAGGACCTGCTGGAGGTTTGTTTGTGTTATGACCCAGCAATAGGGTTGATTACCCTCCCAGGACCTGCTGGAGGTTTGTTTGTGTTATGACCCAGTAATAGGGTTGATTACCCTCCCAGGACCTGCTGGAGGTTTGTTTGTGTTATGACCCAGCAATAGGGTTGATTACCCTCCCAGGACCTGCTGGAGGTTTGTTTGTGTTATGACCCAGTAATAGGGTCGATAACCCTCCAAGGACCCACTGGAGGTTTGTTTGTGTTATGATCAAGTAATAGGGTTGATTACCCTCCAAGGACCCACTGGAGGTTTGTTTGTGTTATGATCAAGTAATAGGGTTGATTACCCTCCCAGGACCCACTGGAGGTTTGTTTGTGTTATGATCAAGCAATAGGGTTGATTACCCTCCCAGGACCTGCTGGAGGTTTGTTTGTGTTATGACCCAGCAATAGGGTTGATTACCCTCCCAGGACCTGCTGGAGGTTTGTTTGTGTTATGACCCAGTAATAGGGTCGATAACCCTCCAAGGACCCACTGGAGGTTTGTTTGTGTTATGATCAAGTAATAGGGTTGATTACCCTCCCAGGACCCACTGGAGGTTTGTTTGTGTTATGATCAAGTAATAGGGTTGATTACCCTCCCAGGACCTGCTGGAGGTTTGTTTGTGTTATGACCCAGCAATAGGGTTGATTACCCTCCCAGGACCTGCTGGAGGTTTGTTTGTGTTATGACCCAGTAATAGGGTTGATTACCCTCCCAGGACCTGCTGGAGGTTTGTTTGTGTTATGACCCAGCAATAGGGTTGATTACCCTCCCAATACCTGCTGGAGGTTTGTTTGTGTTATGACCCAGTAATAGGGTCGATAACCCTCCAAGGACCCACTGGAGGTTTGTTTGTGTTATGATCAAGTAATAGGGTTGATTACCCTCCCAGGACCCACTGGAGGTTTGTTTGTGTTATGATCAAGTAATAGGGTTGATTACCCTCCCAGGACCTGCTGGAGGTTTGTTTGTGTTATGACCCAGTAATAGGGTTGATTACCCTCCCAGGACCTGCTGGAGGTTTGTTTGTGTTATGACCCAGCAGTAGGGTTGATTACCCTCCCAGGACCCGCTGGAGGTTTGTTTGTGTTATGACCCAGTAATAGGGTCGATAACCCTCCAAGGACCCACTGGAGGGTTTGTTTGTGTTATGATCAAGTAATAGGGTTGATTACCCTCCCAGGACCCACTGGAGGTTTGTTTGTGTTATGACCCAGCAATAGGGTTGATTACCCTCCCAGGACCTGCTGGAGGTTTGTTTGTGTTATGACCCAGTAATAGGGTCCATAACCCTCCAAGGACCCACTGGAGGTTTGTTTGTGTTATGATCAAGTAATAGGGTTGATTACCCTCCCAGGACCCACTGGAGGTTTGTTTGTGTTATGGTCAAGTAATAGGGTTGATTACCCTCCAAGGACCCACTGGAGGTTTGTTTGTGTTATGATCAAGTAATAGGGTTGATTACCCTCCCAGGACCTGCTGGAGGTTTGTTTGTGTTATGACCCAGCAATAGGGTTGATTACCCTCCCAGGACCCACTGGAGGTTTGTTTGTGTTATGATCAAGTAATAGGGTTGATAACCCTCCAAGGACCCACTGGAGGTTTGTTTGTGTTATGGTCAAGTAATAGGGTTGATTACCCTCCAAGGACCCACTGGAGGTTTGTTTGTGTTATGTTCAAGTAATAGGGTTGATTACCCTCCCAGGACCTGCTGGAGGTTTGTTTGTGTTATGACCCAGCAATAGGGTTGATTACCCTCCCAGGACCCACTGGAGGTTTGTTTGTGTTATGATCAAGTAATAGGATTGATTACCCTCCCAGGACCCACTGGAGGTTTGTTTGTGTTATGGTCAAGTAATAGGGTTGATAACCCTCCAAGGACCCACTGGAGGTTTGTTTGTGTTATGGTCAAGTAATAGGGTTGATTACCCTCCCAGGACCCACTGGAGGTTTGTTTGTGTTATGGTCAAGTAATAGGGTTGATAACCCTCCAAGGACCCACTGGAGGTTTGTTTGTGTTATGGTCAAGTAATAGGGTTGATTACCCTCCAAGGACCCACTGGAGGTTTGTTTGTGTTATGGTCAAGTAATAGGGTTGATTACCCTCCCAGGACCCACTGGAGGTTTGTTTGTGTTATGACCCAGCAATAGGGTTGATTACCCTCCCAGGACCCACTGGAGGTTTGTTTGTGCTATGATCAAGTAATAGGGTTGATTACCCTGCCAGGACCCACTGGAGGTTTGTTTGTGTTATGACCCAGCAATAGGGTTGATAACCCTCCAAGGACCCACTGGAGGTTTGTTTGTGTTATGGTCAAGTAATAGGGTTGATAACCCTCCAAGGACCCACTGGGGGTTTGTTTGTGTTATGATCAAGTAATAGGGTTGATTACCCTCCCAGGACCCACTGGAGGTTTGTGTTATGATCAAGTAATAGGGTTGATTACCCTCCCAGGACCCACTGGAGGTTTGTTTGTGTTATGGTCAAGTAATAGGGTTGATAACCCTCCAAGGACCCACTGGAGGTTTGTTTGTGTTATGGTCAAGTAATAGGGTTGATAACCCTCAAAGGACCCACTGGAGGTTTGTTTGTGTTATGGTCAAGTAATAGGGTTGATAACCCTCCAAGGACCCACTGGAGATTTGTTTGTGTTATGGTCAAGTAAAAGGGTTGATAACCCTCCAAGGACCCACTGGAGGTTTGTTTGTGTTATGGTCAAGTAATAGGGTTGATTACCCTCCAAGGACCCACTGGAGGTTTGTTTGTGTTATGGTCAAGTAATAGGGTTGATTACCCTCCCAGGACCCACTGGAGGTTTGTTTGTGTTATGACCCAGCAATAGGGTTGATTACCCTCCCAGGACCTGCTGGAGGTTTGTTTGTGTTATGATCAAGTAATAGGGTTGATTACCCTCCCAGGACCCACTGGAGGTTTGTTTGTGTTATGATCAAGTAATAGGGTTGATTACCCTCCCAGGACCCACTGGAGGTTTGTTTGTGTTATGACCCAGCAATAGGGTTGATAACCCTCCAAGGACCCACTGGAGGTTTGTTTGTGTTATGGTCAAGTAATAGGGTTGATAACCCTCCAAGGACCCACTGGAGGTTTGTTTGTGTTATGGTCAAGTAATAGGGTTGATTACCCTCCAAGGACCCACTGGAGGTTTGTTTGTGTTATGGTCAAGTAATAGGGTTGATAACCCTCCAAAGACCCACTGGAGGTTTGTTTGTGTTATGACCCAGCAATAGGGTTGATTACCCTCCAAGGACCTGCTGGAGGTTTGTTTGTGTTATGGTCAAGTAATAGGGTTGATTACCCTCCCAGGACCCACTGGAGGTTTGTTTGTGTTATGACCCAGCAATAGGGTTGATTACCCTCCCAGGACCTGCTGGAGGTTTGTTTGTGTTATGATCAAGTAATAGGGTTGATTACCCTCCCAGGACCCACTGGAGGTTTGTTTGTGTTATGATCAAGTAATAGGGTTGATTACCCTCCCAGGACCCACTGGAGGTTTGTTTGTGTTATGACCCAGCAATAGGGTTGATTACCCTCCAAGGACCCACTGGAGGTTTGTTTGTGTTATGGTCAAGTAATAGGGTTGATAACCCTCCAAGGACCCACTGGAGGTTTGTTTGTGTTATGGTCAAGTAATAGGGTTGATTACCCTCCAAGGACCCACTGGAGGTTTGTTTGTGTTATGGTCAAGTAATAGGGTTGATTACCCTCCCAGGACCCACTTGAGGTTTGTTTGTGTTATGATCAAGTAATAGGGTTGATTACCCTCCCAGGACCCACTGGAGATTTGTTTGTGTTATGACCCAGCAATAGGGTTGATAACCCTCCAAGGACCCACTGGAGGTTTGTTTGTGTTATGGTCAAGTAATAGGGTTGATAACCCTCCAAGGACCCACTGGAGGTTTGTTTGTGTTATGGTCAAGTAATAGGGTTGATTACCCTCCCAGGACTCACTGGAGGTTTGTTTGTGTTATGATCAAGTAATAGGGTTGATTACCCTCCCAGGACCCACTGGAGGTTTGTTTGTGTTATGATCAAGTAATAGTGTTGATTACCCTCCCAGGACCCACTGGAGGTTTGTGTTATGATCAAGTTATAGGGTTGATTACCCTCCCAGGACCCACTGGAGGTTTGTTTGTGTTATGATCAAGTAATAGGGTTGATTACCCTCCCAGGACCCACTGGAGGTTTGTTTGTGTTATGATCAAGTAATAGGGTTGATTACCCTCCCAGGACCCACTGGAGGTTTGTTTGTGTTATGATCAAGTAATAGGGTTGATAACCGTCCAAGGACCCACTGGAGGTTTGTTTGTGTTATGATCAAGTAATAGGGTTGATAACCCTCCCAGGACCCACTGGAGGTTTGTGTTATGATCAAGTAATAGGGTTGATTACCCTCCCAGGACCCACTGGAGGTTTGTTTGTGTTATGATCAAGAAATAGGGTTGATTACCCTCCCAGGACCCACTGGAGGTTTGTGTTATGATCAAGTAATAGGGTTGATTTCCCTCCCAGGACCCACTGGAGGTTTGTTTGTGTTATGATCAAGTAATAGGGTTGATAACCCTCCCAGGACCCACTGGAGGTTTGTTTGTGTTATGATCAAGTAATAGGGTTGATAACCCTCCAAGGACCCACTGGAGGTTTGTTTGTGTTATGACCCAGCAATAGGGTTGATTACCCTCCAAGGACCTGCCGGAGGTTTGTTTGTGTTATGATCAAGTAATAGGGTTGATAACCCTCCCAGGACCCACTGGAGGTTTGTTTGTGTTATGATCAAGTAATAGGGTTGATTACCCTCCCAGGACCTGCTGGAGTTTTGTTTGTGTTATGACCCAGTAATAGGGTTGATTACCCTCCAAGGACCTGCTGGAGGTTTGTTTGTGTTATGATCAAGTAATAGGGTTGATTACCCTCCCAGGACCCACTGGAGGTTTGTTTGTGTTATTATCAAGTAATAGGGTTGATAACCCTCCCAGGACCCACTGGAGGTTTGTTTGTGTTATGACCCAGCAATAGGGTTGATTACCCTCCAAGGACCTGCTGGAGGTTTGTTTGTGTTATGATCAAGTAATAGGGTTTATAACCCTCCCAGGACCCACTGGAGGTTTGTTTGTGTTATGATCAAGTAATAGGGTTGATTACCCTCCCAGGACCTGCTGGAGGTTTGTTTGTGTTATGACCCAGTAGTAGGGTTGATTACCCTCCCAGGACCTGCTGGAGTTTTGTTTGTGTTATGATCAAGCAATAGGGTTGATTACCCTCCCAGGACCCACTGGAGGTTTGTTTGTGTTATGATCAAGTAATAGGGTTGATTACCCTCCCAGGACCCACTGGAGGTTTGTTTGTGTTATGATCAAGTAATAGGGTTTATTACCCTCCCAGGACCCACTGGAGGTTTGTTTGTGTTATGACTCAGTAATAGTGTTGATTATCCTCCCAGGACCCACTGGAGGTTTGTGTTATGATCAAGTAATAGGGTTGATTACCCTCCCAGGACCCACTGGAGGTATGTGTTATGATCAAGTAATAGGGTTGATTACCCTCCCAGGACCTGCTGGAGGTTTGTTTGTGTTATGACCCAGTAATAGGGTTGATTACCCTCCCAGGACCCACTGGAGGTTTGTTTGTGTTATGATCAAATAATAGGGTTGATTACCCTACCAGGACCTGCTGGAGGTTTGTTTGTGTTATGACCCAGTAATAGGGTTGATTACCCTCCCAGGACCTGCTGGAGGTTTGTTTGTGTTATGACCCAGTAATAGGATTGCTTACCCTCCCAGGACCTGCTGGAGGTTTGTTTGTGTTATGATCAAGTAATAGGGTTGATTACCCTCCAAGGACCCACTGGAGGTTTGTGTTATGATCAAGTAATAGGGTTGATTACCCTCCCAGGACCTGCTGGAGGTTTGTTTGTGTTATGACCCAGTAATAGGGTTGATAACCCTCCCAGGACCCACTGGAGGTTTGTGTTATGATCAAGTAATAGGGTTGATTACCCTCCCAGGACCCACTGGAGGTTTGTTTGTCTTATGATCAAGTTATAGGGTTGATTACCCTCCCAGGACCTGCTGGAGGTTTGTTTGTGTTATGATCAAGTAATAGGGTTGATTACCCTCCCAGGACCCACTGGAGGTTTGTTTGTGTTATGATCCAGTAATAGGGTTGATTACCCTCCCAGGACCCACTGGAGGTTTGTTTGTGTTATGATCAAGTAATAGGGTTGATTACCCTCCCAGGACCCACTGGAGGTTTGTTTGTGTTATGATCAAGTAATAGGGTTGATTACCCTCCCAGGACACACTGGAGGTTTGTTTGTGTTATGATCAAGTAATAGGGTTGATTACCCTCCCAGGACCCACTGGAGGTTTGTTTGTGTTATGATCAAGTAATAGGGTTGATAACCCTCCAAGGACCCACTGGAGGTTTGTTTGTGTTATGACCCAGTAGTAGGGTTGATTACCCTCCCAGGACCTGCTGGAGTTTTGTTTGTGTTATGACCAAGTAATAGGGTTGATTACCCTCCAAGGACCCACTGGAGGTTTGTTTGTGTTATGATCAAGTAATAGGGTTGATTACCCTCCCAGGACCTGCTGGATGTTTGTTTGTGTTATGACCCAGCAATAGGGTTGATTACCCTCCCAGGACCCACTGGAGGTTTGTTTGTGTTATGATCAAGTAATAGGGTTGATTACCCTCCCAGGACCCACTGGAGATTTGTTTGTCTTATGATCAAGTAATAGGGTTGATTACCCTCCCAGGACCCACTGGATGTTTGTTTGTGTTATGATCAAGTAATAGGGTTGATTACCCTCCCAGGACCTGCTGGAGGTTTGTTTGTGTTATGACCCAGCAATAGGGTTGATTACCCTAACAGGACCCACTGGAGGTTTGTTTGTGTTATGACCCAGCAATAGGGTTGATAACCCTCCAAGGACCCACTGGAGGTTTGTTTAAGTTTTGATCCAGTAATAGGGTTGATTACCCTCCCAGGACCTGCTGGAGGTTTGTTTGTGTTATGACCCAGTACTAGGGTTGATTACCCTCCCAGGACCCACTGGAGGTTTGTTTGTGTTATGATCAAGTAATAGGGTTGATTACCCTCCCAGGACCCACTGGAGGTTTGTTTGTGTTATGATCCAGTAATAGGGTTGATAACCCTCCCAGGACCTGCTGGAGGTTTGTTTGTGTTATGATCAAGTAATAGGGTTGATAACCCTCCCAGGACCTGCTGGAGGTTTGTTTGTGTTATGACCGAGTAGTTGGGTTGATTACCCTCCCAGGACCTGCTGGAGGTTTGTTTGTGTTATGATCAAGTAATAGGGTTGATTACCCTCCCAGGACCCACTGGAGGTTTGTTTGTGTTATGATCAAGTAATAGGGTTGATTACCCTCCCAGGACCTGCTGGAGGTTTGTTTGTGTTATGACCCAGCAATAGGGTTGATTACCCTCCCAGGACCCACTGGAGGTTTGTTTGTGTTATGATCAAGTAATAGGGTTGATTACCCTCCCAGGACCCACTGGAGGTTTGTTTGTCTTATGATCAAGTAATAGGGTTGATTACCCTCCCAGGACCCACTGGAGGTTTGTTTGTGTTATGATCAAGTAATAGGGTTGATTACCCTCCCAGGACCTGCTGGAGGTTTGTTTGTGTTATGACCCAGCAATAGGGTTGATTACCCTCCCAGGACCCACTGGAGGTTTGTTTGTCTTATGATCAAGTAATAGGGTTGATTACCCTCCCAGGACCCACTGGAGGTTTGTTTGTCTTATGATCAAGTAATAGGGTTGATTACCCTCCCAGGACCCACTGGAGGTTTGTTTGTGTTATGATCAAGTAATAGTGTTGATTACCCTCCCAGGACCTGCTGGAGGTTTGTTTGTGTTATGACCCAGCAATAGGGTTGATTACCCTAACAGGACCCACTGGAGGTTTGTTTGTGTTATGACCCAGCAATAGGGTTGATAACCCTCCAAGGACCCACTGGAGGTTTGTTTGTGTAATGATCCAGTAATAGGGTTGATTACCCTCCCAGGACCTGCTGGAGGTTTGTTTGTGTTATGACCCAGCAATAGGGTTGATAACCCTCCAAGGACCCACTGGAGGTTTGTTTGTGTTATGATCCAGTAATAGGGTTGATTACCCTCCCAGGACCTGCTGGAGGTTTGTTTGTGTTATGACCCAGCAATAGGGTTGATTACCCTCCCAGGACCCACTGGAGGTTTGTTTGTGTTATGATCAAGTAATAGGGTTGATTACCCTCCCAGGACCCACTGGAGGTTTGTTTGTCTTATGATCAAGTAATAGGGTTGATTACCCTCCCAGGACCCACTGGAGGTTTGTTTGTGTTATGACCCAGCAATAGGGTTGATTACCCTAACAGGACCTGCTGGAGGTTTGTTTGTGTTATGACCCAGCAATAGGGTTGATAACCCTCCCAGGACCCACTGGAGGTTTGTTTGTGTTATGATCCAGTAATAGGGTTGATTACCCTCCCAGGACCTGCTGGAGGTTTGTTTGTGTTATGACCCAGTAGTAGGGTTGATTACCCTCCCAGGACCTGCTGGAGTTTTGTTTGTGTTATGACCAAGTAATAGGGTTGATTACCCTCCAAGGACCCACTGGAGGTTTGTTTGTGTTATGATCAAGTAATAGGGTTGATTACCCTCCCAGGACCTGCTGGATGTTTGTTTGTGTTATGACCCAGCAATAGGGTTGATTACCCTCCCAGGACCCACTGGAGGTTTGTTTGTGTTATGATCAAGTAATAGGTTGATTACCCTCCCAGGACCCACTGGAGGTTTGTTTGTCTTATGATCAAGTAATAGGGTTGATTACCCTCCCAGGACCCACTGGAGGTTTGTTTGTGTTATGATCAAGTAATAGGGTTGATTACCCTCCCAGGACCTGCTGGAGGTTTGTTTGTGTTATGACCCAGCAATAGGGTTGATTACCCTAACAGGACCCACTGGAGGTTTGTTTGTGTTATGACCCAGCAATAGGGTTGATAACCCTCCAAGGACCCACTGGAGGTTTGTTTAAGATTTGATCCAGTAATAGGGTTGATTACCCTCCCAGGACCTGCTGGAGGTTTGTTTGTGTTATGACCCAGTAGTAGGGTTGATTACCCTCCCAGGACCCACTGGAGGTTTGTTTGTGTTATGATCAAGTAATAGGGTTGATTACCCTCCCAGGACCTGCTGGAGGTTTGTTTGTGTTATGACCCAGCAATAGGGTTGATTACCCTCCCAGGACCTACTGGAGGTTTGTTTGTGTTATGATCAAGTAATAGGGTTGATAACCCTCCAAGGACCCACTGGAGGTTTGTTTGTGTTATGGTCAAGTAATAGGGTTGATAACCCTCCAAGGACCCACTGGAGGTTTGTTTGTGTTATGATCAAGTAATAGGGTTGATTACCCTCCCAGGACCTGCTGGAGGTTTGTTTGTGTTATGACCCAGTAATAGGGTTGATTACCCTCCCAGGACCCACTGGAGGTTTGTTTGTGTTATGATCAAGTAATAGGATTGATTACCCTCCCAGGACCCACTGGAGGTTTGTTTGTGTTATGGTCAAGTAATAGGGTTGATTACCCTCCCAGGACCCACTGGAGGTTTGTTTGTGTTATGGTCAAGTAATAGGGTTGATAACCCTCCAAGGACCCACTGGAGGTTTGTTTGTGTTCTGGTCAAGTAATAGGGTTGATAACCCTCCAAGGACCCACTGGAGGTGTGTTTGTGTTATGGTCAAGTAATAGGGTTGATAACCCTCCAAGGACCCACTGGAGGTTTGTTTGTGTTATGGTCAAGTAATAGGGTTGATAACCCTCTAAGGACCCACTGGAGGTTTGTTTGTGTTATGGTCAAGTAATAGGGTTGATTACCCTCCAAGGACCCACTGGAGGTTTGTTTGTGTTATGGTCAAGTAATAGGGTTGATTACCCTCCCAGGACCCACTGGAGGTTTGTCTGTGTTATGACCCAGCAATAGGGTTGATTACCCTCCCAGGACCCACTGGAGGTTTGTTCGTGCTATGATCAAGTAATAGGGTTGATTACCCTCCCAGGACCCACTGGAGGTTTGTTTGTGTTATGACCCAGCAATAGGGTTGATAACACTCCAAGGACCCACTGGAGGTTTGTTTGTGTTATGGTCAAGTAATAGGGTTGATAACCCTCCAAGGACCCACTGGGGGTTTGTTTGTGTTATGATCAAGTAATAGGGTTGATTACCCTCCCAGGACCCACTGGAGGTTTGTGTTATGATCAAGTAATAGGGTTGATTACCCTCCCAGGACCCACTGGAGGTTTGTTTGTGTTATGGTCAAGTAATAGGGTTGATAACCCTCCAAGGACCCACTGGAGGTTTGTTTGTGTTATGGTCAAGTAACAGGGTTGATAACCCTCCAAGGACCCACTGGAGGTTTGTTTGTGTTATGGTCAAGTAATAGGGTTGATAACCCTCCAAGGACCCACTGGAGGTTTGTTTGTGTTATGGTCAAGTAATAGGGTTGATTACCCTCCAAGGACCCACTGGAGGTTTGTTTGTGTTATGGTCAAGTAATAGGGTTGATTACCCTCCCAGGACCCACTGGAGGTTTGTTTGTGTTATGACCCAGCAATAGGGTTGATTACCCTCCCAGGACCTGCTGGAGGTTTGTTTGTGTTATGATCAAGTAATAGGGTTGATTACCCTCCCAGGACCCACTGGAGGTTTGTTTGTGTTATGATCAAGTAATAGGGTTGATTACCCTCCCAGGACCCACTGGAGGTTTGTTTGTGTTATGACCCAGCAATAGGGTTGATAACCCTCCAAGGACCCACTGGAGGTTTGTTTGTGTTATGGTCAAGTAATAGGGTTGATAACCCTCCAAGGACCCACTGGAGGTTTGTTTGTGTTATGGTCAAGTAATAGGGTTGATTACCCTCCAAGGACCCACTGGAGGTTTGTTTGTGTTATGGTCAAGTAATAGGGTTGATTACCCTCCCAGGACCCACTTGAGGTTTGTTTGTGTTATGATCAAGTAATAGGGTTGATTACCCTCCCAGGACCCACTGGAGGTTTGTTTGTGTTATGACCCAGCAATAGGGTTGATAACCCTCCAAGGACCCACTGGAGGTTTGTTTGTGTTATGGTCAAGTAATAGGGTTGATAACCCTCCAAGGACCCACTGGAGGTTTGTTTGTGTTATGGTCAAGTAATAGGGTTGATTACCCTCCCAGGACTCACTGGAGGTTTGTTTGTGTTATGATCAAGTAATAGGGTTGATTACCCTCCCAGGACCCACTGGAGGTTTGTTTGTGTTATGATCAAGTAATAGGGTTGATTACCCTCCCAGGACCCACTGGAGGTTTGTGTTATGATCAAGTTATAGGGTTGATTACCCTCCCAGGACCCACTGGAGGTTTGTTTGTGTTATGATCAAGTAATAGGGTTGATTACCCTCCCAGGACCCACTGGAGGTTTGTTTGTGTTATGATCAAGTAATAGGGTTGATTACCCTCCCAGGACCCACTGGAGGTTTGTTTGTGTTATGATCAAGTAATAGGGTTGATAACCGTCCAAGGACCCACTGGAGGTTTGTTTGTGTTATGATCAAGTAATAGGGTTGATAACCCTCCCAGGACCCACTGGAGGTTTGTGTTATGATCAAGTAATAGGGTTGATTACCCTCCCAGGACCCACTGGAGGTTTGTTTGTGTTATGATAAAGAAATAGGGTTGATTACCCTCCCAGGACCCACTGGAGGTTTGTGTTATGATCAAGTAATAGGGTTGATTTCCCTCCCAGGACCCACTGGAGGTTTGTTTGTGTTATGATCAAGTAATAGGGTTGATAACCCTCCCAGGACCCACTGGAGGTTTGTTTGTGTTATTATCAAGTAATAGGGTTGATAACCCTCCCAGGACCCACTGGAGGTTTGTTTGTGTTATTATCAAGTAATAGGGTTGATAACCCTCCCAGGACCCACTGGAGGTTTGTTTGTGTTATGACCCAGCAATAGGGTTGATTACCCTCCAAGGACCTGCTGGAGGTTTGTTTGTGTTATGATCAAGTAATAGGGTTTATAACCCTCCCAGGACCCACTGGAGGTTTGTTTGTGTTATGATCAAGTAATAGGGTTGACTACCCTCCCAGGACCTGCTGGAGGTTTGTTTGTGTTATGACCCAGTAGTAGGGTTGATTACCCTCCCAGGACCTGCTGGAGTTTTGTTTGTGTTATGATCAAGCAATAGGGTTGATTACCCTCCCAGGACCCACTGGAGGTTTGTTTGTGTTATGATCAAGTAATAGGGTTGATTACCCTCCCAGGACCCACTGGAGGTTTGTTTGTGTTATGATCAAGTAATAGGGTTTATTACCCTCCCAGGACCCACTGGAGGTTTGTTTGTGTTATGACTCAGTAATAGTGTTGATTATCCTCCCAGGACCCACTGGAGGTTTGTGTTATGATCAAGTAATAGGGTTGATTACCCTCCCAGGACCCACTGGAGGTATGTGTTATGATCAAGTAATAGGGTTGATTACCCTCCCAGGACCTGCTGGAGGTTTGTTTGTGTTATGACCCAGTAATAGGGTTGATTACCCTCCCAGGACCCACTGGAGGTTTGTTTGTGTTATGATCAAGTAATAGGGTTGATTACCCTACCAGGACCTGCTGGAGGTTTGTTTGTGTTATGATCCACTAATAGGGTTGATTACCCTCCCAGGACCCACTGGAGGTTTGTTTGTGTTATGATCAAGTAATAGGGTTGATTACCCTCCCAGGACCTGCTGGAGGTTTGTTTGTGTTATGATCAAGTAATAGGGTTGATTACCCTCCAAGGACCCACTGGAGGTTTGTGTTATGATCAAGTAATAGGGTTGATTACCCTCCCAGGACCTGCTGGAGGTTTGTTTGTGTTATGACCCAGTAATAGGGTTGATAACCCTCCCAGGACCCACTGGAGGTTTGTGTTATGATCAAGTAATAGGGTTGATTACCCTCCCAGGACCCACTAGAGGTTTGTTTGTCTTATGATCAAGTAATAGGGTTGATTACCCTCCCAGGACCAACTGGAGGTTTGTTTGTGTTATGATCAAGTAATAGGGTTGATTACCCTCCCAGGACCTGCTGGAGGTTTGTTTGTGTTATGACCCAGCAATAGGGTTGATTACCCTCCCAGGACCCACTGGAGGTTTGTTTGTGTTATGATCAAGTAATAGGGTTGATTACCCTCCCAGGACCCACTGGAGGTTTGTTTGTGTTATGATCAAGTAATAGGGTTGATTACCCTCCCAGGACCCACTGGAGGTTTGTGTTATGATCAAGTAATAGGGTTGATTACCCTCCCAGGACCTGCTGGAGGTTTGTTTGTGTTATGATCAAGTAATAGGGTTGATTACCCTCCCAGGACCCACTGGAGGTTTGTTTGTGTTATGATCCACTAATAGGGTTGATTACCCTCCCAGGACCCACTGGAGGTTTATTTGTGTTATGATCAAGTAATAGGGTTGATTACCCTCCCAGGACCCACTGGAGGTTTGTTTGTGTTATGATCAAGTAATAGGGTTGATTACCCTCCCAGGACCTGCTGGAGGTTTGTTTGTGTTATGACCCAGCAATAGGGTTGATTACCCTCCCAGGACCCACTGGAGGTTTGTTTGTGTTATGATCAAGTAATAGAGTTGATTACCCTCCCAGGATCCACTGGAGGTTTGTTTGTTTTATGATCCAGTAATAGGGTTGATGACCCTCCCAGGACCTGCTGGAGGTTTGTTTGTGTTATGATCAAGTAATAGGATTGATAACCCTCCCAGGACCTGCTGGAGGTTTGTTTATGTTATGACCCAGTAGTAAGGTTGATTACCCTCCCAGGACCTGCTGGAGGTTTGTTTGTGTTATGATCAAGTAATAGGGTTGATTACCCTCCCAGGACCCACTGGAGGTTTGTTTGTGTTATGATCAAGTAATAGGGTTGATTACCCTCCCAGTACCTGCTGGAGGTTTGTTTGTGTTATGACCCAGCAATAGGGTTGATTACCCTTCCAGGACCCACTGGAGGTTTGTTTGTGTTATGATCAAGTAATAGGGTTGATTACCCTCCCAGGACCCACTGGAGGTTTGTTTGTGTTATGATCAAGTAATAGGGTTGATTACCCTCCCAGGACCCACTGGAGGTTTGTTTGTGTTATGATCAAGTAATAGGGTTGATTACCCTCCCAGGACCTGCTGGAGGTTTGTTTGTGTTATGACCCAGCAATAGGGTTGATTACCCTCCCAGGACCCACTGGAGGTTTGTTTGTGTTATGACCCAGCAATAGGGTTGATAACCCTCCAAGGACCCACTGGAGGTTTGTTTGTGTTATGATCCAGTAATAGGGTTGATTACCCTCCCAGGACCTGCTGGAGGTTTGTTTGTGTTATGACCCAGTAGTAGGGTTGATTACCCTCCCAGGACCCACTGGAGGTTTGTTTGTGTTATGACCCAGTAATAGGGTTGATTACCCTCCCAGGACCCACTGGAGGTTTGTTTGTGTTATGATCAAGTAATAGGGTTGATTACCCTACCAGGACCTGCTGGAGGTTTGTTTGTGTTATGATCCACTAATAGGGTTGATTACCCTCCCAGGACCCACTGGAGGTTTGTTTGTGTTATGATCAAGTAATAGGGTTGATTACCCTCCCAGGACCTGCTGGAGGTTTGTTTGTGTTATGATCAAGTAATAGGGTTGATTACCCTCCAAGGACCCACTGGAGGTTTGTGTTATGATCAAGTAATAGGGTTGATTACCCTCCCAGGACCTGCTGGAGGTTTGTTTGTGTTATGACCCAGTAATAGGGTTGATAACCCTCCCAGGACCCACTGGAGGTTTGTGTTATGATCAAGTAATAGGGTTGATTACCCTCCCAGGACCCACTAGAGGTTTGTTTGTCTTATGATCAAGTAATAGGGTTGATTACCCTCCCAGGACCAACTGGAGGTTTGTTTGTGTTATGATCAAGTAATAGGGTTGATTACCCTCCCAGGACCTGCTGGAGGTTTGTTTGTGTTATGACCCAGCAATAGGGTTGATTACCCTCCCAGGACCCACTGGAGGTTTGTTTGTGTTATGATCAAGTAATAGGGTTGATTACCCTCCCAGGACCCACTGGAGGTTTGTTTGTGTTATGATCAAGTAATAGGGTTGATTACCCTCCCAGGACCCACTGGAGGTTTGTGTTATGATCAAGTAATAGGGTTGATTACCCTCCCAGGACCTGCTGGAGGTTTGTTTGTGTTATGATCAAGTAATAGGGTTGATTACCCTCCCAGGACCCACTGGAGGTTTGTTTGTGTTATGATCCACTAATAGGGTTGATTACCCTCCCAGGACCCACTGGAGGTTTATTTGTGTTATGATCAAGTAATAGGGTTGATTACCCTCCCAGGACCCACTGGAGGTTTGTTTGTGTTATGATCAAGTAATAGGGTTGATTACCCTCCCAGGACCTGCTGGAGGTTTGTTTGTGTTATGACCCAGCAATAGGGTTGATTACCCTCCCAGGACCCACTGGAGGTTTGTTTGTGTTATGATCAAGTAATAGAGTTGATTACCCTCCCAGGATCCACTGGAGGTTTGTTTGTTTTATGATCCAGTAATAGGGTTGATGACCCTCCCAGGACCTGCTGGAGGTTTGTTTGTGTTATGATCAAGTAATAGGATTGATAACCCTCCCAGGACCTGCTGGAGGTTTGTTTATGTTATGACCCAGTAGTAAGGTTGATTACCCTCCCAGGACCTGCTGGAGGTTTGTTTGTGTTATGATCAAGTAATAGGGTTGATTACCCTCCCAGGACCCACTGGAGGTTTGTTTGTGTTATGATCAAGTAATAGGGTTGATTACCCTCCCAGTACCTGCTGGAGGTTTGTTTGTGTTATGACCCAGCAATAGGGTTGATTACCCTTCCAGGACCCACTGGAGGTTTGTTTGTGTTATGATCAAGTAATAGGGTTGATTACCCTCCCAGGACCCACTGGAGGTTTGTTTGTGTTATGATCAAGTAATAGGGTTGATTACCCTCCCAGGACCCACTGGAGGTTTGTTTGTGTTATGATCAAGTAATAGGGTTGATTACCCTCCCAGGACCTGCTGGAGGTTTGTTTGTGTTATGACCCAGCAATAGGGTTGATTACCCTCCCAGGACCCACTGGAGGTTTGTTTGTGTTATGACCCAGCAATAGGGTTGATAACCCTCGAAGGACCCACTGGAGGTTTGTTTGTGTTATGATCCAGTAATAGGGTTGATTACCCTCCCAGGACCTGCTGGAGGTTTGTTTGTGTTATGACCCAGTAGTAGGGTTCATTACCCTCCCAGGACCTGCTGGAGTTTTGTTTGTGTTATGACCAAGTAATAGGGTTGATTACCCTCCAAGGACCCACTGGAGGTCTGTTTGTGTTATGATCAAGTAATAGGGTTGATTACCCTCCCAGGACCTGCTGGATGTTTGTTTGTGTTATGACCCAGCAATAGGATTGATTACCCTCCCAGGACCCACTGGAGGTTTGTTTGTGTTATGATCAAGTAATAGGGTTGATTACCCTCCCAGGACCCACTGGAGGTTTGTTTGTCTTATGATCAAGTAATAGGGTTGATTACCCTCCCAGGACCCACTGGAGGTTTGTTTGTGTTATGATCAAGTAATAGGGTTGATTACCCTCCCAGGACCTGCTGGAGGTTTGTTTGTGTTATGACCCAGCAATAGGGTTGATTACCCTAACAGGACCCACTGGAGGTTTGTTTGTGTTATGACCCAGCAAAAGGGTTGATAACCCTCCAAGGACCCACTGGAGGTTTGTTTAAGTTTTGATCCAGTAATAGGGTTGATTACCCTCCCAGGACCTGCTGGAGGTTTGTTTGTGTTATGACCCAGTACTAGGGTTGATTACCCTCCCAGGACCCACTGGAGGTTTGTTTGTGTTATGATCAAGTAATAGGGTTGATTACCCTCCCAGGACCCACTGGAGGTTTGTTTGTGTTATGATCCAGTAATAGGGTTGATAACCCTCCCAGGACCTGCTGGAGGTTTGTTTGTGTTATGATCAAGTAATAGGGTTGATAACCCTCCCAGGACCTGCTGGAGGTTTGTTTGTGTTATGACCGAGTAGTTGGGTTGATTACCCTCCCAGGACCTGCTGGAGGTTTGTTTGTGTTATGATCAAGTAATAGGGTTGATTACCCTCCCAGGACCCACTGGAGGTTTGTTTGTGTTATGATCAAGTAATAGGGTTGATTGCCCTCCCAGGACCTGCTGGAGGTTTGTTTGTGTTATGACCCAGCAATAGGGTTGATTACCCTCCCAGGACCCACTGGAGGTTTGTTTGTGTTATGATCAAGTAATAGGGTTGATTACCCTCCCAGGACCCACTGGAGGTTTGTTTGTCTTATGATCAAGTAATAGGGTTGATTACCCTCCCAGGACCCACTGGAGGTTTGTTTGTGTTATGATCAAGTAATAGGGTTGATTACCCTCCCAGGACCTGCTGGAGGTTTGTTTGTGTTATGACCCAGCAATAGGGTTGATTACCCTCCCAGGACCCACTGGAGGTTTGTTTGTGTTATGATCAAGTAATAGGGTTGATTACCCTCCCAGGACCCACTGGAGGTTTGTTTGTCTTATGATCAAGTAATAGGGTTGATTACCCTCCCAGGACCTGCTGGAGGTTTGTTTGTGTTATGACCCAGTAGTAGGGTTGATTACCCTCCCAGGACCTGCTGGAGTTTTGTTTGTGTTATGATCAAGCAATAGGGTTGATTACCCTCCCAGGACCCACTGGAGGTTTGTTTGTGTTATGATCAAGTAATAGGGTTGATTACCCTCCCAGGACCCACTGGAGGTTTGTTTGTGTTATGATAAAGTAATAGGGTTTATTACCCTCCCAGGACCCACTGGAGGTTTATTTGTGTTATGACTCAGTAATAGTGTTGATTATCCTCCCAGGACCCACTGGAGGTTTGTGTTATGATCAAGTAATAGGGTTGATTACCCTCCCAGGACCCACTGGAGGTATGTGTTATGATCAAGTAATAGGGTTGATTACCCTCCCAGGACCTGCTGGAGGTTTGTTTGTGTTATGACCCAGTAATAGGGTTGATTACCCTCCCAGGACCCACTGGAGGTTTGTTTGTGTTATGATCAAATAATAGGGTTGATTACCCTACCAGGACCTGCTGGAGGTTTGTTTGTGTTATGACCCAGTAATAGGGTTGATTACCCTCCCAGGACCTGCTGGAGGTTTGTTTGTGTTATGACCCAGTAATAGGATTGCTTACCCTCCCAGGACCTGCTGGAGGTTTGTTTGTGTTATGATCAAGTAATAGGGTTGATTACCCTCCAAGGACCCACTGGAGGTTTGTGTTATGATCAAGTAATAGGGTTGATTACCCTCCCAGGACCTGCTGGAGGTTTGTTTGTGTTATGACCCAGTAATAGGGTTGATAACCCTCCCAGGACCCACTGGAGGTTTGTGTTATGATCAAGTAATAGGGTTGATTACCCTCCCAGGACCCACTGGAGGTTTGTTTGTCTTATGATCAAGTAATAGGGTTGATTACCCTCCCAGGACCAACTGGAGGTTTGTTTGTGTTATGATCAAGTAATAGGGTTGATTACCCTCCCAGGACCTGCTGGAGGTTTGTTTGTGTTATGACCCAGCAATAGGGTTGATTACCCTCCCAGGACCCACTGGAGGTTTGTTTGTGTTATGATCAAGTAATAGGGTTGATTACCCTCCCTGGACCCACTGGAGGTTTGTTTGTGTTATGATCAAGTAATAGGGTTGATTACCCTCCCAGGACCCACTGGAGGTTTGTGTTATGATCAAGTAATAGGGTTGATTACCCTCCCAGGACCTGCTGGAGGTTTGTTTGTGTTATGATCAAGTAATAGGGTTGATTACCCTCCCAGGACCCACTGGAGGTTTGTTTGTGTTATGATCCACTAATAGGGTTGATTACCCTCCCAGGACCCACTGGAGGTTTGTTTGTGTTATGATCAAGTAATAGGGTTGATTACCCTCCCAGGACCCACTGGAGGTTTGTTTGTGTTATGATCAAGTAATAGGGTTGATTACCCTCCCAGGACCTGCTGGAGGTTTGTTTGTGTTATGACCCAGCAATAGGGTTGATTACCCTCCCAGGACCCACTGGAGGTTTGTTTGTGTTATGATCAAGTAATAGAGTTGATTACCCTCCCAGGATCCACTGGAGGTTTGTTTGTTTTATGATCCAGTAATAGGGTTGATGACCCTCCCAGGACCTGCTGGAGGTTTGTTTGTGTTATGATCAAGTAATAGGATTGATAACCCTCCCAGGACCTGCTGGAGGTTTGTTTATGTTATGACCCAGTAGTAAGGTTGATTACCCTCCCAGGACCTGCTGGAGGTTTGTTTGTGTTATGATCAAGTAATAGGGTTGATTACCCTCCCAGGACCCACTGGAGGTTTGTTTGTGTTATGATCAAGTAATAGGGTTGATTACCCTCCCAGTACCTGCTGGAGGTTTGTTTGTGTTATGACCCAGCAATAGGGTTGATTACCCTTCCAGGACCCACTGGAGGTTTGTTTGTGTTATGATCAATAATAGGGTTGATTACCCTCCCAGGACCTGCTGGAGGTTTGTTTGTGTTATGATCAAGTAAAAGGGTTGATTACCCTCCCAGGACCCACTGGAGGTTTGTTTGTGTTATGATCAAGTAATAGGGTTGATTACCCTCCCAGGACCTGCTGGAGGTTTGTTTGTGTTATGACCCAGCAATAGGGTTGATTACCCTCCCAGGACCCACTGGAGGTTTGTTTGTGTTATGACCCAGCAATAGGGTTGATAACCCTCCAAGGACCCACTGGAGGTTTGTTTGTGTTATGATCCAGTAATAGGGTTGATTACCCTCCCAGGACCTGCTGGAGGTTTGTTTGTGTTATGACCCAGTAGTAGGGTTGATTACCCTCCCAGGACCTGCTGGAGTTTTGTTTGTGTTATGACCAAGTAATAGGGTTGATTACCCTCCAAGGACCCACTGGAGGTCTGTTTGTGTTATGATCAAGTAATAGGGTTGATTACCCTCCCAGGACCTGCTGGATGTTTGTTTGTGTTATGACCCAGCAATAGGGTTGATTACCCTCCCAGGACCCACTGGAGGTTTGTTTGTGTTATGATCAAGTAATAGGGTTGATTACCCTCCCAGGACCCACTGGAGGTTTGTTTGTCTTATGATCAAGTAATAGGGTTGATTACCCTCCCAGGACCCACTGGAGGTTTGTTTGTGTTATGATCAAGTAATAGGGTTGATTACCCTCCCAGGACCTGCTGGAGGTTTGTTTGTGTTATGACCCAGCAATAGGGTTGATTACCCTAACAGGACCCACTGGAGGTTTGTTTGTGTTATGACCCAGCAATAGGGTTGATAACCCTCCAAGGACCCACTGGAGGTTTGTTTAAGTTTTGATCCAGTAATAGGGTTGATTACCCTCCCAGGACCTGCTGGAGGTTTGTTTGTGTTATGACCCAGTACTAGGGTTGATTACCCTCCCAGGACCCACTGGAGGTTTGTTTGTGTTATGATCAAGTAATAGGGTTGATTACCCTCCCAGGACCCACTGGAGGTTTGTTTGTGTTATGATCCAGTAATAGGGTTGATAACCCTCCCAGGACCTGCTGGAGGTTTGTTTGTGTTATGATCAAGTAATAGGGTTGATAACCCTCCCAGGACCTGCTGGAGGTTTGTTTGTGTTATGACCGAGTAGTTGGGTTGATTACCCTCCCAGGACCTGCTGGAGGTTTGTTTGTGTTATGATCAAGTAATAGGGTTGATTACCCTCCCAGGACCCACTGGAGGTTTGTTTGTGTTATGATCAAGTAATAGGGTTGATTACCCTCCCAGGACCTGCTGGAGGTTTGTTTGTGTTATGACCCAGCAATAGGGTTGATTACCCTCCCAGGACCCACTGGAGGTTTGTTTGTGTTATGATCAAGTAATAGGGTTGATTACCCTCCCAGGACCCACTGGAGGTTTGTTTGTCTTATGATCAAGTAATAGGGTTGATTACCCTCCCAGGACCCACTGGAGGTTTGTTTGTGTTATGATCAAGTAATAGGGTTGATTACCCTCCCAGGACCTGCTGGAGGTTTGTTTGTGTTATGACCCAGCAATAGGGTTGATTACCCTCCCAGGACCCACTGGAGGTTTGTTTGTGTTATGATCAAGTAATAGGGTTGATTACCCTCCCAGGACCCACTGGAGGTTTGTTTGTCTTATGATCAAGTAATAGGGTTGATTACCCTCCCAGGACCCACTGGAGGTTTGTTTGTGTTATGATCAAGTAATAGGGTTGATTACCCTCCCAGGACCTGCTGGAGGTTTCTTTGTGTTATGACCCAGCAATAGGGTTGATTACCCTAACAGGACCCACTGGAGGTTTGTTTGTGTTATGACCCAGCAATAGGGTTGATAACCCTCCAAGGACCCACTGGAGGTTTGTTTGTGTAATGATCCAGTAATAGGGTTGATTACCCTCCCAGGACCTGCTGGAGGTTTGTTTGTGTTATGACCCAGCAATAGGGTTGATAACCCTCCAAGGACCCACTGGAGGTTTGTTTGTGTTATGATCCACTAATAGGGTTGATTTCCCTCCCAGGACCTGCTGGAGGTTTGTTTGTGTTATGACCCAGTAGTAGGGTTGATTACCCTCCCAGGACCTGCTGGAGTTTTGTTTGTGTTATGACCAGGTAATAGGGTTGATTACCCTCCCAGGACCCACTGGAGGTTGGTTTGTGTTATGATCAAGTAATAGGGTTGATTACCCTCCCAGGACCTGCTGGAGGTTTGTTTGTGTTATGACCCAGCAATAGGGTTGATTACCCTCCCAGGACCCACTGGAGGTTTGTTTGTGTTATGATCAAGTAATAGGGTTGATTACCCTCCCAGGACCCACTGGAGGTTTGTTTGTCTTATGATCAAGTAATAGGGTTGATTACCCTCCCAGGACCCACTGGAGGTTTGTTTGTGTTATGATCAAGTAATAGGGTTGATTACCCTCCCAGGACCTGCTGGAGGTTTGTTTGTGTTATGACCCAGCAATAGGGTTGATTACCCTAACAGGACCCACTGGAGGTTTGTTTGTGTTAGGACCCAGCAATAGGGTTGATAACCCTCCAAGGACCCACTGGAGGTTTGTTTGTGTAATGATCCAGTAATAGGGTTGATTACCCTCCCAGGACCTGCTGGAGGTTTGTTTGTGTTATCACCCAGTAGTAGGGTTGATTACCCTCCCAGGACCTGCTGGAGTTTTGTTTGTGTTATGACCAAGTAATAGGGTTGATTACCCTCCCAGGACCCACTGGAGGTTTGTTTGTGTTATGATCAAGTAATAGGGTTGATTACCCTCCCAGGACCCACTGGAGGTTTGTGTTATGATCAAGTAATAGGGTTGATTACCCTCCCAGGACCTGCTGGAGGTTTGTTTGTGTTATGACCCAGCAATAGGGTTGATTACCCTCCCAGGACCCACTGGAGGTTTGTTTGTGTTATGATCAAGTAATAGGGTTGATAACCCTCCAAGGACCCACTGGAGGTTTGTTTGTGTTCTGGTCAAGTAATAGGGTTGATAACCCTCCAAGGACCCACTGGAGGTGTGTTTGTGTTATGGTCAAGTAATAGGGTTGATAACCCTCCAAGGACCCACTGGAGGTTTGTTTGTGTTATGGTCAAGTAATAGGGTTGATAACCCTCCAAGGACCCACTGGAGGTTTGTTTGTGTTATGGTCAAGTAATAGGGTTGATTACCCTCCAAGGACCCACTGGAGGTTTGTTTGTGTTATGGTCAAGTAATAGGGTTGATTACCCTCCCAGGACCCACTGGAGGTTTGTCTGTGTTATGACCCAGCAATAGGGTTGATTACCCTCCCAGGACCCACTGGAGGTTTGTTCGTGCTATGATCAAGTAATAGGGTTGATTACCCTCCCAGGACCCACTGGAGGTTTGTTTGTGTTATGACCCAGCAATAGGGTTGATAACACTCCAAGGACCCACTGGAGGTTTGTTTGTGTTATGGTCAAGTCATAGGGTTGATAACCCTCCAAGGACCCACTGGGGGTTTGTTTGTGTTATGATCAAGTAATAGGGTTGATTACCCTCCCAGGACCCACTGGAGGTTTGTGTTATGATCAAGTAATAGGGTTGATTACCCTCCCAGGACCCACTGGAGGTTTGTTTGTGTTATGGTCAAGTAATAGGGTTGATAACCCTCCAAGGACCCACTGGAGGTTTGTTTGTGTTATGGTCAAGTAATAGGGTTGATAACCCTCCAAGGACCCACTGGAGGTTTGTTTGTGTTATGGTCAAGTAATAGGGTTGATAACCCTCCAAGGACCCACTGGAGGTTTGTTTGTGTTATGGTCAAGTAATAGGGTTGATTACCCTCCAAGGACCCACTGGAGGTTTGTTTGTGTTATGGTCAAGTAATAGGGTTGATTACCCTCCCAGGACCCACTGGAGGTTTGTTTGTGTTATGACCCAGCAATAGGGTTGATTACCCTCCCAGGACCTGCTGGAGGTTTGTTTGTGTTATGATCAAGTAATAGGGTTGATTACCCTCCCAGGACCCACTGGAGGTTTGTTTGTGTTATGATCAAGTAATAGGGTTGATTACCCTCCCAGGACCCACTGGAGGTTTGTTTGTGTTATGACCCAGCAATAGGGTTGATAACCCTCCAAGGACCCACTGGAGGTTTGTTTGTGTTATGGTCAAGTAATAGGGTTGATAACCCTCCAAGGACCCACTGGAGGTTTGTTTGTGTTATGGTGAAGTAATAGGGTTGATTACCCTCCAAGGACCCACTGGAGGTTTGTTTGTGTTATGGTCAAGTAATAGGGTTGATTACCCTCCCAGGACCCACTTGAGGTTTGTTTGTGTTATGATCAAGTAATAGGGTTGATTACCCTCCCAGGACCCACTGGAGGTTTGTTTGTGTTATGACCCAGCAATAGGGTTGATAACCCTCCAAGGACCCACTGGAGGTTTGTTTGTGTTATGGTCAAGTAATAGGGTTGATAACCCTCCAAGGACCCACTGGAGGTTTGTTTGTGTTATGGTCAAGTAATAGGGTTGATTACCCTCCCAGGACTCACTGGAGGTTTGTTTGTGTTATGATCAAGTAATAGGGTTGATTACCCTCCCAGGACCCACTGGAGGTTTGTTTGTGTTATGATCAAGTAATAGGGTTGATTACCCTCCCAGGACCCACTGGAGGTTTGTGTTATGATCAAGTTATAGGGTTGATTACCCTCCCAGGACCCACTGGAGGTTTGTTTGTGTTATGATCAAGTAATAGGGTTGATTACCCTCCCAGGACCCACTGGAGGTTTGTTTGTGTTATGATCAAGTAATAGGGTTGATTACCCTCCCAGGACCCACTGGAGGTTTGTTTGTGTTATGATCAAGTAATAGGGTTGATAACCGTCCAAGGACCCACTGGAGGTTTGTTTGTGTTATGATCAAGTAATAGGGTTGATAACCCTCCCAGGACCCACTGGAGGTTTGTGTTATGATCAAGTAATAGGGTTGATTACCCTCCCAGGACCCACTGGAGGTTTGTTTGTGTTATGATAAAGAAATAGGGTTGATTACCCTCCCAGGACCCACTGGAGGTTTGTGTTATGATCAAGTAATAGGGTTGATTTCCCTCCCAGGACCCACTGGAGGTTTGTTTGTGTTATGATCAAGTAATAGGGTTGATAACCCTCCCAGGACCCACTGGAGGTTTGTTTGTGTTATTATCAAGTAATAGGGTTGATAACCCTCCCAGGACCCACTGGAGGTTTGTTTGTGTTATTATCAAGTAATAGGGTTGATAACCCTCCCAGGACCCACTGGAGGTTTGTTTGTGTTATGACCCAGCAATAGGGTTGATTACCCTCCAAGGACCTGCTGGAGGTTTGTTTGTGTTATGATCAAGTAATAGGGTTTATAACCCTCCCAGGACCCACTGGAGGTTTGTTTGTGTTATGATCAAGTAATAGGGTTGACTACCCTCCCAGGACCTGCTGGAGGTTTGTTTGTGTTATGACCCAGTAGTAGGGTTGATTACCCTCCCAGGACCTGCTGGAGTTTTGTTTGTGTTATGATCAAGCAATAGGGTTGATTACCCTCCCAGGACCCACTGGAGGTTTGTTTGTGTTATGATCAAGTAATAGGGTTGATTACCCTCCCAGGACCCACTGGAGGTTTGTTTGTGTTATGATCAAGTAATAGGGTTTATTACCCTCCCAGGACCCACTGGAGGTTTGTTTGTGTTATGACTCAGTAATAGTGTTGATTATCCTCCCAGGACCCACTGGAGGTTTGTGTTATGATCAAGTAATAGGGTTGATTACCCTCCCAGGACCCACTGGAGGTTTGTTTGTGTTATGACCCAGCAATAGGGTTGATAACCCTCCAAGGACCCACTGGAGGTTTGTTTGTGTTATGGTCAAGTAATAGGGTTGATAACCCTCCAAGGACCCACTGGAGGTTTGTTTGTGTTATGGTCAAGTAATAGGGTTGATTACCCTCCAAGGACCCACTGGAGGTTTGTTTGTGTTATGGTCAAGTAATAGGGTTGATAACCCTCCAAAGACCCACTGGAGGTTTGTTTGTGTTATGACCCAGCAATAGGGTTGATTACCCTCCAAGGACCTGCTGGAGGTTTGTTTGTGTTATGATCAAGTAATAGGGTTGATAACCCTCCCAGGACCCACTGGAGGTTTGTTTGTGTTATGATCAAGTAATAGGGTTGATTACCCTCCCAGGACCTGCTAGAGTTTTGTTTGTGTTATGACCCAGTAATAGGGTTGATTACCCTCAAAGGACCTGCTGGAGGTTTGTTTGTGTTATGATCAAGTAATAGGGTTGATTACCCTCCCAGGACCCACTGGAGGTTTGTTTGTGTTATGATCAAGTAATAGGGTTGATAACCCTCCAAGGACCCACTGGAGGTTTGTTTGTGTTATGACCCAGCAATAGGGTTGATTACCCTCCCAGGACCCACTGGAGGTTTGTTTGTGTTATGATCAAGTAATAGGGTTGATTACCCTCCCAGGACCCACTGGAGGTTTGTTTGTGTTATGATCAAGTAATAGGGTTGATTACCCTCCCAGGACCCACTGGAGGTTTGTGTTATGATCAAGTAATAGGGTTGATTACCCTCCCAGGACCTGCTGGAGGTTTGTTTGTGTTATGATCAAGTAATAGGGTTGATTACCCTCCCAGGACCCACTGGAGGTTTGTTTGTGTTATGATCCACTAATAGGGTTGATTACCCTCCCAGGACCCACTGGAGGTTTGTTTGTGTTATGATCAAGTAATAGGGTTGATTACCCTCCCAGGACCCACTGGAGGTTTGTTTGTGTTATGATCAAGTAATAGGGTTGATTACCCTCCCAGGACCTGCTGGAGGTTTGTTTGTGTTATGACCCAGCAATAGGGTTGATTACCCTCCCAGGACCCACTGGAGGTTTGTTTGTGTTATGATCAAGTAATAGAGTTGATTACCCTCCCAGGATCCACAGGAGGTTTGTTTGTTTTATGATCCAGTAATAGGGTTGATGACCCTCCCAGGACCTGCTGGAGGTTTGTTTGTGTTATGATCAAGTAATAGGATTGATAACCCTCCCAGGACCTGCTGGAGGTTTGTTTATGTTATGACCCAGTAGTAAGGTTGATTACCCTCCCAGGACCTGCTGGAGGTTTGTTTGTGTTATGATCAAGTAATAGGGTTGATTACCCTCCCAGGACCCACTGGAGGTTTGTTTGTGTTATGATCAAGTAATAGGGTTGATTACCCTCCCAGTACCTGCTGGAGGTTTGTTTGTGTTATGACCCAGCAATAGGGTTGATTACCCTCCCAGGACCTGCTGGAGGTTTGTTTGTGTTATGACCCAGCAATAGGGTTGATTACCCTTCCAGGACCTGCTGGAGTTTGGTTTGTGGTATGACCAAGTAATAGGGTTGATAACCCTCCAAGGACCCACTGGAGGTTTGTTTGTCTTATGATCAAGTAATAGGGTTGATTACCCTCCCAGGACCCACTGGAGGTTTGTTTGTGTTATGATCCAGTAATAGGGTTGATTACCCTCCCAGGACCCACTGGAGGTTTGTTTGTGTTATGACCCAGCAATAGGGTTGATTACCCTAACAGGACCCACTGGAGGTTTGTTTGTGTTATGACCCAGCAATAGGGTTGATAACCCTCCAAGGACCCACTGGAGGTTTGTTTGTGTAATGATCCAGTAATAGGGTTGATTACCCTCCCAGGACCTGCTGGAGGTTTGTTTGTGTTATGACCCAGTAGTAGGGTTGATTACCCTCCCAGGACCTGCTGGAGTTTTGTTTGTGTTATGACCAAGTAATAGGGTTGATTACCCTCCCAGGACCCACTGGAGGTTTGTTTGTGTTATGATCAAGTAATAGGGTTGATTACCCTCCCAGGACCCACTGGAGGTTTGTGTTATGATCAAGTAATAGGGTTGATTACCCTCCCAGGACCTGCTGGAGGTTTGTTTGTGTTATGACCCAGCAATAGGGTTGATTACCCTCCCAGGACCCACTGGAGGTTTGTTTGTGTTATGATCAAGTAATAGGGTTGATTACCCTCCCAGGACCCACTGGAGGTTTGTTTGTGTTATGATCAAGTAATAGGGTTGATTACCCTCCCAGGACCTGCTGGAGGTTTGTTTGTGTTATGACCCAGCAATAGGGTTGATTACCCTAACAGGACCTGCTGGAGGTTTGTTTGTGTTATGACCCAGCAATAGGGTTGATAACCCTCCAAGGACCCACTGGAGGTTTGTTTGTGTTATGATCCAGTAATAGGGTTGATTACCCTCCCAGGACCTGCTGGAGGTTTGTTTGTGTTATGACCCAGTAGTAGGGTTGATTACCCTCCCAGGACCCACTGGAGGTTTGTATTATGATCCAGTAATAGGGTTGATTACCCTCCCAGGACCTGCTGGAGGTTTGTATGTGTTATGACCCAGTAGTAGGGTTGATTACCCTCCCAGGACCTGCTGGAGGTTTGTTTGTGTTATGACCCAGTAGTAGGGTTGATTACCCTCCCAGGACCCACTGGAGTTTTGTTTGTGTTATGACCAAGTAATAGGGTTGATAACCCTCCAAGGACCCACTGGAGGTTTGTATTATGATCCAGTAATAGGGTTGATTACCCTCCCAGGACCTGCTGGAGGTTTGTTTGTGTTATGACCCAGCAATAGGGTTGATTACCCTCCCAGGACCTGCTGGAGGTTTGTTTGTGTTATGACCCAGCAATAGGGTTGATTACCCTTCCAGGACCTGCTGGAGTTTGGTTTGTGGTATGACCAAGTAATAGGGTTGATAACCCTCCAAGGACCCACTGGAGGTTTGTTTGTGTTATGACCCAGTAATAGGGTTGACTTCGCTCACAGGACCTGCTGTAGGTTTGTTTGTGTAATGACCAAGTAATAGGGCCAATTACCCTCACAGGACATGCTGAAGGTTCGTTTGTGTTATGACCTTGTAATAGGGTTGATTACCCTCCCAGTGCATTTGTTCACAGGTTGCTGATGTTCTCAGATAGAAGAATTCTTTAGTCCAGGTGTAATTTACTTCCAAGTTTTTTCAGTCAATTTAACAATAACAAATGTCCAAAATATACACTGATATTTTTCCTTATTTTCCACTTATCTGTTTCTATTCTTTCTTCTCTCTGCCCTTTTTCCTATCTCCCCTCTCTATCCTGGCTCTCTAACTATCAGACTTCTATCAGCTCTGACATTCACTCTCTGGTTCAGTAACCAGTATATCTATTTATACATTTGCCCACAATAATAATTGCAATTAAGGAATTTCTTACAGCATTAATACAAGACATATTATGTAATACATTCAACACCTTTCTTGCCCTCCTGTGAACATTTATGTCTAAACTGTTAATTAATTAGTTTATCTGTTCCTGTCACTTTAAGAGTAAACCCGGTCAAATATATGAACATGCTTATTAATGAATTCTATGTAAACACTTATCAAAGGGCTGGCGGAACTGAATTGTAATTAGACAGTTATCCTGCACAGAAATCTGCTAAATACCTGTTTCATTCTATAGGGCTGGTCACCTTATAATATCTAATGACAATTGGTAAAATGAAATGATTTATATTATCATAAAATTATCACAATGGTGATAATTGTATCCACCAAAACAAAATTTTGCAGATACTATGTTTTTGACCGGCTTCCGCCACCGCCACCTTATTCATTTCCAGATAACTCCTCTGAGACTACTGGACCAGTTTTCCGAAACTTACACCAATTATCGGGTCCCATGTGAACTGGTGCCTAACCTTTCAGCTTTGACCTCTGACCTTTCCTTTGTCCAGTGCGTCCATCTGTGCGTCTGTTTTGACACATAAACCAACATATCTTGGGACTCGTTTGACCACTCGGGAAAAACTTTTTACACAAATGTAGCCCTAGTATAGCTTTATAACATACACAGAAATGGTGGCGCCATCTGCAGCCATTTTTGCACAGCATCCATCTGTCCATCTGCCTTGGGTTAAAATCACTCATATCTCTGCTGTGATTTGACCAAATTACTTGAAATTCGGCATGCATATACATCCCAGATAGCTTTCTTGATTTTATGACAGTTGGCGCCACCTACATTCACATGCACGCTGCAGACATCCATGATTATATCTCCGGACTTGTTTGACCAATCAGGAAAAAAATTTTACACAAATGTAGCCCTTGGATGACTCTATAACATACACAAAATGGTGGCTCCAGCTGCAGCCATTTTTGCACAGCATCCATCTGTTCGTCTGCCTTGGGTTAAAATCACTCATATCTCTGCAGTGGTTCAACTTATTCACTTAAAATTCGGCATGCGTATACATCCTGGATAGCTTTCTTGATTTTATTACAAATGGCGCCACCTACATTCACATTCCTGCTGCAGATATCCATGCTAAAATCTCCGGACTGGTTTGACATACCCTCCTGAAGTGATGCATGTGTTAGGATCTCACATAGCTCTTTATCATACAAGAAACTGGTGGAGTCCATCTGTTTGTCTGCCGTTGGATAAAATCACTCATATCTCGGCAGATTGATTTTCCACCTGAAATTTAGCATGTGTATACATCTTGGATAGTTTCTCGTTCAAAAAACAGGTGACACCACTAACAAACATGTTTATGTGGCAGACATCCATTTTAATATGCAACACATCTAACTCTGTTTCCCCTTGCCACTATCCAATGCCCCACTTTACCCGTCTTACTCTGATTTTGGTGGATACACGTAGTCGCTTGTCAACTACCCGTATTCTAGTTTTGAGCAATGACTGACCACATCTGTCACCAAACTGGTCCATAATTAATGTCTTTTATCGTCTTTGATCAAAAGCTTGCCACTGGCAATAAGTCAAGACCTGTTGTAGTGACCGTCCATGTGTATAACACCTGGTAATGCAAATATTTTATCATCCTCAGTCCTCAGTCTATGATAGAATAATGCTGCCTGAAATCAAGATGACAAGTTCATTTAAGTGAAAGCTCGTCATAATTGAAATTGCAAATACTGTCATTTATTGGGAAACACTATGAACAATAAGGATATTTATATAAATTTTGCAGGATACAAAAATAAAGGTAAAATATAGTGAAAATATCTTTTATTTCATTGCCATAGTTACCAACATAAATGAAATATTTAGCACATTTTTATTTGGTCAGAAGTGGGAGCAGAACAGATATATTATAATAACGTTTTACACCTCACCCTGGCTGATAGTGTGTGTGTTAATTATCCTGGACCAGGGGATGATTTTAACAGTGTGATAGAGAAAAAGTGAGATGTCTGGCAGCATGTTATGAAGCTGATCTTGAGCATTTGTTGCTGTTTGGTTCTTTAGGTAAAAGTCAGCCCAAAACTGTGTTTCATGCCCTGTTGTGTGGAAACACTGATGATATGAGCATCGGAGGACAGCAGACTCATTACCCTCTTTTACTCACGTCGGGTCCTGTGGGTTTAGGAAGACATGTCATCAGTTGGTTACAGGTAACATTTATGTATAAGGTTTTGTTTATATTTATTTTTAAAAGATGTTCTTAAATTATCTGCTTTAGATAAACAGAAATGAAAGCTGATTTTATAAATATTCATACCATTGTTCCCCAAGCAACTGACAATAACTTAAAGCCTGTGAAGTGCTAGGGTTCCTTATAATTAAATTCTAACTGTAATTTTTTAGCTCAGCTGACTGCAAGTCAACTGACCGTCGGTTGACCATCCGGGCATCCGGCCATCCTTTAGCAGGGCACAAATCCTTACTGCTGGTCCTAGAAACTTCCAAGTCAACATCCTGGAAAGTCAATAATAAAATCTTCTTGGAAACCTGAAATTAGGTCACTGTGACCTATATCCTCCGAGCTATTGGACTTGAAAGTCCCCCCCCCCAGAATAATAAATAATTTGATACAAAACCTCCTAAATTTTGATAATTAATGCATGGTTTGTCATGAATCTTGCCTTGAATATTGACCATGACTAGTTTTGTCAGTTCCCGAAAAGTGGTGGTGCCACCTGTATTTTTTGTTATTTTCACAAATATTTTTCACCCTGTCTGTCTGACTGTCCATCCGTCCATCCACACAAATTTGTTTCCCGATGATAACTCCAGGTTGGATTGACACATGGATTTCAAACTTGACTTATATATGGCCCACTACTAAAGTAAGAACGTATATGATTTTGGGGTCACAAGGTCAAAGGTCAAGGTCACAGGACTCACTTATTTAAAAAGTTTTTGGCTGCATTTTAAGCCAAGCTTTCCATCCCAAACTTTCCATCTTATGCATTTAGCTGACTTGCCAGTATGGGGAGAGCATTAATGAACTTGGGGTCATAAGGTCAAAGGTCAAAGTCACAGGGGCCATCTGTTCCCAAATTAGTTTCCAGATGATAACTCCAGTTTAGTTTGACATATTGGTTTCAAACTTATGTATGGCTCATCACTAAAGTAAGAACCTTGTCGATTTTGGGGTCCAACGGTGAAAGGTCAGGGTCACAGGACCAATTTCCTTAAAACAATGCATTTGCATTTGAAGCTAACTTGAAACTTTTCTTCGCAAACCTACCATCTTCAAGATATTGCTAACCGGCCAGTAGAGGAAGATTCTGTTCGATTTTGGGGTCAAAGGGTCAGAGGTCAAGGTCACAGGGCCCAGCAATTCACAAATTAGTTTATGGATGATAATTCTGCTTTGGATAGACAGACTGGCTTCAAACTTGATTTATTTATGACCCACCACTTGAGTAAATTCATTTTGATTTTCGGGGTCCAGAGGTCACAGGACCCACATCTTTAAAAAGATTGTGGATGCACTGTTAATCAAACTTTAACAATCTTTAACACATGGCTTACTTGCCCAAAGTGAGGAAATCTGTAGAGTTTGAGGTTACCTGGTCAGAGGTCAAGGTCACTTTTTAAAAGATTGTTACATTAATCTAAATGCTGCAAGTTCAAGGATAATAAGTTCTAAGATTTTTTGGTCACAAGGTCATTGGTTAAGGTCGCAGGACTGCATTCTGAAAAATTTCTTTTAAAAATATCCTTAAAGACAAATTCTGCTGAGCTTTGAGATCCATGGGTCCCTAGTTAGAGAACCTGTGAGCTTTTGCAATTGCACTGCGGCATCCGTCTGCTATCCGCCGTCCAAGGTTGGCTGTCCGTCGTCCATGGCTGTAAGACAGAAACCGTAGGAGCTAGCAGCTCTACATTACATGTAAGAATTAGTCACATGTGAAACTTGGTGCCCTAGAGGTTATTATTGGATATCTGCATTAATTTAGATTTTATAGAGAAAAAGCTTGAAAACCTTTTAAAAATCTTCTTCTCTGAAACTGTCCATCCAAATTGTCCAATATTTCACAGAAATATTCCCTTAAATAATCTCTCTCAAGTTTATTTGAGTGGTTTGCAGTTTGGCGATTTTTTACTGAGTTACAGGAAGTTGAACTTAGTCATATACATGCTAAAATTACAATCTCAGAAATGGCTGGAACTATCATCATCAAATTTTATGTAAATGTTGGTCACTTGAGTCATTTCTGATATTGAGGTATTGGTGGTGCCACCTGCATTGATATTTTTGTACAGGGGTCAACGGTGCCCGAAGTATACAGAGGGCTTCAAAAAACTTCTTCTCTGAAAGCATAAAGCCAAATTGATTAATATTGCACAGAAATGCTCCTAGGGTAGTGCTTTCTTAAGTAGTGCTTTCTTAAGTTTGTTCAAATGGTCTCTGTTCAATGACTTTTGGCCGAGTTATGGGAAGCTGAATATAGTCGAATGTTATAGCAGCCCATTTCTGCTCAGTGGCTACAAAGATCTTCTTCTCAAAAACCAATGGGTCAAATTCTTTAATCTCTCACATGAATGATCCTTAGATGTTGATAATTCAAATTTGTTCAAAGGGTTTTGATTCAGTGATTTTCTTAGATTTTATACAGGAAAAGTTAAAAAAGATATAAAAATCTTGTTCTCCGAAACTTTCCAGCCAAATTGTCCAATATTTCAAAGAAATGATCCGTAGATCAATCTCTCGCAAATTTGTTTGAATTGCTCCAGTTCAGAGATTTATGGCCAACTTATTGAGAAATTGAGGTGTTAATGGCACGACCTACATTGATCTGTTTTTTAAAAGCCAAATGTAAATTTAGACTCTTCTAGCTTTAACTTGTTCTTAGATTTTATAGGGGAAAAGCTAAAAAACATTTTAAAATGTTCCTCTCCGAAACCATGCTGCCAAATTGTCCATTCATCTGTCCAAGTATCCCTCCCTGGCAAAAAGAACATATCGGAAATATCCTGACTAATACATCCTAGTTTTATAATGTCCTAGTCCGAAACATGCCAGTCCGAAACGTCCATTTGGCTGAAATCATAATGACTAAGGTAGACATGCAGGACATGAGAGGATCAGTATTAAATTTTAAAAATAAACATTCATACTCCCAAACTTTGCACAGGTTGGCATTAGGCCTGTGGACCATGTTATAGATTTTTAACAGTGATCACTCAAAAAGGATCAAAGCTACCCCCACCCACTATTAAGGATCTTTTAAATTTATAGTTGTACAGTATAGTATAAAGATATAGCCCATCTGAGAAAACAAACACAAAATCTACATTAAATCACATAAGGTTCTCAAATCAAACACATAAGACATGGCATTCTTTTGTCATTATAGGTCAACTTCTATTTGTTTGGTGTCTAACAATTTTTTTCCAGACCATATGAGACACCATACATGCTGTTGAAGTGCTGGGGAGCCTTTCAAACATAGAAAAATTACAAAAATTCACCATATTTATGCCAGGTTTTCTCCTTGTGTACAAGGTTGTATCTTTTTTAAACTTTTTATGCTGAACACTGATACAAGGTCTTTAAATAACTCAGACTGTATTTCTTTTCAAGCTTTATTCATATCCTATACCATGTTCTAACAGAGGTGTTTTTTCTTCATTTCATCATGTAAATAGCTTAGATTCTTGTCCAGTTATTATGATTGCAACTCTAATGGCACTGGCATTACCAAAAAGTCCTTTCAAGAAAACTGTTTAACAATTACAAATAGGTCATATATTCTGTATACATTTACTTTTTCCATTTTACAATTTTTATCTAAAAAATTGACCATGAAAAAAAACCCAAAATTTATGTGAAATGTAAAACAACAATCAGACTTATGTGCCCAAGTCAAAATGTGATACAAGGTTTTATTGCCAAAATGAAAGGCATATATACATTGGTACCGTGGCAGTAATCCCTTGAGATTGTCATCAAAATTTTGCATTGATTAAAATATATTGAAAGCATAAATGATTTGATAGAATGGTCCAGTTGAAAATCACTCTTGAGTTTACTTTAAACAAATATCAAACATGTCTTTATTATTTTTTTTAATATATTCCCTAATTTATTTATATTCTCTTGAATTATAGGTGTTGCTCAATAATTTCTGTGGTTTCCGGTGCTTCCTACTCTTAGCTTTACTTCATGGTGGTGGTGCTTGTGTGGTAGCTAGTAGTTGTTGGTAATTGCTTTTCTGACAGTAAATATGTCATCTGTGTGAAAAATAGGGAATCTTCTTGAGACAGAATAAGACAAGACCATACACATATGTCAAGTTTTCAGAATAGCCTTGGCAGAATTGACTGAGATCCATAAACCCTGTTTTGATTAAGTCTCGGGCAAGAAAGTTAATAAATCTCACATTTTACATATTTCCTTATTATGATCTTGGTCAATGCTTGAGGTAAAAGTATATGTAAATACATATCATGCATTTATAACTCTGGAGAAAAACAACACTTAATTCACAACAGTCTGTTTCATGGGGTGCGACCCGATCATCAGGTGAATTTGGTTAGAATCATGCATATATATATATATAGTTTGTTATAGCCTGTTATGAAGTTGTCTGGGAAGAAACACTTGTTATGCCAGTGCAAATGCAATTAAAGGAAACAAACATGTGAACTGGACAGGGAATTCCCAGTCTGTTCCATGCTAAAAAACTAAAACAAATACAGTAGAGCATCGTTTATCCAAAAGCCTAGGGGGACAAGCTTTTTGTTCGGATGAACGATTGTTCGGATGAAGGATTTCGTATGAAATAGCTCTATGAATCAATGTGATTAGGCCTACCGTCGAGTTCGGGATATAACCAGATACTGACTGACCCAAATTGATTAAGCTAGCCCCTTTTGATCAATTAAATAAATTCACCATATAGAACACATTATTATATAATAATATAATTATTGCTGAATAGCCCTGCGCTGGAAACAATCAGTATCATACCTACATCATGTCATGCGTGACTGCCATGATAACTAGAATGACCTGCCATGACCTTTATACATGTACTGTATTTTATTGAAATGACAAGCAAGAGGATCGGTTGAATGCTCAAGTAAACAAGTTTATCTACACATTTTTATTTCAAATAAATGAAACAAAATGTAAATGTCACTGATCGTAGGTCTTTTGACTTTGAATTCTCTGGCAAGGTCAGCAGGCTTGGTACTGGTGTCAAGTCTTGCAAGGATTGACAGCTTGTCATCAATTGACAGGACATGGCGCTTACGTGACTCCATTGACAAGTAAGAATTAACAGTATGTAAAAAGTCATATGGAGAATAATCAGGATGAGCAGTAAATCGTGTTGACATTCTCTATCACAATGGTTTAATCAGCTTTCAGCATGGTTCATAAAAAGCTCAGACTCCTTAACTGCAGTCGTAAGCAGTGATTCTAGCTAATCAAAATTCCCATATTTTGTAACATTTTGTTTGTACAGGTTAATTACCCCGGCCTGGGCATTCTGATTAAAGCGAAGACAACCCTGGTCAGCGTGGCAGTATTTTCACACCTGCCTGTGCTCGGCATTAATCAGTCAGCAATATGTATCACCGCTGATGTGGCTACTCTTGTTTTGAATCAGATGATCTTTTATACCATTTTTTTTAGCTCAGCTGACTATAAGTCATCTGAGCTATAGTCGTGGTCCTTTGTCTATCGTCCGTCCGGCCGTCCATCCGTTAACAGGGCACATTTTAAAACCGTTGGACCTACGAATCCAAAATTATACATACCATTAGATGTTCCCAAAATCTCCTATCATACTGAAAATTGGGTCATTAGGACATTGTTCCTTCGAGATATAAAGGAAAAACCTCCGTTTTCCACTTCAAGGCTGCCTAATATCAAAACCACTGATCTGTTCTTGGTCATATTTAGTATTCATATTTTTCCATACATTTTCTATGAACATACCAAAAATTAGGTCAGTATTGGGTATTATTTTGAAGTTATGGGCCCAAATATAATGCAATTTTAAAAAAAATCGGGAAATATATTTACTCACCTTACGTGAGAATTGCTGAAGCTGGAGACTTTTTTTCAGGAATATAACTTTATTTAATCAAGATTTAATTATTTACCCAAAATTAGATATGAATTTTGCAAAGTTATTAGCATAAATAAAAAATCAATACCTTAAATTTTGTCCAACTTTGGGAATGGCACATTTTTTCTCTGTAAGCACTGTTGATCTAATTTTCATAGCATATATACATAAGGATTTAATCTTTTAAAATCTGAAATTTCAAAGGAATTGATTGAAAAGAGTAGCTTTTATTCAAGTTTTCATACACCATGTCAAGTGTTGTTTACATCTGGCCCACCTAGTAGAAAAGCCATCACTTGCATTATGTAACCCACCCCAGGCAGCTTGCCTCAGGCTCAGCTTGGCCACTACTAGTAGGCTTCCCCTCTGCCCTGCACTCCCCCCCCCCCCCAGATGGTGCATTAACTAGATGAATGTTATAATTTTCTGTATTTTATTTTATTCATGGCTATGCTACATTTTAGATTTTGTATTGTACCACCAGGGTTACAATGATTAAAGTGCTCATTTAATAGTGTCCACAAAGTGGTGTATTGCTATGAAAGTTTGGATGTTCATCAGATAAGTAATTCCTTACTTCAGATGAGTAAAACTTCACCAGGTGTGAAATTGACTATTAATTCCAGTAATAAATTATAGCTGAGATTGTAATTAGCATAATGATATTGTTTGTCCCTCATTCAACCAAAAGTGTGTATACTTCATTTGAAAAGATGTTTTTATTTTATCAAATTTACTGAATCTTTTATTTTATTTTGATGAATAAAATGAAGCATGTACTGAAAACTCCAATGTGCAAAACTTTTTAATAGTGATTCAAGGAATAATCTAGTAGATGCCATGTTGTGGCATTATTTTCTTTTAAATTCAGTTAAAATATTTGTGATTTAAAAATAAAAAAATATATGTGTATGCATAATATGACCCAATATGAGCTACACTCTGGATATATAATGATTGCAGCTTAGAATTCTAATATTTTAACTTATATTTTCAGTTGTTTTTTTACAAATTTATATAACTTTTAAATAAAAAAAATGAATCAGATTTAAAACTATTAATGGAAAAAGTGGATATGCTAAAAAAATAGGCTTATATATAAACTTAATGCATTATTCCCTTGAAAGTGAAATAAATGTATTAGTCCATTCTGTCCACTTGCCTGTCCATCTGTAAATTTTTCATATGCATCACAGTATCTCAAAACTTTAATTGTTTCCTCTGTATAGTTCCTATGTACATGCCAGTAATTTAGTCAGTATTATATAATTTAAAAAAGTTATAATTTAAAAATATATTTTTAGAAAAAAAATTAAATACATCTGTGTTTCTATTAAATATCTATTTTCATACTTCAGGACTGCCGAATATCAAAACCACTCATCTGGTTTTCTTCATATTTACCATAAATATTCCTCTATATAACTTAAATTTTGCCTGAGTTTGACCATGGCATGTTTCTTTCTTGTAAGAACATTTGATTTATTTTTCACAGTCGATATATATAGATTTAATCTGTTAAATTCTGAAATTTCAATGTAAAAGCTTTAAAATTGTTCTAGTTATTGAAGTTTTTCTGAGGCTCTAGTGTATTTTCATTTTGAACCTCCAGACCAGCCATGTCTGGTCCCTACAGCCTTGCCTGGGTAAACTTATTAGTGATGCAACACTGCTGTTACAAATGTAGAATCACATGGCAACCCTGACCTCCCCCCCCCCCCCCCCCCCCCCACCAGATATGTTGCATTAGTTACATACGTTAATTGCATTGCTGTTTCCAATCCAATGTATACAACTTTTCCTGAATCAAGTGTTATTTTCAGATATTTATTATTTTGCAAATTTAAAAAAATATATTTTAAGAAAAAATAAATACATCTGTGTATATAATGTGATGTTGACTGAGCAGATTAACTGTAAATGTTGATGCAATTTAGAATTGTTAATCAACTTAAATTTTCAAATATAATTGATATATATTTTAAATGTATAGTAAAATTTATAAATTTTGTCCAAAATTTCCCTTAACGAAAAATTGATATAATAAAAAAAATGAGGACCTAATGCAAACATTCGTTCAGTATTTTTCTGCCTCAGTAGAATGGGAATTAAAGTGATTTGCTTTGTTTTTCTATCTCTCTGTCTGTTTTTAAATATTCAGTAATTATGAATAAAACTTTTTTTTACCTGTAAGATTAAATTTTGTATCCTGTATGTTTATGAAAAGGTGTTGTAACTTTCCTCACGCCCTGCCACTGAGTATTTGTTTAGGACAATATTCTTCTGGCAACTGCATAAAATTTATAACTGGTAAATAAAGAAATAAATATACAGAGTTACAAAGGTGTTTTTAAACTCTCATCCCCCCCCCCCCCCCCCCCAATCAGGTCAAACAGCTGAGTCCCCATGTAACCCTTCACCACCACACAACACCAGATTTTGAGTCATCTCTTCTCTATATTCACACTTAGACTCAGTCACTTCAGATTGTTTTCCTCTATAGGTCACCCGCATGTCCCATCAGTAACTTCTTCTCTGAACTCCCCAAGTTTTAGTCTCTCAAGTTGACCACAACCTGCCTATAGTGATCATGGGCAATATCAATATTGACATTTCTAATATAATATATAACACCAAATTGACAATTATGTCAACTCTTTAATGTCAACAACTAGTCAGAGAACCAACCAATGACAATGGAAATACCATAGATCTTGTCTTTACTAACTGTTTAAATGCTTCAGTTACAACATTAGAAAACACATGGTCAGATCACAAGATATTATTAGCAACAATCCCCCATTCTTCAATTCAGATCAAACATGGCAACTTCTCACAGCTTAATCTACAATTTTTTTTTCTATAGATACTTTTTGAGACATTCTGTTTCCTCTCTAATTCAGCAACAACTGCTTCCCAAAACATATAAGTTTTCTACTTTTCCATAAATATTTTGATTTATTAAATGTGTATTTTTATACTTGCAAATCTCCACTTCCTTCCTCTGCAATTTACAACATCTGGTCATTCCCATTGCAGTATTTTAGACGCACATTCTTGTTCATATTTAAAATACTGATACTTCTGTATAACTATTTCGCTCAACTACATAATTAATACAAAAAATTACATCTGTCAAAATGAAATCTTACAGACCTACATACAACAATAGTAACACAATTGTATCTGTCTTATTCAGCTGAGCGCTGTGACCCATGGGTCCCTTGTTTGATAATTTTTGTCATTTTTAGATGAATGGTCAAAATTTCAATTTTTCCATTTTTTATTTCAGATGATTGATTTTTTGGATAAATGGTGTTTGGATATTCGATGTCTATTGTGATAGTCTGAATAAAGCACAGTTTTGGAATCAGTTAAGTCTCTAAAACAATTCAGCAGCATACGTGACATCTCATATGGTCTAAAAATTGCGACACACCAAACATGAATTTAAACATTGATTTATTGTCAAGACACTGTTTAGCTACTGACACAGTAACCAAGATGGGATTTGTAGAATTCACTGTGATTTACTGATGACAGGAAAATTTGCTTGAAATACCTACACCTATATATGTAGTACACCAGTTTCAAGCTGAATTTTTCAGAAGTAGAATCATAGGGTATTTGTTATATCAGATATAAAGTTGATACCACCTTGTACACATCTCAAATTTCAGCTGGTATATCAGAGCTTATAACAGGATTATGAACAATACCTCAAGCACCAACCTTATACAGATGTTTAGTTAAGGTCTTATTCTCTTCCACTGAGCCATTTATGATGTATCAGCTGCCCATATGGTAGTTCCTTAATTAAATCAAAACCGAATTATTTTAGAATTTTAAATTCTCTTATCTGTTTATACAGAGTGTAAGTCTTAAATTATTCATTTACCAGAGAATTTAAAATTCTAAAATAAATCGGTTTTGATTTAATTAAGGAACTACCATATGGGCAGCTGATACATCATAAATGGCTCAGTGGAAGAGACATGACATTTAACATTTAATGCATATTTAAAGTCCTGAAAATTTCGGATTGATATCTAAAATGGTACTGAAGATAGATTTAAAAAATGGAATATTTACAGGCAGAAATTAAAGAAAGGTGACCCTAACAACTTTATAGGCCTACAAAAATGACAGGAATGAGTCCTTAAGGCCAATATTATGTGATTCTCAGTCAAATGTATCACGGAATGCATGAAAGAAATCTAGAGCAACTCTGAGAAAGTGGGTGTAACCATTTAAAGCTTTACTGACTGAAAGTCTTCTGAGCTATAGTGATCACTCTTTGTCTGTCGTCGGAATGTCTTACCATCTGTCTTTCTGTCTATTAACAGGGTACAAATCGTAACCACTGGACCTAGAAATTTCTTACTGAAAACCTGTGGAGGTCCATTAAAAATCTCCTTGAAAACCTGAAATTAGGTCACTGTGACCTATATCTTCCTAGCTATAGGGCTTAAAAGTACACACCACCCAAGAATAATAAAAAAAATTGATATGAAAGCTCCAGTATCTGAATAACTAATGCATGATTGCTATGATTCTTTCCATGCATATTAATCATTTCCTGAAGACAGGAGGCACCACCTGTATTTTTTCTAATTTTTACAAATTTTTTGTCTCTGTTTTTGAGACCTTCAGTTGAAGCAGATCATCTATTAACAGGGCACAAAATGTAATGGCTAGACCTAGAAATTTCTAACTGTACATGCAGGGAGGTCCTTGGAATGTCTCCTTGGAAACCAAAATAAGGTCATGGTGACCTATATTTTGTGAACTACAGGCTGAAAACATGATTTTGAGTACCTAGTCAGTCATATTGGGCACAAATTGTCTCCATAAGGCCTAGAATTGTCTAACATTACAGGCATGAAGGTCCATAAAAAATCTCATTAGAAATCTGAAATGAGGGTCACTGTGGCCTATATCCTTTGAGCTGTGGGGCTCAAAAGTACTCCCCAGAATAATTAAAAATTGATACAACAGCATCAGTATCTGAATAACTAATACATTGATTGCCATGATTCTTTCCATGCATATTGATCATGGAGTGGTTCATCATTTCCTGAAGACTGTTGGTGCCACCTGTATTATTTCTATTTTTTATGATTTTTTTTTCTCTCATTTTGAGACCTTCAGATGAAGCAGTCTATCTGTTAACAGGGCACAAATTGTAAACGTTAGACCTAGAAACTTGTAACTGTACATCTAGTGAAGTCCTAGGCAAATCTCCCTTGAAACCTAAATTAGGTCATGATTACCTATATTTTGTAAACAACAGGCTGAAAACATGATTTTGAGCAGCCAGTCAGTCAGATGGGGTACAAATTGTATCCGCTAGGCCTAGAATCTTCTTACATGCCATTCAGGCAGGTCCTGGGTAAATTAGCATGGAAACCTGAAATTAGGTCATGGTGACCTATATTCTGTGCACAACAGACCAAGAGCATGATTTTTAGCACTCTAGAAATTAGATGGGCACAAATTGTATCTGCTGGCCCCAGAATGTTCCAATATAATATAAAGGCAAGTCCTGGGCAGTTAGGGAAATTATTTGGGAAACTATGTCATGGTAACTTTTGTTACTGGCCAAAAACATTTTAAGACAGTCAGACAGGGTACAAAACTTTACTGGTGGGCCTAGAATCTTCTGTCTTGACATCCAGGGATGTCCTTCAAAAAAGTGCATGATCATTTTTAGTTCAGCTGACTGCATACAAAAAGGCTAGATTTCATGGGAATGGTTGGACATTTAATCATGAATTTTTTTCTTCTTGTTGATTTTGAAGAACTTAACTGCTACAGTTGAATGAGGATACCACCTACAAAATTTGGTATTCAGATGATAAAATTCCTTTTGTGAATGTCTTCCTAGTCAGCTGAGCGTCATGACCCATGAGTCATGTGTTCTTAATTTTTTGTCTATTTGACATTGAATGACCCTCCTTAACTTTATTAGTTGATGGTCCACTAGATGGCTCAACTAAAGTTGATTTGCTCAACTTAAGCTGAGGTCAGACATCTCTGTCTAAGAAAATATTATGAGTGGGTCTGCGAAATCAGTGGTGGGTTTATAAAATAAACACTAAATGCACCACTGTATAATGAATGCCAAATTCAAACTCAATAGAACTGCTTTCTAATTGTTCTGGAATAAGTCTATACCAAAATTTGCTGTTTTCTATTATATTTTTAACGAACCTGTGAGCTTATGCGATGGTGAGGCATCGTCCGCCCTACGATGTGTGTCGTCCGTCGTACGTGTGCGTCGTCTGTACGTTAACCATAGCTATCTCAAAAATGGCATGAGCTAGCATCACCAAATTTTTTTGCGAATAATCAATCATCTGAAAAACTCTATCCGATTTTTTTTTTCTAACTGCATTTTCTTAGATTTTATAGGGAAAAAGCTAAAAAAGCTTTAAAAATCTTCTTCTCCAAAACTGTCCAGCCAAATTGTCCAATATTTCAGAGAAATGATTCCTGGAACAATCTCTCAAGTTTGTTTGAATGGTTCCTGTTCAGAGATTTTTGCCAAGTTTCAGGTGGTTGAACATAGTCATCTGTCCAAAAAAGCACACTAAAATTAAAATCTCAGAAATGGCTAGAGCTATAGTCACCAAATTTTATACCAATGTTTGTCACATATGTCATATCTGAAATTGAGGTATTGGTGGCCCAACCTACATTGATCTGTTTTTCACAAGCGAAAATGTAATTTTAAACTCTTCTGGCTTATACACTGATTTATGATGAAAGTGTTAAGCTGATTGGTTTAAACTTTACAAGAATTATTCTATGGTAGGGTTCTGCCAGTTTTATAAGAATAGATTGGGTAAATACAGCTTTAAAAAAGCATTGTTGCCAATTGAAAAAGGCTTTCTGTGTTTGAAAACAGGTTGACAACATGCCAAGTCAAGAGGTCACTGAGTACAACCAGGAGGGGTCCAGACATCACCATGGCAACTGAGCTGGCTCTGGCCGATGTCTAGACAATGTGTCTAGATGTCTAGACACAGCGTCTAGACATCTAAACATTGTGTCTTGACACAGAATTCCCAGATTATTGGATCTATATCTTTCAGCTGTTTGAAAAATTTTGGTTTGCATTTTTAGCAAAACTGTGAGCTGATGCAATGGTGTGGCGTCGTCCGTCGTCCGTCGTCCGTCGTGAGTCATAGCTATCTCAAAAAGAGCAGGAGCTAGCATCACCAATTTTTTTGCAAAAGATTTGTCATCTAAAAAATTATCGAATTTTTAGCGAACCTGTGAGCTTATGCAATGTTGCTGCATTGTCCATCGTGTGTCAGTGTGTCGTGCGTCGTCTCTAGTTAACCATACCTATCTCAAAAATGGCAGGAGCTAGTATCACCAAATTTTTTGAAAAGGGGCCCAATCATCTATAAAGCATGTTAAGTTGACACGAAAAATAGCTTCATCTCTTTAGAATAAATATGTACCTGCCAAAACGTTACCCTGAAACCGTTTGCTTTCTCCTGAATACGAGTGTTAAAAACAGTGGACCGGGCGCGATGACAGATGTAAATATAAACACAGCGCATTGGGCCGTGTGCATCGCTGTGCCAAAATACGTGTCAATCAGGAGATGCCCTGACTGACTTGGCCCAAAAAAATGTTATACATGTTTCTGCTGGCTGAAAAAAAATCGCGTATTACCCCTCCTAATCGGACCTCCGGTCACGCGGCCTTGTTATGGTAAACAGACTGTGTTTACCAACAAGCAGAGCCATAACATGGTGTTAAACAGCCGTAAGCAAGGAAATGAGACCGTGTGCTGGGATGGTTTTGCTGGAAAACATTTGTATAAAGTAAAATTGAACTGATAGTGTGAAAGAATAGGCATAATTTAGCTCCTGATTATGTCCCTTTGAAAATAATCAGTCATCAGTCATCTTTTGTTTATTTTTTTTCTAACTGCATTTTCTTAGATTTTTGCACAGCGTCCATCTGTTCATCTGCCTTGGGATAAAAACACTTATATCTCTGCATTGGTTGGACCTATCGACCTGAAAATTTGCATGTGTATACATCTTGGACAGCTTTCTTGATTTTATGACAGGTGGCACCGCCTACATTCAAATTTACGCTGCAGACATCCATGCAAGCTCATATCTCTGGAACCATTTGACCGATTGGACAAAAATTCGCATGTTTATAGATCTAACATAGCTCTTTATCATATGCAAAACTTGTGGATCCACCTGCAATCATTTTTGCACAGTGTACGTCTGTTTATTTGCCGTTGGATAAAATCACTCATATCTCGGCAGTGGTTTGACATATCTGCCTAAAATTTTGCAAGTTTATACATCTTGGATAGCTTTTTCGATTTTGTGGCAGGAGACACCTCCTACATTTATGTATACGCTGCAACCATTCAGGCTTATATCTCAGGACTGGTTTGACATATCCTCCTGAAATTTTGCATGTGTATAGATCTCACATAGCTCTTAATCATACACAAAATTGGTGGCGCCACCTGCCACCATTCATGCACAGCGTCCGTATGTTTGTCTGCCGTGGGCTAAAATCACTCATATCTCAGTAGTGGTTTGACTTATCTGCCTTAAATTTTGCATGTTTATACATCTTGGATAGCTTTCTCAATTTTTTTGGCAGGTGGCGCCACCTACATACACATTTCGGCTGCAGACATCCAAGCTCATATCTCGGAACAGTTTGACCGATTGGGCCAAAAATTTGCATGTGTATAGATCTCACATAGCACTTAATCATTCACAAAACTGGAGGGACCACCTGCAAACATTTTTGCACAGCGTTTGTCTGTTTGTCTGCCGTGGGCTAAAATCACTCATATCTCAGTAGTGGTTTGACTTATCTGCCTAAAATTTTGCATGTTTATACATCTTGGATAGCTTTCTCAATTTTTTTGGCAGGTGGCGCCACCTACATACACATTTCGGCTGCAGACATCCATGCTTATATGCAACACACCTCACTCTATTTCCCATTGCCACTCAATCCATGCCTCTCTTCACCCGTTCCACTCTGATTTTGGTGGATACACGAAGTCGCTTGTCCACTACCTTATTCTAGTAATTAAAACTATACATGAGGGGGAATTGACTGATAATGAGAAAAGGGAAAATGCAGGGCAAAGGGTCAGGAAACAGTAACTATAAATAAGTTAAATGAATCATGACCAAAATTTTTTAGATTAATTCATTTTCATACCCTTCACACATTAAACTACTCGTTACTCAATTTTAATTGCTGTACCTTTTCTGAAACCTTAATTTCCCGGTCACTGACTTTGTGACCATATGCACTTCAGGAAAAAACATAATCTGAACTTCTGCTGGCTACTTCATTTTTTGGTGCAAATTAGAGTTTCAGGGTACTGTGAAAGTGCCCTGGATATATATATATATATATATATATATATATATATATATATATATATATATATATATATATATATATATATATATATATATATATATATATATATATATATATATATATATATATATATATACAGTCAGACCTGTCTAATGCGACCACCCAAATGACTGGGCACAAGTGGTCGTAATTAACAGGTGGTCGTATTTGACAGGTTCTGAACATTAAGGAATTACACAAATCTAGATGACATGTATGACAGAATTATACATATTAGAACATCTGTATAACTATAAATAAAAACATATATGCAGAAGGGAACGATCTTGGTGTTACATGTATTTTGTAATTGCACATAAATGCACATGTACTTGTATGGTTAATTTGATGAGTTGATAAATAAAATGAATTAGTACACAGTTAATTAGAAGGTACTCTACGTACTCATATTTATAGAGGTTCATCTGACAGGATGAATGTGCTCAATGAACGACTAAAAATTGGTTGCTGACATCACTGGTTACTAACATCACTTGCTTGTTAGAAACATCATAGATATTCCACTCCTTGTAATTAAGCCTTTCATATAATGCACTGTATAGATCAAAGACAGTTCACAGGGGCACAGATCAAAGATTAACTTTTGGGGGACCTCCATTCCTGTGGATTAATAGGTCATGTGAGCCAGTCACATTGCCCGCCTAGGGCTCAAGGCCCAGGGTAGGCCACGGGTCCCAATAATAATCAGTCTGTGCTCCATACACATGCACACCGCTTAATCAAACAGAGAGCTGTGCAAGTGACCGCAGCTTCACGCTTGGTTAATCAACTGACCAGTCAGCACTGGTCAGTGAGTAGCACGAAGAGTGCCCCCATTAGGCAGGTCAATTAATAAGTAATAAGTCACTTTGGTCACGAAAAACTGCCCGTAATCCATAATAGCCAGATGGTCATATTTCACAGGTTTTATCTGTAGATAATATAATGGAATTTCTAAAGGGACTGATATCTAGTGGTTGTTATAGCAATGTTGTCCGCATTTCACAGGTGGTTGCTCAGACAGGTTGGACTGTAAATATATATCAATATATAATAATATATATCCATACTATTAATATTACCACACAAAACCAGCATGTGCCTCATTTCCAAATCATATTTTGGGATCATATATAACAGCTGAGCGCTTGGTCCCTTGGTAACATAACTGGTGTTATTTTCTTGTGTTGACGCCTTCAATTGCAATTATGTAGGTCCTAAAATTCATTACCTTCCTACTAAGGGCACCTCTCTATTGGTGGAAAATGTCCAGTCCCATCAGTGCCCGTAATTTGGAGATTCCATTGTAGATTAATGATTTTTGGATGATTCTTGTTAAGAAAGGTTCTTATAATGCCTCTGAGACAGATAACTTCCATACTGTTAGTAAACAAGGTACATGCTGCAGTGTTGACAAACAGAAAAACTATATTTATTTATATAACTACACAGAAGTTGAAAGGCCACCAGGTGCAAAACAGCCTTTTCAAAACTCTTGTTTGCCTGACTTGTTGCCAGATGTCGTTGTAGAATGTGTTTGGATTATTTTGGCAGGCCCCAACACATTAACAAAGCAAACAAGCTATATGTGTGGTAGGATTGAAATTTTCTGGCCTATTTATTATAAAAGTTTCAACTGGTTACCTATATTTAATGGATCTCAGAAATTGGAAAAGGCCCCTTGAATTGTACACACCCTGGTGTTATTAAGCATGCTTTCATTCTCAATGTGTTTTGTTTAAACAGTACCTGCCAGCTGACTGAGCTGTTGGATCATGTCTGGCAGCATATCTCCAGTGTATCATGTTCATATTTTGACTTTATTCCACCACACACTGGACTCCCCTAACTGGATCATGTAGAACTGCCCTTGTTAATGTACAGTTCAACCCGGTCTTGCAGACACCTCTCTAAGGCAGACAACTGGCTATTACGGACACAATATAGTAGTCCCCTCAATTTTCCATATATGTATAGGTTAAACCCTCTCTGGGGCAGACACCTGCCTAAAGCTACGATTCCTCTTATGAAATGCAGTTGTGGCTACAGTTGCGGTTGTGGCCAGGGTACGGTCGCTTTTGCTGATAAAGTCAAACATATGATATTATGAAGGACTGATTCCTTTTATGCAGTTGTGGTCACAGTACTAATCTGACCCATCATCCAACAAAATTTTTGTCAGATCATGTAGCGACCGTTCCAACAAAAAATTTTAAACGGATGGGGTCCCACTAGCCTCTGCTTTCAAGGTTCGCCAAATTCTTTGATCTTTTGTCGGCATCAAAATCAGAGACAATAAGGCTTTACCTGTAAAAACATTCTTGGCTGATTTCTCTTTGTACGGTCTTTACCTGTAAAAACATTTTTGGCTTATTTCTCTTTGTGTATGTCACAGTTTGATGTGCTCACACTTCCTACCAAGCGCAGGCCGGGAGGGGCCAGTGACAAATTAACGCAGTGATTTTTAGCTAAGCTGACTATAAGTCATCTGAGCTATAGTCGTGGTCCATTGTCCGTCGTCCGTCCGTCTGTCCGTCCGTCCGTCCGTCCGTCCGTCCGTCCGTAGATGTGGCACATTTTGAAACCGTAAGACCTAGGAATCCAAAATTCGGCATAATGTTACATGTCCACAAGATCTCCTACCAAGCTGAAAACTGGGTCTTTGCAACTTCGTTCCTTTGAGAAATTAAGGAAAAACCTCAATTTTTTATTAAAAAACCTATTTTCACACTTCAGGACTGCCTAATATCAAAACCACTAATCTGTTTTTCCTCATATTTACCATAAATATTCCTCTATATAGTTCCTATGTACATGCCAGAAATTATGTCTGTATTATTTAATTTAAAAGAGTTATGGGCCCAAACATAATGCATTTTGTAAAAAATCAAGAAAGATATTTGATCACTTAACACAAAAAATGTTAAAGCTATGGACCTTTTTTCCAGTAATATAACTTTAATTAATCAAAATAAATTGTACACCCAAAATTAGATGAAAATCTTTTAAATTTTTTAAAATATTAATAAAAATAAAAAATTGGTACCTTAAATTTTGCCCAACTTTGACCATGGCACGTTTTTTTCCTGTAAGTACTGTGGATTTAATTTTCACAGCATGTTTTTGTTAGCATTTCAACTGTTAACACCAACAATTTGAAACCAGTTGATCAAAAACTGTAGATTTTATTCAAGTTTTCAAGCACCAAGTAACATATTGTTCACATCAAGCTAGTGTTATGCAGTTTGCAACAGCACAGCTCCCCAGCTTCAGCTCTAAGTTCCTTAAATTCGGCATACAGTTAGATGTCTCCAAAATCCCCTACCATGCCAAGAATTTGGTCACTAGGACCTAATACCTTCGAGATATTAATGAAAAACTTCATTTTTCCATTAAAAACCCATTGTTACACTTCAAGACTGCCTAATATCAAAACCACTGATCTGACTTTAATCATAATTAATATACATATTTTTCACATGCCAGAATGATGTCAGTATTGCGTAATTGTTTTAAGTTATGGGCCTAAACATAATGCACTTTGTAAAAAATCAAGAAATATATTTACTCCCTTAACAAAGGCATTGCTGAAGCTAGAGATTTTTTTGTCAGGGATGTAACATTATTTAATCAAGATTCAATTGAATACCCAAAATTAGTTCTGAATTTTTCAAATTTTATAAGTTATTAGTATAAATATAAAATAAGTACCTTAAATTTCGCCCAACTGTGACCATGGCATGTTTGTTTCCTGTGAGCACTGTTGATATAATTTTCATATCATGCACACATAATGATTTCAGCTTTTTAGTTTAGAAAGCTGAAAGAAATTAGCCAAAAATTGCAGCTTTTATTAATGTTTTTTATGAGACCCTGTCAGACTTTGGCTCTCTCCAGCCCCTCTTGAGTCACCTGTATTATGCATGCTTGAGGCGAGGCATACACAGAATCCAGGCAGCTTATGGCCAGCCACAGTTGATCCAGGTGTCCAACCCAACTCATCTAGTAGTTTTAACCAACAACATAACAATAAACAATAAATTAATAAATTTTTATTGGTTTTTAATAACAAATTAAAGAAAAATAGAAAAGGAATTTGTAAGTTTATAATAACAGGAAATTAACTTGCAGTTACTGATGATATAAGAATCTTGTATCGATGGGTAGAATGTCACGTATTCCAAATAACACCATGCAGTCACCTATGGCATTTTTCAGTTCAATTTTAATGATAAAGAAGTAAATCATATTATTCATTACTAATCATTAGGGATCATATGAAGGAAATTAATGATAGACAAAGATGCAGTTGATAATATTAATCTAGATTCCTACTGTGTCTAGTGTGTACATTGATGTGAAATTAGTCCAAAATGAATTTTTTACAGTTATTTTTTAATATAAATAAAAGCCATAAAACCAGGTACTTATGATCATTATTTAAATGTGTGAATTTTGTATATTCTGGATTCTCAACATCATTGTTTGGTGAAAACTGAATAAATACCAGACATGGTGCGAATACTTTGTAATTGTATTTAAATATGAATATGATTATGTACTCCATTATAAAATTTCTTGCATAAAGAATGAGAATTCAGGTAAAAATGAAAGTATATGAATACTCGTGCAAATACTTTCAAAATGTATTCATGAATGCATTCATCAATATATTCTTTAATATTATTTTAATAATCATTTCAGTTATATATCATTTTAAAAAATCATATGATTCTCTTATTATTTTTTTAATTATTTTTTTTAATAAATAGTTAAACATTTATATTATATGTTCTGCTTATAAGTTTTTTGGCCAAGTCAAAATCTGTGTGACAATAGTACTCCATTTGTTAATAAAATAAATGAAATCAATCCTCTTCCCTGTCTCCAAAGGTACTATCACCAGAGTAATAATTTTATGATAATTCAAATCATTATATTTTACCAATTGTCATTAGATTTTATAAGGTGATCAGTCCTAAGGAATGAAACAGGTATTTAGCAGACTTCTGTACAGAATAACTTTCTAATTACAATTCAGTTTATTATTTAACTGCCAGCTCTTTGATAAGTGTTCACAGAGAATTCATTAATAAGCATGTTCATATATTTGACAGGGTTTACTCTTAAAGTGACAGGCACAGATAAATTAATTAATTAACAGTTTAGACATAGGTGTTCTCAGAAGGGCAAGAAAGGTGTTGAATGTATTACACAATATGTCTTGTATTAATGCTTGAAGAAATTCCTTAATTACAATTATTATTTTGGGCAAATGTATAAATAGAGATACTGGTTACTGAACCAGAGAGTGAAGGTCAGAGCTAAAGAGAAGAGAGTCGAAGAGTTAGAGAGCTAGCAGAGAGAGAAGAGACAGGAATAAGGACAGGAGTTAATACAGAGAGAGAGAGACAGAGAACAGAATCAGTTAAGTGGAAAATAGGGCAAACTATTAGAACATATATTTTGGACATTTGTTATTGTTAACTTTGATTGAATAAACTTGGAAGTAAATTACATCTGGATTAAAGAATTCTTCTATCTGAGAAATCAGCAACCTGTGAACAAAAGCACGTAAACAACTGGACGGTGATAGTTGGGGAGAATCCGGCTTGCGATCCAACTACTATTCGGTACATCAACGCCAAGTTAACATTAATTTGACTAATCCCCCCAGATCAAATTTGGACTAATTCCCAAGCTAAAAGATGCCATTCCTTTGTATGATTTGGTTCCAAAAAAGAGGGCTCTGCTACAAGTGTGGATTTACATACAGCAGAGCCCATCAATGTCACTGTCCAGCTAAAGGAAAAAGATGCCACAAATGCCATCAACTGAACCACTTCGCCCGCTGCTGTTTTACACAACAGCAAAGTGCAAGAGAAGATGATGATATAACAAAATGTGGACCTGGAGACGTTCATTCTGGAAGAAGTTTTACAGCTCCCAGTCAACTACCCTTCATGGATATTTCAAACAAGGAACTTTATCAAACTTTAAATTTGAAAACTGTAGTCAATTTTGAGAATGATGCTTTGCGCATCAAGCTGAAGAAAAGAGTTAAGAAAGTTTCATCAGTTTCAGTAAATACTGTATCTGTGGAAGATGAACAGGTCAAAATTCAGTCACTTGAATTAGAAAATAAAGAGTTAGTCCAGGAAACAGAGAAACTAAATGATAGATTGGTTGTTTTGGAAAGAGAATTGGACAGATCAAAACACTACAACAATCAATTAGAAAGAAATGCTGACATTCAAGAAGGGTTGATAAATGAACTTACCAAAAAATTGAAATCCCATATTAAAACCATAAGACAGTTAGATCAGCTACTAGCACCTCAGGTCAATAATATATCTGTTCAGGGAGGAAGAGGTCACTTTCAAAGACAGAATTTTAATAGGCAAAGAAAGTGTAAAATGGAAAAGTGTAAAAATAGGGTCCAACATTGTGAAATGTGCGGTAGATCCATAAGAAACAATTTTTGTAATATCTGTAAAGCAGAAACAAATGAATGTACCTTTTGCATGTATATTGTAAACAGTGATGACGGAGAGTAAATCCCTAGTATAATAGGCGATAGTATATACCATCTAATAGTCCAGTGTGTTTATTACAATATACATGTATAGGAAATGTATATACTGACTTGTAAAGACATGCCTTTTGGCACAGAATTGAGAAAAGAAAATGGATAGGTTTACATGGTTATTGGTAGTAATGAAGTATAAAAACTAATTAACACAGTGATGAAGACTTGTCTGAGTAGAAAATTAACATATATTTGCTTAATTTAATTGCACTTGGTGCTACTACTTTGTTTCAGCTTGTACTTTCACAAATTCTGGATGCATATTATTTAGCTCACTTATTTCATTTCATTCAAAGTGATCACTGCCTTGAATTTGTCTTTTATCTATATTCATAAGTCATTTTTTTTATCAAAATTAAGGATCCAACAGTTAGGACTAAATTATTAGATAAAAGGCAAAATCTCTGGCAGGTCCATCGTTTCTAAAAATTAGAATCATGTCAATTATGCACTTCATCTCACGAGCCAAATGTATGCATCACTTAACAAATGAAAGGGGCAATGGCATGTTCTCATACTTTGTTATTTTAGTTTTTGTTCATTTTACTATGTCAGAATATTCACTTTGATTGTATGTAGCATATTTACTATGTTGATGAAGATGATTATACTTGTTTTTACATTAATCCTATTATATCAAATTCAAGTGTTTTTATGTGATGTAAGTTTAAATTAATGACAGCTTAAGTAATTTATATTGTGTAATTCTAACAATATAGTTATTTTTGTTGTTTGTTTTGACTCAGGAGAGTCAATTTCTTGACGGAAGGGCAACTATCACCAGAGTAATAATTTTATGATAATTCAAATCATTATATTTTACCAATTGTCATTAGATTTTATAAGGTGATCAGTCCTAAGGAATGAAACAAGTATTTAGCAGACTTCTGTACAGAATAACTTTCTAATTACAATTCAGTTTATTATTTAACTGCCAGCTCTTTGATAAGTGTTCACAGAGAATTCATTAATAAGCATGTTCATATATTTGACAGGGTTTACTCTTAAAGTGACAGGCACAGATAAATTAATTAATTAACAGTTTACACATAGGTGTTCTCAGAAGGGCAAGAAAGGTGTTGAATGTATTACACAATATGTCTTGTATTAATGCTTGAAGAAATTCCTTAATTGCAATTATTATTTTGGGCAAATGTATAAATAGAGATACTGGTTACTGAACCAGAGAGTGAAGGTCAGAGCTAAAGAGAAGAGAGTCGAAGAGTTAGAGAGCTAGCAGAGAGAGAAGAGACAGGAATAAGGACAGGAGTTAATACAGAGAGAGAGAGACAGAGAACAGAATCAGTTAAGTGGAAAATAGGGCAAACTATTAGAACATATATTTTGGACATATGTTATTGTTAACTTTGATTGAATAAACTTGGAAGTAAATTACATCTGGATTAAAGAATTCTTCTATCTGAGAAATCAGCAACCTGTGAACAAAAGCATGTAAACAACTGGACGGTGATAGTACTATCAAAATCATACATAAGCTAAACAACAACAACTCATAATACAGCTTATATTTATTACCACACAAAACCAGCATGTTCCTCATTTCTAAATAATATTTTTTATCATATATAACAGCTGAGCATCGTGACCCATAGGTCCCTTGTTCACAGTTGATATGGGCTTCCCATATCAGTGATCATTGCACAATTATTAATGCAAACAAGGTCTTCATTCATGCAAAGCCATGAATTAATGAAAGGATTGTTGTCTTGGTAAGTCAAACTGATAATCTGTGTCAAATAAAGCCTTCACACTGCACTGATTGGTTGTTGTTTACGCCAGTTAAGGTTTGCAGTTTGATAACCAGGGTCATAGAAACTGCCTTAATCTCTAACCCATTCTTCATGAAAGAAAACAGACTATAACAAGCCCATTAATCAAATAAAGTTTATTAAAATAAAAAAAACTATGTTCACCTATATAAATGCTTGCATGGCTCAGTTTTGCTGCCATGACAGCCTTTGCCTTTTTATGCATTGGCATCGCCATCGAGATTATTGCAAATGAACAACAAAAGAAAAGTACCAGAAAATACCACCTGGCGCCAGCACCCATACTCCCAGGCGGGAGCTCGCGTTGTCGGAGAAAGTGAAAATTATCATACCAATGAAACTACAAAGAAAGGCATGCGAACATTGGCAGACCAGTTTCATTGCAGAAAGACACAAGTTGTGAATATTCTGAAATGCAAAGCCGAATATCTAGCTGCTTACGAGGTAAATTCTGCTGGTGACAGAAAGCGGTTCTGCTCCAGGAGTCAAAAAGAGGAGCTGAAACTCACGGTATGGGAGTGGTTCCAGCAAGCTCGTACAGCCGACATTACGATATATATATGTATATATTGCAATGCATGGTAATAACAAACTCTTTCTTAAATGTATGTTTTTTTCCATGACATTAAATTGAAAAACTGCCTTATAAGGACACCTGGCTATTAAGGACAAAATATGTCAGTCTCTTTACTGTCCGGATTAGACAGGTTTTACTGTAAATGAAAACATGTAAATCATGTCACCAAGTTCAAGATCAGGTAGAACAGCATCTTCATTGATTTAAGCCGCTACTCAGTTTAAGTGCAGCCATTATCAGTCCAAGGATAATGTTGTATTGACTCCATCACCACCATGTACTGAAATATCACGTTATTTCAGACACAATTTGACTGCTGTATTAGCCCTGTCCAGCTGACCACAGTCAACCTGAGCTGGCTGCTCACCTTATGGACATCCACAGTAAAAGGTAACATTGTGTGTGTCCATCAGTGCTGTGTGAACATCTACATGACTGTCATGTCTGACTGATGTTAGTTGTCCATCTGTGCTGTGTGAACATCTACAGAACTGTCATGTCTGGCTGATGTTAGTTGTCCATCTGTGCTGTGTGAACATCTACAGAACTGTTATGTCTGACTGATGTTAGTTGTCCATCTGTGCTTTGTGAACATCTACATGACTGTCATGTCTGACTGATGTTAGTTGTCCATCTGTGCTGTGTGAACATCTACAGAACTGTCATGTCTGACTGATATCAGTTGTCCATCTGTGCTGTGAGAACATCTACATGATTGTCAGGTCTGAATGATATCAGTTGTCCATCTGTGCTTTGTGAACATCTACATGATTGTCATGTCTGACTGATATCAGTTGTCCATCTGTGCTGTGTGAACATCTACATGACTGTCATGTCTGACTGATGTTAGTTGTCCATCTGTGCTGTGTGAACATCTACAGAACTGTCATGTCTGACTGATATCAGTTGTTGCTCTGTGCTGTGTGAACATCTACATGACTGTCATGTCTGACTGATATTAGTTGTCCATCTGTGCTGTGTGAACATCTACAGAACTGTCATGTCTGACTGATATCAGTTGTCCATCTGTGCTTTGTGAACATCTACATGAATGTCATGTCTGACTGATGTTGGTTGTCCATCTGTGCTGTGTGAACATCTACAGAACTGTCATGTCTGACTGATGTTAGTTGTCCATCTTGGCTGTCTGAACATCTACATTACTGTCATGCCTGACTGATGTTAGTTGTCCATCTATGCTGTATAAACATCTACATGAATATTATGTCTTTCTGATATTTGTTGTCCATCTGTTCTGTGTAATTATCCAAATGATTACCATGTCTGACTGATGTTAGTTGTCCCTATGTGCTGTCTGAACATCTATATGACTGTCATGTCTGACTGATATTAGTTGTCCATCTGTGCTGTGTGAACATCTACATGATTGTCATGTCTGACTGATGTTGGTTGTTCATCTGTGCTGTGTAAACATCTACATGACTGTCATGTCTGACCGATGTGAGTTGTCCATCTGTTCTGTGTAAACATCTACATGACTGGCATGTCTGACCGATGTTAGTTGTCCATCTGTTCTGTGTAAACATCTACATGAATGTCATGTCTGACTGATGTTGGTTGTCCATCTGTGCTGTGTGAACATCTAAATGACTGTCATGTCTGACTGATATTAGTTGTCCATCTATGCTGTGTGAACATCTACAGAACTGCCATCTCTGACTGATATCAGTTGTCCATCTGTGCTGTGTGAACATCTACATGAATGTCATGTCTGACTGATGTTGGTTGTCCATCTGTGCTGTGTGAACATCTAAATGACTGTCATGTCTGACTGATATTAGTTGTCCATCTATGCTGTGTGAACATCTACAGAACTGCCATCTCTGACTGATATCAGTTGTCCATCTGTGCTGTGTGAACATCTACATGAATGTCATGTCTGACTGATGTTGGTTGTCCATATGTGCTGTGTGAACATCTACATGACTGTCATGTCTGACTGATATTAGTTGTCCATCTGTTCTGTGTAAACATCTACATGATTGTCATGTCTGACCAATGTCAGTTGTCCATCTGTGCTGTATAAACATCTACATGACTGTCATGTCTGACTGATGTTATTTGTCCATCTGTTCTGTGTAAACATCTACATGATTGTCATGTCTGACCAATGTTAGTTGTCCCTCTGTGCTGTCTGAAGATCTACATGATTTTCATGTGTGACTAATGTTAGTTGTCTATTTGTTCTGTATAATTATCTACATGATTGCCATGTTTGACTGATGTTAGTTGTCCCTCTGTGCTGTGTGAACATCTAAATGATTGTCATATTTGACTAATGTTAGTTGTCCATTTGTTCTGTATAATTATCTACATGATTTTCATGTGTGACTGATGTTAGTTGTCCATCTGTGCTGTGTGAACATCTACAGAACTGTCATGTCTGACTGATGTTAGTTGTCCATCTGAGCTGTTTGGACATCTACAGAACTGTCATGTCTGACTGATATCAGTTGTCCATCTATGCTGTGTGAATATCTACATGATCGCATGTCTGACTGATATCAGTTGTCAATCTATGCTGTGTGAACATCTACATGACTGTCATGTCTGACTGATCTTAGTTGTCCATCTGTGCTGTGTGAACATCTACATGATTGTCATGGTTGACTGATATCAGTTATCCATCTGTGCTGAATAAACATCTGCATGATCGCATGTCTGACTGATGTTAGATGTCCATCTGTTCTTAGTTAACATCTACATGACAGTCATGTCTGACTGATGTTAGTTGTCCATCTGTGCTGAATAAACATCTACATGATTTTCATGTCTGACTGATGTTAGTTGTCCATCTGTGCTGTGTGAACATCTACAGAACTGTCATGTCTGACTGATGTTAGTTGTCCATCTGTGCTGAATAAACATCTACATGATTGTCATGTCTGACTGATGTTAGTTGTCCATCTGTTCTGTGTGAACATCTACAGAACTGTCATGTCTGACTGATGTTAGTTGTCCATCTGTGCTTAGAGCCCCGTTTTTTCCGTTTTAACGGAAAAACAGACGGAAAACGGAATTAGGGTTCGAAAACGGAATAAGGGTTCAAAAACGGAATTATATCAAATACACGGAATACGACGGAAAGTCGGATTTAGAGCCGATTTAAACTGCAAATTAAAAAATTCTCACCCAATATCTTATTAAAAAATTCTTTCAAACTGCGCAATACCGCATGTCATAGCGTCTCAGAGGCGAAATAGCTTTGAATATAATATAACCATACTTGTTTCAAATGTTTGAAATGATAGACGGTAAAAAACAGACACTACACAGCAGAGAACTGTCTTGCCGATTCAGTGAACACATGCGCTGGATTACTTATGTGTGGGCCTGATGAAGAACCATTTATGTGAAGGACCAGGTATAATTTTAAATATACGTAAAGTAACTATGGCATCAATGTTAGCAGTAATTAAATTTAAAATATTTTAAACAGCTTATTGAACACGTAATACATTTAATCATCTGGATTTAAAAGTTAACTCTTAAGAAGATGTAGCAATTTTATTACATAAAATATAAAGATAAAACGGAAAATTCCAGAATTTTGATTTTATTAAAACAAAAAATAATTTTTTATAAAACGGAAAAAACGGGGCTCTATGTGCTGTATGAACATCTAAATGATTTTCATGTCTGACTGATGTTAGTTGTCCATCTGTGCTGTGTGAATATCTACAGAACTGTCATGTCTGACTGATATCAGTTGTCCATCTGTGCTTTGTGAACATCTACATGACTGTCATGTCTGACTGATGTTGGTTGTCCATCTGTGCTGTGAGAACATCTACATGACTGTCATGTCTGACTGATGTTAGTTGTTCATCTGTGCTGTATGAACATCTACATGATTTTCATGTCTGACTGATGTTAGTTGTCCATCTGTGCTGTATAAACATCTACATGACTGTCATGTCTGACTGATGTTAGTTGTCCATCTGTGCTGTATGAACATCTACAGAACTGTCATGTCTGACTGATGTTAGTTGTCCATCTGTGCTGTATGAACATCTACATGATTTTCATGTCTGACTGATGTTAGTTGTCCATCTGTGCTGTATGAACATCTACATGACTGTCATGTCTGACTGATGTTAGTTGTCCATCTGTGCTGTATGAACATCTACAGAACTGTCATGTCTGACTGATGTTAGTTGTCCATCTGTGTTGTATGAACATCTACATGATTTTCATGTCTGACTGATATTGGTTGTCCATCTGTGCTGTATAAACATCTACATGACTTTTTTTTCCAGTACCAAGTCGAAGATCATTTGAACTTGTGTACCAGGTACCAGATGAAGTGAAGGATCTTGATAAAATCACAGTTAATATGGAGGCTCAGGCTTGTAAAGGGATCTGGACTAGGTAAGACTAGGCAGAAGACAATACAATCTAACCTGTTTCATTTGCCAATCCTGGGACTGGGGGATTTTTTGGCGGTAAGAGAGGTCAGCGGTTGATTGAGGGGTCAAAATGGGATGTGCAGGTTAATTATAATTGGGCCATGCATTTCTTAGGATCGTCTTTAACTAGTCATATTACAAAACAATATTTTATACATTTATATAACTTTGTTTACATAGAAAGAAAAATTTACAAATAACTACAGAAAAATACAGTGCGTACAATTTATTTACAAAGATATACATGTTTAATATATCTGGTCAGAGAATTAATTTTCCTAGTGCTGTTTCACTTTCATCTGAATGTGCCCCAAAGAATGGAGCATTGCTTGCTAGCTTGTGACTGTAGAGCTGGATTCTTTGGTCCATTCTTTAAAATGTGTCAATATCAGACTGTTTGCTGTAGTTAGAACTCTTGAAATATCATGAGATGGTCTTCATGGCCTGCCGGACTTCAGCAGATATGTGCGGAAGTGGGTGCACTAATTCCTCAGGTTCAGAGGTCAGACAGGCTGTATCATCGACACTGTTTCCACGATATCTTGAATGCTCAAAGGTTGTGCTGTTTCTATATTCTGATTGGCGTTGACGGATTCCTGATAAATATGCGTGCACTTTGGTCAATCCCGAGGCAATCTGTCACTTGTTGTAGAAGTGGAAGGATACTGTTTGCTTCTGGACCATTGTGCCAGTCTGTTTCATTTGGCTGGTCACTCCTGGGTATAAATCCTGTGTGTTTCCTACAACTGCCGATGGTGGTGCTGCTGACGGAATCCTAGGCACACTTCGTAGAGCAAACTGTGTCACTAAGGCCATTCCCATTAGGTTCGCTGTTGTCTGTACAGGATGTATGCTGCTTAACCTCGTACCCTTATTAATTGCTCCAAACCACTAATCTGGTTTGCCTCCTTAAATGACACTTATCCAAACATGTTGTGAAATCAACACCAGTCACTCAGCTTATGACAGCTGTCCCCAAACAACTCAAGGGTGTCCAGTCATTTATTAATCAGTGGCACCAGGTACTTTATCCATAAGCAGTGAGGCCTGACATGTTATAACACAGACGCAGCCAGGTAAGCTGGGCCCAAGCAATAACACTCCGGATTGACAAAATATTTCCGACTTGTCTTAAGCTGGAATCAGGAAGTTGGCATATGATCAAGGGAGTGTGTCACATTTGGGTAAAAAAAGCAGTATTGTTAGCAGTCCTGTTCTTAGAAATCTTCTGTATTGTCAGCAGTCCTGTTCTGAGAAATCTTCTGTATTATAAGGCCATCCTTAAAGTTCTGTGTTGGGGCTAACCCGGCCGGTCGTGATTTTTGGCTGCGGCTGGAATTTTTTTTTTTACATATCTGCAAATTAATATTTTTATATGATCTGCCGCAAGCACCTGGGCCCGTAAAAATCTGCCTTCATGTGCTAGAAAAGTAGTCCTTCTATTACATTTTTAGATGCACTTAATTTCCATAATGAAAGGTATTACCGTACCCAACGTCGCCGATCGTTTAATTTGAGCCCTAACAATTAGTCAGGTTGTGCCTATATATATACACGTGGAACGATCGCTACACTCGTGCGCAAGAGTAGAAAAACTGCCGGGAAACCGGCCATCAAATTTCATTGTTCTGGCGAAACAGGCTGAAAAAATATATTGAGCAATTAGAAATGGTTCTTATTTGATTTCAAATAAAGCGGAAGCTTACCGCTGTCGCATTAACTGATTAAATGAAAGTTCTCTCGACATTCATACTGTCAACTGACCAATGTTGGCATTTAAACCATGTGACACGTTGATTTGCATAAACACGTGCCTGGCCCACGCAAACGTTCTTGTGATTGGCGGAGCGGTCACGCGTCATAGCCAGAGAGCCAATAAGAGGTCCTTAGTAAAAGTTCACCACATATGACTTCATTCATCACTATTTTGGCGGGAAAATGTTCACTGACATCGTGTCGCTTACGCTGGTTATAATTTTTCAGCAACACTCACGGTGGCACCGTGAGTAGGCCTATATCAAGCAAATGAAGCGGGCCTATTTAATGGAATCTGCAACTGACGATGTGTAATGCACAATCTCCACAAATCAGATGTTTGGTATTACAAGAATTGCGTGATTTCGTCAGTTCTGTGGAGATCATGACAGGGTTTTGTGAGGTGTCTGACGCATCGTTTCTACCGGCCACAGCTGATCAGAACAGGCATAACATATAAGCGACTGTCTTTTTTTTGGTTGTGTTTCTTTTTAACTGCCTTTGTAAATTTATTTCATTTTATTAATAGCTTTTATAATAAACAGATATTTCCTGACCGTACGGCCATTCTTGTTTAGACGTAGACGAGATAGAGATCAACATTGCTCGCTCAGTCATTAATTACAGAAAAATACTAGAATATCAGCAAAAGCTGACAAAAGCCCTCAGCCAAAAGAGCAGTATTTATGGGTGGTAACAGTAACAAGTATTCATGTAATATTTGTTCTCACATGGATGTATATCTGTACATATGTCTTTTGTTCAAGTTGTGAATTGGAACTAGAGAGGTATGAACTTTGTAATTCTGGCCCCAGTCTTTGTGAGTCATGCAGCACTTACGAGATCATCAAGGCCAATGACCATTCCATATTCGAAACCAATCCATCCAGTGGTTCATAGGAATAAGCTCCTAAGTTTTTTTCTATTATAAGCTCTGTGACCTTGGGTCATCCATCTTGGAACTTGACCGAGATTTTGTTGATATGTATCAGCACCAAAGAAATGAAATTTCTGTGTTGAATACTTTTGGAGATATCCTCTTCACATGGTAAATGTTAACACACGCCGGTTATTTTCTATAATTTGCTCTAAAACGTTGAGAAATAAGTCAAGGTCACCCATCTTCGAACTTTACCAAGATTTTGTTTGTATATACATCAACACCGAAGAAATATAATTTCTTATCAGGGTACCGACATCCAATATATGGTTTCATCTTTCAAAAAGTACAGTTTTACATATATTTATATAAACATTTTATATATTCTACTACCTTATTAGGCATTGACTATTACTAAAGAGTTCATTTATTACCGTCCTTCTTAATTATACCTCTTCACTTGCAAAGGAAATCTCAAACTGCACTTATTCCTACAATTCTGGCACTCGCATACAACACAAAATAAAATTGTCTGCAAATTCATGTGAGATCCAGAACAAGGCTTAAAGGCCTAATGCGAACCTGTGCAATGGGATATACATCAGTTATAATGCTTCCATGATAACATGCTTGACCATTATTGGAAAAGTACTTCATAACTTTTCAAATACGTGAATGTTTGACATGTACATGTTTAAAGCATGTACTAAAACATTTTAAACCCAAGTACAGGATTTTAAGCCTGTAATAAAACACAAAATCTGTTCAGAGATACCTTGTTGTGCATGTTTAAATGGTATCGAGGCAAGGAATGAATGGAGTATGGGTATGTAATTTGACATAAACCTCGCATATGCTAGTATCCGGTAAAAAAAGGTGTAGTAAACTCCAGATCCTCCTTTAAAAAAAATATTTTTTCCTCCCTACCTGATGACTTTTTTTGGACCAATGTTAGCCCCAACACAGAAATTTTTAAGGATGGCCTAAGCATCTGTTCTGAGAAATCTTCTGTATTGTCAGCAGTCCTGTACTGAGAAATCTACTGTATTGTCAGCAGTCCTGTTCTGAGAAATCTTCTGTATTGTCAGCAGTCCTGTTCTGAGAAATCTTCTGTATTGTTAGCAGTCCTTTTCTTGGAAATCTTCTGTATTGTCAGCAGTCCTGTACTGAGAAATCTTCTGTATTGTAAGTAGTCCTGTACTGAGAAATCTTCTGTATTGTAAGCAGTCCTGTACTGAGAAATCTTCTGTATTGTTAGCAGTCCTTTTCTTGGAAATCTTCTGTATTGTCAGCAGTCCTGTACTGAGAAATCTTCTGTATTGTAAGCAGTCCTGTACTGAGAAATCTTCTGTATTGTCAGCAGTCGTGTTCTGAGAAATCTTCTGTATTGTCAGCAGTCCTGTTCTGAGAAATCTTATGTATTGTCAGCAGTCGTGTTCTGAGAAATCTTCTGTATTGTCAGCAGTCCTGTTCTGAGAAATCTTCTTTATTATAAGCAGTCCTGTTCTGAGAAATCTGTATTGTCAGCATTCCTGTTCTGAGAAATCTTCTGTATTGTAAGCAGTCCTGTACTGAGAAATCTTCTGTATTGTAAGTAGTGCTGATCTGAGAAATCTCTTTGTATTGTCAGCAGACCCATATTGAGAAATATTCTGTATTGTCAGCAGTCCTGTACTGAGCAATCTTCTGTATTGTTAGCAGTCCTGTACTAAGCAATCTTCTGTATTGTTAGCAGTTCTGTACCCCCCAGAATAATTAAACAGTGATACAAAAGCTCCAGTATCTCAACAACTAATGCATTGATCACCATGATTCTGTGCATGTTTATTCATCTTGGAGTGTTTCATAGGTTTCTGTAGACTGGTGGCACCACGTGGATTTTTAAAAAAATTTTATGTACCGTAAAAGTCGTTGCAGAAGTCGCGACTTGTACTAGGAAATCGAATTCTAAAAACTAGAATTTTCTAGCAAAGTCGGGGTGCGACTTGTAATACGTACTTATCCCGTTTCTGTCAGCTTTCCCGGTACATGGAACGACGTCAGTTGAGCGATAATCGGCAATACCTTTAACCAGTGCTTTGTGAAACGTCTTTCCCCAATTAATTACACTTTATTAACCATCTCTTATGCTTTATATTTTGTGAACTGACGAAATTTTCATTTCATTAACATTAAATGCAAACTTTAAATTTGCCCAGTTCAAGACCTACCCGTTCTGACAAGTCGCCATTCAAGTGACACTTCCTAATCTGCGTTACTATTATATCATGAGTCAATTTGACGCATATGCCAGTCTGCCGCTCCTTGATGTACATTTTCTTTCCGTTTAACTATATGGGTATGCTTTTCATAATGAAAAACTCGCGGTTCCATATCCGTTTATGCATGTAAAGTTGCGTCACATTCAAGCTTGATCCACTACACATACGTCGTGAATTATTTTGCCTGCCCGGTTGATCGCTGAATACCAGCTGACCTTTGAAGCCGTGTAGCGGAAGTTCAAGCCCCGGGTCACCCGTGCAATGACCTTTACATCCCCAAGTCAACTAAGCCTTCCGTGACTGATATCTACAATTATAAACTCTCATATTAAGAACCATTAGGTCACTGTCACCATATCGTGGTTTTCAAGCGTTTTGGATAACAATGTTATAACGTGTCACGTGAGCTACAAATATACGATTTGCTTCGTGTGTTACCCGTGTCTTTTTCAGGACGATCGTATGCCCAACAATATGGCGGCACGCATGCATTACGGTCAATCGTGCGTTGACGTATTCGTGATTTTTTTAATGAAAACACATTAATCAATACAATGAAATAACAAACACCATATAGGTATATATTTTATTTACTTAAAATGCCACATACGCACCCAAATTCCACGGGAACCGGCACCGTTTGGTGTCATGACGGATCTGGTTCAACACGGCTGAGTTTGTCATACATCCAAGCCACTTGAATATAATCACTGATAACGATGGAAATTGGGTTTTCCAGATATTATCAAAGAAAAATAAATCATTAGTCCCAGTAAATATAATATCTGTAAATTCAATTATGTTTAATTTACGTTAACTGACTGGTCAATAAAGCGTTCATTATCCCCCTGTTGACACATATATTTCAGTGATTTCAGTAATACCGTGCATGTGCCGCGCCTAGATGGTAAGTTGTAACACTTAATTGAAGGGATAATAAATTCAGTTTTAGAGCCCATTTAAGAAATTAGGTGAATAAATTCAAAATGAATTATTCTTTCCATCTTTCAGTTGTCTTCAGTCAGTTCAAATCATGCCCAATGCGACGGATTGGGACTCGTCACGCGTACGCAAACTAATCATAGTCTAATGAATCCATCCTACGTTTGACGATCTTTAACAATTTAAAGAGTTGCTCGATTGTGATAGTATTTTGCCTCAGACTCTTTTAGTTTATTAATACAGTCATTTAACTTGATATATGCATTCTAATGTTACTTAACCTAGTAAGAAACGGCAACAATGACATCGTTTCACAGCACAAAATGTTATCCGATGCAGCTGACTTTGGCACTGTACAAATCTTACCTGACAATTGAACCCCGACTTTATATGTAAAGATTCTGTTGTTATTCCTTAAATATAAGCATTGTATTAAAGCTGTCCAATTATTTTTACGTTTAAATGGTTTATCTAGTTTATAAACCACAAAAGTACTACGGGGACGTTGGTTGTAGTCTTGCATCGCAAGGAATGACACTCAAATTCCAAAAGTATCAGGTGGTTGGGACGCCTTCGAAGTCTGGGTGCGACCTATATTATGGACTTTTCCTGAAACTAAACTTGAACGGCTATTCCCCAGGGGGATCCTAAAAGTCAGGGTGCGACTTGTAATAAGGATGCGACTTCTGCAACGACTTTTACGGTATTTGTATTGCCAAAACGAAGTTTTGCGGATACTATGTTTTTGACCGGGTTCCGCCGCCGCTGCTGCCGCGTTCGTTTCCGGAGAACTCCTCTGAGACTACTGGACACATCTTTCCGAAACTTACACAAATTATCGGGTCACATGTGAACTGGTGCCTAACCAAGTGACCTTGACCTCTGACCTTTCGTCTCTGCCCAGCATCCGTTTGTGCGTCTGTTTCCACACATAAACCCATATATCTCGGGAACCGTTTGACCGATCCGGAAATTTTTTTTACACAAATGTAGCCCTGGGATAGCTTAATAACATACACAACAAAAGGTGGCGCCATCTGCAACCATGTTTGCACAGTGTCCATCTGTTCATCTGCCTGGGGTTAAAATCACTCATATCTCTGCAGTGGTTTGACTAATTCACCTAAAATTGGCATGCGTATACATCCTAGATAGCTTTCTCGATTTTATGACAGGTGGCGCCACCTACATTCACGTTAACACTCCACACATGAACCCATATATCTCGGGAACCGTTTGACCGATCCGGAAAAAAAATTTTACACAAATGTAGCCCTGGGATAGCTTTATAACATACACAACAAAAGCTGGCGCCACCTGCAACCATGTTTGCACAGTGTCCATCTGTTCATCTGCCTGGGGTTAAAATCACTGATATCTCTGCAGTGGTTTGACTAATTCACCTAAAATTTGGCATGCGTATACATCCTAGATAGCTTTCTCGATTTTATGACAGGTGGCGCCACCTACATTCACGTTAACGCTCCACACATGAACCTATTTATCTCGTAAACCGTTTGACCGATCCGGAAAAAATTTTTACACAAATGTAGCCCTGGGATAGCTTTATAACATACACAACAAAAGGTGGCGCCACCTGCAACCATGTTTGCACAGTGTCCATCTGTTCATCTGCCTGGGGTTAAAATCACTCCTATCTCTGCAGTGGTTTGACTAATTCACCTAAAATTCGGCATGTGTATACATCCTAGATAGCTTTCTCCATTTTGTGACAGGTGGCACCACCTACATTCACGTTAATGCTCCACACATAAACCCATATATCTCGGGAACCGTTTGACCGATCCGGAAAAAAAATTTTACACAAATGTAGCCCTGGGGTAGCTTTATAACATACACAACAAAAGGTGGCGCCACCTGCAACCATGTTTGCACAGTGTCCATTTGTTCATCTGCCTTGGGTTAAAATCCCTCATATCTCTGCAGTGGTTTGACTAATTCACCTAAAATTCAGCATGCGTGTACATCCTAGATAGCTTTCTTGATTTTATGACAGGTGGCGCCACCTACATTCATGTTAAACGCTGCAGACATCCAAGCTCATATCTCGGGAACCGTTTGACCAATCAGGAAAAATAATTTACACAAATGTAGCCCTTGGATAGCTTTATAACATACACAAAAATGGTGGTGCCACCTGCAGCCATTTTTGCACAGCGTCCATCTGTTTGTCTGCCTTTGGTTAAAATCACTCCTATCTCTGCAGTGGTTTGACCAAATTACCTGAAATTCAGCATGCTTATACATCCCGCATAGCTTCTTGATTTTATGACATGTGGCGCCACCTACATTCACGTTCATGCTGTAGACATCCATGCTTATATCTCCGGACTCATTCTACCAATCAGGAAAATTTTTTTACACAAATGTAGCCCTTGGATAGCTTTATAACATACACAAAAATGGTGGCGCCACCTGCAGCCATTTTTGCACAGCGTCCATCTGTTTGTCTGCTGTGGGATAAAATCACTCATGTCTCTGCAGTGGTTTGACTTTTCCACATGAAATTTTGCTTGTGTATATATCTTGGATAGTTTCTCGTTCAAATAACAGGTGGCGCCACCTACAATCCTGTTTATGTGGCAGAGATCCATTCTATTATTTAACACATGTAACTCTATATCCCCTTGCCACTCAATCCATGCCTTACTTCACCCGTCCTTCTCTGATTTTGGCGGATACACGTAGTCGCTTGTCGACTACCCGTATTCTAGTTTTATCTCTATTTTTGAGACCTTTATAGATGAGGTGCTCGGTAAACAAAGCGCAAATTATAAACGCTGTACCTAGAATCTTCTTACTTGACATCCATGGAGGTCAATAAAAAGTCTCCTTGAAACCCTGAAATTAGATCTCTGTTACCCATGTTCTCAGAGCTATTGGGCTAGTAAATACCCCCAGAATAACTAAAAATTTGATACAAAAACTTGGTATTTGAATAACTAATGCATTTATCGCCACAATTCTTTGCATGAATATTGATCATGGAGTGTTTCATCATTTCCTGCAGACTGTTTGTGCCACCTGTATTTTTACCAATTGTTAAACAGTTTTTCACAATTTTTGAGACCTTCAAAAGCGGTTGTCCATTTACAGGGCACAAATCATAACTGTTTGACCTAGATTCTTATAACTTTACATCCAGGGAGGTCTATGAAAATCTCCATGGAAACATGAAAAACTCTCTTTACCCATATTCTCCAAGCTATGGGGCTTATACATACCCCTCAGAATAATTGAAAATTTGATACCAAACCAAGGCACAAATCATAACCATTAGACCTAGAATCTTTTAACTTGTTACCTCTAACTTTGAGACAGTCAAATAACAGCAATTGTATCAGTTTGTCAACTGTGGTTTCATCTAGTGTCCTGAATATCATACAGTGAGACAGGGTACAAAACTTTACCATTGGACCTTGAATCTTTTGTCTTAACAAAAAGGCTATATTTCATGGCAATTTCTGGACATATTATCATGAAACTTTTTCTTCTTGTTCAATTTGAAGAACTTATGTGGCTACAGTTGAAAGGGGATACCACCTACAAATTTAGGCATACTGATGATAAAATTCCTTTTGTTAGTGCATTCCAGTCAGCTGAGCATCATTACCCATGGGTCGCTTGTTATAAAAATATTCTCATAATTAATTTCAGCTGAGCATCATGACCCACAGGTTCCTTGTTCTTCTTTGTATTGTGATGTATTGGTTAACTGAAGATTGGTTAGTTTGTTGAAAACATCAAAAAGTGACATTGACAGAAAAGTGTTAGATGTAATTTTCAGCATTTAAAGAAATGCTCAGATTAATGTAATTATCATCTAGTCATATATTTTTCAAATTTACAAGCACCTGGGAACAAAGTAATATTTTGGCATCCCTTCACATGGATATTATCAGGCTTTGTAATCATGATTCACTTCTGTTTAAGTATACACACAGAAGAGGAAGATGAGGTGCACATCGATGAAGTGTCTGCTTTTATAAAGAGCCTGGAGCAACATTTCTTCACTTACTTCAACATACACATCATGGTCTGTATGTCTTCCTGTTTCGTCACATCCACATCATCTTCTGTATTTTACAGCCGTAAATAAATACAATTAGTTAAGTGCAATTAACACCAGTATATTTAGCTCCGCTTACTGTAAGTCATATATTTACTCACTTACATGAAAACTTTTATATAACTTTGTATATAACTTTGTTTGATTAAGATTGAATTGTATACCTAAAACCAGATCTGAATTTTGTAAATTTTTTAAGTTATTAGCATAAAAATAAAATCAGTACCTTAGATTTTGCCAAACTTTTACCATAGCATGTTTTTTTCCTGTGAGTACTGTTGATTTAATTTTTACAGCATGTAAACATAAGAATTTAATCTATTTAAATCTGATAATTGAAAATAAAAGGTTGAAAATTAGGCTAGAAATTGAATTTTTTTGTTGAGGGTCTATTGTAGTCACTTGCTTTGTCCAGATGCAGGTAGGCCACTCCTGGTCACTGGAAGTCAGCTATGCCAGGTTTCCTGATTTGTTACAGGTCACTGTGAGAGATTCCCTGCTGTGACAGCTGTACAGTTAAAAATAAATAAATTCATTTGTATGCATGAAATGGTGTTATCTGACAAGATTGAGATTTATGATGATGCAATTTAGAAATATGAATTAACTTTTTTATTCAAATATTAATGTTATAATGGGAATGTATAGAAATATAAACTTAAAATTAAAAAAAAAATGATGTAATAAAGAAAAAGAAGATCTAATACAAACATTTGTTCATTTTTTTCCTGCCCCCCCCCCCCCCCATTTTAGTTATTAGCATTAATTAGTACCTGACATTTTGCCTAACTTTGGCAATGGCACTTTTTAGCCCTCAGCCCTTAGGCTGATGGGCTATTGTTGTCACCCAAGCTGTCTGTCTGTCCGGCCGGGTCCATTAACTTTTACCTTGTGAGCGGGATATCTCTAAAGGATTCACCGTAGGAATTTGATTTCTTCGGTGAAAATGTATCTCGACAAAATCTTGGTGAAGTTCGAAGATGGGTGACCTTGACCTATTTTTCTACATTTTAGAGTGGATTATAGAAAAACACTTAGAAGCTTATTTCTCAGGAACCATTTGGTGGATTTTCACAAAACATACTGTGATCATTGGGACTGATTGTCTGTACCTGCTGCATAAGTTAGGGGGCGCCACCTTCAATTCCTGATTTTTAATGAATTTTCCTCGGATTTTTCCACTTTGGCCTTGTGAGCGGGATAACTCTAAAAGGATTCACCGTAGGAATTTAATTTCTTGTGTGAAGATGTATATTGACAAAATCTTGGTCAAGTTCAAAGATGGGTGACCTTGACCTTTTTTTCTACGTTTTAGAGCCGATTATAGAAAAACACTTAGAAGCTTATTTCTCAGGAATCATTGGGTGGATTTTCACAAAACTTACTATGATTATAGGGACTGATGGTCTGTACCTGCTGCACAAGTAAGGGGGCGCCACCTACAATTTCTGATTTTTATTGAATTTTCCTCGGATTTTCTGACTTGGGCCTTGCAAGTAGAATAACTCTAAAAGGATTCACTGTAGGAATTTTATTTCTTCAGTGATGATGTATATTGACAAAATCTTGGTCAAGTTTGAAGATGAGTGACCTTGACCGATTTTTCTACATTTTAGAGCCGATTATAGAAAAAAAATTTAGAAGCTTATTTCTCAGGAACCATTGGGTAGATTTTTACAGAACTTACTATGATCATTGGGACTGATTGTGTGTACCTGCTGCACCTTGACTTACTTTTCAAGGTCACATAGCATAGAATAGAGTAAAACTTAGGAGCTTATTTCTCAGGAAGCATTTGGTGGATTGTAATGAAACATGGTACACACCTTAACAGTTTAAATTTATAACTGAGAAATGTACAGATATACATCAATGGGAGAACAAATATTTCGTACTTGTTATTGTTACCACCTATAATCACTGTTCTTTTGGCTGAGGGCTTTTGTCAGCTTCTGCTGATATTCTAGTTTCCCTGTAAGTACTTTTGATTTAATTTTCACAGAATATATACCTAAGGATTCAATATGTAAATATCTCGAATTTGAAAATAAAATCTAGAAATTAGGCTAGTTATTGAATATTTTTAGAGGCTTTTATTGTATTCACTCAATTTCACTGGCACACTGAGTGAAACTCAAACAAGCTCACTTCTGGTCACTGGAGGTCAGCTGTGCCAGGGTACTTGATTTATCATGGGCCACTGGGGGAGATCCCCTGCTGTGGTAGGTGTACATGCAGTTATTCTCATATTCACCCACCAAGTGTTAAGCAGTAATTGTTATTGTTTGAACTGTATTGCCTTAATTGAAATACTGTTTCCACTCCAATATACAAAACTTTTCTTGAAAAAGTGATTCAAAGAGTAATCAAGAAGATGCCATGTGGTACCATGTAGCATTTTTAAAAAAAAAAATTGATTTCCTTTTAAATAATTTTAGGGAATCAAAATATAATTAAACCAATCAGTATGCATAATTTGATAATATAAAAGCTAAGTTATGGATATATAGTGGAGCAATTTAAAATGGTGAATTCTAAATCAAGTGTTGTTTTCAGATATTTGTTGTTTTGCAAATTTATAAAATTTTTGTCTTGAAAATATAAATATACCTTTGGCTGTGTGCATTATGTGATGTTATCTGATGAAATTATTAAAAAATGTTGATGCAGTTTAGAAGTATGAATCAACTTATATATACAGTTATATATTTTAAAACAAATGTACAAAATGTATAAACTTGGTAAACAATGTTAATTGTATCCCCAGACAAAGTCGGGTACTATGGTTTCATGACGGTCCCGCCGCTGCCACAGAAAAGTCTTGTGAGCGAGATAACTAAAAAAATATTTCACATATTTTTATCAAACTTTACATGTGTATAGATATAGGTAAGAGGACAAAGCCTATTTAAAATGGGGTCATATCCTTTGCTAAAAGAGTGACCTTGACCTTGAATAGGTCCATTTTTAATGAAAATCACACAAATTCTTAAATATCTCAAGAAAGCTTTGTGGATTGGTCTGAAAACCAAGGTGATCGTAGACCTTGGATAGCTCTGTGATGTGCTGGAAACTGGTGGTGCCACCTATTATCCTTTCCTTGTTTTTACGCCTTTTAATACCCCCATAATTGCCACTTGACAGTACTGTGAGCATTATAAGTAAAACACTAATGGACCGATTTCTATTATATTATGAACATGTAGAGAGATGGGTTATGGGATGAGGTGTATTTAAATTTTGGTCATGACCTTTACCGTGAGTGTGGCTTTAACCTTGAATATTTCCATATTTGATGAAAATCACATACCTCTCCAGTGTTGATAGCCATATGGATTTCAAACGTGACTTATGTATGGCCCACCATTAAAGTCAGAACCATATAGGTTCTAGGAACATGAGGTCAAGGTCACAAGACATTGCATCTTTAAAGATATTGTGGATGCATTTTAAGCAAACTTTTTATCCCAGATCTTCCATCTTGATCATATAGCTCACCTGCCAATAGTGGATGATCCATATCAATTTCGGGATAACAAGGTCAAGGCCACAGGAGCCATCTGTCAAAAAATTAGTTTCTTGATTATAATTCTAGCTTTTATTGATGTATGGATTTTAAATTGACATATCTGTTCCATTGAAAAAACAAAACCCAAATTGATTTTGGGGTCACAAGGTCAAAGGTCAAGGTCACAGGACACATCTTTAAAAAGATTATGGATGCATTTTAAGCCCAACTTTTCATCTCATACCTTTCATCTTGCATATATAGTTCACCTAATAATAGAGGGAGACCCTTATTAATTTTCAGGTCACAAGGTCAAAGGTGAAGGTCACAGGAGCCATCTTTCAAAAATTTCATTTCCTGATGATAACTCCAGCTTGGATTGATATATGGGTTTCAAACTTGACTTATATAAGGCCCATCAATAAAGCATGAATCCTATCGATTTTCCAGTCATGAGGTCAAAGGTCAAGTTCAGAAGACCCACATCTTTAAAGATTGAGGTTGCATTTTAGACAAAACTTTTCATTCCAGGCCTTCCCTCTTGCAAATATAGTTCACCTGTCAATGGTTGAAGATTCCTATCAATTTTGGGGTCACAAGGTCAAAGGTCTTTGTGACAGTAGCCATTTGTTCTCAAATCTATGGAAACAGTATTTTGGTCAACCCCATAATTTTATAGTACTGTTTCTTTTTCCTTCAAATTTGACACAACAATCTCCACCAAGCTGTGGGACAAGTTCAAACATTTGTGACCTTAGCCCTGTCATGTGTCAATGTGTACTTCAGAGGAAGGGTACCTATTTTAGAAGGGGGAATGCTTTATTTGTCTGGGGATACTATGGCATATCCAATGCCAGAAATTTCTGGTTATTTTCCTGCATCAGCAGAATATGAAATTAAGTGATTGGCTCTGTTTGTCTATCTCTCCGTTTATTTTTAAATATTTAATTATTATGAAAAGACCTCTTTCTTATAAGCACTGTTTAATTGAATTTATTATCCTGTGTATATACATGTATATGTAACTCCCACCATTAACCATCCCCACCTTGCCATTGAGCCCTTGCACCTGTGGATTTGGTGATTAGTTTTATTGCAACTATTTTATCAGCATGTAAATGTGAAATAATTGTCCGCAAAGATTAGTCACCATGAGCCAGGACACTTTTAAGTGAACCTGTGAGCTTATTCGATGGTGCGGAGTTTGTCCGTCGTGCGCCGTGTGTCGTGCGTCATCTGTATGTTAACCCATACAGTCTTGAAAATGGTTGGAACTAGCTTCACCAAACTTTATGCAAAAAATCAGTCATCTGAAAAACTCTATCGGATTTTGTTGGGGTTTTTTTTGGCTATCTGCATTTACTTAGATTGTATAGAGAAAAAGCTTAAGAACCTTTAAAAATCATCTTCTCCTAAACTGTCAAGCCAAATTGTCCAATATTTCTAAGAAATAATCCTGGAAACAACCTTTCTCAAGTTTTTTCAAATGGCTCCAGTTCGGTGAATTTTGGCCGAGTTACAGGAATTTGAATTTCGTCATCTGTCCAATAAAGCATACTAAAATAAAGATTACAATCTCAGAAACTGCTGGAGATATCATCACTAAATCTTATGCCAGTGTTGGTCACATGAGTCATATTAGTCAGGTGGCTAAACAGAATCATTGTTACACGTCTGATAAAAGCACCAAATTTGGTATGAAATATCTACAGGTCAATCCTGATCATTAGCTCAGCTGACTATAAGTCATCTGAGCTATAGTCGTGGTCCTTTGTCCGTCGTCTGTCCGGCCGTCCGTCCTTTAACAGGGCACGTTTTAAAACCGTTGGACCTACGAATCCAAAATTCTGCATACCAATAGATGTCCCGAAAATCTCCTACCATACCGAAAATTGGGTCATTAGGATTTCGTTCCTTTGAGATATTAAGGAAAAGCCTGTTTTCCATAAAAAAGCCATTGTTACACTTCAAAGCTGCCTAATATCAAAACCACTGATCTGTTTTTGATCATATTTAGTCTTCATATTTTTCCATACATTTTCTGTGCACATACCAAAAATTAGGTTAGTATTGGGAATTATTTTGAAGTTATGGGCCCAAATATAATGCAGTTTCTTAAAAATCAGGAAATATATTTGCTCACTTAACATGAGAATTGCTGAAGCTGGAGACTTTTTTTCAGGAATATAATTTTATTTAATCAAGATTTAATTGTTTACCCAAAATTAGATCTTAATTTTGCAAATTTTTCAAGTTATTAGCATAAATAAAAAATCAATACCTTAAATTTTGTCCAACTTTGGCAATGGCACGTTTTTTCCCTGTAAGCACTGTTGATTTAATTTTCACAGCATATATACACAAGGATTTAATCTTTAAAAATCTGAAATTTCAAAGGAATTGTTTGAAAAGAGTAGATTTTATTCAAGTTTTCATACACCATGTCAAGTGTTTTTTACATCTGGCCCACCTAGTAATACAGTCTTCACTTGCATTATGTAACCCACCCCAGGCAGCTTGCCTTGGCTTAGCTTGGCCACTACTAGCAGGCTTCCCCTCTGCTCTGCACTCCCCCCCCCCAGCTGGTGCATAAACTAGGTGAATGTTATAATTTTCTGTATTTTATTTTATTTTTGGCTATGTTACATTTTAGATTTTGTATTGTACCACCAGGGTTACAATGATTAAAGTGCACATTTAATTGTGTCCACAAAGTGATGTATTGCTATGAAAGTGTGGATGTTCATCAGAATGCTCATTAAAGATTTTAATTTGTTTGACTTATAACTCATGGTTGTATCAGTTGTTACATGATACTGGCTAAATAATCAAAATTTATTTTGCTGATCCTTTATTTCAGTTCATAAAATTAAACATTCCCAACTCCAGTTTGCTCCTGGTATAATATATTGGGTGTTTTGATCCTTGGATTAATTTTAACACATGTATTAGTTTCATAATTGAGAATACTTTTCTTTTTTCCTGATACCATTGAAAAAATATAAATATTTAAATTTTTCCTGTTAGTGCTGTGGATTTAATTTTCACAGCATGTACACATTAGCATTTCATCTGTTAAAATCTGAAATTTGAAACTAATTGATCAAAAACTGTAGATTTTATTCAAGTTTCCAGGTACCAAGTCTTCATTGTTTACATCAGGTCAGTATAAATACAGTGTACTGGGCAGTTACATAACACCTTCAGGTCTGACCTACTGCCACTGTGAGTGTCTGGGTCAGGCTGGGTCAGGCAGTAATTACCAGAGAGCCTCTCTTTCTCTCTCTCTTTCTCTCTCTCTCTCTGGCAGTCCAGCTCTCTCTCTCTCTCTCTCCTCTGCTTTTTCTCTTTCTCTCTCCATCTTTCTCTCTCTCTCTCTCTCTCTCTCTCTCTCTCTCTCTCTCTCTCTCTCTCTCTCTCTCTCTCTCTCTCACCCTTATTGCCTCCCTTCCTCCCTCCATCCCATTCTGTTGACAGGTACTATAAGCTAGATACATTAGCTATAAATGTTGATGCAATTTAGAAATGTGAAACAACTGAAATATTCACAATCACATGTATGTTATACTGTAAATTTATAGTAACATTCGTAAACCTGGATAAAAATTATGTAATGAAAAAAAGGAATAAATGCAAATATTGTTAATTTTTTATTGGCCCAGTAGAATGGGGAAAAAAATGATTTGCTTTGTTTCTCCATCTTTCTGCCTGTTTTAAATATTTAATGTTCATGAATAAACTTTATTTTTTATAAGCACTGTTGAATTAAATTTCATATCCTGTATGTATATGCAAGGTTATGGCAACTGTATACATATCATAAAATTGATAAAAAAGGTTTACCAAATAAATTGGATCTCATCAGACAAATGTGTAAACTGTTGAACTGTCAACAGCTTATCAAATATGAAACCAATGAAACGGCATGGTCAGATCTCAAATATTATTTGCAACATTTTCTTCAATCATATAAACCAACCATGGCCCAAATTACCTCTTCCTCTCAAACTTTATCTACATTTCATCATATTTTTAATATTTTAACCTTCTAGGTGGTTCAGTCCTGTTGACCATTAGTCCATAGGTACCTATGTACATGCCAGAAATTATGTCAATATTGTGTAAAATGTAATCGTGAGGGTCATCAAAATAATGTACCTTGTCAAGACCGATCTTGTCAAGATATCATGTCATACAGTCACAAATTCATAAATCCCCTCATCAACATAGTTAATCATAACCTTGTATCTGTCAAATTGAAATCTTGCAGTTTTCCATACACTATAGATCCTTCAACAAATAGCCTTATCATCATTATACCACTGCTTAGTATACTGTCATTGCCTTCATATTTGCTCAAATAAATTGTTTTTTCGACCCCTCCCAAATAAATAAAAAATAAACCACTATATTTTACTCCATATTAATCCATCAGTCAGATTATTTCATATATCATTTACTCACATATTACATTATATTCCTTTATAAAAGCCCAACATGACCATGATATTCATAAGCTTTTTCTACTCAATATAGTACAACAATGGTGATACATTTATAGTCCAATCATGATCAGCTGAGCGCCGTGACCCATGGGTCCCTTGTTTTTGAGGGGGTGCCCACCCGAACTCGGTTTCTGGTACTTTCAGCAGGCTAAAGTCGAAAATAACAGAATTTATGTAAAATTTCGTAAGTTTACAACAATAAACAGAATGTTGTAAACTCAGTTGACTCTAAAACTCATTTTAAATTAATAAATATACATGAAAAGAACACCATTATGAAATATCATGAACAGTTATCGTAGAAATTGTGACGTAAATCATGTTAAAGTATATTTGTAGGTCACAATGGGGTCAAAAGGACATGTTATACATTCATGTGAAACTATATCCTGTGAGTGTGTTTTAATGCCTTCTTGCTCTGCAGTGAAAATATTGGAGAAGTTGAGAAATATATCATTTCAATAGAAGTTAAAGCATTATGGTTAGGATTATAAAGATTAAACACCCATATAATAAAATATATAGGGCATACTAGTATATATATACACTTTTCCACTTAAATTATCTCTTTCAAAAGCTATATCTGAAGTCATATTGACGAAGAACCCACGTGATTGAAAGAGTTTATTGAATTGTCAACACCTATGATCATTAATTTTTAGGGTACAAAAACATCTTGATTATAAAATATGGTAAATTGATAATGAAATGTATCATGAAGACTATTTGTTTACACTTATCCAAAATAATATTTATCTGGAGGGAAAAGGACTACAAGCAAACCCATGGACTTATTGGGTATATAATAAGCAAATGGGCAGTTCTTGAACATCAGTTGGGTATAAGATAGGTTTGGAAAAATAACATTTTTCAAGAAATTTATAAATTGCTGTAATTTAGATCAATTTTCAATACAAGGGAGCTTCCAGTGGCTATTATTCATATGTTGTTGTATTTTTATGAGTTGAGAGTGGATTAGGTTTTTAACATATATTTAATAAATACTTACAATGGGATAATTTTATATAAATAACTAATTTCTAATTTATTATGAAATTATTTTTCTGATATTTCAGTTTGCCAGGAAAAGACTAAATCAAAGAATTTGGTATTTATTTACATAAAAAACCAAGTACATATTAAATGTTTTTGCGCCAAAGAAAATAGCTTGCTACTTTTACAATATTGTTTTTAATTATTTATGTAGGTAAAATGAATATGCTAATGATGTATTATGGTAATGAAACTGCCATGTTAGTGTGAGTTTAAAGTTTTGTAGGTAAAACATAATATTTTCAAATGTCCAAATAGTCAGCTTACTTAACGGAATAATCGTTACATATCAAACAAAAACAGCATATTTTGTTAGAATTGTCTTCAGGTCAGTCCTTCATGCAGTAGCCGTAACAAACATGACTCAGTTAGGGCCCCCTACTGAGTTGTGACACAAGCCAAATTTAGAACTGCCCTGCAAGTCCACGCCACGCTTTATAACCGTATCTCCGCACACAGTCGGCAGGCAGACCGCAGGCAGAAATCTCCCATACATGCAGAACAATATACGAATATATTGGGTTATAACGGAATATTTCACACACATGGTAGGTGTCGTTGGAGAGATAAGAAACTTATTAATAGGTCTATGGGTTTATTTGAAGTGACACGGTACTTGTAAGCAATGAGGCGTTGTCAAAAATGACAAAAATATTTGCATCCTCATGGGGCCTTATAAGGCGATCCTCAGAATTAGATGTCCAGGCACTCTGGCAAGCCAGTAATCTGGCCATAATGTCAGAGGGCCGATCTGGCGCTATTCATGCAGGTGCCAACTCATCAGGCTAGAGTCCACAAAAGCAGGATAACAAAACGTTATCAGACCTTTACAACAATGAAGGGAACGCGGTAAAGACGGTTGAGTCTGTATTTCATTTTCATTTAATCAATATACATATTAAGAACACCTTAATATTTCAAACATATGTTGCAGTAAAAATGACCAAAACCTATTTAAAGGTTAAATGTAGCCAGCTTCAGGTCAGAAGGTCACATCATCCGTTTATCCTTAAATTGGTCCCACGTTTTAATGTTAAAAGATTGGAGCTTAGCTTTTAAGAAATATATATATGTACTATCGTCGCATCAGACATCTATAAAAACTCTTAAAACAGTCGTGATCTGAGGCATACTTTAAGGATAAAGGCAGTTGATTCCATAGATAATGACCTGCAAAGCTAAAACTAGATTTAAAACTTCATGCCTGGGCTTGGGTAAAAAACATGAATCATGTATCTAGATATTTATTTTTACATTCCCCCCACCCCCCCCCACCCCCCCCCCCCCAAAAAAAAAGGAAAACAGGTCTGAAGTTAAAGGGTAATGGGATGGAGGAATAAGAAAAGAATAAGAAATGTAGGCTAATATTCTACAGGACATGGTCTCTAGATGAAATAATGAATAACTAAGTAACACCATATTTATTAAGCCACTGTAGAAAACCACTATATTAACAAGACAGTCTGCTACATAACAAAAAAATCTGCAATTTAATCTTGGAAATTTTGAACGCATATTATCCAGCTCATAAAGAACATGACAGGATAGATGTAGACTGATAACGTTAATATTTTGCTATGGCATTTAAGCATATAGCATGACTATATGCAAAGTCTGGATCCCAAATTAACGTCTACAATGACCGCAAAGATAGTTATGACCGCCATTTTGAGATATGTCATGAACAAGTGACTGTGGGTGTTATGTTGGCTTCTTGTGCACATTAAAAAAATTAACATATTAGACTGGAACATATTTTTCTTTGTCTTTAATTTGGTATATAATTTGCAATATAATATCCAAATAAAGCAGATCTTAAGTGATTTTTTTTTCCCCCTGACCCTTCATATTTGTTCGCTAAATTTTGTTATTTCGGTGAGCAAGGGCAAGTAGGTCTCAGGCGCCTAAACGAAACTAGTATGTACTTCACCTCGAGACCGCCTCTATAATCAACCCCCTGGATGTACTCTATCCACCTCCTGAGTTTGGTGCTTTTATCTGATCTGTAATGATAAAGTCCAAATTTGACACTAAGCCACCGGAATAAAAGCAAATTATTATTGTACACCCCTTTGCAAATGTAACTACCCAATTTGTTTTCCAGAACAACTATTAAATCATATTGTAAATTTTTTGCTTTAAAAAAATGACCGGTTTATTTGATAAAGTAGTCTGAAGGATTATATATTTTTATGTAATATTTCATTTTGTAGTGAATTTTGAAACAGGTGATGAAAGTGGTAATTTATCAACATATTATCAGGAATGTGCTCCCGCTCATGTAACATGGTAATTTATCAACATATTATCAGGAATGTGCTCCCGCTCATGTAACATGGTGATTTCAATAGTTTATAAAATAATTCTAAAATGTTACTTGAAAGAAACCTTGAAAAAGCAGGAATTGTATGATGAGGCACAGGTTCCACTTGTCATAGTCACTGATATTGTATGATGAGGCACAGGTTCCACTTGTCATAGTCACTGATATTGTATGATGAGGCACAGGTTCCACTTGTCATAGTCACTGATATTGTATGATGAGGCACAGGTTCCACTTGTCATAGTCACTGATATTGTATGATGAGGCACAGGTTCCACTTGTCATAGTCACTGATATTGTATGATGAGGCACAGGTTCCACTCGTCATAGTCACTGATATTGTATGATGAGGCACAGGTTCTTCTCGTCATAGTCACTGATATTGTATGATGAGGCACAGGTTCCACTTGTCATAGTCACTGATATTGTATGATGAGGCACAGGTTCCACTTGTCATAGTCACTGATATTGTATGATGAGGCACAGGTTCCACTTGTCATAGTCACTGATATTGTATGATGAGGCACAGGTTCCACTTGTCATAGTCACTGATATTGTATGATGAGGCACAGGTTCCACTTGTCATAGTCACTGATATTGTATGATGAGGCATAGGTTCCACTTGTCATAGTCACTGATATTGTATGATGAGGCACAGGTTCCACTTGTCATAGTCACTGATATTGTATGATGAGGCACAGGTTCCACTTGTCATAGTCACTGATATTGGTTGGACTGTTGCAAGAAAACCTGATCATCATATTGAATTTGACTTACTGAAATAAAATAAAATAAATGGACGGTATGAACAACAACACTCATGGTAAAAAACATTGTACAGGCAGATTATATAAAAAAATGTTTCCAGATGTATAACTTGGGCATTTTATGCTAAAATAGCTCAGATCAATCAAAGTTACATTATTATTCCTTGTACTTTTCTTGACATGGTTTCATGTTCACTCAGTCTTATTCATTGCCATGGTCACTGGTGGTGACTGTTGTTTGAATGAGGGTTGTTGTTTGTTAATTTCAGGCTATGCCCTTGATCAGGGTTGGGACGCCAGTAGCAATGGCAGGCATAGACGGTAAAATTAAGGTAAGTACCAGGTTCATTACTTGTTAGTGTGTTACACGTCAGATTTGTAACTCACCTGATGGGAGTCACCATGGTGCAGTCTCTGTCTCTTACCGGTACTTAACTTTTGTTGTTCAGGACTTGTGCAGTCACAATTTGCATACTTAGAACATTACATTATAACACATCATAACACACTTCATCAGTGAAACTGATGCTTCAGATAAGATCTCTCAGATTAGTGGTGACACCTACAATCAGTATGACTCCTTTCCCTTGGAGGAGACATATTGTTTGGTCTGTTGTCATACTGAGGAGTCATGTGTCATTTTTTGTGAACATGATAACTTTTGAACCACACATTTTTAGCTCAGCTGACTATAAGTAATCAGGAGCTATAGTCGTGGTCCATTGTCCGTGGTCCGTCTGTCTGTCCGTCCGTCTGTCTGTAGATGTGGCACGTTTTGAAACCTTTAGACCTAGGAATCAAAAATTCAGCATAATGTTAGATGTCCCCAAGATCTCCTACCAAGCCGAAAACTGGGTCTTTGTGACTTCGTTCCTTTGAGAAATTAAGGAAAAACCTCAATTTTTTATTAAAATCCTATTTTCACACTTCAGGACTGCCTAATATCAAAACCACTCATCTGTTTTTCCTCATATTTACCATAAATATTCCTCTATATATAGTTCCTATGAACATGCAAGAAATTAAGTCTGTAAAGTATAAATTCTTTAAGTTATGGGCCCAAACATAATGGACTTTGTAAAAAATCAGGAAAAATAATAACTCACTTAACATGAAAAATTTTGAAACTAGAGTATTTTCTCAAGTATATAACTATGTTTAATATAGATTCAATTGTTTACCGAAAATTAGATCTGAATTTTGTAAATTTTTAGCTCAGCTGACTATAAGTCATCTGAGCTATAGTCGTGGTCCATTGTCCGTCGTCCGTCCGTCTGTCCGTCCGTCCGTCCGTCGATGTGGCACGTTTTGAAACCGTAAGACCTAGGAATCCAAAATTCGGCATAATGTTAGATGTCCCCAAGATCTCCTACCACGCCGAAAACTGGGTCTTTTCGACTTCGTTCCTTTGAGAAATTAAGGAAAAACCTCAATTTTTTATTAAAAACCTATTTTCACACTTCAGGACTGCCTAATATCAAAACCACTCATCTGTTTTTCCTCATATTTACCATAAATATTCCTCTATATAGTTCCTATGTACATTCAAGAAATTATGTCTGTAAAGTATAAATTCTTTAAGTTATGGGCCCAAACATAATGGACTTTGTAAAAAATCAGGAAAGATATTTGATCACTTAACACAAAACATGTTAAAGCTATGGACCTTTTTTCCAGTAATATAACTTTAATTAATCAAAATTAAATTGTATACCCAAAATTAGATGAAAATCTTTTAAATTTTTTAAAATATTAATAAAAATAAAAAATTGGTACCTTAAATTTTGCCCAACTTTGACCATGGCACGTTTGTTTCCTGTGAGCACTGTTGATATAATTTTCATATCATGCACACATAAGGATTTCAGCTTTTAAGTTTAGAAAGCTGAAAGAAATTGGCCAAAAATTGTAGCTTTTATAAATGTTTTTATGAGACCCTGTCAGACTTTGGCTCCCTCCAGCCCCTCTTGAGTCACCTGTATGTTGACCTTGTTGAACTTTCAGCAAATTATGCATGCTTGAGGCGAGGCATACAGGGGAATCCAGGCAGCTTATGGCCAGCCACAGTTGATCCAGGTGTCCAACCCAACTCATCTAGTAGTTTTAACCAACTACATAACAATAAACAATAAATTAATAAACTTTTATTGGTTTTTAATAAAAACATAAAGAAAAATAGAAAAGGAATTTGTTAGTTTATAATAACAGGAAATTACCTTGCAGTTACTGATGATATAAGAATCTTGTATCGATGGATAGAATGTCACGTATTCCAAATAACACCATGCAGTCACCTATGGTATTTTTCAGTTCAATTTTAATGATAAAGAAGTAAATCATATCATTCATTACTAATCAATAGGGATCATATGATGGAAATTAATGATAGACAAAGATGCAGTTGATAATATTAATCTAGATTCCTACTGTGTCTAGTGTGTACATTGATGTGAAATTAGTCCAAAATGAATTTATTACAGTTATTTTTTAATATAAATAAAAGCCATAAAACCAGGTACTTTTGATCATTATTTAAATGTGTGAATTTTGTATATTCTGGATTCTCAACATCATTGTTTGGTGAAAACTGAATAAATACCAGTCATGGTGCGAATACTTTGTAATTGTATTTAAATACGAATATGATTATGTACTCCATTATAAAGTTTCTTGCATAAAGAATGGGAATTCAGGTAAAAATGAAAGTATATGAATACCAGTGCAAATACTTTCAAAATGTATTCATGAATGCATTCATGAATATATTCTTTAATATTATTTTAATAATCATTTCAGTTATATTTCATTTAAAAAAATCATATGATTCTCTTATTATTTAAAAAAAAAATAATATTTGGGAAAATATTTGTAATTTTTTTTAATTAATAGTTAAACCCTTATATTATATATTCTGCTTATAAGTTATATGGCCAAGTCAAAATCTGTGTGACAATAGCACTCCATTTGTTAATAAAATAAATGAAATCAATCCTCTTCCCTGTCTCCAAAGGTACTATTAAAATCAAACATAAGCTAAACAACAACAACTCATAATACAGCTTATATTTATTACCACACAAAACCAGCATGTGCCTCATTTCTAAATAATATTTTTTTATCATATATAACAGCTGAGCGTCGTGACCCATAGGTCCCTTGTTTAAGTTATTAGCATAAAAAAAAATCAGTACCTTAAATTTTGCCCAACTTTGACCATTGCACGTTTCTTTCCTGTAAGCACCATTGATTTAATTTTCACAGCATGTAAACATTAATATTTACTTTGTCTAAATCTGAAATTTGAAAATAAAAGCTTGAAAATTAAGCTAGTTATTGATTTTTTTTTCTGTAGTCACTTGCTTTGATTACAGATGCAGGGTCCCACTCCAGGTCAGTGGAAGTCAGCTATGCCAGGGTTTCTGATTTGTTACAGTCACTGGGGGAGATCCCCTTCTGTGACAGGTGTACAGTTATTCTCATATCATCACCCCCCCCCCCCCCCCCCTGCAAACCCAACCCACCAAGTGTTATGCACTAATTGTTATTGTTTTCACTGTATCTCCTTAATTGTAATGCTGTTTCCACTCCGATATGCAAAAACTTTCCTTGAAAAAATAATTCAAGGTGTAATCAAGAAGATGCAATGTTGTGTAATGTAGCATTTTTAAAGAAATCAATTTTCTTTAAAATGATTTTAACAAATGTAATTGAACCCATCAGTATGCTTAAATTATTATAAAATATGAAGCACATTATGGATAAATAAAGACACAATTAAAAATTGTGAAATCTAAATCAAGTATTATTTTTAGATATTTATTGTTTTGCAGATTTAAAAGATATATTTTTGTGGTAAAAAATAAATAAACATTTGTATGCATGATGTGGTGTTATCTGACAAGATTGAGATTTATGATGATGCAATTGAGAATTATGAATCAACTTTTATATTCAGATATATATGTTAAATTGGAAATGTATAGAAATATAAACTTAAATTAGAAAATAATTGATGTGATAAAAAAATGAGGATTTAATACAAACATTTGTTCATTATTTTCCTGCCTCAGCAGAATTTGAGATCAGGCTTTGTTTGCCCTGTTTTATGTTGTTTATTAGCTCTATTTCAACTGTATACATTTCATAAAAAAAATACATATATATTTAATAATATATATTATACAAAAAAATAGATTCAATTGAACAAATGTGTAAACTACTGAAATGTCAACAGTTAATCGAAAAACCAACTAATGATCATGGTAATAGTACAAATCATTTGTTCACAAACTGCTCACCTGCTTTAGTTTCAACATAAGAAAACACATGGTCAGGTCACAAAATATTTTTTGCACGATTTCTTGCTCATCAATACAAACCAATCATATAAACCAACCATGGCCTTTATTACCTCTTCCTCTTACACTTTATCTCCATTAGATATTATTTTAGATTTTTACCTTCAAGGTTAACGTCAGCTGAGCACAGTGACCCATAGGTCCCTTGTTTTTCATGAAGTTTGACATTTCTATTGATTCTAGCAATATCTCAGATGAGTTTTAAAAACAAGTGACCTTGTCCTTCATCTTTAAGGTTGAATAAGTTAGAATAAAAAATATTGTGAAGTCTATAACTTTTTAAGTAATGCATAATTTTTCCTCAAATTTAATAAACAATTCATGTCAACCAAGTTTTGGATGATTATGAAACCTTGTGACCTTGACCTGGTACAAGGTCAAATCAGCAGAACTATTGCTCATTGTTTCTTTGTTTCCTTCATAATGAGATAACTGTGGAAGCACTGCATATTCTTACCACAAATTTGATGCACAAGTTGTTTCAATCAAGTTCTCAAACAGGTTCAAAAGCTCTTGACCTTGACCTTCATCTTCAAGGTTAAATCTTCAGAAATCTAGGATTTTTGTGAACCCCATAACTTTTGAAGAATTTGATGTATAGCTTTTTTTCCCCTCAGATTTGATATACAATTGTTTCCATATGTACCTTAGCTTGTGACCTTGACCTTAATCTTCAAGTTCAAGTCTGCAGAAATGCAATATTTTTAAATATTAAAATAAAATAGTTTTGCAAGTAGGAGCCCATGGGTAGACATCTGCATGTTTTAGCAAGAAAAATCAATCTATTTTACTTATATACCTTGGTCAGTATGCAAAATTTGAACATAAATTTACAAACATGTTCTTTAGAAATTGTATTCTTCTCTTGTACATGCTGTAATTACCAGTCAGCACTGGATTTATTCTGCACATGTGACCAACAGCTTTTCTTTGATATCAGAAGATCAGAGGTCAAGATCACATCTGAAGTTTATCTCAATATTGCTTTCAGATGATAAAATTCTTGTTGTGACTGTTAGGGTGCTTTTCCATGTGCGCGGCAGAAACTGACGCGCGTCAAACGCATGCGTTAGCCGCGCGGCCAGTCCTTTTCCATGTGAGCGTTTTGTATGCGTTTGTCGCGCGGCAATCGCATGCCTTCCTGACACAACTGAACGGACTTAAACACACGAGTACGGGGAAACCCCCAAATGTGACGTCATTAAGGCGGAATTCCCATGCGTTTGCCGCGCGGCAAACGCAGAAATCCAGCACTGCTGGATTCCAAAACTGACGCGTGCGTTTGCCGCGCGGCAATCGCATACATTGAAATAGCACATGACTTTTAAACTGGTTGGATTTTCACCGCGCGGCAGCCGCGCGGCAAACGCTTGCAAAACGCATACATGGAAAAGCACCCTTAACCTATAACATCATGCCCGTCAGCTGAGTGTCATGACCTATGGGTCATTTGTTAATTTTATTTTCAGTCAGTGATACAATGTTGTATCCGCAGACAAAGTCAGGATATTATGGTTTAGGCAAGGTTGCGTCCAGCCACCTCCTCAGCAATTTCTTTCAGGCAAGATAACTTGAAAAATATTTCACAGATCTTTACAAAACTCGTCATGTGCATAGATATGGGTGAGAGGATGAACCCTTTTAGGAGAGTGACCTTGACCTAGAATAGGTCCACTTTGGGAGAAAATCACAATTCTTAAATATCTCAAGAAATCTTGCATGGATTGATCCAAAAATCAACTTGACCAAAGATCTAGGACAGTGTTGTCAGGTACCGGAAACTGGTGGCGCCACCTGTTATCCTTTTTCTTGTTTTCATGCTGTTTAATACCCCATTAGTTGCTACTTGACAGTATGGACGGATTTCTTTCATATTATGCATATACATAGATTTGGGTTATGGGATGATGTATATTTAAATTGGGGTCATGACCTTTACTTTGAAAGTGGCCTTGACCTTGAATATTGCCATATATGGTGAAAATCACACAAAATCATAAACATCTCAATAAGGGATAAATGGATTGGTCCAAAAATCAAATTGACCGAAGATCTTGGATAGCTTTGTCTTCTGTTGAAATCAGATAGGGCCACCTTCTGTCCTTATCTTGTTTTCACACCTTTTAATACCCCTTATTACAGTACCTTATATCAACAGATCACGTATGCGTGATGAAAATAAATTTTATCAAGGAGATAAAAAAAAAATCAGATTCTGTAACACTAGGCAGCGTGAAATGTCTAGGGGAATGAATAAAGAAGTCAGTGTTTTTTTGTTAACAAATAACTATAATTTATTCTTAAAACAACCCTAACATTACAATACACTAAATCAATACAATTACACAGTATAACAGCAGTATAACAACAAATCAATACAATCACACAGTAAAATAAACAAAGTGCACAGTACCTGGTTACCACCACTGTCATAGCGATAAGTCCTTTAAAATGTATAAGCTGGATGAAAAGTTCACACAAATTCTCTCGGAGAATAACAGTCCAACGTAAAGCTCTTGTAACAATCCAGAAATAAAAACTGAAGACCAAATAAGATTCTTCACAAAATCCAGAAGAAAATCTGAAAAAAATCTATAATTGCTGCACTTATAGGAATAGGTCCCACAAACTGACATACAAGCTTCTGTTTCCGCTGGAATATTCTCTCACCTCTCTCTGGGCTCTTAAACACAGCCTTCTATTTATAACTTTTCACCTCCAGGTGAGAACCTTCCATTGCTCGAACATTCTAAAGAATCTAACACAGTACACACGTTCAAAGAACATACCAGAACAAAGAATGCTGTGTATCTAGGGTTCAACCAATGCGGATTAAACCGAACCTGCAACATCCGGCTGGGCAAGGCCACTACAACATGAGCTACGCGTGGCACACAAACAAAATGCCAACAACAAATGGAACATCCGTGTGCACAATAAAATAATCATCTGTAAGACCGCTGCACACAATGAAAGGGCACCTGTAACACCCTTCATTGCCACTTAGCAGTACTGTGAGCATTATAAGTCTAAAACTAATGGACAAATTTCTTTCATATCGATGCATATACATAGATATAGGTTACGGGATGAGGTATATTTAAATTTGGATCATGACCTCTCCTATGAGTGGCCTTGACCTTGAATATTCCCATATTAGGTGAAAAATATTGTTTCTCAAGTTGATAGATATAAGAAACCATGGTTGCTTGCCAAGTGTTAGTATATGCTGCTGAAGATTGGGGCCTATTCTTAAGGGGGGGAATTATTATCTGGGGATATAATGGCACGTGCAGTGCCAAGAAATTCTAATTTTCAGTCTGTTATCATGAATCTCAAAAATGCTGCAGCTGTAATTATGACTTTCCACTTTTTGGCTGAGTTACGGAAGCTGAACTTAGCCAGTTTGCTGTATCTTCCTATATGAGTTATAAACCTGCAAAATGTTTTAAGACTGATGCCACTGAAGCCATTTTATTTAATATTTTACAAGAATAATCCCCACAATAATTCTTATAATAATTTTCTTTAATGGCACCACATTAATGATTTTTGGCTGAATTATGGAGATTGAATTGAGTCATTTTACCATATATGAAGCAGTTACATCTAGCCTGGCACCAGTTTATTAGCATCTATTACATCATGCCACTAAACATTCTCAGGTTGAATAGTGTGGCAGACTGTCAACTATTTCAGATTTGGCAACAGGCCAAAGGTCAGCCTGGATCTATTTATAGCTTTGGCAGACTGGCAACTGTATCTAATGAGGCAACAGTTCAAGAGTTCACTCAGTGCAGCCAGGTGCAGGTCAAGAGTTCAATCAATGCAGCCAGGTACAGGTCAAGAGTTCACTCAGTCTAGCCAGATGCAGGTCAAGAGTCCACTCAAAGCCAGCAATTAGTCACAGTTCACTCGGGGCAACTGCCTTTCTCACCTAAGCCTGGTCAGCCCAGTGCATCAAACTCAAGAGAAATTTGATGTATTGGCCTGATATTTTGACCTGTCTATGCATCTTTGATGGTGTTCTCGTTCACAAGACAGGTGTCGCCACCTACAATGACTTTGCAGAGTGTATGTGCCTGCTTATTCCTCCAGAGGAATTTGATATATCAGCCTGAAATCGGGCATATTTATACATATCATAAGGCTTTGTTATATACAAGACTGGTGGCGCTACCTACAAAAATTTTTGCACAGTGTATGTCCCCGCTTATCTCTCAGGAGGGGATATCAGCATGAAATTTAGCGCCAGATCGGCCCTCTGACATTATGGCCAGATCACTGGCTTGCCAGAGTGCCTGGACATCTAGCTCTGAGGATCGCATTATAAGGCCCCATAAGGATGCAAATATTTTCATCATTTTTGACAACGCCTCATTCCTTACAAGTATCTTGTCACATCAAATAAACCCGCAAGACCTTTTAATAAGTTTCTTATCTCTCCAACGACACCTGCCATGTGTGTGAAATATTTCGTCATAACCCCAATATAATCGTATTTTGTTCTGCATGTATGGGAGATTTCTGCCTGCAGTCTGCCTGCTGACTGTATGCGGAGATACGGTTATAAAGCGAGGCGTGGGACTAGCAGGGCGGTTCTAAATTTGGCTTGTGTCACGACTCAGTAGGGGGTCCTAATTGAGTCGTGTTTGTCACGGCTACCTGAAATTGGGCACATGTATATATCTCTGATATCTTCGTCCAATACAAAACATGTAGGCCTACTTGAAAAGTAATGGCCCAACATTGAAGCATAATACCTGGTGTATAAATCACTGCACAGGTTCGCATTAGGCCTGTAGGCCTTTTTTTTACCTACAAGATCTAGGAATTAGAAAAATACATGCTTAATGCCCAGATTTGGTGTCTTGCAGGTTTTCTTCCCGTCTTCTGCATGCCACAGTTACGTATAAAAGTCAGATTATTCTTTAACACTCCCAGTACACTTTGATACCTGTGACAGGGTGTTGAGCACCCCCCCCCCCCCCCTTTCCCTTTTCTATGATCCTGTATCAATCATAGAGTATGTATTATCAGGTAACCCAGAAATGGCTGCAATATTCAGCACAAAATGTAACTAGGGCACAAATTATAACAATAGCAGCTAGGATGTTAAATTATTATATACAGTCATGTTCTAATAAAATCTCTTTGTGGACCACAAATAAGGTCACTGTAGTCTTTATTTTATGTGCTGTGGCTGTGAGTAATGTGTCAAAGTCAGCTGAGCACCATTGCCCATGGGCCACTTGTAAAATTGATGGAAAGGAATACATGAAAAACAATTATTAAGTCATTAGAGTTGTTCAGGTACTTGGTTGTGTTCTGTCATCATGCATATTATCATATAAGTGAAAGAGCATTTATTGTGCATATAATATATCAGCAGTCATGTAAAGTTCAAGGGAAGTCAGTCCAACTATTTTATCAAAACTGGCAAAGACATACATTGGAGCTCTATTCATCCCAACAGGTCAGGGGATAAGGTTTTTGTTTGAATAAACAAATGTTTAGATAAATGGTCAAGTGTCAAATATGATCACAGCATCATTGTTATTTGCCTGCTTTTGGTATAAAACCTAGGAGTAATACTCAATGGACTTCATTGGTGAATCTTCAATTCAAAAGTTAATTACAAAAGATCTGAATGGAATAACCTGTAATAAATACTGATTTCTTGACATATTGTGGCAATAAAATCATGCACTCAAGCAACTTAGTCACTTTATTTAGATTATTTTAACATTGAATTACATTGAATGAGTGGGCTTCCACCATGACATGACAAACATTATCCTTAGTGCTGCCTCCTGTGTGCTGACAAACAAACTACACTGGAGTTAATCATGAGACACTTGCTAAACTTTCCATTCTGTTTCTTTATTAGTAATGGTAACAAACATGGAGCAGATCGTGCACCAGGGCATAATGATCAGAAGTTAGTTCACATAGTTACAGATATACAGTTACCATGCAGACTGATGAATGTTTGCGCACTTGCAGCTCCTGTTCAACAACTTTACTTTCATAAAAATTTAGGATGAACACTCATAAATTCTGTTCTATTGTATCATTTTTGGACAAATGGTTTATCCTACATATGGTGTTTTGATGAATAGCCCTGACTACTCCACTCAGTAGGCAGTATATTGGGCTGGTAAGCCTAATTTGAGTCATGATACAAGGCATATCAAGGAATGCATCGCAGTGGTCTTTCATCATTTTGCATTCATATTGTGGTGAACATCCCATAATCTTAACATTTTATTAACATTTTAACACTACGAATGATAGGATGACACAAAAACGCATGTAGACTCGCACCCCAAACTGAAACTGTCTCTATGGTAACATGCATGTCATTTCCTGTATCACCTACAAGTTGTCTGTGTCCAGCAACCCATAGGAGCAATGCTTGTATTTATATAGTCTCAACCAAGACTAATGGACAGGTTGATTGATTCAAGGTTACATGGCAAGTATTCATGCAGTCAGAAATTCAACAAATATGCGGAGGGATTTGCCAATATGCTGAGTAAAAATTTAACTTTTTTTCGCTCATGTTAGGTGTTGTTTGAAAGCATACTAAATAAGCTAATGATTGGTTTGGTTTATGTCAAGTGTCAGCATGCTTGTAGGCCATGAGGCTTACACAGATGTATTACCAGGTTAGGTCATGTAAAATGGAAGCCCCATAGGATTTATAAGATAAAGTCGGGGAAACATAGTTAACACTATTTTATAACGTTGTGTTTATCTTTATCATTAGTTCAGTGTTGTTATGTAGATCTGTTTGTTCATGTATCAAGTGATGGAATAAGTAGACAACGGTTTGTTATGATTGGCTGACAGAAGATTCTGGAGGTCCAGATGGTTCTGGAAGGCTTAGTTGGTAATTTCCATGTGGACAAGTTTGATAACATTCGCTACAAGAACTTTCGTTGTAGTGCTGATATATGTATGTTGCTGCCTAAAAAAAAAATCAGTCGAGTTAGTCAGAGTAAAAACGTTCTGCAGAGGATGTTTTGTGAGACGTAAATTTGCGCTAGGCGGTCTGTTGGTCAAGTTCCCCGTAAGGACGATTTTTTATTCCCAGGAGACAAGGAAGGGGTTAGAATTGAGTGGACTATTTGTGAAGTTAGAGCCAGTTAACGGCTCACAAAATCCACAGAACTGTTAAAGGATTGTATTGTGAGATTGAAGCCAGTCTATGACAGCCTTGGCCAATTGTTGGACATTGCTAGGATAAACCTGTGTTTTGCTTACCCCTAAACAGTTTGATCATTTTGGACTTTTGGGTAAAAGATCCTCTGAAATATATGTCCACTGTGTGTGTGGTGTTACAGAGGCTTTGTCAGAAATAGTAAAAATATTTGCATCCTCATAAAGCCTTAAATAAGTTCCTTGCTGAAGGATATCATGGCAATCTGACAGCATATAGGCTGTTTGGAGACTCACAAATGTCAGAGGCTGAAATGGCGCTATCTGATAAACAGCACTCCACTGTATTTGTTAAATCTCAATATAGCTGCCACAGTAGCCAGGGTAAAATTGGAAACTGTTCACAAAAGAAGTAAAATAATGCTTAGGTTAGTCATGCCAAATCTGCTGGAAATCTGTAAGAATTCTCTAAAGGGGTTTCAATTGAAATAAATGATCAAATTCCAAAAGGTTTCCTGTATTAATGGACGTATCTTGAATTAACAGTGTTGTCATGTGGGATGTTTCACAGGAGAGCTTTTAGTAACTAAAAGGCTGTAGTGTTACTGTTTATTGACAGCTTTATCATCATTTTAGACATTGTATGAGGCTGTAGTGTTACTGTTTATTGACAGCTTTATCATCATTTCAGACATTCTTTTAGGATGTAGTGTTACTGTAGATAGCTTTATCATCATTTCAGACATTCTATTAGGCTGTAGTGTTACTGTTTATTGACAGCTTTATCATCATTTTAGACATTGTATGAGGCTGTAGTATTACTGTTTATTGACAGCTTTATCATCATTTCAGACATTCTATTAGGATGTAGTGTTACTGAAGATAGCTTTATCATCATTTCAGACATTCTATTAGGCTGTAGTGTTACTGTTTATTGACAGCTTTATCATCATTTTAGACATTGTATGAGGCTGTAGTGTTACTGTTTATTGACAGCTTTATCATCATTTCAGACATTCTATTAGGATGTAGTGTTACTGTAGATAGCTTTATCATCATTTCAGACATTCTATTAGGCTGTAGTGTTACTGTTTATTGACAGCTTTATCATCATTTTAGACATTGTATGAGGCTGTAGTGTTACTGTTTATTGACAGCTTTATCATCATTTCAGACATTCTATTAGGATGTAGTGTTACTGTAGAAAGCTTTATCATCATTTCAGACATTCTATTAGGCTGTAGTGTTACTGTTTATTGACAGCTTTATCATCATTTTAGACATTGTATGAGGCTGTAGTGTTACTGTTTATTGACAGCTTTATCATCATTTCAGACATTCTATTAGGATGTAGTGTTACTGTAGATAGCTTTATCATCATTTCAGACATTCTATTAGGCTGTAGTGTTACTGTTTATTGACAGCTTTATCATCATTTTAGACATTGTATGAGGCTGTAGTGTTACTGTTTATTGACAGCTTTATCATCATTTCAGACATTCTATTAGGATGTAGTGTTACTGTAGATAGCTTTATCATCATTTCAGACATTCTATGAGGCTGTAGTGTTACTGTTTATTGACAGCTTTATCATCATTTCAGACATTCTTTTAGGATGTAGTGTTACTGTAGATAGCTTTATCATCATTTCAGACATTGTATGAGGCTGTAGTGTTACTGTTTATTGACAGCTTTATCATCATTTCAGACATTCTATTAGGATGTAGTGTTACTGTAGTTAGCTTTATCATCGTTTCAGACATTCTATTAGGCTGTAGTGTTACTGTTTATTGACAGCTTTATCATCATTTCAGACATTCTATTAGGCTGTAGTGTTACTGTAGATAGCTTTATCATCATTTCAGACATTCTATTAGGCTGTAGTGTTACTGTTTATTGACAGCTTTATCATCATTTCAGACATTCTATTAGGCTGTAGTGTTACTGTAGATAGCTTTATCATCATTTCAGATATTCTATTAGGCTGTAGTGTTACTGTTTATTGACAGCTTTATCATCATTTCAGACATTCTATTAGGCTGTAGTGTTACTGTAGATAGCTTTATCATCATTTCAGACATTCTATTAGGCTGTAGTGTTACTGTAGATAGCTTTATCATCATTTCAGACATTCTATTAGGCTGTAGTGTTACTGTTTATTGACAGCTTTATCATCATTTCAGACATTCTATTAGGCTGTAGTGTTACTGTAGATAGCTTTATCATCATTTCAGACATTCTATTAGGATGTAGTGTTACTGTAGATAGCTTTATCATCATTTCAGACATTCTATTAGGCTGTAGTGTTACTGTTTATTGACAGCTTTATTATCATTTCAGACATTCTATTAGGCTGTAGTGTTACTGTAGATAGCTTTATCATCATTTCAGACATTCTATTAGGCTGTAGTGTTACTGTAGATAGCTTTATCATCATTTCAGACATTCTATTAGGCTGTAGTGTTACTGTTTATTGACAGCTTTATCATCATTTCAGATATTTGACGAGGACCAAGTGATAGCTGTTCTGCTACACCTATCACAGATGGCCATGGAGAAACCTGGATAGACCAGTGCTGTCATACACAAGCAGACACTACCAAACATATTCAAAATTACTAGTTATTTGGTGCTTTTTAGATTTTGGGCCCATTTCTCAATTCGAAAAAAAAAATGATGTTAAATATTAAAACAGAGTAAGGCACCAACTGACAGACCAGGTTTAGATGGTCAAACCTGGTGACCAGCTGTTACATCATGTTTTCATAAATGCAAAAGATTTAAGAATTCTTACACATTACATTTGGAGCTTTGTGTAGTATGTCAAAATAAAATGGGAAAAAAACAGGTCACCTGTAACCTGGATATGTTTCTGATTATCCAGAACCAGGGTCTATTGGCTTTTAGAAAATTATATTTAATGTGTAAACTTCCTTGTCATTCCATTGTTTGTTTAATACAGTGTAATTAGTACTGTGTTCAGTGTCATGTAACTTGTACACTTGTCAGATATAGTGCATTGTCACAAGGTCAGAATAAAGAAATGGGTGACTTTATTCAAAATCACATTTTTGAGAGTACTGTTATTATCTGTTTATTCTTCATACATAGATAATACATTTATGTTGACAAAGCTTTTCTAACAGTATAATCTTACCCCTTTCTTGTTTACATTTGCTTGTCACAAAACACCCTCCATACTGTGAAATTAATTTTTCATTCCCGATACATTGACTTTTGCTGTTTGATATAATAACATTATAGCTGCATGACAACTCATTCAGTTTCCATATGATCTTTACCATATTTTCAACATATACAACATAGATCCAAAGCTACAGGTTTATGACTTCATCATATTTAATTTTTAGCTCAGCTGACCTATAAGTCATCTGAGCTGTAGTCATGGTCTGTCTTTAGCAAATGCAACATGGATTTATTTCTATTTTTTTACATATTAGCATTTTAAAATCTCAAAGATAATGGCCTTGCTGTTTTGTGATAATCAAAAACTAAATATATGAACGCAGCACAAATACCAGATGACACTTTTTGGACTACATTTAATTTAAGATGCAGGAGCCTCTCATGATCAAATATTTGTAAAGCTATCTGTATTTTAACTATGTGAAAGTAATACATGTTTAAATTACCCACTAGGAATATATTAAACCCTGTAAAATATAGAATAAGGAAGGAAGTGGAGATGATCTGTTGTACAATAATACACATTTCATTTATTGACTTAAACAAAGTACTGTAAAAAAATTAGATTTGTACATCTTCAAATCTAATTAATAATTCAAATAACAGCTTAAAAATTAAAGGAAAGTGTGCCAAAATTCTTTATTTAGAGTACCAGTAGTATGCATGGCAAGAGATATAGAATACTCCACACTTTTATAGCAATACATCACTTTTTGGGCACAATTAAATGTGTACTGTAACACAGTAAAAGTACTAGGGGGACGGGTGCAGGGACGAAGCCAAGCTAGACCTAGTTGAAACCAAGCAAAGCTAAGCTGCCTGGATATCATCACCTACTACACACCACTGTTACACTAGGCTGGCTGATGTAAATAATACTTGACATGGTGTCTCAAAATGTGAGTAAAAGCTATTCTTTTCAATAATTTCCTATGAAAAAGCTGATTATAAAATCCTTATGTATACATGCTTTGAAAATTAAATCAACAGTGCGTACAAGGAAAATTTAAGGTACTGATTTATAATTAATGCTAATAACTTAAATAATTGGCAAAAATCAGGTCTAATTTTGGGTACACAGTTGAATCTTGATTAAATAAAGTTATATCCTGTAAGAAGTCTCCAGCTTCAGCTATTCTCATGTTAAATTGGTAAATATATTTCCTAATTTTTTTAGCTCAGCTGACTAAAAGTCATCTGAGCTACAATAATCACTCTTTGTCTGTCGGTCTGTCTGTCCTTTACCAGGAACAAATCGTAACCGCTGGACTTGGAATCTTGTAACTTGACATCCAGGAAGGTCAATGAAAAATCTCCTTGGAAACCTGAAATTAGGTCTCAGTTACCCATATCATCCAAGCTATGGGGTTCAGAACCCCCCCCCCCCCCCCTTGGAAATAATAGGAAATTTGATACAAAAGCTCCAGTATCTGAACAACTTATGCATTGATCACCATTGTTTCTTTGCATGCATATTGGTCATGGAATGTTTCATCAGTTCTGCAGACTGGTGGCACCACCTGGATTTTTAGGGAACTTGTGAGCTTATGTGATGGTGTGGCATCGTCCGTTGTCTGTACATTAACCCACTGTCTCGAAAACGACAGGAGCTAGCATCACAAAATTTTATGCAACAAATTAGCCATCTGAAAAACTCAAGATTTTGCTTGTTTTTGGCTAACTGCATTTTCTTAGATTTTAAAGAGAAAAAGCTAAAAAAATCTTCACCTCCAAAAAGGTCTAGCAAAATTGTTAAATATTTCACGGAAATAATCTCTTATACCATCTCTCTCACGTTTGTTCAAATGGTTCAAGTTTGGTGAATTTTGGGCAAGTTACAGGAAGCTGAACTTAGTCATCTGTTCAAAAAAGCATATTTAAATGAAAATCTCAGAAACGGCTGGAGCTATCATCACCAAAGTTTATGCCAGTGTTGGTCACCTGAGTCATATATGAAATTCAGGTATTTGTGGCGCCACCTGCATCGGTCTTTTTTGTACGGGGGTCATCATCCATATGACATTAACCCATAATTTCTCAGGAATAGCTGGAGCTAACTTTCTCACATTTTATGCAATAATCTGACCCATATCAAATGTGGGATTCAGTTTATATTTTGCTACCTGTATTTACTTAGATGTTATTGGGAAACAGCTGAAAAACCTTTAAAAGTCTTTTTCTCGTAAATGGTCAAGCCAGATTGTTCTATTTTACAGAAATGATCCAAGAGGTGAGCCCTCTCAAGTTTGTTCAGATGGTTTGCTTTTGATGATTTTTGGCGGAGTTACAAGATTTTGAACTAAGTCATTTGTAAGCATACTGACATAGCAATCTCAGAAATGACTGGAGCTAGCATCACCTAGTATTGTGCAAATGTTGGTCAGATGACTTATATTTGAAATTGCAGATTTTGTAGCGCCATCTACATTGACCTGATTTTTATGGGCAAAAACCTCATAATTTTAGCCTCTCCCAGCTTAAAAATGTTTATGATGAAACTGTCAAGTTGAATCGTTCAATTTTTCACAAGAATTATCCTAGTACATGACATTCTTTTAATCATATAAGAATTGATTGAGTTTGTTGATTTTTGGTAGAGTTGTGAAGAGCTTAAGATGGTCTTATGGTCATTATTAAGTCTATTTAAAAAGGAGAATTGCATTAGTTTTCTTCTATAAAATTGTTTTTTAGCAAACCTGTGAGCTTATGCGATGGCGGGGCGGCGGCTGTCTGTGGCTGGCTGTCCACCGTCCATGGCCATAAGTCAGAAACCATCGGAGCTAGCAGCTCCAAATTAAATGTAAGAATTAGTCACATGTGAAACTTGGTGCCCTAGAGCTTATTATTGGGTATCTGCATTAATTTAGATTTTATAGAGAAAAAGCTTAAAAACCTTTAAAAATCTTCTTCTCTGAAACTGTCCAGCCAAATTGTCCAATATTTCACAGAAATGTTCCCTGGAACAATCTCTCTATAGTTTTTTGAATGGTTCCAGTTCGGTGATTTTTGACCGAGTTACAGGAAGTTAAACTTTGTCATTTGCATGCTTAACTTACAATTTCAGAAACAGCTGGAGCTATCATCATCAAATTTTATGTTAATGTTGATCACTTGAGTCATCTGAAATTGAGGTATTGGTGGGGCCACCTGTATTGGTCCTTTTTGTACAGGGGTCAACGGTGCATTAAGCATACAGATGGCTACAAAAAATTCTTCTCTGAAAGCATGAAGCCAAATTGTTTAATATTGCACAGAAATGCTCCTAGGGTAGTGCTTTCTTAAGTTTATTCAAATGCATGGTCTCTGTTCAATGACTTTTCGCCGAGTTATGGGAAGCTGAATATAGTCAAATGTTATAGCTGCCCATTTCTGCTCAGTGGCTACAAAGATCTTCTTCTCAAAAACCACTGGGTCAAATTCTTCAATCTCACACATGAACGATCCTTAGATGTTGATAATTCAAATTTGTTCAAATGGTTTTGATTCAGTGATTTTCTTAGATTTTATACAGGAAAAGTTAAATAAAGATATAAAAATCTTCTTTTCCAAAACTGTCCAGCCAAATTGTCCAATATTTCACAGAAATGATTTCTTGAACAATCTCTCACAAATATGTTTGAATGGCTCCAGTTTCGTGATTTTCGGCTGAGTTACAGGAGGTTTAACTTAGTCATCCGTGCAAAAAAGCATACTAAACTTAAAATCTAAGAAACAGCTGGAGCTGTCATCACCAAATTTAATGCCAATGTTTGTCACATGAGTCATATCTGAAATTGAAGTATTGGTGGGGCCACCTACATTGATCTGTTTTTTACAAGTGAAAATGTAATTTTAGACCTTAATAGCTTATACACTGTTTTATGATGAAACTGTTAAGCTGATTGGTCTAAACTTTACAAGAATTATTCCGTGGTAGGGTTCTGCCATTTTTAGTGAAGCTTTGAGCTTATGCGATGGTGTGGCGTCGTCCGTCGTCTGTACGTTAACCCATACAATCTTGAAAAGGCAAGAGTTAACATCATGAAATTTTATGCAAAAAATAGTCATCTAAAAAACTCTGTCGGATTTTGCTTATTTTTTGGCTGACTACATTTTCCTAGATTTTATGGGGAAAAAGCTTTAAAAATCTTCTTCTCCGAAACTGTTCAGCTAAATTGTCCAATATTTCACAGAAATGATTCGTGGAATAATAACTCTCAAGTTTGTTTGAATGGTTTCAAGTTCGGTGACTTTTGGCCAAGTTACAGTAAGTTGAGCTTAGTCATCTGTCCAAATAAGCATACTAAAATTATAATCTCAGAAACGGCTGGTGCTATCATCACCAAATTTTATGCCAATGTTTGTCACATGAGTCATATATGAAATTGAGGTATTGGTTGCGCCACCTGCATCGGTCTTTTTTGTACAGGGGTCATCAGTGCCCGTATCATACTGACGGCTACAAAAAACTTCTTCTCTGAAACCATATGGCCAAATTGTTTAATATCGCACAGAAATGATTCTAGGGTAGTACTTTCTGATGTTTGTTCAAATGGTCTCAGTTCAGTGACTTTTGGCTGAGTTATGGGAAGCTGAATTTAGTCATATGCCATAACAGCCCATTTTAGCTCAGTGGCTACAAAGGTGTTCTTCTCAGAAACCACTGGGCCAAATTCTTAAATCTCACACATAAATTATCCTTAGCCATTTTGCTGTATATTCCCATACAAGTTATAAACCTGCAAAACATTTTTTGACTGAGCCACTGAGGCCAATTTGTTTAATATTCTACAAGATTAATCCCCTGAATAATTCTTATAATAATTGTCTTTTATGGTTCCCAAGAATGAATTTTGGCTGAATTATAAAGATTGAATTGAGTCATTTTACCATATATGGTAGCTGTGCGAATTAGATACATCTAGCCTGGCACCAGTTTATCAGCATCCGTGACATCATGCCTCTAGACATTTAGTTTCAGGTTATCTTTGGTTAATATGGACAAGAATGTTTTTTAAAAGCTTTAAAAAATGTAGATTTATGATTTTAGATATGCCTCATGCCAGGCAGTGTTTACAATCACAGGTGTACAGCTCTCTGTGGGTATATAAAGACGGCTGTACATGGATTATAAATAATTGGTATCCATACTCAACTTAATTCAAGATTTTGCCATCAGTGAGAAGTATCTGTATTATAATTTTGCATTCAATATGCATCTTTAGTAATTTTTAGCGAACCTGTCCTCGTACGTCATCTAAACGTTAACCCATACTATTTCAAAAATGACTGGAGCTAGCACCATGAAATTTAATGCAAAAAATTAGCCATCTGAAAAACTCCACATTTTCTTTGATTTTATAGAGGAAAAGCTAAGAAAAAACTTTAAAAATCTTCTCCTCCAAAACAGTCAAGCCAAATTGTTCAATATTTCACAGAAATAATCTTTTATACCATCCCTCTCAAGTTCGTTCGAATGGTTCAAGTTCCATGAATTTTGGCCGAGTTACAGGAAGTTGAACTTAGTCATCTGTCCAAAAAAAAAAAAAAAAACTAAAATGACAATCTCAGAAACGGCCGGAGCTATTATCACCAAACTTTATGCCAATGTTAGTCACATGAGTCAGTATGAAATTCAGGAATTGGTAGCGCCACCTGCATTGACTTTTTTTTGTACAGGGATCATTTGTCATCTGTACATTAACCTATAATTTCTCAGGAATACCATGAGCTACCATCACCAGATTTTATGCAATAATCTGTCACATATCCAATTTTGTGGGATTAGGCTTTTTTTTTGCTATCTGCATTTACTTAGATTTTATAGGGAAAAAGCTGGAAAACCTTTAAAAGTCTTCACCTTGTAAACGGTCAAGCCAAATTGTTCAATATTTTACAGCACTCAGATTTGTTCAAATGGTTTGCATTTGTTGAATATTAGTGGAGTTACACGAATTTGAACAGTCATTTGGCCAAGTAAGCATGCTTACATAGTAATCTCAGAAATAATAGAAGCTAGCATAACCAAGTATTGTGCAAATGTTGGTCACATGACTCATATTTGAAGTTTCAGATTTTGTGGATCCACCTACATTGACCTGTTTTTTGGGGGCAAAAACCTCATAATTTTGCCTCTTTCAGTTTAAAATGTTTATGATTAAACTGTCAAGTTGAATCATTAAATTTTTCAAAAGAATTATCCTAGGAAATGGTTCTTTCAGTCATATCAGAAAAGCTTAAGTTGGTCTTATAGCCATTATTATGTCTATTTCAAACTGAGGACTGCAAAACTGTTCTTCTACAAATTTATTGTTCCAGTTATAACTTCTGTAACATTGCACAAAAATTATTCTTAGGTGGCCTTTGTACAGGTTTACTTGAATGATTTTTTGGCAGAATTATTAGACCTTTAACAATGAAAGAACTGCATCTTTTATTATTCTTTTAGCCAAAGTCTTTCAGTATGTGTAAGCAGATTAACCAACAGGCCACGATAGTGTCTAAATATTTAAATAGATTGAGAAACTGCCAACTGTTTCAGATTTGGCAACAGATAAAGAGTTCATTCAGTGCAGCCAGATATAGGTCAAGAGTTCAATCAGTGCAGCTAAGCACAAGGCATGTGATCACCTCATCGGTGACATGTGAACACCTCATGGGTGTCATGCCCCTCAGGGCTACATGTGGAGTCAGTTTGTGAGCTTATGCAATGGTGTGGCTACTATTTCAGATTTGGCAACAGGCCAAAGGTCAGAATGGATTTATTAATAATTTTGGCAGACTGCCAACTGTATCAGATTAGGCAACAGGTCAAGAGTTCACTCAGTGCAGCCAGGTATAGGTCAGGAGTTCACTCAGTGCAGTAGCTGCATTCTATTTATAGCATTGGGAGACTGCTCACGGCATCAGATTTAGCATCAAAGGTCAGTCTGGATCTAATTATAGCTTTGGCAGACTGTCAGCTGTGTCAGATTATGCAACAGGTCAAGAGTTCACTCAGTGCAGCCAGGTACAGGTCAAAAGTTCACTCAGTCTAGCCAGGTGCAGGTAAAGAGTTCACTCAGTGCAGTAGCCTGAGCCAGCAATTAGTCACAGTTCACTCGGGCAACTGCCTTTCTCATCTAAGCCTGGCCAGGCCCATGCATCAGACTCAAGGTTAGTTTGATGTATTGGCCGGATATTTTGACCTGTCTGTGTGCCTTTGATGGCCTTTCTCGTTCACAAGACAGGTGTCACCACCTACAATGACTTTTGCACAGTGTTAATGCCTGCTTATTTCTACAGAGGAATTTGATATATCAGCCTGAAATTGGGCATACTATTACATATCGAATAGCTTTCTCGTATACAAGACTGGTGGTGCCACCTACAATAATGTTTGCACAGTGTATCCCTGCTAATTTCTCAGGAGGGGTTTGATATATCAGTCTGAAATTGGGCATATGTATATATCTCTGATAGTTTCGTTGTATACAAGACTGTTGGTGCAAGCTACAATCATGTTTGTGTTGTGTGCACCCATTCCAGAATTTCAGCAGTGATGTTTGTGTAATTGTTTCTTATTCAAAATGTTAAACATGCATTGTTCATATAAATGAGAAGTAATGGTCCAGCGTTGAAGCATTATACCTGGTGTATTTCCCAATGCACAGGTTTGCATTAGACCTGTAAGCCTTGTTATAAGAATAGATTGGGTAAGTGCAGCTTAAAAGAAAACAGTGTAGCCAATGGAAAAAAGGCTTTCTGTGTTTTAAAACAGATTTGACAACATGTCGAGTTTCAGCAGCCAAGTCAAGAGGTCACTCATTACAACAAGGTGGGGTCCAGACATCACCATGGCAACTGACCAGGCTCTATCTGGTGTCTAGACAATGTGTCTAGACGTCTAGATACAGCGTCCAGACGCAGAATGCCCAGAAAAGAACTATTGGAACTATATCTTTACACTGTTTGAAAAAAACTTGGTTTGCATTTTTAGCGAATCTGTTAGCTTATGCAATGGTGTGGCGTTGTACGTCGTGCGTCATAGCTATCTCAAAAAGGGCAGGAGCTAGCATCACCAAATTTTTGTTACAGAAAGATTGTCATCTAAAAAGTTCTATCGGATTTTGCCTATTCCTGGTCTAACTGCATTTTCTAAGATTTTATAGGGAAGAAGCTAAAAAACATTAAAAAATGTTCTTCTCCGAAACCATGCGAAAAATTGTCCGAATAATCCTCCCTGGCAAAAAGGACATATCTGAAATATCCTGACTGATACACCCTAGTTTTAAAATGTCCCAGTCCGAAACTTGCAGGTTTGAAACGACCATTTTGCTGAAATCATAATGACTAAGGTAGATGTACATGACAAAAGAGGATCAGTATTAAATTTTGAAAATAAACCTCCTTTCATACTCCAAAACATTGCACACGTTCGCATTAGGCCTGTAGGCCTTGTTCAATTATAACTTCTGTTACATTGCACCAAAATTATTCTTTGGTGGCCTTTGTTCAACTTTGTTCAAGTTCAAGATTGAATTTTGGCAGAATAACAATGAAAGGACTGCATCTTTATTTTTTATATATTTTGATTAAAAGTCCTATGAATATGTCAGCTTGAAATAAAAAAAAACATTTTAGCCAAGGCTTTCAGTACATGTATGTGTAAACAGACTTACCAACAGGCCAAGATTGTGTCTGTATCTATAAATAGGTTGACAGACTGCCAACTGATTCAGATATGGCAACAGGTCAAGAGTTTTTGTACAGTGCATATCCCTGTTTATTTCTCAGGAGGGATATCAGCCTGAAATTGGGCATATGTATACATCTCTGATACTTGCATCATATACATGTGGGCCTGCTTGAAAAGTAATGGCCCAGCATTGAAGCATTATACCTGACGTATAAACCATTGCACCGCTTCGCATTAGGCCTTTAGGCCTTGTTAAATAAGTGAGTCCTGTGACCTTTGACCTCATGACCAAAAAATTATACAGATTCTTGCTTTTGTGGTGGGCCAAATGCAATTCGTTTTTAATCCGTGTTAATCCAACCTGGAGTTATCATCTGAAAACAATTTGTGTGAATGGTCTGACAGACAGACAGACAAGATGATTATAATTGGGCATCCACTTGTGATCAATAAACACACCAAGTTTCGGGACACTAGATGTAATCAAAGCTGAAAAACTGACATGATTGTTGTCATTTTATAGTACAAAAAATAGAAAAATTTTGTTAAAATAAGAAATAAATGCAGATGGCGCAACCACTTTTTGGGAACTAGTCATGGTCAATATTCTAGGCAAGATTCATAAAAATCTATGCATTTATTATCAAGATATTGCAGGTTTTGTATAAATTTTTTTTTGTTATTCGTGGGGGGGGGGGGGGTACTTTCAAGCCACATAGCTCGGGGGGTATAGGCCACAGTGACCTAATTTTAGGTTTCCAAGGAGATTTTTTATTGACCTCCCTGGATTTTCACTAAGAAGTGTCTAGGACAAGCAGTTACGATTCCTGCTAACGGACGACCGGACGGACGACATTCCTATACCTCAGTTGACTTAGTCAGGTGAACTAAAAATAAGTCATCTTAATAACTCGGATTTTGCATATTTTTTGGCTATTTGCATTTTTAGCGAACCCCAGAGGGGGGCAGTGGCAAAATTTGGTGGCATCTTAAATGTGTGCACACCTAGGATGGGAGAAGACAGAGTGGGTAAGTGGGCGACCTTGTAGCTTAGAATGAAATCCTTGCTTTTTGGTACAATCTAGCATTTAGCTGATTGTTTTAAACCTTACAAGAATTATTCTATGGTAGGGTTCTGCCAGTTTTATAAAAATAGATTGGGTAAATGCAGCTTTAAAAAAGCAGTGTAGCCAATTGAAAAAGGCTTTCAGTGTTTGAAAATAGATTTGACAACATGCCAAGTTTCAACATGCCAAGTCAAGAGGTCACTCAGTTCAACCAGGTGAGGTCCAGACATCACCATGGCAACTGACCTGATATGTCTTCGTCTAGACGCAGAATGCCCAGATCTTTCAAACTGTTTGAAAAAAAACTGCATTTGTAGCAAATATGTGAGCTTATGTGACGGTGTAGTGTCGTCCGTCGTGCGTCATAGCTATCTCAAAAAGGGCAGGAGCTAGCATCACCAATTTTTATGCAGAAAAATTAGCTATCTAAAAAATTTCTATCGGATTTTGCTTATTTCTTGGCTAACTGCATTTTCTTAAATTTTATAGGGAAAAAGCTAAAAAAAAACTTAAAATTGTTCTTCTCAGAAACCAAGCTGCCAAATTGTCCGTTCATCTGTCCCAATAATCCTCCCTGGCAAAAAGAACATATCCGAAATATCCTGACTAATACATCCTAGTTTTAAATGTCCTAGTCCGAAACGTGCAGGTCCGAAATGTCCATTTTGCTGAAACCATAATTACTTAGGTAGATATGCATTACATTAAGAGGATCAATATTAAATTTTAAAAAATAAACATTCATACTCCTAAACTTTGCACAGGTTCGCATTAGGCCTTGTTTATTGCTTCCATGGTAACCTGCGTAAAAGGAACAGACGCTAGTCATTTGATTGATTCAATTGTCCTATTAATAATGCATTGAATACTTGAAACGGGGCCATTAAGATAACCACTATATATACCGAATTAGAGACGTTATATAGTTTTATGAAGATGGAAATTTGTCATATGTTAGGAATTACAAGCAAAACCAAACATCCAATTTTGTAAAAATTAAATTGGACTTTTATGATGAACGCATCATGCTACGTCAAAATACTAAGTCACATAATGCCACCCTGTTGCAACCACTATTGTAATAACGTTCACTATTGTAATAATTATTACAATAGTGGTTGGAAAGGGCCAGTTTTTGCCAACCACTGTTGTAATAACGGTCACTATTGTTATAATTATTACAATAGTGGTTGCATTTGCAATCACTATTGTAATAATTTTTTATTACAATAGTGGTTGATGTTGCAGGCGGAAATTTTTCCAAGATTCGTCGAAATTCTTCCAAACAAATGACATTCCCCGAAAATACCCACACAGTTCATACTCAGTATCCCCAAAATCGGATCAGTTTGTATTTTATATGTTACTAGCTGATAAACCCAGTATACCGGGCTTTTTACCGCGGTTTGGGATATATATTTACTGAGATATTGAATGTTGGCTCATTTTTAGCTCAGCTGACTATAAGTCATCTGAGCTATAGTCGTGGTCCTTTGTCCGTCGTCCGTCCCTCCGGCCGTCCGGCCGTTAACAGGGCACGTTTTAAAACCGTTGGACCTACGAATCCAAAATTCTGCATACCATTAGATGTCCCCAAAATCCCCTACCATACCAAAAATTGGGTCATTAGAACTTCGTTCCTTTGAGATATTAAGGAAAAACCTCCGTTTTCCATAAAAAAGCCATTGTTACACTTCAAATAATATCAAAATAATATCAAAACCACTGATCTGTTTTTGATCATATTTAGTATTCATATTCTTCCATACATTTTCTGTGCACATACCAAAAATTAGGTCAGTATTGGGTTTTATTTTGAAGTTATAGGCCCAAATATAATGCAATTTTATAAAAATCTGGAAATATATTTGCTCACTTAACATGAGAATTGCTGAAGCTGGAGACTTTTTTTCAGGAATATAACTTTATTTAATCAAGATTCAATTGTTCACCCAAAATTAGATCTGAATTTTGCAAATTTTTCAAGTTATTAGCATAAATAAAAAATCAATACCTTAAATTTTGTCCAACTTTGGCAGTGGCACGTTTTTTCCCTGTAAGCACTGTTGATTTAATTTTCACAGCATATATACATAAGGATTTAATCTTTTAAAATCTGAAATTTCAAAGGAATTGTTTGAAAAGAGTAGCTTTTATTCAAGTTTTCATACACCGTGTCAAGTGTTGTTTACATCTGGCCCACCTAGTAGTACAGCCTTCACTTGCATTATGTAACCCACCCCAGGCAGCTTGCCTTGGCCCAGCTTGGCCACTACTAGCAGGCTTCCCCTCTGCCCTACACTCTTACCCCCCCCCCCCAGCTGGTGCATAAACTAGATGAATGTTATAATTTTCTGTATTTTATTTTATTCTTGGACATGCTACATTTTAGATTTTGTATTGTACCACCAGGGTTACAATGATTAAAGTGCACATTTAATTGTGTCCACAAAGTGATGTATTGCTATGAAAGTGTGTATGTTCATCAGATAAGTAATTCCTTACTTCAGAAGAGTAAAAACTTCACCAGGTGTGAAACTGACTATTAATTCCAGTAATAAATTATAGCTTAGATTGTAATTAGCATAATGATATTGTTTGTCCCTCATTCAACCAACAGTGTGTATACTTTATTTGAAAAGATGTTTTTATTTTATCAAATTTACTGATTTTTTTATTTTATTTTGGTGAATAAAATTAAGCATGTACTGGAAACTCCGATGTGCAAAACTTTTTAATAGGGATTCAAGGAATAATTTTGTAGATGCCATGTTGTGGCATTATTTTCTTTTACATTCAGTTTAAACATTTGATTAAAAAATAATAAAATATATGTGTATGCATAATATGACCCAATATGAGCTACAATCTGGATATATAATGATAGCAACTTAGAATTCTAATATTTTAACTTATATTTTCAGTTTTTATATTACAAATTTATAACACTTGTAAATAAAAAAAAAATGAATCAAATAAAAACTATTAATGAAAAAAGTGGATATACAAAAAAAATAGGCTTATATATAAACTTCAATGCATTATTCCCTTGAGAGTGAAATAAAGGTATTAGTCCATTCTGTCCACTTGCCTGTCTATCCGTAAATTTTTCATATGCATCACAGTATCTCAAAACTGTTACTGTTTTTCTTCATGACAGTCTTGTCAGAGTATTAGTTTGCAATCATATATTGAGAACTTTACTATAACCAAGTAGGAGGGCCCTTTCCTCTCAGCTTCTCATATGCTTATATAAATCAAAAACATTACAATAGAATATTTTTCATATTTTGCATTTGCAAAAATTTCAGACTTAAGTTGGGCGTCGTGACCCATGGGTCCTTTGTTTATATTCTGGATTATCAACATCATTGTTTGGCTAAAACTGAATAAATACCACACATGGTGCGAATACTTTGCAAATGTATATGAATATGAATATGAATATGTGCTCCATTATAAAATTTCTTGCATAAGAATGGGAATTCAGGTAAAAATGAAAGTATCTGAATACCAGTGCAAATACTTTCAAAATGTATTCATGAATGCATTCATGAATATATTCTATAATATTATTTTAATAATCATTTCAGTTATATTTTATTTAAAAAATCATGTGATTCTCTATTATTTTTAATAGAAATTATATTTGGCACAATATTTGTTATTAAATTTTAATAAATAGTTAAACTCTTATCTTATATGTGCTGCTTATTAGTTATATGGCCAAGTCAAAATCTGTATGACAGTAGCACTCCATTTGTTAATAAAATAAATGAAATCAGTCTCTTCCCTGTCTCCAAAGAAACTATCAAAATCATACATAAGCTAAACACCAACAACTCATAATACAGCTTATATTTATTTCCACACAAAACCAGCATGTGCCTCATTTCAAAATCATATTTTTTTATCATATATAACAGCTGAGCGCCGTGACCCATGGGTCCCTTGTTTATTATAAAAGTTAAAAGAAAATATAGATTTTTAGTGGGATACTCTCGGAATACGATAGGTACAAATAATTTTTACTGTTATTTTGTGGCGCTGTGCTCGTGGCAAAAATCATATCCCGGTATGTTTACCTTGAAGACCTGGTCAGTGATGGTTTACATTGCGAACCGGAATGAGACGCGGAGGCATACAGTGTTTCGTTGATATTTGACTGGTTTCTATCGTTGGTCGTATAAAGAATAGTTTAATGTGAGGAACACGTTAAAGATTAATTAAATGCACGTTGCAAGGAAACTCTTCCTGAATAAGGAAACAGAAATATGCATACATCGTAAGCAGAAGCGGATCCGGGGGGTGGTCCAGAGGGTCCGGACCCCCCCCCCCCCCCTTTTTTTTCATCAGAAACAACGTTTTTTAAGGGCTTCAGACAAAATTTTGCCGCCTGGACCCCCATCCCCCCCCCCCACCCCTTTTTTCAGACCTGAGGACCTTTTTCTAGGGTTTTATTTGTCCTCCTGTGTTGGACCCCCCCCCCCCCTTTCCAAAATTCTGGATCCGCCCCTGGTAAGTAGCAGAAGCGGACCCAGCGGGACTCCGTGCAGTGGGTCCGTATCCCATTTTCAGCCAACGCAACCTTTCTTTCATCGTGTCAGACAAATTTTGAGGCCTGAAACACCCGACACCACCCCACCCCTGTTCCTGAAACTGGGACCTTGAATTAGGTTTTGTCATTAATCCTCCTGGGTTGAACTCTCCATTTCATAAAGCGAGAAACATGTGTTTTTCTCTTTTACTGGCCACGCACGTGGGTCAAATCCCTCATTGAAAGCAAGCGTACGTTATTCATATGAACAATAGTCCTTAGTGATAGAGGTTAAGTGACCACGATGCATGCATTCCGGTGATTGCCGAAGGCAGTTCGGCTGTGCTCGGTAAAAAAAACCCGGAAAAATCACTAAAAATTATTTGTATATTAAAAATTATTTATTTTCATATCGCCTATGTCACTGCGGGGATCATAACCTTTAAAATTATGTATGGCACAATATTGTACACAACGCGGTTTTAGAGAACACCGCATACAAACGTGAACTGAATTCCTTTTATAAGTATTAGATTACACGAGTGAACTTGATTACATTGGCGACCGCTATTGTAATAACGGTCACTATTGTAATAAAAACTAGTGGCCACTTTTATCTGGCCCCTAAGAAATTATTTTTCATTGTTCATCTCAAAATAATAAAAACTAGCGGCCATTTTTGTTTCACCACTGAAGAAATAATTTTGTCATCTTTCATTTTGCAATGCCACCATCTTTTTATATTTGTGTTCAAGTCTAATTAATTATACCAATAACCTAGTTATTACAATAGTGTACGTTATTACTATAGTGACCGGGTCGGGCAACCACTATTGTAATAAATACTAGTTGCCACTTATCTCACCACTGAAGAAATAATTCTATTATCGTTCATCTTAAAATGCCACTATTGTTTTATATTTGAGTTCAAGTCTAAAATGGTGGGGAACTATAGTATTCAAAACGTTGTAATCCACACTAACGTAATTATTAATACCTATAACGAAATTTATTACAATAGTGAACGTTATTACAATAGTGGCCGGGTCGTGCAACCACTATTGTAATAACGGTCACTATTGTAATAAAACCTAGTGGCCACTTTTATCTGGTCCCTGAAGAAATGATACTTTCAAAGTTCATCTCGAAATGCCACCATCTTTTTATATTTGTGTTCAAGTGTAAAATGCTGGGGAATTATAGTATTCCAAACGATGAAATCCACTCTTTCGTCATCAATTATACCTTTTACAAAATTTATTACAATAGTGATTGTTATTACAATAGTGACCGTGTCGGTCAACCACTATTGTAATAACGGGCACTATTGTAATAAAAAATAGCCGCCAATTTTATCTCGTCACTAAAGAAATAATTTCCCTCATAGTTCATCTTGAAAAGCCACCATTATTTTATATATGTGTTCAGGTGTAAAATGCTTGGGAATTATAGTATTCCACACTTGTAATCCACTATAACATCATTAATTATACCTAAAACGAAATATATTGTATCCGCCAAAACGAAGTTTTGCGGATACTATGTTTTTGACCGGGTTCAGCCGGCGCCGCCACGTTCGTTTCTGGAGAACTCCTCTGAGACTACTGGACACATTTTTCCGAAACTTACACCAATTATCGGGTCACATGTGAACTGGTGCTTACCAATTTGCGTTGACGTCTGACCTTTCCTCTCTGCCCAGCGTCCATTCGTGCGTCTGTTTCCACACATAAAACCCACATATCTTGGGAACCGTTTGATCGATCAGTAAATATTTGGTACAAATGTAGCTCTGATAGCTTTATAACATACACAAAAAATGGTGGCGCCACCTGCAACCATGTTTGCACAGTGTCCATCTGTTCGTCTGCCTTGGGTTAAAATCACTCATATCTCCGCAGTGGTTTGACTAATTCACCTGAAATTTTGCATGCGTATACATCCTGGATAGCTTTCTTGATTTTATGACAGGTGGCGCCACCTACATTCACGTTCAAGTTGCAGACAACCATGCTTATATCTCCGGACTGGTGGCGCCACCTGAAACCATTTTTGCACAGCGTCCGTCTGTTTGTCTGCCGTGGGATAAAATCACTCATATCTCGACAGTGGTTTCACATATCTGCCGAAAATTTTGCAGGTTTATTCATCCTGAACAGCTTTCATAGTTTTATGACAGGTGGCGCCACCTAGATTCTAGTTTACGCTGCAGACACCCAAGCTCATATCTCGGGAACCGTTTGACCGATTGGGCCAAAATTTTGCATGTGTATAGATCTCACATAGTTCTTTATCATACGCAAAACTGGTTGCGCCACTTGCAACCATATTTGCACAGCGTCCGTCTGCCGTGGGATAAAATCACTCATAACTCGGCAGTGGTTTGACAAATCTGCCTAAAATTTTGCAGGTTTATACATCCTGGACAGCTTTCTTGATTTTATGACAGGTGGCGCCACCTACATTCTAGTTTACGCTTCAGACATCCAAGCTCATATCTGGGGAACCGTTTGACCGATTGGGCCAAAATCCATGCTAATATGCAACACACCTCACTCTATTTCCCCTTGCCACTCAATCCATGCCTCACTTCACCCGTTCCTCTCTGATTTTGGCGGATACACGTAGTCGCTTGTCGACTACCCGTATTCTAGTTACAATCGTGAACGTTATTATAATAGTGATCGGGTCGTGCAACCAATTTTGTAATAACGGTCACTATTGTAATAAAAAAAAGCCGCCAGTTTTATCTCACCACTGAAGAAATAATTTTTCTTATCGTATATCTTGAAATGCCACCGTTGTTTCATATTTGTGTTCTGGTGTAAAATATTTTCTTGCATTATGGACTTCATGCATTATTACTCTGCTATATAAAAACACCAAAATAATTTTTTTTTGTTTTCTCTCATTATATATATATATATAAACGTTTATAGGTGGTATAGCCGTGTGCCGTGTTAGTCTGAAGTTGATGCGAAGGTAAAGATAAAGAGTGACGCCTCATTTTCTTTACCTTCGCTATATATATATACGCTATATATCTATATCTATATGCGCTATATATCTATATCCGCTATATATCTATATCTATATATATCTATATCTATATATATCTATATCTATATATATCTATATCTATCTATATCTATATATCTCTATATATCTATATATATATATATATATATCTATATCTATATATATATATATATATACGCATTGCACCAGAACATTTGCCGCAACTGCATGAATTCCCTGGTCATCCATATTATGACGTCACGTCACGGGTCGCTCGGTACAAAATGCGGCACTCCGTGTAACTGCCTACGACATGGATAGGGGCTGAGATTGGAAAATGAAGAAATAATTCTGTCATCTTTCATTTTGCGATGCCACCATCTTTTTGTATTTGTGTTCAAGTCTAAAATGCTACAGAATTGTAGCAGACATTATAATCCACTTTTACATAATTAATTATACCCATAACGAAAGTTATTACAGTAGTGAACGTTATTTCAATAGTGACCGGGTCGTGCAACCACTGTTGTAATAACGGTCACTATTGTAATAAAAACTAGTCACTTTTATAGAGATAAAGAGTCTCATAAAATCTATCCTCATTTACAAGAAAATTTCCCAGAGAGATAGATTTATATATTGTATATACATACAATATAAATGTATGTATCATATTGTATGTATCAACGGTTTAAATTTCCCTACAGCATCTCCCAATACCAGGCAAATCTAATGAGTCTCCTAAGTCCATTAAGTTTGGCTGGTTTATTCGTGTATTTCCTGATTCGATAAAAGATTTCTAAATTACTTACAATATATTTACATTCACATACAATATATAACAACATAATACGCAGTTCTCATTCACTATAGCCGTGTGAGTAAGCTCTCTGGACATTTATTTAATGAAACATTTAGTTTCCTGTTAGAATTGCATTTCACTTACAACGATATAGTACGTTGTACTTTCCATTTACTGTGAAATTTTTAACTAAAATGAATAATGAGGATAAGATAACACTGCATTAATCCAGTGTTGTACTGTTGTACATCAGCCAGAGGGTTCACCGGTACCAATTGGTACAGGTGACAATTGCTATCAATGTTTTTTTGAAAGGTGTATGTGTGTAGATAATAAAAATGTCTGATAGCAGTATGGAAGTGGTAGCTTTCTGTAAAATATCAGCCTGTTTTGAAATGAGCTTGCACCGAAATTGCAATTTTTCGAGACACACTGTTATATATGTATTATTTAGTTATAACATGTTATATAATGCCTGTTTTAAAACAAGTTTGATGTAAGTTGATATTAGACATTTGTAGCTTTCATCTGGTGTCTCATTCATGTATATAGCTTTCCAAATTGTAAAGATATGATTACTTTTCCTCACCCTGAATCATAACAATTTGTATAATTTTAGCTAATTTATTAAAAAAAAACACAAGGTATATTTCTGATAAGACCAACCGTGACCAGTTTGGTTTTATTAAGTTATTAATGAAGTCTGAAGTCTTTTAGATGAAAAAAACCATGTCTGGCACCCAACTACAATTTGTAGATTTGGGCGTGGTCACAGAAAGGTGTTATTCCGTTCTCCAGTTAGCCAATACATGTCCCATTGCCACCAACTGTCCGCAGAAACAATACCTGGTCGATGTTTTTGAGTATTTTTGTGTCGCATACCCACGCACTTATCGAATCATGATTGGTTAATCCTCCCATTTATTCCACGTGGTTGCTATCGGGAGCCGATAAATAGATTAAAACACTGATGTCGCAAGCCGAATGTCACACATAACATGCATGCAGGCACGGGTACTCGGCTAGTTGTTTAAACATGTTTTTTGCATGTCTCCAATTGAAAAAAAGAAAAGAAAAGGGCGACAAGTGATTGTAAGCAGTATATTTTTATTTGTATGTTTCTGTTATATTGGTTCCTAAGTCACTTGTGATATCGTACAAACTAGGCCGCCGTATTTGCACTTCTTGAGAAATTCGCTTTCTTACACGAAATATAAAAGAGCCTTCGGCTGAGAAGGGCTATACTGTCTGCTGAAATATTTCCTACAAAATTAACATATAAAATCATGGCAAGTGCAGTAAATGTACATACAACATCTTGCTTGGGTTGCACCATAAATAAATGATAGGTATTGCAGTTTGCCTTTGTGTCAGGACTAAATGTGAAGCAGAGCTGAAAGTTATTCATTCTGAGTTGGCTGTGTTTTATACTGTTCACATTTCTGACAGGAGAGAGATTTCTAAATAAATACCACTTTCTATAACGCAAACCAGATGTTTATTTGAACCGTTGGGCAAACAGAGTTTTAAAGAGAATATATACCAGTTTGCTTTACTGCCAGTAAATGCATGCAATGATTCATCCTGTTCCGGTGTTATGTTAATACAAAGTCTAGTAAATGCTAGTGATAAGCCCAAATTAATAAAATCAGTTGTTCAAGTTGAACAAATCTAATTTAATTCTAACATGCTTTGACTCAGGACTTCAGAGATTATGTTTCAAACAAAACTCTAGCAGTCCAGTGTAAAATTATCTTTACCGGATCGGAAGACATACATTGTTCGCCTTGGGCTATGTACTTGTACCATTGAGTGCCATTAAGATCCTTTTGTTTTAATCTTTAAAAAGCAGTTTTTCAGTAAACGGTCAAAGCATCTTGTGTCCCTGTCATTTTCCAGGTTTGAGGGAGATCATGTTAATCACTGATTGTTGTACGGGCCGAAGGGGGCCCAAATCACCTATAAAGCAAGTTGATTTAACACGGGAAATAGCTTTTTCCCTTTAAAATAAATCTGTACCTGCCAAAATATTTCTTTGGAACCGTTTGCTTACTCTTGTACACGAGTGGTAAAAAGAGTGAACCGGGCGCGATCACAGGTGTAAACATAAACCCAGTGCGTCGGGCCGCGTGCTGCACGGAACCACAACACGTCCAATAAGGAGATGCTCTGACTGACTTGGCTAATAAATGTAATACATGTTTCCGCTGGCTGAAACACCGTGTGTTGCCCCTCTTAACTGGACCTCCGGTCACGCGGCCTTATTATGGTAAACAGACTGTGTTTACCAACACGCAGGGTTAAAACATGGTGTTAAACCGTCGTATGCCAGGAAATGAGATTGTGTGCTGGAATGGTTTTGCTGGATAACTTTTGTATAAAGCAAAACTGAACTGCTTGTGTGAAAGAATAGGAATAATTTTGCTCCTGATTATGTCCCTTTAAGAGAATATTATCTCTCGCTTAGTAGGATATAGTTATAACTGTTAGATCACAAAATGGAGATATATGTTCTAAAAAAATTTTTGTTTTCATATTATTTTCTCTTATTTAAACATTTCAGTAGAAACACACATTATTGACATGAAAGAAACTGATTTGTCATTCTTGTGGTGATTTCTGTTTTAATTCCTTGCAAGATTTTAATATTCTAGTCGGGGTTATCTTTCCAACTATGCAAAATAGAACTCATCAGATTTGATGTTTTTCCGTCAGAAAGCAATTGCATATTTATATGATTATGAACTTATAAACTGATATTGCTTATTTTCCCTTCAAACTAACATTGAATATTACTTAGATAGTTTTAGTTTTAGTTTTATTTTTTATTTTGAAGTTTTATTTTTTATTTTGAAATATGAAAGTTCTAAATTCATAAGAACCTAGTTATGAAAAAAATGTAACAAACAATTCTTTAAGGAGTCTTTATCACACAGCGAACATTCACGCTGTACAGTGAAACTTTACATAAGTAAACAAATTCAATATCTTAAATACATTATAATCTGTTACCTCTTCTGCTGATTTTAATTTTTTTACTTTACTACGTGCCCCACTGGTCATAATGCTCAGCTGAATCTTTATTGGTCAGTGATCTAATTCTAACCACAGAACTTGGAGATAACAGTTTCGGCAGTTCCTGCTATAACGGTTACCGACATAACGTTATATCTGTTGACGTATTCTATATATGGAGTATTTTTCTTAAGGGTAAGGGAGAAGCGCGAGGGGGGGGGGGTCCAGGAGGTCTCCCCCCCCCTTCGAGTCGCAACATCTTTTTATAAGGGAATCAGACTAAATTGTGTGTCCTGGAACCCCCCCCCCCCCATCCCTTTTCCGGATCTGGGGACCTGTTTTACAGGTTTGCCATCAGTCCTGGCGTGGACCCCTCCTTTTAAAATCTTGGATCTGCCCCTGTGAGGGCATAAGAAAGTATAACTGTAGGTAAACACCTATTGATCATAAATAATACATCATTGAAAAGATTATTTTGCTGGATATGAGTTTGGCATATAAAGTTGTATGAAGTAAATGTGTATAACCACTCCTTTGTCGTTTTTCCTAGGGGTGAGTGTAACTATAAGAATGTATTACTTAAGGAGTATACACCCAGGTGTCATAAATAGCATGTCACACTGAAGCGTAAGTGTAAGCTTTAATTTGAGACCAAATTTGACTGGATACGTTTTGCATATTTAGTAGTATGTGGCTTATAAACACTCTGAAGTCGGTGTACTTGAAATGAACATCCATTTTTTCACTGAAAGCTACCACTTTCATACTGCTATCAGGCATTTTTATTACCTACACATGTATACCTATCAAGCACACTTGGTGAAAATTTGTCACCAAAAATGGTACCGATGATAAAAATTTTGGGGTCTGGCTGAAGTACTATATAGATAGCGAAATAAAGTTGGCTCTGCGTGGTAAGAAACAAAATGAAAATCCCGGACCATTAATGTATAAAAGAACTCAAATTTTAACATTAAAAATGAGACGAACTATTTGCCTTCAATACTGCAATAACTGTTAATATTTTAATAAATGTCCTTTGTGGCATAAATAAATACGAATGAGAGGATTGTAACTGTATTCTGATGTTACTGTCCCTTTTCACACCAAACAACTCAGGCCGAACCGTAACACATATGCTCAGACACGTTCTCTTCAAATGAATACGTAACCAAAATATTGGAGCAAAAACAGTGCTATATTCCTATATTACAATATTTACAATCGTACACAAATAATATAATATTCAATACATAACGTAATTTATAACCAAGTCTCTGAAGAAAAACTGAGTCTCTAAATAACGAACTGCAACGAAATACTTAACTGAATCCGGTATACGAGAAACTGAAGTCCATCATCAACACATAGTTCGGGCACACACAAAACTGAAGTCCTGTATTAATCCATGTGGCACCAGAAAACATAAAGTGTCTCCTCTTCCTACATAATAATGTTCATAGCGTGGTTCATGGCATTCCGTGGGCTTGGGGACCAAGAGCCCACGGTCACGGTCCCCGGGGAAAACAGCAACGTGGCGTAGCAAAATCGATAGTCCCGCCTCGTACTGCAGGCGAGTTCGTTTTATAGGCTTTCAACAATGGGTGGAAACCGCAGAAGTTTGTGGTTTTGCTTGAGAGAAACGATAGCGCCGTTAGAACTGCAAAACCGGTACTGAATGGTCCCAGAATAGTGTTTATGTTTCTCAAAGCGCGTCAGTAGTCACTGATAGCGGGGTGGATCCATAAGCGTGGAAACGGGGGCGGCCACACCACTTCGTGGCGCCATCCTCCGATGTCCGGGTGACGTCCATGCAACATCTGATTAATAAAGGTCCCCAACCTTTTTCATAATAAATTTCGTTAAATATATAATAAATGACGTGAGAGCTGAAGACAACGTTTGGAATACTATAATTTCCAAGCATTTTACACTTGAACATAAATATAAAGCAATGGTGGCATTTCAAGATGAACGATAATATAATTATTTCTTCAGTGGTGGGATAAATGTGGCCACTAGTTTTTATTACAATAGTGACCGTTTTTACAATAGTGGTTGCCCGACCCGGTAACTATTGTAATAACGTTCACTATTGTAATAACTTTCGTTATTAGTATAATTAATGATGAAAGAGTGGATTATGACGTTTGGAATACTACAATTCTGCAGCATTTTAGACTTGAACACAAATATAAAAAGATGATGGCATTTCGAGATGAACTATGAGGGAAATTATTTCTTCAGTGGTCAGATGATAGTAGCGGCTATTTTTTATTACAATAGTGACCGTTATTACAATAGTAGTTGCTCCACCCGGTCACTATTGTAATAACGGTCACTATTGTAATAAATTTCGAAAAAGGTATAATTGATGAGGAAAAGGTGGATTTCTACATTTGGAATACCATAATTCCCAAGCATTTAACACTTGAACACAAATATAAAACAATGCTGGCATTTTGAGATTTTTATTACAATAGTGACCGTTATTACAATAGTGGTTGCACGACCCGGTCACTATTGTAATAACGTTCACTACTGTAATAACTTTCATTATTTTTATAATTAATGATGTAAGAGAGGATTATAATGTCTGGAATACTACAATTCTGTAGCATTTTAGACTTGAACACAAATATAAAAAGATGGTGGCATTGCAAAATGAAAGATAACAGAATTATTTCTTCAGTTGTGAAACAAAAGTGGCCGCTAGTTTTTAATACAATAGTGACCGTTATTACAATAGTGGTTTCTCGACACGGTCACTAATATAATAAAGTGTACTAACATATAAATTACAAACTGATGCGATTTTGGGATACTGAATATGAACTGTGTGTTTTTTTTTTTTTGGGGGGGGGGGGAGAAGGACATTGTTTGGAAGAGTCTCGACGAATCTGGGAAAAATATCCGCCTGCAACATCAACGACTTATTGTAATAAAAATTATTACAATAGTGGTTGCATTTGCAACCACTAATGTAATAATTATTACAATAGTGAACGTTATTACAATAGTGGTTGCAACACCGCCCCCTTAACGTACCGCCCGGGGCGAACCGTCCCTGCCGCCACCCGCTAGGTCAGCCACTGCTAGCTAAACTTTGAAGGAATAAAAAACAATAAAAGTTTAAGGACCGTAAATTTTACTTTCAAATCTAGATATTTTACTTGTCCTTTGGGCGTTTACTTCTTTTCTGCTCAGATGTCGAGCCTTAATTACCTTTATCATTAAATACACAGGGACTTCTCATGAAATCACTAAAACGCCACATCTGTTAAATTATAGGTGACAGAATGTGTCTTGTTTCGCCCGTTGGACGTGCCACTTTTCATAGATTAGACATCTTGTTCAGCTTTAATCTAAATATATCTTAATGCAAACAAAAAGGACCTGCTTATATCTCTGAATTTAATATTTTAGAATATATTTCGAAAGTACTTGCACTCTCGCCCGAATACGTTGTATACTCTTATTTTTGTACAGGTTTGACCGGAAGAAAAAAATTGATCGCTTGGCGGATAAAGACAAAAGAAAACTATTGTGGCGATTTATTTAGGAAAGAAGCAATATTCTCTTGACTTAAAGGGTCGCTAGGTGGCATGGCGAACAGTAAGGGTGTGTGAAGCGGTGCTGGCAAAATATGGCCCGAAACGATAGAAACACGTTGGATAAACACATGGAAATTAGCACAAATGGTCAGTAAACCACGATCAATATAATAAGACAATTTAGTGTTAACTTATAAGTAAAATTTTATTGAAACATCGGAATCAAATAATTACAATAGAGACACGCCGCTGAACGACATTCATATTTAAATAAGGTTCGACCGAGAGAGAGTCCATTGAAATCTATTGTGAAAAGAGCTGAGGTGTTTAGAAGTCAACCGGTTGAAACCTTTGAATAAGGAGATTATCGCTGAACTTGAACCTGAAGTGCAGACACCGTTGTGCTCCTGCATGTGTTTAGGTTATTTATCGTGTGCCAACATGTCAGCTCCTATGCCAAACAATCTCAGTGACAGACAGTTACTTGAAAATATAAGGGGTAAAATGTCCAGAATTGAGAAAATGTCAGAGCAAATAGATTCATTGGTAGGCAAGCTAGGTGACATTGAGAAGAGACTAGACTGTTGTGAATCCGGTCTCCAAGATTTACAGAATGGGGTTGGCTTTATTGAGAATGAGTACGAGGAACAAAAAGTCGCTGTTAACACAAAGACACAATGGTTACAAAGAATGAACTCGCGACGATAAAGAAAGAAGTCATAGACTTGAGCAACCGAAGTCGCAAAAACAACATTGTGATTCATAATGTGCCTGAGGATACAGAGGGAGACAACGTGCTAGAATTTGTACAACACCTGGTCACGAACGTGATTAAAGTTGATGCCGAAATAGAATCAGCACACAGAACCTCGATCTTCCATAAAGACGGCAGACCGAAGCAAGGTCCGCGTTTAATCCATGCTCGATGTCGCAAAGCAAGCACCAGGAATGACATCTTGCTGGCAGCACCAAAGGCGCTTAAGCATCATGATCTCGGTGAAAAACATGTCTACCTAACAGATGATTTACATCCAGAAACAAGGCAGCAACATTGGCTCCTACAAGAAAAAATGAAAGAAATGCGGGAAAAAAACTGGTTGGCATTCATACCATGGACTCTCCCATGAGTAATACGATAGAAAGAGTCTCCAAGGGAAGTGAAAGGACCACTTAAAACATTCAGACTTTCTGATTTTTAAGACTTGTAATAACCATGGGAAGTGTAATGTCTGGGCACCATGCTGAAAGGAAAGTCCTTAATTTATATGAAATTAACACTCAAAATTGATTCAAATGTTTGTTTTAATTTCTATGCAAATATTAAAGAGAAATCAAAGTAGCTAATGGGCCATGTTGTCGTCCATTTATTTGAAGCATCCTGCTGACACGTCGCTCACGACTGTACGTGGTGGATCTGTATTCATGTTCGTTGTTATGTAAATTTATGTTTTTCTACTCATTTTTCTTGTATATGGTCGCACAAGAAATGTTTGCTATGCTGAATATAAAGATAGTTCGCAAATTATCTTTTATCTATGCTTTGTGTTATACAAGGCATAGGTATAAATCATCAATATGCTACAAAATTGTAAAAATAGGTTCTTATGAATTTACAATTTTTAGTACTGACAATTAATGCTAGGGGCCTCCGTAATTATAGGAAGCGACGTAAATTGTATAATTGGATAATTAAACATGGATGGCAAAATGCTGTATGTTTTATACAAGAAGCTCATTGTACGCCGGACGTAGAAATAATGTGGGGCCAACAGTGGAGAGGGGAGAGCTATATGCTTCAAGTAGTCACAGTGCCGGTGTGATCATACTGATTGGAAATAAATTTGGAATGTTTACAAACAAAAAAATCAGGATTCTGATGGAAGGTTTATCGTACTATATTGTATAATTCAGGGAAAACCTATATTATTTCTGATCATTTATGCACCGAACTCTGAAAATAATCAGTTGATTTTCTTTGACAAAGTTGCCCAATCTATCGATTCTTTGGATATCCCTGATTCAACGATTTTTATTTGGGGAGGCGATTTTAACTGTTGTCTTTCAGTTAAAGACATGGATGATCCGAAAGCACCTTTAAAACACAGATCATGTGACCTGTTAAATCGTTATATGGAGGATTATGTATTGCGTGATGTATGGAGGATAAGAAATCCTGAATCTAAACGATTTACTTGGAGAACTGTTAATCCACTTAGACAAAGACGTCTGGATTATTTTTTAATATCGAATCATGCCCAACCAATGGTTACAGATAGTGACATCATACCGACAGTTGCAACTGACCACTCAGCTGTAAAACTAAGTATAGATTTTCTAAAAGATTATCAACAAGGTCCTAGTTTCTGGCGTTTTAACTGCTCGCTGTTAGCTGATATTAATTATAAAGATTCTTTAAAAAAAGAAATCAATAAATGGCGACAAGAGTGGTATCATGAAAATACAGATTAAGACGTGAGGAAATGGTGGGAATATTTTAAATATAAAACGCGACAATTTACCATAGCTTATTCTAAACAAAAGGCACGAAAAGCAAGGAAAAAATAAGATATTTAGAAAATACAATTAAAAATTTAGAATCTAGATTGAACACGGACTTTAACAAGAATCTGTATGCAGAATTAAAAATTAAGTTAGAGGAGTATTACGACAAGATTACGGATGGAATAATTATTCGATCCCGGTGTCAATGGTACGAACATGGCGAAAAGAATTCTAAGTATTTTTTAGAATTAGAAAGGAAAAACAAAAGAAAAAGGAGTATACAAAAACTGTTAACACAGGACGGGGAAATATAAGACCAAATGGTTATTTTAAAAGAAATTCAAAATTGTATCAGGAACGTTACTCCAGAAAGACTCATGTTACTGAGCAGGAATGCAACGAATTTTTATCATCGGTGCAGGTAAATAATTTAACAGTGGACGAAGCACACATGTTAGAAAATTCGTTTTCTGTAAACGAAGTACACGTAGCATTAAAAAGCATGGCACTGAACAAAACGCCAGGTAACGATGGTTTGCCGCCTGAGTTTTATATTGCTTTCTACGACTTAATAGGTAAAGATCTCAATAATTGTTTAAATACAAATTTACAAGGTGGTCTTACTACTAGCCAGAGTCGTGCCATCATAACTTTAATTGAAAAACCAGGGCGCCATACCCGAATTATAAAGTCTTGGCGTCCATTAAGCCTGTTAAATACAGATACAAAAATTATAAGTAAAATACTGTTTTCTCGTGTAAAGCCATTTCTTATTAAACTCATAGATCAGGAACAGTTCGCCAATGTCCAAGGTAGATATATCGGCGAGCCCATACGTATTATAGCAGATATTTTAGAATACACAGCAGCTGAAAATATTGCAGGTTTATTATTTTGTGCAGACTACGAAGCTGCATCTGACTCCATTGATCACATTTTCATACTTGCTGTGTTAAAAAGATTAGGTTTTAAAGATAATTTCGTTAACTGGGTTAGAATTTTACACAATCGCGCGGAAAGCTGTATTATAAATAATGGTTTCTCCTCGAGATATTTTAAGCTTAATAGGGGAACAAGGCAAGGGGATCCTCTTACTGCATACATATTTATTATGGTCATGCAAGTTCTTTCTGCATTGATCAATTCTGATAAGAATATACAAGGTATCAATATTAATATAATATAGAAATAAAAATGGTCTTTTTTGCAGACGATTCAACGTTTTTTCTTAAGGATCGGGAATCAATAGATCGTCTAGAAATTCATCTAAAAATATTATCTCGTTTCACATCACTCGCAGTAAACTATACAAAATCACAGGTTGCGTGGATAGGGGTAAGTAGAAATAATGATAATGTGGTTATCAATGGGTAGATTTAAATAAATCATCATTAAAAATCTTAGGTATACATTTTACATATAATAAACTACTTGGATTAAAACTTAATTTTGACTATAAATTGAGAAATTAAAAAATATCCTTAATATATGGAAAATGAGGTGTTTAACATTATACGCAAATGCAACGATTATTAAGACGTTAGCACTGTCTCAAATATTTTATGTCTGTAATGTCTTAATACCTCCTACCTCATTCGTTTCCGAGGTGCAGAAAGAGTTTATAAAATTTTTGTGGTCACAAGCACCAGCAAAAATTCAGTTTAAATCTTTAATATCCAGGTATGAAGACGGGGGAATTCAGTTACCAGATGTTAAAAGAAAAAAAAGAAAAGCAATGTGTGCCAACAGGTCAGCTAATATTGAATAGAACATTGTATATTCATAATAACATTATTGATTGGTCAGCTTTATATATGTCTGTTTATAAAACTACCCTAGATACTAAACTACGAGAATTCGAGTTCAAAATATTACATAATATTCTTGCTGTGAATCAAAAACTGTATAAATGGAATATAACTACTTCACCCAAATGCAGATTTTGAAAATTATATTCAGAAAGTATAGAGCACTTATTCATGTACTGTAAAGATACAACATTATTGTATCGCCGAATACATAAATGGACGGGGGAGTGTCGTATTGAATTGCCGGAGCAAAATTCTAGGGAAATAGTGCTCGGCATGACAGCAGATTTTACACTGAATTTGTTGATTAACTTAATCTTACTTATTTATAAATATGTGGTCTTCAACACAAAAGAAGACGAGGTTTTGAAGTTTAGTATATTTAGATCAAAACTTATACAAATTGAAAAAATTGAATATAAGATAGCAAATAACAGAAATACATTAAAAACCCATCTGAAAAAATGGGAGAAAATCCTCCCTCTACTAAAGTGATCATCGCATATATTTATATTAACATAATTTTGTTTCTTGAGTAGGATATGTTTTGTGGATGGAGTTGGTGTATGTTACCTGTCGTCTTATGGTTTTTGTTTTGTGTAACTGGTCAAGTATATGTAGATATATACAGATAGTATAATATACATATGAAGTGAAAAAATGAATAGGTTAACGTAGACAACGATACATAATGCGTGACGCAAGTTTGTATATGTCTGTATTTTATTATGTTTATATTGTGATGTTTGTCATACATATGCTATGTATAAATTGTCTGCTTGTATGTTGTATGCAAAATAAAAAAATAAATAAAAATAAAAAAAAAGATATTCTCTTGACTATCCCTTAATTATGGATTATAAATGCAGCAGTACGTTTCTATCTGTAAAAATACGTATGTGTAAGCTTATGACATCTGCTTTTTATTTGGGTAAAATTTTACATATACCAGTGTATACACAGGAACCGATTAGATTTCACACCATGTGTTCCCCTTGCATGAAAAGAAATTCCTTTTTACAAATTTGGTGCAGCCTATCACGTCGTACAAGGCAATGGCACATTTAGAGTCCTTTGAGCCGGAGGTCGAACGCAATTATACCTAGCCCCTTTCCTATAAGCCTTTCAATCAGATGAAAATAATAATTGAGCACAGGCAAGGGTCTAACTATATTTTTTTATTATTTATCAAAACAAAGCTTACCTATTTATAAAATAAAGACAAACAAACGTAAACGTTCACATTCAAGTCTTAAACGACTTTGAAACATTTAAGGAAACAATGTGTACAAGGCAAACCGCTACCCCTGTTATATTGGAATTAATTGAATTTCCAGTTGATATTACTCAATCGTGTTTATTTTAAATAACCAGTAGCTTGACTTACCCTTCCCCGTTTGCGGTTACTACATTTTTAGCTCAGCTGACTGTAAGTCAACTGAGCTATAGCGATCACTCTTTGTCAACTAAGCTATAGCGATCACTCTTTGTCCGTCGTCCGTCTGGCCGTCCGGCCGTCTGTCCGTTAACAAGACACAAATCGTAACCACTGGACCTGCAATCTTCTAACTTTACATCCAGGGAGGTCAATAAAAAATCTCTTTGGAAACCTGGAATTAGGTCTCTGTTACCCATATTCTTTAAGCTATGGGGCTCCGAAATACCCCCCCCCCCCCAAGATTAATGAAAAATTTGATACAAAAGCTCAAATATCTGAACAACTAATGCATTGATCCCCATGATTCTTTGCATGGAAATTAATCATAGAGTGTTTCATCAGTTTCTAAGAACTGGTGGCGCCACCTGTATTTTTCAATTTTTTTCTCAATTTTGAGACCTTAAAAGATGCCGTCATCTGTTAACAGGGTACAAATCGTAAACGCTGGACCTGGAATCTTCTTACTTTACCATGAAAAGTAACTTTGGAAACCTGAAATTAGGTCTCTATTACCCAAAAAACCTGTGAGCAATGGAGCTTCCAAGAACCCCCCCCCCCCCCCCCCCCCGAATAATAGAAACTTTGATGCCGTCATCTGTGAACAGGGCACAAATCGTAAAGACTGGACCTAGCATCTTCATTCTTAAAATTCTGAGAGACCTATGAAAAGTCTCCATGGACACCATAAATTAGGTCTCTGTTACCCATATCCTTTGAGCTATGGGGCCCCAAAGTACCCCCAGAATAGTGAAAAATTACCTACAAAAACTTCAATATCTGATTAACTACATCACTAATGGTCATGATTTTTGGCATACATATTGATCATGAGAGGTTCCATCAGTTCCTGCAGACTGGTGGCGCCACCTGTATTTTTCGATTTTTAACGATTTTTTTTCTCTAATTTTTAGACCTTTATAAATGTGGACATCTGTTAACAGGGCACAAATCGTAACAAGTGACCCATGGGTCATGACGCTCAGCTGACTGGGAAGAGATTCACAAAAGGAAATTTTATCATCAGAATGGTAGATACCCATTCAACTGAAGCATCAAACAGATTAACCAACAGGCCAAGATTTAGTCTGTATTTATATATCTGAAAAATAGAGAAAAAATGTGTAAACTTTAAAAACTAGAATACGGGTAGCCGACAAGTGACTACGTGTATCTGCCGAAATCAGAGTGAAGTGAGGCATGGATTGAGTGGCAAGGGGAAACAGAGTGAGGTATGTTGATTATTAGCATGGATGTCTGCAGCCTAAATGTGTATGTAGGTTATGCAACCTACCACAAATCCAGAAAGCTGTCCAAGTTGTATACATATGCAAAATTTTAGGCAGAAAAGTCAAACCACTACATGGATATGAGTGATTTTAGCCCACGGCAGACAAACAGACAGACGCTGTGCAAAAATGGTTGCAGTTTTGTGTATGATAAAGACCTATGTGAGATCTAAACACAAGCACAATTTTGGCCCAATCGGTCAAATGGTTCCTGAGATATTAGCTTGGATGTGTGCAGCGTTAACTAGAATGTAGGTGGCGCCACCTGTCATAAAATCAAGAAAGCTATCCAGGATGTATAAACCTGTAAAATTTTAGGCAGTTATGTCAAACCACTACAGAGAAATGAGTGATTTTAGGCCACGGCAGACCAACAGACAGACGCTGTGCAAAATGTGCAAAAATGATTGCAGGTGGCCCCTCCAGTTTTGTGTATGATAAAGACCTATGTGAGATCTATACACATGCAAAATTTTGGCCCAATCGTTCAAACGGTTCCTGAGATATGAGCTTGGATGTCTGCAGCATAAACTAGAATAAAGGTGGCGCCACCTGTCATAAAATCAAGAAAGCTATCCAGGATGTATAAAACTGCAAAATTTTAGGCAGATATGTCAAACCACTGCCGAGATGTGAGTGACTTTATTGCACGGCAGACAAACAGACAAACGCTGTGCAAAAATGGTTGCAGGTGGCGCCACCAGTTTAGCGTATGATAAAGAGCTATGTTAGATCTATATACATGCAAAATTTTGGCCCGATCGGTCAAACGGTTCCCGAAATATGAGCTTGGATATCATCAGCGTGAATGAGAATGTAGGTGGCGCCACCTGTCATAAAATCAAGAAAGCTATCCAGGATATATACGCATGCCGAATTTCAGGTGAATTAGTCAATTCACTGCAGAGATATGAGTGATTTTAACCAAAGGCAGATGAACAGATGGACACTGTGCAAACATGGTTACAGGTGGCGCCACCATTTTTTGTGTATGTTATAGAGCTATCGAAGGGCTACATTAGTATAAATTTTATTTCCTGATCTGTCAAACGGTTCCCGAGATATGAGCTTGGAAAGCTGATAAAATCAAGTCCCAGAGGAGCTCTCTGGAAACGAATGCGGCAACGGCGGAGGAACCCGGTCAAAAACATAGTATCCACAAAACTTCGTTTTGGCAGGTACAAAAATACAGGTGGCTCCACCAGTCTGCAGAAACTAATAAAAACACTTACAAACATCAATATCCATGCAAAGAATCATAGTGATCTCCCCATTAGTTGTTCAGATACTTCAGCTTTTGTATCAAATTGTCCATTATTCTGAGGGATACTTCGGAGTCCTATAGCTTGAAGGATATGGGTAACAGAGACCTAATTTTAAGTTTCCACAGGCACTTTTCATGGGCCTTCTTGCATGACAAGAATGAAGATTCTAGGTCCAGTTTTTGCGATTTGTACCCTGTTGACAGATAACCACATCTTTAAAGGTATCAAAAAAAGAGAAAAAAAATCGTAAAAATTTGAAAAAAATAGAGGTGGCGCACCCAGTCTGCAGAAACTGATGGAACAGGTCATGATCAATATGTATGCCGAAAATCATGACCATCAGTGTTGTAGTTATTGAGATACTGCAGTTTTTGTATCAAATTTTCCATTATTCTGGGGGGTAATTTGGAGACATGAAGAATATGGGTAACAGAGACCTAATTTCAGGTTTCCATGGAGACTTTTCATGGGTCTCCCTGTGTGTCAAGAATGAAGATTCTAGGTCCAGTTTTAATGATTTGTGCCCTGTTAACAGATGTTCATAACTTTAAAGGTCTCAAAAATAGAGAAAAAATTCGTAAAAAAAAACCCGAACAAATACAGGTGGTGCCACCAGTCTGCAGAAACTGATGAAACACTCCATGATCAATATCCATGAAATCAATTATGGTGATCTCTGCATTAGTTGTTCAGATACTTCAGCTTTTGTATCAAATTTTCCATTATTCTGAGCTGTATTTTGGAGTGCCATAGCTCAAAGGATATGGGTAACAGACACCTAATTTCAGGTGTCCATTGAGACTTATCATGGGTCTCCCTGTGTGTCAACAATGAAGATTCTAGGTCCAGTCCTTACGATTTGTACCCTGTTGACAGATAACTACATCCTGAAAGGTCTCGAAAATAGAGAGAAAAAAAAAAGTGAAAATTTGAAAAAATACAGTTGGCACCACCAGTCTGCAGGTACTGATGAAACAACTCTTGATCAATATGTATGCCAAAAATCATGACCATCAGTGTTGTAGTTATTGAGATGTTGCAGTTTGTTTTTATCAAATTTTCCATTATTCTGGGGGGTTATTGGGAGCCCCCCATAGCTCAAAGGATATGGGTAACAGAGACCTTATTTCAGGTTTCCATGCAGACTTTTTATGGACCTCTCAGTGTGTCAAGAATGAAGATTCTAGGTCCAGTCTTTATGATTTGTGCCCTGTTAACAGCTGTTCACATTTTTAAATTCGTAAAAAATCGAAAAATTTAGGTGGCGCCACCAGTCTGCAGGAAGTGATGGAACATCTCATGATCAATACGTATGCCAAAAATCATGACCATCAGTCAAGTAGTTAATGAGATATTGAAGTTTTTGTATGAAATTTTTTACTTTTCTGGGGGGTACTTTGGGGCCCTATAGCTCGAAGGATATGGGTAACAGAGATCTAATTTATGGTTTCCACGGAGACTTTTAATAGGTTTCTCAGTGTGTCGAGAATGAAGATTCTAGGTCCAGCGGTTACGATTTGTGCCACGTTAACAGATGACAGCATCTTTAAACGTCTCAAAAATAGAGGAAAAAATTGTAAAAAAATCGAAAAATACAGGTGGCGCCACCAGTCTGCAGGAACTTATGGAACATCTCATGATCAATATGTATGCCAAAAATCATGACAACAGTGTTGTAGTTACCCATATCCTTCGAGTTATGGGGCCCCAAAGTACCCCTCAGAATAGTAAAAAAAATTTCATAAAAAACTTCAATATCTGATTAACTACATCACTGATGGTCATGATTTTTAGCATACATATTGACCATGAGATGTTTCATCAGTTCCTGCAGACTGGTGGCCCCGCCTATATTTTTCAAATTTTTACTTTTTTTTCTCTCTATTTTTGAGACCTTTAAGGATGTAGTTATCTGTCAACAGGGTTCATATTGTAACGACTGGACCTAGAATCTTCATTCTTGACACACAGGGAGACCCATGAAACGTCTCCATGGAAACCTGAAATTAGGTCTCTGTTACCCATATCCTTTGAGCTATGGCACTCCAAAGTACAGCTCAGAATAATGGAAAATTTGATACAAAAGCGGTAGTATCTGAACAACTAATGCAGAGATCGTCATAATTGTTTGCATGGATATTGATCATGGCGTGTTTCATCAGTTTCTGCAGCCTGGTGGCACCACATGTATTTGTTCGGGCTTTTTTTTCGAATTGTTTTTCTCTATTTTTGAGACCTTTAAAGATATGAACATCTGTTAACAGGGCACAAATCATAACAACTGGACCTAGAATGTTCATTCTTTACACACAGGGAGACCCATGAAAAATCTCCATTGAAACCTGAAATTAGGTCTCTGTTATGCATATCCATTAAGCTGTATGGCTCCAAAATACCCCCAAGAATAATGAAAAATTTGATACAAAAACTCCAGTATCTCCTGAAATTAGGTCTCTGTTACCCATATCCTCCATGCTATAGGACTCCAAAGTATCCCTCGGAATAATGGAAAATTTGATGCAAAAGCTGAAGTATCTGAACAACTAATCCAGAGACCACCATGCTTCTTTGCATGGGTATTGACCATTAAGTCTTTTTATTAGTTTTTGCGGACTGGTGGAGCCACCTGTAATTTTTTTTTAAAGTTTACGCCATTTTTCTCTATTTTTTAGATCTATTAATACAGACACAATCTCAGCCTGTTGGTTAATCTGTTTGATGCTTCAGTTGAATGGGTATATACTTCAATTCAGATGATAAAATTTCCTTTTGCAAATCTCTTCCCAGTCAGCTGAGCGTCATGACCCATGGGTCACCTGTTTTATTTTTCCAATTTATTTATCTATTTTTGAGACCTTAGAGATGCATACATATTGATCATGAGATGTTTCATCAGTTCCTGCAGACTGGTGACGCCACCTATATTTTTCAAATTTTTACAATTTTTTTTCTCTATTTTTGAGACCTTTAAGGATGTAGTTATCTGTTAACAGGGCACAAACCGTAACGACTAGACCTAGAATCTTCGTTCTTGACATGCTCGGAGGTCCATGAAAAGTCTCCATGGAAACCTGAAATTAGGTCTCTGTCACCCATATTATCCGAGCTATGGGGCTCAGTAGTACCCCCTAGAATAAATAAAAATTTGATACAAAAGCTCTGGTATCTGAACAACTAGTGCATTGATTGGCATTATTCTTTGCATGCATATGCATCATGGAGTCTTTCATCAGATTCAGGTGACTGATGGCGCCGCATGTATTTTTTCGATTTTTTACAATTTTTTCCCTCTATTTTGAGACCTTAAAAGATGCGGTCGTCCCTTAACAGGGCTCAAATTGTAACCATTGGCCCTAGAATCTTCAAACTTGACATCCAAGGAGATCTGTCAAAGTCTCCTTGGAAACTTAAATTAAGGTCTCTGTTACCCATATTTTCTGAGCTATGGGGCTTATAAGCAACCCCTCAGAATAATTGAAAATTGTTACCAAAGTAGGACACAAATCATAACCATGGGGCCCAGAATCTTCTAACATGACATCCTGAGAGTTCCTAAAAAGTTCTCCCAAGAACCTGAAATTGGGTCACAGTTAACCTATATTCTCAGAGTTTTTGGGTATATTTGAGCACCCCAGAAATAATGCAAAATACACAACAATTGCCAGATTCCTCATGAAAGGCTGGTTGGATTGTCATCAGATTTGTTGTGCTTATGGGTCCTGATGAACTTAAGCAAATATGCATCAACAATGATGCCACCTATATTAATAAGTTGTCTGTGCAAGGACTTATTATCAACATGTCAGTCGGCTGAGCGTCATGACCCACGGGTCACTTGTTGTAGCTTATCACTTTTGGGGAATTTGGTCACCGGCATGTACGCTGGACGTATTATAAAACGCTAATTTTTATTAATAATTTTTTGATAGTTGTACAGTAAGTCAATAATAGAAATTTTGTCTTTTTTTATATAGTTTAACTGTTCACCATCAACGAGAACAAATACGTTAAACAATATATTCAATTAAAAATATCGAAAGGATAAGTGTATATACAGCCCCTATCCTTGTCCGCTTTACATATTATTAATTACCAAGCAAAACGAATTCAGTGTTTAATTTGAACTGCAATAATTAAAAGATAAAGACCATGCATATACATACACTGTATGTTGTGTTTAACTGATCGGAAATACACTATCACTTAGTTAAAATCAACAAGAGTTTATTTCCGAAGATAAGGCGAGGTGAAGAAAAGCTCGGTGTCAAATTCAATATTTAACTAGACTTCTTTTAACTGTCATGGGACAGTTACGGATCTCCACCTACCCCTAAAAATGCTGAGTCATCATATGGTTTCGCATGAGCGAGTTCCTAGCAGTACCCCGTGTTATATAGTGAATCAGATAATGGTAGCTTTTCCTGCCATTTATCTGTACCCCGTACAGAAACCGAAAAAAAAGACATTAAATTTTAGAAGAAAAAAATCGCACATTTTGACAATTGTGACCTTGAAGAACAGATCACTGAAACTTGGTCAAACTTTACTGGGCCATAGTACAGCATATCCTTTGTAAGAATAAATCAAACCGGATGAAAAAAGTGGGAGAATAATTATAAAATTAATGATAACAAGACTTCTGTGTCATATGTGACAGTCACGGATCTCCACCTATCCGCCCGCCCCGCACTTCCACATCCCTTACCAGCGAATTTCCACCTGATCTTTTATCCACCTTTGCAGAAGCGGATCCGGGGGGGGGGGGGGGGGGGGGGGGGTCCAGGGGGTCCGGACCCCCCCCCCTTTTTCATCAGAAACCATGTTTTTTAAGGACTTCAGACAAAATTTTGCCGCCTGGACCCCCCCCCCCCCCTTTTTAGGCCTGAGGACCTTTTTTTTTAGGGTTTCCATTTGTCCTCCTGGGTTGGACCCCCCCCCCCCCCTTTTCCTAAATCCTGGATCCGCCCCTGCTTTGACAGTTCAGGAACAACCATAGTTCAGTTTATCAAATGACATTTAGCCGTTCCTTCTTTCGTTTCCAGTAATGAGCTGAAAATGCTTACGTCACATTTTCGTTATTTGCATATTATTCCAAAACTAAAGATATCGCTAACAAACTTACCACTTGCATTCCAGCGTTGTAAAGGGCACATACATGTAAAGGTTTAAACTTTCTAGGTCACATGGGTTATCCGGGAACGTAGCCTAACTGAAAAATCCTCAGTCGTCTATACCAAACGGTTCCACATGAGCGAGTTCCAAGCGGTACTCCAACTGATGTTCGGAAACGGAATTAAATGGCTGGTTTCCATCGATTTGTCTTTACCCCTCATAGTTGAGAAAAAATCGATAAAGAAAATCCGGAAAAAATACACTTTATAACCCCTAGCTTGGACCTTGATAAATAGGTTAAGATCACTGAAACTGGGTCAACTTAATGGACCATGGTGGGGGTATATCCTGTGTAAATATGAAATCGGATGGAAAAAAAGGCAGAATAATAATAATAAAATTACGAAGAAGACTAATAATAATGGCCAAAACAAATCACCACCTATAGAAAGGTGAGGTAAAAATGGCCAGATCCGCCACTACAATACGAGTTGGTTGAATTTCATTACCTTACTTAATAATATGCACGTCTACACCAATAGATGTAAAAGCGAAAACCTAATAACTATATATATACATGTAAAATGTTTATATAAGAAATAAATGAATTTGAAAACGATATCGCTCTCAGTAAAGAGAATCTGCCACAATATTACAATAAACAAACATCTCTCCAATACATTACAATAAACAAACATCTGTCCAATACATTACAATAAACAAACATCTCTCCAATACATTATTCAAAATAATATTTAAGGAAGTGATGCTCACACATTCATTTCTATTGGATCAAATTGTAAATCACATAGTTCTACTCAAATATTTACATGATTACTGTAATCAAATTTCTAATGTCACAGTAGATGGAGATATGATTACTGTAATCAAATTTCTAATGTTACAGTAGATGGAGATATATGATTACTGTAATCAAATTTCTAATGTCACAGTAGATGGAAATATGATTACTGTAATTAAATTTTCTAATGTCACAGTAGATGGAGATATTTATGTGTATTTGTATAGAACTATCAAAGAAGGAATAACTTTGTGTTGCTTGTATGTAAAGTTCTTTGTGCGATACTAGTATCATTTGTGACTAACAATCACACCATGCTCCAAACACTACTATATATAGCCCACTGTGCCCACTCTGAAGGACATGTGGGTGGTGATTGAAGCCAGCTTGATTGTATCATGGACTGTATGAAGCACATTATGTGTATGTGTGTGTGTGCGCGTTTATACCATAAATCTTATTATGCTGCCTTAATCATGACGTAGTTACAATTTATTTTATTTCTTCTATATTTTATATATTGAATGTACTCAAGATTTTTATTAATATCAAACATGCTTTGATACCGGAAACGGTTACAGTCAGCGAGTATCATTTTTGTCTTTGGGACGAGTGATCGGTTTGCATCACGTGCGTTTTGACGACTGCCAGTCTTGTAGGGCCCTCCTGAATACAGCTACAGCGTACCGAACGTCGCCCTCCGTAACACACATGGGCGGCTTGATCCGAAAAACCTACAAAGAAAATGAATGCTTGTTGCTGTACTGACTATTTCTACCATTCAGTGACTGAAGATAAAATTCGTGGAACTGTCAATTTTTCAAAACGGGGAGTTTGCGGCTATAGAAACAATGACATACGACTTGTTGACTTACTGAGGCTTTTTGAGCCAATGTCTAATAATCTGTCAGAACATGTGAATCTGCTTCAGTTAGCTAGAATCTGACATTCCGGAGGAGAAGATGTTTATCTATAGACAGTCTCCATCATCACACCTCAAGTATACAATCCCTAAATTAATTATTTGACACTTAGATGAAACTTACGTTCCCGTGCAAACCTCCCTTGCCCACCAAGACGCCATAATCTTTTACTCGCTCTAATATCCATCCGAAGTCTGAGGGTGCCATCGGCTGGCGGGTGTTCTGTAAATGGTTACATGTATATGCCTGATTATCTGAACGCTGAATCTCGCTATAAAAATTAACATGTACGTTGCTTGTAATTTTTACCCGAGCATACATTTCATCTGTCAAGTCATTTACAATCAGAGAATACTTAAATACTATAAGTGCTCTTTTGCCTGCAAGCTGATCTCGGGAATAAGATAATATTGTGATTACCATGCGAGGGAATATAATTTAGTTTCTCTTACTCATGAACTGAGAGATCTTATCAGTCTTAGTACTATTTACTTGTTTTTTTTAAGTTTATTTTAAAAATTGGTACTGTCACTAAGACGTTATTACGAGAACATAAACCCAGAGCGGCGTGTAGTGTTACCTGGTCCTGCACCATCTCCACTCCTATCATCAGACCTTTACCTCTGACGTCACCAACCACACTGAATTCATCCTGGAGTCGACCAAGCTCCGCCAGAAACATTGTCCCCACGTCACGGCTATTTTCTTGTGTTCCGTCTTCTTCAATGACCTGCATACAGGTCTTATCAATATTCAGTACTTCTAGGCTTCTCATATTTTGGTTTATGTGATAAATATCACTGGTGGTCTTTTCATATAGGCAGCATAATATGTAATTATATGTCTGTTGTTGCCACTGTTTGAAAACTAACAGTCATGCTTTAGAATAAATTTGGATTATGCTCCGTCATGGTGAGACGATGTTAGAATGCTTAAATCCTTCGGGGTATATGGGTGTCCTGCATGTGAAATGACCAAGGCCACTGCAAACCGCCCTTTGACTAATTATGTCCAATTCTTTATAATTAACTCGATCTGTTACATATGTGTGTACGGAGGTTTGAAATTGTAAAAAAATGCATATCTTAATTATATATAACGTGTCCAATGTGTTGGTATGAGTAAGTGAAAAGTTACGTACATCTAGCACAGTGGAACCGATGGCGCAGGCTAGGGGGTTCCCTCCAAACGTGTTGATGTGTAAAGCTTTGGTCAGGTTCTGAGCTATCTCCGGGGTGGTCACCACTGCTGCCATGGGAAATCCGTTACCGATGCCTTTTGCCATGGTTACTGTATTTAAAAGACTGATCAAGAGTGAACTGAAGCAATCACTGACATAGCCATATTTCTTCAATACCGTAAAGCATAACGTATATACATTTGTGCGTGTTTCAACGTTATTCTTAAGTTGCTAACTATAAAAGCTTCCTGTGTATTTATGTATAAATATATATATATATATATATATATATATATATATATATATATATATATATATATATATTGAGCACATGAAAATTTACCTACCAATATCAGGCTGAACACCATGTCCTTCAAATCCCCAGAAATCATCCCCTGTTCTGCCAAATCCTGTCTGCACCTACAGGTAACAAGACAACCGACTAAGTAAATCCTCCCAGCCCAGTTATATAGGTGTAATGAAATGTAAACTGATCTTCGGCTCATTGATTTGATCAAATTAGGAGTGCTCCATGTACCTTTGCAAGCTTTAGAACTTTGTCACAAGTTACCTACAAGATACAATAATATCAATTTTCAATTCCATGTATTTAACTGGTAATTTGCAGGCAATACGTTTTCTGGGACACACGCTACAGCCGTTTCGGTCTTAACAGTATTGTACTTATTTTGTTACATATTTTATATTGTCCTAGTTTGTACGTTTCATGTTAATACCAGATTACATACAAGGTTAATAAAACCAATGGAATTGTTAATATAACAAAAAAATACCTCGTCCGCGATGCACAGACCGCCATGTTCCCGAACAACTTCATAAGCCTTCTTCAGGTATCCTCGAGGCATCTGTACCACGCCGCCAACACCCTATAAATACAGCAAGTGTGACGTTATACACTTACACCGTACCATGATTTGTAATACGCCGCCAACACCCTACAAATAAAGCAAGTGTGACGTCATCACCTTCACCGTACCAAGGGCTGTACCACACTGCCAACACCCTGCGAATAAAGCAAGTTTGAAGTGATCACCTACGCCTTATCATGATCTGTACCACGCCGTCATCACCTACTAATAAAGAAAGTCAGACGTCATCACCTACATCGTATCATGATCTGTACCACGCCGTCAGCACCTACAAATAAAGAAAGTGTGGCGTCATCACCTACATTGTATCATGATCTGTACCACGCCGTCAGCACCCTACAAAAAAAAGCAAGTGTGGCGTCATCACCTACACCTTATCATGATCTGTACCACGCCGTCAGCACCTACTAATAAAGAAAGTGAGACGTCATCACCTACATTGTATCATGATATGTACCACGCCGTCAGCACCTACAAATAAAGAAAGTGTTACGTCATCACCTACACTGTATCATGATCTGTACCACGCCTATACAAAACCTAGACCTACACAAAAATATCGAATATTTCTGAACGTGTAAATTGATTTTCTCATTAATTTTTAATTAATAATTATTAATAATAAAGTTTTTATCTCTGAGTGTACTGACTGTGTGTACTGACTGAATAATCGAAAATAATATTTACCACTCACTCGACCAAAATTCCCATTTCAACATGAATTTAAAAATAATTGCGCAACCTCTTGTTTCAAGAGAACGGATGCCACTGTAACTGCTGCATTTCAAGTTAAATTAAAGTTTGAATCACTAGTTAAGTTTGATTTATATTTCATTTTTCAAATCTGCCAATATGATTTTGAACAGTCTGCGCACAGCTATGAAACTTCTGTTTAAATGCAAAACGTTGAACTAAAAATAATACTATGATAATAATACAAAATGCAAATAAAAAAAGTTATTGTTCCATGATTTTTTTCTATATTTGATGCGGATTTTTTATTGATAATGAACAGCTTGTCCTGGATAATTTGTGTTAATATCGCTAACACAGCTGACTTTTATTCAGGGGCGTCAAAGAAAGGGGGTGGGGGGGGGGCAAGGGGGGATGATCAATGTAATCATCCCTCCTCCTTTCGGAGAATAACTTTAATATATTGCAAATAATATATTAAGAATTAGAATTTACCCTGAATAATTTCATCTAAACCTGGTTTAAAGTCTGTTTGTCCCCGATTGTAAATTGAAATAAGTGGCCTAGCGGCAATTGAAATCCCTTTTGATAAAAATATAACCCCCCCCCCCCCCCCCCAGGAAATTTACAGATTATATAAAAAGAAGTCTGGTTAAAATGAAAAAACCTTGGAGCTAAAAAAATGTTATAACTATCTGTTTAAATCAAATAAATTTGATTGAAATAAAAATAATCCCTGTTTGTATATTTTTATCACATAATTTTAAAATAGTGGACAAGGAAACAACACTTCTGTGTTGTACACCATTACATATATATCAAATAGGTAACGTACAAATGAACCAGTCTGGTTAAAATATTCCAGCTCTTTTGTGTTGAAGGTGAAAAGAAGCCATTCCTGTCCGATGCGAACGACAAAAAATAGAACGTTCTTTTTTTCGCTCGGATAGCATCGTTCGGATTAGGTGTGTATGCACCAACATAAAATAAAGTGTTTTATTTTTTCGTTCGTACAGCAAATTTTCGTTCGGGCGTAAATTTCGTTCGTACGCATCCGGTGTGAAACCGCCTTAACTGAATTTCCTGCCACCGAGTTAGGTTTGTCCAAGGTTCTCCTAATCCAGCTACCTTTTATTGCTTTGTTTTGAGTTTATATATCTGTAGCTTTAAAACCGCTACGTGAACTGTCCTAATCAACACATTGTGTTTTATCTTTGGTGGTTGGTTATTCCAAATAAATTAATTGATATCGCGCTGTGCCCTCTTTTTTTATATAAATCTGGTATATTAAACATGGACATAAAATACATTAGCTGTGACAGACCGATAATTTCGGTGATTTAAATCTTGTCTCTAAGAGTAAGCGATCTACGATACCATGAATTTAACAGTAATTCCATTTTCTCTGTTCTCTCTTTTATTATTATAGCCCGCAGTTTCACGTTCACTTCTATAAAATGTTATTCCCAGTACACGAAATTTACCAACAGTCCAGCCTAACCACAGGGTTTCCGTTTTATCTAGATTTGCTTTTAGATTTTAAAATTATTAAATGTTTCGAGAAGTCCTATTCCTGACACCAAATCAGCAATGAAGCAAGTAGTATCGTCCGCCAACTGTGAAATTTTAATTTCCAAATTGCCAAAAGGAACCCCTGTATTTGCCTTGTTTCGGATATTAATCGATAATAGTTAGAGTGCCAAAACAAATGGAATGAGCGATAATGGACAACCTTGTCGAACTGCCCGCTTTATATGAAATCGATCTGACATAAAACCAGTGTTCAGTAGTCAGTTCGCAACTATTTATGTCCGTATAAAGAACCTTTACCCGTTCCAAGTAATAACTTGATATATTGTATCAGTTTATAGTTTGCCATAGAAATCTCATCTGAAGGTGTCGAACGCCTTTTCTAGGTAGACAACGATTAATATATTTGGATTTTTTTATGTATAGATGATGATTCCATAACAACTTGTATTATCCTGTTATTTTTCCAGTATACCGGACTGCACGAATCCTGTTTGGTTCGGGTGGTTCAGGTGTTTGGTTTGCCCCCAGTTTGGTTTACGGAGCACTTTGGCGGACGATGGTATAAACCTTTACGAATTTCTAAACCATTTAAGTCCATCTTGCCCCTTCATGAGAAGTTATGCCAGATACAGTATTACCTGGATTGGTTCTGCAAAAAATCCGGCCACGCGTCCTTTTGGTGCGGAGTACTTGAGCACCTCCTTCAGTTGATCAACGTACTTGTCACTGGCTGCGCAATGTCCAGGTTGGCATGCACACGGTCGTGTTCCCTGTTGGAAGAATCACCGAGATCGCTTTACTAAACATAGGATGTACCCTAGACGAAGGCGAAAGGTCTATATAACAAACATTACGCAACAATGAAACATAGTTCTTTTCCCTCACATTCCAATTCCCCATACCCTGCACTAAAAGTTTAACGTTTCTTGCGTGCTTTGCCTGGTTGCGCTTGCAATATCGTCGATGCTTTTATTGCTATAAAACTTTATTACGCTGCACCAAGACAGAGATCCAGGTACCTGGTAAGTTTAAATCTTTGTATAGTTATGTTATTATAAACTTTATTTATTTTAAATGGATTGTACAACTAGTTATAATAACTAATACGAGGCACTCGCCACGGCCCTGATGGTGGTGGCGTTTGATAGTATCTGGAGGTGGGGGAAACTGGCGAACCCGGAGAAAACCACCGTCCTTGTAATCGAACCCGGGTCGCCTGCGGAGAGCGCTGAACCATCGACTGTCCCGGCCCCTGTTCATTGTCTGTTAATACAAAGTTTCTAGTTACATACCATGGGCGAATCCATGATTTTGGGGGGAAAATGGCCCAACCAAGAAGGACTAATGAGAAAAGCTTGTAAATATTTATAATAATAACAAATGCCTATCGAAAAAAATCAATACAGTTATATTTTATATCACATGCAATATCACAACTTTGCAGGCTGCTTTGGAAACTAGAAGCCATATGGACGGTCTTAATAACGGAAGGCGGCCTCATTCCGTGGTGACCATATACTTACTTGTTTCGGGAGCAAAAGTTATGAAGGTAAAATATCAAGCCTTATTTTTTTTCTATCCCGGTCGCTTCTTTAAGCTGGTGAGGGTACCCTTATTTTACTTGGAAAACACCCAGACACACAGAGGAAAGTGTGAAATTAATTTGCTTTCAGATGAGAATGAGCTAGAATGTGAAAACAGTCTTATAATTTGGTCCTGTATTTATGCAGGAGCTGTCAATTTTTATTCATATTGTGACATTACGCAATCACTGACTTGGCTGCAAGACTCGTATTACTAAGTATCTCCAACAAATGATGTTAAATGGGATTTCGATTAAATGCTTGTAAATCGGCCATTCTGTTTGATAAAGAAGTCTTATTTCTGCTGATGGGAGCATTGATAAAGCTTTCTGTCATGTAAAGGTCTTGTCATGTTGACGTCAAACGATAATAGGCGAGAAAACACACAAATGCATATAACTTGGTAACTTGGTAAGCGCATGAAGCGCTGAATTTTGTGTCTTGAAGTATAAGTTCAAACCAAAGTGCATGATCCCTTCATATCTCGTCCTCTCTGTATTAATGTGAATGCATGCTATGGCATTTTCATAGTTGCCTGGTTGGCAGGGCACGGCAGCGGCTTAATATTGCCATGTAATCATATGTTTTTTGTTGAAGCTTAAACATGAAAACAGAAAATCGACAAAAATTAGAAAACTAGGGCAAAGGTCTGGTTTATTTCACCTCCATCTTATCTTACAATAAACTAGTCTATCAAAAAATACTTGAATAAACACACTTAACGCCTTAATGTCAGAGTCAGAGACAGGCGCCTTGACAGCTGAGCGGCACAACGCCCGGCCTTCTCCGCTTGCGAGCGGGTTCGATCCCAGGTGCTGCCATGAGAATGGGTTGTAGTGGCCCGTCCAAGTTCGGTGGTTCTCTCCGAGTTCTCCGGCTCTCAATATACGATCTGCAACTCTATCAGTGTCTTCTACTTTCGCCTTAAATATCTAACTGTAACACCGATTCAATCTGTCAAACTTTGTCGTTGCTGAGGGAGCCAATGTGGGCCGGATTTTCCGGGGACCTGTGACTTGCTCGAGCGCCGACTTCACTTTCAGTCAGTCAGTCAGAGTCAGAGACGGACACAAATAATTTTGAAAATTTGTTCAACCGCTACATAATATTATGAATTAATCCGAGCTCTAGTATTCACAACTATATATTAGAAAATTTTCTTTTCAATTATAATTATCAAATATATCAACCAAACGTAGTTTAATTCTAATAGGGTGAAAATATTTGTAACGGGTTTAAAATCACAGGGAAAATTACATTAAAATGTCTTATTTCCTATAAGGCATATATGGTGATTTGGGACCTGAAAAGAATGTATGCTGGCAAACTATTTCGTTCTACGGATTGTGTTGAAAATCGGTTAGATACATAAAATATATTCGAACTGAGCAGCCAAATATTATGTAAGTATAATTTCAATGTTGCTCATTCCAAGATATGAGCTCTAACTAGAGGAGAATAAGCTAGGTTATCAGGCCTTATCTGAAGAGAATCGTCCGAGATATGAGGTTTAGGCCGAGGAGAGTCGTCTGAGATATGAAGTCTAGGCTGGAGAGAGTCGTCTGAGATATAAGGTCTAGACAGAGGAGAGTTGTCTTGGATATGAGGTCTAGGCCGAGCGAGTCGTCTGAGATATGAGGTCTGATCGAGGAGTGTCGTCTGAGATATGAGGTCTCATCGAGGAGAGTCGTCTGAGATATGCGGTCTGATCGAGAAGAGTCGTCTGAGATATGAGGTCTAGGCCGAGGAGAGTCGTCTGAGATATGATTCTCATCGAGGAGAGTCGTCTGAGATATGAGGTCTAGACAGAGGAGAGTCGTATGAGATATGAGGTCTAGACCAAGGAGAGTCGTCTGAGAAATAAGTTCCCTACGAGGAGAGCCTTCAGAGATATAATGTCTAGGGCGAGGAGAGTAGCCTGGGATATGAGGTCTGATCGAGAAGAGTTGTCTGAGATACGAGGTCTCATCGAGGAGAGTCGTCTGAGATATGAGGTCTAGACAGAGGAGAGTCGTATGAGATATGAGGTCTAGACCAAGGAGAGTCGTCTGAGAAATAAGTTCCGTACGAGGAGAGCCTTCAGAGATATAATGTCTATGGCGAGGAGAGTAGTCTGGGATATGAGGTCTGATCGAGAAGAGTCGTCTGAGATACGAGGTCTCATCGAGGAGAGTCGTCTGAGATTTGAGGTCTCATCGAGGAGAGTCGTCTGAGATATGCGGCCTGCTCGAGGAGAGTCGTCTGAGATATGAAGTCTAGACAGAGGAGAGTCGTCCGAGATATAAGGTCTAGGCATAGGAGAGTCGTCTGAGATATGAGGTCTAGGCCAAGGGGAGTCGTCTGAGATATGAGGTCTGATCGAGGAGAGTCCTCTAGGATATGAGGTCTGATCCAGGAGATTCGTCTGAGATATGAGGTCTAGGCCAAGGGGAGTCGTCTGAGACATGATGTCTCATCGAGGAGAGTCGTCTGGGATATGAAGTCTAGACAGAGGAGAGTTGTATGAGATATGAGGTCTAGGCCAAGGGGAGTCGTCTGAGATATGAGGTCTGATCGAGGAGAGTCGTCTGAGATATGAGGTCTAGGCCGAGGAGAGTCGTCTGGGATATGAGGTCTAGGCCCAGGAGAGTTGTCTTAGATATGAGGTCTAGACAGAGGAGAGTCGTCTGAGATATGAGGTCTAGACAGAGGAGAGTCGTCTGAGATATGAGGTCTAGGCCGAGGAGAGTCATCTGAGATATGAGGTCTAGGCCGAACAGAGTCGCCTGAGACATGAGGTCTGATTGAGGAGAGTCGTATGGGATATGAGGTCTAGTTCGAGGAGTGTCGCCTGAGATATGAGGTCTGATCGAGGAGAGTCGTCTGAGATATGAGGTCTGATCGAGGAGAGTCGTCTGAGATATGAGGTCTAGGCCGAAGAGAGTCGTCTGAGATATGAGGTCTGATCGAGGAGAGTCGTATGGGATATGAGGTCTAGTTCGAGGAGAGTCGCCTGAGACATGAGGTCTGAACGAGGAGAGTCGTCTGAGATATGAGGTCTCATCGAGGAGAGTCGTCTGGGATATGAGGTCTCATCGAGGAGAGTCGTCTGAGATATGAGATCTCATCAAGGAGAGTCGTCTAAGATGTGAGGTCTGATCGAGGAGAGCCGTCTGAGATATGAGGTCTGATCGAGGAGAGTCGTCTGACATATGAGGTCTCATCGAGGAGTGTCGCCTGAGATATGAGGTCTCATCGAGGAGAGTCGTCTGAGATATGAGGTCTGATCGAGAAGAGTCGTCTGAGATATGAGGTCTAGGCCGAAGAGAGTCGTCTGAGATATGAGGTCTGATCGAGGAGAGTCGTATGGGATATGAGGTCTAGACAGAGGAGAGTTGTCTTGGATATGAGGTCTAGGCCGAGCGAGTCGTCTGAGACATGAGGTCTGATCGAGGAGTGTCGTCTGAGATATGAGGTCTCATCGAGGAGAGTAGTCTGAGATATGCGGTCTGATCGAGAAGCGTCGTCTGAGATATGAGGTCTAGGCCGAGGAGAGTGTCTGAGATATGAGGTCTAGACCAAGGAGAGTCGTCTGAGAAATGAGTTCTGTACGAGGAGAGCCTTCAGAGATATAATGTCTAGGGCGAGGAGAGTCGTCTGAGATATGCGGTCTGATCGAGAAGAGTCGTCTGAGATATGAGTCTCATCGAGGAGAGTCGTCTGAGATATGAGGTCTAGACAAAGGAGAGTCGTATGAGATATGAGGTCTAGACCAAGGAGAGTCGTCTGAGAAATGAGTTCTGTACGAGGAGAGTCGTCTGAGATATGAGGTCTAGGCCGAGGAGAGTCGTCTGGGATATGAGGTCTAGGCCCAGGAGAGTTGTCTTAGATATGAGGTCTAGACAGAGGAGAGTCGTCTGAGATATGAGGTCTAGGCCGAGGAGGGTCGTCTGAGGTATGAGGACTAGGCCGAGGAGAGTCGTCTGAGATATGAGGTCTAGGCCCAGGATAGTCATCTGGGATATGAGGTCTGATCGAGGAGTGTCGCCTGAGATATGAGGTCTCATCGAGGAGAGTCGTCTGAGATATGAGGTCTGATCGAGAAGAGTCGTCTGAGATATGAGGTCTAGGCCGAAGAGAGTCGTCTGAGATATGAGGTCTGATCGAGGAGAGTCGTATGGGATATGAGGTCTAGACAGAGGAGAGTTGTCTTGGATATGAGGTCTAGGCCGAGCGAGTCGTCTGAGACATGAGGTCTGATCGAGGAGTGTCGTCTGAGATATGAGGTCTCATCGAGGAGAGTAGTCTGAGATATGCGGTCTGATCGAGAAGCGTCGTCTGAGATATGAGGTCTAGGCCGAGGAGAGTGTCTGAGATATGAGGTCTAGACCAAGGAAAGTCGTCTGAGAAATGAGTTCTGTACGAGGAGAGCCTTCAGAGATATAATGTCTAGGGCGAGGAGAGTCGTCTGAGATATGCGGTCTGATCGAGAAGAGTCGTCTGAGATATGAGTCTCATCGAGGAGAGTCGTCTGAGATATGAGGTCTAGACAAAGGAGAGTCGTATGAGATATGAGGTCTAGACCAAGGAGAGTCGTCTGAGAAATGAGTTCTGTACGAGGAGAGTCGTCTGAGATATGAGGTCTCATCGAGGAGAGTCGTCTGGGATATGAGGTCTCATCGAGGAGAGTCGTCTGAGATATGAGATCTCATCAAGGAGAGTCGTCTGAGATATGAGGTCTCATCGAGGAGAGTCGCCTGAGATATGAGGTCTGATCGAGGAGAGTCGTCTTAGATATGAGGTCTGATCGAGAAGAGTCGTCTGAGATATGAGGTCTAGACAGAGGAGAGTTGTCTTGGATATGAGGTCTAGGCCGAGCGAGTCGTCTGAGACATGAGGTCTGATCGAGGAGTGTCGTCTGAGATATGAGGTCTGATCGAGGAGAGTCGTCTGAGATATGAGGTCTCATCGAGGAGAGTCGCCTGAGATATGAGGTCTGATCAAGGAGAGTCGTCTTAGATATGAGGTCTGATCGAGAAGAGTCGTCTGAGATATGAGGTCTAGGCCGAAGAGAGTCGTCTGAGATATGAGGTCTGATCGAGGAGAGTCGTATGGGATATGAGGTCTAGTTCGAGGAGAGTCGCCTGAGATATGAGGTCTGATCGAGGAGAGTCGTCTGAGATATGAGGTCTCATCGAGGAGAGTCGTCTAAGATGTGAGGTCTGATCGAGGAGAGTCGTCTGAGATATGAGGTCTGATCGAGGAGAGTCGTCTGACATATGAGGTCTCATCGAGGAGTGTCGCCTGAGATATGAGGTCTCATCGAGGAGAGTCGTCTGAGATATGAGGTCTGATCGAGAAGAGTCGTCTGAGATATGAGGTCTAGGCCGAAGAGAGTCGTCTGAGATATGAGGTCTGATCGAGGAGAGTCGTATGGGATATGAGGTCTAGACAGAGGAGAGTTGTCTTGGATATGAGGTCTAGGCCGAGCGAGTCGTCTGAGACATGAGGTCTGATCGAGGAGTGTCGTCTGAGATATGAGGTCTCATCGAGGAGAGTAGTCTGAGATATGCGGTCTGATCGAGAAGCGTCGTCTGAGATATGAGGTCTAGGCCGAGGAGAGTGTCTGAGATATGAGGTCTAGACCAAGGAGAGTCGTCTGAGAAATGAGTTCTGTACGAGGAGAGCCTTCAGAGATATAATGTCTAGGGCGAGGAGAGTCGTCTGAGATATGCGGTCTGATCGAGAAGAGTCGTCTGAGATATGAGTCTCATCGAGGAGAGTCGTCTGAGATATGAGGTCTAGACAAAGGAGAGTCGTATGAGATATGAGGTCTAGACCAAGGAGAGTCGTCTGAGAAATGAGTTCTGTACGAGGAGAGTCGTCTGAGATATGAGGTCTAGGCCGAGGAGAGTCGTCTGGGATATGAGGTCTAGGCCCAGGAGAGTTGTCTTAGATATGAGGTCTAGACAGAGGAGAGTCGTCTGAGATATGAGGTCTAGGCCGAGGAGGGTCGTCTGAGGTATGAGGACTAGGCCGAGGAGAGTCGTCTGAGATATGAGGTCTAGGCCCAGGATAGTCATCTGGGATATGAGGTCTGATCGAGGAGTGTCGCCTGAGATATGAGGTCTCATCGAGGAGAGTCGTCTGAGATATGAGGTCTGATCGAGAAGAGTCGTCTGAGATATGAGGTCTAGGCCGAAGAGAGTCGTCTGAGATATGAGGTCTGATCGAGGAGAGTCGTATGGGACATGAGGTCTAGACAGAGGAGAGTTGTCTTGGATATGAGGTCTAGGCCGAGCGAGTCGTCTGAGACATGAGGTCTGATCGAGGAGTGTCGTCTGAGATATGAGGTCTCATCGAGGAGAGTAGTCTGAGATATGCGGTCTGATCGAGAAGCGTCGTCTGAGATATGAGGTCTAGGCCGAGGAGAGTGTCTGAGATATGAGGTCTAGACCAAGGAAAGTCGTCTGAGAAATGAGTTCTGTACGAGGAGAGCCTTCAGAGATATAATGTCTAGGGCGAGGAGAGTCGTCTGAGATATGCGGTCTGATCGAGAAGAGTCGTCTGAGATATGAGTCTCATCGAGGAGAGTCGTCTGAGATATGAGGTCTAGACAAAGGAGAGTCGTATGAGATATGAGGTCTAGACCAAGGAGAGTCGTCTGAGAAATGAGTTCTGTACGAGGAGAGTCGTCTGAGATATGAGGTCTAGGCCGAGGAGAGTCGTCTGGGATATGAGGTCTAGGCCCAGGAGAGTTGTCTTAGATATGAGGTCTAGACAGAGGAGAGTCGTCTGAGATATGAGGTCTAGGCCGAGGAGGGTCGTCTGAGGTATGAGGACTAGGCCGAGGAGAGTCGTCTGAGATATGAGGTCTAGGCCCAGGATAGTCATCTGGGATATGAGGTCTGATCGAGGAGAGTCGTCTGAGATATGAGGTCTGATCGAGGAGAGTCATCTGAGATATGAGGTCCGATCGAGGAGAGTCGTCTGAGATATGAGGTCTGATCAAGGAGAGTCGTCTGAGATATTAGGTCTGATCGAGGAGAGTCGTCTGAGATATGAAGTCTAGGCCGAGGAGAGTCGTCTGAGATATGAGGTCGAGGCCGAGGAGAGTCGTCTGAGATATGAAGTCTAGTTCGGGGAGAGTCGCCTGAGATATGAGGTCTAATCGAGGAGAGTCGTCTGAGATATGAGGTCTGATCAAGGAGAGTCGTCTGAGATATGAGGTCTGATCGAGGAGAGTTGTATGAGATATGAGGTCTAGGCCGAAGCGAGTCGTCTGAGATATGAAGTCTAGTTCGAGGAGAGTCGCCTGAGATATGAGGTATGATCGAGGAGAGTCGTCTGAGATATGAGGCCTGATCGAAGAGAGTCGTCTGAGATATGAGGTCTGATCGAGGATAGTCGTCTGAGATATGAGGTCTGATCGAGGAGAGTCGTCTGAGATATGAAGTCTAGGCCGAGGAGAGTCGTCTGAGATATGAGGTCTAGGCCGAGGAGAGTCGTATGAGATATGAGGTCTAGGCCGAAGAGAGTCGTCTGAGATATGAGGTCTGATCGAGGAGAGTCATATGGGATATGAGGTCTAGACCGAAGAGAGTCGTCTTAGATATGAGGTCTGATCGAGAAGAGTCGTCTGAGATATGAGGTCTAGGCCGAAGAGAGTCGTCTGAGATATGAGGTCTGATCGAGGAGAGTCGTATGGGATATGAGGTCTAGTTCGAGGAGAGTCGCCTGAGATATGAGGTCTGATCGAGGAGAGTCGTCTGAGATATGAGGTCTCATCGAGGAGAGTCGTCTAAGATGTGAGGTCTGATCGAGGAGAGTCGTCTGAGATATGAGGTCTGATCGAGGAGAGTCGTCTGACATATGAGGTCTCATCGAGGAGTGTCGCCTGAGATATGAGGTCTCATCGAGGAGAGTCGTCTGAGATATGAGGTCTGATCGAGAAGAGTCGTCTGAGATATGAGGTCTAGGCCGAAGAGAGTCGTCTGAGATATGAGGTCTGATCGAGGAGAGTCGTATGGGATATGAGGTCTAGACAGAGGAGAGTTGTCTTGGATATGAGGTCTAGGCCGAGCGAGTCGTCTGAGACATGAGGTCTGATCGAGGAGTGTCGTCTGAGATATGAGGTCTCATCGAGGAGAGTAGTCTGAGATATGCGGTCTGATCGAGAAGCGTCGTCTGAGATATGAGGTCTAGGCCGAGGAGAGTGTCTGAGATATGAGGTCTAGACCAAGGAGAGTCGTCTGAGAAATGAGTTCTGTACGAGGAGAGCCTTCAGAGATATAATGTCTAGGGCGAGGAGAGTCGTCTGAGATATGCGGTCTGATCGAGAAGAGTCGTCTGAGATATGAGTCTCATCGGGGAGAGTCGTCTGAGATATGAGGTCTAGACAAAGGAGAGTCGTATGAGATATGAGGTCTAGACCAAGGAGAGTCGTCTGAGAAATGAGTTCTGTACGAGGAGAGTCGTCTGAGATATGAGGTCTAGGCCGAGGAGAGTCGTCTGGGATATGAGGTCTAGGCCCAGGAGAGTTGTCTTAGATATGAGGTCTAGACAGAGGAGAGTCGTCTGAGATATGAGGTCTAGGCCGAGGAGGGACGTCTGAGGTATGAGGACTAGGCCGAGGAGAGTCGTCTGAGATATGAGGTCTAGGCCCAAGATAGTCATCTGGGATATGAGGTCTGATCGAGGAGAGTCGTCTGAGATATGAGGTCTGATCGAGGAGAGTCATCTGAGATATGAGGTCCGATCGAGGAGAGTCGTCTGAGATATGAGGTCTGATCAAGGAGAGTCGTCTGAGATATTATGTCTGATCGAGGAGAGTCGTCTGAGATATGAAGTCTAGGCCGAGGAGAGTCGTCTGAGATATGAGGTCTAGGCCGAGGAGAGTCGTCTGAGATATGAAGTCTAGTTCGGGGAGAGTCGCCTGAGATATGAGGTCTAATCGAGGAGTGTCGTCTGAGATATGAGGTCTGATCAAGGAGAGTCGTCTGAGATATGAGGTCTGATCGAGGAGAGTTGTATGAGATATGAGGTCTAGGCCGAAGCGAGTCGTCTGAGATATGAAGTCTAGTTCGAGGAGAGTCGCCTGAGATATGAGGTATGATCGAGGAGAGTCGTCTGAGATATGAGGCCTGATCGAAGAGAGTCGTCTGAGATATGAGGTCTGATCGAGGAGAGTCGTCTGAGATATGAGGTCTGATCGAGGAGAGTCGTCTGAGATATGAAGTCTAGGCCGAGGAGAGTCGTCTGAGATATGAGGTCTAGGCCGAGGAGAGTCGTATGAGATATGAGGTCTAGGCCGAAGAGAGTCGTCTGAGATATGAGGTCTGATCGAGGAGAGTCATATGGGATATGAGGTCTAGTTCGAGGAGAGTCGTCTGAGATATGAGGTCTGATCGAGGAGAGTCGTCTGGGATATGAGGTCTAGACCGAAGAGAGTCGTCTGAGATATGAGGTCTGATCGAGGAGAGTCGTCTGGGATATGAGGTCTAGGCCGAAGAGAGTCGTCTGAGATATGAGGTGTGATCGAGAAGAGTCGTCTGAGATATGCGGTCTGATCGAGGAGAGTCGTCTGAGATATGAAGTCTAGGCCGAGGAGAGTCGTCTGAGATATGAGGTCTAGGCCCAGGAGAGTCGATTGAGATATGAGGTCTAGGCCGAAGAGAGTCGTCTGAGTTATGAGGTCTAATCGAGGAGAGTCGTATGGGATATGAGGTCTAGTTCGAGGAGAGTCGCCTGAGATATGAGGTCTGATCGAGGAGAGTCGTCTGAGATATGAGGTCTGATCGAGGAGAGTCGTCTGGGATATGATGTCTAGGCCGAAGAGAGTCGTCTGAGATATGAGGTCTGATCGAGGAGAGTCGTCTGGAATTGTGGTCTAGGCCGAAGAGAGTCGTCTGAGATATGAGGTCTGATCGAGGAGAGTCGTCTGAGATATGAGGTCTGATCGAGGAGAGTCGTCTGAGGTATGAGATCTAGGCCAAGGAGAGTCGTCTGAGATATGAGGTCTAGGCCCAGGAGAGTCGTCTGGGATATGAGGTCTAGGCTGAGGAGATTTGTGTAATATATGAGATCTAGGCTGAGGAAATTCGTATAATGATGGGTAGTCTCGGAATTTTTTATGCTATGAAACACTGCTTCCGTGGGGAACCTTTACACTACCTTAGGGTTACAGAAACCTGACAAAGATTTCTTTCAATCAGCTTACCACATAAATATTAAAACTAAGTTATTTAAAATGTGTTGTCGTGAAAATACCTCAACCGGGCAGTCTCGGCAGTTCCGGCCTCCAAACATGCCTTGATACACATCAGGGTTCATCGTCTGAAACGAAACAGACACTGCTATGCGTACCATGCTTGTTGTATACACATAACTAACATCACTATAACCACAGGCATTTGAATCCCTATTTGTATAGATATTGGCTTAAATAATGGTAAAAAGCCTTTGTAATCCCCTACCCTGTACTCAACGTTAAACCATGATAAAACGGCATCCTCGTTTGCGATCGATTGGCGATAGTACAAGAAGTCATTTGATTCTCACACACCACACCCGAATAAGTGATAAGGGCCCGTTGGGACGTTAAATAATAAAATATAATATATAGAATGAATAGATGGTTAATTAGTGATAAACAGCCCTCTGTGAAATAGTGAAGACAAATAACAAGAAATACGAGTGCATGGATGGGCTGAATACCCCCAGTAGACACAAAACAATTTACAGTACCATTCAGTTCTACTTATATAACGAAATGAAGTACAATTAGGAAGAAATTAATTAAACACCACCCTTTACTTTAGGGATGATGGTGGGGACGAGGTGGAAAACTGACAAGATTGCTGGTGGCACCGATGAAAAAGAGGCTGGCAGAGGTCGAGTTGGAGGTTAAATACCCCCTGGCAAAGGGGCAAAAGGCAAACTTAAGAGTTATTGGTATGTTCACATGAAAAATAACATAAGAACATAAGAAGTGTGATCGCATAAAGCCCTTTCCTTTATGGTAAATGAATATTGTAATTCTTATGAAGTTCAGGAATTTCCGAGGGAAGAAACTTACAGTCGTTAAAAGGTCAGTTCTTCTTTCTATTAACAGCTATTCCAATACAACCAGTGTACCACTTGTAATTAGTCTCGATCAAGACTGAAGTGCTAGGCTGCTTCAGTCTTGAAAAAAAAGCATTCATTTTTTGTGGTGCAAAATACGCGTCGCGCACAAAAATTTTGACGTCACCTCACACATGAGACATGCAGCAAGGGTAATTAAAGTCCGATACTAGGCCTACACATATAAAACATCACTGTAATTGTCAATGAAATATTAAATGTCAGTCCACCTCGCCCGTGTGCTTGTTGCCTGTGATGCAGCGTTAATGACGTAATGACCACCATGCCCGTGTGCGTGTTCCCTGGGATGCATCGTAAATGACGTAATGACCACCACGCCCGTGTGCTTGTTGCCAGTGATGCAGCGTTAATGACGTAATGACCACCACGCCCGTGTGCGTGTTCCCTGTGATGCATCGTTAATGACGTAATGACCACCACACCCGCGTCTGTGTTGCCTGTGATGCATCGTTAATGACGTAATGACCACCACGCCCGTGTGCATGTTGCCTGTGATGCAGCGTTAATGACGTAATGACCACCACGCCCGTGTGCATGTTGCCTGTGATGCAGCGTTAATGACGTAATGACCACCACGCCCCTGTGCGTGTTGCCAGTGATGCATCGTTAATAACGTAATGACCACCACGCCCGTGTGCGTGTTGCCTATGATATAGTGTTTATGACGTAATGACCCCACGCCCGTGTGCATGTTGCCTGTGATGCAGCGTTAATGACGTAATGACCACCACGCCCCTGTGCGTGTTACCTGTAATGCAGCGTTAATGACGTAATGACCACCACGCCCGTGTGCGTGTTGCCTATGATATAGTGTTTATGACGTAATGACCCCACGCCCGTGTGCATGTTGCCTGTGATGCAGCGTTAATGACGTAATGACCACCACGCCCGTGTGCTTGTTCCCAGTGATGCAGCGTTAATGACGTAATGACCACCACGCCCCTGTGCGTGTTGCCTGTGATGCAGCGTTAATAACGTAATGACCACGACGCCCGCGTGCGTGTTGCCTGTGATGCATCGTTAATGACGTAATGACCCCATGCCCGTGTGCATGTTGCCTGTGATGCAGCGTTAATGACGTAATGACCACCATGCCCGTGAGCATGTTGCCTGTGATCGACGTTAATGACGTAATGACCACCACGCCCCTCTGCGTGTTGCAAGTGATGCACCGTTAATAACGTAATGACCACCACGCCCCTGTGCGTGTTACCTGTAAAGCAGCGTTAATGACGTAATGACAAACACGCCCCTGTGCGTCATGCCTGAGATGCATCTTTAATGACGTAATGACCAACACGCCCCTATGCGTCATGCCTGAGATGCATCTTTAATAACGTTATGACCAACACGCACGTGTGCATGTTGCCTGTAATGCAGCGTTAATGACGTAATGACCACCACGCCCGTGTGCATGTTGCCTGTGATGCAGCGTTAATGACGTAATGACCACCACGCCCCTGTGCGTGTTGCCTGTGATGCAGCGTTAATGACGTAATGACCACCACGCCCCTGTGCGTGTTGCCTGTGATGCATCGTTAATGACGTAATGACCACCACGCCCGCGTGCGTGTTGCCTGTGATGCATCGTTAATGACGAAATGACCAACACGCCCGTGTGCGTGTTGCCCGTGATGCAGTGTTAATGACGTAATGACTAACACGCCCGTGTGCGTGTTGCCTGTGATACAGTGTTAATGACGTAATGACAACCACGCCTGTGTGCATGTTGCCTGTGATGCAGCGTTAATGACGTAATGACCACCACGCCCGTGTGCATGTTGCCTGTGATGCAGCGTTAATGACGTAATGACCAACACGCCCGTGTGCGTTGCCTGTGATATAGTGTTAATGACGTAATGACCCCACGCCTGTGTGCATGTTGCCTGTGATGCAGCGTTATAGCGTAATGACCACCACGCCCGTGTGCATGTTGCCTGTGATGCAGCGTTTATGACGCCATGACCACCACGCCCGCGTGCGTGTTGCCTGTGATGCATCGTTCATAACGTTATGACCACCACGCCCGCGTGCGTGTTGCTTGTGATGCTTCGTTAATGATGTAATTACCCCACGCCCGTGTGCATGTTGCCTGTGATGTAGCGTTTATGACGTAATGACCAACACGCCCGTGTGCATGTTGCCTGTGATGTAGCGTTTATGACGTAATGACCACCACGCCCGTGTGCATGTTGCCTGTGATGTAGCGTTTATGACGTAATGACCAACACGCCCGTGTGCATGTTGCCTGTGATGTAGCGTTTATGACGTAATGACCAACACGCCCGTGTGCATGTTGCCTGTGATGCATCGTTATGACGTAATGACAAGGAGAACTGGTACATTTACCTGGTGTATCCCGAAGCCGTCGGCGACATTGTACCTCCAGGTGGACAGTGCCGTCAGTCCCATTGTGTAGGGACTCGCTCCATGGTAGGCATTCCTGAAATATACAGACACCTGGTATATGTTTTATAGTTTATTAATTATTGCAATTATGGTATATGTTATATAATTTATTAATTATTTTTTGCTTTCGCTAAAGGAATTTGTTATATATGACAACCTGTGTTTGTGTATGAGTCTTAGGAAGATCATATTCAAATCATATTTACCTTTAACGTTTTACTTAAGTGCACTCATTACTTTGGGTGTCTCATAACAATGAATATTAAACCAAGAGAAACTGAAAGAGAACAATAGATTGTGCCTGCCTGAGAGAAATGACGGAGTTACAGCCGGTGTGTAAACGAGACAACAACATGGCCATGTCGTTAGCCTCAGAACCGCTGTTCACAAAGATTGCCACCTGCAAACAAAAAGTGTGATATGAGGATCTGTAAACCAGTAACAAACGGTTTACCGCTTCATTCTATATTATGCGAGGTATGTAGCTAACCAGATATAAGTTAATCAGACACACATGTAGAAAGAATAGAACTAAAGTCTATTAATATCATATTTTATGTTAAATTTATGAGGGTCATTGGATAATAAGGTGGTTGCTTTGTTTTTGCGAGGGTTTCAAACTCGCGATATTCGCGAGAGGGGAATTATTGCGAAAATAAAACCTTCGTGAATAAGTTAATTGTGTCGTCATCGAAGGCAAAGTTGAAAAGTTAAAGGTTGATACTATGATTGAAAAAAGATCGTGTATGCTCAAATGTTGCTATTTTAAATGATATTAGATTTTTCCAATAGTCTGCATTTAACGAACAATATATTTGATGATGAGCTTTGTGCGCGCAATTGTTGATATAGTTTATTCACTTAAAATGGTTATACAATGTATTTGGTACTGGGACATCGCAAAATGTAACCCTCGCCAAACGCTGAAAAAGTGATAATCGGGAAATTTTAACCCCGCGAATATGAAGCCAACCACAGTAAACAGGGAGCTGTATGTAGACGTCTCCACATGTGAAGATAAGACTAGTCACATTAGACAAGTAGATAGACCATCACATGTATTCTGGTTTACGAGAGACGGAAAGAGGATCGCAGAAGTACATAACAAGCGACATATTACTTCAGTAAACAAATGACCTCTTTATTATATTATTATCTAATTATTCGCTGTCTCTGACCTTGAGATTTCCTGGCATCTTGTGGACTAGTTTTTCAGCAAACTGATGGATCGGGGCGTGAAGATAAGCACTGGTCGTATGCCAGAGTTTCTCAATTTGCTTCTTGGCGGCCGCCACAACCTTTCTGAAAAGTAAATCATCGCCACACACTACTGGTCACATACAAGCTTTGCATCCTGGTCTGTACCAGCATCATATTTTATCATATTCACTGGTTCATGTTTAATTAATTTTTTTACACTTAGTTACATGTCTCATACACATTCATGCTATACCATACAATCAAGTTGGTGTAACCAGATAATTTAGAATTACTTTGTTGATATATTGAAAAGGTAGAGTAAGTAAACTGCCGCAATAATATAATCTACACAGAGACGCAAAATAACGTAAGTGCGATACAACACAGGGAGACGTAAATAATGTCAGTGTGATATAACACAGGGAGACGATAAATAACGTCAGTGTGATACAACACAGGGAGACGATAAATAACGTCAGTGTGATACAACACAGGGAGACGATTAATAACTTCAGTGTGATACAACACAGGGAGACGATAAATAACTTCAGTGTGATACAACACAGGGAGACGATAAATAACGTCAGTGTGATACAACATATGGAGACGATAAATAACGTCAGTGTGATACAACACAGGGTGACGATAAATAACGTCAGTGTGATACAACACAGGGAGACGATAAATAACGTCAGTGTGATACAACACAGGGAGACGATAAATAACGTCAGTGTGATACAACATAGGGAGACGATAAATAACTTCAGTGTGATACAACATATGGAGACGATAAATAACGTTAGTGTGATACAACATATGGAGACGATAAATAACTTCAGTGTGATACAACATAGGGAGACGATAAATAACTTCAGTGTGATACAACATATGGAGACGTTAAATAACGTTAGTGTGATACAACATATGGAGACGATAAATAACTTCAGTGTGATACAACACAGGGAGATGATAAATAACTTCAGTGTGATACAACATAGGGAGACGATAAATAACTTCAGTGTGATACAACATAGGGAGACGATAAATAACTTCAGTGTGATACAACATAAGGAGACGATAAATAATGTCAGTATGATGTAACACAGGGAGACGATAAATAACTTCAGTGTGATGTACACAGGAAGACGATAAATAACGTGAGTGTGCTACAACACAGGGAGACAAAAAATAACGTCAGTGTGATGATACACAGGGAGACGATAAATAACGTCAGTGTGATGATACACAGTGAGGCGATAAATAACGTCAGTGTGATACAACACAGGGAGATGATAAATAACGTCAGTGTAATACAACACTGGGAGACGATAAATAACGTCAGTGTGATACAACACAGGGAGATGATAAATAACGTCAGTGTGATGATACACAGGGAGACGATAAATAACTTCAGTGTGATGTACACAGGAACACGATAAATAACGTGAGTGTGATACAACACAGGGAGACAATAAATAACGTCAGTGTGATGATACACAGGGAGACGATAAATAACGTCAGTGTGATACAACACAGGGAGACGATAAATAACGTCAGTGTGATACAACACAGGGAGACGATTAATAACGTCAGTGAGATAAAACACAAGGAGACGATAAATAACGTCAGTGTGATACAACACAAGGAGACGATAAATAAATAATACGCGTTAAAAAATTGCCCTTCACAAAATTGAACACTGACACATGGGTGCACTGTCACTAACTTGTTTTGCCGTTCTGTTTATGAATATCATAAGGCTACCGAACACTTTTTGTATTGTTCACGTATTGTTATTCCTGCATCATCTGTATATTCAGTACCAATCAGCTAGGCCCGGTTTACATGTACAGATAAGGCTTAATACAGCAACACTCGGTCCACAACAACCAACGAGAAAGGACCTCCAACGAAGCAGCAGATTTTTGAGTGCCATCGAAAGGTTGGGGTTGAAGACCCCTTTTAACTCCGGGTGAGCCCTCATCGGCGAGGCCGAATAGCACAAGGCGCAGAGTGGATGTACTAGGCCATTGGCTACCAGGGTCCACCGTGCACCCCCACCACAACTCAACAAAATTGGTATTTTTGGAGAGCTTAGAATGCCTACCTGTTGAATTCAAATGGCAACAGTAAAAATATTGGTAATTGCAATTACCAGCATGTTTATTGCGTACCGTATAAATTTTTTTTCTCGGATCATAAAATCTCATAAAGCACAGTGGCATTTACCATTCAGTAAGACATACAGTTTTCTGAGGAATTGTACTTATCATATGCCAAATGAAAGCTTATTAAATCAGAAATCCGTGTAAGTTCATTTTAAACATGTATGTGTAATATATGTAGTGTTGTTTTAACATAACTCATATATATCCCTGGAGGAAGAAAATGTTGATGAAATGTAATATTTTGTTTTCTGTTTTCTATTTTGTCACAGTTAAAGAACCCAACGTATAACATGTTTATACTACAAACAAAGAGAGCTCGATCTCAGCTTTCAGCTGGTACCAGTCTCTATAGATATTGTCTCTATGTATCCAATATTTCTAAAAGTATTAAAGTTGGAAGAATACATACCATTGACCAATATTGGTGGGCCAGCCAAAGTTGATTTTGTAACTTTTAACGGCCTTGCTTATTAATAGCAGGCATCCATGCTAGATCAATCAACCATAGAGTGAAGAAAAAAGTGTGGGTGGATGCGACCCTGAAATTTTTTTAAAATTTCACGGTCATTTTCAATATCAAACTGAAAAATTGGCCAGGCAAGGTCGATTTTTCAATTTTGGGGTCTCATTGCTTGTTAATTATCAGGAATCAATGCCAGATCAACAAACGAACAGTGATGGAAAAAGTGTATTTGTGTTTTTTTGTGGTTTTGTGTTGTGTTGATTTTGTGTTTATTTGAGATAGACAATCCTCACATATGCTGTTTAAATCGTGAGATACAAACCTTGGTGCTCTTATTCATAGCTTTCATGACATATCTAGAAGTGTTGTACAGATTCTTAGCTCGGACATAAATTTTTTTAATAGTCTATTATTTTATGTCATTTTAATTCTTTAAATCTTCTCTTTAGCTGTTCAGATACCTGTAGAATAAATTTTAGGTTACGGCAAAAGACTGTGCCAGATGAAAGATTTTTTTTCTCGATAATTTATGTGTTCATATATAATGACGCATAGGCCATGTAAGATTCATTATAATCACTTACATGAAAGGCTAGGACCCATCAGTTGCTTTAATCAATTATATCCATTTGAAAGCAATATTAATTTGCCATTTCAATTAGTCACAAACAGAAGTTTTATAGCCATATACGGTATATACATGCTGCCTCCTACATTATGTTTAAGTGTTTTTTTCTGCAACCAAGAGATGTAACTTTTTTCCAGCAAAATGTGTGACCTATTGTTCAACCGTATTGTGCAGCATTCACCTGGGATGTGTAACTTGGATGTACACCGTAATTTATCCTGTGATGATTTAAAGTACAATATTATAAGTGGTGTTCAATTTGAAGTTCAACAAAATAAATACTTAGTTACCATTCCTATTTTTTTTTCGTTTGACCTTGAAATTACCACAAAAGTGCTATATAAATTTAAGGGCACTCTTAAAAGCGGTATACAGGAGATAAAGGCTCTGTAGATACGATCACGAATATCCTGGTCAAACAGATTAAATACTAATAAGCTGAAGCACATTTGACTGTGTACTTGCTTTGAACACATTTGTGCTGTGTGTATCTCACTTGAAGTCATTATCAAAAGATACCCCAAGTAATTTTACAGATTTACCAAAATTATGATTGCAAAGTGTTGGTTGTCGAACTGTTTAATGATATTAAAGCCATCCAGTAGAAATTTCGGAAATAAATGTGGATCAGCTTATCAATTCTACAAGTACAGCTCTAAATCATTTCACAGTGCATGGTATATGATTCTGACAAAGTATGATTCTTTTAACGCATAAAGTGTCATCAATATGGTTGTAAAGGCCAACACACACTGACATCAAGCGTCAAATCTGGTAAAAATCACTTCACTTAATCTAACAATATATCTTGAGCAATTAATGTGCGGATCTGACTGGCACACTTTCCAAGATGCCTGCTAATGATATGCATTGGTAAGGAAACAAAAGTTGCATTACGAAAATGGAGGTGGTTTCTCCTACCGCAAATTCCTTTAAAAAGGTAAAATAAGTAAATAAATGCATAATACTTATTAAACAGGGATATTAGGGGGTCCCCTGTACCCCACACTACATTTACTGGACCACCTTTTAACGTACCGCTAGTGCCTTTAATACATTTGGATATTAAGAAAATAAAGACAAGGTACCAAAATAAACAACAGTAGTGGTTTCTGATAATCACCAACGGATAATAGATCCTCTATACCTATAGTTATTTAAACACCTCTCAGCAAATAAATAATAGGAAAATTAAGACATTACCTTAAAAGAGCATCTATAAAAACCGTGTACAAGTAACCATCAAAAGATAATTAAAGAGTCTGCTTTCACCATATATATAGGTATATTGGCTTCAAATGACAGTGTAGTGCACCCTTGAAAATTCGTATCCTCGAGTGCCTGGTGCAAGCATGGTGGCATATACTGTGTCTCCCTCTCATCATCTTTCTTCTTAGATTATATTATGTCAGTTCCCTTATGTTAAGCATGAACTGATCCATGGACCAGTAACAATATTCGTGTGGATCCCTGAAGAGCTCGTGCTGGCGATAAATGCCAGCGAATGATCCAATTTGAACTAAAACATAATGGTCCTATAAATCATAGATATTGTATGACTAATATATCATGATAGAAATCGCCTGTTTCGTCATTGTACCAGCTAATTTTTAGCCATTCTGAATGTTTCAGTGCCTTTATGCGTTTTAACTTTAAATGTGGAACTTCCATCGAGGGTCTCCCACAGAAGTGGATCCAGAGGAGCTAGGGGTCCAGGGGATTCAGAACCCCCCCCCCCCCCCCCCCACAAAAAAATTTCAGCTGCCGCAACCTTTTTTAAAGGGTTCAGACCAATAATTGCGACCTGGACCCCTTTCGCAGGCTTTGGCACTTTTTTCAGGTATTTTCATTAGTTCTCCTGACTTGGACCCCTCATTTTCCTAAATCCTGGATCCGCCCCTGTTCTGATACCAACAACTCCCTCCGAAACAAAACAAAATTTAAGCAAATATCCTTTATTCATCGACCTTTTATCCTGCATATTACAAAATGTGGCCATGTTCATTCTGTTACAATTTAAAGTGTGTTAAAGACACTTTCAGGAACTCTTTACACCGCTTCCATATGTCTTGATTCAGAGTCGTAAAAACGTTACTGTCTAAACAAAAATACACATTTTAGTTGCACTTGCCACAAAATACCCCTAAGCTTTAGGTTACCGAATATACCTTGGTTTTATTCATGGAGGAACACTTTACCCGTTCAGGTTCAATTTTCTTCAGTTTGACCTTATAAATGACCTTAAAAATAACCTTAAAGGTTAGAATGTAGGATGGAATCCACCTAAACTTTTTCCATCACTGTTTGTTGGTTGATCCGGCATGGATGCCTGATAATTAACCAGCAATGTCCTCAAAAGTAAAAAATCGATTTTAGTTGGCCCAATTTTCAGTTTGTCCATGACCTTGAAATTCAAAATTTCAGATGGCATCCACCCACACTTTTTTCTTCACTCTATGGCTGATTGATCTACCCTGGATGCCTGCTATTAACAATCAATGCCGTTAAAAGTAAAAAAAATCAACTTTGGCTTGCCCACTAATATTTGTCTATGGTATGTATTCTTCAAACTTTAATATCTTTAGAAATATTGGATACATAGAGACAATACTGAAATCAGCTGAGAGCTAAAATTGTGCTTTTTTTGTTGGTATGTACATGTTAAACATAAACATGTTATATGTTGGGTTCTTTAACTGTAACAACATAGAAAACAGAAAACAAAATATTACATTTCATCAACATTTTCTTCCTCAAGGGGTATATTAAAGACATGTTAAAACAACACTACATATAACACACATACAGTTTAAAATGAACTTACACTGATTTCTAATTTAATAAGCTTTCATTTGGTATATAGTAAGTACAATTCCTCCGAAAACTGTATGATTTCCTGAATGATAAATGCCGATGTGCTTTATGTGATTTTACGAGCGGAGAAAAAAATGATTTTTTACGGTACGCAATAAACATGTTTGCAATTGTTATTGAGTCCCAATATTTTCACTGTTACCATTTGAATTCTTTATCTAGGCATCCTAAGTTTTCCAAAAATACTAATTTAATTTTGTTGAGTTGTGGTGGGGGTGCACGGTAGCCCCTGGTAGCCCATGGCCTATACTGTCCAGCTGACGGAGTAGCGGACATCCCGGGATGGTGGTTGGTTTCTGTTGAGACGCAGACCAGCATCGCACAACCGCACGGTCGATGCAGGGTTCGTCAACGAGGCCGAGAGAGGGCGCTCAAGTGGTGCCGGCGGGAGAGTGAGATACGACAGGGACGAGAGGTAACGAAAAACGGCTGTTCCGGGTAGTGACTAACCGGGGACTGAGGGCGCACGAATCCAGCACAGGACTGGTAGTCAGGGTAATGACGTCAAAGTGCGGCGGATTGTGAGGCCGCACCAGGATTCCTAACAGATCTCGTGATTTTACTGTGCAGATATGGAATTTTTGTATTAGTTAGGGAACACGCATTAAAGATACGTTCATCCTATGTGCTGCTCTGTGAGCCTTGAGTGAGTGTGTTTTGCACGAACGCGTGGTTCAGACAGACAGACAACGACGTCACAAAAACGTAAGAGTTAAACAACACAATGAATCGATAAAGAACGTCAGTGTGATAAAACACAAAGAGACGATAAATAACGTCAGTGTGATACAACATAAGTAGACGATATACAACGTCAGTGTGATACAACACGAGAAGACGATATACCACGTGTGTGTGTGTGTGTGTGTGTGTGTGTGTGTGTGTGTGTGTGTGTGTGAAAGGACACGGCGAGACGATAAACAAGGTCAGTGGAAGAGGATATGCTTACGGATGACAATGACCAACCCCGACGGTGACGATCCCCGCAAATAGGTCCAGGTAACGCCGACCTTCGTTATCGAATAACCACTGCATGTGGCCTTGATGAAGCAACAGGGGGCGCTGGTATAGGGGCACTGCTCCAGGAGACACGTGATTCTTCTTCACTGATATCACGTGATCATAGGTGGGACCCTATAAATATAAACTACATATTCACAGCAATAACAGGAAATATAGCACGGATATATATGCAGAACAAAAGTGTTCAAACTGCTGGACGAGCAAGAGTCACATGTAAGCATGGCTATCAAGAGATATTTTTTTTCGAACCGTTTTTTTATTGTTAGGTCTGTTCGTGAGAGATTAAGGATTTTTTTGCAAATAATCAGTCATCTGAAAAACTCTATCGGATTTTGTTTATATTTTTCTAACTGCATTTTCTTAGATTTTATAGGGGAAAAGCTAAAAAAGCTTTAAAAATCTTCTTCTCCGAAAGTATCTGACTATTTGCTGGCTATCAAGTAGTTTAGGAAAAGATTTATATGTTGAGGTCCTTTTTTATCTCCGAATGTTCTCTAATATTTCTCTAAACGTTCCTCGACCAGCGACTACGTGTATCCGCCGAAACCAGAGTGGGACGGGTGAAGTGAGGCATGGATTGATGGCAAGGGGAAATAGATGGAGGTATGTTCCATATTAGTATGGACGTCTGCAGCCGAAATGTGTATGTAGGTGGCGCCACCTGAACAAAATCCAGAAAGTTACACAAGTTGTATACAACTGCAAAATTTTAGGCAGATAAGTCAATCCACTGCCGAGATATGAATGATTTTATCCCACGGCAGATAAACAGACGGAAGCTGTGCAATAATTGTTGCAGGTGGTGCCACGAGTTTTGCGTATGATAAAGAGCCATGTAAGATCTATACACATGCGAAATTTCAGGAGGATACGTCAAACCAATCTTGATATAAGCCTGGATGCCTGCAGCCTGAACGTGAAAGTAGATGGCGCCACCTGCCATACAAAAATTTCAGATGGATAACTCAATTCACTGCAGAGATATGAGTGATTTTATCCCAAGGCAGATGAACGGATGGACGCTTTGCAAAAATGGTCGAGGTGGCGCCACCATTTTTATGTATGTTACAAAGCTGTCCAAGGCCTACATTTGTGCATTTTTTTCCCTGATTGGTCAAACAAGTCCGAAGATGTGTGGGTTAATGTGTCAAAACATACGCAGAGATGGACGCACTGGAGAGAGGAAAGGCCAGAGGTCAACGCAAAAGATTTTGGCACCAGTTAACATGTGACCCGATAATCGTATAAAGTTTCGGAAAACCTGTCCAGTCGTCTCAGAATTCTATTCCGGAAACAAAGCAGCTGCGGAACCCGGTCAAAAACTTAGTATCCGCAAAACTTTGTTTTGGCGGATACTATAAGTTTGGTAGCATTCTAAAAGTGAAATAAAAAAGTTTTACTTCACAGTCAAACAGCTTATTTAGTTAAAAATATTGGACATTTTTATGTAATTATAACTTCTAAGAAAAAGGCTAGAATTAAACGTATCAGTACCCATATCTTAGATGAAATAAAAGGCCGTCCACAGATCCTACAAAGATAGGAAAAGGATTTACTCTACGAGTAACTTTTCATGATTCTTTAATTTCATCTGCATGTAATCGATAAGAAAAGCTTAAAAACCTCGTATCGCCCTGGTGTGACGTCACAAGGTGGCATGGGCGGCAAATCATCTGAGAGAGCGGGTGTAGCTTCTGCCTTGCGATTGGTGGTCCCGGAAGTGATGCAACGCCATCCCGATCGGAACACAGGAGCTATCAAAAGTAAGAAAAAGAAAACCGAAGCGCAATTAATCTATGCCCGCATACCTTATTTTTTAAAACCTCAATAGGTATATTTGAAATGTGTCACACAGACAATAAAAGGTGTGTGTACATATATATGTGTGTGTAAGTGTGTGTGTGCGTGTGTGTGTTTACTATAAAAGGTTCTCAACTTTGATTACCCTCTCCTACAACTGTAAATCAAATCCCCGCCCATGAAGATTAAGTGACGCCATTGAAATTTAGGTCAGAGATTTGAGCAGGAACGATTAAGATGAGGTAAATAACGGACGCGAAGGGATAAGGGTAGTATAGGGGGATGTTTGTCCGGCGAATTTGTTAGATATGTCAGTGGAAAGTTAGGGGGAGCGTTCCTTGACGACTTTGTTAGATATGTCAGTGGAAAGTTAGGGGGAGCGTTCCTCGACGACTTTGTTAGATATGTCAATGGAAAGTTAGGGGGAGTGTTCCTCGACGACTTTGTTAGATATGTCAATAGAAAGTTAGGGGGAGTGTTCCTCGACGACTTTGTTAGATATGTCAATGGAAAGATGGGAGAAGTGTTCCTCGACGAATCAGTCAGATATGTCAATGGAAAGTTAGGGGGAGTGTTCCTCGACGACTTTGTTAGATACGTCAATGGAAAGTTAGGGAGAGGGGGCGTGCCTCGACAACTTTGTTAGATATGTCAGTACAATGTTTCAAGGTCTAAAGGTTGAGATCCTTATGAATATGCGTAAAGATCATTCAGTCATGACACCCGTTATAAATGTTACATTATTGCATCATAAGTGTCCACTGGCAGGTCTAGGGGGACTATTCTAAAAGACTATAGACGCTTTCTCTGGAGTGGTATCATGCAGTTTGTTTGCTATTAGGCCTAGCAGTTGAGTTCTGGTACATTATAATGACCTGATATAATTCGTACAAGAGCAGCTCTCCGCCGATCAGATAGAGGGTACTCTTGATGGACTCTCAACTGTTTTTCTGTAACTCGTTGGATTATTTAATCGAAATGTGCTGACCAAAATTATGCGAAACACTAGCGGCATCGCTTATCTCAGAAAAAATGTTTCCTAGCAACCATGCAAACTGATTATCAATCTTAAGGAAAGCATTCAAAGTTGGTGTGATTCAGTGATCTCCAAGTCCATGCTTCATATTTTCCCGGCTTTCTTCTGAGGCCTACTTGATCAGATTTTTGCCGAGTACACATACATTAAACGTATTATATTTTGATTATGTTTTGAAAATGTTTGTATTTTTTTTTTTAATATGGACATGAGGGACAAAACGGAGTCTCTTAGTTTTTGGGGTCACGCTTAATTAAACATTCACTGAAGGTCTTCTCTAATTAAGGTCTAATCATCGTCAAACAACCTTGGTATAATTTAGCTTTAAAATTCATATTAATAATAATTTTAGACACAGTGATGTATATATATTTAGAATCCTTAGAATATTCTCTATTAGATGAGATATATTTAAAAAGTGTAACAGTGTCCACTTTGAAAATTTAAAACTTGAAATGATTTAAAATCATTTTTTTTTAATTGGATATATCTCAAAATTGGCATAGGGTATGTATGTGGAAATAGTATCATTTGAAACTACATACAAATATCTCCAGGCTTTTTTTTGTTATATATTTATTGTCTTTTTTTCATAATGAATTTTAAATTTAAAAAAATGTGTGATGTTAACAATAATTATTTCGTTTAAATAACGTATTTCTACTACACTAAAAACGATATAGGAAAAAGAAAAAAACTCGTTTTAGAATACTTGTTGATTTACCTATATGCAAAATTTGAAGACTCTATATTCGAAGGTTTTTGAGAAATATCGCTCTGAAGACCGTACAGTCTCCTGAAATACTGTTTTGAGAAAACGGCCAAAAACTGTTTGGGAAGAGAAATTTCGTTTTGAGTGGAAAACAGGGATATAAGCGCAAGTGACAGTTGTATTTTTTCACTAAATTTTCGGATGAGAATCGGTTTCAATATATAAATTATAAAATTTAATGGTTTATCAATGTTAAAAAAGGATTTTATTAGGCATCATGACAACTAGAGAACTGTCAAACTAAAGTAGGCGGAGCTTACTGGTCCGAGGGGTCGGTCATCGGTAATCAGGCTACCGCGCCGGGGCACGCGTCAGGTGTGAAGTGACTGATAAGAACGATCACTCTGTTTACTCTGCGCTCTCATTCAGACCACCATATACCCTAATCAAATTAACAGCTTGTCTCTCCCTCTCACAACTATATATGAGACACTACATAGCTAGCAGCGACACATATTTCCCTCTCTCATTAGATTTATTTACACCAGTCATATACGCGCTAACTCGTGCTGCGGCCGCTCTTCCTTTACCGATCGCTCCCATAGCTAAGACTCCGGCGCGGTTCACTTCGCAAAATTTGTTGGCAGGCGACGTGGTGGTGTAACTTGGTGCCGCGTTCCTCTCACAAATATCATTCGTGCAACGCAGTCCCATATTGCTGCACCACCCTCGGCGTTTATCTACATCCTCCACGAGAACCTTGTGATCAGCAGTATGTGACTGTCTCTCGTTCAAATAGCGAATTTTATCTTCGCTCATTCTACTCTTATTTTCTTCTAGTGTATATTATAGAAGAAGGAACGATGTATTCGGTAATGGTTTTGGCGATGTAATGATGGACCCTGGGAGAAAATGTTATAGTGTATAACAGGGTCAATATTACAGAAATAACAATCAGTAAATTAATATTTCTGTGTATATTCTTGGTGCCAGGACCATTATTGGGTGACACTTACATATTTTAGGGCAGTGACATAGACATTATTCGGCGACTGGAGGAGTACGATGTACAGTTTACTTCTGGGTTAGGCGTAAAGGGGGGACGTGTTTGTATTAATTAGTGCCAATTAGTAAGTGCCGGTAATAAAGATAAGCTCTTTCCCGGCTGACTAACCGCGGCTTCCCCACGCCTGTCAATCAACCATTTGCCTAATACCGCGAGCGCATGGTTAACCAACAAGCAACTTACACGCTGCTAATTCTCGCCGAGCTGACAGCTGGTCCTGTTTGCACCCCACGTGGGGTTGACATCTGAATTAAAATACTTATTTTTTCTAATTGATACAATATAACCCCAGGAACGTGTTTTTGTGAAAAGATAGATATAGCAAACATCTATAAAACCAGATGTTTTTTCAGAAAAATGTAATTTTCATGATTTTTGACGATGATTAGACCTTAATGTGGTGTTATATTGACTAATTATTACGAAGTGTAGACTATACCTAGTTAAATTACCCATCCTTTCTTTTTTTTTGCAGAAACCAGATACATCTGCAAGGCTAGCAAAAGTGCACATGTAAAAAGAAGAGTGGATTTTCATGTGAAAAGGACTGACGATTATAACATGGTAAGTTATTCCAGAGTTATTTCTTGTAATTATAATAAGTTTTAATAATGCACACGGAAATGTGTATTACAAAGCTAATACAATACAAGATTGTTTTGCTGTATTAACCGCCTGAGTATAAAGGTATAATTTGAAAGAAAGGTAATATATAATAAAAGGTAAATAAGGTAAGATTGCATATAATATATATGTACCAGATGTATCGTTGTAGAAAAGTACACAAATATAGAGTGTATTATGTTTATGCTATTTAATATATTTACTGTAAGATTCATGTGATTAACATGCACAACATTTGCATTCTCAAAACAATCCCCCTCTCTGAGAGAGGGAGAGAGAGAAATAGAGAGAGGGAAACCCCCGAAAGGAGCAATTGCCGGCTCACAGTGCCAATCAGTTCTCAAGCCGTGTAATGAAAAACTTGGGCACCACTGGTTTGTAAACAACGCATGCACATAATACCTGTGCACCACTACATACGTATACATATATATATATATATATAGATTATCAATTAAATGGTTTCCTTTAAATATGGACATATGACGTGTAATTAATTTTATTCTAAATGGTATAATCTGACATCCCAGGCTACTTTCTAATATATTTATATATATATATATATATATATATATATATATATATATTAATAATAATAATACAAAATGAAGACGAATCAAGTATTTTCAGACATGTTACCACTACGTAGTATGTTATTGCACTCATCAGGTAAGGCTGTCTGACTGAAATGGACTAGATCATACCGGTTCTTTATGTAACCCTTTTTTCTTAGAGAGTAATATATAAAGCAAAGCTGATTTCCACACATATACCGCTGTTCCCATGCAAACAATAATTATTTCATACTATACAAAGTTGTCCATAATTTGATGTGGTAAAAACACAACCTTCTGTTTTACCTCTAGAACAAAACCCGAGACTTAATCAATCATGATGTTTCTGAGGTTAAATATTGCGGCACTGCCCAATTACTAAGTTTAGAAAGATTAGCTGCTACATAAAAATAACAAAAAAAGCTAGTATCTCCATGAAAATACTGGTTAAGCGATGAAATAAGGCGTAACCTGGTTCGGTTTGTTAGCTGAACGGTCCCCAAAAACCAATTCATGTCTTCAGAACAGGATACGTATGATTCTGCGTTATTCACAGCATTTACAGCTTAGGCCATTCAAATTTTATAATTACCATATAATATCTACACAATTTTATCAAATCATCTTCATTCAATGGATAGCTCTAAATTCAGTTATGCACCAGTCCGAAAAAAACTTGTTTGCAAGGTGACCATTGACCAAGGCTCTCTTAGTCTGAGCATGTAACAAGGTCACGTAAAAAATGTGATAATATTCGTACGGTGTGTCAGGCACCAGACACTCATAGGATATATATAGCGGTTATTTTATCCCACAAGAGATACAAGGTGACTTTTGTTAAAGTGATACTATTAATGTTACCAATGCATGTATAAAAAGAACTTAATTCTCCTGTAATAAACAGTGGGTTGGTATGTGATAAGTACTATATTTAAGATTGTATTTCTTTCTGAATGGTGGATGCAATGAGTTTTAAAATGAATGACTGTTCAAGAAAAAAATGCATTTGATATTTTCACATTTACTATTTGAGTTCATGATAATTGGCATCCAAGGCTTTCTAAAATATCAATTTCTTTATTTAGTTGTGGTGGGTTCGCACGGTGCGACCAGGGAGCCAATTAATAGACTACACGTCTAGAACCTACTGCAATCACAGACCCAAATAATCGCCCTTCACACTTGTTTTCATGTCTGTATATCCCGTGTATAGGCCTCCTCATATATAATTAATAGATGCCCTATACTACACTCATACCACCACTGGTGTAAAAAATTTATTTGTGATTTCAGGGGATTGTGAACGTAGAAATGGAACGTGTAGATCATGAATGGACTTTACATGATGGACAGTCCTTCATTCATGTATATAATTATGACACGTATAATACACACACACATTGTTTTACACTCAAAAGTATTGTCAACCAAACATGCAGAATATGACCTAAACTATTTACTGTCGCCTGGAAGTCGACCTACGTGATACATTAAAATATTACCTGCACGCTTTATCTCACCCAACATCTTGTTTGTTCCGGTAATCCTGTTTAATAACTAAGCTCAGTTGTTTTCTAGCGCATACGATCTCCCGCTTGTCAGCATCAGTGAACGCAACAGACTGTGAATGTGTAGAAGGGATACACGGCGCAATTAACCCAAAGAGTGAACTTTGTATTTCGGTTCAGTAATTTTGTCTGATTGCGCGGTTGGTTTAGAGTGGATTTTGTTCTGGAATGACATATGTGCAGTGAATGGTGTGTGGCAATGGGTCAGGCGAGGTACACATGCAGGGGTCATATGTATTGATGCACGTCGGTGATTTTTATAGTTTATGTTACTGTTGACGCTTTCTATGGCAATAAACAGCGCGTACTGAACCCCACGTGTTTATTCACCCTTTCACAAATCAAGTAAAATCAAGCCTTCTTTGAGTAAAAAAGAACGGCTTACAAAAACATGGTGAGTTAATCTTGATTCGTTGGTTCTAGTTTTAGTAAAAATTATCCTCGTCTTAATGGCTGGATCCTAGGTCATCCTAGGCTATGGCTTAGAATAATCTGAAGCAACAGAAAAATAAAGTTAAGCCCAAGAGGCTTGTATAATCCCCGCCGCATGCATAATTCCAAATGTACGGCTGTCGTCTAAATATTATTATTATTATTATTGTTGTTATTTTTATTATTATTTATGTATTAATTTACTTACAGAGCCTAAGTATCTGCCCTGTGGCAATAAAAAGCACTTTATACATGAATAGCAAGCAATGCATATAAAATTACAGCAGTAAACAGTCATAACTACATACATGACAGAATGGTTCTTCATATGTGTTACAGACCATACTAAAAAGATGTCAATAATCTTGATCACCACTTAAAACAAGTTAAAACCGGCTGATATTATTCACCACTAAATGCTAGTCCTTAGTTTGGAACTGACATTGAACAAGTAAGATGATTTCCTCTGGAAGAGTGTATCCTTAGTCAGAAGCGGATCCGGGGGTGGGGGTGGGGGTCCAGGGGGTCCGGACTCCCCACCCTTTTTTCATCAGAAACAATGTTTTTAAGGGTTTCAGACATAATTTTAAGGCCTGGAACCCCCACCCCTCACCCCCTTCCAGACCTGGGGACCTTTTTTAGGGTTTTCATTATTCCTCCTGGGTTGGACCCCCTTTTTCTAAATCCTGGATCTGCCCCTGTTGGTCCAGGTAAGGCTGAGCCACACGAAGAGCCACGCGAAGAGCCACTTTCTACAAGAGCTCAGGGAGACTGATCGCAATGTTCAACTTAGTTTACGGTAGCACAGAACATTTTTGATAAACGAAAGTGCCAGATTATTGAAGGCAGAGTTGGAAAGGAGGAGAGTCGTGTATTATATCCTCTGTTTATCAAGAAGCAATGCGCATATGTGATATATATGAGCTTTCATATTTAGCTATAGTGAAGGATCACACAGCGAGGTTCTGTTCGGGCTGTGATATGTAAACAAAAAAAATTGACGGTAATTCACATTAGACTGACTGCACGTATCCAAACGTGACCTGATGAGGCCAAGACATCACTGTAACTCAGCTTGACTGAAAGTCAGCTAATCTAAAGTCCGGACCACCATGCAAAACAACGGTCCAGTCCTGGTCCGGTCCAGTTGTAGGCGCTCCATGGTATTTGTTTATCTCTTGTGAGTCAAGGTCCTCTTGTGTAGGAATTCTGTATTTTTAAAATAATACTTAACTGATTTACAAAATAAAATATATGAAGTCACAGTAACGTATAATATATACACAACAGGGGATGTAACAGATGTCTTGTTCGACATTTGTATATAGCTATTACAGCTGATACGTCTTGATGAGCGATTTAAACGTAATCCAGTCCCATAGGCAAATGTATTATTTCTATGTATGTATAAAAATCTTCAATCGAAAACGATATGCCTGCATAGATTCGATGAGCTGTATGATCGACGATAAAGTCCAACACCGCGACGGTCGAACTAATCTCTGATTCCATGTCAAAATGTCCCTTAATTGCGTGATGCGTACTGTGTAAGGAAGTGTACGGAGAATCGATCTGTAAAATAAGAGATGAAATATATATCATCAGCAGTTGAGAATTAATTAACATACGATGTTTCTGGTTTGTGAGTCGCTAATTGGAACCCTCTCTCTCGCTCTATCTCTTTCTCCCTGAGTGGGGATTGCATTTTGAACGTTTATGTTGTTAGCATTGCAATGTTTTTGCAAACGTCCCAAAATATCTTTAACACAAAAATTTTAAATCATATGAACTGCAGTTAATTAATAAAATAACTATAAACACGTATTTTCACAAAGGTATATTAACATAGAATGCGTAATTATTCTTACTTTTTCTTAGTTGCCTTAAAATACTTATCACCTTGCTTTTAAATTATTTATAGTCTCCTTATATAGTTATATAGGTGGTTAACACGGACAAAAAATACCTGTTTTTTTTGCTTTGTGATTCACAATGCCATGTGCATTATTTTTAACATTTTTTTATGATTTAGAAATTACTCTTGCATAACGTAACATGTTATGATTGTCAGTCTGATTTCAACAAAAGATCAATCTTCCTTTTTCATTTTTATTCTTGCTAGCCAGGCAGATGTATCTGGTTCCTGCTAAGAGAAAGAATGGATGACCAGTATATTCTGTACTTGGTAATACACGTAATTAATCAATGCAACACCAGGTTAATTAGAGGACGCCTTAAACGAATGTGTCATTAAGCGTAACCACACATAGAGAGGTCCAGTTCTGTCCCGCATGGTCATAGGTAGTGAAAACCCCAATACTAAAGTTTCAGAAACAAAATATAAACGTAATCAATATAGAATGCATATGTGTGCATTGGATTACAACTATGTATCATAATAATAAATAAGCAACCTTGTCTTATTCTTTAAAATGTATTTTATGTTCCTTACAAATAGATGTAAATACAGACATAGAAATCTTAGATTTTTGTTTTGTGAAACACAATTCCCATGTGTATTGATACCACTTGACACGTTACAATTAAAGTATAACTCTGGAATAACTTTTATAACACGTTATATAAACTTACTTTTCATAGGAAAATTCCTGTCAAATTCCCTTCACTTGCTCTCTTAATAGCCAGGTAGATGTATCTTTTCACTGCAAAGAGGAAAGCATGTGTTAATTAAGTCTCAGCTCGGTAATAATTAGTCCACTATATAACACCGAGTTAATTAGAGAACACATTCAGTCAATGTGCAATCAGGTGTGACTATACATTGAGAGAGTCCGTTTTGTCCCCAGGCCAAAGTGTTGAAAATCCAATTAATGTTCAAAACAGTGCCCAAATCTCTACCATTTACTGACAAAACTTAAAATAGCAAGGCTTGTTCTTTCGCCTTACATATATAGATTTGTCGAACAGTCTAAAGCAATGACAAAGGATAGAGACTTGTATACAGGTTGTTATGAGTGTATTCCATGTATAATCGTCCAGCTTGTTCAGGTTCCGTCACTCAAGCCGATTTACACTTTTGTTTGGTGGGGATCATCTCAGATGGACGCTGTTCAGATAGACGCCATTGTATCACCTGGACGCTGTTCTTTTGGACGCTATGAAAATGGACGCTGTTCAAATAGACGCCTTCGTATTAAAAGCCCATATACCCATCATTAAGACGCCTTAATACAAGCCATATAGCCGCATTTATATATTTTATATATTTCCTTTAAGTGTGTATATCGTGTGATTGAAGATGAACGTTAACAAAAATGTCTTAGAGACCATCGTATCATAGACGCCATCGTATGTTATTTCCTTATATTTTAGACCTAATTTAGTAAAACAATTTGATTTTAGATCACATTTTATATATAGTGTGAATGAAAATGAACGCTGATCATACAGACGTTATCGTATTATAGACGCCATCGTCTGCATCTACCCTCCAGAAGACGCCTAATGACAAGTCATGAAAATAATAATTCTCATTTTTTATTAAATGTTTCCATAAAAAGGAGACCCAATTTAATAATTACCATGTTATGTTTTAGATTAAATTGTGTGTTTGTGCATAATTCGTGCGAATGAGGGTCTTTTGTTTCATTTATCCAACAAATAAAATTTTAAATAATGGTCATGTGTAGTTTCAATTATATAAAAGTAATATGTTTATTATATTTTCCATTGTAAATTATTCTATCATTCCTTAATATAAATGTATAGTTAAAATAAAAGAACCTGAAGCAATGAAATCATGTACATGAAAGGATTAATTAGTCAACATCAAAGAAAACCTACCTCATTATCGGGATATCCCGTTAATTAAATGATCAATCGGGTGACCGAGCTCCAACTGATATTGTACCAAGGACTCGTTTATGGTTAAAATAACATCATAAGATCACTGATCCATGTCCGGTTTAGAATATTTGACTGCTTTTACAGTGCTACAATAAATTGTTCCCTTGGATTTGAAACCGAATTTAATCAAACAATTATCAATACCAACATGTTTTAGATCATATTTTATTAATCATGCTAATGAAAATGAACGCTGATCATATAGATGATAACGTTAATACACGCCAGCGTCTCTATCCATGTGCTCCCTTTCAGAAAGACGCCTAATGAAAAGTAATTGATATATAATTCTCATTATTTTTAAATGTTTCTATAAAAAGGGGACCCAATTAAATAATAACCATGTTTTGTTTTAGATTACATTGTGTGTTTTTGCATATTTCGTGCGAATGAGGGTCTTTCGTTTCATTTACCCAACAAAAAAATTGGTCATGTGTAGTTTCAATTATATAACGGTAAAATAATGTTTATTATATTTTCCATTGTAAATTATTATATCATTCCTCAATATACAATATATAGTTTAAATTAAAGAACCTGAAGCATTGAAATCATGTAGGCCTACATGATAGGATTAATTAGTCAACATCAAAGAAAACCCACCTCATTATCGGGATCTCCCTTTAAATAAATCATCAATCGGGTGACCAAGCTCCAACTGACATTATACCCAGGAATCATTTATTGGTAAAACAACACCATATGATCACTGATCCATGTCCGGTTTAGAATATTTGACTGCTTTTACAAATTTTACTTTTAATTCTAATTATTTGATTCCACATATATATATATATATATATATATATATATATATATATATATATATATATATATATCGCCAAGGGTAAGCACCACAAATTATCATGTAAAATGATGTTATGTTGATTATATGGTTCTATGGGCCGGAGGCCTTTATAAGTATTATTATTATTATATATATACATATATATACTTGACGAAACAGTATTATATATATATATAAGCGATCGCATAGTCAATGATCTTGTTAAATAAAATATCAATAAGATTTCGGGACATCCCTAGCCAACTATAGATACTGGGTCTCATTTATTGTTAAAATCACATCTTATATCTCTCTAAACGAGTTAATATTTCATTTTTCACCACATATACAATTTATAAATGAATTATACAAAAATAAATGTATTGCCACTTCACACTTATAAACTTACCAGATATATATATATATGGATAGACGCCTTGGAAATACATGTATAGATGTTGTTCAGATAAAAGCCGCATATCATCAGACAGATGCTATCGGTATAGAATATATTGTGTGCCCTCCAATTATTTATTTAAAGAAATTCAAATAAAAGTCGAACAAGTTCATATTAACATAAATGGAAAGACTTTTTGTGAATGTTTGCTTTAATTCAGGGTGGACTGTATTGCTATATATTGTGGACTATAAGCTCCGGGAAACAGCACTGTGTGTAGTTTACAATATTATTAAAAAAATTTATCTTGTATGCACTGGTGTCTAAAAACATCAGATTGTCTTTGAAGGATAAGTCATTGAAAAAAATCACATATTGACAAAATCACATAACAATATACAATGTATATACACATGTATGTTTATTCTCGTCATATTGTGTTTCCCTATACCTTAAACCTCTACAACGTCATGCCGCTGGAAAGCTTCGTAGGCCTATCTATCAAGCATTAAAATTGTTGTAACGAAGAAAAAAGCAATGATTGTTACCCATATTAAGTAGTTCTATCTCCTACGAAATTGTTCTTATTGTCATAAATATCAAACTTGAAAATGCGGTACCGATCGGACCGGTTGCCATGGTGTATGCAGTTCAGACCAATCGCCTTTGGAAACTATAAATCATTGCGTGATGAACGGTTGGTTGGTTAAAAAAATACACAAAACACACATTTGCAGAAAAAATTTTACTGACACAGTTAAATTTCATTTTCCTATTCGGTCGTCCATTGATGGTACGTCATCACAAACGGTCGATATAGGCCGATACATGTGGTTCCAAATTTGACAAAAGTGCATAATATAATGAACCAATAACAATGGGTTGAGTTGGTGGATTAATATTGCTTTATTTTGTGTGATTATCCCTGTATGATTCTCATAGTGTTAGGATAGCGTCAAAATGGATAGCGTCCAGCTGATCAGCGTCCATTTTCATAGCGTCCAGCTGTCGGCGTCCATTTTTATAGCGTCCATCTGTACAGCGTCCAGGTGACACGGACCCGTTTGGTGACTGTTCCTTTTAAATGCTGGAAGTGTTTCTAATTCTACGTGACTTGTGTTACTATGAACTTTTATTACTTTGCTGCAACGATTATTGTACGTAATAGCATGTTTATTATGGGGCTTTGTCCACGTTTAGATTAATTGAACGTAAATCCCTTCGCAGACGACTTATTCACTAGACAGTAAAACTCCAGACGTATAACTTGGACGTTCTTCACATGATATTAAATTATATATAAACATCATTCTTACCTCATATATCGTGTTTCCTCTTCTACTATATCGAGCAACCATAACAACCCGACCGTTGACTTCATTAGTTCAAATAAAGCTGCGCATCCTAATCATCTGGGTATCTGGGCAAAACTGTAAGGGTGGACCGGTCCAAGCGGTCCGGTCTATTTAAATATTTATAATTAAAATAAATATTTGAATAAATTGTGCTTAAATGTTTATTGTTTTATTTTGAGAGTGTATAATCAAACCATTTTATAAAGGGTCTTGATTGCAATTATCAGTTGTCTCTTACGCTTCCAGACAGCTAAGGCTTAAATAAAAAACAAAGTGGTTAAATAAATTTATCCAATGGATTATGTGTGGGCATAAATGTTTTTGTGTCGTCTCTGGAACCTCTTCTCGATGACTTTCGCAGACTTTTAACTGTCTTGCTCATTTTAACGTATTTTTTTTGCAGCTGTAATTCTGTAATTTCCATAAGGGCCCTATATTTCCAGATTACTGCACCCCCGTCATTATTAAGGTTTGACGCTATTTTTTGTTAAAATAATTCATAGAGATGATATTTCAAAACATTACCCCCTGGAAAAAGTGTCCAAAGGACCTGAAATAGGCAATTTTATAAACTATCCTCGGTACAGATATTAAAAAAACATAATGGGTTAATGTTACAGGGCTCACACTTAGACAATGATACATGTATGTGTAAAATTTATAGTGTACAACATAGAACAGAGAACAAATAATTAGGTTTATTTCATTTTATTTCTTTCTATGATCTCTTCCTGACATTTTGAATAATTTTTATGTAAAATATATTTCTTTATAATATGAATTACAAAATAAATGTGTAGGATGCAATGAAAACATGAATGGTATTTGTGTAGTGTAGATGGGCAAAGTCACGAGAAAAGAACAATAATGCACATGTTTCTATAAGTAAAACGGAATGGGAAGGCCCAATAAATGGCCTTATCGTGACACTACGTTGTGGCTTTCATTTAAACATGGATGAATTATTCCCAGTGAAATAATTAAGTTATACCATTATTTAATTGAATGTGAACCAGATTCTGTTATTATGTGTATTTCATTTTTTTGTATTGTTGTTTTTCCCAGTGAAATAATTAAGTTATACCATTATTTAATTGAATGTTAACCAGATTCCGTTATTATGTGCATTTTAATTTTTTTTGTATTGTTGTTACTTTGGCCGGTAATTTTTGCATCAATATTGTGTTGTGTCTCACGTGTTTCATGTGGTCGATTTCATTTTTTTCCTAAACAAATAGAATATACCTTCCATTAAGACAAAGTGATCTTGACATGATTATCTCTGACTCTAAACAGTGAATATTGCAAAATAATAATTTGTACTTTAAGCAATTGTCTCATATGGTGTGCATAATAGTCCCTCCCAATTCTGTCAGCACGCAATTGTATGTATATAGATATCACATATTTTGTTGATTTGTAATTTTCCATCTTTATTTAAGGGAATTTCAGAGTCTAATGTTGTTTAAACAAAATATCTAATCAACAACTATTCAATACCAAAGTGATCAACGTAACGTTATTGTATATTTGAACTTAATTTTTACAGTTTTCATGGCAATTAATTTTTATTATCCTCCAGTTCTCTGACAGCCAGGAGGGGACGGTACCTGTGCCTCCGGAAGATGCTCCGGCAAACTCCTCTCAAGTTAGCCCTGGAAACCGCCTCAAGTTGAAAGATAGCAAACATTCTGTTCGCTTTCCCACCACTGAAAGGTAGTTGGGGGGGGGGGGGGGGGGCTACCTCCATGTCCCTTGCATCTACCCTGCAGTGTCACATATTCATAGACATACATCCAGTTTAGAGGGACTCACAACAGCCACCATCCTGGGGTGGCGGTCGGGACACTATTGGAATGGCTGGCAATAACATTGACAATGCTGTTAAGCACAGCACCAGTGACAGTGACAGTGACAGTGACAATGGTGTTAAGCATAGCTCCTGTTAAGCATAGCGCTTGTGACAGTCTGTGACCAGGTTTGGTGCTAGTGACAGTGACAGTGGAAAATGCTGTTTAGCATAGCACCATCCAGCCAGTGACTGTGAGAATGGGGCAAGGTTTAGTGCCAGTGACAGTGAGGTGACATGTTAAGCATAGTGCCAGTGACAGTGACAAAGGTCTTAAGCATAGCCCCAGTGACAGTCAGATACAATGGTGTTAAGCATAGCTCCTGTTAAGCATAGGGCCAGTACCAGTGACAGTCATTGAAAGTCAGTGACAATGGTGTTAAGCATAGCACAATCCAGCTAGTGACTGTGAGAATTGGGCAGGGTTTAGCACCAGGGACAGTGTAAATGGCGTTAAGCATAGCACCATCCAGCCAGTGACTGTAAGCACGGGGCAAAGTTTAGTGCCAGTGACAGTGACAACAATGTTGTTAAGCATACCGCCAGTGACAGTGACAAAGGTGTAAAACATAGTGCCAGTGACAGTCAGTGACTGTGAGAACTGGGCAAGGTTAAGTTACAGTGACAGTGACAGTGACAATGATGTTATGCATAGCTCCTGTTTAGCACAGCGCCAGTGACAGTTAGTAACAGTGACAATGGTATTAAGCATACCACCATCCAGCCAGTGAATGTGAGAATGGGTCAAGGTTTGGTGCCAGAGGCAGTCACAGTGACAATGGTGTAAAGCATGGCACAATCCAACCAGTGACTGTGAGAATTGGGCAAGGTTTTGTGCCAGTGACAGTGACAATGGTGTTAAGCATGGCTCCTGTTAAGCATAGCACTAGTGACAGTGACAGACATTGACAATGGTGTTAAGCATAGCACAATCCAGCCAGTGACTGCGAGAATGGGGCAAGGTTTAGTGCCAGAGACAGTGACAGTGACAATGGTGTTAAGCATAGATCCTGTTAAGCATAGGGCCATTGACAGTCAGTGACAGTGACAATGGTGTTAAGCATAGCACTAATGACAGTCTGTGACAACGACAGTGACAATGGTGTAAAGCAAAGCAACATCCAGCCAGCGACTGTGAGATTTAGGGTTACCCGTATCCCGCATTTACTATATATTAATAGTGACAAACCCTTACTCGAGTATTTCATGCCCGAAGGGCTAGTGTAACCCTTATCACAGAGGTAGCATATATTTATAGGGACAAACACTTACTAGAGTATTTCATGGCAAAAGGGTTAGGGTTACCCGTATCCCGCATTTACCATATATTAATAGGGACAAACACTTACTGGAGTATTTCATGCCCGAAGGGTTAGGGTAAACCATATACCGAATATAGCACATATTAAAAATGACAAATACTAACTGGAGTATTTCATTTCTGGAGGGTTAGGGTAACCCGTATCCCGGATATGGCATATATAAAAAGTAATAAACACTTGGGCATTTCATGCCCAACAGGTTATGGTAACCGACATCACAGATATAGCATATATGAAGAGTGACAAACACTTACTGGAGTATTTCATGTCCGAAGGGTTAGGGTAACCCATATCCTGGATATAGCATATATTAATAGTAACAAACATTTACTGGAGTATCACATGCCCGAAGCCTTAGGGTAACCCGTATCCTGGATATAGCATATAGTAATAGTGACAAACGCTTCTTGGAGGTTTTCATGCCTAAGGGGTAGGGTAACCCATATACCGGATATAGCACATTTTAATAGTGACAAACGCTTACTGGAGTATTTCCTGTATAAGGGTTAGGGAAACCCATATCCCGTATATAGCATATAGTAAAAGTTGCAAACACTTACTAAAGCATTTCATGCCCAGAGGGATTCATATATCTTCTAAATTAGGACACTTACTGAAAAGTGCATGCATTCATATATTCGTAATATTTCTACCTGTTATGCCCAAAATGAAAAATCATATGCAGGGCTGTTTATCATGATCTTAAACTTATGAATTAGAGAGCATTAAACTTTGGTTAACCTGCTTTGAAAATTGATCAGGATTACAAAATAAAAGAAATGAAATTTTATAACAAACAACTAGGAAAAACAGATAGAGTTGTAGCTGTTACAGCTCAAAGGGGGGGGGGGAGGGGCAGTCACTGCAGTTGGGGGTCTGCCTACCACCTTTCTCACTGTCACTGGCACCATACCGAGCCCCATTCTCACAGTCACTGTAGTTTGCACTAAGCTAAACACCATCGTCACTGTCACTGTCACTGGGGCCATACCAAGCCTCATTTTCGCAGTAACTCATAGAACAATGTCACTTTCACTGGCACCATAACGAGCCCCATTCTCATAGTTACTGTAGGTGGAGGTATGCTTAACACCATTGTCACTGTCACTTGCACATTACCTATCCCCAATTCCCCATTCTCCCAGTCACTGTAGTTACAGGTATGCTTACCGCCTTTGTCACTGTCACTAGCACCATACCTAACCCCATTCTCACAGTCACTGTATTTGGAGCTATGCTTTACAACATTGTCACTGTCACTGTCACTGTCACTGGCACCATACTTATCCAAATTCTCACAGTCACTGTAGTTGCAGGTATGCTTAACACCATTGTCACTGTCACTGGCACCATACCTATCCCCGTTCTCAGAGTCACTGTAGTATTCGCTATGCTTAAAACCATTGTCACTGTCACTGTCACTGGCGTCACAACCAGGAACATTCTCACAGTTGCGTTAGTTGGAACTTTGCTTAACACCATTGTTACTGTCACTGTCACTGGCACCATACCTAGGCACATTTACACAGTTGCATTGGTTGTAGCTTTGCTTAACACCACTGTCACTGTCACTGGCGCCATACCCTGCCCTATCCTCACAGTCACTGCTAAAACCATTGTCACTATCACTGTCACTGTCGCCAAACCTAGCTCTATACCCTTGTGTACTTTGCGCTATGCTTAACACCATTGTCACTGTCACTTTCACTATACCCGGCCCAATTCACAAAGTCATATCTAACACCATTGTCACTCTCACTGACTCTGTTGCCAAACCTAGCTCTTTTTCCTCACTGTAGTTGTAGCTCTGCTTTCACCGTCGTCACTGTCACTGTCACTGGGGCCATACCAAGCCTCATTCTCGCAGTCACTTCTAAAACTATTGTCACTGTCACTGTCACTGTCACTTGCACCATGCCTAGCCCCATTCTCACAGTCACTTTAAGTGGAGGTATGCTTAGCACCATTTTCACTGCCACTGGCGCCATACCTAGCCCCATTCACAAAGTCACAGTAGTTGAAGGTATGCTTAACACCATTGTCACTCTCACTGTCACTGGCACCATACCAAGCCCCATTCTCATAGTCACTGTAGTTTTCGCCATGCTTCACACAATAGTCAATGTCACTTTTGCCATTCCTAGCCTCATTCTCATAGTCACTGAAGTTGGAGCTAAGTTTATCACCTTTGTCACTGTCACTGTAACTGGCAATTAACCTTGCCCATTCCTCACAGTCACTGTAGTTACAGGTATGCTTACCGCCTTTGTCACTGTCACTAGCACCATACCTAACCCCATTCTCACAGTCACTGTATTTGGAGCTATGCTTTACAACATTGTCACTGTCACTGGCACTGTCACTGGCACCATACTTATCCAAATTCTCACAGTCACTGTAGTTGCAGGTATGCTTAACACCATTGTCACTGGCACCATACCTATCCCCGTTCTCAGAGTCACTGTAGTATTCGCTATGCTTAAAACCATTGTCACTGTCACTGTCACTGGGGTCACAACCAGGAACATTCTCACAGTTGCGTTAGTTGGAACTTTGCTTAACACCATTGTTACTGTCACTGTCACTGGCACCATACCTAGGCACATTTACACAGTTGCATTGGTTGTAGCTTTGCTTAACACCACTGTCACTGTTACTGGCGCCATACCCTGCCCTATCCTCACAGTCACTGCTAAAACCATTGTCACTATCACTGTCACTGTCGCCAAACCTAGCTCTATACCCTTGTGTACTTTGCGCTATGCTTAACACCATTGTCACTGTCACTTTCACTATACCCGGCCCAATTCACAAAGTCATATCTAACACCATTGTCACTCTCACTGACTCTGTTGCCAAACCTAGCTCTTTTTCCTCACTGTAGTTGTAGCTCTGCTTTCACCGTCGTCACTGTCACTGTCACTGGGGCCATACCAAGCCTCATTCTCGCAGTCACTTCTAAAACTATTGTCACTGTCACTGTCACTTGCACCATGCCTAGCCCCATTCTCACAGTCACTTTAAGTGGAGGTATGCTTAGCACCATTTTCACTGCCACTGGCGCCATACCTAGCCCCATTCGCAAAGTCACAGTAGTTGAAGGTATGCTTAACACCATTGTCACTCTCACTGTCACTGGCACCATACCAAGCCCCATTCTCATAGTCACTGTAGTTTTCGGCATGCTTCACACAATAGTCACTGTCACTGTCGCCATTCCTAGCCTCATTCTCATAGTCACTGAAGTTGGAGCTAAGTTTATCACCTTTGTCACTGTCACTGTCACTGGCACTTAACCTTGCCCATTCCTCACAGTCACTGTAGTTGGAGGTATGCTTAACACCTTTGTCATTGACCCTGTCACTGGCGCCATATCTTTCCCCATTCCCACTTTCACTGCTAAAACCATTGTCACTGTCACTGTCACTGTCGCTAAACCTAGCACCATTTCCTTGCTGTCACTGTCGCCATTCCTAGCCTCATTCTCATAGTCACTGAAGTTGGAGCTACGTTTATCACCTTTGTCACTGTCACTGTCACTGGCACTGAACCTTGCCCGTTCCTCACAGTTACTGTAGTTGGAGGTATGCTTTACACCATTGTCACTGTCACTGGCACCAAACCTCTCCCCCCATTTCTCAGTCACATCTATAACCATTGTCACTGTCAACAAACCTAGCTCTTCACTCGCTGTAGTATTCGCTATGCTTAACACCATTGTCACCAGCACTGTCAATGGCGTCACAACCAGGAACACTCTCACAGTTGCGTTAGTTGGAACTTTGCTAAACACCATTGTTACTGTCACTCGCACCTAACCTCTCCCCATTCTCACAGCCACATCTGAAACCATTTTCACTGTCACTGTCGCCAAACCTAGCTCTTCCCTATCTGAGGTTTACGCTATGCTCAACACCACTGTCACTGTCACTGTCACTGTCACTTGTCCAATACCTAGCGCCATTCCCTCGCTGCAAATCTTAACACCATGTCACTGTCAGTGTCACTGGTGGCATACCTAGGCACATTTTCACAGTTGCGATAGTTGGAGCTTTGTTTAACACCATTGTCTCTATCATTGTTTCTGGCACTTAACCTTGCCCCATTCTCGCAATCACTGTAGTTTGAGGTTTGCTTAACACCTTTGTCACTGTCACTGACACCAAACCTCTCCCCATTTCCACAGTCACTCCTAAAACCATTGTCACTGTCACTCTCACTATGGCCAAACCTAGCTCTATTCCCTCGCTGTAGTTGGAGCTATGCTTTAAACCTTAGTCACTGTCACTGTCACTCGCACCATGCCTAGCCCCTTTCTCACAGTCACTGAAGGTGGAGGTATGCTTAACACTATTGTCACTGTCAGTGTCACTGGCACCATACCGAGCCCGATTCCCACAGTCACAGGAGTTGAAGGTATGCTTAACACCATTGTCACTGTCAACGTCCCTGCTTCTTGCACTATACCCAGCCCAATTCTCACAGTCACTGTAGTTTGCACTTAGCTTAACACCATCGTCACTGTCGCTGTCTCAGCTCCTGTTACAACGGTTGTCCACCAGGCTTGGAATAACCTGAGATGCCTTGTAATGGATCATGTCATACCTGTGCAATCGAAGTCAGTGTATTAGTGTTGCAGGTCATAAGTCTTTTACAACTGAGATCACCTACGGTGTTCCATAAGGTTCTGTGCTGGAGCCTCTGTTTTTAACAATTTACACATTACCACTTGGTAAATTAGTACGACAGCATTGAATGGACTATCATTTTTATGCTGATGAAAGTCAAATTTATGTATTATTTAAACCAGAATCAAAGGTTCCTATTTCTACCATTGAAACATGCTTGCATGACATAGGTGTTTGGAAGTGTCAGAATCTGCTTAAACTCAATGCTGATAAAACTGAGGTTCTGATTATCGGTACGCACCAGCAAAGGTCAAGAATTCAGTTGAAAACTCTTTTATTAACATATTTGACGCTGTGGTTGTGCCAACAAACATTGCTAGAAACCTGGGGGTAGTGTTACTAGAGTATTTCATGGCAAAAGGGTTAGGGTTACCCGTATCCCGCATTTACCATATATTAATAGGGACAAACACTTACTGGAGTATTTCATGCCCGAAGGGTTAGGGTAAACCATATACCGAATATAGCACATATTAAAAATGACAAATACTAACTGGAGTATTTCATTTCTGGAGGATTAGGGTAACCCGTATCCCGGATATGGCATATATAAAAAGTAATAAACACTTGGGCATTTCATGCCCAACAGGTTATGGTAACCCACATCACAGATATAGCATATATGAAGAGTGACAAACACTTACTGGAGTATTTCATGTCCGAAGGGTTAGGGTAACCCGTATCCTGGATATAGCATATATTTATAGTAACAAACATTTACTGGAGTATCACATGCCCGAAGCCTTAGGGTAACCCGTATCCTGGATATAGCATATAGTAATAGTGACAAACGCTTCTTGGAGGTTTTCATGCCTAAGGGGTAGGGTAACCCATATACCGGATATAGCACATTTTAATAGTGACAAACACTTACTGGAGTATTTCCTGTATAAGGGTTAGGGAAACCCATATCCCGTATATAGCATATAGTAAAAGTTGCAAACACTTACTAAAGCATTTCATGCCCAGAGGGATTCATATATCTTCTAAATTAGGACACTTACTGAAAAGTGCATGCATTCATATATTCGTAATATTTCTACCTGTTATGCCCAAAATGAAAAATCATATGCAGGGCTGTTTATCATGATCTTAAACTTATGAATTAGAGAGCATTAAACTTTGGTTAACCTGCTTTGAAAATTGATCAGGATTACAAAATAAAAGAAATGAAATTTTATGACAAACAACTAGGAAAAACAGATAGAGTTGTAGCTGTTACAGCTCAAAGGGGGGGGGGGGGGGAGGGGAAGTCACTGCAGTTGGGGGTCTGCCTACCACCTTTCTCACTGTCACTGGCACCATACCGAGCCCCATTCTCACAGTCACTGTAGTTTGCACTAAGCTAAACACCATCGTCACTGTCACTGTCACTGGGGCCATACCAAGCCTCATTTTCGCAGTAACTCATAGAACAATGTCACTTTCACTGGCACCATACCGAGCCCCATTCTCATAGTTACTGTAGGTGGAGGTATGCTTAACACCATTGTCACTGTCACTTGCACATTACCTATCCCCAATTCCCCATTCTCCCAGTCACTGTAGTTACAGGTATGCTTACCGCCTTTGTCACTGTCACTAGCACCATACCTAACCCCATTCTCACAGTCACTGTATTTGGAGCTATGCTTTACAACATTGTCACTGTCACTGTCACTGTCACTGGCACCATACTTATCCAAATTCTCACAGTCACTGTAGTTGCAGGTATGCTTAACACCATTGTCACTGTCACTGGCACCATACCTATCCCCGTTCTCAGAGTCACTGTAGTATTCGCTATGCTTAAAACCATTGTCACTGTCACTGTCACTGGCGTCACAACCAGGAACATTCTCACAGTTGCGTTAGTTGGAACTTTGCTTAACACCATTGTTACTGTCACTGTCACTGGCACCATACCTAGGCACATTTACACAGTTGCATTGGTTGTAGCTTTGCTTAACACCACTGTCACTGTCACTGGCGCCATACCCTGCCCTATCCTCACAGTCACTGCTAAAACCATTGTCACTATCACTGTCACTGTCGCCAAACCTAGCTCTATACCCTTGTGTACTTTGCGCTATGCTTAACACCATTGTCACTGTCACTTTCACTATACCCGGCCCAATTCACAAAGTCATATCTAACACCATTGTCACTCTCACTGACTCTGTTGCCAAACCTAGCTCTTTTTCCTCACTGTAGTTGTAGCTCTGCTTTCACCGTCGTCACTGTCACTGTCACTGGGGCCATACCAAGCCTCATTCTCGCAGTCACTTCTAAAACTATTGTCACTGTCACTGTCACTGTCACTTGCACCATGCCTAGCCCCATTCTCACAGTCACTTTAAGTGGAGGTATGCTTAGCACCATTTTCACTGCCACTGGCGCCATACCTAGCCCCATTCACAAAGTCACAGTAGTTGAAGGTATGCTTAACACCATTGTCACTCTCACTGTCACTGGCACCATACCAAGCCCCATTCTCATAGTCACTGTAGTTTTCGCCATGCTTCACACAATAGTCAATGTCACTGTTGCCATTCCTAGCCTCATTCTCATAGTCACTGAAGTTGGAGCTAAGTTTATCACCTTTGTCACTGTCACTGTCACTGGCAATTAACCTTGCCCATTCCTCACAGTCACTGTAGTTACAGGTATGCTTACCGCCTTTGTCACTGTCACTAGCACCATACCTAACCCCATTCTCACAGTCACTGTATTTGGAGCTATGCTTTACAACATTGTCACTGTCACTGTCACTGTCACTGGCACCATACTTATCCAAATTCTCACAGTCACTGTAGTTGCAGGTATGCTTAACACCATTGTCACTGGCACCATACCTATCCCCGTTCTCAGAGTCACTGTAGTATTCGCTATGCTTAAAACCATTGTCACTGTCACTGTCACTGGGGTCACAACCAGGAACATTCTCACAGTTGCGTTAGTTGGAACTTTGCTTAACACCATTGTTACTGTCACTGTCACTGGCACCATACCTAGGCACATTTACACAGTTGCATTGGTTGTAGCTTTGCTTAACACCACTGTCACTGTTACTGGCGCCATACCCTGCCCTATCCTCACAGTCACTGCTAAAACCATTGTCACTATCACTGTCACTGTCGCCAAACCTAGCTCTATACCCTTGTGTACTTTGCGCTATGCTTAACACCATTGTCACTGTCACTTTCACTATACCCGGCCCAATTCACAAAGTCATATCTAACACCATTGTCACTCTCACTGACTCTGTTGCCAAACCTAGCTCTTTTTCCTCACTGTAGTTGTAGCTCTGCTTTCACCGTCGTCACTGTCACTGTCACTGGGGCCATACCAAGCCTCATTCTCGCAGTCACTTCTAAAACTATTGTCACTGTCACTGTCACTGTCACTTGCACCATGCCTAGCCCCATTCTCACAGTCACTTTAAGTGGAGGTATGCTTAGCACCATTTTCACTGCCACTGGCGCCATACCTAGCCCCATTCGCAAAGTCACAGTAGTTGAAGGTATGCTTAACACCATTGTCACTCTCACTGTCACTGGCACCATACCAAGCCCCATTCTCATAGTCACTGTAGTTTTCGCCATGCTTCACACAATAGTCACTGTCACTGTCGCCATTCCTAGCCTCATTCTCATAGTCACTGAAGTTGGAGCTAAGTTTATCACCTTTGTCACTGTCACTGTCACTGGCACTTAACCTTGCCCATTCCTCACAGTCACTGTAGTTGGAGGTATGCTTAACACCTTTGTCATTGACCCTGTCACTGGCGCCATATCTTTCCCCATTCCCACTTTCACTGCTAAAACCATTGTCACTGTCACTGTCACTGTCGCTAAACCTAGCACCATTTCCTTGCTGTCACTGTCACCATTCCTAGCCTCATTCTCATAGTCACTGAAGTTGGAGCTACGTTTATCACCTTTGTCACTGTCACTGTCACTGGCACTGAACCTTGCCCGTTCCTCACAGTTACTGTAGTTGGAGGTATGCTTTACACCATTGTCACTGTCACTGGCACCAAACCTCTCCCCCCATTTCTCAGTCACATCTATAACCATTGTCACTGTCAACAAACCTAGCTCTTCACTCGCTGTAGTATTCGCTATGCTTAACACCATTTTCACCAGCACTGTCAATGGCGTCACAACCAGGAACATTCTCACAGTTGCGTTAGTTGGAACTTTGCTAAACACCATTGTTACTGTCACTCGCACCTAACCTCTCCCCATTCTCACAGCCACATCTGAAACCATTTTCACTGTCACTGTCGCCAAACCTAGCTCTTCCCTATCTGAGGTTTACGCTATGCTCAACACCACTGTCACTGTCACTGTCACTGTCACTTGTCCAATACCTAGCGCCATTCCCTCGCTGCAAATCTTAACACCATGTCACTGTCAGTGTCACTGGTGGCATACCTAGGCACATTTTCACAGTTGCGATAGTTGGAGCTTTGTTTAACACCATTGTCTCTATCATTGTTTCTGGCACTTAACCTTGCCCCATTCTCGCAATCACTGTAGTTTGAGGTTTGCTTAACACCTTTGTCACTGTCACTGACACCAAACCTCTCCCCATTTCCACAGTCACTCCTAAAACCATTGTCACTGTCACTCTCACTATGGCCAAACCTAGCTCTATTCCCTCGCTGTAGTTGGAGCTATGCTTTAAACCTTAGTCACTGTCACTGTCACTCGCACCATGCCTAGCCCCTTTCTCACAGTCACTGAAGGTGGAGGTATGCTTAACACTATTGTCACTGTCAGTGTCACTGGCACCATACCGAGCCCGATTCCCACAGTCACAGGAGTTGAAGGTATGCTCAACACCATTGTCACTGTCAACGCCCCTGCTTCTGGCACTATACCCAGCCCAATTCTCACAGTCACTGTAGTTTGCACTTAGCTTAACACCATCGTCACTGTCGCTGTCTCAGCTCCTGTTACAACGGTTGTCCACCAGGCTTGGAATAACATGAGATGCCTTGTAATGGATCATGTCATACCTGTGCAATCGAAGTCAGTGTATTAGTGTTGCAGGTCATAAGTCTTTTACAACTGAGATCACCTACGGTGTTTCATAAGGTTCTGTGCTGGAGCCTCTGTTTTTAACAATTTACACATTACCACTTGGTAAATTAGTACGACAGCATTGAATGGACTATCATTTTTATGCTGATGAAAGTCAAATTTATGTATTATTTAAACCAGAATCAAAGGTTCCTATTTCTACCATTGAAACATGCTTGCATGACATAGGTGTTTGGAAGTGTCAGAATCTGCTTAAACTCAATGCTGATAAAACTGAGGTTCTGATTATCGGTACGCACCAGCAAAGGTCAAGAATTCAGTTGAAAACTCTTTTATTAACATATTTGACGCTGTGGTTGTGCCAACAAACATTGCTAGAAACCTGGGGGTAGTGTTACTAGAGTATTTCATGGCAAAAGGGTTAGGGTTACCCGTATCCCGCATTTACCATATATTAATAGGGACAAACACTTACTGGAGTATTTCATGCCCGAAGGGTTAGGGTAAACCATATACCGAATATAGCACATATTAAAAATGACAAATACTAACTGGAGTATTTCATTTCTGGAGGGTTAGGGTAACCCGTATCCCGGATATGGCATATATAAAAAGTAATAAACACTTGGGCATTTCATGCCCAACAGGTTATGGTAACCCACATCACAGATATAGCATATATGAAGAGTGACAAACACTTACTGGAGTATTTCATGTCCGAAGGGTTAGGGTAACCCGTATCCTGGATATAGCATATATTAATAGTAACAAACATTTACTGGAGTATCACATGCCCGAAGCCTTAGGGTAACCCGTATCCTGGATATAGCATATAGTAATAGTGACAAACGCTTCTTGGAGGTTTTCATGCCTAAGGGGTAGGGTAACCCATATACCGGATATAGCACATTTTAATAGTGACAAACACTTACTGGAGTATTTCCTGTATAAGGGTTAGGGAAACCCATATCCCGTATATAGCATATAGTAAAAGTTGCAAACACTTACTAAAGCATTTCATGCCCAGAGGGATTCATATATCTTCTAAATTAGGACACTTACTGAAAAGTGCATGCATTCATATATTCGTAATATTTCTACCTGTTATGCCCAAAATGAAAAATCTTATGCAGGGCTGTTTATCATGATCTTAAACTTATGAATTAGAGAGCATTAAACTTTGGTTAACCTGCTTTGAAAATTGATCAGGATTACAAAATAAAAGAAATGAAATTTTATAACAAACAACTAGGAAAAACAGATAGACTTGTAGCTGTTACAGCTCAAAGGGGGGGGGGGGAGGGGCAGTCACTGCAGTTGGGGGTCTGCCTACCACCTTTCTCACTGTCACTGGCACCATACCGAGCCCCATTCTCACAGTCACTGTAGTTTGCACTAAGCTAAACACCATCGTCACTGTCACTGTCACTGGGGCCATACCAAGCCTCATTTTCGCAGTAACTCATAGAACAATGTCACTTTCACTGGCACCATACCGAGCCCCATTCTCATAGTTACTGTAGGTGGAGGTATGCTTAACACCATTGTCACTGTCACTTGCACATTACCTATCCCCAATTCCCCATTCTCCCAGTCACTGTAGTTACAGGTATGCTTACCGCCTTTGTCACTGTCACTAGCACCATACCTAACCCCATTCTCACAGTCACTGTATTTGGAGCTATGCTTTACAACATTGTCACTGTCACTGTCACTGTCACTGGCACCATACTTATCCAAATTCTCACAGTCACTGTAGTTGCAGGTATGCTTAACACCATTGTCACTGTCACTGGCACCATACCTATCCCCGTTCTCAGAGTCACTGTAGTATTCGCTATGCTTAAAACCATTGTCACTGTCACTGTCACTGGCGTCACAACCAGGAACATTCTCACAGTTGCGTTAGTTGGAACTTTGCTTAACACCATTGTTACTGTCACTGTCACTGGCACCATACCTAGGCACATTTACACAGTTGCATTGGTTGTAGCTTTGCTTAACACCACTGTCACTGTCACTGGCGCCATACCCTGCCCTATCCTCACAGTCACTGCTAAAACCATTGTCACTATCACTGTCACTGTCGCCAAACCTAGCTCTATACCCTTGTGTACTTTGCGCTATGCTTAACACCATTGTCACTGTCACTTTCACTATACCCGGCCCAATTCACAAAGTCATATCTAACACCATTGTCACTCTCACTGACTCTGTTGCCAAACCTAGCTCTTTTTCCTCACTGTAGTTGTAGCTCTGCTTTCACCGTCGTCACTGTCACTGTCACTGGGGCCATACCAAGCCTCATTCTCGCAGTCACTTCTAAAACTATTGTCACTGTCACTGTCACTGTCACTTGCACCATGCCTAGCCCCATTCTCACAGTCACTTTAAGTGGAGGTATGCTTAGCACCATTTTCACTGCCACTGGCGCCATACCTAGCCCCATTCGCAAAGTCACAGTAGTTGAAGGTATGCTTAACACCATTGTCACTCTCACTGTCACTGGCACCATACCAAGCCCCATTCTCATAGTCACTGTAGTTTTCGCCATGCTTCACACAATAGTCAATGTCACTGTTGCCATTCCTAGCCCCATTCTCATAGTCACTGAAGTTGGAGCTAAGTTTATCACCTTTGTCACTGTCACTGTCACTGGCACTTAACCTTGCCCATTCCTCACAGTCACTGTAGTTGGAGGTATGCTTAACACCTTTGTCATTGACCCTGTCACTGGCGCCATATCTTTCCCCATTCCCACTTTCACTGCTAAAACCATTGTCACTGTCACTGTCACTGTCGCTAAACCTAGCACCATTTCCTTGCTGTCACTGTCGCCATTCCTAGCCTCATTCTCATAGTCACTGAAGTTGGAGCTACGTTTATCACCTTTGTCACTGTCACTGTCACTGGCACTGAACCTTGCCCGTTCCTCACAGTTACTGTAGTTGGAGGTATGCTTTACACCATTGTCACTGTCACTGGCACCAAACCTCTCCCCCCATTTCTCAGTCACATCTATAACCATTGTCACTGTCAACAAACCTAGCTCTTCACTCGCTGTAGTATTCGCTATGCTTAACACCATTGTCACCAGCACTGTCAATGGCGTCACAACCAGGAACATTCTCACAGTTGCGTTAGTTGGAACTTTGCTAAACACCATTGTTACTGTCACTCGCACCTAACCTCTCCCCATTCTCACAGCCACATCTGAAACCATTTTCACTGTCACTGTCCCCAAACCTAGCTCTTCCCTATCTGAGGTTTACGCTATGCTCAACACCACTGTCACTGTCACTGTCACTGTCACTTGTCCAATACCTAGCGCCATTCCCTCGCTGCAAATCTTAACACCATGTCACTGTCAGTGTCACTGGTGGCATACCTAGGCACATTTTCACAGTTGCGATAGTTGGAGCTTTGTTTAACACCATTGTCTCTATCATTGTTTCTGGCACTTAACCTTGCCCCATTCTCGCAATCACTGTAGTTTGAGGTTTGCTTAACACCTTTGTCACTGTCACTGACACCAAACCTCTCCCCATTTCCACAGTCACTCCTAAAACCATTGTCACTGTCACTCTCACTATGGCCAAACCTAGCTCTATTCCCTCGCTGTAGTTGGAGCTATGCTTTAAACCTTAGTCACTGTCACTGTCACTCGCACCATGCCTAGCCCCTTTCTCACAGTCACTGAAGGTGGAGGTATGCTTAACACTATTGTCACTGTCAGTGTCACTGGCACCATACCGAGCCCGATTCCCACAGTCACAGGAGTTGAAGGTATGCTTAACACCATTGTCACTGTCAACGTCCCTGCTTCTGGCACTATACCCAGCCCAATTCTCACAGTCACTGTAGTTTGCACTTAGCTTAACACCATCGTCACTGTCGCTGTCTCTAGGGCCATACCAAGCCTCATACTCGCAGTAACTCCTACAACAATTGTCACTGTCACTGTCACTGTCACTAGCACTATGCCTAGCCCCATTCTCACAGTCACTGTAGGTGGAGGTATGCTTAACATTATTGTCACTGTCACTGGCACTGGCACCATACCTAGCCCTATTCCCACAGTCATATTAGTTAAAGGTATGCTTAACATCATTGTCAATGCCACTTGCACCATACCCATCTCCATTCTCATAGTCACTGTAGTTTTCGCCATGCTTGACATAATTGTCACGGTCACTGTCGCCATACCTAGCCTCATTCTCATAGTCACTGAAGTTGGAGCTATGTTTATCACCTTTGTCACGGTCACTGGCACTGGCACAAAACCTTGCCCATTTCTCACAGTTACTGTAGTTGGAGGTATGCTTAACACCTTTGTCACTATCACTGGCACCATACCTTTGCCTATTCTCACATTCACTGCGAAAACCATTGTCACTGTCACTATTGCTAAACCCAGCTCTATTTCTTCGCTCTAGTTGGAACTATGCTTAACACCATTGTCACTGTCAAACCTCTCCCCATTCTCACAGTCATATCTATAACCATTGTCACAGTCACTGTAGTTGGAGGTATGCTTAACACCATTGTCACTGTCACTGTCACTGGCACCATACCCAGCCCCATTCTGACAGTCACTGTAGTTGGAGGTATGCTTAACACCATTGTCACTGTCACTGGCACCATACCCTGTCCCATTCTGACAGTCACTGTAGTTGGAGGTATGCTTAACACTATTGTCACTGTCACTGTCACTGGCACCATACCCAGCCCCGTTCCTCACAGCCACTGTAGTTGGAGGTATGCTTAACACCTTTGCCTTTGTTGGTATGATGTATAGGCAGATGCATCTGAGACAGAGTGCATCCTTGGCAATATATCAGTGGTGGATGCATCCAGTGAGTATGTCCTTTCAATCAGTGATCCTCCGTGACCCTGGCATCCACAGTGATAGAAAGGTTTACAGGGGATCAATACATGCATGGTACAGATTACAATGGCAGGGGCATGGAGGATTCCCCCAGTTGGAGGATAATGACTGTCACCTGCCAGGGGCTGACTTTAACTCTGTTGACTTTCGCCGGCTACTAGATCAGCTATTGCTGATTTGGTCAAAGAAGCCCTGCGTGCCGATAGAACACCGCAGCCTGAGGCGATGCCTGTACCATCCACCAGTCTGGTCTCTCCCAGTTGACAGTACATCCACCATGCTGGTTAACTAGCAGGCAGCTAATGAGGCCCTGCGTATCCTCATGTCAGGCGAGTCTCAGCAGGCACCCACTGAGCAGTTGAATATAAACAAATTTGACCCCCTCCTTTCAAGGACTGATTATTTTGATTATTAGCAGGGATTATTATGATTTAGCCCAACTTTTTCAAAATAAAAACGGGTCACGTAAAAAAGTTGTTGGATTAGTAAATGGCCCTGACTATGAGATCACACTGACTACAAAACAAAAACAAGTTAGAATTCTGTCTATAGACGCTTGGTTGCCAGCATTTTCTAAGTTTGCGTATTTTAGACCCCAGGCTTACCACTATGAAGCCACAGGCCTTTTCAGGCATCTGCTTCAAGTTCTGGACCTGTATAAAAGGTGTACCGACTCCTTGGCCTCGCTTCAATATGATACAGACTACCGGCAACATTTTGCAAATTGCCTCAATTCAAAATGGGGAGACCAACTTACAGATTTATATGCTGATGCCAGAGATAAGGGCACTGAAGATTCGAATCGGCCCTTTCGTGCCAAAAACACAGGTCTCCCCACAAGTTTCAGGACATCCGATGCAAAGGGAATGTGTTATTCCTTTAACAAACAAAATTTTGCATCCGGAAGCCATGCCCTTATTGCCACAAATGTCCTGCCTGTTTGTCAGGCAAAGGCATTTCCGCCATCCATTCAATGTCAACCTGCAATCTGTTCTCCAAGAAAAAATCCAACCCAGGTCAGCCCTCCACCGGAATATTCAACAAACAGAAGTCCAATACCCATTGATAATAGTAGATAAATTGATAAAGTGGCTTTATGGTTATGATGTATCCTTGGTAAAGAGGGTTTTTCATCAGGTTTTTCATTGAACTTCACAGGTTATTTAAAAGGGTACATTCCTAACAAAAATCATCTATCAGTTACTCTTTATACTACTGAAGTAGAATGTAAAAAAATACAGAACTTCAAGCTGGCTTAATTGCAGGTCCCTTTGAAAATTCACCTTTTAATGATTTGCATTTGTCACCTTTGGGTCTCATACCCAAAAAAGATGGAAAGTTCAGACAAATTCATAACCTATCATTTCCACAAGGAAATAACATAAATGAAGGCATACTTCCCAATTTGTCAAAAGTTCAATATAAAACTGTAATTGATGCCATCAGCACCATTCAGTTGTTAGGAAGAGGGCCTTTAATTGCTAAAGCAGATATTCAGGATGCATTTCGTCTAATCCCAGTAGCTCAGCAGGATCATCATCTTTAGGGCTATATGTTCAATGGAAAATTTTATCATGATAAATGTTTACCAAAGGGATGTTCTTCTCCTTGTCAAATATTTGAAAAATTTAGTTCTGTTCTTCACTGGATATTACAGAAAAAAATTAAGGTTAGACATCTTCACCATATTCTTGATAACTTCATGTTCTTTGGCTCGGCCAGCTCAAACGACTGCCACCAGGCCCTCACAGCCTTTCATTCGCTTGCTTCTGAGATAAAACTATAACCGAATAAAAAAAAATCAAAAACAGTACCTCCATCAACAAGTGTTGTCATGTTTGGTATCGAAGCTGGTCAACTTCGCCTACCGGCAGAAAAAAAAATCTCAAGGAAGCATTGCAGAGGTATAGTGTCAGGCAAGAAAAAAGGTATATATAGGCTCAAAGAATTACAGTCATTACTGGGACTTCTTAACTTTGCTTTGGCAGTGGTTCCCGGTAGGGCATTCATGAGAAAGCTTCAAAATTTATGTTACTTAGAGGACCATTAATCCCTTTATTGTATACGTTTGGGTCTTGAAGGTAGAGCGGACATTGAGGCTTCGAAATTATTTATCTCCACCCGATTAAATGGTCGGGCTTTGTTTCTCAATCCGGAATGGACTGATTCATCCAGAATTCAACTTTTTACCGATGCAGCTCAATCTCTTGGCTATGCAGGGATTTATTGAGCTCAATGGTTTTCTTTCACATTGCCCAAATCCCGGAAATAAAAAAAATTACCCTTTTAGAGCTTTTTCCCAATTTTTTTGGCTTTAGAAGTCTGGGGACCACTTTGACGCAACCACCAGGTACTGTTCCGTTGTAACAATGCAGCTGTGGTGGAAATAATTAATGAAAAGTCCACAAAATAAACAGAAATTATGCAATCAGTTCGCCGCTTAGTGCTAGCAGCTATGTCTCATAATATACATTTCAAGGCTGCTCACATCCAAGGAAATGATAATGTCAGACCTCCTTTCTCGTTTTCGTGTGCAGAGGGCTTTAATTCAGTTTCAAAAGCTAAAATCGACATCCTACCACTGTTTCTCAACACCTGCTTCCTGTCGGATAGTCAAAGATTCAGCCCACTTACTTCTTGACAGCTAAGCCCCAATACTTTATCAGCACACAAACAAGCCTGGCTTAAATTTTTGAATTATTCGCTAATGATCGGTAAGGCAATATCCTTACCATTGGACAGTTCAACGATAGTGCATTATATTCTTCATATACACAACAAGCAATAAGCACCAAAATCTATCACTTCTTATATGTCAGCAATAAACTTTTTTCATACCCCGCTCCCTCCGACAACTTTTTATGATTTTAGGTATAAACAAAAGAGCTGGACGTCTAGATGCACGTCTTCCTATAACACAAGAAATGCTGGTTCAGCTTATGTCTGCAACTTCTAAAGTAATTATAAACCCATACAAATGTCCTATGTAGTAACTAGGTTTTCCTTTCTATTCCATGCCTTTTGCGGGTGGGTTAAATCACAGTGTCAGATAAGGCTAATAACACCCTGCAATTGGCAAATATAATTCTGGTTAATGATCAGATTCACATTGTAATGTCAAATTTCAAACATGCGCCTGGAAATCACGAAACCATGTTGCTTTTAAAACCATCACACAGCCTAATCTGCTCTGTAAAATCTCTACTGTTTGATTTGCGTATTCGTCCTGAAATACAAGGTCCCTTATTTATTTTTGAAGATCATCATCCAGTATCCAAAAACTACTTTAATGTTGGTTCAAAGGAAGTTCAAACCTTTATTGGTTTAACTTCATCTAGTTACAAGTCCCATAGCTTTAGAATTGGAGCAGCAACACATGCTGCCTCACCAACAGTCTGCATATAGACCTTTTCAAAGCCCTGAAACATGCCTGCTCAAAGTATATAATGATATCCTCTGCATATAGACCTTTTCATAGCAAGGAAACATGCCTGCTCAAAGTATATAATGATATCCTCTGGACTCCCAACAAGTATCCATTCTTATACTATTGGATTTATCTGCTGCCTTTCATGTAGTGGATCATCAGCTCCTGTTACAACGGTTGTCCACCAGGCTTGGAATAACATGAGATGCCTTGTAATGGATCATGTCATACCTGTGCAATCGAAGTCAGTGTATTAGTGTTGCAGGTCATAAGTCTTTTACAACTGAGATCACCTACGGTGTTCCATAAGGTTCTGTGCTGGAGCCTCTGTTTTTAACAATTTACACATTACCACTTGGTAAATTAGTACGACAGCATTGAATGGACTATCATTTTTATGCTGATGAAAGTCAAATTTATGTATTATTTAAACCAGAATCAAAGGTTCCTATTTCTACCATTGAAACATGCTTGCATGACATAGGTGTTTGGAAGTGTCAGAATCTGCTTAAACTCAATGCTGATAAAACTGAGGTTCTGATTATCGGTACGCACCAGCAAAGGTCAAGAATTCAGTTGAAAACTCTTTTATTAACATATTTGACGCTGTGGTTGTGCCAACAAACATTGCTAGAAACCTGGGGGTAGTGTTTGACCAAGGGCTTTGCCTTGACAAACATGTAAATTATATTTGTAATTTGGCTTTTTACCACCTGCGTAATATAGCTAGGATAAGGGTTTCCTAAATCAAGATTCACTAATAACATTAATTCATGCGTTCATCAGTTCAAGGATTGACTGTTCCAACTCTGTGCTATGTTGTCTTCCAAGCAAGTTACTGGACCGGATACAGAGAGTGCAGGAATCTTTGCTTTAGTAGGATTCTACTTTTTATGTTTCAGTAAAACTGTGCTTTGTGTCTTGTTAAGCGCTTTTGATAACTATTTTGTTGAATTAGCGCTATATAAATTAAATATATTAATATATTTATTATATTATCAGGTATTCCTGAGAATATATAAAACGCAATGGGATATTGAAATCTAATGCTTATGCAAAATACATTAGGCTTCCAGTTATGAATGTTAATTGAATATAAATTTCAGCTCTGTACAGTCATCGAGCCAGCGCTGACTGCCGATACGTACCCTATGTACCTTTTATTTCATCCTTAATTATCATATGTTTGGACAGAATTGACTGTCAACAACCATGTTTATCTGACTAATTTGTTATCTGTTATAACTTGTATTTACTCATGGGGACAGCATGGACCGCCCATAAACTTTTAATGGTATATGAGTTCAGACCATAACTGTAAAGTCAACCACCCTCCCCCAAGCGTCCAGACTTGACTGCGCTTTGGACAGGTTTAATAGTTTTATGGCATTTTTTGTCAAGTATTATATCTTTTGTGCTGCCTCCTGAGACTTTCCTACTTCAATCAAGTGAATTTTACAGCTGCTTTCATATATACATATTAATATGTTTGATTATGTTGCAGTTATGTACTTGTTTATATACTGGTTAGCCTGCCTCTGTCATTTTTTGAAAACTTGTGTTAAGCCCCTGTCACATAAACACTGCGTGCCTACAGGTGACAATTTTTGCTGTCCGCAGCTCCCCGCAGTTGGCACGGACCTGACAGTAGCTCACCCGGATCTTGTCCGGACTTGCCTGCAGGTGCGCACGGAAGCCGGAATTGCCCGCAGCCAAGTTTTGAATATGCTCAAAACTTTGTCCGGGTTAGCTGCGGGAGTTTGCCCGCAAAAGTCTACGCAGAACACCAGCAGGAGGCCCGTAGCGGCCGCAATTCACAGGCAGTTTACCCGCTTGAAAAGTATATGTTGGCCGTGGACCTGTGGCAATTTCTGGCCAGCACGTGTCAGATATGGGGGCATGGACCGTGCTTTTTGCTGACAAGGAACTGTGTCGCTACTGCCGACCTGCGTGTGTTTCCCGTCATTTCTGCGGGCATGGAGCAAAGTGTACGAGGAACGTGAGGGCATGTTGAGGGCCAGTTACTGTCTTCCTGCTAGTAATCTGAGGGCTGGCTGCGGGCAAGTTGCTTGCGTTCTGCCACTACCTCTGCCGTATAAATAGTCCTGCTACCGGCACGCACAACTCTCGCGCCTTGCAGGCAGCATCCCCGTACATGTGGCCCAGAGCTAACACGGACCTGTCTCTAAGCTCTCACGGGCCTAGCCCGGATGTTAGACGGAGCACACGCAAGGCCCACGCAAGCTTAAGAAACCTACCCAAATCTTGGCCTACCCCCCCCCCCCCCCCCCCAGAATATTTCCTGCATGCAACCTAATTCATGCACGCAACGAGCAGGTGTGGCTCACGCAGTGTTAATGTGACAGGGCCTTTAACGATAAATAACTTTTGAATGGGAGTTCTATGAGACTACCCTTGGTTCATCTCTCGTTTTAATTAAATTATCTTATGGAAATTATTGTGTACTGTGTAATGTCTTTACTTTGTTTACATAGGCCTACCTATTTACATCATTGTACTTATCGTTTAAGGTAATAATTACTAGGGGATTTCTACAAATTAGATTTACAGGTAACCAACCTTTAACATTGCCCAAGACACTTCAGGTCATACCATGCCCCCAGTGGGGTCAGTTAGAGTTAGAATCGGATCCAGGGGGTCCGGACCCCCCTTTTTCATCAGAAACAACATTTTTTTAGGGCTTCATGCAAATTTTTGCGGCCTGGACCCCCCCCCCCCCCCTTTTCCAGACCTGGGGACCTTTTTTTAGGGTTTTCATTAGTCCTCCTGGGTTGGACCTTCCCCCCCCCCCTTTTCCTAAATCCTGGATCCGCCCCTGAGAGTTAATATAAACTATTGATGATTGGAATTTAAACACCCACTATACCCTCGGGGCAGAAATATATTCCTTTTGTATATTTATTTTGGATTTGTATTAGCTTTCTTAGCCATGATATGTATAAGCATGTTTAGCCAACAAAAGTTTGTACATGTTCAGATAATCATTCGTCATTTTAATAAATGACATATTATACCATATATCTTGTCTTAGTTTTGTTGGTCGCTGATATATATATATATATATATATATATATATATATATATATATATATATATATATATATATATATATATATATATATTATAAGTAGTAGGGTAGGGGATTGAGGACGGACAGATTTCTGTTTGAGATCGGGGATTCTTGTCCTGATTTCCTGTGAGACCGTGGTTAGGGGATAGCGGACGGACCGATTTCTATTTGAGATCGGGGATTTTTGTCCTGATTTCCTGTTGTGAGAGCGTGTGCGGTGCAGGGCTGTTGATTGATTTCAGGGACTGGGGTTCTCGAGCTCATGATAATTGATTTACAGGATGTGGTTGGCGGGCGTAGTGTTTTTTCATGGTAAACTGAGTGGTTTGGCTTAAAGGGCATTAGAGCCGGGTGCCATATGTTGTTTCAGTGTGTGTTACTAGTGTTCAGGTCTGTTTTCACCATTTCAGGAGTTAAGGACAGGGTTGTGTGAAGGAATTCGGGGGACCTGGGACCTGCTTTTCGTAGAGTGGGCCCTGTGGCAGGCGGACTTGTGGGGAGATTTGGAGGTCGGGTTTTCTCGAAACTCTCGCACAACTTAACCTTTCCATAATTGGTAGGGGTTTTGATTGACGTAAAAGTCAATTTATTTGGGGTTTGGGAAGAGCTTGTAGAGCTGAATAAGCTGTAGGCCATTCTGGACTTAAATAAGATACCTTTCCAGGATTCTCACACATTTATACTTTTTAAGATTCCGTTCTTCACATTTTTAGCAATCATTCGTTCGTTCATTCATTCATTCATTCATTTATTTTGATATAATAAATAAGTCATGAAATATTATATACTTCTTCTATTCTGTTTAAATACAAAACTTATTACAAAAATGACATGCAAAATAAAAAAAAGTTCAATATTTCTCCTCTAATTCACGTGTGAATTATAAACAGTTCATACATTTACACAATTGTGTTGCACGCAGCCTTCAGGATTTCACTTCCAGTCAGTGGAAATATCTTGTCAATATCTTCTATTGTGATCATTGCCAGCTTCTCCATTACACATTCTGGAACAGTTGTGCCTCGACGTGAAGCGTGGTATTGCCCTGCATGGGTATTGTAATAAAAATCACGTAACCCAATACCAAACACTTCGTTGAATGTCAGGTGGAGACGATTTCTGTGTTTCTTGGCTTGTTGTGGCGAAGTGTCATTTTCACCAATGACAATGTTCATTTCTTCAACACCATCAACATTTTCACCCAGCGTTATTTCCCTCGCTTTGAGACGGAATGCTTCTGCAGTGTGTATTACGGTGAGCAGGTTAGCTTTTGTCAACCTTACTTTCTGCACTCTTGTGGTCCGTGCAAAGTTAGCGATTTGAAAGCTAGGTTACGTTGACATCTCCGCTGGGTAGATTTTTCACTATAGCTGTCAGGTACCAGCTCTCGCCCAACCAAACATTCGGTTGTATCTTGCAAAGATTTGGATCGGTTTTTTTCATCTTCTGAATTTTCTTGTTGGTTGGTAGTAGTTACAGCAGCAGCAGCATTTTTCTTTTTTTCTTCTTCTTCTAATTTTGCTTTTTCTTCTGTCTCTTTCTTTTGGGCTTTGGCCATTCTAGGTTTCTTGGCAGGTTTGTTAAATACGGTTTTACCCCTTTTTTTCTTTTTGGACTGTTTCTGATGCAGCAGGGGTTTCAGTCGCGACTGTATTTTCAACTGTTTTACCATCTTCTTTCAAAACTTGTTGGCAGGCGCTTTCGAGAAAAGCTAGCGAGTCTAATTCAGCCATTATTGAGGTGTTTTCTGAATGTTGAAGAGAGCTCTGAATTGAAGTTGTTTAGCGGTTGTTATAGCTGTATCAGCTGTGTTATATGTCCGTTAAAGTACTCCTTTTATAGATAAAAATGGCCGGTTTGTGAGAAGTTAGGATGGAAAATTACACGTCCGTTAGTGGGAGTGGTGTGATACATTTTTCGGTTGAACGGTTATCCTGGAAAAAAACCAAGGTGAGGGACTGGCGTGACACACTTAGCGGTTTAACGGTTGTTCAGGAAAACCAGATGTTGTTTGTGGCCAATTTAATCATCTTGTGGTAAAGGGGGCGAAACAACTCTATAAGGCCCTCCGATAAGTATTTCGCTGTCAAACTCTGCGTAAATAACAGCTGTAAAAGCTGTGTTGTTTGTACTACCAGGCCACTGTGTGTTAGGGCACATTCCTTCTCCCAACGAATTACCGTAATCAATACGGGCTGTTAAAATTCCATTTCTGGCTTCGTTTAAATATTTTTCATTTGCAGCTCCTGTGGGTGTTAAATCATAAGCCATAAGGTTTGTACCTTTAACAAAATCAAATAAACTTACACTTATTGGCGTGTCCCCCACTGTCAAACCTAAAGTTTCTAAAAGTTGGAAATATGGTCTTTTATTTTTACCGTTTCTGTAATCCATTTCGAGTGGAATAATAGGTTCTGGAGTACCGTCTATTTTAATTTGAAATTGCCTGATGTCTAAGTTTTCAAAAAAGTAGGGGTTCATATTTTCTCGTCCTTGAATAGCAGCTGTTTTTACAAAGCCTACCATTATGGCGTGGGAGTATACCCTTGAAAATACCTTTAATTTCTGTTTGTACTTGGTTTTGGTCTATGGGTTGAGTTCTCATTAAGACATATCTTACAGGGTATCGAAATTGTAAACCTGAGGATATGTGGGATTCAATACTTTCAGAAAGTTTGACCGTGGGTTGGATCAGGTTAATATGAAGTTTACATTTTAAAAGTTTCAATTTGTTGTTTCTTCCTGCTTCTTGCATAATGGCAAACTCTTTTGAATTTTTGTATTGGAATTCAATGAAAAGCGGTACCTTGTTTGTCAAATATCTTTCTTGGGAGGTGAGGTCACACTGTATTTTAGTCACGAAAGTAATTGGTTTGGAAGTGACACAGTTGTTAGGGTAAAACTGTAAAAATCTTTTTACGGCACCAGGGTTTCTAATGCAAGAGTAAAGTTGTTCTTCCAGGGAGGGGTAACCGTCTGCAGGAAAGAACTGGTCCTGGTCGCTTTCAGGGCATTTGACAAAAATATCGGAACTTTGCTCGTCTAAACTTTTGTCTAGGTCAAGATTTGATTTGGTTTTACCACTTGCAAACTTTCTGGTGTAAGATCCGATCAGTTCTTGAGCTGTTTTGATTGAACCACCAGATTTACATTGTGTCATTCTATTCCATACTCTTTCTTTCATGTATGTGGAGACACCATATACTTTTTCCATGCAACTTATTGCCAAACTCGTTTCATTGTTTTTTGTGGAATATTCAAATTGTTTCCCGGTCCCAAGATCTGTCGGAGGCCATTGGACCAAATACAAAGGTTTTCGGATGAGTTTTACTTTGTTTGTAGCGTTGTCGTAAATTTTCATGTATGTTCTACCTTCTGGAATCGGTTGGGGAATCATTGGAACCATGTAATTACTATTATTTTTACCGTTAATCAAAGTGTTATCAGATTGACTACTTTCAGGGTTTATAATATCTGTGTCAACAGTTACAGCTGACAATGGGAGCTGACATAGCGTTTCTTCTTTCTTTCCGCTTTGAAATTGATTATTATTGTTACCGTTAAATTGAGAAGAATCACGATACATCAAAGGGTTAGGAAGCTGGAGCCACATGGGCGGTTAGTCCGGCGGTGGTCCGAGGGAAAAATCATCAGAGTCAACCGGGGCTCTAGAAAGCGGGACAGAATTGTAATACCCAGGCTCGTCTTTGTAAAAACCGTTGGACTCAGACAAGTATTGTTCTTTAGAACCTTCAGTATTGGACAGATTTTGTTCCATGAAACACCTGTATGGGTATATGGTGGTGTTTTCAGTAATAGTTCTACCGTTTAGTTTCATTTCCATATCGCCGAAAACGCTGGTGGGGATCGGTTTACACGGGCTATGAAATGGTCCCTGATTCTCTGACAGGGCATGTCGTTTTCTTGCATGATGGCAAATTCTGTTTCCAGTTTCATCGTGTGTAGTTCGATAAGATCTAAACAAAACCCGGAATGTCAAACTGTATGGCAGAGTTTCTCTGCAAATCATCTCGGGGGGAAAATTCTACCCATTTGTGAGAGGCGATTTGTTTCTGTACAACCGGGGGTGAAAATAGATCCAAATTGTGAGAAATATCGGGAGAAGCCATGCTTCACTAATACACACTTCACACCAAATGATACTCATTTTCGTTTTCGTCCAGTATATACAATACCCATCTTATAGCCAGTGTAACCATCCAAAATAAATCGTCACTCCCTTCCTCAAAGAAACTTTTGAAAATCTCCATGTTATCGCTGTTGAGACCTTTAATGTAAGCGTAATTAAATTCGGTCATTTTACTAAGGGTTAATAAATAATGTGTTAAAAATTTCATGAAATCTTCTGCAGTGAAACCTGCAGCTAGAGAAATATGAGCCATCATCCCCCAATCTCCCCTGTAATAAACCCTAGGTCCTCTTGACATGGGAAAAGTGTTTGACCTGCTGTAACCCTCTTCTAAATTTTCTATAGCTTCTCTGCCTGAAGCAATCATACTTTCGTGTAAAGTACCCATGCATATTTGAAGAGATTTCAGTAGATTGTAAGAGGCGTTTTTAACGCATTTTCTGAATGTTTCGACACGCGTTTCCTTAGTTTCGTAACGCAAGTAAAGGTCTTGTAAATAAAGCAGTTCGTAGACTTTATTTTAATCATGTTGACAGTTTCATTTTGAGCCAAAACGGAACCCGGTTCTAGGGGTCTTTTGGAGTTGTCTGGGGGCGGGATGTTCTGAGAAGTTTCTGATCTGTTTTTAGAAACAGTGGTAAAACCTTCAGGTCTGTCTCTTTCTTCCAAGGTGGAAATCAAACTAGATTTGGGGACGGAAGGTTTTGATTTTTTAATTTGAGAAGGGTCGTTTGTTTTTTTTTTCCTAGACGGACGAGTTTCTTCGGGAGAAACAGATATCGGTCTGAAAAAAAGAGTCCTCTATTAATTCTTGAGGCGGTTCTATCACAACGTAACTTCTTTTGTTTCCTTCTTCCATGTAATGTATTTCAGAACCGGAAGGGTGTTTAGCTAAAATTTCATCTTCGTTTATTTCTACAGGAGTTAATGTGTCAGCGATTTCTAAGTTTTCTTGGGAAGGAGAGGGAGGAAAAAAAGTAGTAGGAGCTAATGAAGTGTTGGGTTTGGGAGAAGGAGTTTTCTGTTTCTTTTTCTTTTTGGAGGATGGGATTTTCTTGAAAGCAGGATGGTTTTCGGCTATTTCCAAGTGTTCTAAAGCGTTCAACCAGTAGGGGTTGTTTTGAGCAAACCTGTAACGTTTCCTAGGTTTCTTTTCAGGTTTTTCTTTTTTCTTAGGTCTGCCTCTTTGGGAGTGGGTGTTTTACCGGTGGGAAGTTTAGGGGGTCTACCTCTGGCCATTTTGCAAGACTACCAAAGCAACGTGAAAGCTTAGGCAAAAGTATGCTTTTATTTCTTCTTTCTGGATCTCTTTTCAGGGGGTTGGCCAGAAATCCTCCTGGCGAAAAATTTCATATTCTTGTTCAACTTCCTAAAACCACCTTTCTTCCTGTATATGGATTTCAATGTAGAGGGAGATATTTTGGCCGCTTTAAACATTTTCCTGAACCTGTCTTTGACACATTTTTCGCGGCCTTTGTAGTAATTCTTTTTAGCTTTTTCGTATTTGTCTCCTGGTTTGTTAATTCTTTTCTTTAGGCCTTTGCTTTCGTTTTAACATTTAATGGTCGCTTTTTTCATAATTGTGACCACTTTTTTCTTGGAAACAGTTTGCTTTTTGGTGGATTTAGAAGATTTCTTTTTAGAAGATTTGGATTTGGATTTTGTAGTTTTCTTTTTGTTTTTTGAGGTCTTTTTGGTTTTGGAAGATTTCTTATTGGAGGAAGTTTTCTTTTTAGATTTGGCTTTAGGAGTTGAAGCCCTCTGACGTTTCTCTTTAGAAGGACCTGGTGTGGGAGTTCTTGCTTTTTCTGACTTTTTTCTTGGCAGGCGCCTCTGTGCCAGCGTCTTGCAGGGGCGAGAAGGGTGCCATTTGGGGAGGTGTGCTTAAATCTAAAGGCTTGGAATAGTCGCTCACGGTCGAACTTAACCCTGAGAGGAAAAAGTTCAGAGTGAATCTAAAAGGTCGGAGGTGTGTTTTTTTAAAGTTTTTCACCAAGGCATTTGATAAGCAGGTGTTTTTGAGAGGTCTTTACGTTTCTTCTTGATGTATTCTTTGTCTTTGGGGTGTTGCTGAGGTTCGGTTTTTCTTCTTAGTTTACCTCTTTCAGCTTCTCTTTCCATAACTTTTCGTTTGTTAGAATGTTTGATGGTTTCAGGAAGTTTCCTTTTCTTGGAGGAAGGTTTGGGTTTAGCAGGAGTTTCAGAGGTTTGAGGTTTAGTCTGTATCTTGGGGACTGGGGGTGGTAACCCACGCCTGTGAAAGTATACATTCTCACACCGCCGCCCAAACCGTGTTTAGGTTTGGTGCCACGGACTTTTCCTATCGAGTTAATCCCGCGCATTCTGACACACGTATGAACACACATATTAAAGCAACAAGATTTTATACATTTTACAAAGCGTTTATTTTTATAATACAAAGCTTTTTTATAGATTAAAAATGCGGTTATAATTCATTATGTACATACACATAAAATTTAAGAATAATAAGAAATAAATCGTCCATAAATTCACAATAATTATGTAACACAGTTGAAATGGTAAAAATCAGTTCTTTTTCATGACGGAGTTGGAGCGTAGACTCCCGCCTGAGGCGCCGGGCTCGTCAACAGAATCGAAATGGGGGACCAGTGGAGGAGCGACATTAGATACATAGTTCTTTTCATGTTGGTCGTTTTCAACGGGTTTCCGAATTTTCCCCAACACGACACCCATCACGGATCACAGCAGGGCCGTCCAGAAAGCTTTGTCTTCAGCGTAGCGGATGTTGTCCTTGTAGACACTGGGAGGTCTGGTAGAGAGAAAGACGATCATGCCGAGCGAGACCCCGGCTATACCCATGGCTATCATGTACTGCGTGGCCAGGGCGCAGAAAGTTTCCAGCCCTTTGTATTTGTAGTTTTTCGTGGAGAAAGGCATGTTGCTTTATTCAGGTTTATCAACCAACTGAAGTTCGTTCCTGTACCTCCTGCCTTTAAGCAAGTTTTTTGTTTCTCAGTTGCGCATGGAATACAAAACCCTAGGGATCTTTCCTGTAAACTTCGTAGAGCGTGTTAACGTCAAACTGTGGCTGGCCTATTCTCTTTCCTTTAAAAGGCGTGGCCCGGTTTCGGGCGTTTGGCGACGTAAACTTCAGCTCCTAAAGGTATTTCTCCCCTTTCTGGGGGCACGATCCCTCTTTCTCCGAACATATAGTGGGCCACGTCTTCAGCGTTCAACTGTGTAACGTTGACGGGGGTTTTAACCCAGTGGGGCAGTGTCCTGTGTTTGTTGAGGTTGTTGTACTGCCACAAAACGTCTTCGAGGTAATCCACCCAGTTTTAGCGTTGTTGGCATCCATCACGCTGTAAAGTTTCTGCATGAGCGTTTTGCTGAAACGCTCCACCAAGGCGGCTTTGTGGGGCGAATTACTGTTAACTGGCTTTATGGAGTAGTTTTCCAACAGGTCTAAGGAGGGCCTGCCCGTGAACTCCAAACCCCTGTCTGTCTTGAGCTTAAGCGGGAACCCATGGTCCCCGTGGAGGCCCTGGAAAACTTGTTTCAGAATCCTTTCGAAAGCCGCGGCGACGGCGTTGGCGGTTTTGTTCTTGACAGGAGAGGCCCAAACGTAGTGGCTCAAAACGTCCACTACCGTGAGGATGTACTGGGAACCGTGGTTGTACCTTTTGAGTTTCGCCATGGAAGTCAAATCCGCCTGCCACTGAGAGTCCAAGTTGCGGGCGATGATTTTGGCCGGTTTGGCTCTCCTGTACCTGCGGACTCTCCTGTAACGGCCATAGGGGGTGTTTTTCACCATCCACATTTTGGCCTTTTCGGGGTGGGTTTAGCGATTTTAGCCAGGACCTGAGGGTTGCCCGTGTAACCGGCCGGGCCCCTTGGGTCCCTGTAAGCTTTCCTCAGCCTTTCTTCGATGTCGCTTTCGGTTTCCGCCTCGTCCTTACCGTCGTCCAGCAACTCGCCCTCTTCCATTTCGTCAGTGTCATTTTCTTCCATGGGGGAAAGTTCGCCCTGCTCCAAGTCCAAAACATTTTCGAGATCCATTTTTCAAAGCGTCTCCACGCACCGCAGGCAACGGGAGTCTGTGGCTCCCCGGCGGCCGGCGGGCCCCTTTTATCACATCAGGGAGCTCTCGTCGTACACGTCCCGCCACATGGAAGACTTCGTCTTGTGCGAGCCCCGGCGCCCCCCGCGGCGCGGAGCGCCACGGTCGGCGCCACCGCGGCCCCATCTCCCCCTCTCCCCTGAAGGGGTCCTGAGAGGGGTGGGTCTGGCCGGCGAAATGCTGTTGTTCGGTTTCTGCCTCATCGAGAGGGAGTTTTCTGTTTGGCTTGGGTGAAATAGGCAGGGTTTTGTGGGAAGCTGGCTTCGTCGTAGTGGTTAAAGCTGGTGGTGTCGGCTTTGGTTTGGTTTTCAGGTTCGCTTTCGGCTTCGCTGTCGGAAGAAGTGTCGTCTTCTTCTCCTTCGCTGAGCGTAGTGTGGGGGTAGGTTTGCGGGTAGTCTTGTTCAGTTTCAGATCCTTCTTCTTCTTCTTCATCTTCTGTTTCTTCTTCTTCTTCCTCAGTTTCCGTTTCTTCCGCTTCGTCATCTAATACATTTTCAGTATTCGCATCTCTGGAATGGGAATTTTCGTTTTCTTCTTATGTTTCTGAACTCTGCCCTATACCGGAATTTTGGTTTGATTGTTGTTCTTCTTCTTCTGACTCTGTGTCATAATCCGACGGAACTGTGGCTGGGGATTTTGGTTGTTTTGGAGGTTTTCCCTGAGTTGCTTTTCCACCATTTGCTTTATCATTAGGTGGATGTTTGCGTGTGAGGATTGATCTTCCTGGTTCGGTGGTGGGGTCGAAGTAAGGGGTGTCTTCTGGGTTTTCTTTTTCTGTTTTGGGGTTTCTGGCTTGGCATTCCCCGGTGAATCTGACTTTCTTTTTTCCATTTTTGAAGTTGATTGTTGGAGATTTTACTAGCTTTTCTGCCTTGGTTCGTCAGCAACCAGTCTTGCACGGCCTCAGGCGAGGGGTGCTTTGATTTGGAGATGATGGGGAGGCAGGCTTTATAGAGAACTTTTACTGTGCTGTCGGGCATGTCCTGCATGTATTCAGAGAGATAGTTCAATATGAAATTACCTGTGAACTTTGAAAGTTTCTTTGACGGGAGTTTCAGGGGGGTGTTGGCTTCGAAAAACGGGATGTATGACAACCCTTCTTTTACTATTTTGTCTCCTTTGGATTGCGTTTGGGGTGGCATGGTGGAATAACATGTGCTTGCTTGGCGTGAGAATTATTTAAATAATGAAATGCGTTGTTCTTTTCATCCTTGACGGCTTTCCAAGGGACGCTGGGAATGTAATCGTGCATAAAATTAGTTGTATTTTGGTATTCATTTGTGGTGTACAAGTGGGTTCTGGGGTTTAATTTGTATTCTTGTGTTTGGTTGGGGGGAGGTCTGGTCCATTCAATAGATTCAGAAAGTCTGGTGTACCAAGGTGCTTCGTTTCTCTGTACTTGCACTTCGCCTATTTTATGATTTCCTTCTTGAAAACTGCATAGGGCTGCTGTTTCACTGTATGTTTTGAAAGTCCCTGTTAAATTATGTTGCAGACCGTTGAAAAACATGCAGTTTACTAAATTGTTAAAACGCCCACCAATCTGTCTGTAATGAACAAACCTTCTTTTTGGCCTAATTGTTTGGCCAGTTCAGGATTTATGTAAAAATAAATTAAGTCCTCGTGGTTTTCGTTCAAAATCTTAACTTCCATGTTAACCTGGTTACTATTTTGTTTCTTTAAATCTGTACGTACCAAAACGTTTTTAAATTTTTCTTCTTCTGTTGTTAACTGGTGAAGCATTATGTCCAATGTAACGTTTAAAAAATCGGCCAAATTGTCAAAATCTAACAGGAAATTTTTGTTTTTCCAATTGTAGGATCTGTGGGGGTGTTCCAGAACTTTAAGTTTTTCTTGAAACTCAGGATCAGCCCCGAAATTAACCAGTCCGGGTAATGTGGAATACTTTTTCACCCAACTGATTATTTTGTCCACATTCCCCCCCCCCCCCCCGCCAATTCTTCAGCCCCAAATTTAGCCATGTTTAATTGCCTACAGCAACTCCTTTAGAAAGATCCCGTTTTTCTTCCCTGAAGTTAGCAAAACGATTAAACTCTAAGGGAAACAGGTCTAACTTATATTGCCTTTTTAAAAGTTTTTCGTTCCAACGTTTTTGATCTTCGCCTGTTACAGTTAAATATGAATCGTACTGTTCCTTTTGACGTTTGCCCCTGTTTATTATAGCGTTTATTTCATATTCGTATGCTTTTTGGACGTAATCTTCCAAATTTTCAATGTGATTTTCAAAATAATCAGGTGAAAATAAGACATCTCCTCTTTCGGGGACTGTTCTCTTGGTTATTATGCATAAAGCGTTGGCGGCTTTTTGTTTGTATTCTTCTGTCCAGAAAGGTATAGGAGGCGGGCCTATCACTTTGTACACTTAACGGTCGTATTGTAAGATGTTTCTCTGCCACACGTTGAACCTGTAATATATTTTGGCCCAATAACATGTCCCTCTCGTGTCACCGAAATTGCAAGTTTTGAACAAGAAAGCTATGCAACACCTTTCCTGCATGCTACTTTAGGTAAAGCAGGTTCTTCCGCCCAGTAATTATGAGAATCGTCTAAATTTTCTGGGGCGTTGAAAGCTTTCAAAAAACACTTCACAGTGGGATACTCTAAAATTTCTGTTTCTTTTTCGGTTGTGACGATTTTAAAAGAGCCTTTTTTTTCATTCTAAATTATCCTCTAAAATCATTTTTATATCCTGAGGGACTATTTTGGCAGGTTTGTCTTCTTGTAACCAGGCCCAGTCTTCCCAAGAATAATCTTCTTTTTCCACTGTCACATACATCCCATAGTAAAGCCAGGGTGAAATCTGAGCAAAAACTTTAGCTGTTTCAGGTAATTCACGAGTGGGGATTTTATTTGAAGAAACCCAACCCCCGTCTAACCCAAAAGCTTTTCTTATTTCCAGAAGTTCTTTCCTTAAATGGGGAGAGTGCATATGGTGAGGGGTTGGAAGTTCCATACTTGTACCAACACCATGAGGGTACATCCCGTGTTTCCAAGCGCCTTCTTCTTCCGTTTCAAAACCCGGGGCCTCAGGACCGTTCAATTCTTCCCAAACAGGAGTCCATTTCTCTAAAATATCTGTAACCAGTTTCTGTTGTATTTCTAATATTTTCAGGTTTTGTAACTGTTTTCTAACTGAATGTACCTCTACAGGGCCTTGGGTTATAGGAAAAAAACGTTATCTGAACCCCAGTAATTGGCAGGTTCTCTTTTCACTTTTTCTTGGATGATTATTTCTTCTTTTTTCAGAGAAACTGTCCACCCATACACCCTCATGCCTATCTTTCCAACCATACCACAACCACTTTCCATTTTCCCAAACACCTGGTACAGGTCTGATCAGATGTGTAAATTTTTCATCAAAATAGGGGGTTTGTTCATATTTGTATATTTGCTCATAATAACGGGGTGCTCTGTCCTCTTTGTTCGGGTTAAACCAAATAACATTGGGACATTGATCGTTAGCCCCCAAAACACCGGTTGATTCCCATCCTGATTTTCTACCCCAGGGCTTTCCTATGAAGCCTTTCAGACCCACTGGATCTTTGTGCCATATGTGATTGTCGCGTCCTTACCGGACGTGTGAAGATTTAAAAATTTCAGGAGAAGGTATAGGAACTTCTAAACGTATTTGTTTTTGCCCGTTTTAAAGTGTTTGATAAGAACTTTTCAATTTTCCTTCTTTGTTATATCTTTCGTGAAAAGTTGAAATTACGTAAGTGAAAGAAGGACAAAAATTTGTAAATGTAAAAGGTGAAAATCGTTTGTGTCTAGAAGGTTTGACAATAGTAAAATTGGTTCACAGGGTCTATTTACTCGGCTATTTTTCTAATTTTTTGATACCTGGATCGCACTTTTTTCAAACTAGCATCTTTTTTTAAGCGTTTTATAACGTTTTCGGGGTTATTCTGTAAGACGCAGCGCTGTGACTTTTTAAATGTTTAGGAAAACTGGCTGTATAAAGATGAGGCCACCATGTCCAAGCTAAAACTAATTGCATTGTTATAACTGTAATCCACCTTTGCAATAAATTGTTTTTAAAAAACAATTTTTCAGCTTGTTTGATTGTATGGAATCTAAGATGACTTTTCTACCCATTCTGTCAAACACCATTTTACCTTCCAATGTTCCACCGGGTTTTAATTTTTCAATATCGTGTAATGAAAAAACATGTGCTTCAGAAACAGGCCAAAACGTTCTGTAATCTGGTACTTGATATAAAAAAGATGGACATTAATACACCCACGATTAATGGACCCATGTTTTCTTATTTTATTTCGTACACAAATTCGTCTTCCCACACGAAAATACCAGTGCGAAATCTTTCGCTTTTTGGTTTTTCTTGTCTCAAATCCAATAAAAAGTAAGAATAAGGACCTGAAGTTGCGTCTTCGATGGCCTTTTTTAATTCTTTTTTTCAGGTTCAACTTGTCTCGCCAAAATATTCTTTTGCGACTGATCGCGAGGGTTACGCATTAAGGTTATATAATGCGAATTCAAAGAAATATCTCTCTGGTGTTTCCCTTTGTAAAACAAATTTTGAACGATTAATACTACTGATATTTTTTTTGTGATGAGAAACTTGTTAAAAATTAGTAGCCACTTCAGGGGAGGCTTCAGACTCTCTCATCATATAGTCCAACACGAGCAAAGAATTTTCAGGTAAACTTTGCATAGAAGGGAGGTACTGTTTAAAATAAAGCGGTGGTTTATCATTTTCGGGGAGTATTTTTTTATAATTAAAAGCAAAGGCCTCGTATTCATTTTGCCACAGGTTGTAACACCACACTACATACTTCGGGACAGGTTTGAACAAGTGCTTTACATTTAAAATCAAATTTTCCACAAACCTGGTTTTTCCTGAACCTGAGGGACCTGCCACTATCATAGTGAAAGGATGTCTTAAAAAGAAACCATTCGTTACAACAGCCCTTCTTCATGCACATTTACTTCAACAATTCACAAAAGAGTGACAAATATGTAAAAATACACATCTTTTATTTCTTTTTAATACACTTTACGAAAATGTACAAGAATATCAAGAGGAGAATCACATGGTATAAATTGCAAATTCAACCCTTCAAAATCATATAATGACATATTAACTCGGTCAAATCGGCATCTGGTTTACACTTGTGGTAAACCCTCTGTTTAGGTTGAAACGTGATAGGAGGACTGCATTTTAAAAATTGTATAAGCAGTGTAACTGTAATGTGTAATTTTTTGTTCTAGATCTCTTTTACTTTCAAACGTTCCTAGAATGTAAAAAGGACCCGTGTATGACATTGTCTTTAAATCACAACTTTCATATGTTAAATCACCTACAAAATTTGCTTCTAACGTAAAGTTAGACCTTCTGTAAACTGCTGTGTATTTTTCCCAATCTCCGTACAACATTGAGGGTGCTTCATACCACCTTTCTTTTGCAGTTTCGCTTCTGATTTTTATTTTTGTCCAACCCATTCCCATAGGTTTAGATCTTAAATAGTAATTCTCTGCAAAAACGGGAATAGGTTCAGCTGTTTCATTGTAAGTATCCATTTGAGTCATATTTTTTTTGTTTTTCTGAAGGTTTGGTAAATGTTACTCTGAGTCTTTAGGATTTATTGGAAATCCAAATAAAATTGCAAACTCTCTAGATAATGTACGGATTCTATTTTATCTGTCATAAATAAATATGCACCATTATTTCTGTATCCTTCAGATTGGAAATTCTTAAAATCATATACATGACAAATATTAAATATTTACCTCATCACCTGGCATGTTTTTTACAAAAATATTGTCGTTGACATATTTCGACAACCCGTATTGATTCATATACAACCCTGCAGGCATTTCTATGTGTACAGTTTCTTTGTTTTTGATCCTTTTTAAGACGTACAATCACATAACTTTTCTTTGGAAAATTCCTCCACAATTTAGGAATTTTCAATAAAACCACAGCACATTCCGATTCTCCTTTACCCAGTTTCAAACCAGGTTTTGTATTGAAATTAAAATCACCTATATGTACATTATCATCTAAATTGTCACTTTTACCTGACATGTCCCTTTTAAACCTCATATAAAAATCTTTTTTACAAACTACTGTCATTTTACTTATATTACAAAACGAAACCGTAAGGATATGTGTAATTGCACTGTCCTTCAGGGTCTTTCCCTTCAGAATGAAATCTCCTTTTGGTGCAAGTCATTTTATAAGTTTTCACCAACTTTTTTGACTGCAAAGGTTTGCCCTCTTTATTTCTTATAACATGAAAAGGAATTACTACATCCTCACATTCTATTTCCCCATTCAAATAATTTAACACCATACTTTTCAACTTGTCATAATCCACATTGTTACATTTCTTCAAATTGAAACCTCTGGCTTTGTGTGCTTTAATGTTATCTGGTCCATGATAAGCATAATTTTTGGGACCCCCGCTAACAAAATGTGTCACGTGGCTTCCACCTTCAACACTATTTCGTCTTTCAGTTCACCCAACTGATTCCCCACAGGTAAACTGTCCCAATCATCTCTGCCCAAATAAAACAAAGAATCCGTATCAAAATACAAAACACGAAAAATGTTTTGTTTTCTTGTAGGAGATTAGGGACCATCCAATTTATCTAAATACGAATACAATTCCAGCCTGCCATAACATGTTGTCAAAGCAGCATACACAACGTTGTTTGTTGAACCCAGAGTGTAACTTTCTTCTTTAGGTTCATATTGTACTTTAACCTCATGTGGACCTAAATTACTTATGTCAACTACATTGATTGTTTCATCTTCTAAAAGTTCTTGTAATTTCTCATAGCTTTCAACATGTACTGTCTGCCTCATTCCATCTTTTTGGCCAAAATTACCCCATAGAGAATTAGCAGCTGTTTTGGCCACAATTCAACCCTGAATTTTTAACAATTTTTTCATATTCTAACTTGATCCCGTCTTTTTCAAAAACATCTTTAATAAATTGTTGTTTTTCTTCTTCACTTTTTACCCCTAAAGGCAAACCGTTTGCTTCTGTTTTTACTTTCATCCACTTGTTGACGTATTCTTGAAACATGTTGTCCCACTCTTCCCAATGCCAAACCTGTTTAAGCATGTAACCTTTATCCAAAGCATTCTCTAATTCTACAGTACACCAAGTCCCTTCTAGTTTCCTTTCATCTTCCCCATGAGAACATATTTCACGTTGATTTAAATCTTCCGCGCATTTCCTGCACAAGGGGAACATAAAACGCCCGTTAGATTTGTATGGTAAAACAGGGTGAAATAAATCTGTAGGGGGTAAAACTGTACACTTTATAAAACCTCTGTATTTCCTTACATTCTGAACCTCTGGATTTAAAATTACTTCTGGAGCCCCCAAAGGAAACTGCCTGTATTTTTGCACGTAAGGGTACAATGAAGTAACATCAACATATATTATTTTCTTTTCCCTTGCACACTCTTTCAATAAACATGTAGCGTTTGTACGACCTCCAAAGAAAGCATCTCTAGGTTGCAAACACCTATTTACATTGTCAGATTGTTCTACTTCACATTTAAATTTATGCTCCCAAACAGAAATCACATTATAACCAGCTTTTTTCAAATCTGCTTCTTTCTTTTTCTGTAAAGTGTGAGCTGCTAAATTGGGGACGGTTGTGTTAGGTACAAAACTGTCCCCCCCCCCCTTGTACACTGAGCACAACCATGCCAAACACAACCGTTAAACTCATAAATTGAGTTTGTCTCTTTGCAGAAACCTTCTTCATTGTACAACGCTTCGTCTGTTTTAATTCTGACTTCTTTTCCCCTCCAGTGTTTGTGGCCTGATTTTATGGGAAAACCTATCTTTTTCTGTTCCTGTTCAAGCCAAGTAGCTGCTTTACAAGAAAGGTGTTTCAAACTTATCTGAGGGGGAATCATAGCAATGCTGTTTTCTTTTAAATGATTCAACCTGAAATCCTTCATGCAAGCCGAAGGCAAAGTTACACAACTCTTTAACAAGTCTATTCCTGTTATATTAAAATAATAAGCTCTGAATTGCAAACAACCTTTGGCTAACAATATCACATCTGAAATACAGTATTCTTTCAATTCTTTAAAATGATCCCATTTTTCTTTCTTTCTTTCCTCATACCATTCTTCAAACACTTCCCTCTCAGCTCCACTACCGAACATTTCTTTTGCTGGTAAAACTCCCACATAATCCCTGTTCTCAGGTTTATTGAACAAATAAGGGAAAACCCCTTCTTTATTTCTGTTATCCCGAAACTGTCTGGAAAATTTGCTAAAGCAATAGGTAAAAAATTTATTGAATCCTTAAACGAAATGCTACCTACATGCAGCTGTAAAATCTTAGCACCCCTCATCAGTAAACTTTCACATTTAACCCCGTTTTCCCCCTAACCATTCTTGCAGAAAACTGCCGTCATACCCTCCAAAACTATGTGCAAATAAAAGAGCTCCTTTTTTTTTCATTTACAAACAGCCAAGTGAAAAAATTATTTTTATTCTCATAATAAACAAGGCAACAATCTGCACACTTACGATCCCCTTTAAAGCTTTCTTTATTGTTCAATTCTGCATGTTTTGCAGATAATCTTAAAGCCACGACCATGTTCATTTTATGTGTGCTTTTTCCTTGTTTATCAGGTTCCGACTGACATGCTTCCACGTCCCAAAAAATTATTGGCCCTTTATTAATTTTTACATCTTGATCACCTGCATAAAACATTCATGTTGTTCCAATTCCTCAACTGTTTTCTCTTGCTTACATATCTTACATATAATTTTGCCACACTTATGTTCTTTTTTTTTGAAAGTATAATAACAGCAAAGACATTTCTCACATACTTTTGCCAACTTACATCGCGGTATAATACCCATCTGACATTTTTGATGATTTTCATAACAAAATTCACCTCTAAATTTGAAACCACAGTCACCGCAAGGAACTAAATCTTCTTCTTTCACAAATTTACATGCACGAAAAAAAACACACATATTACAACCTCCTGGCCATGTGTGTACTTTCTGGAAACCCTTTTGACATCTGTCGCAAAATTTTTCACTGTTCACATGTTTTCTAATATCTTTTATAACCATAGAATGCTTACCATCAACCAGGATATTGACAAAAGTTTTACAATTTTTCTTCGGTGTATCGTAAGCCTGATTTGTGTTCATGTAAGTTGTGTACACTCGAAGTCCTTCATCTTCTCTGAGCGCTTTGTCAAATTTCTCATAAGACTTGTAGGTGCAACCGCTTGACTTCAGTTCTTCTATAGAAACACCTGCTTTCAGACACAAGTTTACAACTGCAGAATTCATCTCCTCCCTTTTCGTCTGGATCTTCCTTTTAAATTGAGGTTTAGTGCCTATTTTATTCCATGCTTGAGCATACACAATAGCCCCTGGATCACGCATACCTTCATCCTGTTTTAAAAAATCTTTGGGGTCCAAATAAGTTCTTTTTCTTAGTTTCACATGTTTTAATGTCCATACCTCTCAAAGGTTTGACCATACAGGAAACCCCTCTAAGACCGGTCATTTCCACGTATTTTACTTCTATTTTAAATTCCTCTCCAAACTTAAAGAAGTATTGGACTGCATTGTAGCTTCCACCTGGTTCATAAATTTCTCTAATGTTAAGTCTCTTTTTCTCACCCATTTTGTATTTAAATTCTCATTTCTCAAAGTAGGAGTTTCTATATGTAATTTTACATAGTCTTGAGGTTTAGCATCTTTGAACAAATGCTTGAAAATACTCTTAAACAAGGATTTTACAGCCCTTACTGTTGTTTTTTTTCCGAAATATTTAATGTTCGGAAAAACTCTATGCACATGTCCATTTTTGTTGAACCTTGGAAATCTGTGACTGGATATTGTTTCTGAACGAAATTCCCTCCTGTTCAACATAATGTAATTTCCTCGCTCCATTTTCATGTGACACTATCTGATTGTTCGAGTTGATTTATAGGCTAAGATAATCACCAGGACAGGCAAATCTATCCAAATTACCAAAATCTATCTTGTTGCAGAGCTGTTAATACATTAACAAGCAACCCTTGTGACACTTATCACACATTTCCACAGGAAATAAAAACCACGCCAGACAAAATCCCATTAATACATTAACATTACAATAGATCCTTGTGATACTAATATGACACTTCCACGGAAAAATACCACACTGATCGTTTCCACACATGTATGGCTTGCATCACGCGTTTGTCATTTTGAAATCAACCAATTAACAATTTTTGACCACTTTTCTCTCACCGGATTATCGTCATATCCGATATACATTAACATCTTTTCTAACCAATCAAATTTACGCATTTTCCCCGCACTTTCTTGCATCTACAGTATAAATAATTCACCCTGCTTCTAACCTACAGCTAGCTCAAGCTAACTACAGCATTCGACACAGCTATTCTACAACACACCAAGTTTTAATTTTTGCTCAACTGCAGAAATTACAAGTTACAATGGAAGCTGAACAAGTTCAAACTCCTGTTGGTCAGAAGAAAGTGCTAGCCCAGAGAGATGACATGATGCAGAAAAAAGTCAAGCAACTACCCCTTAAACTGGCAAATCTTCAAGAGGGCTTCCGTAAAGTTCAGCACAGGTTTACTGGGCAGACAGTTAACCATGGTAAGGAAGTAAATCCTGGTATGGTGCAGGTGATCCAAAAAGGCATGAATTTCCATACCATGGGAATCAAAGAGACTATCGAACAGCTAAAGAAAGTTGACCTGCTGCCTGACGAATGTACAGATTGCCGTGAAGAGATCTGCAACCTCCAATACAGCGCTGGGAAGGGAGTGCAAGACATCCGAGGAAAACTCGTTGACCAGATAGAAGAAAATATAACGCTGATTATGCATACCAACAACCAAGTGGGCTACGAAATCGCCAATCGCAGAAACAAAGCGGGAGAAAAACTGCATGGGACCTCCGATCTGGCCAAAGTGTTTGCTGATATTGTCAATACCCATTTGGACGCACCCGACCCCGCCTACCATGAAACTCTTCACGAACAGGTAAGCAACAATTTTCGGCAAACCTTTAGTTTAGACGACTAGTACGATGTTTTGAATCGTGCCTGCCCCTCATGCAAAGAAATTCACATTCCTTCAGATTCAGACCTAATTGAAAAAATTGCCCAAGAACTCCAAAATTATGTTGGCCCCCTTTCCCACAAAATGTTTCCCCAAAAGAATGGGTTCCCTGTCGATTTTGTTTGGGATATGCAAAATTACACCACGACACAAATTTCTGAATTTCAACAAGAATATCTAGACGAAGCTATTGAGTGCTTAAAAGATAAATCTCAAGAACCTTTCCTTTCTATGAACCAAGCATGCCCTTTCACATTTACACCAACATGCAATGGTGTTAATGTCACCCTCTTCTGCGTTGATATTCAGGCGGTTATATCTTTTGACCTATTGACCCAAAACCAGCCAATCGTTTTTGTTTATGGAAACCACATAAAACCTGTCGAAATTATGACCCTTGCAAGATTTACCAATGTTTTTTTCATTTTCCAACCTGCACGACATTCATCACCTCCTTTCATTGCTTTATGGTTTTAAACCTTGGGAAAATACAACTCGGCTTGCCCCTCATCCAATGAGCGGCTATTTCACACCCAACAGAGCTCTGATTGATCAAGAGAAAGAACTGTTCTATGTTGCATGTTCTCAAAAAGAACATGAACACAGAATACAATTTATCATCAATCCTTTCAAACAAAATTTAACTATCAATGAACAACTTTCAATACCCTTAGAGAAAACATTGGTCAAATCTATGGAGTTTCAATTTTCGCCCTTACTTCAATAAATGTATGATCATGAATCTTTCACTCACTTGCTGTTTAAACCTTCAGAAAAAATCATGCACTGCCTGAATATCCTGCAACAATGCAGTCAAGAATTGCCCCACCGTTCTGTACCAAAATTTGAACAAATTCTCTTCTCCTCCCATAATGAAGTCATGTTCAGATTAATGACTCAAAAAATGTCCACATACGCTATACATTTGATTTCATTGAATGCTTTACTCTGTGACCCACCCAAATTCTGCAAAAAATCAATTAGCTATATTTCCACCCCACCTTCTTTCTGGTTCTCCTTGGATTGACACTCATACCCAGGAAATAATAAACGGGGGAGTGTCATTCCAGAAAGCATGGTTCAACAGTCTACACCAGAACGCCACGCTCTATGAAACTCTCCTCACTTCCACACCTCATGCTTTTGCTTCTGTGGCACGTGCTTTTGAGCCTGATGTTCTGACACCCTCCAATTTTCCAACCATTTTTGCTCACATCTTCACCTTCTCCCTGACGGCATCTGTTTCAGCTATGGGTCCTAATGTTGAAAAACATTCCACACGACATGGTAACACCCATGCCCAAAATCGACACAGAACCTTTCCCTTTAGACTCCCTTATTGATGCCACAGATTCCATCCTACAAACCTTTTTCCAACAAATAGCCCCTGATAAAATAATCCAAACGAAGCCGAAAATTGTTGCAAAAATCACCTTTACATATGATGAAAACTTGGAAAACGCTAAATTATTATACCAAGATCAAAGAGATAAATTCGCCGAAGAAATGGAAGTGCTAGAGGCTTTGAGATTGACACCTCAACAATTTGAAACCGAATCAGATGTTGAAAAACTCGGAATAATCACGCTGGATGGTGTTGTATCTAAATTTGCATGGGATGTTGAGATTGGTGAAGAAGAAGAAGAAGGAGAAGATACAGACTTTGTTCCTATTGCTTGAATGAAAGATTATTGTTGCATAAAATGGAAAATGTTGTAAAAATGATAGTTCATATATCATTTAATGTTGATATTGTTTAATTTGTTGAAACTATTTAAGAAGAAATGTGTGATTTTTTTAAAGAGAACTTGATTGTATAATGTATTTCATCATATAATGGAAAACTGTTTATTTTTTTTAATTTTTTTTTTTACCATAAAGTGTATTGTTAGATATTCAATGTTTTGATTGCTGTAGTTAGCTTGAGCTAGTTCAAACATTTTTTATTTAAAAGAAAAAGTAAATGAGGTCTAAATCGAATGATTAAAACAGTACATAATATTGAAATGAAGAAAATAAAAGCTAACAAATATTGAAAACATGCAAGAAAAACAACTGTGGGAAAATCTGTCATTAAAAATCTTTATTTCACACTATTTTCACGTACTGTTCCATTATTCAAGTTTAGAGGTGAACATGAGAGTGAATGCGAGTGAAAAATAAGAGTTCGAGAAACTCAAACCTTCAAATCACCCCTCCAGCTCGCCTCTATCACAAGCCTTTAGAACAAAAAAGAAATGACTCCCAATCATGTTCGTAACACCATATTTTTATGTATGAAAAAATGAACGTGCGAGTGCGAAGGCGAGAGTTCCAGAAAACCTGACCTCCAAATCTCCCTACAAGTCGGCCTGCCACACGGCCCACTCTACAAAAAGCAGGTCAAAGGTCCCCCGAATTCCTTCACACAACCCTGTCCTTAACTCCCTGAAATGGTGAAAACAGACCTGAACGCTGGTAACACAGACTGAAACAACATATGGCACCCGGCTCTAATGCCCTTTAAGCCAAACCACTCTGTTTACCATGATAAAACACTACGCCCACCAACCACATCCTGTAAAGCAATTATCATGAGCTCGAGAACCCCGGACCCTGAAATCAATCAACAGCCCGGCACCGCACACGTTCTCACAACAGGAAATCAGGACAAAAATCCCCGATCTCAAATAGAAATCGGTCCGTCCGCTATCCCCTAACTACGGTCTCACAGGAAATCAGGACAAAAATCCCCAATCTCAAACAGAATTCTGTCCGTCCTCAATTCCCTACCCTACTACTTATATATATATATATATATATATATATATATATATATATATATATATATATATATATATATATATTAATCTATATATCATGTGTATTTATGCGTGTGTCTGTGTCGTAGGCCGAATAGTTTCTGGCAACGCACATATAGCATTATAACAAAAAAAAAAAGATACTTGTTGATGCCATGCAGATAGTGACTTTAATCAGTATACCTGTCATTATACAGTTTGCCAGTAGGCCTACCTATAGGAGTCTTAATTCGCAGCGTCTCCTTGTTCTCTCGCAACTTAAATCCGTCTTCCGGATAACCTTAATTCAGGGAAACCGTATAATGAGACCAAACAAAAAACGAGGCACACTACTAAAAGAGGCTAAATAACCTGTTTGAAAAACCGCAACCTGTAAACGATTGCAAATGAAAAGGCGAAATAATTGTAGAAAAGGGTGAGCTAGAAAGTACAATTGACTTGTTGAAACAGAAGAAAATAATGACCCCTGGTGGCGAACCGAGACGATAGGCCTATTCAAGCTATTGCATTTAAATTATGGTGACTGAGACCAACTGCCACCGTGACACACACACATATATACTAAATATAGGCTAGTAAAGTTTTAGACTGCTTGGGGGGGGGGGGGGGGATTTTGGGCTTCACTGCATTCGGGCCAGAATTTTTAAAAAAGGAGATACACAAGCCACCATTTTCTTGGTCTAGTTTGACTGAAGAATCAACTCTTCAGGTATAAAAAAAAATTTAGAATCGGAATTCATTTTAAAAATTATTTGAAAGAGACCATTGACCAAGTTATGGCTCTGTTGTAAACACAGACAGAGGTCCAAACCTCAGGTGTTTTATAGATGTTATAAAGGGAAAATAAATACAGCCACAACTCCGTTAGGCCTACATTATGCATACACCGCGTGACGGGTAAGTAAGTATGGTCTCATGGAATCCCAGTGTTTGCGATCGTGTTTGTGCCCTGTGTACCACGCGTAACCTCAGATATCCAGCTCAAACCCCCCCCCCCCCCCCCCCCCCCGGCAGGTGTTACACTAACACTAACAGGCCATCAAGCGGGGCAGCACTGAGAAAACACCGGAACAAGCAATACTCAATAGCCTAAATAGGTAGGCCCGACACATAGACATTCGTTCCGCAGTCACAAGTACTTCAACAAGTTTAAGCCGGTACCCAGCGGAATAAGGTAACGATGGTAGATCATAAGCCGTATTTATATGCACATTTATACCAGGTACATTAACCAATGGGCTCGGAAGGGTCACCGTGCACCACCTTTTGGATTTTATGACACGGGTATTTTTAGATCCCTAAGTATGTCCAATCATATATGCTGCGTTCGTACGGGTCTGTCTAAAACGCGGAGAATCCGCGGAGAGATGGAGAATTCGCGGAGAATTCTTGGAGAATTTGCGGAGAGTTTTTATATGCAATGATAATTTTAAATACACGTTAAAAATCACTTAAAATCTTCAACTATATTACTCTTAACATATTTGTTCACTTTTAAATGACCTATATAATTAAAAATCTATACATTCACGAAAACTTCAGTTCTCAGATATTCGGACAAGCAGGTGTTTCTCTTTAAAATTTTATTTGTGCCACGTACCCTAGAGACAACGAATAGCATCAGGAACTGTGGGCTTTTTACGATTCCAAATACAGTTTATTTTTGTTTCAATCCAGAAATTAAACAATTTGAACATTTTAACAAAAGATTAATGCAACGACACTTAGTTGCTTGTTACAGTTAGGATTTTACACCATTTCCTAAAACAAAACTTTTTCCTAGAATACCAAAGCCTAAATATAATGCAACTGTAACTATTGGGATTGAATGTGTATATTGGTTAGGAGAAACATTCAAAGACATGGTTGATTGTGATAAAAAAATGTAATAAGTCGTTTCGTTTTAAATGTGCATATGTCTTTAAAATAACCAAAAAAATAATTAATTAAATAGTTTTGTGAAGATTGTACAAATACGTTCGTGTACTACTGCTGTATGTATGTGTACATTGTGCTATATTATTATTTTTTATTATTATTATACTCTGTATTGTTAAGGTCAGAAGGCAGTGTGGTGTATTTTGTACAGAATAAGAAAATTATAATTGTTTAACCACGAATACATATATTTACAATTTTTTCTTTTATTTATTTTAATCCTACTGCCAAGTTGATTCATTAGCTGAAGGGTGCAATCTTTGTTTGTGTATAAAGTGTGTAAGGTCGAATAACTGGGTTTCAACTTTCATTTATGCATTTAAATTAGGTCTATATATACACTGTAAATGGGGATATTTTTTTATCTATCAATTTAATTAAATGTAGGAAATATCATAAGTTATGACTTTTTTTTATTATATAATATATTTTGTTTACCATCTGTAAATTTGACTCACGTCTATGGTTTTAATATAGTTTGCACAATAAACTGTTGAAAAATAAGGTCTTTTGCGGTTTCGTCTAAAGATCTGTCAGTGTCAGCTGGTACTCAGACGGGTACATGTTAGCTTTTGCGTAACGCATTCACTCGTCTACATCTGGGTCTACATTGTTAAGCATAAAATGCTTAATTATGTAGAGATTTTTTAAATATTTCAGTCATTTAACAGGCGAAAATATGTAAAGAGTAATATAGTTGGGGATTTTAAGTGATCTTAATGTGTATTCAAAAGAATCATTTCATAAAAAACTCCGCAAATTCTCCACGAATTCTCCGCGAATTCTCCATCTCTCCGCGGATTCTCCGCGTTTCAGACAGACCCCGTTCGTACAGATGGTATGTACCAGATGGCAGCTCGTTCGTACGACTTGCAAACGTTCAGTACCCAACAAAAGACCCACTGATAGGATGTCTAGGTTGTGATAGTAACCAAAAAGATACTGATTAATAAAATATGTTTCATTTTACATTTGTTCAACTTTATTCGTCATTTAAAACTTTTATGTAAACCAGTCAAATATTGTCATTATTGGTGTCTTTATTATCTCCCTGCATCTTGAAAAGCAGTAAATAAAGGTGAAGGTGACTAAGTTGAACAGGTCTTCTTGCTCCGCAAAATCCCAGTTTCCCAGTGGTACGTTCCACTTGGATCACGTGTAGAACAGGATTTCCACTGGGAATCTTGTACGTACCATTGATTCCAGAGGTAACAAACGCAGGAATCATGAGTACAATGCAAAATACAATAATATGCAAACATTTTATTTTGACAAACAAAGACAACATTAGCCATAGGCTTTTATGACTGACCACACTCCAATCATACATAAATTAAAATTAAATAATTTAAGATATTAAAAATAATAATATTATTATAATACATTAACATGTACATAAAAATAAGTATCACAAGTCTGATCAATTATAACAATCAGAGTTAAGCATGAAGTTGTGTAATGCAAATAACATTTGATTTAGAGTCTTCATAAATTACAGTGACAAATTCATATTGAAAAAATCACAATAGTTATGGCATGAAGTGACAAAATAAATTGAAAAAGCCCAAAGAGGGATGTCAATTTTTACTAAGTGATATTAATTATTACACAGATTACAACTGCAGGATCCCCCTTTCCAGTATGATCACTTTAATTTGATTCAGTGCTCTAAAGGACTGCATTTTTAGCTCAGCCGACTGTAAGTCATCTGAGCTATAGTGGTGGTCCTTTGTCCGTCTTTCAGACGTCCGTTAACAGGGCACTTTTTTAAACCTTTGGACCAAATCTGAAATTCAGCTTACAGTTACCGGTAGATGTCCCCATAATCTCCAACCTAACTGAAAACTGGATCACTGCAACTTTGTTCCTTTGAGACATTAAGTGAAAACCTCCATTTCCCAGTTAAAACGTATTGTTACTTTTCAAAACTGCCCACTCTGAAAACCACTGGAGTTAATGAATTCATGTTTGATATATTTTACATTCCTTTAAATTTCCTATGTATATGCAATAAATTAGGTCATACTTTGTAAATTGTTGAAGTTATGGGCCCAAACATATTGCACTTTCTCAAAAAATAGGAAATATGTTTACTCACCTAACAAGATAATTGCTGAAGCTAAAGACTTTTTTCCCCAAGGATATGACTTTATTTATTCTAGATTAATTTATATACCAGAAATCAGATCAGAATATAGTACATTTTTAAGTTATCAGCAAAATTAAAAAATTAGTACCTTATATTTGGCCCAACTTTAAGCATGGAACTTTTTTTTCCTATAAATACTATGAATTTAACTTTCACAGCATGTATGTTGGTCTTATTTGTTTCCCACATTTAACGCTAGAACCCTACCAATTTTGGGTTTATAAGATCAAAGGTCAAGGTCACCAACCCAGTTATTTAGAAAGATGGTGGATGCATTTTAAGCCAAACTTTTTTATCCAAAAAATTTCCATCTTGCACATGTAGCTGACCTGCCAATAGGAGAAGAACCTGATTGATATTGGGGTCACAAGGTCTAAGGCCAAGATCACAGGAGCCATCTGTTAGCACATTAATTTGTCTCCTGATGATAACTCTAGTTTGGATCAACATATTGGTTTCAAACTTGACTTATCTGTGCCTACTACATGTACATACAAGAGTACTGGAGTCCTTGGTAAGTATTCCCCGGACTCGAGTACTCGAGTACTTTCAGCCTGAATGTTTTTAGATGATAACTCCAGGTTGGATTGAAATCTTGGTTTCAAACTTGACTAATATATGGCCCACCACTAAAGTAAGAACCCTTATGATTTAAGGTTATGAGGTCAAGGTCACAGGACCCATTTCTTGAAAAAGATTATGAATGCTTCAAAAGCCAAACCTTCCATCTTCCACATTTTGCTCCCCTGCCAATAGTGGGAAAAAAACTTCTGAATTTTGGGGTCACAAGCTTAAAGGTCAAGGTCAGAGGGCCCATCCATTCATAAATTAGTTAACAGATGATAACTCCAGTTTAGATAGATATATTCATTATTGGCTTCAAACTTGATCACAGGACCCACTTTTTGAAAAAAAGTTCACAAACACATACTTATAGACAAATTCAGCTGATTATTAAAATATTCTCAAAATTAATTATAGCTGAGCGCCATGACCCACAGGTCTCTTGTTAAAGAATGTCGGAAAAGAATTCCAAAGCATAGTACCAAGATGTTTTAGCAAGTGGGTACCATACGTAACACTATTTGTTACCGGCACTGCCAGTTCATAGCTAGCTAGTCTGCTGGCAAGGCCAGTAACATGTGTAGTGAAGTACTGTTTAAGATACATTGGACTTAGATAATGAATTACTTGAACACCTCAATTAAAGGGACCCAATCAATTATAAAGCACATTGAGTTAATACGAAAAATAGCTTCTTCCCTTTAAATTTAATCTGTTCCTACCAAAATATTGTCTTGAAAGAGTTTGATTACACCTGTAAAAGAGTATTAAAAACAGTGAACCTGGCGCGATCGCAGGTGTAAACATAAACACAGTGTGTTGGGCCGTGTGCTGTGCAGAAGAACAACACGTGCCAATCAGGAAATGCCTTGACTGACTTTGCTAAAAAAGTGAAATACATTTTCCAGCTGGCTTAAACACTGCGTGTTGCCCCTCGATCGGACCTCCGGTCACGCGGCCTTACAAACCGTGTTTTCCAACAGGCAGGGCTATGAAAAGTTATTAAACAGTCATATACGAAGAAACGTGACTGTGTGCTGGAATGGTTTACTGGGAAACTTTTGTATAAAGCAGAACTGAACTGATAGTGTGAAAAAATAGGAATAATATTGCTCCTGATTATGTCCCTTTAATATTTGTTTTTGTCTATCTGTTTCGAGAGAAATAAAATATCTGCTTTCAGGAACTGATCACAGTCATTAAAACATTGCTGTAAACAAGTTTAAGGGCTCTTTTTTGGATTTCCTCCAGCTTGTTTTATTGCCTCAGCCACAAAAATGCCAGATGATAGGGTAATACCTAAAGTGCGATGATATAAATGTTTTTACCTCAAGAAGTTTAGACTTCTCGTCTAAAAATCTTTTCATTCTAGTGAGTGCACTAAGTTGACCTCCTGCATTTGCTGAGAGTTCACTAATATGTTTGTCAAAATTTACCTTGAAATCTAAGGTTACTCTGAGTGGTTTGGAGCAATGTACGCGTAGGATACTGATATCCTTACGATTCAGTGATTCACCATCTGGAGAAATATCTTTTCCAATAAGCATGAAACTAAACTTGTCAGGGTTAGCCTCCATGAGGTTATTTTGGAACCAAGTTATTGCATTACACAAGTCCTGGGTCAAAAGACGTTTTACTGAGCCTACATCCTTACCAACTGCTAACAAAGTATTATTGTCAGCTTAGTTATATATAGCTCAGTTTTTACCAGACTCATGAATAGATCATTTAAAAAGATATTAAAGAACATGGGGCCCTAGGACAGACCCCTAGGGAACACCCTTCGTAATAATTTTTGCCCAGTCACTTGTATGAGAAAGCAATCTGACCCTTTGTTTTCTATGGTAGAGATAACTGGCTAGCAAAGTTAAATAAGATCTAGACATCCCATATGTGTCCAATTTACTAATTAAAAGATGATGTGGTGAACAGTCAAAGTCCTTTGATAGGTCCATCATAACAAGACCGTATATCCTTGGTCAACTTAAACAGGACAGACCTGCAACTATGGCCAGTCCTAAAAGCAGATGCACTAGGGTGAATAATATCAGTCAAAAAAGTCTGGAACTTGTGTTCTAATAATCACTCAAATAATTTGATATGGTAGTAAGAACACTAACCGGTCTATGGTTTTTAGCTTAGCTGATAATAAAATATTACAGAAAGCTTTAAGCCCGCTCCCGCCCCATCCCGTTGGTAAAATTTTTGGCCTGTCCCTCCCCACAAAATTCTAAAAAAAGTTAGCCCCTGGGGGCCTGCAGGGCAGTTTGCAGGCCCTGCAGCCCGCAGGGCTGGTTTGGGCCTGTGCAGGGCTCTTATAAATATATATAATAGAATTTCAACAAATATACAGATGGTTATTCGACTAGTCTTACCTAACTTAAATAAAGTATCCAAATAGAAAAAGAATTTTCGTTTAATAAAAAAAATTAGCTTAACAAAAGTTCAACCAATTATCATGATAATAGTATGGATCAGATATCCACAAATTGCTGAAATACTTCATTTTCAACATTAGGAAACACATGGTCAGATCACAAAAAATTATTTGCAACAATATCTTCCATCATATCAACCAACCATAGCCTTAGCGTCATATTGAACTTCTGGCATTAAGACCAGATTACTGGAGCCAGAGTGTCTTTACATCTAAGTATGAGGAACGCATCATAAGGCCTTATGAAGATGCAAATATTTTTGTCATTTCTGACAAGGCTTCATGGCCTATAGGTACACTGTTAATCAATATAAACCAGACTAATCATTAGCATTTTTTGTGTACTTTCTAATAATACCAAACATGAGTGAGAATAGTTCCATTATAACCAAGCACATTGGTAAAACCTCAGTAGGGTTGGGACGGTTACCGGTATACGGTATTATCACGATATCTGACAGCTACAGTTATCATACCGTCAACTTTCCTATTATCGCGATAATCATTTTTTGTTCACGATTTTGGTTCAAAAGCAAGCCCTTCAGGTTCAAAACAAATTTTTTTCAAAGAATCACATTTATTTTTATAAACCACATGTGTTTGAATACACGCGTGTGGGTGGAACCGTGTGCTTACAGACTTCGGGATTAGTCCGAAATGTCCGCGTGTAGGTGGAAAAGTGTGCTTACAGACTTCAGGATTAGTTTGGAAATGTCCGGAAGTAGCAGGATGAATCAGAGAGGACAAAAGCTTGAGAATTCCAGGAGAAAAGAACATTATAATTGAAGAGCAATAAATACACATATTTATGCTTTTATTGCATGGAACGAAAATGTCACCATAAAAGTGAACTGAATCGAACATTCCATACGGGTTGCATATTTTGCCATAAAAAATTAGGATGGTATATTTAGCCATGATTGGTATGACACGCTCTCCGAAAATTCGCCGGGATTCTCCGGCTCTTATGTAGCTATAGGAAACTGATGGAAAGATCTGACAAGGGTGATTCGACGATGGGAGCAGGACTTCCCGCGCCTCAAGCTTGCACACCTGCAGGACCTTCATGCAAATTACATCACTTAATGAGTCATTCTGTGGTACTAGCACAATAGGTATAAATGATATTAATACTTAACCCCTTGTATAAAGTCAAGACTTTAAAGGTGTTTGTTATAAATATCATTATTGATGGCTTATTAATGCCATTATGTATAATTAAAAATATCAAGATATCACGGTATATCGCGGTAAAATTTGAATAAATATCATGATATCAAAAACCCGTATCGTCCCAACACTAAACCTCAGAATGTTTGTTGAATTTATGACCGCATAAATACAAGTATGGCTCGCATGGGTTACAGGACGCAGGCAGCTTTCAGGAGATACAGGAAATGACCCTTGTTCATGGAAATGGTGATTTGGTTGTGAGCTCACATGTATAGTATTGTGTTAATTCATAATTCTTAGCATAATATTGAGATTATCGGCCATTTACCAAAAAATGAATGAAACCTGATGCAAGACCACTGCGATACATTCCTTGATATTACTTATTACTTGCATCATGACTCCAGTAGGCTTACTTGCCCAAATATCAGATTGCCTACTGAGTTTGGTTGTCATGGCTACCATGGCCTATATTACCTCTTCTTCTGAGACTTTATCTCCATTTGATATTATTTCAGATTTTTAGCTTCAAGATCAACTTCAGCTGAACACAGTGACCCATGGGGCCCTTGTTCAAATTGGATGACCATTTTGAGACTGACTGATGACTTTCATAGCTGTGTAATTTGCAAACATATGACTGTCACATAGTTGAAATACTGATACTTGTAGTAAAAAATACACTTGTTTGATCATGAGAGGCTCCTACATCTTTGAATGACTTTGATAGAGTCATAAAAGTATGAGGTTGGCAGTCATATGTTTAGTATTTAATTATCACCAAATTTCAATTGCTTATATATAAAAAAAATATAAATAAGTTAATTTCACATTTGCAAAAATATTACAAATGTCAGCTGAGTACCATGACCCATGGGTCCCTTGTTATAGCTGTATCTACCACTGAAACATCAATCATATTATTCAATGTGTTAAAAACTAAAGTCAAATTTGGATAGTTTTTCACAATAGTGTTTATACTAGGATGACTTTTTGCAGTATAATGTTCAAGGGAAATATTTATAAAATCAAAAATATCCAACTGGGTAAAATTAGGCAGATTTTGGTCTTTGCCAATACAATTGGCAAAATTCGCATTCATAACATTAATAACATTTGCAACCTCAACGGGATCACTGATTATATCATTACTGTCCTCCACTAAAAGATATAGGTCAGATATGTAACCTTTGTCAATTAAGTAGGGTCTAATACTTTTCCAGAAATTTTCATTCTTGAGGCCACCAATACATCATTCTTAGAAATATTTCTTTATTGATTTCTAACGAAGATCAGTGCACAGGTTGCACTGTCTTCTGTAGTCTTCCCAAGTGGCCGCCATACTAATTTGTTTAAATCTTCTAAACAACTTACCGGTATGTTTTGTCATGATTGCTTTTTAGCTCAGCTGACTATTACTCATCTGAGCTATAGTCATGCTCCTTTGTCCGTCTTTTGTCCGTCCGTCTGTTAAACTGGTAGTTTTGACACCATTGGACCTACGAATCTGAAATTTGGCATACAGTTAGATGTCCAAAAATCTCCTACCATACCAAAAATTTGGTTATTAGGACCTTGTTCTTTCGAGATATTAAGAAAATACCTCAATTTTCCATTAAAAACCCATTGTAATACTTTGAATGCCTAATATCAAAACCACTGATCAGAATTTGGTTATAGTAAATATGTATATTCTTCCATACATTCCCATGTACATGCCAAAAATTAGGTCAGTAATGTGTAATTTTTTGAAGTTATGGGCCCGGACATAATGCATCTCGTAAAAATTCAGGAAATATATTTACTCACTTAACATAAAAATTACTAAAGCTAGAGACTATTTTTCAAGGATATAACTTCATCAAATCAAGATTCAATTGTATACTGAATATTAGATCTGAACTTTGCAAAATTTAAAAGTTATTTGCATAAATATAAAATCAGTAACTTAAATTTTGCGCAACTTTGCCCTTGGCACATTTTTCTCTGTAAGCACTGTTGATTTAATTTTCTAATCATGCACACGTAAGGATTACAGCTGCTAAATTCTGAAATTTGAAAGGAATTGACCAAAAACTGTAGCTTTTATTACAGTTTTTATGAGATCATATGTCACACTTAGGCTATACTGAAGCCCCTCTATTTGTCCCCTTATTGACTTTCAGGCCAATTATGCATGCTTGAAGCGAGGCATACAACGCAGCCAGTCCCTTTTTGGGTGGCTCAGCTGGATCTAACTGTCCAACTCCCTCCTCTAGTAGTTGTTTTGGCTAAAAACATAACTATAACCAATAATTTAGAAAAAAATTTATTGATTTATAAAAACAACTTTTAAAAAAATTAATGGAAAAGGAATTTTATTGTTAATTGGTAACAGGGAGTTGCCTTGCAATTACTGATGTTTTATGCATGATGCAGCATCTTCCATGGATGGCCTAAAAGATATTTCAAATGACACCATGCTGTCACCATTGAGTATTTTTAGTTCAGCTGACTGTAAGTCATCTTAGCTATAGTCATGGTCCATTGTCTGTCGTCAATTTTTAAAACAGTTAGACCTATGAATCCAATTTTGGCATGCGGTTAGATGTCCCAAAAATCTCCCACCATACCGAAAATTGGGTCAATATGACATTGTTCCTTTAGTGATATTAAAGAAAATCCTCAAATTTGCATTAAAAACCTATTATCACACTTCAGGATTGCCTAATATCAAAACCACTCATCTGTTTTTCTTAATATTTATCAGAAGTAGTGTAATTTCTTAAAGTTATGTGCCCGAACATAATGGACTTTGTGATAAATCAGGAAAATATTTACTCACTTAACATGAAAAATTTTGAATCTAGAGACTTTTTTCCAAAGTATATAACTTATTTAATTCAGATTCAATTGTATACCTAAAATTAGATCTGAATTTTGTAAATTTTTAAAGTTTTTAGCATAAAAATAAAATCAGTACCTTAAATTTTGCCCAACTTTGACCTTGGCACATTTTTTTCCTGTGAGTACTGATGATGTAATTTGCACAGCATGTAAACATAAGTATTAAATCTTTTTAAATCTGTAATTTGAAAATAAAAGCTTGGAAATTAACCTATTTATTGAATTTTTTCTTGAGGCTCTATTGTGGTCACTTGCTTTTTCAACATGCAGGTTGGCCACTCCTGGTCACTGGAAGTCAGCTATGCCAGGGTTCTTAATTTGTTACAGTCACTGGGGGAGATCCCCTGCTGTGACAGGTGTACAGTTATTCTCAAATCACCATCCTGTATTCCTCCCCCCCCCCCCCCCCCCCCCCCCGCAAACCCAACCCACCAAGTGTTACGCAGTAATAGTTATTAAGTAATATACAAAACTTTCCTTGAAAAGTAATTCAAGGTGTAATCTAGAAGATGCCATGTTGTGTTAATGTAGCATTTATAAAGAAATCAATTCTCTTTTAAATGATTTTAACAAATTAAAATATAATTAAACCCATCATTATGCATAAATTTATAAAATATCCTTTTCTTGTTTTCATGCCATTTAATACCCCCATCATTGCCACTTAACAGTACTGTGAGCATTATAAGTCAAAAACTAATGGACAGATTTCTTTCATATTATGTATATACATAGACATTGGTTAAGGGGTGATGTATATTTAAATTGGGGTTAGAACCTTCCTATTAGTGAGCTTGACCTTTTTTTTTTTTTTTTTTTTTTTTTTTCATTGCATATAATTACATTTCCCGGGATAAATTCTTAATTATTTCTCATTTACATACATGTGTATATGCATACATATACTCATATATACATATATATTTTGATAGATACCTAAATTCAATTGTGGCTAATCATAATTTTCCATATTTCTCCCAACTGCATAGGCCCCCCATCTGTCATTAAACTTATTAACCTTGTTATTTTTTTGTGCTATTTTAAATTCCAATCTAGCATATTTCCAAACATAGAAACATGCCTGTGATAGTGATAGACCAATCTGGTTTGTTCTACACAAATAAATATATTGTTTGACCAGTAAAATAATTAAATTGCTCAAATCTGATGAATATAAATCTCCATACAAGACTGTTAATTTACTTATTTCAATGTTAATTTTTATCTCTATACACCAAGTCTCTATTTCATACCACAACCGCTTCACATCTTCACAATACCAAAACAGATGTATAAGTGTCTCAGTTTCACATTTACAAAAAGTACATACATTAGTCTCTTTAATTTTCCATTTGTGTAACCAATAATTATTAACCAAGCAATTATTTAGAAGCTTGTACTGAAACACCCTGGATTTAGTGTCCAGACATAATTTAAAAGGCAATTGATATACTTTCTGATAATCAACCTCGATTCCCTTGGTGTATATACACACTTTGGGTGGAAAAGGCCCCTTTTCCAACAACTTATTTATGAACTCTGTATATATCACACGAGAAGGAACCTTTATCACCTCAACAAAGTTCCCATTAAAATACTGGAGTGTAAGTGGATCTATTTGTGGTTCTATTGAGTGTTCATAGACCTTGTGCTGGTTAAACTTTGAGACCAGTGCATACCATTTTAAAAAATCTGAACCTTTAATACCTTTCTGTACCCAAAGGGTGAAAGGTATTATATTTCCATATTCATCAAATAAATCTTTACCTGTTATTACTCCAGCATTTAGAAATTGTTTCCAATATACAGATTTTCCGGATATTTTAACCATTTTGTTATTCCACACTATCTGCCTCTGCAGTGGAACTGCTTCAAAATATCCTTTACGTAATGTGATATAACTTCTTAAAATCTCTTTATAAAAGTCAGGAATTTTAAATACATCAATATCTTTCAATGCTATATTACTATTTAATAAAACTTTTATATCAGGGCAAATAGACTTCAAATAAAGGTTAAATAGAACTTTCCATGGTCTTTGTACTGGTGACACATATCGCTTTAGCCAAGATATTCTTGATGAAGATATAACAGACCCTAGGTGTGGAGCATTTAACCCTCCATTTTTTATTTCCTGCATTAATCTTATTCTTTTAATTCTCTCTTTGCCATTTTTCCAGATGAAGGCAAATACAATTTTATTCAGCTCATTGTAAAAGCTTTCTGGCACACTTTCATTTGTAAAATAATAATTAAATTTTGAGAAAATAAATGTTTTAGCAATTTGTATCTTTCCAAGTAAAGACAGGCTTCTCTGTTTCCAGAGAGTCAGAGTATTTTCTACTGACTTCAACTTGGCAGACAAGTTCAAATCAAGTGCCGCTTTTTTATCGTAAGACAAATAAATTCCTAAAATTTTCATGGGCTCCTCCGGCCATTTAATCCCCAATGGCTTTTGCAAACATTTCCTATTTTGACCTATCCATAGTCCTTCACATTTATCATAATTCATTTTTAGACCACTGTAAACACCAAATTCTTGTATTATATGTAAAAATAGTTTTGCTGACTTTAAGTCTTGCACTATTCCAACTGTATCATCTGCGTACTGAAGTAGAGTAAAATTATGATTTTCAATTTCTATTCCTTTTATAACTTTATTCGTTTTAATATACTCTGCCATTACTTCTACAGCAATTACAAATAAATAAGGTGACAGTGGATCACCTTGGCGAACCCCTCTTTCCACTTTAAAGTATCCAGAGGTGACCCCATTGTTTACCGTGCAGCTTTCAACATTTTTGTATAAAATTTTAATCCATTGTGTGAAGGAGTTAGGAAAATTGTATTTATTCAAAACTGAAAACATATAATCCCATTCTAAAGAGTCAAAAGCCTTTTCAAAATCTATACTTAAAAGGATACCTGGAATATCATTAACTTTGGTAAAATTGAGAATATCTGATAAAATTCTTATATTTTCTCCTATATACCTCCCTTGAACATAACCAGTTTGACTTTCATTTATTATAGTTGGCATAATCGTTTTCATTCTTAGTGAAAGTGTTTTTGATAATATTTTATAGTCTGCATTTAAAAGTGATATGGGTCTCCAATTTTTTAGGAGTGACCGGTCTTTTTTCTTATCTATCAATATAATTACTGCTTGCTTTTGCGATGCTGACAGTTCCCCCTCCTTGAAGGATTTATTGAATGAAGCTACCATTGCTGAACCAAAATATGACCAAAACTTAACATAAAATTCTACAGGTAGTCCATCATTACCTGGGGTTTTGTTACTTGCAAAAGTTTTTAAAGTATTGTGGCATTCTTCTTCTGTAATAACTTTATCAAGTAGTTCTGAACTCTGTTTTGATATGGTTGGTAGATCTATATTTGTTAAAAATGCGTCTATATCCTCTTTTGTTTTACTTGCTTTTGATTGATATAACTGTGAGTAAAATTCTTTTTGCATTAACAAAATTTGTTTAAGATCAGTGACTATTTCTCCTGTTGCTGATTTAAGTTTTCTGATACATTTTTGTCCATTATTATATTTCTCTAAGTTCAAAAAATACTTTGAATTTTTTTCTCCGTTTTCAAACCATCTTGTTTTTGATCTAATCATACAGCCCTGTGTTTTATAGTTATCTATTTCTTCTAACTTAGCTTTTACTTGACTTATTTCATCTTGTATCTCTTGGTCCTGACCTGAATCTGTATTATCCATGTTTTCATATAATTGTTTTAAATTTTGCTTAAGAGTTATTTCTCTTGACTTTCTTGCTTTTGCTCTTTTCTTACCAAATGATATACAAAACTGCCTTATTTTATATTTAAATATTTCCCATTTAACTCGTTCATCGCTCACACTGTCATACTCCTGATCCCATTTTATTTTTTCACCAATTAATTCCGATGTAAATTCAGCATCATCTAACAGCTCAGTGTTTAGTTTCCAGTAACCTTTTCCTTTCATCTCGGTATCAGTTAATTTTTCAATGTCCAGCAAAATAGCAAAGTGATCTGATTTGATATAAGGTTGAGTTCCAACTTCTTTAATACTATCTTGCAAGTTGCTCGAGATCCACCAATAGTCAAGTCTACTACAAATGTTCTCGCTTTTAAGCCTCCAGGTAAAATTTTTCTTTTTAGGGTACTTGATCCTGAAAATATCTATCAAAGAAAAATATTCTGATATCTTTGTGAAAGTTTCTACTACATTTTTCCTAATTTCTGTTAAGCCTCCTTTTTTGTCTAATTTTGCATTGAAAATAATGTTTAGATCCCCTCCTAAAATTACTTGATCAAAAGGATCTATGTATTGCCTTAATATATTATATAACTTTGTGTAGAAGATTTTTTGTTCTGTCACACTGTTTGGTGCATAAATATTGATAAGTTTAAATTCTTCTTGTTTTAACTTTAGTTTTACAATTAAAATTCTACCATTTGATGAGCTATATAATTTAGTCAGATCTTCTATTTCTAAATTCCTTTTAAAAAATATAGCGCATCCCTTACTTAATGAATTTGCATGACAGAAGAAACCTTTCCCATGCCATTCATTGCACCATTGATTTTCTGTTTCCTTAGTTCCATGAGTTTCCTGTAAAAACAAAATGTCACTATTGTTTGCTTTGGCCCACCTAAAGACTGATCTTCGTTTTTTCTGATTCCCTAATCCTCGTACATTTAAACTAACTAATCTGAATACCATAGATAATTTATTTTAATTTCTTTTAGCTTGGGGAGACAGATTTTATCTTTAGTGATTTTAATTTTTAATTGCCACATACATATTTTGTAGTTGAAAAAATTATAAAGTGTAAAAATAAATACATTGTAGGGTGTTGTATAGGCAAAATATATGTTCAAATAATAATTTGTGAGGGCACTTTTAACCCTACAACATGTAACCTTCCACATATAGCCTATATAACAACTAGGCAACACTACGAAGGCTACCTGGATCCCTTTGATCCAGCTTAAACCTACTGTGCAATTAGCACACAGTTTAGGTTTATTTTCCGACATGTGAAAATGAAGACAACTGGCTGGCACCTCCCTTCTTAAAATACTATTTAAACACAAAAAGAGGCTTCCCCGTATTATACACTGTAACCATCTGTAATAAATTCATAATATTAATAATATATGTCTTATCCTTTTCTACTCTTATATATCCCATATAAATAAATACATGTTATCTCAGACCAGCTATAATCTTCTGTGGAAGAAACATATACTCAAGTTAATAAAAAATAATTAAATAAATAAAATAGACCCCTCTTCATTTAGCTTCACATTGACTTCTTTCAATTATTCCAATTAAAATTTTACCTACCATAGCCATAAACAGTCCCTTTATATTTAATAATAAGCATATGCTAAGGGTTTTCTTAAAAAATAATAATAATAATAAATACTACTGGTAGTCTAGATGGGAGCTGATTCCTCCGATTACATTTAAATGAACATGCCTTTAGACTAACTTTAATTCCGTTTAGTTCACAGCTTGTTTTTATGCCAACAGACCCAGTCTGTATTCCCTGGTATTTACTTGTAGTCTCAACCCATGCTAAATATATATAAATATATGTAGATATAAAATCCATAAATAATAATAAATAAAGATATTTCCGAAGATTCTCAATGTGTCTCTGTTACCTAATTAACATCTTATTTCTTTTTTTTCCACTTCTCTTCCTACTTTACCTTTGATACAATGCAATTAATTGTGGTCCCACAAAAACTGCTTTATAATTAAATGAGAGACCTGTGGGCCACAGTAATCAGCGTCAATGAGATTGAAGGTTAAATTTTAAATAATCATAAATGGGAATCAAGTTTAAGAGAAAATGTTAGTATAGACCATGGTTGATTCAACTGTGGTTTGTAATAATGAGTCACATAATACTGAAATATTATAATATTTGGCAGAATGACCATGCTTCCCCCCCCCCCCCTTTTTCCCCCCTTTTTCTTCTTCCTTTTAAACTTTCAGATTAAAAGAGTTGGTCCAGTTTCTGACTCATGTATGGGAAGAATCCGATATATGCCTGTATCTGATAAATTTAGGCATTCAGTGGAAAACTAAAAAGAACCTAGCTACAATTTCCAGACTCATTTCCATCGTTTAGTAAAAGACCTTACTTACAGTTAGCCATATGCTTCGTTTTAAATTTAGAATTACTGATTTGAAAGTGTTTTTTTTTCCTTATGAACATGGCAAGTTGTCTAGTAAAGCCTAAATTTGCCATAAAAAGTTAAAATTTTTGTTTGATTCCTGTATTTGTCTATGACAATGTATCCCTTATTCTGGTGAATATACTTGACCTTAAATATTGCCATATATGGTGAAAATCACACAAAATCATGAATATCTCAATAAGGGATGCATGGATTGGTCCAAAAATCAAATTGACTAAAGATCTTGGATAGTTTTGTCTTCTGAGGAAGACAGATGACGCCACCTTAGGTCTTTTACTTGTTTTTGCGCCTTTTATTACCCCATCATTGTCCCTTAACAGTACTTTTAGCATTATAAGTCTAAAACTAATCAACAGATTTGGCTGAAATTGTGCCCGTCCATTGATCTTGGACTCCTCCATCTTGTACCCAAGACTAGTGGCACCATGTAGAATCGTTTTGCCATGGCGTCCATCTGTATATATGCTTTGGGTGAAAATTGCTCATATCTCCGAGTGGGGCAAGGTATTGGTCTAATATTTGGAATATCAATCCATCTTTGAAAGTTTTCTCAAAAAACAAGACATTTCCCTTTGTAGAATAAATTAATGCCCTTTTCTGAAGAGTGATTTGCCCTATTGCCCTGAAATTGTGCATATATCCATAGATCTTGGCCTCCTCCATCTTGTACTCAAGACTGGCGGAGCCATCTGCATTCATTTTGCTGTGGCGTCCATCTGTGCATTTACTGAAAATATTGTCAGTCAGCTTTGGTGGTTTTTATCCAAAGATGAGGCACCATTTCACTTTTGATATCATGACTTCAACAATAATTGTTTCCACAGATGTCGTTTCCAAGTGACTTAGTCCAAGACATGGTTAATAACTTCGTACATACTAGTGTAATATTTCCACCATAAAAGCATTTCTGTCCCTATGAAACATGCTATAGTTTGGGACTGTAAACGGTGAGTCCAAAAAACTGCCATCAATTTTTGTTTCACCCAAAATGAATAAGTCTATATTGTTTGGAAAAAATTTTGTAGGTAAGAAAACTTCTTTCTCAGAGAGTTTATATTCAGGTAACCAATAATACATCGGCCATAACTTTCCTTCTTAAGTTTCTTAGTTCTGTAGGTAAATCATGTATATATATAGGGCTGTAACTAGGTCCAGTAGGCCCATCACTGTAAATAGTTTGAACAGGGCAAGTATCTTCAGCTGAGTTTTGTATATTGCTAAAAGACAGTTCCAGAATATTGGTACTAAAGGAGTTGTTTGGGGATGCAGTATCACTGGTATTGAAGTATGAGTCACTAAAATTTGGTAATTGACAGCCATTACAATCCCAATTGTCCGTGCTATCAGCATGTTGATGATATTCAGCAACATCCTGACTGATACACTTCCAGTGTCCATAAATCACAATCATCACACTGAATGCTGCGCTGGTTTGATTTACAGGGCTTGTTACATACATTACATGGAAACTTTATGGCCCTGGGTTCAGTTGAACATTTCCTCCAATTAGCAAAAGCACAACAATAATACGTTGGCGTTAGTTGTTTTGTGGCAAGTTTGTCTTTTTTGTCTGCCTTTGCATGATATGAGCTGACGTGGCTGTCGTGTCAGGTGTACAACCTTTCATGATTGGCTGGTTGATATTCTCCAAGCATTAGTTCTTTTTAGCTCAGCTGACTGAAAGTCATCTGAGCTATAGCAATCACTCTTTGTCCGTCCGTCTGTCCATCTGTTAACCAGGCACAAATTGTAACCCCTGGACCTTGAATCTTCTTAATTGACAAGCAGGGAGTTCAATGAAAATTCTCTTTGGACACCTGAAATTAGGTCTCTGTTGCCTATATTCCTCAAACTATTGGTCTCCAAAGTACCCCCCAGAATAATGGAAAATTGATACAGAAGCTCAGGTATCTGAACAACTAATGCATTGATCACCATGATTTTTTTAATGGATATTGATCAAAGAGTGTTTCGTCAGTTTCTGCAGACTGGTGGCACCACCTGTTTTTTTTTCAATTTTTTACAATTTTTTTCTCTATTCTTGAGACCTTTAACCCTTTACTGTTTACATTTATTTTAGATTTCCAACAAATTCTGAGACTATTTATATTTACACTAACAGCCATATCTTTTCAAGCTTTTTTTGTATCTTTATCAAATTTTCAACAGTTCCCAGTAAGAGGGTTTGCTGAAGAGTATTGAAAATCATTGAAACTTAGAAATAATATGCAATATTTTTGTCCTGAAATAATCTATACATATCATGGCATTCTAGTTGCCCATTTTGAGTGCTCTTTGGTGGCTTGTAAACAGTAAAGGGTTAAAGATGTGATCATCTGTTGACAAGGTACAAATTGTAATGACTGGACCTAGAATCTTGAATCTTGACATGCAGGGAGGCAAATGAAAAAGTCTTCTTGGAAACCTAAAATAAGTTCTCTGGTACCTATAAACTCAGAGCTATAGGGCTTCAAAATACCCCCCCCCCCCAGAATATCTTAAATTTTGATACAAAAGCTCAAGTATCTGAACAACTAATGCATTGATCACCATAATTTTTTGCATGGATATTGGTCATTGAATACTTCATCAGTTTCTGCAGACTGGTATCACCACCTGTATTTTTTCGATTTTTATGTTTTTTTTTTAGACCATTAAAGAAGAAGTCATCCATTAACAGGACCCAGAATCTTCTAACCATTTACTGAGATCTGTAAGAGGACTTGGCTTTAGATTATTGTCATATTAAATGTTTACCATGCCATGCTCAGCTCTGCTCATGTTTAATCTACCATGTCTTTTTAGGCTGTTTGATCAAGAAGGAAGTAACTATGGCTACAAGGGAAGAACGTTTAAATTGTATAAAAGAAAAAATTGGATGCATTCCCGACTTCCCTAAACCAGGCATTATGTTCAGGTAGGAGACATGAACCTTTTATTTTGATTGTTTTTTTTTGTTTTTTTTTTTATTGAAAAGAAAACATCACAGGTAACAAACATATATCATACATCATATATATAGAGATTGATAGCAGTTACAGTACAGTTATACAGTAACAAAGGAATCAAACAACAGGACATACATTGTTACTAAACAGAATGAATACATACATGACTTTTTTAATTGTATTTGTGTAGGCATAAGTTGTTCTACCTCCTTTACAATCTGTCTCCATCTTTGTGGTATTGCTTTTAATAAACTAGCATATTCAAGGTAATTAAAATTGCTTTTATATTTATCACATAATTCTTTATAACTCATAAAATAATTTTTTGCTTGAGTATGATTTATTCGGTCCTTTATACATATTATCCCATTATTGTAGAACTTTTTGAAAATATTGTTCTATTTTGTATTTTTATATTAGAATTGAACCATATGCATTGTGACATTATGTCTTCAAAAGTGTTTGGATGATAAAAATTGTTGCTACAACAATGATTCATGATCTCCTCCCAAAAGGGGTCTTTATAAAGCATTATATCTGTCACATTTTCTTTTGCCAGGTTACAGCTGAATGAGTATTCTCCAAGTTTAAAACTCCTAAGACTAATTTCTTCCATGCATTTTGAGAGCTTTTTTTTAACAAGCACTGTACCCATATTTATTTTAATGCTGCATTTTTGGAGGAAATATGAAACATATTTAAGCCCCCTTTTTCTACAGATGCAATTTATGTTTGTCTTCTTATTATGTCTGAGGGTTTACCCCATATGAATTTATATATACGAGTTTCAATTTGTTTCATAAAAGCTTTGCAAGAAGTGGGTAAAACAGACAAGTGATATATTAACTGTGAGAGTACACAGGTTTTAAGTAAAGTTATTTTTCCAACTGGGGTTAATTTTCTAGCATTCCATATAGACAGTATATTATTTATTTTATCACTAACTGGTTTAAAATTTTCATGAACTATGTTTTCCATAGAGGGAGAAATTTTTACTCCTAGCAATGTAATGTTAGTTTCAGAATATGTCACACCCAAATTCTTTATTGTGTTTTTTGCTGCATGATTATCCTTTCTAAGAGGCATTATAACTGTCTTATCTTTATTTATCTTTAAACCTGAAATATATCTGAACTGCTCAAGCAATTGTAATGTCCTCTCTATACTATTATAATCATTTAGAAGTTGTATCGTCTGCATACTGTATTATTTTTGTCTCTTCACCATCAATAATTATACCTTTTATATGTTCTTCCAGTCTTACAGTTAAGCCTAGTAGTTCTATGCCTAAAATAAACAGAAATGGTGATAATGGGCATCCTTGTCTAACACCTCTGGTAACTGAAAAAAAGGCAAGGTCCATCCATTGTTTATCACACAGCTGGATATGTTTCTATTGACTGTTTTTATCATAGATATCATATTAGAATCAAAATTCATTAACTTCAATGTATTATAAATGTAATCCCACTCTAAATAATCAAACGCTTTTTTCAAAATCTACGGCCATTAACATTGTATTTAATTTATAATGATCCGCATATCTTATGGAACTTGTAATCTTATTTATATTTTCACCAATGTATCTATTCTTCATAAAACCTGTCTGGTTTTCATGAATTAAATCTAGTAATTTCTTTTTAAACCTGTTAGCTAAACTTTTAGTAATAATCTTGCCGTTAACAGGGCACGTTTTAAAACCGTTAGACCTACAAATCCAAAAGTCTGCATACCAATAGATGTCCCCAAAATCTCCTACCATACCAAAAATTGGGTCATTAGGACTTCGTTTCTTCGAGATATTAAGGAAAAACCTCCGTTTTCCATAAAAAAAGCCATTGTTACACTTCAAAGCTGCCTAATATCAAAATCACTGATCTGTTTTTGATCATATTTAGTATTCATATTTTTCCATACATTTTCTGTGCACATACCAAAAATTAGGTTAGTATTGGGTATTATTTTGAAGTTATGGGCCCAAATATAATGCAGTTTCTTAAAAATCAGGAAATATATTTGCTCACTTAACATGAGAATTGCTGAGGCTGGAGACTTTTTTCAGGAATATAACTTTATTTAATCAAGATTCAATTGTTTACCCAAAATTAGATCTGAATTTTGCAAATTTTTCAAGCATAATGCAGATATTGGCCTGATTTTTGGTTTGTGGACAGATAATGACCAGTTACAGATCGAGTTCGCGTTTCGTCCCCGTTGACCTACTTTTGACCGTTTTACGGCTCCTAAACTTAGAAAAATTCATGAAAAATAGAAATTTTCATGACAAATACACATGTACAGCCGTTTTTAGCCCTCAGCTCATAGGCTGATGGGCTATTGTCGTCACCCAAGCTGTCCTTCTGTCCATCTGTCTGTCCAGTGTCTGTCCGTCCGTCCGACCGTTCCGCGTCTGTTAACTTTTACCTTGTGAGCGGGATATCTCTAAAAGGATTCACCGTTGGAATTTTATTTCATCAGTGAAGATGTATATCGATAAAATCTCGGTCAAGTTCGAAGATGGGTGACCTTGACCCATTTTTCTACATTTTAGAGCTGATTATAGAAAAACACTCAGAAGTTTATATCTCAGGAGCCATTGTGTGGATTTTCACAAAACTTACTATGATCATTGGGACTGATGGTCTGTATGTGCTGCACAATTTTGATGGCGCCACCTGCAATTTTTTTATTTTTTAATGAAATTTTATCGGATTTTTTCAATTTTGGCCTTATGTGCAGGATATCTCCAAAGGTATTCAACACAGGAACTTCATTTCTTCAGTTCTATTGCATTATATTAACAAAATCTTGGTCAAGTTCAAAGATGGGTGATCTTGACCTACTTTTCAAGGTCACAGAGCTTAGTATAGAAAAAAACTTAGGAGCTTATTTCTCAGGAAGCATTTGGCGGATTGTTATGAAACATGGTATATACCTCTCCAATTTAAATTTATAAATGATTATCAACTTCTGCTAATATTCTAGTTTTGCAATACAATGCTTACAGATACTGGCCTAATGTTTGGTCTGTGGGCACATAATGACCACTTACAGATCGAGTTCGCGTTTCGTCCCAGTTAACCTATTTTTCACCAAATGACAGATCCTGAACATAGAAAATTTCATGAAAGACAGAAATTTTCATTTAAAAATGCACATATATGGACATTTTTTCACAATGCCTGCAGACACCGGCCTGATTTTTGGTGTGTTGCTTGATAATGACCCTTTACAGATCGAGTTTGCATTTTGCCCTTGTTGACCTACTTTTGACCAAACAACACTTTCTGAACTTAAAAAATTTTACAAAATTTAACAAATGTTTCTAATTTGCCCCAGGTGGGGGCATTCGTGTCGTTCCGACACATCTAGTATAATTCTGATCTTGTAATAGTGAACAGTTAAACTTCCAGAAACCTGGCCCTCTTCTATGATGGTAAGTTTTTAAACCTAATGTGATACCTTTATGATCTGTTTTATATCCTGGAACAATATTAGTTGATTCTATGAAACCTATAAGACCTAAGGATATTAAAAAATAATCTAATCTGCTTGCTGTCCATGAGGGCTTGTTTCTTGATCATGTATAATTTTTAATATTGGGATTATTGTTTCTCCAAATATCAACAATATCTAACTCTTTCATCCATTCCTGAATTTTTTTACGAGTCTGATTATTGTAAGAGTTATATCCACTAGAGCGATCTATAGAAGGTTCTAATACAATATTCCAGTCCCCTCCCGTAATAACATTTTCATTACCGAAAGTTTCTATGTCATGGAATAAATAATCAAAAAAGGCCTCTTCTGAATTATTTGGAGCATACAGATTACATAATGTAAATCTGGTCTCATTAACTGTAATATCTAAAATTATGCATCTTCCACAGTTGTCAAAAATGGTGCTGTGTATATCATATCTAAGATAATTTTTTATTAATATAGCCACTCATCTTGAGTTAATACTTCCACTATTAATTACAATATAATGTCCCCACTCTGATCGCCATCTACTGAAGTCATCTGGCACACTATGTGTCTCCTGCAGCATTATAACATCATATTTCTTACCCTTGAGCCAGTGAAATAATGCCCGTCTTTTATTATATCCCTGTAAGCCTCTAACATTTAAAGAAAATATAGTTGACATATAATGGATTAAGATGTAAAATAAAGTACTCTTGTTAGATCATGAATAAAGAGAAGTCTAATATACATAGCAAACAAATATATGAATTATTTCTATCTAATGTAGCAAATAGCTGACATTCTAATTTTTTTCAGTGGACTGGGTTTCCCATCATGAGATTATCCTTTATGTTATAACTTAATTGAATATAGAGCCAGCCTAAATGTGTATAATAACATGGATTGCTCAGTGTGTTCATTGTGGTACATGAAATTTTAAGAAGTGAACGATTCATGACAGTATACAGTGGGGGGACTATACAAACAGAACATACACAAACGACAAGTAAGCAATAAAAAATTGCATCAAACCTCCAAGTTCTAGCAGGTAGTAAGTACTGAAGTAAAACACAACAGTAAGTGTACCTACTCTGTAACATGACTGTTGATGGTACCTTGGATTGAGTATCTGTAGTTCTAATGCTTTACGCCTCAGCCTTTTATACATTGAACTTATACAACTCAGGATATATCAACAAGCTTCAACTTCATGAAAGGAGAATAATCAATACAAGGATAACATATCATGACTTTCATGTAATGCAGAAGAAGTAAGAGACGGGTGAAAATGAATGCCACTGAGTATCAATATGAAAGGGGGGGGGGGGGATCCCATTCACACAAGTGTCATGACTCAGGGAAGTGTGTAAGATTAACATAGTTGTACCTGATTAATAAAGTGATTAATAGGCGAGTGATATGTTGCTTAAGCTAGTGATAGTAATGCACAAAATTGCAACATATAACAAAATGGTTTTGAACAATTTCAACAAGGCATCACTGTCAGTGACAACATATTAATGTTCCCCGAATCCATGGCTCCATTTAAAGTTAATTCAGACATTGTTGCATCTCTCTCATTTGATTAAAATCAATTTTTTTTTTTAATCCGACTTGAGTAATCCATGTCACATATGATATGACATATTCGGATAAAAGAAAAACGGATTTGGTAAGTTTAACATTCAGGTATACATTATATTCCATTATAAGTATGATTATGAATGATACTTACATCTGAGGCAATAAGGTCAAAACAGTCATATCATAGGTCAAAACAGTTATGGAATTTAGTAGAGTCATAATTTCGAATCTAACTGGTAGAAATTACCCACATCATGGTTTGTGTACTGAGCAATAAGTGAAGGACCTGGACTGAGTCTTTGTTGTTTGTGTGGTCTCTCCTAACCGGGTAGTGCTCTGGTACCTGGGTGAACTTTTGCATTGGTGGACGAGGTTCCAGGGGCTTTTCGCTGCACACTCTTGTACATGACTATGTGGCGACGAAGTGTAGGCGGGGAGACCACATGACTGGCGTAGTAGCGATCCATGTTGGTGTCAACTCGAGCCGCGGTGGCGTCTAATCTTGTGGTTGCGTTGCTAAGCTACTATTGATGGGCACCTCTTTGCCATCAATAATGAGTCATCCATGCCAGAACCTTACTTTTAAATGGTCAGTGTGTGCTTGGTGCATTTAGGCCGCCGTTTTTTTCTTGAGGAAATAATCCTCACTGGTTAAGTCCTCCACGATGAAACATGAAGATGAATTATCAGGGTCTTGGCGACGCTTTTCTTTTTGTGTTTTCAGTAGTTTGTTTCTGGTAGGCCTTGCATAAAATCTGGCAATTATGTGCCTGTTGCCTCTTGATTTTGATTTCCCTGTTCTATGCACATTTTCTATAGCGCCCATGATATCGTCCATTTCTGCGCCGTTCATGAGCCCCTTGTCTTTGATAAATTGGGAAACCAATTTTCTACAGTCTTCACCATTCTGTTCTGGCATACCAACTAATCTGATATTATATTCTCGACTATTTCTTTCAAGGTCCGACAGTTTTTCCTTCATCATAGCAATCTGTTTATCTTTCTCTTTTCTCTCATCTTCAAGGTTTTTAATTTTAGTTCTGAGAGATCTGTTTTCTGTCTCAACATTGTCTAGTTTTTCTGAGATCTCCTGAACGTTTGCCTGGGTAAATTCAGCTATTAACAACAGAGTCCACTTTACCACTCAGCTCAGAATATTTTGATTTAACTGTTTCATAGTCACTTTTGATTGCCTCTATATCTGCCCTTAGTGATATTTTAAATTCTGTCAGGGCAGCCTGCAAAATTTTCTCTAGATGATTGCATTTAGTATCTACAAGAACTGAAATATCGCTTGCCTGCATTGTCTCCTGTCCCTCCACATCTTTCTGAGTGGTTCCTCCTGATGCTTTTTTCTGACTTATTTCTAAATATTTTTCCATACTGGCCTGCTCTTTGACCGACAAATCACCTTTGCTTCTAGATCTGGTAATCATGTATGACTGGTCACTCATAATAAATACAGAAATAGTCAAAATTGGCGAGAGCGTACGCATGCAATGTCCATTCAGTCGGCCATCATGAACCGGAAATTTATATTTTGATTGTTTGTAAAGTCTTATATAGCCATAGTGCTGCCTCCTTTTGTCACCTGTTTGTTAACACCAGCAGATTTTCTCAGCAATCCTTGAACAGCTACTCCCAAAAGTTTTGTATGCCAGTGTAAAATGTACCAAGTAGGCCACAAACAAAAATATGAAGCTACTCTTACACTTTTAGCTCAGCTGACTAAGTCAACTGAGGTATAGTAATGGTGCTTTGTCTGTCAGCTGTAGTGCTGTCTGGGTGTCCATCAATCTGTTATCAGGGCACAAATTGTAACTGCTGGTCCTAGAAACTTCTTAATGAACATCCAGGGAGGTCTATAAAAAACTTCTCAGAAACCTGATATTAGTAAGTGCGACCTGTATCCTAGGGGCTAGTAAGTACCCCTTAAAATAATTAAAAATTTGATACAAAACCTCAAGTATCTTGATCATTTATGCATGGATTGTCATAAATCTTGCCTTGAATATTGATCATGACTAATTATGTCAGTTCTAGAAAACGGGTGGCGTCCGTCACCTAAGCAATTTTTAGCCTAGCTGACTATAAGTCATCTGAGCTATAGTCGTGGTCCATTGTCCGTCGTCTGTTTAACCGTCCGTCTGTCCGTAGATGTGGCACGTTTTGAAGCCGTAAGACCTATAGGAATCCAAAATTTAGCATAATGTTAGATGTCCCCAAACTGGGTCTTTGTGACTTCATTCCTTTGAGAAATTAAGGAAAAACCTCAATTTTTTATTAAAAACCTATTTTCACACTTCAGGACTGCCTAATATCAAAACCACTCATCTGTTTTTCCTAATATTTACTATAAATATTCCTTTATATAGTTCCTATGTACAAGCAAGAAATTATGTCTGTATTGTAAAATTTAAAAAAGTTATGGGCCCAAACATCATGCATTTTGTAAATAATCAGGAAAGAAATTTTATCACTTAACACAAAACTTGTTAAAGCTAAGCACTTTTTTTCAGTAATATAGATTTAATTAATCAAAACTAAATTGTATACCCAAAATTAGATCAAATCTTTTATATTTTTTAAAATATTAGCAAAAATAAAAAATTGGTACCTTAAATTTTGCCCATTTTTAAACATGGCACTTTTTTTCCTGTAACTGCTGAGGATTTAATTTTCAAAGCATGTTTTTGTTAGTATTTCAAATGTTAACACCAAAAATTTGAAGCCAGTTGATCAAAAACTGTAGATTTTATTCAAGTTTTCAAGCACCATGTCACATATTTTTTACATTTAGCTAGTGTTATGCAGTTTGTTAGAGCTCAGCACCCCAGCTTCTGCTCTAAGTTCCTTAAATTTGGCATACAGTTAGATGTCTCCAAAATCCCCTACCATGCCAAGAATTTGGTCACCGGGACTTATTTCCTTCGAGATATTAATGAAAAACTTCATTTTTCCATTAAAAACCCATTGTTACACTTTAAGACTGCCTAATATCAAAACCACTGATCTGACTTTGATCATATATAATATACATATTTTTCTATACATTCTCTATGCACATGCCAAAAATGATGTCAGTATTGCGTAATTTTTTTAAGTAATGGGCCCAAATATAATGCACTTTTTAAAAAATCAAGAAATATATTTACTCCCTTAACAAGAGAATTGCTGAAGCTAGAGATTTTTTGTCAGGGATGTAACATTATTTAATCAAGGTTCAATTGAATACCCAAAATTAGTTCTGAATTTTTCAAATTTTATAAGTTATTAGTATAAATATAAAATTAGTACCTTAAATTTTGCCCAACTTTGACCATGGCACATTTGTTTCATGAGAGCACTGTTCATATAATTTTCATATCATACACATATAAGAATTTCAGCTTTGTAGTTTAAAAAGCTGATAGAAATTGGCCAAAAATTGTTGCTTTTATTAATGTTTTTATGAGACCATGTCAGACCAAGGCTCTACCCTGCCCCTCTTCAGTCACCTGTATGTTGACCTTGTTGACCTTTCAGCAAATAATGCACGCTTGAGGCGAGGCATACACTGGGGCAGCCAGGCAGCTAATGCCCAGCCACAGTTGATCCAGGTGTCCAACCCAACTCGTCTAGTAGTTGTTTTGAAAAACAACATAACAATAAACAATAAATTAATAAATTTTTATTGGTTTTTAATAACAAATTAAAGAAAAATTAATAGAAAAGGAATTTGTTAGTTGATGAATAACAGGAAATTAACTTGCAGTTACTGATGATGTAAGAATCTTGTATGGATGGATAGAATGTCAATGTCAATGTTATTCCAAATAACACCATGCAGTCACCTATGGTATTTTTCAGTTTAATTTTAATGATAAAAAAAAAATAAATCATATTATTCATTACTAATAATTAGGGATCATATGAAGGAAATAACTGATAGACAAAGATGCATATGATAATATTAATCTAGATTCCTACTGTGTCTTGTGTGTAGATTGATGTGAAAGTAGTCCAAAATGAATATATTACATTTTTTTTTAAATATAAATAAAAGCCATAAAACCAGGTACTTACGATCATTATTTAAATTTGTGAATTTTGTATATTCTGGATTCTCAACATCATTGTTTGGCTGAATAAATACTAGACATGGTGCGAATGCTTTGCAAATGTATTTGAAAACGAATATGAATATATACTGCATTAAAAAATTTTATTGCATAAGAATGGGAATTCAGGTAAAAATTAAAGTATTTGAATACCAGTGCAGATACTTTCAAAATGTATTCATGAATGCATTAATGAATATATTCTATAATATTATTTTAATAATCATTTCAGTTATATTTTATTTTAAAAAATCATATGATTTTCTTATTATTTTTTTAATTAAAATTATATTGGCAGAATATTTGTTAATAAATTTTAATAAATAGTTAAACTCGTTTATTATATGTGCTGCTTATAATTTATATGGCCAAGTCAAAATCTGTGTGACAATAGCACTCCATTTGTTAATAAAATAAATCAATCCCTTCCCTGTCTCCAAAGATACTATCAAAATCATACATAAGCTAAACACCAACAACTCATTATAAAGCTTATATTTATTACCACACAAAACCAGCATGTGCCTCATTCCCAAATCATATCTTTTATCATATATAACAGTGAGCGCCATGACCCAGGGGTCCCTTCTTTTCTATTTTTCAGACCATCAGATTTATGACAGCAATCATGTCAGTTTCTCAGCTTTGGTTTCACCTGCTGTCTTGAAACTTGGTATGCTTATTGATCATGACTGGTTCCTTCAGTTCCACTGGTGATGCCACCCATATTTTTTCATGTCATATAACAGCAATCATGTCGGTTTTCACTTGTGATTTTATCTCGTGTTCCAAAACCTGATGCATTTATTGACAATGATTAGTTTCTTGAGGCTCTATTGTTGTCACTTGCTTTGTCCAGATGCTGGCAGCCTACTCTTGGTCACTAGAAGTCAGCTATGCTAGGGCTCCTGATTCATTACAGGTCACTGGGGAGACCCCCTGCTGTGACAGGTATACAGATATTCTCATATCCCCCCTCCCTCCCCACCAAGTGGGGTTTGCAGTAATTGTTATTGCTTGAACTGTATTTTCTTAATTGTCATACTGTTTCCACTTCAATATACAAAACTTTTCTTGAAAAAGTAATTCAAGGAGTAATCCAGAAGATGCCATGTTGTGTTAATGTAGCAATTTAAAGAATTCAATTTCTTTTAAATGATTTTAACGAATTAAAATAGAATTAAACCAATCATTATGCATAAATTAATAAAAATGAAGCAATTTTTTGATATATTGAGGCACAAAAAAAAATGTAAAATCTGAAACAATAATTATTTTTAGGTATTTATTGTTTTGTAAATTTAAAAGACATTTTTTTGTAAAAAAAGTAAATACATGTATATGCATGATGTTGTGTTATCTGACAAGAATTATGAATCAACTTTTATAATGTCTAGAAATATAAACTTAAAATAAAAAAATGATATGATAAAAAAATGAGGATCGAATACAAACATTTGTTCATTATTTTGCTGCCTCAGCAGAATTGGAGACCAGGCTTTGTTGGTCCTGTATGTAAATGTAGAAGTGTTGTTAATCCAACCATTCCCCCCCCCCCCCCACCCCAACCCCTATGTATATACACTATAATTATACAGAGATGTTGTAACTCCCATTATTCACCCCCACCACCACCAGTCCTTGCACCTGTGGACTAGGAACATTAATTATATTTCAACTGTATACATTTTTATAAAATAAATATACATACATAATAATTATTAAACTTTTTAGGGTCCAAAGTTTAAAGTCACAGGCCTCCATTGGTCATGAAGAATTCAGGATAAAAGGGCAGGATTAGATATGGTACGATATACAAACTTAACACATTTTCCTACTAAAGTATAATTTTATGTGTGGAGGAAGTGGAAATTTTTGACTGCTTAATGAAACTCACCTGCAATGTAAAACATCAGAAATGCATCCAGCTCCAAATTTTAAATATTTGGCAGTGACACCTGCTATCATTTGTCTGATTACACCAAGACACTGACTCTCATTGGTGAGATTCTTGGCCCTGTAACAGCAATAGTGTTATCAGACCATTAAGGGCAGGTGTTGCATGTTTAAATTTTGGAGCTGGATGCACAATGTAATACCACGCTCTCACTGCTCTGATTACAATTCTTTGCTCTGTGTGCACCCTGGTGTTTAAACCCAGAAAATCATGCCATTTAAGGCAGAGGTTACAGGAGAGGAGATCTGAGACGAAGGCAATGTATAACTGCTGTGTGAGGAGTGTAAATATGAGAGAACGTTTGTGATTTAAAGAGGTTTTTGGAGAATGACTTTATTGATGTTTTGCTTCATCTTCAGGGATATCTTTCCTCTGATGAAATACCCTGAAGTCACCAAGGACTGCGTGTCTCTCCTGGCTGAGACTGCCAGACAACGTTATGGAGAGGTTCAGGTAGTGGTTGGCCTTGAGGCCCGTGGCTTTATCTTTGGTCCCATGCTGGCCCAGCAGTTAGAAGCTGCCTTTGTTCCGATCAGGAAAAAAGGCAAACTACCGGGAGAGGTGGTCAGTGTGGAGTACACATTGGAGTATGGCACAGTAAGTACACGAAGCACATAAATGCTAGTGTAGGATCAATCATATCATTGTTTTACCATATCTAGAGAGTGAACCCTTTACTTATCACCAAAGTGTCACTGAATGCTACATGCATGGGAGTCCTGCTTAATGTGTATTCAGACAAATCCTTTAAGTAATTGCTCATGAATACCTTTGTATCAATTAAGAACAGAAGAAACCCTGTTACAGAAAAGGTTGTCATGAGTTGCAGTAAGAGATAACCAAACAACCTTCATAAAGTATGTGATAAACTAGCTGATTGGTATTTAAAGTAATCTGTATGTGATAAAACTAGCTGATGGTTAATAAAGTAATCTGTATATGTGATAAACTAGCATACAGTTTGTTAAGTAATCTGTATGTGATAAACTAGCATACGGTTTGTTAAGTAATCTGTATGTGATAAACTAGCTGATGGTTCATAAAGTAATTGGTATGTGAAAAAATTAGCTGATGGTTCTTAAAGTAATTGGTATGTGATAAAACTATCTGATGGTTAGTAAAGTAATCTGTATGTGATAAAACTAGCTGATGGTTCATAAAGTATTCTGTATGTGATAAACTAGCTTATGGTTTGTTAAGTAATCTGTATGTGATAAACTAGCATATGGTATGTTAAGTAATCTGTATATGATAAACTAGCATATGGTTTGTTAAGTAATCTGTATGTGATAAAAAAAAAGCTGATGGTTCATAAAGTAATTGGTATGTGATAAACTAGCTGATGTTTCGAAAAGATAATCTGTATGTGATAAAACTAGCTGTTGGTTTGTAATCTGTGATGAAATATGTGATAAAAGATGGCTCTGACTACCTAAAGGTGATAAAATTTATCAGTGGTATAACAGTGGTTTTTAGCTCAGCTGACTGGATGTCATCTGAGCTATAGTGATCACTTTTTGTCTGTCGTCCGTCTGTCTGTCTGTCTGTCCATTAACCAGGCACAAATCGTAACCACTGGACCTGGAATCTTCTAACTTGACATCCAGGGAGGTCCATGAAAAATCTCCTTGGAAACCATAAATTACCGGTAGGTCTCTGTTACTCATATTCTTCGAGCTATGAGGCTCAAAAATATCCCCCAGAATATTTGAAAATTTGATACAAAAGCTCAAGTATCTGAACAACTAATGCATTTATCCCCATGCTGTTTGCATGGATATTGATCATGGAGTGTTTCATCAGTTTCTGCAGATTGGTGGCGCCACCTGCATTTTTTAGAGTGTTTACAATTTTTTATCTCTATTTTTGAGACCTTAAAAGATGAGGTCCTTTTGTAACAGGGCAAAAATCCTTACGACTGGACCTAGAATCTTCTATCTTGACATGCACGGAGGCCCATGAAAAGTCTTCTTGAAAACCTAAAATTATGTCTCTGTTACCCATAACCCCTGAGCAATGGGGCTCCAGAGTACCCCCAGAGTAATGGAAAATTTGATACAAAATCTCAAAAAACTGAACAACAAATGCATTGATCACCATGATTCTGTGCATGGATATTGATCATGGAGTGTTTATCAGTTTCTGCAGATTGGTGCAGATTGCCAGCTGTATTTTTTTTATTTTTTAACATTTTTTTCTCTATTTTTGAGACCTCAAAAGATGCTGTCATCTGTTAACAGGGCCATAACATAACCGCTGGACCTTGAATCTCTCACTTTACATCCAGAGAGGTCAATGAAAAGTCTTCTAAGGAACCTGGAATTAGGTCTCTGTTACCTATATTCTTCAAGCTATGGGGCTCCGAAGTACCCCCAGAGTAATGAAAAATTTGATACTAAAGCTCAAATATCTGAACAACTAATGCATTGATCACCATGATTCTTTGCATGTATATTGAACATGGAGTGTGTTACGGGCAGACATAAAAGCAGACCGAACTGTCTTGGTAGCGAAGTTGTTAGAATGCTGGATATGTGCACCACTGACATTGGTTTGAATTCAGGCATGGCCCAATATTTTCCCCTGAAAAATTTGCCTTTGTAACAAAATGGGGGATCGTCCAATGTGACGGTAAACTTTGTGGCCTGGAAATAAGCTCACCAAAGTGTGACTCCTTGGATAATCAATCTTGTTCTGATAGTAGAATGCTCTTAAGATGGGGTGTGTTACGGGCAGACATAAAAGTGGACCGAACAGACTTGCTAGTCAAGCAGTTGGAACGCAGGACATGTGCGCCACCGACATTGGTTCGAATTCAGGCACTGCAAAATATTTTCCCCTGAACAATTTGTTTTCATAACAAAAGTTTTATTAGTGTCTGCAGACTGGTGGCACCACCAGTATTTTTTCGATTTGTTTTGATTTTTTTCTCTATTTTTGAGACCTCAAAAGATGCCGTCATCTGTTAACAAGACACAAATCGTTGCCGCTGGACCTGAAATCTTAATAATAATAATATATAGTATTTATATAGCGCCAAAATTCCCTGATGGTCCGACTCACAGCGCAATTCACACACACACACATACTCACATACAATTTCATGGAAATCTACTCCCTGTGCATGACCCAGAAAAAAAAAAGGATATTAATTACCAAAAGCTTGACAAAAGAGGTATGTTTTTAAATTAGTTTTAAATGATACAAGAGTTGGAGATTTTCTAAGTGTAATGGGAAGTGAATTCCAAACTTTTGGGGCTATGAAAGGGAAGGACCTTTCACCGATTTTCATATTACACTTTGGTACTTTAAGAAGATTTCTGCCAGCCAAGCGCAGCATACGCAAAGGCCGATAGGTTTTTATTTTTTCCGTCAAATATGATGGAAGTGAGTCATCAAAATGGCGGTAAACAAAAACAGCAATTTTGTATTGTATACCTAATTTGACGGGAAGCCAACGGAGCTGTTTGAGCAGTGGGGTGACATGGTCGGCCTTACCCTTCTTAAGAATGAGACGCGCCGCATTATTCTGGACCATCTGTAGCCGCGATACTTGCTCTGCAGGTAGCCCAGCAAAAACTGAATTACAATAATCCAGGTGAGATATTACTGTGGCGCAAATGAGCCGACAGCAGGCATTAATAGAGAGGAAATGAGAGGAATCTTCTCAATTAACATCCAGAGAGGTCAATGAAAAGTCTTCTTGGAAACCTGGAATTAGGTCTCTCTTACCCATATTCTTCCAGCTATGTGGCTTCAAAGTACCCCCAAAAATAATGAAAAATATGATACAAATATCAAATATCTGAACAACTAATGCATTGATCACCATTATTCTTTCCATGGATATTAATCATGAAGTGTTTCATCAGTTTCTGCATACTGGTTGCACCACCCAATTTTTTTACGATTTTTTTTCTCTATTTTGAGACCTTAAAAGATGCCATCATCTGTTAACAGGGCAAAAAATGGTAACTGCTGGACCTGGAATTTTCTAACTTTACAGTTAGAGAGGTCTATGAAAAGTCTTCATAGAAACTAGGAATTAGGTCTCTGTTACCCATATATTGCTATGGGGCTCTGAAGTTCCCCCCAAGAACAATGAAAAATTTTTTACAAAAGCTCAAATATCTGAACAACAAATGCATTGATCACCATGATTCATTGCATGGATATTGATCATGGAATGTTTCATCAGTTTCTGTAGACTGGTGGCACCACCTGTATTTTTTTTCAATTTGTTACGATTTTTTTTCTTTATTTTGGGACCTCAAAAGATGCCGTCATCTGTTAACAGGGCACAAATCGTAACCACTGGACCTGGAATCTTCTCACTTTACATTCAGAGAGGTCCATGAAAAATCTCCTTGGAAACCTGAAATTATGTCTCTTGTTACCCATATTGTCCGAGCTATGGGGCTCAGAAGAACCCCCCAGAATAATTGAAAATTTGATACCAAAGTAAGGCACAAATCATAACCATGGTGCCCAGAATCTTCTAACTTGACATCCTGAGAGTTCCTCAAAAGTTCTCCCCAGAAACCTGAAATTGGGTCACAGTGACCTATATTCTCAGAGTTATGGGGTATGTTTGAGTACCTCAGAAATAATGCAAAATACACACAAATTGCCAGATTCCTCTTGAAAGGCTGGTTGGATTGTTATCAAAATTGCTATGCTTATGGGTCTTGATGGAAGCTAATATGCATGAACAATGATGCCACCTATCTTTATTGGTTGTCCATGCAAGGACATATTTAGGTATATAAGAAAAAAATTCAGAAGAAACAAAAATTAAATTTAATTACATCATCTGATGGCTTTTGAATTGCGGTTTCAGAAACTGTTTGAATTTTGAAATTATCATTATAAACAAAATAATTATGAGCTTTTACATTCCTTACTTATCAGCCAAAAGAGTGGACAAAATCAGCCCCATTTCTTGTGACCTGCAGGCTGGATAGGAAGTGCAGGGCAGGGCAGGGCTGAATAACCGGGGGCTGGGGAGGGGTACTGCCAGTATCTAATTGGCTATAGTTAGAGCCAATGAGAGCTGGTTGTGATGGTGGTAGTACTAAGGGCTGTTCCACACAATCACATGTGAACCTAGCACAGCATGATATTGTATCATTGGTGTATAATTTGGTAAACTCAACACAGTAAATTAGTGTACATGTTGCTTTATTAAACACAATAATTACAATAACCATGGTTCAAGATATATATTTAAACGTTTTACTTAATCACAAGTGTATGAATAATTACAAATGATCATAAACACTAGATATGAATAAATGGGTATAAACGTACGAAGTTAAAAAATTATGTATTATGGTTATAAAACTAGGTACTCAGAGAGGCATTTGTTGAAATAGTAATTCAATTGTCAAATTTTATTTATTCAATTTTGTAAAAATTCTCATTTTAAGAAAGCACAAGAATATAAAAATTACTTTGATGACTATATATATATGCTTTAATAACAAAATGTGAGATAATTACATAACAAAATATGAAATTTAATTACATATTGAATTGATTAATTTAATCATTATAAAAATATTTATCACAGTCAGCCAGATAAAATATGCTTAAGGCTACTCCATATGTGGAATGATAATATAATAAGAATAATATTATCACAAGATGATCGCAAGACATAAATTAATGTCTAAACAAGTAAAATAAGCATTATGCCAGTACAATGTAAGTCAGAATTGAAATGTTATAAAACTCTATTAAGATTAACACCAAACAATGAACGACACTAAACTATGATGAAGTAAGTTGTATAAATACTCAATGGATGTAATAAGTACACTCAGTGTGTTGGTGTGGTATACCACTGGGTACTAATTAATTAATAGTCTTTATACAATCAGATATAACATTTGGACATGTGTATATTAAACAAATGTGTTTGTATGTCATTGCAATTGAGATTAGGTATGTGTATACATGTATTAACAGCTGTGAGAATATCTAGAGCACCATAATCTTGTCAGATACCACCAGGTCTGTATATGCAAGCTTTACCAGATATACAGTTCTGTCTAATCCACCAGCCCCTAACAAGAAAATTAAAAAAAAATAATAATAATTGTATGAAAATTAAATTATTTCTAAAAGTGTATGACTGTACTTAATTATGATTGATATATAAGCTCATATATGGGTCTTTTATATAAATTAAATGGCTTATTTTTATGGATGAGATAAACTGCCACAAGTGACAAGCTAAATGCAATGTTGGTGACAGTGACAGTTAATGGGGTGGTTAATTCACTAATTATCGCTCACTGAAAGAATGACATATATACAAGTACCTGCAGCCTACTGACATATAATATCATTAGGTTCATATCTCATGGGATGGAAGTGTCATAAAATAGTCACATGATTGGGCGAAATTAACGTTTTTATTAGCTCAGCTGACTATAAGTCATCTGAGCTATAGTCGTGGTCCATTGTCCGTCGTCTGTCCGTCCGTCCGTCCGTAGATGTGGCACGTTTTGAAACCGTAAGACCTAGGAATCCAAAATTCGGCATAATGTCCCCAAGATCTCCTACCAAGCCGAAAACTGGGTCTTTGCGACTTAGTTCCTTTGAGAAATTAAGGAAAAACCTCAATTTTTTATTAAAAACCTATTTTCACACTACAGGACTGCCTAATATTAAAACCACTCATCTGTTTTTCCTCATATTTACCATAAATAATCCTCTATATAGTTCCTATGTACATGCCAGAAATTAGGTCTGTATTGTATAATTTAAAAAAGTTATGGGCCCAAACATAATGCATTTTGTAAATAATCAGGAAAGAAATTTGATCACTTAACACAAAACTTGTTAAAGCTTAGCACTTTTTTTCCAGTAATATTACTTTTATTAATCAAAATCAAATTGTACACACAAAACTAGATCAAAATCTTTTAAATTTTTTAAAATGTTAGAAAAATAAAAAATTGGTACCTTAAATTTTGCCCAACTTTGACAATGGCACGTTTTTCTCCTGTAACTGCTGTGGATTTAATTTTCAAAGCATGTTTTTGTCAGCATTTCAACTGTTAACACCAGAAATTTGAAACCAGTTGATCAAAAACTGTAGATTTTATTCAAGTTTTCAAGCACCATGTCAAATATTATTTACATCAAGCTAGTGTTATGCAGTTTGCTAGAGCTCAGCTCTCTAGCTTCAGCTCTAAGTTCCTTAAATTTGGCATACAGTTAGATGTCTCCAAAATCCCCTATCATGCCAAGTATTTGGTCACTAGGACTTTAATTCCTTTGAGATATTAATGAAAACCTTCATTTTTCCATTAAAAACCCATTGTTACACTTCAAGTCTGCCTAATATCAAACCCACTGATCTGACTTTGATCATATATAATATACATATTTTTCTATACATTCGCTATGCACACGCCAGAAATGATGTCAGTATTGCGTATTTTTTTTAAGTTATGGGCCCAAACATAATGCACTTTTTAAAAAATCAAGAAATATATTTACTCACCTAAGATGAGAATTGCTAAAGCTGGAGACTTTTTTTCAGAAATATCACTTTATTTAATCAAGATTCAATTGTTTACCCAAAATTAGATCTGAATTTTGCAAATTTTTCAAGTTATTAGCGTAAATAGAAAATCAGTACCATAAATTTTGTCCAACTTTGGCAATGGCACATTTTTCCCTGTAAGCCCTGTTGATTTAATGTTCAAATCATATATACATAAGGATTTAATCTTTTAAAATCTGAAATTTCAAAGGAGTTGATTGAAAAGAGTAGCTTTTATTCAAGTTTTCATACACCATGTCAAGTGTTGTTTACATCTAGCCCACCTAGTAGTACAGCCTTCACTTGCATTATGTAACCCACCCAAAGCAGCTGGCCTTGGCTCAGCTTGGCCACTACTAGCAGGCTTCCCCTCTGCCCTGCACACCCCCCCCCCCCCCTAGATGGTGCATTAACTAGATGAATGTTATAATTTTCTGTAATTTTCTTCATTTTATTCTTGGCTATGCAGTGCTACATTTTAGATTTTGTATTTACCACCAGGGTTACAATGATTAAAGTGCACATTTAATTGTGTCCACAAAGTGGTGTATTGCTATGAAAGTGTGGATGTTCATCAGATAAGTAATTCCTTACTTGAGAAGAGTAAAAACTTCACCAGGTGTGAAATTGACTATTAACTCCAGTAATAAATTATAGCTTAAGATTGTAATTAGCATAATGATATTGTTTGTCCCTCATTCAACCAACAGTGTGTATACTTTATTTAAAAAGATGTTTTTATTTTACCTAATTTACTGAATCTTTTATTTTATTTCATGAAATAAGATTAAGCATGTACTGAAAACTCCTAATTTACTGAATCTTTTATTTTATTTCATGAAATAAGATTAAGCATGTACTGAAAACTCCAATGTGCAAAACTTTTTAATAGTGGTTCAAGGAATAATCTTTTAGATGCCATGTTGTTGCATTATTTTCTTTTTAATTCAGTTTAAACATTTGTGATTTAAAAATAATAAAAATTTATGTGTATGCAAAATATGACCAAATATGAGCTACACTCTGGTTATATAATGATTGCAACTTAGAATTCTAATAATTTAACTTATATTTTCAGTGTTTTTTAATACAAATTTATAAAACTTGTAAATAAAAAAAATTAATCAGATAAAAACTATTTTAATGGAAAAAGTGGATATGCTGAAATAATAGGCTTATATATAAACTTAAATGCATTATTCCCTTGAAAGTGAAATAAAGGTATTAGTCCATTTTGTCCACTGGCCTGTCCATCTGTAAATTTTTCATATGCATCACAGTATCTCAAAAATTTTACTGTTTTTCTTCATGACAGTCTTGTCAGAGTATTAGTTTGCAATCATATATTTAGAACTTTACTATAACCAAGTAGGAGGGCCTCTTTCTCTTAGCTTCTCATATGCTTATATAAATGAAAAACATTAAAATAGAATATTTTGCATTTGCAAAAATTTCAAACTTAAGCTGAGCGCTAATATTAATCACCAGTATAACAGTAGTTCTGGAGAAAAACTGTGGGTGATAAAATTAATCAGTGGTATAACAGTGGTTCTCGAGAATAACTGTAGGTGATAAAATTAATCAATGGTATAACTGTGGTTCTGGAGAATAACTGTAGGTGATAAAATTAATCAGTGGTATAACAGTGGTTCTTGAGAATAACTGTAGGTGGTAAAATTAATCAGTGGTATAGCAGTGGTTCCGGAGAATAACTATGGGAAATAAACTTAATCAATTGTAAAACAGTGGTTCTGGAGAATAACTGTAGGACATAACTTAATCAGTGGTATAACAGTGGTTCTTGAGAATAACTGTAGGTGATAAAATTAATCAGTGGTTTAACAGTGGTTCTTGAGAATAATTGTAGGTGATAAATTTAATCAGTGGTATATGAGTAGTTCTGGAGAATAATCTTTGGTTATAAAATTAATCAGTGGTATAACAGTGGTTCTGGAGGATAACTGTAGGTGATAAAATTAGTTAGGGCTGTTGTTATGTTGGTCTGTTGTCATGTACATGAGGTCAGATAAGCACAAACCCACAGGTGGGTACTTGGTGGCACCAAGGCATCCTCTAAATACATGACCTGAAATCAAACCTATGTGGATATTCAAGGCTGCTAAACAAATAAAACTTAAAAAATTTTACCTTGTGCATCTGACAGGTTTCTACATTAGCAGAGACGCAGCAATCCCCTGGGTGATCATTCAAACTAAAAATTCACTGGTTCTCCCAGGAAAACAAGTGGTCATATTACCTCATCATTGTCCTTCATAAACAGCTTTATAAAGAGGAAACAGGCAATATGTCAAATAAATTAACACAATTTGTAAATGCCTGAAAGTTTTAGTAATTTTAGAAATTGCCTCAATATATTAGGCAATTTGTTAATTGTCCGGAAACATTTGACTGATTTTACATATTGGCAATGGCACATACAGGTCATGGTACAAACAGGTTATGGACGTAAGGGATATCATCATTGTAGCTGTTGTAACTGATCTCTAGTATACCTACAGGTTATGGACTTTAGGGATATGATCAGTGTAACTGTTGTAGCTGAGCTCTGTTGTACACACAGATTATGGATTTAAGGGATATCATCAGTTTAATTGTTGTAACTGAGCTCTGTAGTACATACAGATTATGCACTTAATATTGGATATCATCAGTGTAACTATTGTAACTGAGCTCTGTTTTACATACACATTATGGACTGAAGGGATATCATTAGTATGTATCTGAATACCTGAAGGACAAAAATTTATCATTTTTATCCAGGATACATTTGAAGCTCAGAAGGATGCTGTTTCACAGGGCCAGTCTGTTGTAATTGTAGATGACTTGATAGCAACTGGTGGTGAGTGGAGTTATGTTAAATATTGAACGTAGAAATGATAATTTAAATCTGTGTAAAACAAAGATTACATAAATATCATGCTCAATTGGTAAATTTGGTAATACCATCAGATGTGGTGCCATGAAGAATTTTTACCTCACAAAACATAATTGTCTTGTAACTGCCTGAAAGAAATATTAAACATCCTGATTTCCAAACCTAGTGTAATATATTTAGAAATCAGTAATATTCTAAATCGTTCTGTCATTTATGTGATATGGTTATGTCTTGATTGTATGTGCTTTGCTGTTTGATCATTTGTGTGATATGGTTATATCTTGATTGTATGTGCTTTGCTGTTTGATCATTCATGTTATATGGTTATATCTTGATTGTATGTGCTTTGCCGTTTGATCATTCATGTGATATGGATATATCTTGATTGTATGTGCTTTGCTGTTTGATCATTCATGTTATATGGTTATATCTTGATTGTATGTGCTTTGCCGTTTGATCATTCATGTGATATGGATATATCTTGATTGTATGTGCGATTGTATGTGCTTTGCCGTTTGATCATTTGTGTGATATGGTTATATCTTGATTGTATGTGCTTTGCCGTTTGATCATTTGTGTGATATGGTTATATCTTGATTGTATGTGCTTTGCTGTTTGATCATTCATGTTATATGGTTATATCTTGATTGTATGTGCTTTGCCGTTTGATCATTCATGTGATATGGATATATCTTGATTGTATGTGCTTTGCTGTTTGATCATTCATGTGATATGGTTATATCTTGATTGTATGTGCTTAGCCGTTTGATCATTCATATGATATGGTTATATCTTGATTGTATGTGCGATTGTATGTGCTTTGCCGTTTGATCATTTGTGTGATATGGTTATATCTTGATTGTATGTGCTTTGCCGTTTGATCATTTGTGTGATATGGTTATATCTTGATTGAATGTGCTTTGCTGTTTGATCATTTGTGTGATATGGTTATATTTTGATTGTATGTGCTTTGCCCTTTGATCATTCGTGTGATATGGTTATTATCTTGATTGCATGTGCTTTGCCGTTTGATCATTCGTGTGATATGGTTATATCTTGTTTGTATGTCCTTTGCCGTTTGATCATTCGTGTGATATGGTTATATCTTGTTTGTATGTCCTTTGCTGTTTGATCATTTATGTGATATGGTTATATCTTGATTGTATGTGCTTTGCCGTTTGATCATTTATGTGATATGGTTATATCTTGATTGTATGTGCTCTGCCATTTGATCATTTATGTGATATGGTTATATCTTGATTGTATGTGCTTTGCCGTTTGATCATTTATGTGATATGGTTATATCTTGATTGTATGTGCTTTGCTGTTTGATCATTTCAGGCACAATGGATGCTGCTGTGAAATTATTGAACTCCATGGGGGCCAAGGTCAAAGCTGGACTGGTTGTCATAGAGCTTGTTGACCTCAAAGGGCGTGATAAAGTGACGGTGCCACTTGACAGTTTATTAGAGTTTTCAGGTGAATGATTGCTAGGTGACTGTTACAGAGTGCAGGATCAGTTAAAACCGGAAGCCTTTATCCTGCCTGATTGCCTGTATTTGGTCATAATGAGCAGCTCAATCTTTTAAATTTACTATATAAAAAAAAAATGTTTAGCTCAGCTGACTGTAAGTCAACTTAGCTATAGTGATAGGTCAGTGTCTGTCTGTACATTAGACTAGCAAATTTTTGACACCATTTAATCTACAAATCTTAAATTTGGCATCCTGTTAGATGTCCCTAGATTTCCTACCAAACCCTAAACTGTGTCACTGCAACTTTGTTCCTTCGAGAAAATAAGGAAAAACCTCCATTTTCTATTAAAATCCTATTGTTACACTTCAAGTTCAAGGCTGCCAAATATCAAAATCAACATTGTTGTGTTGTTCATATTTGGCATAACTATTTCACTATATGTTTCCCATGTACATGCCAGAAATTAGGTCAATAATACATAATTTGTAGGAGTTCAGGGACTAAACATAAAATATATTGTCAGAATATCAGGAAAGATATTATTACCTTTTTTCAGCCTAGCTCAATCAGCTGACTGAAAGTCAACTGAGGTATAGGAATGGCGCTTTGTACGCTGTCTGTCCGGTCCTCCAGCAGTCCATTAGCAGGGCACAAATCTCTGACCCTATGAATCTGATATCAAACAGCCAGGGAGGTCAAAAAGAAATCTCCTTGGAAACCTGAAATTAGGTCACTGTGACCTATATCCTCTGTGCTATGCAGCTTGTAAGGTACCCCCTGGGGTTAATTAAAAATTTTATACAAAACCTCTAGATAATAAATGCATGGATTGACCTGAATCTTGCCTTGAATATTTACCATGATTAGGGTTGTCAGTTCCCAAAAACTAGGCACCACCTGTATTTTTTCTAATTATTACAATTTTTGTTTTGTTTTTGAGACCATCAAATGACAGCAATTATTTCAGTTTCTCAGCTGTGGTTTCATCTAGTTTCTGGAAATCTGGTGTGTTTATTGATTTGACTGGTTTATTCAGTCCCTGAGACTGGTGGCGGCACCTGTATTTATTCTATTATTATACATTTCTTTCCTTTATTTTGAGACTCCCAAATTATATTGATACTACCAGACTTGCAACTGTGGTTTCATCTAGTGTCCTGAAACCTTGTTTGCTATTTAGGGCCTTGCTTAAATAAGGGGATACTACATAGTAATCACCCTGTCTTTCCATCTTTCTGTCTGTCTTTCTGTATGTCTGTCAAATTTGTTTCCTGATGATAACGCCAGTTTGAATTAACAAATTGATTTCAAACTTGACATATATGGCCCACTCCTAAAGCAAGTCCTTGATTAAATTAGGGGTCAGAGGTCAAGGTCACAGCACTCACTTATTCAGAAAAATTGTGGATGCATTTATAGCCAAACCTTCCATCTAGCACATATAGCTGACCTGCCAATAGGGGAAGAATCTGATTGATTTAAAGGTCACAAGGTTAAAGGTCAAGGTCACAAATATTTGTTTCTGGATGAAAACTTCAGTATGAATTCAGGATTGGCATGTTTAAACAAAATAATCAATTTGGTTTATTCTAATTTGAAAATGAAAAATGTTGATTATTTTTAACACCCTCTTATTTCAGTTAATAAATTAAGTGTATATTATTATATTTTATTCAACTCATCTCCACTTTCTTCTTTTTTTTAGCAAACCTGTGAGCTTATGCGATGGTGTGTGTCATCAGTCATCCATATGTTGACCCATACTATCTCAAAAATGGCGGGAGCTACCATCACCAAATTTATGCAGAAAATCAGTCTTCTAGAACCTCCATCGAAATTCTCCAACCAAATTGTACAATATTTCACAGAAATAATCCCTGAAACAATCCCTCTCAAAAGTGTCCAAATGATTTCAATACTGTGAATTTTTGTCAAGTTACAGGAGGTTAAACTTAAGGCCAAAAAAGGAAACTAAAATTACAATATGATACAGCTTGAGCTATCATCACCAATTTTTGTGAAAGTGTTGGTCACATGAGTCATATTTGAAATTGAGGTATTGGTTGCGCCACTTGCATCTAACCTTTTTTTGAAGGGGGTCATTGGTCATCAGTACATTAACCCAGATTTTGGCCAAGTTACAGGAATTTAAACTTTTGGCCAAGTAAGCATATACTAACATAAAAATCTCAGAAATGACAGGAGCTAGCATCACCAAATTTTTATGCAAATGTTGGTCACATGACTCCTATTTGAAATTGAGGTTTTTGCCTTCATTGATGAGTTTTTTACACACAAAAAATCTCATAATTTTAGCCTCTTTCAGCTTAAAAAATAATTTATGAAGAATCTGTCAAGCTGAATAGTTTAATTTTCACAAGAATTATCCTAGGGTAGGGTTATTTTAGTTGTATAAGAATAGATTAGGTTCATTGATTTTTACATTAGGTTTGCATTTTTCTTCAAGTTTACTTGAATGATTTTTGGCAAAATATTGGAAATCTAACAATGAAAGGACTGTGAGATCCTTTGGTAAACAATGCTAGGAGATTTATTGTGTTAACAAACCGAGCTTTTTTGGTATATAAGCAGAGCTGTACAGGCAACATAAATAATTGGTGACATATCCAGCTTATGTGTAAGATAAATCCATGAATAAAATATATCTGTATTCTGATATCGCTTTCAAAAGGCATTTGTTGTTGTTCCAAACATTTTAATAAAAAAATCTGATGAATATGAAAATTTTACATGTGTATACATATTTGATGGATTTCAATATGGTGGAAACCCAGGGGTATTTGGTTCAGGCCCGGCTATCCGCTTCCCAGTTATCCGCTTCCCAAATATCTGCTCACCAAATATCCGCGTGCCCAGATATCCGTGTCGGTCGAAAACGGTCAAAAATAACCCAGCACGCTTCATATATGCAACGATCTTGGATAAAGATGATGAAGGAAGACATCAAGGAACATTTTAATACAGGAGCTACCGGTTTTTGAAGCATTTTTGACCAGATCCCCACATCGCTTTCGAGGCTGGTGTCCTGAATTGGGTCAACAGATTACCGCACGTGTGCGATCACTGAACCGCGACGCTCCAAGCGAACTTGTACGTGTGAGCCCATCCCGGCCTTAGTTAAAATTAGTGTTTTAAAATCATTGTTTTATTAAATTATTATTAATTTACACGTTTTTGTGTCAGCTTTATATACATTCTTGCAGGTTTTTTATTAAGTTACCTCGAGCGATTGTTTTTGCATCATTCATGACACATATATGCTGACGGACGGACAAAAAATCTGATTTTAAATTTGTTGACATAAAGGTGATTATAGGAGATAATACATATTCCTTATCAATATTTTTTTACCTTAAAATGTTAGCTTGCATGTTTTCATCACGTTAACCTGGGGAAACCCCGCTTCCTTGATATAATTAAGCAGATTCGTGTAGTCGAAAACCGCTCCGCCACAAAAGGGTTCTCTTTAAGTGTAATACAAACATTGATCATGTAACCTTGATTTAATCATTAAGGCAATCACACACGTAATTATATAAATAAACATTCTCTCTCTTTCTCATTCATTCATTCTTTCTTTCTCTCGTCATATACCTCGTTATCGGTCAAAATAAAGTAATTTAATGCGACAAGTCTGGGATTCATGAAAATTAAACTCATTTATTAATTAATAATTCATTCAGTTATTCCGTCTTTCTTTTTCTCTCCTTTATCTTCTCTCTCCATCTCTGTTTTTGAGTCTAATTATGCAATATTAGACGACTTACATATACCATTATCGGACAAAGCAAAGTTGTTAAATGAATCAGGTCAAGGGAACCTTGAAAATTAAATTCACGAACTCTTTCCGTCTCTTTCTCATCCTTATTCTCATTATTTCTTTCTATATCTCTCTCATTCCATCTCTCATCCCTTCATTTATTCATTCTTTCTTTCTTTCTCTTTCGCTCTCTCATTCATTCATTTATTATTTCTCTCCATATATATCGTTATCGGAAAAAAATTATTAAATAAGATCCATCAACATTTAATTTACTCTCTCTCTCTTTCTCTCATTCTATTATTCTTTCTTTCTCCCTCTTATTCATTTATTCAGTCATTAATTCATTTTTTCCTTCTCTCTCTCCATATATATATATATATATATATATATATACATATATACACACACACACATATATATATATATATATTTATATTTATATATCGTTATCAGACAAAATATTGTTATTAAATGAGACAAGTCTATGATCAATTAAAAATTAAAATAACTCTCTCTTTCCGTCTCTCTCATTATTTCTCTTTTTCTCTCTCTGTCTCTCATTTATTCACTCATTCATTCTTTCTTTCTCTCTCGTCATATATATCGTTATCGGACAAATTAAAGTTCTTAAATTAGACAATTCTGGGCTTCATGAAAATTGAAATAATACTCTTTTTCCGTCTCATTATTTCTCTTTCTCTCAATCTCACAAAAATTCATTCATCATTCATTCTTTCTCTCTCTTCATACACATCGTTATCGGACAAAATAAAGTTATTAATACACTTGCCTAAACTGACATTTTCATTTGCAACATATAAAGACAAAGCTACTTTGCAATCCCAACTCATCTTTAAAACATTCACATTATATATCCAAAATCCAGCAGGAATTTAGATCTTATTCGCCAAGATAGTATGTGCAATAATCTCTCTCACCGTTGACGGGGATTTTGAAAAAATTTAGGTAGTTATTTAGAAAAAAAATCATGGAGTAATCATTACATACCAATATTTAATTCATATTCCTTTCAACCATCATGGCCTTCAATTATAAACAAAACAGTAACAACAGTCAAAAAAGATATACAGATAAAATATATACATTTTGCTGAAAGTATTGTACAGTATTTACAGACAACTTTATCCAAGATCGTTGCATATATGAAGCGTGCTGGGTTATTTTCGACCGACACGGATATCTGGGCACGCGGATATTTGGTGAGCAGATATTTGGGAAGTGGATAACTGGGAAGCTGATAGCCGGGCGGACACCGGGTATTTTGGAGTGTTCGGCAGCTGTAACCTGCAGGTGCACCCGCAACCATATTTGGAGAATTGCTCAGGCCAAATTGTTCCTGTGAATCAACATTTTTAGCTCAGCTGACTATAAGTCATCTGAGCTATAGTCGTGGTCCATTGTCCGTCGTCCGTCCGTCTGTCCGTCCGTCCGTCCGTAGATGTGGCACGTTTTGAAACCGTTAGACCTAGGAATCCAAAATTCGGCATAATGTTAGATGTCCCCAAGATCTCCTACCAAGCCGAAAACTGGGTCTTTGCAACTTCGTTTCTTTGAGAAATTAAGGAAAAACCTTAATTTTTTATTAAAAACCTATTTTCACACTTTAGGACTGCCTAATATCAAAACCACTCATCTGTTTTTCCTCATATTTACCATAAATATTCCTCTATATAGTTCCTATGTACATGCCAGAAATTATGTCTGTATTATTTAATTTAAAAAAGTTCTAGGCCCAAACATAATGCATTTTGAAAAAAATAAGGAAAGATATTTGATCACTTAACACAAAAAATGTTAAAGCTGTGGACCTTTTTTCCAGTAATATAACTTTAATTAATCAAAATTAAATTGTATACCCAAAATTAGATGAAAATCTTTTAAATTTTTTAAAATATTAATAAAAATAAAAAATTGGTACCTTAAATTTTGCCCAACTTTGACCATGGCACGTTTTTTTCCTGTAAGTACTGTGGATTTAATTTTCACAGCATTTTTTTGTCAGCATTTCAACTGTTAACACCAAAAATTTGAAACCAGTTGATCAAAAACTGTAGATTTTAATCAAGTTTTCAAGCACCTTGTAACATATTGTTTACATCAAGCTAGTGTTATGCAGTTTGCAAAAGCTCAGCTCCCCAGCTTCAGCTCTAAGTTCCTTAAATTCAGCATACAGTTAGATGTCTCCAAAATCCCCTACCATGCCAAGAATTTGGTCACTAGGACTTAATACCTTCGAGATATTAATGAAAAACTTCAATTTTCCATTAAAAACCCATTGTTACACTTCAAGAATGCCTAATATCAAAACCACTGATCTGACTTTAATCATAAACAATATACATATTTTTCATTCTCTATGCACATCCCAGAATGATGTCAGTATTGCGTAATTGTTTTAAGTTATGGGCCCAAACATAATGCACTTTGTAAAAAATCAAGAAATATATTTACTCCCTTAACAAGGGCATTGCTAGAGATTTTTTTGTCAGGGATGTAACATTATTTAATCAAGATTCAATTGAATACCCAAAATTAGTTCTGAATTTTTCAAATTTTATAAGTTATTAGTATAAATATAAAATTAGTACCTTAAATTTTGCCCAACTGTGACCATGGCACGTTTGTTTCCCGTGAGCACTGTTGATATAATTTTTATATCATGCACACATAAGGATTTCAGCTTTTTAGTTTAGAAAGCTGAAAGAAATTGGCCAAAAATTGTAGCTTTTATTAATGTTTTTTATGAGACCCTGTAAGACTTTGGCTCTCTCCAGCCCCTCTTGAGTCACCTGTATGTTGACCTTGTTGACCTTTCATCAAATTATGCACGCTTGAGGCGAGGCATACAGGAATCCAGGCAGCTTATGGCCAGCCACAGTTGATCCAGGTGTCCAACCCAACTCATCTAGTAGTTTTAACCAACAACATAACAATAAACAACAAATTAATAAATTTTTATTGGTTTTTAATAACAAATTAAAGAAAAATAGAAAAGGAATTTGTTAGTTTATAATAACAGGAAATTAACTTGCAGTTACTGATGATATAAGAATCTTGTATCAATGGGTAGAATGTCACATATTCCAAATAACACCATGCAGTCACCTATGGCATTTTTCAGTTCAATTTTAATGATAAAGAAGTAAATCATATTATTCATTACTAATCATTAGGGATCATATGAAGGAAATTAATGATAGACAAAGATGCAGTTGATAATATTAATCTAGATTCCTACTGTGTTTAGTGTGTTCATTGATGTGAAATTAGTCCAAAATGAATTTTTTACAGTTATTTTTTAATATAAATAAAAGCCATAAAACCAGGTACTTATGATCATTATTTAAATGTGTGAATTTTGTATATTCTGGATTCTCAACATCATTGTTTGGTGAAAACTGAATAAATACCAGACATGGTGCGAATACTTTGTAATTGTATTTAAATATGAATATGATTATGTACTCCATTATAAAATTTCTTGCATAAAGAATGGGAATTCAGGTAAAAATGAAAGTATATGAATACTCGTGCAAATACTTTCAAAATGTATTCATGTATGCATTCATGAATATATTCTTTAATATTATTTTAATAATCATATCAGTTATATTTCATTTTAAAAAATCATATGATTCCCTTATTATTTTTAATAAAAATTATATTTGGGACAATATTTGTAATTTTTATAAATAAATAGTTAAACTCTTATATTATATGTTTTGCTTATAAGTTATGTGGCCAAGTCAAAATCTGTGTGACAATAGTACTCCAATTGTTAATAAAATAAATGAAATCAATCCTCTTCCCTGTCTCCAAAGGTACTATCAAAATCATACATAAGCTAAACAACAACAACTCATAATACAGCTTATATTTATTACCACACAAAACCAGCATGTGCCTCATTTCTAAATAATATTTTTTTATCATATATAACAGCTGAGCGTCGTGACCCATAGGTCCCTTGTTATGTCTTTTGCAACAGTTAGAGTATCAAAATAGTGACAGCGCAAAACTTTTGTCTGCCATGTTTATAGGATGGAAAAACACTAGGGTTAACCAGTGTTGATACTCATTGGTCTAGTCAGTCATGTAATAAGGAATTCCCGCGATTGACATAAGATCTATGGATGAATCTAAATATGGCCATTCTGATCACGATGTGCACGAGGCGTTCAGTAGAGCTGCTCAGCTGGTACACTCTCTTAGTGGAACTGGTGGCTGCTATACATAGGAATTCATGACACGATTTTGGGTCAAACAAGACTGTCCCTGTCTGCATTTAGCAGGTGTCCGCTCATGACAGGTTAATTTTAATGGGAAATTGGTCTGGACAATGGCTTAGTGTCCGTACATTGAAGGTGTCTGCTCCTCTCTGTCCCCTCATGGCAGGTCCTGCTGTATATCCCATTGAATAGGTTTGCATTAGGCGTGTAAGCCTTGTTATAATTTACATGCATATTACACTCACTTACTCTAGATACCAACTTCTACAAATTTGTAATTAGAGAGGCTCCTGCATATTTCATGTAGCCCATAAGTACACAGGTGACACTAAATATGAGTATTGTGTACATTTCTCAAATAATGATATACAAAATAATTAACTGTTGCTGCATTTTGATGTGTAAGGTTTTTATAAAAATAAACTCATAATCAATTTCAGCTTAGCGCCGTGACCAACAGGTTCCTTGTTTTTCTTTACATTGTAATGCAATCTGTAACATTCATTACTGTGTAGCAGGTTACTAATGGGTGTAGACTTTCACAGGTTACACAGGCCATTATGGCATTAATGAAATTTTGTTTCCTTGTGTTGTTTTTAGTGTAATGTTTCTATGATACAAATTACAATATTGTCTTCATTATCAATGTTAGAAAAATAAAGTTTTCTCAATGGAGTTTAGTTCTAAGATCTTACAACAACTGGGCTGCCCAGCATGGTGCCTCTTTTGCGATCTAACAAACATTGAGCTACTCAACATGGTGCCTCATCTAAATTCTCACAAATACTGTGCTACCCAGCATGTTGCCTCTTCCTATATCTTGCAGAAACTGAGCTGCCCAGGAAGGTGCCTCTTCCTATATCTCACAGACTTTGAGCTGCTCAGAGTGGTCCTCTTCCATTATCTCATAGACACTGAGCTGTTCAGCATGGTGCCTCTTCCATTCTCTCATAGACACTGAGCTGTTCAACATGGTGCCTCTTCCTATATCTCACAGGTAATGAGCTTCCCAGGAGGGTGCCTCTTCCTATATCTCACAAACACTGAGCTCTCCAGCATAGTGCCTCTTCCTTTATCTCACAGGTACTGAGCTGTCCAGCATGGTGCCTCTTCCTATATCTCACAGACACTGAGCTGTCCAGCATGGTGCCTCTTCCTATATCTCACAGACACTGAGCTGTCCAGCATGGTGCCTCTTCCTATATCTCACAGACACTGAGCTGTCAAGCATGTTGCCTCTTCCAATATCTAACAGACACTAAGCTGTCAAGCATGTTGCCTCTTCCAATATCTAACAGACACTGGGCTGTCAAGCATGTTGCCTCTTCCAATATCTAACAGACACTGAGCTGTCAAGCATGGTTCCTCTTCCTATATCTCACAGACACTGAGCTGCCCAGAGTGGTACTCTTCCATTATCTCATAGACACTGAGCTGTTCAGAATGGTGCCTGATCCTATATCTCACAGGTACTGAGGTGAGCAGGAAGGTGCCTCTTCCATTATCTCAAAGACACTGAGCTGTCCAGCATAGTGCCTCTTCCTATATCTCACAGACCCTGAGCTGTCCAGCATGGTGCCTCTTCCTATATCTCACAGACACTAAGCTGTCAAGCATGGTTCCTCTTCCTATATCTCGCAGACACTGAGCTGCCCGGAGTGGTACTCTTCCATTATCTCATAGACACTGAGCTGTTCAGAATGGTGCCTGATCCTATATCTCACAGGTACTGAGGTGAGCAGGAAGGTGCCTCTTCCATTATCTCAAAGACACTGAGCTGTCCAGCATAGTGCCTCTTCTGTATCTCACAGACCCTGAGCTGTCCAGCATGGTGCCTCTTCCTATATCTCACAGACACTAAGCTGTCAAGCATGGTTCCTCTTCCTATATCTCGCAGACACTGAGCTGCCCGGAGTGGTACTCTTCCATTATCTCATAGACACTGAGCTGTTCAGAATGGTGCCTGATCCTATATCTCACAGGTACTGAGGTGAGCAGGAAGGTGCCTCTTCCATTATCTCAAAGACACTGAGCTGTCCAGCATTGTGCCTCTTCCATTATCTCAAAGACACTGAGCTCTCCAGCATAGTGCCTCTTCCTTTATCTCACAGGTACTGAGCTGTCCAGCATGGTGCCTCTTCCTATATCTCACAGACACTAAGCTGTCAAGCATGGAGCCTCTTCCTTAATCTTACAGGCACTGAGCTGCCAAGCATGGTGCCTCTTCCTTTATCTCACAGGCACTGAGCTGCCAAGCATGGTGCCTCTTCCTATATCTCACAGACACTAAGCTGTCAAGCATGTTGCCTCTTCCAATATCTAACAGACACTGAGCTGTCAAGCATGGTTCCTCTTCCTATATCTCACAGACACTGAGCTGCCCAGAGTGGTACTCTTCCATTATCTCATAGACACTGAGCTGTTCAGAATGGTGCCTGATCCTATATCTCACAGGTACTGAGGTGAGCAGGAAGGTGCCTCTTCCATTATCTCAAAGACACTTAGCTGTCCAGCATAGTGCCTCTTCCTATATCTCACAGACACTGAGCTGTCAAGCATGGTGCCTCTTCCTATATCTCACAGACACTGAGCTGCCAAGCATGATGCCTCTTCCTATATCTCACAGGCACTAAGCTGCCCAGCATGGTGCCTCTTCCTATATCTGTTTAGAATGGTGCCTGATCCTATATCTCACAGGTACTGAGGTGAGCAGGAAGGTGCCTCTTCCATTATCTCAAAGACACTGAGCTGTCCAGCATAGTGCCTCTTCCTATATCTCACAGACACTGAGCTGTCCAGCATGGTGCCTCTTCCTATATCTCACAGACACTGAGCTGTCCAGCATGGTGCCTCTTCCTTTATCTCACAGACACTAAGCTGTCAAGCATGGAGCCTCTTCCTATATCTCACAGACACTGAGCTGTCCAGCATGGTGCCTCTTCCTATATCTCACAGACACTAAGCTGTCAAGCATGGAGCCTCTTCCTAAATCTTACAGGCACTGAGCTGCCAAGCATGGTGCCTCTTTCTTTATCTCACAGGCACTGAGCTGCCAAGCATGGTGCCTCTTCCTATATCTCACAGGCACTAAGCTGCCCAGCGTGGTGCCTCTTCCTATATCTCACAGGTACTGACCTGCCCAGCATGGTGCCTTTCATATATCTCACAGACACTGAGCTGTCCAGCATGTTGCCTCTTCCTATATCTCACAGACACTGAGCTGTCAAGCATGGTTCCTCTTCCTATATCTCACAGACACTGAGCTGTCCGGCATGGTGCCTCTTCCTATATCTCACAGACACTAAGCTGTCAAGCATGGAACCTCTTCCTAAATCTTACAGGCACTGAGCTGCCAAGCATGGTGCCTTTTCCTATATCTCACAGGCACTGAGCTGCCAAGCATTGCGCTCTTCATATATCTCACAGACGCTGAGCTGTCCAGCATGGTGCCTCTTCCTATATCTCACAGGCACTCAGCTGCCAAGCATGGTGCCTCTTCCTATATTTCACAGACACTGAACTGTCAAGCATGGTGCCTCTTCCTATATCTCACAGGCACTGAGCTGTTCAGCATGGTGCCTCTTCCTATATCTCACAGGCACTGAGCTGCCAAGCATGGTGCCTCTTCCTATATCTCACAGGCACTGAGCTGCCAAGCATGGCGCCTCTTCCTATATCTCACAGGCACTGAGCTGTCAAGCATGGTGCCTCTTCCTATATCTCATAGACACTGAGCTGCCAAGCATGGTGCCTCTTCCTATATCTCACAGACACTGAGCTGTCCAGCATGGTGCCTCAACCTATATCCCACAGACACTGAGCTCTCCAGCATGGTGCCTCTTCCTATATCTCACAGACACTGAGCTGTCAAGCATGGTGCCTCTTCCTATATCTCACAGGCACTGAGCTGCCAAGCATGGTGCCTCTTCCTATATCTCACAGGCACTGAGCTGTCAAGCATGGTGTCTCTTCCTATATCTCACAGACACTCAGCTGCCAAGCATGGTGCCTCTTCCTATATCTCACAGACACTGAGCTGTCCAGCATGGTGCCTCTTCCTATATCTCACAGACACTGAGCTGTCCAGCATTGTGCCTCTTCCTATATCTGAGCTGTCCAGCATAGTGCCTCTTCCTATATCTCACAGGTACTGAGCTGCCAAGCATGGTGCCTCTTCCTATATCTCACAGGCACTGAGCTGTCAAGCATGGTGCCTCTTCCTATATCTCACAGACACTGAGCTGCCAAGCATGGTGCCTCTTCCTATATCTCACAGACACTGAGCTGTCCAGCATGGTGTCTCTTCCTATATCTCACAGACACTGAGCTGTCCAGCATGGTGTCTCTTCCTATATCTCACAGGCACTGAGCTGCCAAGCATGGTGCCTCTTCCTATATCTCACAGGCACTGAGCTGCCAAGCATGGTGCCTCTTCCTATATCTCACAGACACTGAGCTGTCCAGCATGGTGTCTCTTCCTATATCTCACAGGCACTGAGCTGCCAAGCATGGTGCCTCTTCCTATATCTCACAGACACTGAGCTGTCCAGCATGGTGCCTCTTCCTATATCTCACAGACACTGAGCTGTCCAGCATGGTGTCTCTTCCTATATCTCACAGACACTGAGCTGTCCAGCATGGTGCCTCTTCCTATATCTCACAGGCACTGAGCTGCCAAGCATGGAGCCTCTTCCTATATCTCACAGGCACTGAGCTGTCCAGCATTGTGCCTCTTCCTATATCTCACAAACACTGAGCTGTCCAGCATTGTGCCTCTTCCTATATCTGAGCTGTCCAGCATGGTGCCTCTTCCTATATCTCACAGACACTGAGCTGTCCAGCATTGTGCCTCTTCCTATATCTGAGCTGTCCAGCATGGTGCCTCTTCCTATATCTCACAGACACTGAGCTGTTCAGCATGGTGCCTCTTCCTATATCTCACAGACACTGAGCTGTCCAGCATGGTGCCTCTTCCTATATCTCACAGACACTGAGCTGTCCAGCATTGTGCCTCTTCCTATATCTCACAGACACTGAGCTGTCAAGCATGGTGCCTCTTCCTATATCTCACAGGCACTGAGCTGCCAAGTGTGGTTCCTCTTCCTATATCTCACAGGCACTGAGCTGCCAAGCATGGTTCCTCTTTCTATATCTCACAGACACTGAGCTGTCCAGTATGGTGTTTCTTCTTGTATCTCATAAAGAGTGAGCTGCCAAGCATGGTGCCTCTTCCTATATTTCACAGATCCTGAGTTGGCCGGCATGGTGTCTCTACCCTTTGATTAGTTCTCTATCGTTTCTTGTAATCATTTTAATGGACCAACCAACTGTGACCAAGTGACTTAATATATAGACTAGTAAATGTGCTAAGTCATTTTATATATATTACCTATTTTTGACATTAAGCAAGTGATACTAAAATTTGATCATGGTCGTGCCATGGTAGGCAGAGTAACCTTAAAAATCACATAGATCCTACAGTATGCAATGAAAGGCTGAAAACCTGTATGAATTGAGATTGACCAAAGATCTTGTAGAAGTGACTAGTGGTGCCACCTGTAATCCTCGTTATTTGTGCTATTTAAACCCCCATCACTGCAATGAGCAATATAATAAAAACTATTGATAAAAGAATGGACAGATTTCTTTGAAAAGAAGCAAGGCACAGACACGGGCCATAGAATGAAGCCGACTTAAATTAGATGACCATATGTCGACCACTTGCCGGAAGTTGAAATATAACAGAGACACAGGAACACTGAGGAACAAGTGCAGACAGTAATTTGAATGAGAGTTTCTGGGAGAGCTGAAACAATAACATTTTTATGTATTTATGCTGATATTAGAAATCGCAGACGAGCGGATAGACAGACAGACAATATATTTCCTGATTTTTTATGCCCCGCCACAAAGGGCATATAGTTTTACCCATCTCCGTCGAGTTCGCGTTTCGTCCCAGTTGACCTACTTTTGACGGTTTTATGGCTCCTTAACTTAGAAAATTTCATGAAAAATATAAATTTTCATGACAAATACACATGTATGGACTTTTTTCGCAATACCTGCAGATATTGGCCTGATTTTTGGTGTGTGGGCAGATAATGACCAGTTACAGATCGAGTTCACGTATCGTCCCAGTTGACCTACTTTTGACCGTTTTATGGCTCCTAAACTTAGAAAATTTCATGAAAAATAGAAATTTTCATGACAAATATACATGTACGGACTTTTTTTCGCAATGTCTGCAGATACGGGCCTGATTTTTGGTGTGTAGGCAGATAATGACCAGTTACAGATCAAGTTCTTGTTTTGTCTCAGTTGACCTACTTTTGACCATTTGACTGCTCCTGAACATAGAAAGTTTCATGAAAAATAGAAATTTTCATAACAAATGCATATGTACTGACTTTTTTCCTCAATGCCTGCAGATACCACCGTGATTTTTTATGTGTGGGCAGATAATGACGGTTGCAGATCGATTTCGCGTTTCATCCGGTTGACCTACTTTTCATTGTCTTACGGCTCCTAAACATAGAAAATTTCATGAAAGACAGAAATTTTTATGGAAAATGCACATGTATGGACTTTTTTTCACAGTGCCTGCAGATACTGGCCTGATTTTTGGTGTGTTGCTTGATAATGACCCGTAACAGATCGAGATTGCATTTTGCCCTTGTTGACCTTCTTTTGACCATATGACACCTCCTGAACTTAAAAATTTTTCAAAATTTAACAAATGCTTCTAATTTGCCCCAGGCGGGGGCATTCGTGTCGTTCCGACACATCTAGTTTTTAACTAAAAGCCTCTCAGAACCATTGCTAAAACGATGGGACTGCAGAATGACATATGTCAGACCAAAGAACACGCAGGCGGGAGAAATTGACAATAGATGAACAGACAGATTGACACAACCTGGATGACAGTTGGCCAGACCTCATAGTAGGATGCAGAGACGAATAAAACGCGCTGTAAATTGTGTACATGGGACAATATTTGACGAATTTATGAGCAAATTAATATTTTCGTTTTTTTCCTTGACCTTGAGCTTTGATCTATCTTAATTAAAAAAACAAAAGATTTGAGTAGTTTTGTTTTTCTATCAGCTATATAATTTTCAGAGCAATTACTTGAGAATTGAGGCCTGTACAGCGATTAAGTGAAATCTGGTTATATCTCGTATGACGAAAAATGGTACGAGATTTAGCGAGAATTTGTACAAAATCGTGAAAGACTGACCAGATGCTGTCTGAAGCTGAAAACTAGACCTCTCTAGCTTAAAAATTCACGAAATTAGAAAAAAAACGAGACCCCCGTATTTTGGAATATCATGAATTTTCCTTAAAAAATGCGTTATCATGGTAAGAGCAGAGTGAAAGCTAAACATCAGAACATTAGCTACAGTTAATGCGGCTATGATAAATTTTGATTAAGATATTAAGAAAAAAAACGATTTTTTTTTATTTTTTTACAATCTTGACCTTGACCTTTGACCTATTAACATTAAAACACATGAAACTTCTAGAACTTCATAGGTTCTATCATAGGTATAAGATTCAGGGAGATTGCTAAAAAATGCTGGCCTGTGGAATGCCATATGTCAGATGAAAGAATAAAAAGGGAGACCACAACGGCTGACAAACAGGCAGACTTAGTGACACACCGTCAAATCAGAGATGACAGATAACCAATCCATCTCAAATAGAAAGCAAAGAGGAACAAATTGAGTTATAATTTATGGTGGTATGGTTCATACTTTTTGAGATATGGCCATGATAAAATTATTTGTTGAAGTGTTTCGAGTGCAATGCCCTTTAGCGTCTATTTTCCTAAATGAAAAATCTCTTTCGAGATATTAGTTTAAGAGATAAGATGTACCAGTTTCATAAGCATTACTGCAAAACGGTGGCCTGTAGATTGCTAATTGTTAGATGCGAAAAATCGGCAAACAGACGAAATTGATGACAACTGACAAACAGACAGCCATACCGACAAAGTGACACAAGATTTAGAACAGTCGACAAGACCAAGTAAAGAAAAAAACCCAGAAGGAGAAATTGAGTAAGTTTGTGAAGATAGGGCTAATATTGACAAAGTTATTAGGAAATAAAATTTTGATTTTTTTCGATGACCTTGAACTTTGACCTAAATTGACCAAAAACTGTTGGCTGTCAGGACTGGTTTTTCAAACAACCCTGCAAGTTGATCGATTGCTACAAAGTCGTGGCCAGGAAAGTTAGGACAAACAAACACACAAACACAACCACAAACAAACAGACATGCGCAAATGATAAACCCTGCTTGCAGAAATCCGTCCTTCCGTGCTTCAGTCATTCCGTCCGTCCGTCAGTGACGCTTTCCAGTGGCGAATCCAGAGTGGGAGCTATGGGGGCTGAACCCCCCCCCCCCTTCGTAAACCACTCTTATAGGCCTTTTTGTCAGAGATATGTTTATCTATGCGTTATGTCTTTATGTCATTTCCATTATTTTATTTTTAATTGCCATATAGCTTTAAACAAACGAACAATTCAACAACAACAAAAAATGGAAAAAAATGGAACTAAAAGCGTGTGTCTGTGCAATGCCCATATCTATTTATATTTTAGAAGAATAAATTGGAATGCGCACAATGGATGCAGACATTTATATTTCTATCCAAATTAATTCTACGCCATTCACTTTTTTTTTCAATTGACCTTGTTTTGGGAAATACATTCACTCTTGATCGATTTGAACTGAATGATATTGCATTATCGTTCAGTTAAAACACAGTAGACAGTGTATGTATATGCATGGTCTTTTTAGCGAACCTGTGAGCTTATGCGATGGTGTGGCGTCGTCCGGCGTCTGTACGTTAACCTATACTATCTTGAAAACGGCAAGAGTTAGCATCACGAAATTTAATGCCAAAAATAAGTCATCTAAAAAACTATTGGATTTTGCTTATTTTTTGGCTAACTGCGTTTTCTTAGATTTTATAGGGAAAAAGCTAAAAAAAACCTTTAAAAATCTTCTTCTCCGAAATTGTTCAGCCAAATTGTCCAATATTTCACAGAAATGATTCCTGGAACAATCTTTCTCAAGTTTGTTCGAATGGTTTAAGTTCTGCGATTTTTGGCCGAGTTACAGGAAGTTGAACTTAGTCATCTGTCCAAAAAAGAATAGTAAAATTACAATCTCAGAAACGGCTGGAGCTATCATTACCAAATTTTATGCCAATGTTGGTCACATGAGTCATATCTGAAATTGAGGTATTGGTGGCGCCACCTGCATCGGCCTTTTTTGTACGGGGGTCATCAGTGCCCGTAATATACTTCTTTGAAACCATATGGCCAAATTGTTTAATATCGCACAGAAATGATCCTAGGGTAGTGATTTCTGCGGTTTGTTCAAATGGTCTCAGTTCATTGACTTTTGGCTGAGTTATGGGAAGCTGAATTTAGTCATATGCCATAACATCCCATTTTAGCTTGGTGGCTACAAAGATCTTCTTCTCAAAAACCACTGGGCCAAATTCTGAAATCTCACACATTAATTATCCTTAGATGTTGATAATTCAAGTTTGTTCAAATGGTTTTGGTTCTGTGAATTTTGGCTGAGTTATGAGAAGCTTAACTTATCCATTTTGCTGTATTTTCCCATATGAGTTGTAAACCTGTAAAACGTTTTTTGACTGAGGCAAATTTGTTTAATATTTTACAAGAATAATCCCCTGAATAATTCTTATAATAATTGTCTATTATGGTTCCAAAGAATGAATTTTAGCTGAATTATAAAGATTGAATTGAGTCATTTTACCATATATGTTAGCTGTGTGAAGCAGATACATCTAGCCTAGCACCAGTTTATCAGCATTCATTACATCATACCTCTAGACATTTAGATTTCAGGTTATCTATGGTTAATATTGACAAGAATGTTTTTTAAAAGCTTTTAAAAAATGTAGATTTATGATTTTAAGATATTCCTCATGCCAGGCAATGTTTACAATCACAGGTATACAGCTCTCTGTGGATATATATAAAGACGGCTGTACATGATTATAAATAATAGGTATCCATACTCAGCTTAATTCAAGATTTTGCCATCAGTGAGATGTATCTGTATTATAATTTTGCATTCATTATGCATCTGTAGTAATTTTTAGCGAACCTGTGAGCTAATGCAATGGTGTGGCGGCGTCCGCTGTCTGTACATTGGTTTGCATTTGATGAATTTTAGTGGAGTTACATGAATTTGAACAGTCATTTGGCCAAGTAAGCATACTGACTATCTCAGAAATGACAGAAGCTAGCATTACCAAGTATTTTGCAAATGTTGGTCACATGACTCATATTTGAAGTTGCAGATTTTGTGGTGCCACCTATATTGACCGTTTTTTTATCGGCAAAAACCTCATAATTGTAGCCTCTTTCAGCTTTAAATGTTTATGATGAAACTTTCAAGTTGAATTGTTCAATTTTTCAAAAGAATTATCCTAGGACATGGTTCTTTCAATCATATCAGAAAAGCTTTTGTTGGTCTTATGGCCATTTTTATGTCTATTTCAAACTGAGGACTGCAAAACTGTTCTTCTACAAAATTATTGTTTCAATTATAACTTCTGTAACATTGCACAAAAATTATTATTAGGTGGCCTTTGTTCAAGTTTACTTGAATGATTTTTGGCAGAATTTTTGGACCTTTATACAAGAAAGAACTGCATCTTTTATTATTCTTGATATTTTGATAAAAAGTTTATGAATAAGTTAGCTTGAAAAAAGGCATTTTAGCCAAAGTCTTTCAGTATGTGTAAACAGATTCACCAACATTCCAACATTGTGTCTGTATCTTTAAATAGGTTGAGAAACTGCCAACTGTTTCAGATTTGGCAACAGATCAAGAGTTCATTCAGTGCAGCCAGATTTAGGTCAAGAGTTCAATCAGTGCAGCCAAGAACAAGGCATGTGATCACCTCATGGGTGACATGTGATCACCTCATGGGAGACATGTGAACACCTCATGGGCACCATGTGATCACCTCATGGGTGTCATGCCCCTCAGGGCAGGGCCCCTGCATGAGCTTATGCAATGGTGTGGCTACTATTTCAGACTTGGCAACAGGCTAGAGGTCAGTCTCGATCTATTTATAGCTTTGACAGACAGCCAACTGTATCAGATTAGGCAACAGGTCAAGAGTTCACTCAGTGCAGCCTGTTATGGGTCAGGAGTTCACTCAATGCAGTAGCTGCATTCTATTTGTAGTGTTTGCAGACTGCCCACTGCATCAGATTTGGCACCAAAGTTCAGCCTTGATCTATTTATAGCTTTGGCAGACTGCCAACTGTGTCAGATTATGCAACAGGTCAAGAGTTCACTCAGTCTAGCCAGGTGCAAGTCGAGTTCACTCAGTGCAGTAGCCTGAGCCAGTAAATTTGTCACAGTTCACTCGGGGCAACTGCCTTTCTCACCTAAGCCTGGTCAGCCCCATGCATCAGAGTCAAGGTAATTTTGATGTATTGGCCTGATATTTTGACTTGTCTATGTGTCTTTGATGGCTTTCTCGTTCACAAGACAGGTGTCGCCACCTGCAATGACTTTTGCACAGTGGAAGTGCCTGCTTATTTCTACAGAGGAATTTGATATATCAGCCTGAAATTGGGCATATATATACATATCGAATAGCTTTGTCGTATACAAGACTGGTGGTGCCACTTATAATAATTTTTGCACAGTATGTGTCCCTGCTTATTTTCAGGAGGGGTGTGATATATCAGTCTGAAATAGGACATATGTATATATCTCTGAAAGCTTCGTTGTATACAAGACTGGTGGTGCCAGCTACAATCATTTTTGTGTTGTGTGCACCCATGCCAGAATTTCAGCAGTGATGTTTGTGTAATTGTTTCTTATTCAAATGTTTAGTACTTGAATTGTTCATATACATGAGAAGTAATGGTCCAGCATCGAAGCATTATACCTGGTGTATTTCCCAATGCACAGGTTCGCATTAGGCCTGTAGGCCTTGTTTATGATTGCAGAATTAAGCTCTGAAAACGTGCTGGCTCGTCATTAATAACATGTAACTGATTAATGACTAAGATTGGGGCTGTATATATCCGTTTGAATTTTCGTAGTCGAACACCTTGTTGGACGTATATGGTGAAAAGAACAATTTTTCAAAATGTGACAGCAAAATTAAATATTATACCCACAGCATTAATTTATGAATATTTTTTTATCGATCAGCAATGCAGTTATCGATGGTGCATAAATATATACTAGATAACAAATGCTTTATAATACATTAAGACGTACACGCCAGTGATCAAATTTACTGTAAGCTGATAAGCTCTTTAATATAGTAACCGCACACAGGGAAGAGTAATTCAAGCTACTGGTTATTCAAAATAATCTCGAATGAGTAAAATCAACTTGAAATTCAGCACAGTAGTTCAAGTATATAACTAATTATAATGGGGTATCGGTTTGCCTCACATTGATATTTACATAATTCAATGTTGCTTATTACTTTTGAATGTTTACGTTTGCATTTATTTTATGAATGGGTAAACTTGATTTTGATATAATAGAGGAATGCTCATAGATGAGTTGGTTCTAATATTCCACTCCTTTGATATGATCACAAATGATAATTGAAAGGGCATATATAGACTATGGGGTTGGGTATATATTGCTCCCCCCCCCACACACACACACACAAACACTCAAGTTCTCAAATATGCGAATTATATGCAAATTTGCAAAAAAAAAAAAAGTTTTTTTCGTACATAAGGATCATGATGTGATTTTTTTGTTCATGTGTATGCACTGGTATTTGTGTAATTTTACCCAACTAAAGAGCAGCTGTCATAAGTTATATAAATGCATGCATATTTTTACAGATTAATATATTCCATCAAGCCTGCATTTATAACTCATACTGGAGGTTATCTTAATCAAGAAAATGTTGCTGCTTCATTATATATTGCGCCAAATTATTTAGCTGTTATGCTTTTTGTAATTTATTTAGTATTTCCTGCCTGTCAAGCATTGTACAGGAGTATGCAACGAATGAGCGAGTTTGCAAGTACTTCCGAAATATATTTTCAAATAAAATTACCAAAAATCATAATATGAAAATTTTTACTTTCGAGTTTTCATTTACGTTTCTTCTAAACATTGCCCATGTTTTTACACTTCTAAATATTATATATATATATATATATATATATATATATATATATATATATATAATTTGCACTTTATCTGTATCGAATTAAAACCAGTTTCTGGTTCTAGCTCCCCCCCCCCCCCTTGTTGAAAAATCCTGGATCCGCCCCTGATAACTCAACAAAACATGCTTGATCTTTCTCCTATCAACACTGATACGCTCCCGAGGCAGCGGAAATCTTGCGCTTCTAAAGAAGCAACTGGGAGTAGGCCTATACTGAGTTAAAGCGCTGTGTAAAGAGCGTATAAGGGGCTCGAGGCCTATTGCATTACACATTAAAAACGGTTATCCGCTTCTACAATGTTGTATACTGACATAAGAAATGGATGCCAAGGGACCGAGAAACACCTGTTGTTCACATTGATTAACTCCGCAAGTGAGTAAGTCGCATCCGGGTTTATTCACATTCACAATAGAACTTAATCCCGTGCTGCATGGAAGTGTTTGAATTGTGAATTACCTCAAGTCCGCATTCCGGGCCTTGCCGAAGGCAGTTCGGCTGTATTCGGTGGTATACTCTCCACTCAGGTTGGACAACACGCAAAAATCACTCAAAATGATGTGTACATTAAATTTATGATTCTCATATTAACCATATTTATTCTCATATTTAAAATGAGGTATGGCACAGTGTCATACGCAACGCGGTTTCAGAGTACATTGAAGACAAAGGTGAAGCGAATTCCTTTTATAAGTATTAGATTTTATATATATATATATATATATATATATATATATATATATATATATATATATATATATATATATTTGTAACAGGGTCTCCCAAACAAACTTTTTTTTTGTGCTCGGCTGTCACGGTTCAGTTCCCACTCTAGTAAGATGACATCCTTTATTAACCGCAAATATAATATTATGGGTAGATTTCAAATATTGGTGTGTGGATTGCCTTTATACCATCACTCAATGGTTCATGCCAATAGCATACATATACACATGCACTTACGATAAATTCATTACCGGACGTAATTTACATATTATTGCCTGTCTATTATTTAATATAATATGTGCACACGGTAAGAGAACGTAATTAGTTGTGGGTTAAAGGCCATGTCTTCCAGAGGTTTTGCGCCCAGAATACTAAATACACTCGGGCCCCCAAGGAACCACGATAACCATATATTGAAAGACATTTTAGTACTTTAATAAATCATTTCACCTGATAATATGGTTTTAATTTGGTCACTGTCAAAGGTCATTTCACAGGTGTTCGGCGCGAAACATTAAACTGAACGTAATTAGGTCTGGGTTAAAGGTCATGTCTTCCAGAGGTTTGGCGCCCAGAATACTAAATGCACTCGGGCCCCAAGGAACCACGATTAGCTATGGAAATGGGTCGAGCATAATTGTCTGACTGTTACCATCATACCCATACATTAATTGTGCATACCGAGTCAGTCTGTCGCATACAGACAAGAAACAAAAAGTACAGAATCAGTCTGTCACATTCACCCCGTTTCCAACAAAATGTCACCTCGACATTTTCCACATCACATCTTGAGACCAGAAGGCTCAAGACGTTCACATACAGGGATCGATAAAACCCAATATCGGATTAAGAACCGATACACCCGTAGATGACTTAACATGCGGACCTGACCCAACCTACCAGAATTGAGCTTATCAGCCTCAGCCTAAATGCAAGACACTGACAGACCACTACAACCATCATGCGAGGGAAATAACCCGACAAAGGACTCATTAATATCTTTTCACTGCAATCAAGCCATAAAATAACCATCAAGAAGAGATGTGATTAAATTAATACAGATAGAAAACGTTGCCCGACTATAAAATAAAACTTTACAAAACACCCATGAGGACACCAATCATATATTTTTAGGGCAGCTGCCCGTTTACTAAGGACACCAGGCACCTTACACTGTTCCTGTTCAGGGTAATAGCATTATTGCTGGTATGTACAAGGGACATATCTGTCTGGTGGCTTACGAGCTCGTTTGGACCGTCTGGGTGGAACGGACGGCACATAATTAATCTGGCCTGCATTGGATTCTAGGTCCAGTTGTTACAATTTGTGCCCTGTTAACAGATGACCGCATCTTAAGAAGTCTCAAAAATGGAGAAAAAAATTTGTAAAAATCGAAAAATACAGGTGGCGCCACTAGACTGCAGATACTGATGAAACATTCCATGATCAATAACCATGCAAAAAATCATGGTGATCAATGCTAAAGTTGTTTAGTTACTTGAGCTTTTGTATCAAATTTTGCATTATTCTGGGGGGGGGGGGGGGGGGGGGTATTTCGGAGCCCCATACCTCAGAGTTCATAGGTAACAGAAACCTAATTTCAGGTTTTGAAGGAGACTTTTTTGGGCCTCCCTGCATGTCAAGTAAGAAGATTCTAGGTCCAGTCGTTACGATTTGTGCCTTGTTAACAGATGACTGCATCTTTAAAAGGCTCAAAAATAGAGAAAAAAATCGAAAAAATAGAGGTGACGCCACCAGTCTGTAGAAACTGATGAAACACTCCATGATCAAAATCCATGCAAAAAATCATGGTGATCAATGCATTAGTTCTTCAGATACTTGAGCTTTTGTATCAAATTTTCCATTATTCTGGGGTGGGGGGGGGGGGGGTACTTCGGAGCCCCATAGCTCGGATAATATGGGTAACAGAAACCTAATTTCAGATTTTTATGGACCTCCTAGGATGTCAAGTTAGAAGATTCTAGGTCTAGTATCCTCATACTTATGCCTGGTTAACGGACGGACAGACAGACGGACGCCGGACAAAGGGTGATTGCTATAGCTCTGGTGACTTTCAGTCAGCTGAGCTAATGAAAAAGTCTAGATATTGCTTTGATATTGTAACTATCTCATCAAAATAAATAATATTGGATCGATTTATAAGATTTTGAAAGTGTACTGGTAATACTATATAACTACCCCAGGAGCTGTTCAAAGGTTATATCAGGTTTTTAAGGTCAAGGTCAAACTTATTTATCAACCTTCGATCTTAAAATTACATTAGACATATTGGGTACTGCTGATTGCTGATTCTCTGCTGATTTATTGATTTATTGTTTAGTATTAATCGTCAACTGTATTAAAACATTATGAAACAGGATAACTGTTTCAAATGACCATATATAGGTATATAGGTAAAGTCAACATGCATTTATCTTGAACATTATTGAAATTATGTATTATATGTCAATCCTAAGGCACAGCAATGACAGTCAGTGGGAACATCAGAAATATTTGTTTTATGCTATACAGTCCTGTTATATAAATTATTTGGTGAAACCGTTAAACATGCAACTACGGAGGCCGATGATGCTGTGTAAGAGATTTAGTGGGCAATCTGCGCCACTCTGCTTGAATTCGAGAAACAATGGAAGATCTGTGGTGAAGGTCCCCTTTATAATTTGGAAACTCTTTATTGCATGTTCATACTCTTTTATTACATACCTGTTGGTACCAAATGTTGGTTATATCCTTGGTAATATCGGGGATGCCCTTCCTAAGTATACAAATATTTAGAAGTGATCTTAACAGATCACATATACGTCAATTAATAATTTAATTGCTGGGGAATAAAAATGAAATCTGAAAACAAACATAATCACGAAAAAATGGGAAAAGAATCAAATAACCTGAGAGGCATTAGCGCTCAACGGGCCTGGGGGGGGGGGGGGGGTAGTTTTTACCACTGAAAACAGGTGATGGTTTACATTATTATGGCATTTGCATCCCCTGGATAATGCACACTCGAAGTGATTCCATCCAGGCGTCATGGGAAGGTTGTGCCCAAACGGCCGTGTTTCACTCACAAACGAGTGCGCCTTTCGGGGGATCGTCGGTGGTATGACCCGACAATGGGGATGATAACGCACCCAGGACCAGCAGGTGCAGTATTCACTGGGGCTTGGTTAACGCCATGACATAAAATTAGAGGAGGCCCGTGATGCTGCCCTGTCTCGTAGTCCGAAACCGGAATGGAAATCTGTAGATGTGCATATATGTAGTTAAGTTTGCATTAAAAAAAATGGAGGCGGCTACCTCCAACCAAAAAAAAAAATGATAAAAAAAATTCCATTGGTGGTGTTGACCTTTTTGCCCGGATCGGCACGGCCCGTTTTATCCAACAAGTGTACCGTAGAGATATTTGTATTCCCGTAATGTGCAAACTTTCCTTAGGAATAATGCGTACTAATATGCCATTTTACATACGTAGATGTGCCTTCTTTTCTGCTGATCAAATATGGCTGATTAGTATTTTGTGTGCATTATTTGTCTCTTTTTAGCCTTTAGAAGTACCTTATCTATAACTTGTAATAATTAGACCTGTTTCAACTCATATGCAGATAAACTATAGAAATATGAAATATCCAGACAACGGTTTCTACCGATCCCCCTGTGGTACTTGGAATAGTTTAATATGACATGAATATCTCTGTATAAAGACCACCAAAAAGACTTTTGGAATCTTGGAATCTTCCATATAACCACACAAATTGAATCTAAATGTTTGTTTTGTTGTAATATGGTAAGCACCTATACCATGTATTACTACTATGAGAGCAATATAAAAAAGAGACCACGAGCATCAATTTCATAAGGTCTATTTTCTTTCGATCACCATATCACATAACAAATGACAGTGTAGTGCTTTAATGCTTTAAAATTTCAGTACATACATTTGACCTTGCGCACCCTCTGTGAGCTTTCGACAACTCGTAGGTTGCAATTAACAGAACACATTAAAAAAAGTATCGATCCAATTATCTAATATCATTAATTTTTATGCGACAGTTACACTATTTTATCATTATATCTATGTTAAGATTGCCATTGTCGCCCTTTCGGATTCCCTGGGGTCACAGAGCTCATAAAAACTCTTTTTTAGATGCAATCGACAGAACACATTCAAAAACGTATAAGTCGATCCAATAGCATTAAGTTTTAAGCGACGATTACAGTATAATTGCATTATCTCTATTGTCTATCTATGTTAAGACTGCATTGTTGGCCATCTTGGATTCCGTGGGTTCACAGGGTTCATAAAAAATTAAAACCTGCATTCGTTCATCAGCTTAAGTGCAAATAAATTGAAAGCAGGTACTATCATATTCAGTTCCTAAGAAAACGTCGTTCTGTTATACGAACAAGTACACTATATTTCCAACACTCAATAATTCCCATGGGTGAAGGCGGTCATCTTGGATTTTCGGTGTTAGAGTGATCTGAAAATTTGTTACCTAACTTTTTTTCATCAGTTCATATCCTTTTAATGCCAAATCAGTCATTTTCGCAATTTTGGCATCAAATTCCTACGGAAATACATCCCCGTCTACACTATACGTCGATAGTTTCATGTTAAACCTTGCTTCGGGGAGGTATAATTGACTCGGCAAATAAAGGCTTCTCTAGAAAAAGCATTAAGAACTAGGAATGCAAGGGGAATTCATAGCAATAGAATTTATGATCTGGACACTGGTTTTTTTCTACCAACCGATTTATAAACAAGACGACCAGAGGTCACGCGCTTGCTGGAATTCAGACAAACAGTAATACCAAGGTAAAGGTAAGTGAGGGCAGTGTAACAAAAACTGGGGGACAGTTTATGTGGCTGTGATTGTTTTTGACAAAGATGTGAAGGAAAAATCTGATCCAGAGTAGAAGACAGATAACTAGATCATGCCATAAAGAAGGCAAAGAGGAAGAAAATGAGCCATAATTTGTGAAGATAGGAACAATATTGACAAAGTTATGAGGAAAATAAATTTTGACTTGTTTTGATGACCTTGGCCATAAACTTTGACCTATGTAAAAAACACATAAAGCTTTCAGAAATCATTCAAACATACGATACGTGAAAGTTACAAAGTGATTGCTGGTAAACTGTCGCCTGTAGAATGCTATATGTTATACTTAAGAACCAGCAAGCAGGCGAAATTGAAGACAACTGACAGACATACTGACAAAGTGACACAAAGTTGATACCAACTGACTAGACTAAGTTACGCAGAAGACAAAGATGGAAAAAACATGAGCCAACGTTTATGATGATTTAGTGTGATGAACACATGCGTTCACGCATTTTACGTGTCAACGTGACAAAGTGTCGGATACCCGGAAACAATAGTTTTGGATACTAGAAATATACAAGCACTTGGCGAGTTGTTGTCTCAGCCTGCATGAAAGCTACGGATATTACATATAGGACCAGAATTGACAAAGTTATGAGAAAAATAACATTTTAAGGTGTTTTGAAGTGACAGACATAATGACAAAGTGACACAAGGTTGAGATGACCTAACCATGTTATGAAAAGACTCAGAGGAAGAAAATATACTTTAATTTGTGTCATTCAGGTTTACAGTTTTCGGGATATGGCCAAAAGTGATATGTAGTAGTGTTTGAGTGCAGCGCCCCCTAGCGGGCTATTTTCCGAAAATGAAAGATCGCTTTCGAGATATGAGTGCAAGACATAAGATGTATCAGTTTCAAAGGGATTCCTGCAAAACTGTGGCCTTTAGAATGCTATATAGGTAAGACACAAGAACCAGTAAGAAGGCGAAATTTTGGACAACTATCAATTGCTCCAGCACCACTGGCAATACAACTACTTAATACTGATCACTCGGTTTGCGTTGAAAAAATTGATCAAGATGTCTTTTTGTTGGTTATTGGGTATTGGGTAACTTTATCAGATTCAATGAAAATTCAATTGTCGAGCCTATCTGGAAAGTATTCGCACATTGAAGTTTTAAACCAAAGATGCGGGTGACTGCGCATTGTTTGCAATCACAAATGATATAAAGTTTTGTGAAACATTTAGCGTGAGAAGACATTTAAAGTCGTGTTTAAGGACAGAAAAATTGTTCTATTCCCCCAAAATAAAAACAGATTTAACATAAGGTAACCAAAGCCTAAATCGGTCAGTAATAAAATTTTGTTTTCTTGTATCTGCTGTATGGCAGATGCATTGGATAATACGATAATAATAATGTGCTTGATGGTGCTTGTAATAAGTGGTTTACTCTCTCTTGTGTAGGCTTGGAGCATACACCAGAAGCTAATTTGCTGTATATATTATGAATTGAATATATCTTTTTTATATATGAATGTATGATTTTACATTTTAATGTATTATTAAATATCTATACGATATGATATATATATATATTGTTTTTAAAATTGTTTTATACCATATATATATATATATATATATATATATATATATATATATATATATATATATATATATATATATATATATATATATAAGTGACGGGTCTCAAGAGGCACACACATGAGTGGACAGTAGACACGACCCGGGACAGTACGTGAAACATGGCTTTATTCTGCAAGAAATGACAAAAGCAAAATTGAGGGACGTGCTGTCCTCATGTTCGAATACTAGAGTGTTGGTGCAATATTGTGGACTTATACATACAATAAAAACAACTATAAGGTCCATGCGACAAGACAGAAATATAAACAGTTACATAACATTATAATGTTATATTTATAAATATCGTGGTCCCATGGCCAAAATGGGCATTAGATATTACCACTTGCATGGCCTTATTATTACTTATAAGGTGGCGCCACGGCCAAACTGGGCATATAGAACGACCTCACGTTCCTATAAATTATTACCAATTCTCAGAGAATTACTTTTCTACTATATTTACTTGGTGAACAAAAAGCATGATCATTTAACACGCCTACTGCAAGAAGTGACAATACCAGAGTGGCGTCACCTTACATTCGAACGCTTATATACACGACTACAGGTGGCGCTGTAACATCTTAAAGAAAAATAACCAATATAAGGAGGTCACAGTTCATAGAAAACCCTTGGACATTATGTACAAATTAAATTATAAGTTACAACGATGCCTGACTAGTAAACGGAAGTAAATAACGGACTACAAACTGAAGGTGGATAAGTACTGTAATGATGCTGGCCTATAATCTAAAGCAGATATGGTTACAGGCTCCCGTTACACCATCCTCCTCTATTAAAATCAACCTCGACATTCCAAGCAAAAACGTTGGGAGATCTTTTAATGAACAATGAATTATTTCACCCGCAGTGACAAATCTGACTCCAAATAAAGAGCAAACAGGCCCGACTTCTTGTGTAGTTAATCGCTATTTACCGGTTCGTGTGTCCTACCACATAGTCACCGGACCTTAAGTAAGCGGGAGGACGCCTTGGCCGGGATATATAATTTTCCTGGTCATTATGAGATAATTTTAGGATTCTTGACTAGATATATCAGATGGATTAGTCAAATTATCATTTAAAGACGAGTTATAATTTGGAGGCTTAGGTGCTTCAGAGTCTACTGGTTCCAGTTAGATTATTGGAATCATAGGACAATATACTTGAACCGAACATTTGTACCTCAAGATCTGGTTCCTCGATATCTGAATTTCAGCTACTGTATTAGTAGACAACTCAGTCTGAGGGACATCACCGGAGATTGAGATATTGTCACATGAAGCACCCACATTATCAAGATCTACGTCAGACATTTCTGCGATGAACAGTAATAAGATTATCCTCATCAGATGTAACAACAGACTCGTTATCATCAGGAGAACTTTCACGGGGTTTTACTTGCGGTGGTTTATCTACAAGAGGAAGACTACTGACGGGTAGCAACATGTTTCGAAGGAGCGTTTTATTTGGACAATCTTTCCCTAAAGGGAATACAACATATACAGGGATGGTATCCTTGGGTTGTTTGTTAATGACATACACATGACCGCCTTGCATAAGACCGGACGCATGCGCAGTGCGGTCATAAAGCCTCTTATGACGTGTTATGGGTGATACTGATGTACGTTGCGCGATATCGTTGGCTTTTGACAAATGATCTTTTAGTTCTGACTCATAGGTGTTATAATCTCTTTGGTCAGCCTCGTTTTCTCTTCCTAAAATAATATCTACAGGGAGCCTAGGGTGTCGACCGAATATAAGAAAGAAAGGAGCATACCCAGTGGCCTCATTTCTCGTACAGTTGTACGCGCGTGTGAGAGGTCCTACATGGGATCGCCAATCCTTTTTCTGTTCACTATTAATTAAGAATACCCAGAATATTTATTAAGGTGCGATTTAACCGCTCGACTTGATTACCCTGTGGAGGTATGGGCTTGTCCTAGATTATCTTATGCCAGCCAACCGGCACAAATCCTTGATAAGACGCGACTCAAATTGTCTGCTTTGAACGCTATGGATCATAGTCGGAAAGCCATAATGGTCGACAAACATACAAGATGACCAGAGGTCACGCGCTTGCCGGAAATGGAAATGATACAGACAGATAGACAGAGAGTGCATGTAGAAACAGTCATATGAATGAGCAACATTGTGGGGTCAGCAGAAACGGATAATATGTTTATTTATGCATGCTGACCTTTAACAGCTGCATATCTTTCTAGTGTAAAAGGGACCAAGTTCAAAATTTTTTTCATGAAATCCCGTTAATCTCGTTTGACAAGAAGCAGTGAGACGTTTTCAAGTTTGTCATGTCAAGCTGGTCATATGTGACAAAATGCCGAACACTAGAACTACTTTGTTGTAAAAGGCGCCGAGTTATAAGCATTTCAGTGACATCTCGTTTGTTCACGTTGCACAAGATATGGTGCGAGATTTGGGCAGACTTATGGCTTTATCTAATCAAGCAGTTCATATGTGACACAATGCCGAAAACTAGACCTTCGTACCTGTAAAAATCGCCGAGTTAAAAGCATTTTGGTGAAATCTCGTGTTTTCTCGTTTGACGAGATACGGTGCGAGATTGTGCCTGACTTGGAGTTCTGTCATGTCAAGCGGGTCATGTGGAACTAAATGCCGAAAACTAGACCTGTCTAGCTGCAGTTCCGTGAAATGTCGTGTTTTCTCGTTTGACGGGATACGGTGCGAGATTTTGCCTGACATGCATGTCTGTCGTGTCAAGCTGGTCTAGTGGAACAAAATGCCGAAAACCAGACGTGTCTATCTGTAAAACTCGCCGAGTTATTACCAATGCCGTGAAGTCTCATGTTTTCTCGTTTGACGAGATACGGTGCGACATTCGGCCTGTTTTTCAGTTCTGTCATGTCCAGCAGGTCATGTGAAAGAAAATGCCGAAAACTAGACCTGTCTAGCTGTAATACTCGCCGAGTTATAAGCATTTCCGTGAAATCTCGTGTTTTCTCGTTTGACGAGATAGGGTGCGAGATTTGGCCTGACTTGCACATCTATCGTGTCAAGCTGGTCATGTGGAAGGAAATGCCGGAAACCAGACGTGTCTAGCTGTAAAACTGGCCGAGTTATAAGCATTTCCGTGAAATTTCGTGTTTTCTCGTTTGACGAGATAGGGTGCGAGATTTTGCCAGACATGCAGCTCTGTCGTGTCAAGCTTGTTTGGTGGAACGAAATGCCGAAAACCAGACCTGTCTAGCTGTAAAAGTCGCCGAGTTATAAGCATTTCCGCGAAGTCTCGTTTTTTCTCGTTTGACGAGATATGGCGCGAGATTTGGCGTGACTTTCAGTTCTGTCATGTCAAGCTGGTCATGTGGAACAAAATGCCGAAAACTAGACTTGCCTATCTTAAAAACTGACAAAGTTACAAAAAAATGGTCGTGTTATTTCAAATTTCCATGATTTTTGCCCAAAAAATGTAACCATGGTAACGGCAAATTTAAGTAAGCTACATATCAAAAGAAAGGCCAGGTGATGACGAAAAAAATGAGCTATTGCAGAAGTGGATAAGCCTATTTATGGCGAAGTTATAGTGCAAAAACCGTTAACCACACCTATCGTGACCTTGACCCTTGACCTTGGAGCAATGTTGACCAAAAACAATAGGGTTCCAGGGTGTTCGGTTGTCAATCAACCCTGTAAGGGTCATGTCGATTGCTGCAAAATTGTGGCCAGGAGAGCGCAGACAAACACACAAAAAAACAAACAAAAAAACAAAAAAACAAACAAACAGACGAGATACGGTGCGAGATTGTGCCTGACTTGGAGTTCTGTCATGTCAAGCGGGTCAGGTGGAACTAAATGCCGAAAACTAGACCTGTCTAGCTGCAGTTCCGTGAAATCTCGTGTTTTCTCGTTTGACGGGATACGGTGCGAGATTTTGCCTGACATGCATGTCTGTCGTGTCAAGCTGGTCTAGTGGAACAAAATGCCGAAAACCAGACGTGTCTATCTGTAAAACTCGCCCAATTATAACCAATGCCGTGAAATCTCATGTTTTCTCGTTTGACGAGATACGGTGCGACATTCGGCCTGACTTTCAGTTCTGTTATATCCAGCAGGTCATGTGAAAGAAAATGCCGAAAACTAGACCTGTCTAGCTGTAAAACTCGCCGAGTTATAAGCATTTCCGTGAAATCTCGTGTTTTCTCGTTTGACGAGATAGGGTGCGAGATTTGGCCTGACTTGCACATCTATCGTGTCAAGCTGGTCATGTGGAAGGAAATGCCGGAAACCAGACGTGTCTAGCTGTAAAACTGGCCGAGTTATAAGCATTTCCGTGAAATTTCGTGTTTTCTCGTTTGACGAGATACGGTGCGAGATTTTGCCAGACTTGCATATCTGTCGTGTCAAGCTGGTCTAGTGGAACTAAATGCCGAAAACCAGACGTGTCTAGCTGTAAAACTGGCCTAGTTATAAGCATTTCCGTGAAATCCCGTGTTTTCTCGTTTGACGAGATACGGTGCGAGATTTGGCCTGTCTTGCAGCTCTGTCGTGTCAAGCTTGTTTGGTGGAACGAAATGCCGAAAACCAGACCTGTCTAGCTGTAAAAGTCGCCGAGTTATAAGCATTTCCGCGAAGTCTCGTTTTTTCTCGTTTGACGAGATATGGCGCGAGATTTGGCGTGACTTTCAGTTCTGTCGTGTCAAGCTGGTCATGTGGAACAAAATGCCGAAAACTAGATCTGCCTAGCTTAAAAACTGACAAAGTTACAAAAAAAATGGTCGTGTTATTTCCAATTTCCATGATTTTTGCCCAAAAAATGTAACCATGGTAACGGCAAATTTAAGTAAGCTACATATCAAAAGAAAGGCCAGGTGATGACGAAAAAAATGAGCTATTGCCAAAATGGATAAGCCTATTTATGGCGAAGTTATAGTGCAAAAACCGTTAACCACACCTGTCGTGACCTTGACCCTTGACCTTGGAGCAATGTTGACCAAAAACAATAGGGTTCCAGGGTGTTTGGTTGTCAATCAACCCTGTAAGGGTCATGTCAATTGCTGCAAAATTGTGGCCAGGAGAGCGCAGACAAACACACAAAAAAACAAAAAAACAAAAAAAACAAAAAAACAAACAGACAAATGGACATACGCAACTGACCAACCAACTTGCCGAAATCGAAGATTTCCGGCAAGCAATCAAAAAAGAACAGCGGTGGGTTTCGCTTTCATGGTTATGCAGGGGACTGCCATAGCGTACCTAGTATAGTGGTCGGTCATCACAAGAATGTGCTCTACCCCTCCCTTGGACTGTTCAAGACTTAGGAAATCTATACTAAGTAAATCCATTTGCCCTAAAGATGATAAAGAAACAAGAGGCGCTACTTGAGGGGGAGTTTTTCTGCGTAGGCAGTAAGCACACTCCTAATTGTATAGTACGAGTGCGGCCGAGATGGCCAACTTTATCATGGACACCATTAAGAGCGTTTTTCTTGAGACTTCATGGAACTTGGTAGTTGGTGCACAGTATCGCCATTGGATTTACAATTATGGTATAGAATACCATCCCGTAACGTCAAGGACTTCAACATTTAAAGCAATCGCAATTGACTTCGATTCAGGCTATTGTTATATTATCAAACAAAACATTTAAGAACTGATCCCCGATCATAGTTTATATGCGCATGCGCAACTCTCTCTCTTCTCAATATGTCAGCCTCCTGTGGAGCACGCTCGAGTTCGCTGTATCTGTTTTAATAAAGTCCTATGTTACGTTCATGACAGTGTCAGTGAAATATTACAACATGGTGGCAGCGGCGAAGATAGCTGGGACCCATTGCCAATAGATACGGACTATTTTCAAAGCGGACAAGCGCGAGCAGCATTTCACTTACCAGCGGACGGCGGCCGTCAGTGACACCAGCCATTTTCCGCCATTTGCTTTTTGCCGAGTACAGGTCTGTGCGTACACTGTTTAAAACCCGTTACGGGGATATCAGTGACTATCTTACATACAAAGTGACAAACACAGCAACTAAAAACAGTGTTTAGTGACTTTATCAGTGTACAGTGTACAATCATGTCTCAAACTCAAAGCAACGAGGCGTCAGCAGGATTGTGTGGGATGCATTCACATCATATTTTGAGCCTAGATCCAACTTCAGATTAGCACGTTTTCAGTTGCGTGATATGAAACAGAAGGCAGCTGAGTCAATTGATTCCTTTGTGACACGCTTACGCAGTCAAGCACAGAAGTGCAATTTTGCTACCCCTGATGACTTTGATGATAATCTCATAGATCAGATTATTAAGGGCACTGTACATGACCCAGTCAGAAAGAAACTGTTAAGCCAAGACCCTAAAGATCTGACTTTCAATAAATGCATAGAGATCGCACGCACCCATGAAGTTACGTCTGCCCAGCTGCAGCAGTTTGCCCAACAAACAACCATAGGGGAAGTCAAACACATCAAACATAAAAAGCCGCACAAACATGTACAGCGTAGAGGCAAGCATTGTTTCTTTTGTGGTGGTGCGCCACATAAACGTGTCGACTGTCCAGCAAAGGACCAGGTATGTAACAAATGTCATATACAGGGACACTTGGGCAAAGTTTGCCAAAACACGAAAAAGGCGCACAAAACAAACCTGACAAAACCACAGTCCAAAAGAATCAACACCTTAGAGTGCCAAGAGCAGGAGCTACCTGACAACTTTGAGCATTTACAGTTCAGTACACTGACAACAGACAGGTCAGAAACCGAAGCCTACGCAACAATACAAATCGTACCATACGCTAACCGTACCACAAACCTTAAAGGCAAGGTGGACACGGGCGCACAAGGCAATATTTTGCCAGCACGGACTTTCCGCCAGATATTTTTGAGGTGCATAGATAAGGATGGTTGCCCACAAGTTAACCCATCTGGTACCAAACTTTCTGCATATAACGGCACCACGATCAAACATTATGGGACAGTAAGCATGAGATGTAGTTTCGAAGGGAGCCCTTACAAAGTTTGTACTTTCTTCGTTGCCGAAACTGACGGACCCGTCATATTCGGTCTGCCAACCTGCACTGATATCGGTCTCATCAGACTTAATTGCGAAATAACGCAGGGCACCGGCACCAATAAAACACCAATTGAATCATTTGTGCATCTTAAAGAAATGTACCCAGATCGTTTTACAGGACTTGGCAAGTTGCCAGGAGCCTGTAAACTGACATTGAGAGAAGGTGCGTGTCCAGTTATACACCCGACCCGACGAACACCTATCCAGCTGCGGGACAAAATAAAAGAGGAACTGGACCGAATGATATCCTAAGATGTAATTCGTCCTGTGACAGAACCCACAGACTGGGTTTCAAGCCTAACATATGTGCCCGAGCAAGACGGGTCTATTCGAGTCTGCCTAGACCCCAAGGCTTTAAATGCAGCACTTAAGAGGGGCCAACACCATATACCCACGATGGATGAGCTAGCGCACAAGTTCAACAAGGCGACTGTTTTTAGCAAACTTGATGCCAAGTCTGGATACTGATCCATCTGTCTGGAACCAGATAGTCAGCTACTGACCACGTTCAATACCCCTTTCGGGCGATATTGTTTCCCACGCTTACCATTTGACCTGAATGTCAGCCAAGATGCTTTTCAAGCAGCTATGGACCAAGCACTGGAGGGTCTACCAGGTGTTGTCTCAATTGCGGATGACATCGCAGTTTTTGGCAGCACACAAGCAGAACATGATACTAACCTGCACAAACTGATGCAAAGAGCCCAGGAGGTCAACCTTGTCTTCAATGCTGATAAGTCGGTAATCAGGTCTCCAGAAATCCAGTTTTTTGGAAATATTTACACTAGTGATGGGGTTCGCCCGGACCCTAAAAAAGTGAAGGCAATCCGTGATCTCAAGGCTCCAACCAATGTGGCTGAACTGCAATCGCTGCTGGGGATGATTACCTACCTGTCACCCTATATACCTCGTCTTAGTCAGCACACTACCCCTCTCCGGCAACTGGTTACTAAGGACAGTGAATTCCAGTGGAACCACGAACAAGAAGCAGCATTCAGTACGCTTAAAGACATCATATGCAAGGAAACCACACTGACATATTTCAATCCAGAGAAGCCGGCTGTGATTGAAGTTGATGCAAGCCAGAAAGCTTTAGAGGCCGCACTTACACAAGAGGGCAAAACAATAGCTTTTGCCTCCAAGAGCCTGACAGATGTCGAACATCGATATGCAAATATCGAACGAGAGTTACTAGCTTGTGTTTTTGGTGCTGAACGTTTTCACCAATATATATTTGGTACCCATTTCGTTATTTTGAGTGACCATAAGCCACTAAAAATGATCGCCAAGAAGAGCCTCACAGCGGCACCGGCTCGTTTACAACGGATGCTGTTACGACTACAGCAATACGACTACGAAATAAAATACCGACCCGGAAAGGAGATGACACTAGCTGACAGCCTATCGCGACTCCCGACCGGAAAGTCAAGTCCAGAAATAGCACTTGACATATGCGTATCTCTCATCCAGTTTAGCCAACCGAGGCTTGAACAACTTCGAACGGCTACTCGGGACTATCCAGTACTTGCACACCTCACCAAATACGTTCTAGCGGGTTTCCCGGAGCATAGGAGAGAAAACCACACCAGCACACGCCTATAGTGGTCGTTCCGTGATGAACTGAGTATCGAAGACGGACTTATTCTCAAAGGTTCACAAGTTATCATTCCGTCCACACTCCGCCAGCAGTACCTCAGTGACATTCATGCTGGACATCAAGGTGTTACGCGATGCCAGCAGCGAGCCAGAACATGTATTTACTGGCCAGGCATCAACAAGGACATTGAATCAATTGTTGCACAGTGCGAGCAATGCAAACGATATCAAGCATCACAGTCCAAAGAAAAACTCATACCTGTGACAGATGATCTCCCGTACGTGCCATGGTTTACACTTGGAACTGATCTCTTCACTGTCAACAGTGGCAATTATCTCATCATATCTGATTATCATTCCAAGGACCCATTTGTTGAAAAACTGGGCCCAGACACCAGCAGCCAGATGATCGCAACCATCACAAGTAAGATTTTCTTGATGTTTGGTGTACCTAACAAAATCATCTCCGATAATGGACCGCAATTTATCGGAAAAGCCTACCAACAGATGTTATCTGACTTCGGGATCACACATATCACCAGTTCACCGCACCACCCCAGTTCACATGGCTTCATAGAGCGAGCCATCCGTACGGTGAAAGCCATGATCCGAAAATCGCCACGAGACACCGATATCGCGTTACTAACACTCAGAACCACACCCATTGGCCCACAGATACCATCACCGGCCAAGCTGTTATTTGGTCGAGAACTTCCGTGCAACCTCCCCTTGCGCATCAGCGGCCCTAGTAATGACATGTTGCGACAAAAGAAGAAGGAAAACAGCAAGAAACTCACTAGCATATATGACCAAGAGTACACCGAGCTGAACATGGAACAACCAATTTTGTTTCAAGATGTAGCAAAGAAGTTCTGGTCACCAGGGACCATTGTTGGGATAGGCCCTGAACCAAGGTCATACACAATTCGCTGTAATCAGACTGGACGATATCTGAGGCGCAACCGAATATTACTGAAGGCACAACCACCACTATTTGTTGAACAACAACATACACCACCTATGATAAATTGTATGCCAGAAGATCCGGATCCATCTCCTCTGAGCAATTCTGAGCGTCCAAGACTATTGTCAAAATCAGTCGTCAATACCCCGAAGGCTAAGGATACGCCACCTATACAAACACCGACCCGCGACAAACTCACTACCGTGGAACCACGCGATACTTCTCCTGTGACCAAAACTACTCATACCAGGTATGGACGCCAGTCAAAGAAACCTCACAGACTCATTGAAAACATGTAGTGTTGACCAATGAGATAGCTATCAAGTCTACTGGGCAGAATAATCCCTTCTTGATAGTATTACGTGTTCGGCCTGGGGCAGTCTACCCCCAGAGCTGTCGACATATAGTTTAAGTGCAGTACTTTGTGGATACAACAGTAATTATCAGAGATAAGATCAAGCGCATAATGAGTTATTTTGCTTAACGAAAAAACTGTATAAGTTCACGTCTGGACACTATACTTATAAACACTCCTCTTTTTAGTGACTCTGTTTAAACAAGGGGGATGTTATATTATCAAACAAAACATTAAAGAACTGATCCCCGATCATAGTGTATATGCGCATGCGCAACTCTCTCTCTTCTCAATATGTCAGCCTCCAGTGGAGCACGCTCGAGTTCGCTGTATCTGTTTTAATAAAGTCCTATGTAACGTTCATGACAGTGTCAGTGAAATATTACAAAAGCTATGTCTTTTAATTCTAGTTCCATGTTTCAGATGGAGTACAAATGGCTTCAAAACCGGGTCTTTGACTTGCTCAGAGCAAATATCATGAACTCAGCCCAAAAGCGAAGTTGTGACAAGTTACTGGGTAAATTTGGCTCATTATGGTTGTACATGTTAAAAGCATTGATAGAAACTACAGGAGATCTTAAATCTGCCTCGCAGTAGTTTGATGTGCCTATAAAGAGTCTTTATAAGGTGCACTTGATGGGCTTCAATTCACCTTTTTTGGTGCAAAATAAATGATATCTGAGATAATTAATAGTTTGCAGGTTGGTGATAAGGTTATATAGGTTAAATGAAAATGTCCAATGCATTAATGACACTCGGTGGAACATTCCATGTCTGACCTAAGAGACCGAAAAACGGTTTCTGCTGTGTAACTGAAAGACATCAAAAACATTATCTACTCCTCTGATTTGTGGGCATTCTCTCAAGGAAGCAGAAAGAATCAATAGATGATGCCACTGGCTCAAACGTTTTCTGGTCTCCTTTTGCCTTTTGTACAAAAATGGATACTACAGTTTAAGATATCCAGAGATTGGAATGTGAGCCAGCCTGGTTGAGTTTTTACCATCAAAGAAGTTGCAAACATTCAAAAAGCAACTAAAGTAACCAGCAACCCATGAGTCACAACGCTCAGCTGACTAGGAAGACACAATAAGGAATTTCATCATACGAATGCCTAATTTTGTAGGTGATATCCCTATTCAACTGTAGCAGAGTTCTTCAAAATCAACAAGAAGAAAAAGATTCATGATACTATGTATAGCCATTCCCTTGAAATCTTGAGTGTTTCATCAGTTTCTTCGGACTGGTGGCGTTACCTTATTTTTAGCGAACCTGTGAGCTTATGCGAATGCGCTGTGTCGTCCGTCCGCCGTCATCCTTACGTTAACCCATGCTGCCTAAAACAATCATCAGAGCTAGCAGCGCCAACTTTTATGAAAGAATCAGTCACATATCAAACACTATCGGATTGAGCTTATTTTTTAACTATCTTCATTGAATTGGATTTTTTGGGGAAAAGCTAAAAAAAAACTTATATTATTCAATATTTCACAGAAATAATTCCAGAAACAATCATTCATAAGTTTGTTTGAATGGTCTTAGTTCGGTGATTTTTGGTCGAGTTACGGAAAGCATACTAAAATTACAATCTTAGAAAAGGCTGGACTACCATCACCAAATTTTATTCAAATGTTGGTTACATGAGTCATATTTAAAATTATGGTATTGGTGGCGCCACCTGCATCGATTTTTTTGTACGGGGTCATCGGTACATTAACCGATAATTTCTCAGGAATAGCAGGAGCTAGCATCCCCAAATTTAACTAAAAAAATCAGTCACATATCAAATGTTGTGGGACTGAGCTTTTTGTGGCGCCGTCTGCATCAACTTACATTTTTCGGGGCAAATCTTTAAAACCTTTGAAAATCTTCTTCCCCGAAATCATTCGGCCAAATTGTTCAATATTTTACTGTCAGGCTGTATGGTTAAAATTTACACAAGAATTATCCTAGGGTAGGGTTTTTTTTCAATTGTATAAGAATAGATTGGGCAAGAGTTTGTCTGTATCTATAAATTGCTTGGCAAATTGCCAACTTTTTCAGACTTGGCAACAGGCCAAGTCCAAGTCTGGATCTGTTTTAAGCTTTGGTAGACTGCCAACTGCATAAGATGTTGCAACAGGTCAAGAGTTCACTCAGTGCAGCCAGATACAGGTATAGAGTTAATTCAGTGCAGTAGCTGCACCTGCCAATTTGCTTCACTTGACATGGGGCAACTGTCTACCTCGGCTGAGCGCTATATGCTTTGGTTACACTTTAGCAATCCATTACACTCTATTCAAATTTGGTGAGCCTAAATATATTCCTGTGTAACAAGATAAAAAGGGAGATGTGATGAGCTGTTTGTGAATACCGTTAGAGGCGACACTCCACATTAATATATGTGTGGGACGTCATCATTAAACGTTGTCTATCGCCATCTTGTCTTGTGATTTGGTCGCGCCACCACAACTGCATCCGTTATTGCCTGCGTAATATCGGTTGAAAGATGTACATTGTAGGCATATAAGTATCCATGGTTTTCTATGTAATTTTCATAGTAAACTATATTTACCAAATACACAAATAAAATGTGCGTATTAAATGAGACTATTTGCATAAATCTGCATAAATTTCAATAATTTTTATCATTTTCAACAGTTTCATACGCGTTTGAACTGCTCGTTCCGCCTTAACATTACTTTGCGGGTAGTGTGGTGAAGAGGTTTCATGCTTAAATCATACAATGTTGCAAAGTTTTTAAAGTCAGGACTAGAGCACTGTGGTCTATTGTAGTAAAGACAATCTCAGGTATACCATGTCTTGCAAATGGCTCCTTTGCCCATTTAATTACAGTTTGACTTTTAGTGTCTGTTAACTTGGTGTACTCTACAAACTAAGAGAAATAGTCTATAAAAACACATATGTTTCCTCACCAGTTTCAAATAGAAAAGAAGCAACCTTCTACCATGGTCTTTCTAAAATATCATGAGGCATCAAAGGTTCTTTAATTTATTTCTGTACTCCAGACAAACAGAACATTCCTGGCCAAAATAAAATACCTCATGCTCGACGCTGACACTTTGCAACTGGGTCTTCTGATTTGTCAGTTACTGTGGTGTACACACGTTCTATCAAGCACATCTTTCTACTTGTAGGAAGTCCTAACACAGATCTCACAGCTACTGCTCTATTACTTGTAGCTCTACTGGATACACAGTTCCTTTATATGTTATGTCTGTAACAACTTTACAACATGGTCGCCTTTTCTGAACAAATTATCAAACTATTCTAGTTTCTGTATCTTCCAGTGTCCCTAGCTCAAGTGAGTCATACAGGTCTTTTGATATGCAATTAACTTCAGCCACGGTATCTATTTTAAATTATATTTCTACAGCTCTGTTCTTTATCTTCACGGTAACACACCATTGATCTTCAAGCCCTTTGACTTCAAAGTGCTTAGTATCAAGAAATAATGTTTCACCATCACAATCGTAATCATCATCAGTATAATAATCATCATCATGTTCATCATCTGGTTTTAAGTTATGACAGTCTTTACCTCTATTTTTACCCATTTGATATCTGCAAAATACCATAAAATGGTCTCGTCTCTAGCATCTCATGCACGTTTTATCAAGTGCTGGCTATCCATCATTTCTATGACTTGTAAAACCACATCTTTTGGAATTAGATCCTACCCTTGTAGTTGGCTTACTATTCTGGCCAATGATTAATACTGCTCCAGTCACTGGAGTTCCTGCTTCGGGCTCCACGGCCTCTACCCCCCCCCCCCCCCCCCCCCCCGTTATCATCTTTGTTCGTTCTCTCCTGGCTTGTACAAAATTTACAGCCAGTTGCACCTCAGAAGTTTCACTATTAACACTAGCGCCAGGGGGTCGAAATATATAGGTCCTGTATCTGCACTTTAATAATTTCCGCCGTTTCGGGCGATTTGTAGGTCACGTTCAAGAGTTAAATCTGCTTCATCCTCTCTTTAACTGGACTATCTGTAATGCCTGACACGACCTGGTCTCTTATAAGAGATTCCTCCAACGTCTGGAATCCACAAGACTTTGCTAAGCGACGGAGGTCCATGGCAAATTAGTGGACAGTTTCATCATGTCTGTGAACACGTGACTTAAATATGTGTCGCTCATAGGTTTCATTCATTTTGGAAATACAATGGACTTCAAATTTTACACATACCTTAATAAGTTTATTTTCATTCTCTGGTGTCGCCCAGATGAATGTGTTGTATAGTTCAAGGCCTTCCGCGCCGATAATATTCAACAAACACATCATTTTCCGGCGGTCCGGTTTTTCATCAAATCCAGAAGCGATCAGAAAGATTTCGAACTCCTGTCTAAATTTAGTCCAATTTTCACTGACATTACCTGTCAGACGGAGCTCCCGGGTACGTCGAAACGGGCCTGAATTCAAGATGAATGTGACAAACTTCTGACACCATGTGGTGGCGCGGCAAAATCTCGAGACACGATGGCGATAGATAATGTTTAATGATGATGTCACAACATTGAACACACTCACAGATACATTAATGCGAAGTGTCGCCTCTAGGTGGCAGCACCTAACGGTATTGACAAACAGCTCATCTTAGCAGAGACGATAAATCCGCAAGAACACTGTCATTATGGTAGTGTTCCTTGAATATTCAGTAAGATGCAAATAAGATGAATAATGATGACTATCAAATATATATGTATTGTATATTACATTTCCTGTCGAGCAAAGTAAAGTTTAAGCTGAAAGTGTTTATTTGATAAAAAAAAAAAAAAAAAAAACAGAGGACTGTGAACATGTTTGGTATCAAAATGTGAATTTTTTACTAGACAATTTGCATATATTTGCATACAGCCAAATATGCAAATTATTTTGTGTACATAAAATATTAATAAAAATATATATCTTTCTTCTTATGCATTTTGGCATTCATTTCATCATTTTATATACAAAACTAACAAAGATATATGGCCTTCTTCGTAATTTTCATAATTACTGCCAAAATAACCATGGCTACCATGGAAACAGGCTCATATTTAACATCATAACGTCCTAATCCTCCTAACTCAATTGTTCCAAATTCTGAATAAAACGTCACCTTAAGTGAAAGTTTGATTTGTTAGGTTTTGTATGGAATTTCCTGAGGTTAAGTTCAGCGATGGGGGTGTATAAGCTGCCAGCCTTCCTCAAAAGTGATGACACGCCTATCTCCCCTTGAGTGTACATGTTCCATATTTCGAAAATTCGTCCTTGCATTTTCATGTATTTTTGTCTTTGCCAACGGCACACCTTTCCATTGGACATGAGGCGTGCATGCACACTAACAAGTGTTGCCTCAGTGTTTAGCACTTTAGCAGTCTATAGAACGGAACATGTCTTCTAGACGCCCGGGTGTTTAGGCGGCGTTGCCACCCCTCCAAATCGTTATTCGTACGTATAGGGGTTTTTTTTTAAGCATTGGTACACCCTAATCCCCCTAGTAACCAAACCACAAACCTTGCTAACGACTTTCTTGGTGGCCCGCAAATTAAGCAAAGGTGCATGGGTGTGGTCACGCGACCAAGGTGTGAACTCCTCCCTTCTCTGAGTAATCTGCGCTGGACATCTGTTGTTTCGATTGCGCACGGTGCAATTCAATAATGTGGCCGACTTTAACTATCTGTTTGCCGTATATGAGAATCCCTACGCTCCCGAGGCAGCGAAAATCTTGCGCTTCTAAAGAAGCAACTGATTTTCACGCTGCCAGCTTTGACCGTTTATGATATATTTAGACACCAGATGGCGGTTCGTTGTCCACTGAAATAAACGTGCGTATGATGTGACCAACAGCCAATCAGATGCCAATAAACAAACACTCGACAGGCATCCTGGCTCCGCCCATTGCTGCGCTTCAAGCGCCGTTTGATGAGTTTCCGGTCGAATTTAAATTGCTCCCTCTGCATTCTCGCATCATCGACCGTTTCGTTTATGACATTATGACTGTGTTAGCGTAGCCATGTATCTGTTGTCTGCAGAACTGAAACCAGCCAACGAGGTGTGCACGCAGCCTTTGTTGTTACGTTTCGTTTGAATTACAGCTAGCTCACCGGCCGAGCATCCTATGTGCCCAAGGCCCTAAGCAAACCACGTCAGGGGCAATTCTCTCTGAGCCTGTGGCCTGTTCAAACGGTTACGCTGGGGGATGAGCTGTCACTCAAAAAAGAAATGAATATGATTGGCTCCGTGTATTCCTCGCTTGGCTTTGTCTTCCAGCACAAGGTCTCATCTGATTGGACAAAAATACAGTGCTCCCCTCTGGTGTTGAAATTCAGGATACGAGGTCATAAAAAACAGCGCCTTACGATATAGGTAGTAGCCCTATAGGTAAAGCGCTGTGTAGAGAGCGTAGAGAATCCCAAATTGCTAAAAAGCTTCGGTTTACCACGTTGAGTAGCTCCTTTCACGATTTCATAACTCACGTCTGAAGTATAACAAATCATGTCCTCTTCCCCTGGTCCAAACGAGATCGATCTGTTTCAAATATTATCTGTGCATTAGATTATTACAGCCCTTCTTCAAATACCAGATATATGAAATACTGGACTCTGACTTGAACTCATAGTTTATACCAATTAAACAAACTATAAAAAGAAAATTATAGAATGTAAGAATGAGATTTATCGCATTCGCACTTCATGTGTTATACTTGAAGTAATATTAGCAAAGGTTTGTCAGACCCAGTGGTGTACCTAAGGAGGTGGTGGGTGGGGGACGGGGCACAAGGACGGTCCGTTCGGGAGGCACATGATTGGGCGGCAATTAAGAAATTGTATAATGAAGTTGCATGAGGAGTTCTCAAAAGTACAAATTTATAGGAATTAAGGCTTTTTCTCTAAAGATTGGTGAGAAAATTTTATATTTGGTGATTTTGGCTGTGTTCCCCAAATTTCAAGTGTTTCAGAAATTATAAACTGGGTAGTGGAACCAATCAAATGATTCACGAAAGGTCTATATAAGCAATTCCCTGTAAATTAATTCATCAACATAATTGCGTTGTTGTCAATTAAAAGCCTACTACAATGAAATTTGACGTGATATTTTGTTAAATATTTGGTCCAGTTTTCTGAGAGGGGCGGCAATGGGGATTCTTAGTTCCATTATGTCCACCAGGGCGGCAGTACTGGCAAGCCGGGCGCTCGTCACTTCCGGTTTAGGCACACGTGTCCCTCAGTTAATAAGCCGCACGGTTAACTCGTCTGATGTCAACTTTTTTTTGCTCGTGTCGTGACTGTCGTCATGACTCTGTGTTTGTGTCCACCAATGTTCTAGAGCTGGCCATACACGAGGCGACATGTCGCTCAACATGAACAGTCCATACACACAGCAGAAGCGGATCGGGGGGGGGGGGGGGTCCAGGGGTCCATCTCATGGTTGCAAGTCTGATGAACTTGGGATTGTCGTTACTTGTAGAACCATTGTCTTCAATGGTGAGATCAGTTTCACTGTCTACACAAACTACATCAGGTTCCATTGACTCTGCGTTTAGACAGAGTGGAACCGTGACGAATTAATGAATTCGGATGAAGGCCTGTCCATGGATGCTAGCATTATCGGCCATTGTCCACATAGGCCTAATTGTGACAGAGAGTAATAAGGTTCCACTGACACGGCGTCCATATATTCTCCGATTGAAAGATGGAGTCATCACCTAGTTTTTTTGCTGTTGGGGTAAGTACGATATAATTGGTTTATGATACTGCAGCGCTTAAAGCATACATGTGCATCATGTAATATGCAATAATTAATAACATGTACTATAATGTTTGCTTGACATTCTTATTTTCACAAGTATCTTTTCCTGGTACAATGAGAGTAAAAGTAAATTTAAAAGAAGAGAATCCAATTGGTATCATTACCGGCATTATAATGGGGAGAAAGTTAACAATAAAAATTAATTCACATATTAGGATAAAGAAGCCTCGAAGTTGTAGACGTCGTTAAAGACAATGTCTGCAGAGGAACTGTAATCCCTTTTCTCTCCAGGACATCATTTGTTGTCTGTCCATCGGAACATATTCGTGAAGGCTACTTTTGATGACGTCGTTTCGGCATTCCTTTTTGCATATAACGCAAAAGCGGTCTTCTGTCGCCCAATGGTGATGGATCAAAGAATAATTTCCTTGTACCCGTACAGCCACATGTTGTAGCTTATATAGCTTATATATAGACACATTTGAACTCAAGGAGGCCTTCCCCAACTCTTTAAATTTGCAGCTGACAATCTCATCCGGTGTTCAGCATCTTTACATTTAGTCATGGTTAATCAAGAGGTCAGAGGTATTCACATTTAGGTTTACAGACTTCATTTTGCAAAATTTGGGATATACTATTCTATCCTTACTACCTAAAAGGGAGAAGCAGACGACACCCCATGCTAATAGACCTTATCCGGAACTTCCTACATGTAAGCTAACCTTGCAGGCCTGCAAGTGGTACAAACAGCAGTAGGCTGGACAAAGGGCTGTGTATAATCTAGGGTCCCTATACAGATTTATCTGTAAATGACCATGGATAATTAGAATTTAATGCTACCAGATGGATAACACAGACAACTATTAAAGCTACATATAGAAACAGTGATATTTATCAATATCCCAAATTAAGATCACAGGAGAAATAGGTCAGACTGGATAAATGGAACGAAATGGAAGTGAGCCCGCCACCCAGATTTACGCCTAAGGGCCAGAACTTGATCGTTCAGTGGAGAGAATTCCGGGACGACCAAAAGGTGTCGCTGCTGCTGCTTTGGGAAAAAATTATAGGACGGTGTTTTATCGCTCACTTGGACGATACAATAGTAATTTCAACTGTTTTTAACAAGTTTGACATGTATTTTGAGCCATTGAAACTGAGGAAAAGTTACATAACAGAATTTCAAAAGAGAATACATAGACCAAATGAGTCTGTACAACAGTTTATCACTGACTTGGGTTAAATAGCTGAGAACTGTGAATTTGGTGATAAATTGAAGACCAGCTGTGTGTAGCCATCTCGAATGGTGTACGTGACCCCAAACTACGAGAACAATTATGGTGCGATGATCTGAGTCTTAATTGATGCCATTATTTAGAAATGCCAAAAGTGGGAGCAAAAGCAGAAAATTCGCCATTTATATACACAGACATTTGATAATGCTCAGTCTTAGATAAGTTCTGATGTTTATACTGTAAGCCGAGGCAGACACAAGTCCCGAGGCAGGGGGCAGAGACACAGACAAAGACGTCCTGCATTATCCCCAGTAAAACAACAAACACAGCAGTACCAACACTGAAGACAAGCCACAGAGGCCAAGTACCATCTTAAATGAGAGGGAACATGCAGAGACAGCACGGACAAGACCAGATACAAGTGAGAGACAACAAAGGATGAACTTGATTTGAAACAGTACCAGATGTTGGACCACTCATGAAATAAACAGATGCCCCGCATATGGTAAACTTTGCAACCTTTGCAATAGACCAAACCATTTTGCACGTGTGTGCAAGCACATAACTGTGTACTACACCAGAGAACAGAATTTTTTGAATGTGACTTTGTCTATACTGAAGTAAATGATGATGATTATGATGATTTTTATAATGTTGATAATGATGAATATGATGGTTACAATGATGCAAATGATGAACCAGATACAGGTAACACAAAATTTGTTTGGTACAACGGGAGAGGTCATGATGATGACTCTGCCACAACCAGGTCGGTTGACATTGCTGTCAGGGGTGGGGACAGACTTGTATTTAAGATTGATACAGCAGCTGAGGTCAATATAATTTAAAAAAAAAATGCTATGACTCACTAACAGTAAAACCACCTATGAAACCAACCAAAACTAACATTTTTGGCTTGGGCATGCATAGATTCCGACCAATAGGGGCTGTTGATCTAGATTGTACATATACACACACAACACAGCAGTTTACTCTTCAATGTTAGGTAATAGATGCTGATGTACCCTGTTTGTTGTCATTACATGATAGTATTAACTTAGGCCTGATTAAAAGGGTAGAGGTGACCAGCAAAGTTCCAAAGACGGAGCAGGTATCTAAAGACTGTCAACATGAAAGTGTGGTGCAAATTTAAATGAATTTTCAGATGTCTTTAAAGGTGTAGGCAAGGTTCCAGGGGAGGTTTCACTTAGAGTGGACCCTACAGTCACCCCAGTAGCTCACCCTGCCCGTCAAGTCCCAGAAGCCCTTCGTGCATCTGGTCAGACTAAATTACATGAATTAGAAAATTTAGATATTATCCAGAGAGTACCCATGGGCATGCCAACCACATGGTGCAGCGCCTTACATATTGTGCTAAGAAGGATGGATCAGTGAAATTTACTATAGACACCAAAGACTTTAATAAAGCATTACAGAGATAATATCACCCAATTGGCACGGTGGAGGATGGAACACAAAGGTGCAGCAATGCCAAATATTTTACAGTGCTTGATGCTAATCAACGGTTCTGCAATTAGATGAGACCTCAAAGTCTTACACAGCTTTTAACATTCCCTTTGGACGTTTTCGTTACAAGCGATTACCGATGGGTATAACATCAGTTCCTGAGCTTTTCTTCCGCGTGTTTGGTGACATATTTTCAGCAGTCGATGGACTTGAAATAATCATGGACAACTCTATGATTCAGGCTGACACGCTTCAGACCCTCAACAAAACCCATAGAGAGACATTACAAACAACCAGGGACAGTAACATTACATTTTCCCTGGATAAACTTCAGTTGTGTCAGAGTGAAGAGAAATATAGTGGCCATAAAAACTCGTCTACTGGAGTTAAAGTTGATGATTAAAAAATCCGAGCAGTCCGAGACATGCCAGAACCACGATCAATCCAGGACCTGCAAAGATTCTTAGGGATGGTGACGTATGTCGGCAAGTACTTGAAAAACCTGTCATCCGTCCCAGAACCTCTCAGGAGCTTGATTAAAGAATCGGAAGAGGTTGGATTCAAATGACACTTTGATCCAGTACACAGGGCAGCATTCAATCAGCCGAAGCACATGTTGAGCAGTGCACCCATTCTTCGATACTAGTTTGGATGAACCAGTTTTGATTTCCTGTAATACCAGTCAGGCTGGCCAAGGCTGCGTTCTCATGCAAAGTGGACATCCGGTGGCATATGCATCTAAGGCACTGACAACAGCCGAGAATGCATACGCCCAGATCGAAAAGGAGATGCTAGCTATTGTTTTTGCTCTCAAGAAGTTTCATACTTACATATATGGTAGATTTGACGTCACAGTCGAAAAAGGTCATCTGCCCTTGGTTCGGATTTTTGAGAACTCACTAAACCAGGTGCCATTAAGACTACAGAAGATGTGAATGCGTCTGCAGAATTACGACTTCAAATTGGTTGCTAAACATGGCAGTGAAATACCAGTGGCAGATGAGTAGAGCTGAGTAGAGCTTTCGTTTAGGATACAGGTCCAAATCTCAAAGACGCAGACAGTCACATTTTCATGGTAGACACGTGAACTTCCAAATATCCAAGCTACTGGCCCACCTAGCTTAGAGGAAATTAGACAGGAAACTAGCACTGATAAGTACAGGCATTCATTCAGATTGTTCAGTCGGAGCAAAGTTGACCTAAGTCTAAATCTCAGGTTGACCCAAGGGTTAAGCCATATTTTGATTTTCAAGAGAAGCTGATCGTTATAGATGGAGTCTTGTAAAAAGGTCAACGAGTGGTTGTGCCGAGTAGCATGAGGAGGAAAGCATTAGAAATGCTACATGCATCACATCAGGGTATCTTCAAAACCAAGCGGCTAGCCCATGATTTATTGTACTGGCCCGGGATGAGCAAACAGGTTGATGATACCATTTCACACTGGTCCATGCCAAGAACAGCGGTCCGCACAACAATGAGACCCTGTCCCCGACCCAAGTGCCAAGCCGCCCATCGAAGCATGTGGCACAGGATTTGTTTGAGTGCCTTGGGTGTAAGTGGCTCATCTGCATTGACCATTACTCAGAGTGTTTTGAGATCGAGCGGTTTGATCATGGGACGGATGGAGACGAAGTGATCAGACAAACCAAGAAGTGGTTTAGATCACATGGTATCCCTGATAAACTTACTAGTGACTATGGGCCCTCGTGGAATGGACATGATTGGAAGGACTTTGCGCACAATTATGGCTTAATGCACAACACCATACCTCCATTGCATCCACAATCCAATGGGATGGTCGAAAAGGCAGTTGGCATAGCAAAAAAAAAAACATGTTAAAATAGTCTCCAATCTTGAGATGACCATTACTTAGCACTATTGAATATACGTAACACACCACGAGATGACAAAGTGGGTTCTTTGGCGCAACGCCTGTTCTCACGAAGAACCCGGACTTTCCTGCCTACAGCTTTCATAAAACTGGCGCCAAATACAGAAGCCGGACATAGTAACACAGAACCGCTACAAGAGGAGCAAGCGTTACTATGATCGTACAGCAAAACCATTATGACCATTGCAACCAGGGATTACAGTTCGTGTTAGAGTCGGTAAAACTGGCAGCCAGCTCTCCTGCTGCCACAGCAAAACTGCCCAAGATACAGATCATACAAGGTCAAATTACCAAGTGGCAGAGTAACAAGGCGAAACAGGAGAGATCTCCTGAAAACCAAGATGTGAGACATATTTCACAGGAACGACGAGAGAGACGTACGGTTGATAGATAGTGATATACCGGAGGTACAACGTGACACGGTTCTCTTCCCAGAACCAGACATCAATGACAATTCGCTAGTTACGGCTCGAAAACATACACCAAAGTTTACTTCTGCTAAGAAATCCCCAGAACTAACCTAATCTGACAGAATATCAAAACCCCCAGCTAAGCTTCGTGACTTTGTTAAGTAATTTCAGTGTAAGCCACAAATTGTTTATTTCCCTATGTATAGGAGACGGTATGAATAAGCATATCAACGAATCACCTAATGCTTCAGGCCAACTTTATTTTTGTAATTAACAACAATAGGCGTATTATTAGGTATAGTATATTGGTGACTTATGAAGGTTCTTGTTAGTTTATATGTAGTTTATATGTAATTTGTTCGCTACATAAAAATGCGCTGTACACCTGTCTGTAAAATACGAGTAATGAATAGTCTTTATTTTGATGATATATTATACAGCTCAGTTATCTTTTCGAAATACAAGATGTACCATAAGTTACCCAGGAACACCTATACGTACTGAAGTGGAACCATTTCTTATCCTACAATCTCATTCACACGGTGGCATTGTTATATTTGTAAGAACGTCGGTCAGATTGGCAATCATTGTTGTCATATCCAGTTATTCTGTTCGTACCAGTGTAGGGTATTTCCCACAGATAATAGAAAACAACACAGAATTTACAGTTTAAATACCAGTATAACCAATGAAATAGCCACTTAAAATGATGATACTGCCAGTCCTCGGGGGAGCACGATGGTAAGGTTTTCAAACCATCACAGGAGCCTACTTCTATACAGGTTCGCCTTACTTCTACATTCGTTTGAACCCTTAGAGCGCTGAGGTCAAAGTGACAAAGGGGTCGCCCACTTACCAGAGGGGTGTTATTAAGCAAATAATGAGACAACCGACACTCTCCCCCCTTATTGAAAAAAATGATATATATATATATATATATATATATATATATATATATATGTATATACATTTTTTTGTAAGTTTGGCCAAATAAGGATATCTCAGGTAAGAGACACGGGAGATTTGTTTAGAATTTGTAACACATCGTAGTCCCCTGGTGAAAAACTAGTGGACTTCTAGGAAAACCGGAAGACTTCGGTGTGTCCAGGGATATGTAGGGTCTGACAGTATTTCATGGGTCATCCGCCCCCCCCCCCCTATTTGTTGTTTGGCTGGCAATAAAAAAACATAATAAAATGAAATGTGGTCATATTCAAAGCATTCATAATATTATGCACAGTGACAGGCATATAGTCCACAACAGCTTATTAGCACGCATTAAAGGTTAGATGCGCCTGCATGGCAAGAGTTTCTAGCATACAAATTGTCCATTTCAATTCAGTGTAATGCCAGGCTATATGTCCATTGGCTGGTTTCCGACACTCTAAAGCATGCGTATTGGTGGTGTCCACCTCGAAGCTAGATTGTTCCTCGAGGTGTGGCTGCGGCGACCCTAAGGGAATAGCTTCTGTAACAAGAGAAACAACACAGCAGTATCTGTTCTTCACACATTTAGTGTCACAACACATTTACTTGGGTAACTCTAAATAATTACTTTTTTTATTTTATTCATATTATAGCATTCAAGAAATTGAAAACAGAAAATAAAAGATGCATGCAGGTTATATTAATATACAAAGTCCTGATTGGTCTATATACATATACATGTATATACTTATAAACATACATAAATACATGCTCACACATATAGCTGGTTTTATCTTACACATGGTTTTTGTGGCTATACAGATACTATGTGCTCGTGAAAGAACCCAAGTTAAAGGCGGAGTAAAAAGCGGTGACGGTCTGTTCTACAGGGGCATTTGCGGGATTTTGTGATTCAGATTGGGTGGACACGGGGGCTTGTGGCGGTGAACTAGGTGCACTAATTGTAGTTTGTGGTGACTCCCGCATTATGGTGGGAGTTAAGGGAATTTAAGGCCAGCGTTGCTGTATTTTATTTCGGTTAAACCAACAAACGCCAATACTGTTACTAGAGAGAACAAGAGAAATATAACAATAACCGTAGACCATGAAAACACTGTATTGGGTAATGTGAAATCAAAATACTCTGGCATTTTCGTCAAATCCTGCTGTATCAGGTGAGGTAAGTTATCCAGAGGAGACCAGGCTTTTATTTTAGTCAATTTTAATTGAATATAGCGCGGAGTTTTAAACAGGGGTAAGGATAGATAACTTCTATGGGAAGCCAGTTGATTGTATCGGTTTCCTTACTATGGTAAGTGCCATGGAGGGACCAGTGTAGCCTCTGAAGTATATAGTCCCCCGTGAGGAATTCGTAAACAGTACCCCTCTTTAAGATAAGGTGCCTAGGAGGCTTTTTCAAACAGCGGAGCGTGACTGGCTCTCCTTGCGTGGCTATTACATGATGGCCAAAGGTAACTGTTTGAATAGACGTATGTGTAAAATTTGAAAACTGGAAGGCACAAGATCCCTGACCCTTAGAATTTTGAATTATTAGTGATCGCTCACACTGGAGGCGATTATCTAATTAAAGTGGGCCGTCTTGATACAAAATAGGCTGTATTCCGTTACAGTGACGAGGAATGAATGCCTGTGCTGTCTGCGAAGCCAGAGCTATTCTAGATTGAATCCGATACCTAGCGGAAATTGTTTTGGCTATGGGATATGGCCAAAAAATCTAAACTATAACATGTGAAAGGGATATTTCGGTATAATGGAATGTAAATGAAAAAGGAAAAGTGGTTTTAATTTTGGCTTAGCAAGAAGGTACGTCCATATTGATAAATCCATTCCGGTGACGGATATTCTAAGTGGTGTTTATTTGCATGTGTAATCAGAGGGGATATATCTGAACAACTAATGCAGAGATCACCATGAATTTTTGCATGGATATTGAGCATTAAGTGTTTTTATTAGTTTCTGCAGACTGGTGGAGCCACCTGTACTATAGGTTAGACCTCGGCAGAATTTGTTCTGTGATAAGGCCTTGGCCTGCTTGTTCATAAGCATGGACTACAGCCGTTACTTTGTCCAGATAAATGTCAATGTTTAAGGCATGATAAACAGCATTTATATGATCTAGAAAATATTTATGCTCTCTATTGATCATGCGGGGCCATCCTGATAATGTTTTCTGGATTGCGGCGAGTTGTTCGGACGTATTTTTAACGGCCGAACTAAGTTGATTAACAGCAATGACTAGAATAGAATTCATGTGTAAGGTTTGACGATTTGATTTATGTAATAAAGCTACGGCTGCTTTAAGTTTGTTAAATTGTTTTTCTCTGACAAGACCAAAGAGAGAACTGGAAATATCACCAACAAAATTGAATAGTCCTCGTTTATGTGGTCGACTTGTGATATGATTAATGGAACGGGCACGAAGCTGGATTCGCGTGTCCCAGTTATTCCTAAAACGCGGGCGCCGTTCCTGTAACTGGTCAATATAAGTCATAAATGAGGTTAAGGCGTCTACCGAATGACGTGGAATTGGAGGGTACGCGGAACGTTCACGATGATTGCCCATTGTGTATGAAAATGGAAACACTCACCCTGTTCTGTGATTACCACCCCATGGTCGATCGGGTTAAGCTGGAAAGAAGCACCAGTAGTGGGCTGGCCATGCATGTAGACAAAGAATGAAGAGCAGGAGGGGCAGCATGATGACCTCTGTGGCTACGTTACACAAGATGTCTGTAGCTGAACAACGCTAAGTGCTTTGGGGTACCGTAGCGGGCAAAGTGGAACTCACGTGCTCAAGTCACGTGACGGTTAACCCCGGTCAGAAGCCTGCGATTTGCTACTTGTTGAACTAAACGATGACGTCAATACAGATTGCCACGTGACGCTAGCGTTGCTTAATCCACCCTTTGTTTAAATCGGGGGGACCTTCGAGGCGAAATACGGAGATTTTCCCCATTTAAATACCGCTGATGTCTAATCGGTGCGCCCTCATTGGTCCAAGCTAAAGGTTTAATGAAGCGCATGTTACGCTTTGTTTTTCATATCGCTGATGTTTAATCGGTGCGCCCTCATTGGTCCAAGCTAAAGGTTTAGTGAAACGCATGTTACGCTTTGTTTCCATCGGCTGCCAGGCTGGCGATCTTTGACGCTGGAGTGTTATAGTAATCAGGCGCACGTGACATTGTGTTGGGGTGCGCGAGGGTCGGAGCGCTTGGACTAACGACTTTAGACGGGTCAGCTAATTGCGTAAGGGGGGGGGGGGGGCTGCAACTGTGGTCCGGGACCTTTGTGACACGCTTGATGTTGATTAGGCAATTTGTACCTGGGCCTTTACATGTACTTCGGGAGCGATCGGTAGACAGGCCTCTTAGAGATTAAGCGATTGGGATTTTAACTTTGTTAGGCATGTGGTCTGTCTGACCGGGGCATGTTTGTTCAGCTGTGACACCTTGACAGATTTACAAGAATTATGCAAGGAGCGCATAGATGTATGAAGAGTATTACTATTGTTTGTCGAACGGACAGGCAAATGTGGAATAACACAAGGGTTAGCCATTTGTTTTCGGACCGTTTGTAAATTTCTAGGTCGTTTTGGATGGGAATGCCAAGCTATATTATCAGAAACTTTGTGACTTTTGATCTATGTACAGTTTTTGTGGCCCCTGTGTGAACATGGTGTAATTTGCAAGTAGTCCCTTTTGTGCCGTAAACTATCCACTCGGGATCACATTTACTGGTAAATGCCAGCTCGAGGGGCTTTTCCGCCTTTACCGCCACATGGTCTCCTGCACTCAAATCTTGTGGAGTTTGAATATTTTCCGAATTAACCCTATCATTTTTTCTACTCTGTTGAACCTGCTGTTTAGCTCGCTCCCATGTCTCACTAGTCTGAGTGTAGCATTGGGGAAAGATTTCTGTGTATTGTGCCAGGTTTTTAAAAGGGCTCTTGGGTGCCGTCCGTACATTAAAAAGTACGGACTGTAACTAGTTTATTTACTTGGAGTGATGCGGTGCCCGTACAAAAATCGGCCAGAACGTCCTCCCAACAATAGGGTTGATTGTGCACAGCCTTGGCGATCATTTCATGGTTTTGTTAGCCCTTTCACATTTACCATTACTGGCCGGGTGGTAGGGGATTGTACGGGATTGCTCTATTTTAAGCTCTGCTAAGTAATCACACCAGGCCTTAGCAGTAAATTCTGCACCGTTATCGTGTACTATAAGCCGTTAGGCATGATGTTGCGCATGATATTCATTATGGAACGCATTCCATACACTTTCATTTGTTTTGTCTGGAATCTGGTATGCTTCCACCCACCCAGTTAAGTGATAAATAACAACCAGAATGTATCTGTTATCTGTTATTATTGCGGAATGAAGGGTCCTATTAAGTCCATCCTAATTATTTCTGCTGGGCTATTGGGGATAGGCATTTCGCCGATAGGCACTTTGACACTGGGCGTCTTTTGCAGTATACAGACAGGGCATGTAGATATGAAATCTGTAACAACCCGCCGCATGTTAGGAAAGGAGTAAGCTTCTTTTAACCTGAGCATTGTTTTTTCTACCCCAAGTGGCCGACTTAGCTATATGCGTTTGAGATTACTTGATGGTGGAATGTGGGGGTAAAACCAACCGCGGGTGGATAGGGTTCACTGAGTCAGGTGAGGTGGTGTCATATAGCAAGTCATCAATAATGCAGGAGTTAGGATTAGGCTGGGCAGCTGTGTGCCTAAATAAAGTCTTTGGTCTTCTTTAACTTTCTGTATATCTAAATTGTCTTATTGTCGGGGACTTTGCAACTCCGAACCATCGCTGTCAATCATGGCCAGTTCCGGTGTGTATTGGAGAGGGGCAGATTCAGAAAGGCATAAGAACATGTCAGCTTTTAGGTTTAACTGGCCTTGCCTGTACACAATTTTTGTGTTAAACTCTGCTAGATTCAGCGCCCAATATTGTACCCTACTGTTGTTGATTTTGGAGGTAAAAAAAAAGAACAGAGGGGGGAATGGTCTACTTACGCCGTATGAGGGCTACCATACAGATATGGCTTTAATTTGGTGAGGCAGTAGAGCAGGGCTAAGCCTTCTTTTTCTATCACAGGGTACATCTTTTGGGTGTCCGATAGTTGATGGGATACATATTCCATCACATGTTCGACCCCATCTTCATGCTCTTGCACCAGGACGCCGCCTATGGCGTTGTCAGAAGCGTCCGTATACAATTTATATTCCAGGTCGGTTCTGGGATAGGCCATGACTTTTGCCGAAACTAGCAAGTTTTTCAATTTTTTAAATGCCCGTTGATGAGCGTCAGTCCAGGTAAATTTTACTTGTCTCTTAGTGAGATTTAATAGGGGACTGGCTACCTTTGCGTAATTAGGCATGAATTGTCTGTAATAGCCAGTCATGCCCAGGAACGATCGGATACTTTTCACGTTGGTTGGAGGCGCCATATTATCTACCGCAGCTGTCTTATCGGGGTCGGGAGCTCTGCCGCTGGCAGAAATGATATGACCTAGCAGTTCAACTGAGGGGAGCGCAAAATGGCATTTTGATTATTTTAGTTTGAGATTATACCTGTCGAGACATTCGAACACACGCCTGAGATGTGAGATGTGTTCTTCTGGTGTTTTTAAGAAGACAACGATGTCATCTATGTACACCATAGCAAACTTCCCAAAGAGGGCTTCCTCTAAACAGCCTTGGATCTGCCTCTGAAAATGGGAGGGAGCGTTCGTGGCCGTGAAAGGGACTCGTAAAAATTCGTATTGGCCGCAATGTGTTACAAACGCCGTCTAGCCCGTCTTTGCTATTGATTCGTCGGACAAAGCTAACTGGTGGTACCCGCTTTTCGGTTCTAAGGTTGTAAAAACAGTAGCTCCTTGCAAGGAATCAAAAAGTCCTGGATCGGGGGAGAGGGAACCTATCCTTTACTGTGACAGCGTTGAGGCGGCGGTATACGTAATCAACGCAGAAACGCACCTCCGCTGTACCAGGTTTTGGTACTAATGTCACGGGGGAGGCTCAAGGGGATCTTAGGGGGCGGATTACCCCATTGTTCAGCATTTTATCAACTGCTCTTTTAGCTGACGTTTAGCTAATAGGGCTCTATAGGGGTGTTGCGCAAAAGGAGGGCCTTCTGTTTCAATTTTCATGGGCTCTAAGGTGCATAGGGGCTTGGGGCCGTCAGGTTGATCAAAAACATTTTGAAATTCATTTAGGAGTTTAATAGGGGAGTTGTCGCTGGTTGGAATGGTATGATGCCTTGGGGTCGGACAGCTGGCTCCTTGATGAAAGGGTAACATTTTCAAAACCAGGTGAGCCGGGAAAATTCGAAGTCAATATGACTGTCTCCTAGGTCTAAGGCATCACTGCCGATGATAATATCATGTGGCGAGGCGCGAACAACAAAGAAGAAGAGGGGCGGAAGTTGGTTGAATTGTACATATGTACGCCCCGGACCCCAAATTTTGTGCCTGTGACCGCCTGTGACCCATGTGGGGGAGAATTTAGAACTAAGCCAATGAATTGTCCACATAAATTGATGATACTGCCAGTCCTCGGGGGAGCTCGATGGTAAGGTTTTAAAAATATCGCAGCAGGCTACTACTATACAGGTTCGCCTTATGTCGGCATTCGTTTGAACCTTTAGAGCGCTGAGGTCAAAGTGACCGAGGCGAATTATCTGTAGCCTCGTTTAGGGTCCTCGGGCCGGGAGGTTTTCTGATTGGCTTTCACTACAGCTGGGGTCGCCCACTTACACAGAGGTATTATCATCCAAATAATAGGATATCCGACACCATATCCTAATATCTTTAAAGCAGTGTACAGCAGATTTTTTTCCCTTTTTTTTAAGGAAAGAGGATGTTATATCCCGTTATATACGGCCTGCCATCTAGCGGTAAGCGCTTCTGTATTGAAGTAGAATAAATTAGTGTTTAGTCAAAACTGTCGTGTGCGTGGTCATAAGTTACTGACAGAAAAAAAATCGAAATACAGATCCATCGAGACATTACAAACACCATGCATTGATTAGGCCTAGGCCTACTTAATTGGCTGTAAGGGAAAACCTTTTTATGGGACAGATCTTCCCAAACAATTATACCGCAATGTAGAAATATCACATTTAAGTTGTAAAATATAAATGTGTTATTACTATTGATTGACTTCCTTGCGGACTTGGAGGGCTGAAAACAAATATAAAACAATTAAAGGTTTATTTCCTACTGATATAAAGTCGTTAAAATTAATGTTTCGGATAGCAAATGAGAAACAGCTGCTCTAAGTTTATTAATATGTTAAATTTACAGCATATCCAGAATACCGTGCGGAAACATAACGTTATATTAACCGGACACTTAAATGTGGGCGAGTTGGTACCTGCCCATGATTGCACCTGGTGCAGCGACTTGGCTTATATATGGGCGAGTTGGCATGGGGCGACTTGGCGGTGTAGCGAGATGACTAAAATCCGGTGAATGCGATACTTGGTAAAACCCGGACTCGGACTCCACAGTAATAATCGCCAGACCCCGAATCAACAGCTTATATATTGTATAGATCGTGTTCCATAACATGTTAAATGTTTTACTATTTACTCTTTTAGAATACAATACGAATTTTTTTTTTTCATTTTAATTGTAACATCTACAACGCATGTTTTAATTAACCGGACTCCAACTCCGACTCCGACAAATGAGTGAAGATGGCATGGGTGTAATGGAAATAATTACTTCTGAAAGCATTTTCTCTTATCCTTTCAATCCGGACTGGGACCCCACTGGCATAATAACATTTTCTTTCTATGATTTATTTTTTCTTGTTCATATATAATTTATTTTTTTGACCAGAAGGCTTATAAGAATTCAACACTGTTGTTTATTCAATTTAACACGATTTAATTTTGTAAATTATGCTTATATTCAATTTAATGATAAATGGACCTCTTTGTTCACAGTTTGGTGTTTTTTAACGTGAAGTTTAACTTGTAAAGGATTTATTCAGAAAAACAGCATTCATATTCCAATATCCTTTTAAATATTCCAAATTTATTGAAACATTGTTACATGCAAGGGTTACCTTTAACCATTGGGGAAAATATATGACAAACAACTTTTATGCTTCATTTTATGAGGCCATGACCACTTACTTATAACTATACAACAAAATAAACAAATGCACAAGGACCAAACTGAGTATAAATATGCTGCATCTAGTACTTTCAAGAAAATTTTTTTTTTATAAATCCAGCACCTAATATAGATATTGAATGAATTAAATAGCACAAATGAAAGAATGAATTGAATTAATTATAAAGCTAACTTGAAGATTTATTGAAACTTAACACATCACCCAGTATGACATGAAGGGTTATTGATAATACCTGTATTTTTAAAAGTTCTTCCTTAAACATACAGAAATACTAGTGTTTCACATTTTAGTTCCAAAATGTGAAATATATGTTGAGCTGCTACACCATATTTGCATGTACGATTTAAGCAATAACACTATTCAATAATAATTAACCATATATTATTGAAATATATTAACAATAAAATAAATAATAATTTAAAAAATCTGAATACCATTAATACAATATTTTTTTCAATAAATTTGGAATATTTTAAAGGATGTTTTTTATGTTATATTTTATTTTATTTTATTTTATTCTCTCTTCACACTTTATTCCAATATATATAACAAAATATATCAGTTCTCCTCATCTGTGAGGCACCAAAATACTGATACATATGATCATACATGGATTTACAAAGAATTCCATGGAATCAGAGTCAGACCTACCACGTGATTTGAGGTCCGGCGATTATTACTGTGTAGTCCGAGTCCGGGGTTTGAGTCCGGGTTTTACCAAGAACCGGAGAATGCCCATCATCAGGCGGGTGGTTTGAATCCATCATGGCACTGAAAGTGAAACTGATTGAGGTGGCAGCTGTTTTCATCGTGTCTATATTACTGGTGTCAGTGTATGAGATTTATCATGTATGTAAGTACTGACTCTGCAGTGTCCGCTGCGAACGAGTTACATCGGTCTTGGCCGTAGCTAAGTTACAGGACAGCCTACAGGCCTTGGCCCGAGTGTAGCCACCAAAGGTAACCAGTAGTATGGCAGTAACAATAAAATGTTAGATATATCGGAGGGTATATTAAACGGTCGTCCGTCAACGGTGAAAGACGTTTGGTCGCTGCAGGCGGCTAGCCCGAGTGTAGAATCGGGCTATCTTGGTCGAGACCTAGTGTAAGACAAGTCTGTCTCAAAACCAGAAGCGGATCGGGGGGGGGGGGGGGGGGGGGGTCCGGACCCCTACCCCCCTTTTCATCAGAAACGTTTTTTAAGGTCTTCAGACAAAATTTTGCGGCCTGGACCCCCCCTTTTTCAAACCTGCAGGGTGACCTTTTTTTTAGGGTTTCATTATAGTGTTCCTGGGTTGGACCCCCCCCCCCCCCCCTTTTCCTAAATCCTGGATCCGCCCTTGCAAAACCCTTGTTCGCATGTTTTTTTCAAGATAATTATTTAAAAAAATGAACTTTGGCCTGATGTAGTCACGCAGATATTGCCTTGGTACGGGTCTCACTAATTTGATGAAACAGGATAAAAGAGGATGAAAAGAGATGAAAGATAGTTAAATTACCAGTAATAATTAATATCTACTTTACAAATTCATAATTTACCAATATTTACTGTACAACTTTCATATCTGGTAATTATAAATCAGTTCTCTCGAGATCTATTTACTTTTAATACACTTTCAGTATAAATCAGCACTCTCAAGATCTATTTACTTTTAATACACTTTCAGTGTACATCGAATTATGCCCCCCCCCCCCCATCTCTTATTCAGACTGGTACCCTGCCACATAAAGAAAGTCACTGGCCAAACCTGCTAACATGCTCTTAGTGTGTGTCTCTGCATGTTAATTCAGAATAAAAAGAACATTGCATAGCTTATATATGCATGTTATTCTCTTAATATATAATATTTGTAATCTTTGCATGGTTAGATGCATATAGTGTCCATAGTTTCAATATATTATAATGTATATTATATATTTATTTTTCAGTATACTGGTACTGTATATAAAATATTGATTCATCATATGCTGTGTATGGTGTGCCATGCCATATGTTTGTGTTCCATCTCTCCACACATACTTAAAAATATAAAAAGATTATCTTTTATCATATTTTTATGTTTCAGCACTGCATATGTAAAGCCCATAGACCTCTTCTTGTGTAATGGGGATATAACAAGCATCTGTGGTGGTAGGGTACCAGTCTATAAAAAATAATGGGTATAATTGAGACAACCTGGCTGAAACTTAACTTACTACTACTGAATATAATTAACTTTTTTTGTAACCAGGTATATTTTTAATAAAACTGTTAATGACATTGGTAAATTATGGAATTGTGAAGTAAATAATTATTTTAACAGTTAATTTAAATCCTCTTTCATGTTCTTTCATGCTCTTTCATCTTCTTTCATGCTCTTTCATCTTCTTTCATCAAATTAGCGACACCGCTTGGTACCTCTATTCATGTCTCTAAAGTGTGACCACATTTCAATGAAATTTTTTGGTAAGATTAAGTTGACTTTCAGGTAATTTGAATGATATAACATTTACGTATATCCGCTAGTTATAAATTAGGCTGTTGCTGCAGGTCCGGACACTGGTCATTTGTGACAGGCTAAAGTTCTGGCACTTCCTATGAGCATGCGCACTGACACTGACGGACACATCCATGGGAGCTATTTCTCCGGCACCGACTGACGGACTTTCCAAAACATTACTATTGTTCTGGCATTTAGTAATAAATATTTATTTTATTTAATTTTAATTGAATGTATGACTTTCTGGAAGATTATGCATAGACCCAGAGATCAGCAAAATTACCAAAGAATATTCATAAAATGTGACAAAAGCGAACTGTATGATTTTATATTGACCAGGACTTGAGCAATTTTAAAATATATTTACTCGCATAATCAGGATAATATTTATTCTTTCACACTATCAGTTCAGTTTTGCTTTATACAAAAGTTTCCCAGCAAAACCATACCAGCACACGGTCTCAGTACCTCACACACGGCTGTGTAACACCTTGTTATGGCTCTGCAGGTTTGTAAACACAGTCCACGTGTTTCTGTTTACCATAACAAGGCCGTGAAACCAGACGTCCAGCGTGAACATCTGATATCAGGGGTCGAAATAATCATAATTTGTTAAATTCCCTCGCGGGAATAGAACAAATTTTCTGGCATTCCAACCAGACCTATCACATTCCCTCAGAAACTATGCTTAAATATAGCATGTTTGAGCTGTAAAAAGAATAAGAAATATCCCTATGACTAATCAGAAGATACTTAACATTTATCTTGTAAATTTGAATATAGAAATGTAAATATAGAAAAAGAGCAACATGATGTATATTTATCTTAATGACTTGTTGAAGCAAAAGATAAAGGATCATCTGATGCAGCATGCTTTGACAGAGTTCACCATATAAAAAAAAACATATAATACAAATGGTATTTAGTGAAATGTGATTCTTGCAGGGTTGGGGTCAAATACATATTTGAATTTAAATACAGCTACATTGTGTGTTTGTATTTGCATTTGTGTTGTGTAAAATTATAGTATCTGTATAAGCATTTGTATGTGGCCTCTGTAGTGGATATATCTAATCAAATACTATACAAATACATGCAAATGCGATGGCAGCATGCTGAACCCGCACATTTTGAAAGTGTACATGGGGAAAATTAGCATAAATGTAATTTACCCGGGATCAAAATGAATGTTCCCGCCAAAGTCAAATGACACACGTGGGCCAAGAAACTTAAGTGCATAAACTTTAGTGGTTACGTTCGGACACGTTTTGTTAATTTCCGTTCACAATATTTGCATGGAAAAACAGCAAAGCAGTAGTAATATTGATTTTATAGATTATAAATTGTTGTTGTATCACCTCAGATTTTCTTATGATGCGGGTCACTGTTCTTGAACAAGTACCTGATCTCCAGTTGTAAAACCCTTGTTTACCAATTCGCTGGAACCTTTTACTAGAAACACCACAGATGTCCCCACCAGAGATCAGGACCATTTTAGCACCGCGTCCCTAAGGCTGCTGACATGTACCGGAAGAATTTGGAAAAATTCCGTTGGACAAAATGGAAATTTTTTTTTATCGGACGGCGAATATTCATCACTGCCCGTGTAAACATTAATCACATCATTATACATTCATTAGTAGGCCTAAGCGTGCAATTTCAGTTGATCGTCGTACCAGGGTTGCCCGTATTTTGGGCTCGGGCCCGTATAATGTGAATGTGCAAGTCCGGGTCCGTAAAATTCCGCCTTCACATGCTTGATTAATAATATTCTTAAACTTCCTCGGTCGCCATGTGGAAGATGTTGTTAGTTTCAATAATGAAAGGTAATACCAGACGAAGCCGATAGTTTAATTTGAGCCTTTAAAATTAGTCTGATTGTGCCTATAATATATATTCTTGGAACGACCGATATATTCTCGTAGGTTAGAGGGAAAACAACTGCCGGTAAACCGTTCCCAAATTTCGTCACTCGGGCGCAACAACCTGCGGGCATCAGCCCGAGATCAATGAAATCTGAGATATTATTATGCATAAATATTTATGAAAAATAGGCGTATCGCAGAAAGAAACACTGAGCAATTAAAAATTGTTCTCATTTGATTACAAATAAAGCGCAAGCTCAACGCTGTCACATTATAATGCTCGACATTCACACGTACTGTCAACCGGCCGGTGTTTGCAAAAAAAGCCGCATAGAAACCATGTGGCACGTTGATTTGCATAAATCCGTGCCTTGTGTATAGGTTCTTTTGATTGGCGGAGCGATGACGTGTCACAGATAGAGAGCCAATAAGAGATTCGTAGTAAAAATCCACCCCACGTGACTTCATTCAAGACAATTTTGGCGGGATAATATTCAATGACATTTCGTCTTTTACGGTGGTTATGAATATTTTTTTCCAGCTAAGATCACGGCGGCACCGTGCGTTTATAAAACGAATGACGCAGGGCTTTATAATGGAACCTGCAACTGACGATGTCCAGTGCACGATCACCACAAATCAGATGTTTGTAACTGCGAGAACAGCGTGATTTCTTCAGTTCTCTAACGATCATGACGGTATTAGGAGAAGGTCATTTTCTGACAAATCATCTCTTTTCCGGACACAACTGATCAGGACACGCATATAATTAAAGCTACCGCGTATACCGTCTATTTTTGGTAGTTTTTCTTTTTAACTTCCTTTCTTTACGTAGATTTATTTCATTTTATAAATGGCCTTTAAAATAAACCAAATTCATTGATAATAATCAGGCATTCCCGATCGGGAATTCAATGAAAAGTACAGCATTCCCTCCGTGAATATTGCCTTCCTCGGGAATGCGGGGATGCATAAAATCGAGGCCTCAATATATTTTAATTCGTTTACAGGAATAAGCAAACAGTTTCAGGGCAATGTTTTGGCAGGTACAAATTTATTTTAAAGGGAAGAAGCTATTTTTTGTGTTATTTTAACAAGCTTTATAGGCGATTGGGCCCCTTTACAAAAGACCTACATGTATATATACAGTAGAGCGCCGTTTTTCCGAAAGGGTCGGGGGACATGCTTTTGTTCGTAAATACGAACATTCGGAAGTGCGGACAAGGGTCTAGCAGCAAGTTCGTAACACAGTTAATGATTAACCTAATGCCATTTACCCGAGGACTACGGTGTTTCTTTTCGATCATCATAATTGACGACCGGGACATATAAAAGATATTGGAATATGCCGAGCATAATTGGCAAAGATCAGTCTAACCTGCTTTAAGGATACGTGCGTGCCTTTTTATTCATCAATTTCACTGGAGGGAAAGGTCAAGTGACATCGCCAAGGATAACAGTGTTTCTTTTCGATCTACGTAATTGAAGACTGGGACATATAAAAGATATTGGATTTATTGCTGAGCATAATTGGCAGAGATCTGTCTGACCTGCTTTTAGGATACGTGCCTGTCCTTTTTACATAAAATTCACCAGAGGGAAAGGTCAATGACATCACCATTGATGAACTCTTGTTTGTTAGTTTCTTTAATAGTCACCAGGCACCGCCTATCATCTTGTATTCGACAAGTTTCTCTTTGCTATTTTTTATTTCGGTAATAATGGACCTGCCAATGTTGAAACGCTTGCGATGATTGCAGGCATGTCACCACGGTCGAGCCGTCCAAGGATTGTCAGCTTGTCGTCAAAGCTAACGCAGTCCGTTTTATCTTCTTTGGCTCTTTGGCTCCATATCTCTGGTAAGTGACAGCCAGACAATCGTGTTTGAGTTGTGTTCTTCTTGACAGTAAAAGTAAAATGATGAATAAGCTAAATAACAGCGTGTTTAAGTAGATGACAAAATTGCTCTTGGGATTGAACTGCTCTTTTTTTTGGCCAGGCCCGCATGCTATGGCCTCGCACCTAAACCTGCTCGAGCATAAGCGTTTAATGAATGATACCACACCAATGCTGATGCGAGTAAACTGCTCAATTATTTTACCTTACATCCTATCCCAAGCCGACGAACTAAGCTTGCTTGTGTACAAACCAGATATGGTTGATAACACACAAGTGCTCTTAGATAAACTGCTCAGTCGCTTGCTAGGGGTAAAGGGAGCCGAGCGTTGCGGCAGTGGCGTATCCAGCCCCAAAGTCGGAAAAGGGGCTGTTCTGCGTCTTTTAGACATGTTTTATATATATATATATATATATATATATATATATATATATATATATATATACATTTTTTTCTAAATTATATTGATATTCCACCAAGCCCTATTAGTAGGAAGCAAGCATATTTAAACTTGTTTGAACACACTGCGTGGCTGTTAAATTTTGTCCTACTAAACATGTCAAATATTGTTAGTTCGTGCATAAATATTATGATTATTATCTGAATTTCGTAAGGTATCTAGTTCAAGTTGTTTATTTTCTTAACCGTTGGACCCTCATCCATATATATCTATATCTATATATATATATATATACATGTATATATAATGCATTATCTGAACAACAGAAAAATACATGCATCAATAAGTGTAGTGTTGTAACTTATTTGTAACTTTTAAGTAGAAGATGATATAAAAAAACTGAAATGGATTAACTATTATATGTCACTGCATCTGTCAAAGGATACTACATCTATTTTTCATGTAGAGCTTCTGATAATGAATTCCATAATATAGGTTTTCGTAGATAAATTATTTTTGCAGAAATTAAGTTTGAACTATAGCCAGTTGGAGTTAAAAAGAAATAAAGATAGTCTGACCTGAGGTAATTAAAGTACATAAACACAAGAAATATTAGAAGTGAAAAAAATACTCATTGACTGTTATTTGCATACCATTTTCAGGTTTATATTATTATTCAACAGCAGCTTTCTGACATAAGTCCTGGCCATCTAGCTCCAGAGACAGTAGCTGGGTATTTAGAGGTGATTTTAATTACCCCAGAATCAAGAAACGGGAAGCTTTCATATGGTCTTTTGGTGTATTCCAGGGTAAATGGATTGTTTAACATTTTTTTTTGGCCATCCATGATCATGTAACAGAACAATCAAATGGGGGTTGGGAGTCTTCACTTCTGCATACAAACAAAATAGAAAAGAGAGATGGTAAAAAATGAGAGAAATGTGTAAGTATATAATCCCTCTACTGTTTAGATTTATTTTAGAAAATTTCAAAGTCTGAAACTCTTTACATTTACATTACGAACAATATCTTGCTAAGCTTTTGTTCTTTCTTCACAAAATTTCAACAAATACAACAAAACTAAACTAGTTTCTCTTTAGGTCAATAGGAACCTTAAGAACTGAAAATAAATATAAATTATTATATTAGATATATATATATATGTATATATATATATTTACATTACAGACAAGATCTTTCTTGTTTTTCTTCTTTCTTTTCTGTATTGAAATAACATTACCATAACCGCGCATAGAGAAACATGAAAATATTTTTCTACTTAAAACTCCATATTTTATATCTATGTGTGTGCATACTCAATTGAAATAACGTAAAATAAATTTGAGTTAACAAACATAACACTTGCCAGAAGTTGACTGGTATAAGTGTTAGCAGAATTTTAGGGGGCGCGCGCCCCTTTGCGCCCCCATATGAATACGCCTCTGTGTGGGGCTAGCTGTAGTTTTCATACCTTTGCCCCGGCGACAACATCGACCTAGAACTAATTAATTAGGGTCACCACTGGGCTTAAACACATGACTTCAGGCCTTGGGACTCGTAATTTCAAATATTCACTTCAGGTATTAACATACTTGAAGTATATTTCGGAAATACGAATAAATTTTCGGTTCCCCATTTTAATTTTCGTAAAAACGTTTCTGAAATTCGGCGTTCGGAAATATGGCGCTCTACTGTATATATATGTTCATTGTTTATAGGTTTGAGATGAAGTCCATTTATGCTTTTTAATGAAATATAATTAGGACTTCTCCTAGTCATTTAACATGTTAAGAAATTAATAAAAATTAATTAATATTATTATCGGCTTAATTAATAAATTTCTGTTAGCATGTTGGCCTATAACTTTCAAGTTTATCCATAATTTGAGACTGTTACTCATATTGTGAATGTATGTATGTACTTATATCGGCATATCGCTTCACATAATTGCGTAAGTGCAAACCGGAAATAGTCTGGACCTTTAGCTCTGGGGCAATGTTTCCAGGTCCAAAGCTCTAGACACTTTGTATAAACTAGAATACCGGTAATTGACAAGCGACTACGTGTATCCGCCGAAATCAGAGTGGGATGGGTGAAGTGAGGCATGGATTGAGTGGCAAGGGGAAATAGAGTGAGGTGTGTTGCATATTACTTACACAAATTATCGGGTCACATGTGAACTGGTGCCTAACCAATTGGCCTTGACCACTGACCTTTCCTCTCTGCCCAGCGTCCGTTTGTGCGTCTGTTTCCACACATAAACCCACATATCTCGTGAACTGTTTGACCGATCAGGAAAAAAATGTACAAATGTAGCCCTTGGATAGCTTTATAACATACACAAAAATGGTGGCGCCATCTGCAACCATTTTTGCACAGCGTCCATCTGTTTTCTGCCTTAGGTTAAAATCACTCGTATCTCTGCAGTGGTTGACCAAGTTACCTGTAATTTGGCATGCGTATACATCCTGGATAGCTTTCTTGATTTTATGACAGGTGGCGCCAGCTTCATTCATGTTCACGCTGCAGACATTAATGCTTATATCTCCGGACTTGTTTTACCAATCAGGAAAAAATTTTACACAAATGTAACCCTTGGATAGCTTTATAACATACACAAAAGGGTGGGGCCACCTGCAGCCATTTTTGCACAGCGTCCATCTGTTTGTCTGCCTTGGGATAAAATCACTCATATCTCTGCAGTGGTTTGACTTTTCCACCTGAAATTTTGCATGTGTATACATCTTGGATAGTTTCTCGTTCAAATAACAGGTGGCACCACCTACAATCATGTTTAGGTGGCAGACATCCATTCTAATATGTAACAAATGTAACTATTTCCCCTTGCCACTCAATCCATGCCTCACTTCACCCTTCCTACTCTGATTTTGGCGGATACACGTAGTCGCTTATTGACTACCTGATTCTAGTTTTCACAGGTGCTTACTTGATCACTAGGTGTTGTTTCTTGTGTTACCAAATTCAATTATCAATACATAACATTCAAAATACATTTAAGATATGCAGTATTACTTTTATGCATGACACAATATGTGCCTTATATGTATGTCATAAGTAAAAACTCAGTAACTCAGCTGTTTTTGTATTTTGAGGGGACAAACCTTTAAATTTCATAGATTTTGCCAGAAAATTCCAGAATAAGCCATTTTCAGAGATTTTTCCATGCCTGTGGAATATTCCTGTTGAGAAAATGCCGTCCAACCCTGTTTGGTTTTGGAGTGTCTACCTGAAAAATAATTCTCTCCAGCTCAAAAATAAAATTATCAAATTTTGGTCCAATTTCTCAATGTGTTTTAGTTTTTATGTTCGCCCGCAGATGTCTCCACATTTCATAGTGGATTTTGGTCCTATTTCTTAGTGTGTTTTAGTTTTTATGTTAGCAGGGCACAAATCAACTGCTGACCCTAGATGCCTGCATCTAAAAATCTAGGAAGGTCCATAAAAAATCTCCTAGGTAAACCTGAAATTAGGTCACTGCAACCTATTTCATCCGAGCTAAGGGGCTTGTAAAATGTAAGTACCCCCAAGAATAATAAAAAAATTAATACAAAACCTCCAGTATCTTGATAATTAATGAATGGATTATCATGAATTTTGCCTTGAATATTGACCATGACTAGTTTTGTCAATTCCCAAAAAAGTAGTGGCACCACCTGTTTTGTATTTATACCAATATTTTTCTATTTTTTTAATATAAAATGACAACAATCATGTCATTTTCTCAACTGTGATTCCATCTAGTGTCCTAAAACCTAATGTGTTTATTGATTACAAGTGGATGCCCTATAGTTGTCTGTCCATCCATCCATCCATACAAATTTGTACCCAGATAAAAACTCCAGGCTGAATTGACATATGGATTTCATAAATTACTTACATGCCCGCCACTAAAGAAAGAACCTTATGATTTTTCGGTCATGAGCTCAAAGGTAAAGGTCAAAAGACTCGCTTATTTAAAAAGATTATGGCTGCATTTTAAGCCAAGCTTTTCATCCCAAACTTTCCATCTTTCACATTTAGCTGACTTATTGCCAGTATAGAGAGAGCATAAATGAATTTGGGGTCAAAGGTCAAGGTCACAGGGGGAGTTTGTTCACAAATTTGTTTCCAGATGATAACTTAAGTTTGGTTCGACATAAACTAAACTTATATATGGCTCAACACTAAATTAAGAACTTTCTTAATTTTTGGATCCAAAGGTCAAGGTCACAGGACTCATTTCTTTAAAAAGAATGTGTATGCATTTCCAGGCAAACTCTAATCACAAACCTTCTATCTTCAAGATATTATTCTCACCTGCGAAGAGGGGAAGATTCTTTTCGATTTGGGTTCATAGGGTCAAAAGTCGAAGTCACAGGGCCTATCCAATCAAAAATTAGTTTATGGAAGATTATTTTGCTTTTGATAGACAGACTGGCTTCAAATTTAATTTGTTAATGTCCCACCACTTAAGTTAAAAACATTTTGATTCTCAGGGCTCCAGATGTCAAAGGTGAAGGTCACAGGAGCCACATCTTTAAATTGATTGTGGATGCACTCTAAATCAAATTTTTTTATCCCAAACTTTCCATCTTTCACACATGGCTTACTTGCCCAAAGAGGAAAAAATCTTTTGATTTTGAGATTACCCGGTCAGAGGCCAGGTCACTGGAGCCACTTTTTTCAAAAAGATTGTTACAATAATCTAAATGCTGCAAGTTCAAGGATAATGAATTCTCAGATTTTTTTTGGTCACAAGGTCATTGATAAAGGTCACAGGACCTTCATTATGAAAAATTTTCAGAAAAAATATCCTTATAGACAAATTCAGATGAGTGTCGAGACCCCTTGGTCCCTAGTTACAAAACCTAATTTTGCTAGACTCTCCTTAAAATCACTCCGGATTAGAACACCCTGCAATTTGGAGGGGATACCTGTGTGTACACAGAAATTTTTGTTTGGTTTTATTCTATTAATTCCTCTCCCAGTGTGATGCTGATATTCTATAGACCAGTTTTGTTATGGTCTCCCCTTTTTAGCAAACCTGTTGGCTGATGCAGTGGTGTGGTGTCATCCGTCATCCATACTTTAATCAATACTATCTCAAAATTGGCAGGAGTTTATAGGGAAAAAGCTTAAAACCCTCTAAAAATCTTCTCTGAAATTGTCTAGCCCAATTGTTCAATATTTCACAGTAATAATCTCTGAAACAATCTCACTCAAGTTTGTTTGAATAGTTCCAGTTTGAAGAATTTTGGCTGAGTTACAGGAAGTTGACCTTAGTCATTAGCCAAGTAAGCATATACTAACATAATAATCTTAGAAACTACTGGAGCTAGCATCACCAAATTTTATGCAAATATTTAGCACATGACTCGTATCTGAAATTGCAGTTTTTGTGGGGCCACCTACATTGACCTGGTTTTTACAAGCAAAAACTCATAATCTTAGCCTCTTTCAGCTTTAAACTGCTTTATGAAGAAACTGTCAAGCTGAATCTTTTGATTTTTTCACAAAAATTATCCAGGGTAGGGTTCTTTCAATTGTATAAGAATAGATTGTGTTGTTGATTTTTGCAGTCAAAGAAAGCTGAAGTTGGTCTTGTTGCCATTAGTAGACCTATTTTATACTGAGGGCAGCAATCGTCTTCTTCTGCAAAACTGTTGTTTCAACTTTTGTAACATTGCACAAAAATTATTCTTAGGGAGCCTTTGTTCAAGTTTACTTAAATCATTTTTTTGGCTGAATTATTGGACCTTTAACAATGAAAAGACTGCATCTTTTATTATTCTAAACATTTTGATAAAAAAATGTCTAATGAATATGTCCACCTGAATAAAAGCATTGTAGCCAAAGTCTTTGAGTATGTGTAAACAGATTTGCCAACAGGCAAAGATTGTGTCTGTATCTATAAATAGCTTGGCAATTTTGTTCCAGTTCACTTTTGGCAACTTCCTTTATATATATATATATATATATATATATATCTCAGATAGCTTCGTTGTAAACAAGACTGATGGTGCCACCTACAATAATTTTTAGCACAGTGTATGCTCCTCCTTATTTCTCAGGAGTGATTTGACATATCAGCCTGAAATAATGCATGTCCATACATCTTGGATAGTTATGTTGTATACAAGACTTTTGGCGCTACCTACAATTGCTTCATGCATCTGTGCACGTAGCCCAAGAGTGGTTTGAAGTATCTGCCTGGAATTTGCATGTACATACATCTTCAATGGCTTTCTTGTACACAAGACTGGTGGTACCACCAACAATCATTTTTGTGTTGTTTGCTCCCATGCCAGTATTTCAGTAGTGATGTTTGTGTAATTGGTGCTTTTACTTTGGTTCAAAATGTTTACTACTTGCATCATGCAAATTGTACATATACATGTCACACATGTACTTGAAAAGTAATGGTCCAGCATGGAAGCATTATAGCTGATCTATATCCCAATGCACAAGTTTGCATTAGGCCTGTAGGCGTTGTTGTTTGAATCTTATTAAACATTTGTTGTAGATTTGGTTTAAGTTATACATTTATCATTAAAAAATATTTTTTAATTGTTTCAGATTCCTTTGAAAACAAAAAGGCTGAGAGCTGGACAGAGAAGTTTTATCATTATGTTTGGCCACAAGGGAAGGTTGTGAGCCACTCAACATTTGTACGTCATCTTCTCTCATTTAGTCATACACAGGAGGCCATGGTGCTCATGTGGAAAGGATTGCTGAATGTTCTTGGCCGTCTCAGCAGCTCATCATGCAAATTTTATCTAATTCCTATAGCATTATTATCATTAATGTCTGGTGGTCTGATTGTATACAGTAAGTATCAGAGCAAAGACATGAAAAGAAAGAAATTATTCACTGATCCCGATATTCAGATAACAGGATATTACCAACCTCAGTGTTTGACAGCCAGGTCTAGGAACAGAGTCTTTGTCAGAATGGGATTCCTGTACTTAGCTTTACTTCTGTTTGGACTCTCACTACCATGGGAATTCATCAGACTATACAAGACAGAGGTAGCCAAACAGGCCAGTCAGCTAGCAAAGGTAAAAAAAAGGGGCAGCAGCCACAGGCAGGCTAAGCAAATATTACACTTAACATAAAAAAAAAGATTTTATCAATGTAATAAGAATTATTGCATGATAATGTCTACTGAAACTAAAGTTAAAAAAAATTACTGAAATAGCTTAAGTCCCATTGATTCTAATGTCACATTGTCATTTGTAGGCTTAAGTTCCTAAAGTCCCACACTCATTTGTAACCATCAGTTCCAAATGTTCCATTGCTACTTGTAGCCAGCAGTTTGTAATGTCCAATTGTCACTTGGGCTCATTACTTTATGTCCCATTGTCACTTGTAGCCATTAGCCACAAATGACAAAGGGACTTTAGGGACTAATAAAAATCATCAGATACAAGTGACAGTGGGACATTGGAAACTGATCGCCAACAATGACAATGGGACATTAGGAACTAATGGCTATAAGTGACAATGGGACATTAGAAAATTATGGTGACAAGTGGCAATGGGACATTAGGAACTGATGGCTACAAGTGACAATGGGACATAAAGAAATGGTAGCCAAAAATGTCAATGGGACATTAGAAACTGATTGTAACAAACGACAATACAGACGTTAGAACTGAAATCTACAACTGACAATGGGACTTCAAGAAATGATTGCTACAAGTGGAGAAGGGACATTAGGAACTGATGGTTACAAATGACAGTAGGACATTAGGAACTGATGGCTTAAAAAGACCATTGAACATTACGAACTGATAAGGACAAATGACAATGGGACATAAGGAACTGATGGCCACAAGTGACAAGGGAACTTTAGGTAAATATTGCGAAAAATGACAGTGGGACATTAGGAACTCATTGATACAAGTGACTTTGGGACATTAGGAAATGGTGGCTACAAATGACAATGGGACAAAAGAAACTGATGGTACCAAATGACAAAAGGAACATTAGGAATTGAAATAAAAAACTGACAAGGGAACATATAGAAATGATTGATACAAGTGGAAATGGGACATTAGGAACTGATGGCTACAAATGACAATTGGACATTAGGAACTGATGAATAAAAAGACAATGGGACATGTAGAACTGATTGCAACAAATAACAATTGTCATTTGTAGCCATCATTTCTGTACTAATAATAGATCTATACAAGTGACATTGAGACATTAGGACAATAATACTAATTATACTAATGTACAAGTGACATTGAGACATTAGGAACTGATGGCTACAAAGGACAATGGGACAAGAACTGTTGGCCACAAGTGATAACAGGAATTAAGGAAATGCTAGCTACAAGTTACTGTGGGACATTAAGAAATGATGGCCACAAGTGACAATGGGACATTAGGAACTGAAGGCTACAGGTGGCAATAGGACATCAGGAACTGATGGCCACAAATGACATTGGGATATTAGGAAATGATGGCTACAAGTGACAGTGGGACATCAGGAATTGTTGGCCACAAATGACATTGGGATATTAGGAAATGATGGTGACAAGTGACAATTGAACATTACAAACTGATGGCCACAAGTGACAATGGGACATTAGCAACTGATGGCTAAAAATGAGAATGGGACATTAGGAACTGATGGCCACAAGTGATAACAGGAATTAAGGAACTGATGGCTGCAAGTGACAATGGGATATTTGGAAACAAGAGACCCAGGGGTCTAATGTTCACTCTGTGAATTACTGTGCAATTTGGCAGGTGATTAAAAAAAAAAATGAATATGAAAATACCATTCGTTCCTTTCCAAGTAGACATTGTCCTATTGCACAAGGTAGGTGGCGCCACCTGTCTGGTTTATGAGAAAACTTTCCAAGATGACTGCACATGCCAAATTTCAGACCAATACTCCTGAGATATATGAGCAATTTTCACCCTAAGCAAATGTATGAATGGACACCACAGGAAAATGATTGCAGATGGCGCCACCAGTCTTGTTTACGAGATGGTGGTGACGAAGATCTATGGACATGCACAATTTCAACCCAATACACTGAACAACCAATAAGACGAACAGATGGCAAATGCAAAGATGGCAAAAAGTATTGTAGGTGGCACCACCTGTCTGGTTTACAAGAAAACTTTTCAAGATGGATGGACATGACAAATTTCAGACCAATACATTGAACCAGTCCTCAGATATGAGCAATTTTCACCTAAAGAAAATGTACGGATGGATGCCACAGGAAAATGATTGCAGATGGCATCATCTGTCTTGAGTGTAAGTCTGAGGAGTCCAAGATTATGGACATGCGCAATTTCAGGTCAATACAGCAAATCATTCCTCAGTAAAAAGGCATTAAGTTATTCTATAAAAAGAGGAAGGTAAATGGTGCCAACTGTCTGGTTTAAGAGAAAACTTTCCTAGATGGATAGACATGCCAAATTTCAGACCAATACCTTCAACCACTTCTGAGATATGAGCAATTTTCACCCACAGCAAATGTACCGAACAACGCCATGGGAAAAAGATTGCAGATGGCGCCACCAGTCTTGAATACAAGATGGAGGAGTCCATGATCTATGGATATGCAAAATTTCAGCTAAATATGTTGAACCACTCCTGAGATTGAGGGTTGTTGTTATATAAAAGAAACCCAGGTTTGTACTGCACAGAAAGGTCACCTATCATTGTTACCTACGACTACATAGGTGAGGGAACAAGTATACCAGGTTTTGGAAAGATAAGTCAAAGGGTCCTAGAGGAGACTCTGTTTTTGTGGATTATAACAAATAAATACTTAATGACATATTTTGGAGAAAAGCAGAAAACACCATTACAGCCTGCTGAAAGTAGCTAAACATAGGTGGCGCCACCTGGAGGTCAAAATCATTAAGCAGTCACACGATCAATATTCCTGTGAAATTTTAAACTGAAAGCTGCAGCAGTTCCTAAGATATTTGGTAACAGACAATACATCATGTAAAGGAACAAATCAAGTTGTCAAATTTTGCTATCAACACAATTTGAAGTTCCATCTGAGATGCCATCTTGAAAATGACTTGACTGAATTTATACTCAAATTATCCCCTTCCTCCTAGGAACTGCTGACTGTGATATGAAAGCCCAAGTATTTATACTTTATGACATATCTTGGAAAAATAAAAAAAAAAGACCATTACAGCCTGTATAAAGTAGGTCAACACAGGTGGTGCCACCTGCAGGACAAAATCATTTAGCAGTCACATGATAAATATTCCTGTGAAATTTGAAACTGAATGCTGCAGCAGTTCCTAAAATATTTGGTAACAGACAATACATCCTGTATGGAAAGACATCAAGTTGTCAAATTTTGCAATCGACACAATTTGAAGTTCCATAGAGATACCATCTTGAAAATGACTTGACTGAATTTATACTCAAATTATTCCACTTCCTCTAAGGAACTGTTGACTATGATATGAAGGCCAGAAAATTACTACTTTATGACTTATCTTGGAAGAAGTTGAAAAGACCATTTAGTTGTGCAGGAAGTAGGTCAACACAGGTGGCGCCACCTGGAGGTAAAAATCATCTTGCAGTCACACGATCAATATTCCTGTGAAATTTGAAACTGAAGGCTGCAGCAGTTCCTAAGACATTTGGTAACAGACAATACATCATGTATAGAAACACATCAAGCTGTCATATTTTGCGATCGACAGAATTTGAAGTTCCGTAGCGATGCCATCTTGAATATGACTTGACTGAATTTATACTCAAATTATTCCCCTTCCTCTAAGGAACTGTTAACTATAATATGAAGGCCAAAATATTAATTCTTTATGACTTCTCTCGAAAGAAGTTGAAAAGACCATTTCGTCCCGCAGAAAGTGGGTCAACATAGGTGGCGCCACCTAAAGCTTATTTTTGCATGTCCATCCCATGATCAGTAAAGTTTCATGAAGGTAGCTGCTGTGGCTGTTGAGATATTTGGTAACAGACAGTGGACGGTGGACAGTGGACAGCGGACGCTGCGCCATGGCATAAGTTCACAGAGTGAACTAATAAGGGCTACAAGTGAGAATGGGATATTAGGAAATGACAAGTATATAGAGATGTTTGTTTGGCCATGCTGGTTTATGGAGATAGAGAACAAGAATAATTGCAAACTAATACTCTGACAAGACTGTCATGAAGAAAAACAGTAAAAGTTTTGGGATACTGTGATGCATATGAAAAATATACAGATGGACAGGCAAGTGGACAGAATGGACTAATACCTTTATTTCACTTTCAAGGGAATAGTCCATTTAAGTTTATATATAAGCCTTTTTTTTTTAGCATATCCACTTTTTTCATTAATAGTTTTTATCTGATTCATTTTTTTTATTTACAAGTTTTATAAATTTGTAATAAAAAAACCTGAAAATATAAGTTAAAATATTAGAATTCTAAGTTGCAATCATTATATATCCAGAGTGTAGCTCATATTGAGTCATATTTTGCATACACATCTATTTTATTATTTTTTAATCAAATGTTTAAACTTAATTTAAAAGAAAATAATGCAACAACATGGCATCTACAAGATTATTCCTTGAATCCCTATTAAAAAGCTTTGCACATTGGAGTTTTCAGTACATGCTTAATTTTATTCACTGAAATAAAATAAAAGATTCAGTAAATCTGATAAAAACATCTTTTCAGATAAAGTTTACACACTGTTGGTTGAATGAGGGACAAACATAATCATTATGCTAATAAATAGTCAATTTCACACCTGGTGAAGTTTTTCTCTTCTGAAGTAAAGCATTACTGATCTGATGAACATCCACACTTTTATAGCAATACACCACTTTGTGGACACAATTAAATGTGCACTTTAATCATTGTAACCCTGGTGGTACAATACAAAATCTAAAATGTAGCATAGCCAAGAATAAAATGAAATACAGAAAATTATAACATTCATCTAGTTAATGCACCATCTGTGGGGGGTGGGGGGGGGGGGGGAGGGATGCAGAGCAGAGGGGAAGCCTGGTAGTAGTGGCCAAGCTGAGCCAAGGCAAGCTGCCTGTGGTTGGTTACATAATGCAAGTGAAGGCTGTACTACTAGGTGGGCTAGATGTAAACAACACTTGACATGGTGTATGAAAACTTGAATAAAAGCTCCTCTTTTCCATCAATTCCTTTGAAATTTCAGATTTTAAAAGATTAAATCCTTATGTATATATGCTGTGAAAATTGCCATTGCCAAAATTGGACAAAATTCAAGGTATTGATTTTTAGCTCAGCTGAATTTCAGTCATGCTGGGCTATAGCACTGGGTCTTTGTCCGTCGTCCTTCCGTCTGTCCATCCGGCCGGCCGTCCGTCCAGCCGTCCCTCCGTTAGCAGGGCACAAATCGTAACCGTAGGGGCTAGGGCCATGAACCCTATGCAGTATTAGAGGTTCTAAAAAGATCTCCTTGCAAACCTGAAATTAGGTCACTGCGACCTATATTCTCGAAGTTATGGGGTGTGTTTGCACCCCCCAGAAATAATTCTTTTAGCCAAAATTTTCATCCCAAACCTTCCATCTTTCACATACAGCACACCTACCAACAGGGGAAGAACCATAATTATTTTGAGGTCACAAGGTCAAAGGTCAAGGTCACAGAACCAACTTCTTTGAAAAGCCTGTGGATGCATTTTAAGCCAAACCTTTCATCCCAATTCTTTGATCTTTCACATATAGCTCACCTACTAAGTGGGAGAAGAATCCTATAGATGTTGAAGTCACAAGGTCAAAGGTCAGGGTCACAGGATCCACTTCTTTGAAAAGGTTGTGGACACATTTCAAGCTAGACCTTTCATTCCAAACCTTTCAGCACTGATATCGCTTCTCTGCCAACAGGGGAAAAGACCTGTTGATTTTGAGGTCAAAGGTCAAGTTCACAGCACCCTCTTCTTGCGTGGAGTCATTTTCAGGCAAACTTTTCAATCTATACTTTCCATCTGTCATATATGGCTTACCTACCAAAAGGGGAAGAAGCCTATTGAAGTTGAGTTCAAAAGGTCAAAGATCAAGGTCACAATATTGTTCTAAATGCTTGTGAGCATATTTCAAGTGAAACTGTTCAACCCAAACCTTCAGTCTTTCACATATGCCACATCTATGCATCACTCAATGTGATTCAAACTTCATATTTATGGGTCTTTTTGCATGAAGAAATTACTAATTGATTTTGAGGTCAGCTGGTCAGGAGGTTAAAGGTTGCAGGTCTAAGTTATTCACTCATTGGTTGCCAAGTAATTACACCAGGCCAGATGTAATTGGTTAGTAGTTACCCATCATTTAGAAAGAATCCAGTTGATATGTGGGCAAAAGGCCAAGGTCATAGGTCAGGTCAACTTATTTTGTAGACCATCTCTATTTTTCTTGTATATATAAGCTTGCACTCCAGCTGGTACATCTCACCGTGTGGCTGTAATTGTGAGTGACACTGGTGACATATGACTCCCTTTTGTATCAGGCTATTAAGTGATAAGGCTGAGTGATGGGTACCTCGTTACTGCATAACAAAACACTGTTGTTGGAATACTTCAGCCAGGAATTAACACTATGAGAGTATAATATTAAGGTTTAGCTACTGATTTATAAGATGATGGGAACATTTTGCAGTTTATTTTATGGAATCATAGCAATAAACTTAGTTTCCTAGATATCTGAATATTTTTATGTAAATCACCACATATAAAAGCAAGTGTTTGTTCTCATAATATGTGGATGTGTACTTGATTTAGGATGGCTTTATTTTATTACAAGACTCTAAGTCATGCTTTCTGCATTTCTTTTCTTTCAGGTTTTGCAGTTTACCAACCCTGCTGACCCCATTGAAAAGCAGAGTGATAATAAAAAATATTGGACCTACACTTTTACATTTGCATATCTGTAAATCTGATATGAGCGCCTGAACATGCCTTTTGAATTGTTTTGGACATTCATTACTGTAACATCATTTGGAGAATTATCCCCAAGTTTGGCCTCCTATTGGAGGATGTGTGATATCAAATGTCAGACTTGTCAGAAATCCATTATGTCTGCCAGTTGGCCACCTTAGAAATCCTTTTTTCAGTGCAGTTTCAGTAATTTTCCTTCAATTTTTGGTCCGATTTAGAGAATGGTTGTTGTCTGAATTCAGACCTGTCAGAAGTCCAAAATGGCCACCAGGCAACCATCTTTAAATTAATATTAATGTAATCTTGCAAAGGATTGAGTCAAATATTTCTTAATAAATATTATCATCATATATGAAAGTGCAGTACAGTTGGCTTGTATTGAATAAAAATTCATACAGAAGCACCTGTTTCTCAATAATTCTTGCATGGATTTCCTTGATTTTTTGCTATATATTTTGATCTTATATTGCCCTTTGTTGTGTTCCTTTTGAAACTGACAGATATCAAGTAAGCTATGGGAATAGTTCTGGATACCTTAACAATCATACATTTTCCTCAGACCATCAATTCAGTGTGTTTTAACCAGACATAGGTGATATATATTTCTGTTGTCGTAGAAAATTTCAACAAATTGGCAAATTGGTTCTTCAAAATTTGACTGGAAGTTGTGAATCTCAGCCCATGATGTCGCAGGTCATGCTTGGCAGCTGAGCATCATGACCCATGGGTCACTTGTTTATTAATGCTAATAACATGAAAAATTTGCAAAATTCAGATCTAATATTGGGTAAACAATTGAATCTTGATTAAATAAAGTTATATTCCTGAAAAAAAAGTCTCCAGCTTCAGCATTTCTCATGTTAAGTGAGCAAATATATTTACTGATTTTTTAAATTTTGCATTATATTTGGGCCCATAACTTCAAAATAATACCCAATACTGACCTAATTTTTGGTATGTGCATAGAAAATGTATGGAAGAATAAGAATTCTAAATATGATCAAAAACAGATCAGTTGTTTTGATATTAGGCAGCCTTGAAGTGTAACAATGGTTTTTTAGCTCAGCTGACTATAAGTCATCTGAGCTATAGTCATGGTCCATTGTCCCTCGTCCGTTCCTCTGTCTGTCCGTCCGTCCGTCTGTCCGGATGTCCGTCCGTAAGACTGGCACGTTTCGACACCTATGGGATAGTAATTAGCACAATGATATTGTTTGTCCCTCATTCAACCAACAGTGTGTATACTTTATTTGAAAAGATGTTTTATTTTATGAAATTTACTGAATCTTTTGTTTTATTTTGGTGAATAAAATTAAGCATGTACTGAAAACTCCAATGTGCAAAACTTTTTAATAGTGATTCAAGGAATATTCTTGTAGATGCCATGTTGTGGCATTATTTTCTTTTAACTTCAGTTTAAACATTTATGATTTAAAAATAATAAAATATATGTGTATGTATAATATGACCCAATATGAGCTACACTGGATATATGATGATTGCAACTTTTGCAACAATTCTAATATTTTAACTTATAGTTTCAGTTATTTACTCTGTATATATAATGATTGCAACTTTTGCAACAATTCTAATATTTTAACTTATATTTTCAGTTTTTAGCTCAGCTGACTTTAAGTCATCTGAGCTATAGTCGTGGGCCATTGTCCGTCGTCCGTCTGTCTGTCCGTCCGTCCGTCCGTAAGACTGGCACGTTTCGACACCATTGGACCTACGAATCTGAAATTCGGCATACAGTTAGATGTCTCCAAAATCTCCTACCATGCCGAAAATTGGGTCAATAGGACTTTGTTCCTTTGAGATATTAAGGAAAAACCTTAATTTTTTATTAGAAATCTATTTTCACACTTCAGGACTGCCTAATATCAAAACCACTCATCTGGTTTTCTTCATATTTACCATAAATATTCCTCTATATAGTTCCCATGTACATGCCAGAAATTAAGTCAGTATTATTTAATTTTAAAAAGTTATGACTTTTTTTCAGTAATACAACTTTAATTGATCAAAATTTAATTGTATACCAAAAATTAGATCAAAATCTGTAAAATTTTTTTAAATATTGGCAAAAATATAAAATCGGTACCTTAAATTTTGCCCAAGTTTGACCATGGCATGTTTTTTTCCTGTAAGTACTGTGGATTTGATTTTCACAGCATGTTTTTGTAAGCAATTTGTCTGTTGAAACCAGTTGATCAAAAACTGTAGATTTTATTCAAGTTTTCAAGCACCATGTCACATATTGTTTACATCAAGCTAGTGTAATGCAGTTTGCTAGAGCTCAGCTCCCCAGCTTCAGCTCTAAGTTCCTTAAATTTAGCATACAGTTAGATGTCTCCAAAATCCCCTACCATGCCAAGAATTTGATTTCTAGGACTTAATTCCTTCAAAATATTAATGAAAAACTTCATTTTTCCATTAAAAACCCATTGTTACACTGTAAGACTGCCTAATATCAAAACCACTGATCTGACTTTGATCATATATAATATACCTTTTTTTCTATACATTCGCTATGCACATGCCAGAAATGATGTCAGTATTGCGTAATTGTTTTAAGTTATGGGCCCAAACATAATGCACTTTTTAAAAAATCAAGAAATATATTTACTCCCTTAACAAGAGGATTGCTGAAGCTAGAGATTTTTTGTCAGAGATGTAACATTATTTAATCAAGACTCATTTGAATATAAAAAATCAGTTATGAATTTTTCAAATTTTATAAGTTATTAGCATAAATATAAAATTAGTACCTTAAATTTTGCCCAACGTTGACCATGGCCATTTGTTTCCTGAGAGCACTGTTGATATAATTTTCATATCATGCACACAAGGATTTCATCTTTGTATTTCAGAAAGCTGAAAGAAATTGGCCAAATATTGTAGCTTTTATTAATGTTTTTATGAGACCATGTCAGACCCAGGCTCTCTCCAGCCCCTCTTGAGTCACCTGTATGTTGATCTTGTTGACCTTTCATCAGATTATGCACGCTTGAGGGAAGCATACACTGGGGCAGCCAGGCAGCTAATGCCCAGCCACAGTTGATCCAGGTGTCCAACCCAACTCATCTAGTAGTTATTTGTTAGTTGATGAGTAAGAGGAAATTAACTTGCAGTTACTGATGATGTGAGAATCTTGTATGGATGGATAGAATGTCAGTGTCAATGTTATTCCAAATAACACCATGCAGTCACCTATGGTATTTTTCAGTTAAATTTTAATGATGAAAAAATAAATCATATTATTCATTACTAATCATTAGGGATCATATGAAGGAAATTAATGATAGACAAAGATGCAGTTGATAATATTAATCTAGATTCCTACTGTGTCTAGTGTGTAGATTGATGTGAAAGTAGTCCAAAGTGAATATATTACATTTATTTTTTTTAATATAAATAAAAGCCATAAAACCAGGTACTTATGATCATTATTTAAATTTGTGAATTTTGTATATTCTGGATTCTCAACATCATTGTTTGGCTAAAACTGAATAAATACTAGACATGGTGCGAATGCTTTGCAAATGTATTTGAATACGAATATTAATATATACTGCATTAAAAAATTTTATTGCATAAGAATGGGAGTTCAGGTAAAAATGAAAGTATTCGAATACCAGTGCAGATACTTTCAAAATGTATTCATGCATGCATTCATGAATATATTCTATAATATTATTTCAATAATCATTTCAGTTATATTTTATTTTAAAAAATCATATGATTTTCTTATTATTTTTTTTTCAATAAAAATTATATTGGCACAATATTTGTTATTAAATTTTAATAAATAGTTAAACTCTTTTATTATATGTGCTGCTTATAAGTTATATGGCCAAGTCAAAATCTGTGTGACAGAAGCACTCCATTTGTTAATAAAATAAATGAAATCAATCCTCTTCCCTGTCTCCAAAGATACTATCAAAATCATACATGAGCTAAACACCAACAACTCGTAATAAAGCTTATATTTATTACCACACAAAACCAGCATATGCCTCTTTCCCAAATCATATTTTTTATCATATATAACAGCTGAGCGCCGTGACCCATGGGTCCCTTGTTTATGGAAAACGGAGGTTTTTCCTTAATATCTCAAAGGAACGAAGTCCTAATGACCCAATTTTCGGTATGGTAGGAGATTTAGGGGACATCTAATGGTATGCAGAATTTTGGATTCGTAGGTCCAACAGTTTTAAAACGTGCCCTGTTAACGGCCGGATAGACGGACGACGGACAAAGGACCACGACTATAGCTCAGATGACTTATAGTCAGCTGAGCTAAAAACTCTATCTGATTTTGCTTAATTTTTGGCGAACTACATTTTCTTAGATTTTATAGGGTAAAAACTAAAAAACCTTTAAAAATCTTCTTCTCCGAAACAGCCAAATTGTCCAATATTTCACAGAAATGATTCCTAGAACAACTATCTCAAGTTTGTTTGAATGGTCAAGTAAGGTGATTTTTGGCCAAGTTACAGAAAGTTGAACTTAGTCATCTGTCCAAAAAAGCATACTAAAATTACAATCTCAGAAATGGCTGGAGCTATCATCACCGAATGTTATGCAAATGTTGGTCACATGAGTCATATTTGAAATTGAGGTATTGGTCGTGCCACCTGCATCGACCTTTTCTTTACAGGGGTCATCAGTACATTAAACCATAATTTCTCGCGAATAGCAGGAGCTACCATCCCAAAATTGTGTGCACAAATCTGTCACATATCAAATGTTGTGCGATTGTGTGTTTTGTGGCGCCACCTGCATTAACTTACATTTTATGGGGGAAAAGCTAAAAAAAAAAAACTTTGAAAATCTTCTTCTCAAAAATCATTCAGCCAATTGGTTCAATATTTCACAGAAATGATCCCAGAGACCAGCTCTCTCAAGTTTGTTCAAATGCATTTGTCCGAATATAGGAATTTGAAATTAGTCATTTGGCAAGCAAGAATACTAACATAACAATCTCAAAAACAATAGGAGCTAAATTTTGTGCAAATGTTGGACACATGAGTCATATTTGAAATAGCAGTTTTTATGGCACCACCTACATCGCCCTGTTTTTTACAGTTTGAAACCTTGAAATTTTAGCAACTTTCAGCTTTAAAATGTTTTTTGATGAAACTGTCAAGCAGAATGGTTTAATGGTTCTGTTAACAGGGCATGTTTAGATGACCCCAAAATCTCCTATCATGCCAAATACTGAGTCACTAGGACTTTGTTCCTTCGAGATATTAAGGAAAAACCACCGTTTTCCGTTATAAACCCATTGTTAAACTTCAGGACAGCCTTATATCAAAACAAGGGACCTATGGGTCACGGCGCTCAGCTGTTATAAATGATAAAAAAATATGATTTAGAAATGAGGCACATGCTGGTTTTGTGTGGTAACAAATATAAGCTGTACATATTATGAGTTGTTGTTGTTTAGCCTATGTATGATTTTGATAGTACCTTTGGAGACAGGGAAGAGGATTGATTTCATTTATTTTATTAACAAATGGAGTACTATTGTCACACAGATTTTGACTTGGCCATATAACTTATAAGCAGAACATATAAGAGTAACTATTTATTAAAAAAATTACAAATATTGTCCCAAATATAATTTTTATTAAAAATAATAAGAGAATTGTATGATTTTTTAAAATGAAATATAACTGAAATGATTATTAAAATAATATTAAAGAATATATTCATGAATGCATTCATGAATACATTTTGAAAGTATTTGCACTGGTATTCATATACTTTCATTTTTACCTGAATTCCCATTCTTTATGCAAGAAATTTTATAATGGAGTACATATTCATATTTATTTTTAAATACAATTGCAAAGTATTCACACCATGTCTGGTATTTATTCAGTTTTCACCAAACAATGATGTTGAGAATCCAGAATATACAAAATTCACACATTTAAATAATGATCATAAGTACCTGGTTGTATAAATGTAATATATTCATTTTGGACTTATTTCACATCAATGTACACACTAGACACAGTAGGAATCTAGATTGATATTATCAACTGCATCTTTGTCTATCATTAAATTCCTTCATATGGTCCCTAATGATTAGTAATGAATAATATGATTTACTTTTTTTATCATTAAAATTGAACTGAAAAATACCAAAGATGACTGCATAGGGTTATTTGCAATACGTGACGTTCTATCCATCGATACAAGATTCTTATATCATCAGTAACTGCCAGTTTATTTCCTGTTATTATAAACTAACAAATTTCTTGTCTATTTTTCTTTTATTTGTTATTAAAAACCAATAAAAATTTATTAATTTATTGTTTATTGTTATGTTGTTGGTTAAAACTACTAGATGAGTTGTGTTGGACACCTAGATCAACTGTGGCTGGCCATAAGCTGCCTGGCTGCCCCAGTGTATGCCTCGCCTCAAGCATGCGTAATTTGCTGAAAGTTCAACAAGATCAACATACAGGTGACTCAAGAGGGGCTGGAGAGAGCCAAGGTCTGACATGGTCTCATAAAAACATTAATAAAAGCTACATTTTTTGGCCAATTTCTTTCAGCTTTCTAAACTAAAAAGCTGAGATCCTAAGGTGTGCATGATATGAAAATTATATCAACAGTGCTCACAGGAAACATACGTGCCATGGTCAAAGTTGGGCAAAATTTAAGGTACTTATTTTATATTTATATTAATAACTTATAAAATTTGAAAAATTCAGAACTAATTTTGGGTATTCAATTGAATCTTGATTAAATAATGTTACATCCCTGACAAAAAAATCTCTAGCTTCAGCAATCCCCTTGTTAAGGGAGTAAATATATTTCTTGATTTTTTACAAATGCATTATGTTTGGGCCCATAAATTAAAACAATTACGCAATACTGACATCATTTCTGGCATGTGCATAGAGAATGTATACAAAAATATGTATATTATATATGGTTAAAGTCAGATCAGTGGTTTTGATGTTAGGCAGTCTTGAAGTGTAACAATGGGTTTTTAATGGAAAAATGAAGTTTTTCATTAATATCTCGAAGGTATTAAGTCCTAGTGACGAAAATCTTGGCATGGTAGGGGATTTTGGAGACATCTAATTGTATGCCAAATTTTAGGAACTCGCTGAGCTGAAGCTTGGGAGCTCAGCGCTTGCAAACTGCATAACACTAGCTTGATGTAAACAATATGTTACATGGTGCTTGAAAACTTTAATAAAATCTACAGTTTTTGATCAACTGGTTTCAAAATTTTGGTGGTAACAGACAAAATGCTAACAAAAACATGCTGTGAAAATAAAATTCACAGTACTTCCAGGAAAAAAACGTGCCATGGTCAAAGTTGGGCAAAATTTAAGGTACCAATTTTTTATTTTTGTTAATATTTTAAAAAATTTAAAAGATTTTGATCTAATTTTGGGTATATAATTTAATTTTGATTAATTAAAGTTATATTACTGGAAAAAGAGTCCATAGTTTTAACATGTTTTGTGTTAAGTGATCAAATATCTTTCCTGATTTTTTACAAAATGCATTATGTTACGGCCCATAATTTTTTTAAAATTATATAACACAGACATAATTTCTGGCATGTACATAGGAACTATATAGAGGTGTTATGTGGTAAGAGGTGTTAATATCTATTATAAATAATTACTGATTTTAACGCAATATTTTGGTACACATAAGATCAGTTACCAGTTCAGCAGATGGAAAGACAGATAGAGTGACAGGGAGAAATGATAATAGCCTAAATTGCTGTACCAAAGCATTGTCTACCATTGTAAGACAGGTGTTTGGATTCCGATCTCCATATGTTGGTTAGCATACAGGTTTAGAAAAGAAGCTGATAAATGAGTATTTTAATGGACATAATTTCTGAATGCAGACAACCAGTGATTACTATAGACTGGTATAATTGTTATAGCCATGTGAACGTAAACTTAATCAAGTAAGTCGAAATAGATTCTGTTATTATAGGCACCAGCAGAAGCCAGGTTTAGATCTGGATGACAGTGTAAAATGATATAAAAGTCAAAGGTACAGTGAATACCGGCCTACGCATAAGGCAGTAATTTAGGACAGGAAAACAGTACCAAAAGTGAGTCAGTAAGTAGCTGGGTCACACAGAATTGATCAGGAGACAAATATATACCCTGAATATATTAATGACAGGAATATAATGATATTACATGAGCTTTAGGTAAAACAAGGAAAAAGTTTGTGCGTAGGCGAAAGCCGAAGCCATATATGGTTATCTAAACATTCAGGTATGTCATAATGACACACATCCAATATCCAATAGAAAAAGTGTAAGATGATGTAAAGGGTTGTGACGTAGTAATACTGATACAAAAACCTGTGTTGGGCTGGGAACTGGCAGACAGACCCACGCCATCATCAACATGTAAACCAAGACAACTGGAAATAAAACAGCACAATATCCAACTTGGACTGTCTCAGTTATTCACCTGACGCGCCGTGTGACTGTGTTATGGCCAGGGAAGAACTCCCCTAATTCCCCGTTGTAACAGAGGAAGAGGTTTTGGTAAATATGAGGAAAAACAGATGAGTGGTTTTGATATAAGGCAGTCCTGAAGTGTGAAAATAGGTTTTTAATAAAAAATTGAGGTTTTTCCTTAATTTCTCAAAGGAACGAAGTCACAAAGACCCAGTTTTCGCCTTGGTAGGTGATCTTGGGGACATCTAACATTATGCCGAATTTTGGATTCCTAGGTCTTACGGTTTCAAAACGTGCCACATCTACGGACGGACAGACAGACAGAAGACAGACAATGGACCACAACTTTACCTCAGATGACTTATAGTCAGCTGAGCTAACCAGTGATATGTTTTCGATCATATTTAATATGCATATTCTTCCATACATTTCCTATGTACATACCAAAAATTAGATCAGTATTGCTTAATTTCTTGAAGTTAGTGGCCCAAACATAATGTAGGGAAGATGCCTGTAATTTAATTTTATAAGCGTATGCATTGCTATGAGCGTTAGTGGTATACGGGGAGATCCTGGGTCAAAGGTGAGAGGGAACGGATGCGGGCGGGAGGAAGAAAGTTATGGTTAGCTGGCTGATACATACAGCCTAGGATTGTAGGTAAATGAAGTGAATAAACATTGTTTCTCCCATGGAACTGTCACCCTTATCTGTCATGGGAACCTGAGCACGTGTATTATGACAATAATGCACTTATTAACAAAACAGGATATATATATATATATATATATATATATATATATATATATATATATATATATATATACTCACTTAACATGAGAATTTGCTAAAGCTAGATATTTTTCCAGGTTTTAAACTTTATTTAATCAAGATTCAATTGTATTCCCAAAATTAGAACTGAACAATGAAAATTTTTAAGTTATTAGCATAAATAAAAAATCAATACATTAAATTTTGTCCAACTTTTGTTCTCTGTAAGCACTGTTGATTTAATTTTCACACCATATATACATAAGGATTCAATCTTTTAAATCTGAAATTTTAAAGGAATTGATTGAAATGAGTAGCTTTTATTCAAGTTTTCATACACCATGTCAAGTGTTGTTTTCATTAAACCCACCTAGTACAACCTTCATCTGTGTTATGTAACCCAATCCTGGCAGCTTGCCTTGGCTCAGCTTGGCCATGAGCTTCCCCTCTTGGTAGGCTTCTGTTCTGCCCTGCACAACCCTCCCCCCCCCCCCCCCTCCATGCATGATGCATAAACTAGATGAATGTTATAATTTTCTGTATTTGATCATCCTTATTCTATGCTTTTGCTACATTTTAGATTTTGTATTTTACCACCAGGGTTACAATGATTAAAGTGCACATTTAATTGTGTCCACAAAGTTGGTATTGTTATGAAAGTGTGGATCTTCATCAGATAAGGAATTCCTTACTTCAAGAGAGAAAAACCTTCACCAGGTGTGAAATTGAATATATAAAATAATATAAATAAATATAATAAAATAATATAAAATATATGTGTATGCATACCGTAATTGACGCAATAAACGCCCCACACATAATAATCACTCCCCCTTTAGATTTTTGAGAGCCACTTTAAAAAACATAAAGAACGAAATATTTTCCCTAGCTCGCTTGATGATTTTGGTGGTGTGAATTATATCAGGGAAAGGAAATACCCCCTAAAAGTTTACCCGTAATCCTAAATAGTCATGTCTTAACCTAGTCTCGATCAAGACTGAAGTGACTAGGCAACTTCAGTCTTGGAAAAAGCATTCATCTTCCGAGGAGCAAAATTCGTCCTGAAAATAGATTTGTGCGACCTAAATTTTCGATGAAAAGTGACAAGAGGGTGCAAATGATGCATCATTTTCCTTCCATGGATATTTAAAACCAGTTTCAAAAGAAAATGAAACTTGCCATGGTACCTCAAACTGTTTACTGTCTAATTTTACAACCCAGAATGGACTTCTCAGATCACAGTCCTTCTGTTTGCCATTATATCGGCAAGTATTTTTTCCGTATTGGCCAGGGTCTCACAAAAAGCTGCCTCATTTGAATGAATCTGTTGACACCAAAATATAGGCTATGCGCACGCCGCCTAGCGTGAAAAGGCCGTACCGCTTCATTTAAGCATGTATGATCAAAAGGCTGCATGGTGATTGATAGCAGTTATAAACAGCGAGTTTAGGAAGAATTAAGTCGAGTATAGAGCATTTCTTGTCTAAAACCACTGGAATAAACATCCTTAAACCATTTGTGAACATTAATGTGCATTGGCGGTTATCTGGCATGTTTTCCATGTCAGAAGCGGATCCAGGGGAAGGTTCCAGGGGGTCTGAACCCCCCCCCCCTTTCTGCCACCGCAACCCTTTTTAGTTAACCTGTGAGCTTATGCGATGGTGTGCCGGCGTCCGTCGGCCGTACGTTAACCCACTCTATCTTGAAAACGGCAAGAGTTAGCATCACAAAATTTTATGCCAAAAATTAGTCATCTAAAAAACTATCGGATTTTGCTTATTTTTTGGCTAACTGCATTTCTTAAGATTTTATTGGAAAAAAGCTAAAAAAAAGCTTTAAAAATCTTTCTCTGAAAATGTCCAGCCAAATTGTCCAATATTTCACAGAAATGATTCCTGGAACTATCTTTCTCAAGTTTGTTCGAATGGTTCCAGTTTGGAGATTTTTGGCCGAGTTACAGGAGGTTGAACTTAGTCATCTGTCCAAAAAAAGCACACTAAAATTAAAATCTCAGAAACGGCTAAAGCTATCATCAGCAAATTTTATACCAATGTTTGTCACAAATGTCATATCTGAAATTGAGGTATTGGTGGCGCCACCTACATAGATGTGTTTTTTTACAAGCGAAAATGTAATTTAAGATGCTTCTTGCTTGTAAACTGGTTTATGATGAAACTGTTAAGCTGATTGGTTTAAACTTTACAAGAATTATTCTATGGTAGGGTTCTGTCAGTTTTATAAGAATAGATTGGGTAAATGCAGCTTTAAAAAAGCAGTGTAGCTATTTGAAAAAGGCTTTCTGTGTTTGAAAACAGATTTGACAACATGCTGAATTTCAGCAGCCAATTCAAGAGGTCACTCAGTGCAACCAGGTGGGGTCCAGACATCACCATGGCATCTGATTATTGGAACTATATCTTTCAACTGTTTGAAAACATTTGGTTTGCATTTTAAGCGAATCTTGTTTATCATCAGGTCACATGTGAACTGCTGCGCCCTCATTTTTGGTTGACCTCTGACCATTCCTCGCTGCCCAGCATCCATTTGTACGTCTGTTTCCACACATAAACCCAAATATCTTGGGAACCATTTGACCGATCAGGCTAAAAATTTTGCACAAATGTATCCATTGGATATAGCTTTATAACATACACTAAAAATGGTGGTCCATCTGCCTTGGGATAATATCACTCATATCTTGGCAGTGGTTTGACTTATCCACCTGAAATTTTGCAGGTTTATACATCCTGGATAGCTTTCTTGATTTTATGACAGGTGGCGCCACCTACATTCACGTTTACTCTGCAGATATCCAAGCTCATATCTCAGGAACCGTTTGACCGATTGGGCCAAAATTGTGCATGTGTATAGATCTTACATAGCTCTTCATCATAGGCAAAACTGGTTGTGCCATCTGCAGCCATTTTCGCACAGTGTCCGTCTGTTTGTCAGCCGTGGGATAATGTCACTCATATCTCAGCAGTGGTTTGACTTATCCACCTGAAATTTTGCAGGTTTATACATCCTGGAGAGCACTCTTGATTTTATGACAGGTGGTGCCACCTACAATCACTTTTACTTTGCAGACATCCAAGCTCATATCTCGGGAACCGTTTGACCGATTGGGCCAAAATTTTGCATGTGTATAGATCTCACATAGCTCTTTATCATACGCTAAACTGGTGGCGCCACCTGCATTTTTGCACAGCTTCGATCTGTTTTTCTGCCGTTGGATAATATTACTCATATCTCAGCAGTGGTTTGACATATCTGCCTAAAATTTTGCAGTTTTATGCAACCTGGACAGCTTTCTTGATTCTAGTTTACGCTGCAGACATCCAAGCTCATATCTCAGGAACTGTTTGACCGATTGGGCCAAAATTTTGCATGTGTATAGATCTCACATAGGTTTTTATCATACACAAAACTGGAGGGGCCACCTGCAACCATTTTTGCAGTGTCTGTCTGTTTGTCTGCTGTGGGCTAAAATCACTCATATCTCTGTAGTGGTTTGACATAACTGCCTAAAATTTTGCAGGTTTATACATCCGGGACAGCTTTCTTGATTTTATGACAGGGGGCGCCACCTACATTCTGGTTTACGCTGCAGACATCCAAGCTCATATCTGGGGAACCATTTGACCAATTGGGCCAAAATTGTGCATGTGTTTAGATCTGACATAGGTCTTTATCATACACAAAACTGGAGGAGCCACCTGCAACCATTTTTGTACAGCATCTGTCTGTTTGTCTTCCGTGGGCTCAAATCACTCATATACATGTAGCGGTTTGACTTTTCTGCCTAAAATTTCGCATATGTATACAACTTGGACAGCTTTCTGGATTTGTGGTAGGTGGCACAAGCTACATTTACACATTTAGGCTGCAGACATCCATGCTAATATGCAACACACCTCACTCTATTTCCCCTTGCCACTCATTTCATGCTTCACTTCACTCGTTCCACTCTAATTTTGGCGGATACACATAGTTGCTTATCGACTACCCGTATTCTAGTTTTTAAAGTTTACGCATTTTTTCTCTATTTTTGAGACATATAAATACAGACTCAGTCTTGGCCTGTTGGTTAATCTGTTTGATGCTTCAGTTGAATGGGTATATACTACCATTCTGATGATAAAATTTCCTTTTGTGAATCTCTTCCCAGTCAGCTGAGCGTCATGACCCATGGGTCACTTATTCTTCACTCTTTCACTGATTGATCTAGCATGGATGCCTGCTATTAACAATTTAGCAATTCCCATAAAAGCGAAAAAATGAACTTTGGCTTGCCTACTATATTGACTTGGGGGTCACAAGGTCAGAGGGCTATCTCTCCACAAATTTGTCTCCAATTTTGATTGACATATCTTTGAAACTTGACTTATATATGGCCCACCACAAAGACTAGTGATTTTGGAGTCCTGCAGTCAAAGGTCAAGGTCACAGAACCTTCTTTTAAAACTTTTCATCCCAAGCCTTCCTTCTTTCAGAAACTCCTTAACTTTCACATTTGGCTAACCTACTAATAGTTGAATAACCCCTATTTAGGTCAATTTGGTCAAGGTCACAGGGCCCACATTTTGAAAAAGCTCATTAAAATATTCTTATTGACAAATTCAGCTGAGCATTGAGATCCATGGGTCCCTAGTTTTAGAACTGCCTCTTGCACAATTTTGTATCGCAGAGTTTCTTTACAATTCTTATTTTCCTTCTGGAGAATTATTCTGTGCTGCAATGGTATGTCGTGTTTGGCTTCTTTTCTGTCTGGAATCAGCAAATCAGTTAAGTTACATGGTCACTAGTGCTGAAAGAACCACTCATCTTCTAGAGTACTTGGCCCCTATGCTGAGCATGCATGGTATTAGTATGCTTTTATGCTTAACCCACAGTTTAGTTAGTCAGGGTTTTGTGGACCAACTTGCAATGGTATGCTCAATGTGGTTTTAGACCCCGACTAGTTAAATGTCTACTAACTGGATGTATGCATATTAATGAAGAAGGTCAATGAGGTTCACCATACCTCAGGGCAAAAAATAATTTTAAACCTTGGTTTAACTGCAGACTAAGTGCGTATAGGCATATTAATGAAGCAGGTAGGCAGAGTTCACCATACTTTAGGGTTAAAATAGTGTTGTGCAAACAAGCACAAGGCCAATTGAGATTTTACAGTTTGGCCAGGCCAAAGATAAGTGCATTTAGTTGAGTACAATTAAGGCCAGTGTATTAATTAAATAACACATTGTGCATATATTCCTCAGCAGTAAATAATGTGACCTTTTCATTTTACTAGTGCATTATCGACTAACTTGCAAGTCATTTGACCAATTTGTCTTTGTGGTGGTACTTTAACACAGTTCATGTATCTCTCGGTTCTGTGAAAAGAGAGTATATGCAAGCAGAATTTGACCTATTTTATATGATAAGAAATAGGCTTGGGAACTTAGAGGGGAGAAGGGGAAATGCCAACAACCCCACCACACCCAAATACCTGAAAGTCCGCAGGAAGCTATAGTATATTTTTAGCTCAGCTGTCTATAAGTCATCTGAGCTATAGCGATCACCCTCTGTCTGGCGTCTGTCCAGTTGTCCAGCTGTCTGGCCGTCTGTCCAACAGGGCACAAATTGTAACCATTAGACCTAGAAACTTCTAACTGTATATCCAGGGAGGTCCTGGGCAAATCTCCTTTGAAACATGAGATAGGTCATGTTGACCTATATTTTGTGACCTACGGGCTGAAAACATGATTTCAGGCACCCAAACAGTCAGACGGGAGACAAATTGTATCATTTAGGCCTAGAAACCTCTAACCTTACATTTTAGGAGATCCTAGGCAAATGTACTTGAAAACCTGAAACTAGGTCACTGTGACCTATATTCTGTGACCTATAGGGAAAAGATGTCATATTAGCACCCTGAATGTCAGATGGGGACAAATCCTATCTGTGAGGCCTAGAATCCTCCAACATGACATTTAGGGAGGTCCTAGGCAAATCTCCTTCGAAACCTAAAATTAGGTCATTGTGACCTATATCTTGTGACCTACAGGCCGAATACCTGTTTTTGAGCACCTGTCAGATGGGGACAAATCGTTTTTGTGAGGCCTAAAATTTTCTAACTTAATATCCTGGGAATTTCTAGGCAGACCTCTTTGGAAACTGGAAATTAGGTCATGGTGACCTATAATTTGTGACCTACAGGCCAAAAACATGATTGTGAGCACCCAGACAGTCAGATGGGGCACAAATAGTATCCATTAGGCCTAGAATCCTCCACCATGACATTTAGGGGGGGTCCTAGGCAAATGTCCTTAGAAACCTGAAATTAGATAACTGTGACCTATAAAATATTCTGTACCCATAGGAAAAAGATGTCATATGAACACCCTGAATGTCAGATGGTGACAAATCATATCTGTTTGGCCTAGAATATTCTTACACAATATCCTGTTAAGCCTAGAATCTTCCAACATGACATTAAGGGAGGTCCTAGGCAAATGTCCTTAGAAACCTGAAATTAGGTAACTATGACCTGTATCCTGCGACCTATAGGAAAAAGACGTCACATGAACACCCTGGATGTCAGATGGTGACAAATCATATCTGTTAGGGCCAGAAGTTTCTAATGCGACATCCTTGGAGGTCCTAGCCAAATCTACTTGAAAACCTGAAATTAGGTCATGGTGACATACAGGCCGAAAACAGTATTTTGAGCACCAAGAAAGTCAGGCAGGGCACATATTGTATTTGTTAAGCCTAGTATCTTCTAATGTAATATTCTGAGACGTCCTTGGCAAATGTCTGTGGAAAACTGAAAAAAGGTCACAATGACCTATATTTTTATATTCTGTCCATTCTTTCAACACTAACTTTAACCATAGGTTATTCTCTCAGACAATATAACATTAATAAAAAAAAACATGAGCACCTAGTCAAAATTAGCTTAGCGTCATGGCCCATGGGCCACTTGTTTCCTCTTGTGGGAGACAATAGTATAATTAGCTCAGCTGACTGAAAGTCATCTGAGCTATAGCAATCACTCTTTGTCTATCGTCTGTCCGGCCGTCTGTCCATTAACAGGGCACAAATCATAACCGCTGAACCTAGAATCTTCTTACTATACATCCAGGGAGGTCCATGAGAAAACTCCTTGGAAACCTGAGGTACCCCCCAGAATAATAAAAAAATTGATACTAAAGCTCAAGTATCTGAATAACAACTGCGTTGATCACCATGATTCTTTGCATGAATATTGTTCATGGAAAGTTCCATCAGTTCCCAAAAACTGGTGGCACCACATTTATTTTTCTAATTTTTACAATTTTTTTTCTCTATTTTTGATACCTTCAAAGAAGCTGTCATCTGTTAACAGGGCACAAATTGTAACCGCTGGACCTGGAATCTTTTCACTTGACATCAAGGGAGGTCCATGAAAAGTCTCTGTGGAAACATAAAATTAGGTCTCTGTTACCTATATAATACTCCCTTAAATGAGAAACAACTTTTCATATGCCAGCTACCCATGGTAAATTCTGTGATACTAGAAAAAGAAATATTGTTCCTTTTTTTATAAAAGATGTTCCTTTGTTAAGTTTTGGCATGGTAATGAGAACCTAAATCATTTTATTCCAATAGAATTATCTAGTCCAATGTATACTACCAGTTAAACATTTACGACTGATAATGTTCCACAGCACAGTGGAATAACGTAATTCTCCATATTAAGTGTGGATTATGTGTTTAGGGCATACCAGGTGTGTGTGAGAGAAATCCTTCCATGTGGGAAATGATCAAACATTGTTGGTCCGTGATGTTCTCATGGTCAGGAGACCCCTGTCAACAGTACAGTGCTGCTTTACTGGTGGACCCATTATGGAGTGTCACACCCCTCATGGTAAGTCACAGCATGAAACAAACTATTTAACTTTCCAGTGGTACGTTTCATTGTATGATAGATTCTGTCTCCCATGGCCAGTAATTACAGTGAAATGTATGAGTGTTAGACACTCAAGGGACCTGATCGAATTATTTGTCATAATTAGTATGTTGTCCTGTTTAGAGGAGTTTATCATATAACATTATTTCTTCTAAGAATGTTTCTGAAGTCTTCTATTTTATTTGTAATATTCATTTAATAAGCATCTGTAATTTTAAAGAATATTGCCGCATTCTTTTCCAGAGAACACCTCTGAGACCGTTGGACCAATCTTTCAGAAACCCAGCATAGTTATTACATAATGTAGTTGTGCATTCCTTTTTGTGCAATATGAATCTAGGTGTCTTAGTGATAACAGCCCATATCTCAGTATGGTTCAGTGTAGCCTGTTAAGCTGAAATTTTGCATGTCCATAGATCTTGGATCTCCATCTCGTACTTGAGACTGGTGCTGCCACCTACGATGATTTTCGCATGGTGTCCATCCATGAGTTTGCCATCTGTTCATGTTCGTGATTGGTTCTATGTACCAAGCTGAAATTTCATGTCCAAAGATCTTGGATACCAGACCTCTATCTTGTACTAAAGACTGCTGGCCCCTTCAGCAATGGTTTTCATCTGGCATCCATCAATACAATTGTTTTGGGTCAAAAACTTATATCTCAGTATTTTGCTTATTTTTTGGCTAACTGCATTTTCTTTGATTTTATAGAGAAAAAGCTAAAAAACCTTTAAAAATCTTCTCCTCTGAAACGGTCCAGCCATATTGTTCAGTATTTAACAGAAATAACCTCTTATACCATCTCTCTCAAGTTTGTTCGAATGGTTCCAGTGCCGTGATATTTGGTCGAGTTACAGGAAGTTGAACTTAGTCATCTGTCCAAAAAAGCATACTGAAATTTCAATCTCAGAAACGGCTGGAGCTATCATCACTAAATTTTATGCCAATGTTGGTCACATGAGTCATATCTGAAATTGAGGTATTGGTAGTGCCACCTGCATCGGCCTTTTTAGTACGGGGGTCATCAGTGCCTGTATCATACTGAGGGCTACAAAAAACTTCTTCTCTGAAAACATATGGCCAAATTGTTAAATATCACACAAAATGATCCCAGGGTAGTGCTGTCTGAAGTTTGTTCAAATGGTCTCAATTCATTGACTTTTGGCTAAGTTGTGGGAAGCTGAATTTAGTCATATGCTGTAACAGCCCATTTTAGCTCAGTGGCTACAAAGATCTTCTTCTCAAAAACCACTGGGCCAAATCTTAAATCTCCTACATTAATTATCCTCAGATGATGATAATTCTATTATGTTCAAATGGCCGAGTAACAGGAAGCTGAACTTAGCCAGTTTGCTGTATCTAACTATATGAGTGATAAACCTGCTAAACTTTTTTTGACTGATGCCACAGAAGCTAGTTTGGTTTAATATTTTATAGGAATAATCCCCAAAATAATTTTTATAATAATTGTCTTCAATGGTTCCTCATGAATGATTTTTGGCTGAATTATGGAGATTGAATTAAGTCATTTTACCATATATGTTAGCTGTGTGAAGCAGTAACATCTAGCCTGGCACCAGTTTATCAGTATCTACAACATAATGCCACTAGATTTCAGGTTAAATAGCTTTGCAGACAGCCAACTATTTCAGATTTTGCAACAGGCCAAAGGTCAGCCTGGATCTATTTATAGCTTTGGGAGACTGACAACTGTGTAGGATTAGGCAACATGTCAAGAGTTCACTCAGTGCAGCCAGGTACAGGTCAAAAGTTCACTCAGTCTAGCCAGGTGCAGGTCTAGGGTTCACTCAGTGCAGTAGCTTGAGCCATAAATTTGTCACAGTTCACTCGGGGCTACTGCCTTTCTCACCTATGTCTGGTCAGCCCGGTGCATCAAACTCCTGAAGATTGATGTATTGGCCTGATATTTTGACCTATGCGTCTTTGATGGTTTTCTCATTCACAAGACAGGTGTCGCCACCTACAGAAACTTTTGCACAGTGTATGTGCCTGCTTATTTCTCCAGAGGAATTTGATATATCAGCCTAAAATTGGGCAAATTTATACATATCATAAAGCTTTGTCATATATAAGACTGGTGGCGCCACCAACAATAATTTTTGCAGTGTATGTCCCTGCTTATTTCTCAGGAGGGGATATCAGCCTGTAATTGGGCATATGTATACATTTCTGATACCTTCATCGTATTCAAGACATCAGCCTACTTGAAAAGTAATGGCCCAGCATTGAAGCATTATACCTGGTGTATAAATGTTTGCACAGATTCACATTAGGCCTGTAGGCCTTGTTTCAATTTTTTTTCTTTTTTTTTGAGATCTTTAAAGATGCGGTCATCTGTTAACAGGGCACAAATCCTTATGACTGGACCTAGAATCTTTAAACTAGACATCCTAGAAGGTCCATTGCATGTTAGGTCTCTGTTACCCATATCCTCTGTGTTACGGTGCTCCTAGGTACCCAAAAGAATAATACAAAATTTGATACTAAAGCTCAATTATCTGAACAACCAACGCATCAATCACCATTATTCTTTGCATGCAGTGCCATGCATATTGATCACGAAGTGTTCCATTAGTTCCTGAGGACTGGTGGTGCCACCTGCATATTTTCAATTTTTTTACGCATTTTTCCTTTATATTTGAAAACTCTACAGATGTGGTTAGCTGTTAACAAGGCATATCATAATCACTTGACCTAGAATCTTTTAACTTGACATCCTGAAAGGTCCATGAAAAGTCAAAGGAAACCCGAAATTAGGTCTGGTAACCCCATATCTTTATGGTGCTTCTCGCACCCAAAATCACTAATTGGGCACAGTTGAGAGGAACAGTATTTTTCACACTAATAAAAAGTTAGGAACAGTGTATTTTTGTACGTACACACAACATACAGGTCTGTTCATGTACCAATACACACAACATACAGGTCTGTTCATGTGCCAATACTCATTTATATAATTCTGATTCTTTACTTTGTACAGTAGGCTTGCAAAGTACCAAAATCGATACATTCATTACTGACGCCCATCACAAAATTGGACCATTAGCTGTCAATAACATGGGATCGTGGTTTAATATACAAAACTGAAATTCCTTTAGGGATGGGGCATTTACCTTGCAACTTCATGGAGGTTTTTAGGTGTTGGTATTTCTACTTATTTTATGACCAACATGATAGTGGTGATGCCACTTTTTTTATACATACGTGACAGCATAGTCATTTCCAATGGAAAATTTTCTTCTTCAGCTCATGTTTTTTAACAGTTAAAAAAAATTGTCAGTTATCCTTTTTTTTTCTAGTGTATGATATTGTATCATGCAGTCTTGTGACGCAAAGGTAACCGATACAGACAATATCTGCAAATTTAAAACGCCAACATGTTATGGACACTAATATAATTTTACTCATATTAGTTAAATATCTGTTAACAGTTGACACAAAATAAAATTGTTTCAGGCGAAAGTTAAATATTGTGTATTTGAAAGCCCTGTTTCCAAAAATACTACATACTTACTGGAACATATGTTACCAAGAATTGTGAAACTAGCATTTTTTATAGAGCAACGCACAGCCTTTACTTCCTGGAGATTTGCTCAGAGCGGCTAAAGTTTAAATGCCAATGCCATAAAGAAATCCACGGGTATTATGTTTTCACTGATATATCCTTGGAAGACCATTTTCTAGAGACATCTTCAGCTTCAAATATGTGTTTTCCCTTTATTTCATTGTATTTGGTCAGGATAGGATACAGAATACACAGAATGCCTTACAGCTAACTAATTAAAAAAAGAGAATTGTCAAAATAAATCTTTTCCAACCAATATAAATGGTAATGTAACAGAAAATACTTTACTACTGGTAACATGTATTTTAACTATAGGCGTCTTTGCTTCTGTGCAAATATGGTTCAACTTCTAAACAATAATGTTTAAAAATGAACATACTAACTTGATGAAAATATATAAATTCACACTAGGGACTCTACAAAGTACTTTTTAGGGAACCTGTGAGCTTATGTGATGGCGCGGCGTTGTCCGTTCGCCGTCCAAGGTTGGCTGTCTGCTGTCCATGGCTGTATGTCAGAAACTGTCAGAGCAAGCAGCTCCAAATTACATGTAAGAATTAGTCACACCTGAAACTTGGAGCCCTAGAGCTTATTATTGGGTGTCTGCATTTATCTAGATTTTATTGAAAAAAGCTTAAAAACATTTAAAAATCTTCGTCTCTGAAACTGTCTAGCCAGATTGTCCAGTATTTCACAGAAATGTTCCTTGGAACAATCTCTCTCAAGTTTGTTCGAATGGTTCCAGTTCGGTAATTTTCTACCGAGTTACAGGAAGTTGAACTTAGTCATTTGCATGCTAAAATTACAGTCTCAGAAACAACTGGAGCTATCATCGTCAAATTTTATGTTAATGTTGGTTACTTGAGTCAAAACTGAAATTGAGGTATTGGTGGGGCCACTTGCATTGGTCTTTTTGTACGGGATCAATGGTGCCAGAAACATATAGAGGGCTACAAAAAACTTCTTCTCTGAAAGTGTAAATTTAAGCAAAATTGTTTAATATTGCAAAGAAATGCTCTTAGGGTAGTGCTTTCTAAAGTTTGTTCAAAAGGTCTCTGTTCAAAGTCTTTTGGCCAAGTTATGGGAAGCTGAACATAGTCAAATGTTATAGCAGCCCATTTCTGCTCAGTGTCTACAAAGATCTTCTTCTCAAAAAAGACTTTGTCAAATTCTTTAATCTCTCACATGAATGATCCTTAGATGTTGATAATTCAAATTTGTTTAAATGGTTTTGATTCAGTGATGTTTCATCTCAAAAACTTTCCAGCCAAATTGTCCAATATTTCACAGAAAGGATCCCTGAAGCCATCTTTTTCAAGTTTATTTGAAGGGTTCCAGTTAGGAGATTTTATGCCGAGTTACAGGAGGTTGAACTTGGTCATCTGTCCAAAAAGCACACTAAAATTAAAATCTAAGAAACGGCTAGAGCTATCATCACCAAATGTTATGCCAATGTTTGTCATGTAAGTCATATCTAAAATTGAGGTAATGGGTGCTCCACCTACATTGATCTGTTTTTTTACAAGCAAAAATGTAATTTTTGACTCTTCTAGCTTATACACTGTTTTAAGCTCAGCTGACTGAAAGTCATCTGAGCTATAGCGATCACTCTTTGTCCGTTGTCCATCTGTCTGTCCGTTAACCAGGCACAAATCCTAACCGCTGGACCTAGAACCTTGTAACTTGGGACTCTGAGAGGTCCATGAAAAATCTCCTCGGAAACCAGAAATGAGGTCTCTGTTACCCATATCCATGCAAAGAAGCATGGTGGTCCCTGGATTAGTTGTTCAGATACTTCAGCTTTTGTATCAAATTTTCCATTATTCTGAGGGATACTTTGGAGTCCTATAGCTTGAAGGATATGGGTAACAGAGACCTAATTTCAGGTTTCCATAGACACTTTTCATGGGCCTCCTTGCATGACAAGAATGAAGATTCTAGGTCCAGTTGTTACAATTTGTACCCTGTTGACAGATAACCACATCTTTAAAGGTCTCAAAAATAGAGAAAATAATTCGTAAAAATTTGAAAAAAATGGCACACCCAGTCTGCTAAAACTTATTGAACATGTCATGATCAATATGTATGCCAAAAATCATGAGCATCAGTGTTGTAGTTATTGAGATACTGGAGTTTTTGTATCAAATTTTACATTATTCTGGGGGGTATTTTGGAGCCATACAGCTTAATGGATATGGGTAACAGAGACCTAATTTCAGGTTTCCATGGGGATTTTTCATGGGTCTCCCTGTGTGTAAAGAATGAAGATTCTAGGTCCACTTTTTAGCTCAGCTGACTGTAAGTCATCTGAGCTATAGCGATCACTCTTTGTCCGTCGTCAATCCGGCCATCCGGCCGTCTGTCTGTTAACAAGGCACAAATCGTAACCACTGGACCTGGAATCTTCTTACTTTACATTCTGAGAGACCTATGAAAAGTCTCCATGAAAACCATGGAACGCCGCCGCGTTCGTTTCCAGAGAACTCCTCTGAGACTAATGGACCGATTTTTCCGAAACTTACACCATTGATCAGGTCACATGGGAACTGGTGCCTAACCAATTTGCGTTGACCTCTGACCTTTCCTCTCTGCCGAGCGTCCATTTGTGCGTCTGTTTCCACACATAAATCCTCATATCTCAGGAACTGTTTGACCAATCAAGACTTTTGGCACCACCTGTATTTGTTCAGTTTTTATGAAATTTTTCTCTATTTTTGAGACCTTTAAAGATATGAACATCTGTTAACAGGGCACAAATCATAAAAACTGGACCAAGAATCTTCATTCTTGTCATGCAAGGAGGCCTATGAAAGTCTCCATGGAAACCTGAAATTAGGTCTCTGTTACCCATATTTATAAGCTGTATGGCTCCAAAATACCCCCCAGAATAATGGACAATTTGATACAAAAGCTGAAGTATCTGAACAACTAATGCAGAGATCACCATGATTCTTTGCATAGATATTGACCATTAAGTGTTTTTATTAGTTTCTGCAGACTGGTGGAGCCACCTGTATTTTTGTATAACTTCGTTTTGGCGGATACTATGTTTTTGACCTGAATCCTCCGCCGCGGCGGCGTTCATTTCCAGAGAGCTCCTCGGAAACTAATGGACCGATTTTTCCAAAACTTACACCAATTATCGGGTCACATGTGAACTGGTGCCTAACCAATTTGCGTTGACCTCTGAGCTTTCCTCTCTATCCAGTGTCCATTTGTGGGTCTGTTTCCACTCATAAACCCTCATATCTCGGAAACCGTTTGACCGATCAGGAAATAAAATTTATACAAATGTAGCCCTTGGATTGCTTTATAACATACACAAAAAATGGTGGCGCCACCTGTAACCATGTTTGCACAGTGTCCATCTGTTCATCTGCCTTGTGTTAAAATCACTCATATCTCTGCAGTGAATTGACTAATTCACCTGAAATTCGTCATGCGTATACATCCTGGATAGCTGTCTTGATTTTATGACAGGTGGCGCCACCTACATTCACTTTAACGCTGATGACATCCAAGCTCATATCTTGGAAACCGTTTGACCGATCAGGAAATAAAATTGATACAAATGTAGCCCTTGGATAGCTTTATAACATACACAAAAAATGGTGGCGCCACCTGTAACCATGTTTGCACGGTGTCCATCTGTTCATCTGCCTTGTGTTAAAATCACTCATATCTCTGCAGTGAATTGACTAATTCACCTGAAATTTGGCATGCGTATACATCCTGGATAGCTTTCTTGATTTTATGACAGGTTGTTCCACCTTCATTTATGTTTAGGCTGCCGACATCCAGGCTTATATCTCAGGACTCGTTTGACATATCATGTGTATAGATCTCACATAGCTCTTTATCATACAAAAAAATGGTGGCGCCACCTGCATCCATTCTTGCACAGTATCCGTTTGTTTGTCTGCTGTGGGATAAAATCACTCATATCTCGGCAGTGGTTTGACTGACTGCCAAAAATTTTGCCTGTATATTCATCTTGGATAGTTTTCTCGATTTTGTGGCAGGTGGCGCCACCTACTTTCACATTCAGGCAGCAGACATCCAGGCTTATATCTGAGGACTGGTTTGATGTATCCTACTGAAAATTTGCATGTGTATAGATCTCACATAGCTCTTTATCATATGCAAAACTGGTGGCGCCACCTGCAACCATTTTTGCACAGTGTCCGTCTGTTTGTCTGCCGTGGGATAAAATCACTCATATCTTGGCAGTGGTTTGACTTATCTTCATAAAATTTTGCAATTTTATACAACTTGTATAACTTTCTGGATTATGTGGCATGTGGCGCCACCTACATACACATTTTGGCTGCATACGTCCATGCTAATATGCAACACATCTCTCTCTATTTCCCCTTGCCACTTAATCCATGCCTAACTTCACCCGTTACATTCTGGTTTCAGCGGATACACATAGTCGCTTGTCGACTACCCGTATTCTAGTTCTTAATGAAACCATCACCTCGACACCAAGAGTTGGGATAGCCTTTTATCATTCAGGAACCATGAAAACAGCTTTATGATCAATAGAAAACTATTTAAATGCTTAAAATATTTCAACATGTGATGGTTTTTTGAAATATCAAGAGTTCGATACATAAGTTACTTCTTTTCAAGATTTCAATGTTACCCCTTTTTTTCTCGTCAAATCTCTTTTTTCTTGTTGTGTAAGACTAGAAACAACATAAAACCCATTCATTTGGAAATTCGACACAGTTGATATATTTTTAAATGGAGCATTTGTTTGCTGAGCCCTAAAAAGTATATTTTTTGAATGTAGGTTATCATTAAATCACCTTTTTTGCACTTTATATAAATCAGATTTTTTAGCAATCCTGTGAGCTTATGTGATGGTGTGGTTTCAGCTATCTTCCATTGTCGCTACATTACCCCATACTATCCCAAAACAACAGGAGCTAGTATCATGAAATTTTATGCAAAAAATTAGCTATCAGAAAAATCTATCGGATTTTGCTTATTATTAGCTCAGCTGACTGAAAGTCATCTGAGCTATAGCGATCACTCTTTGTCCGTCTGTCCGTCTGTCCGTCCGTTAATCAGGCACAAATCATAACCGCTGGACCTAGAACCTTGTAACTTGGGATTCTGAGAGGTCCATAAAAAATCTCCTTGGAAACCAGAAATTAGGTCTCTGTTACCCATATATTTGGAGCTATGGGGCCCCAGATTACCCCCCCAGAATAGTCAAAAATTTCATACAAAAACTTCAATATCTAATTAACTACATCACTGATGGTCATGATTTTCGGCATACATATTGATCATGAGATGGTTCATCAGTTTCTGCAGACTGGTGGCGCCACCTGTATTTTTAAATTTTTACGAATTGTTTTCTCTATTTTTGAGACCTTTAAGGATGTAGTTATCTGTCAACAGGGTACAAATTGTAACGACTGGACCTAGAATCTTCATTCTTGACACACAGGGAGACCCATGATAAGTCTCCATGGAAACCTGAAATTTGGTCTCTGTTACCCATATCCTTTGAGCTATGACACTCCAAAACACAGCTCAGAATAATGGAAAATTTGATACAAAAGCTAAAGTATCTGAACAACTAATGCAGAGATAACCATAATTGTTTGCATGGATATTGATCATGGAGTGTTTCATCAGTTTCTGCAGACTTTTGGCACCACCTGTATTTGTTCAGTTTTTATGAAATTTTTCTCTATTTTTGAGACCTTTAAAGATATGAACATCTGTTAACAGGGCACAAATCATAAAAACTGGACCAAGAATCTTCATTCTTGACACACAGGGAGACCCATGAAAGTCTCCATGGAAACCTGAAATTAGGTCTCTGTTACCCATATTTTTAAGCTGTATGGCTCCAAAATACCCCCCAGAATAACGGAAAATTTGATACAAAAACTGCAGTATCTCAATAACTACAACACTGATGGTCATGATTTTCAGCATACATACTGATCATGAGCTGTTCCATCAGTTTCTGCAGACTGGATGCGCCACCTCTATTTTTTTTCAAATTTTTACGAATTTTTTCTCTTTTTCTGAGACCTTTAAAGATGTGGTTATCTGTCAACAGGGTACAAATCGCAACAACTGGACCTAGAATCTTCATTCTTGTCATGCAAGGAGGCCCATTAAAAGTGCCTGTGGAAACTTGAAATTAGGTCTCTGTTACCCATATCCTTCAAGGACTCCGAAGTATCTCTCAGAATAATGGACAATTTGATACAAAAGCTGAAGTATCTGAACAACTAATGCAGAGATCACCATGATTCTTTGCATAGATATTGACCATTAAGTGTTTTTATTAGTTTCTGCAGACTGGTGGAGCCACCTGTATTTTTGTATAACTTCGTTTTGGCGGATACTATGTTTTTGACCTGAATCCTCCGCCGCGGCGGCGTTCATTTCCAGAGAGCTCCTCGGAAACTAATGGACCGATTTTTCCAAAACTTACACCAATTATCGGGTCACATGTGAACTGGTGCCTAACCAATTTGCGTTGACCTCTGAGCTTTCCTCTCTATCCAGTGTCCATTTGTGGGTCTGTTTCCACTCATAAACCCTCATATCTCGGAAACCGTTTGACCGATCAGGAAATAAAATTTATACAAATGTAGCCCTTGGATTGCTTTATAACATACACAAAAAATGGTGGCGCCACCTGTAACCATGTTTGCACAGTGTCCATCTGTTCATCTGCCTTGTGTTAAAATCACTCATATCTCTGCAGTGAATTGACTAATTCACCTGAAATTCGTCATGCGTATACATCCTGGATAGCTGTCTTGATTTTATGACAGGTGGCGCCACCTACATTCACTTTAACGCTGATGACATCCAAGCTCATATCTTGGAAACCGTTTGACCGATCAGGAAATAAAATTTATACAAATGTAATCCTTGGATTGCTTTATAACATACACAAAAAATGTTGGCGCCACCTGTAACCATGTTTGCACAGTGTCCATCTGTTCATCTGCCTTGGGTTAAAATCACTCATATCTCTGCAGTGAATTGACTAATTCACCTGAAATTCGTCATGCGTATACATCCTGGATATTTTTCTTGATTTTATGACAGGTGGCGCCACCTACATTCACGTTCACGCTGATGACATCCAAGCTCATATCTCGGGAACCGTTTGACCGATCAGGAAATAAAATTTATACAAATGTAGCCCTTTGATAGCTCTGTAACATACACAAAAATGGTGGCGCCACCTGTAACCATGTTTGCACAGTGTCCATCTGTTCATCTGCCTTGGGTTAAAATCGCTCATATCTCTGCAGTGAATTGACTAATTCACCTGAAATTCGTCATGCATATACATCCTGGATAGCTTTCTTGATTTTATGACAGGGGGCACCACCTACATTTACATTCACGCTGATGACATCCAAGCTCATATCTCGGGAACCGTTTGACTGATCAGGAAATAAAATTTAGCATGTGTATAGATCTCACATAGCTCTTTATCATATGCAAAACTGGTGGCGCCACCTGCAACCATTTTTGCACAGCGTCTGTCTGTTACCGTAAAATCTCCACTTAAAACCGCGGTTTAATCAAGAAATTCAAAATCTTGAAATCAGGTTGATTTCCTGAAAGCACTGTGCGGTTTATACTAGAAGGGTTTCCTGAATATCTTCCTGACAGACATCGTTTTTGGGCCGGCGAGTGGGCGATAATATTGCAACTTTCGAAGGCCGTTCTTAGCAGCAGTCTCGCATGCATGGGAGCCGTGTGTAAATGTATTATTAACGATTATTTGTTATTTATAAATTAAATATTGCTGATTAGTTTTCGTGTGATATATAACTTGTGATAAAATCTTGGTAATTGTCACCAAAAAATACGTTTAAAACAACCTAACGTTAAACTGCATTAAATGCGGCGGTATCCAGGACCTGGATACCGCCACATAAAAAGGTTCAGAGTAAACTGGCGAACTTCAAACCCTTGTCGGAAAAAAATCTTGTAAAATCAAATAGTGCGTTTATGACAAGGAAACTTTAAGTAATCTAAGGGAGATATAGAATTTAAATTGAATGACCAAGAAATTCAGCTAAATATTGTTTTAGTATGTAAACAAGACTCACTTTTAAAACTTTGCAACCCTTGCGCTTGAAACTGTTGAGCCAACGCGGCCCGTTTCCACTGGTTACACAGGCGGCTGCCGGCCAGCCGTGGCTGGGGATAAACCCAGAGCAGACATCGTTCCCCGTGTATCACCGTTTATTAGGATAATACATATTTTTTCTAATCAACATTTAAAGTGGACAAACACTGTCTAATTGGTATGTTATATGCGTATTTGATAAGAATATCTTTATTTCTTAACGAATACGACTTTTTCCGACGAAATATAAGAATTTAATTGTCATGTGGAATGTCTCCAGTTTCGTCAAATCATCTTCTAGGGCTCTCGCACAGCGTAGCGTAGTAAGAGAGGACGGTCGCTAGGGCTAACAACAACCCTGCTGTAACACACAGCGGCCCACTTCGTCGGGCATGGTCAAGCAAAATTGAAATAAAAGCCTACTTTAAACACATTTGCGGCATTATTTAGCAATGATTATTTGTTTAAAACGTTAAATGAATAAAAAGCTGACATCGTAAGGAGTCTCACAATGGCAGACGATTGTTTTAAAATCAAGTTTGAGTGCCGCCATGTGCTGAAACGCCCCGGTATTCTGCTAAGAATATTTTGAACGGCTGTACGCGGTGGGTGGTAAACAGAACAGCCACCTATTTCGTCCCAGCGTGCTTTGCGCGAACACTGCCTTGACAAAATGGCTCCACACACGGAAACTTTCTTCAGGAAAAAAACTTGCTTACCCCGACTGGCCTCTTTAATCTTACCTTAAAATCACTCGTTATCAAGCGTCTGGTTTCCTATACGTGCGTATCTCGAAAAGGTAACTTCAGTTACTTTGATATTTAGTTAAGTTGACCAGCGATGTTTTCAAACGCGCCAGCAAATTGTGGCATTGAGTGATGTCAACGTACGATGTGACGATGATAATACCGAAGTTACCGGTATGAAAATGATTTGAATCTTCATAGTAATTCCAGAAAATGAAATTTTCATCAAAAGTTAAGATTTCAAAATATTATTTTTAGAATTAAAATATACAGTGACTTGAAATGGATCAGCAGAATATTTTTTTTTCCAAAATATAATGACAAATCAGTAGCAAACAAAAATACGACACGGAATATAAAATCTGTGTAGCGGACTGGGCAAGTCCAGCTGCAACACGGATCCGTTACCCCATTTTACGGGAGGGGGACGATTATGGATGTCTATGCCACAAGACGGCAGCAATCAGTCAGACCAAATTCGCAACTAAACTACCACAAACAAGAAAGTCAGTTGATTTGTATAAAAGAAAGGTTCTTAATCACAAAGGAACATACAAAATTATCTTTCATTATGGATACCTTTTTCTGTAGGCTCCTTAACACTGGTTTCTCTCTCTCTGAACTTTTATCCAAACGACAAAATATGGCGCGTCCTGCCTCCTTATCTCGTCCCCATTACCGACTCGCCCCACACTCAAGGCCAAGACAATACGGCCCTAAGCGGATCCGCCACATTCCTCCCCCCTTAGACGCAACCGCCTGCGGTTGTGTCCAATACTAACACATAAAATATGAAAAAGTGCAAAGCAACATTCAAAGAAAAACAACCAAAATAAAATGAAGATGAACATATACACGTAGAAAAACTTGAACATATAGGCACATATTAAAATACAAATCGGCCTGGGTAGTACCCGTATTGCAATTAGCACCAGTTGCTCAGCTACTCCTGAGTGTCCAACTAACTTATCATTACAAATCTAAAGTGTATTTCACCACTCCCCTTTCTATTCAATCTAATCTTAAATTTCCCCATACAGTGAAGGTCTTCTTCGGGAAATCATAAAAAGTATATAAGGGCAACTCTTAATTGGTCTCATGCTGGCCCACCGGAGCATTCCTATACCATGCCTCCCAGCACTCCAGACGGCGGACGTCGCCTTGAAGGTGACACTGTTCTAGCTGTCCGTTCAGATCAGAAATGGTGGTCTGCTGATCCTGAAGCTGTCCTTTGAGCAAATCGAGGTCTTGGTCCTGTTTGCGGTTGATTTTCTCTAGCGCAGCTATGTACTGTCTCGCCTCTTGAAGCTCAGCCTCTAGACGTTTGGTCTGTTCTTCGTAGGCGGCCCCCTCTCTTTTCAGATGTTCCTCTATACGTTCAGTGGGTAGCTGGAGGCCCATATAACTCCATATGCGTGCCATGTCTCCAGGGAAAGCCTTTCCCTCAGGATCCATATACCCTTGGTCTCGGGTACTCTCGCGCAAGACTGGTGTGTTGTATATGGAGCTCCAGCGTTGGAATTCGATTTCTGTCTCGAACCCCTCTGAGTGCCTTTCCATCATATGCTCTTTTATTTGTGCATGTCGTTGTGCATGATACCCGCAATGCGACATGGGGCATTTGAATACACGCGTGTCTAAGACATGTTTCTCTACCCAATGTCTTCCAAGGGACCGTTCGCTGTCCCTGGACAGTCGGCACCTTCGAACAGGGCAGTCCCATGGCCCGTGGTGGAAGCTGCTCCTTGCTCTGGCTCCTCGGCGAGGATACTGCCTGCTGTGAATGGCACTAACGTGGGCTTCCGGCCGAGTTTCATCAGGGCTCCTGGAAGATTCCTCAAGTATTGGAAGTGGCTCGTCCATCACTGGGGACCCAGGTGATCTCGTCGCGGGCATGGCATTAGTGGATTCTCTTGGTGGGGTTCTGGGTTCCCTGTCCCCCGAGGTTAGGGTGATCACATGTCGCTCAATAGTGGCGACCAATGTCGGGTCCCGTAGTCTAACATCCTGGGCTGGGAACTGCGCCATCTCTCTGTAAACATACAGTCCATAAATCCAGATGTCAGACATATTGAGGTATTTCATATCTACTCAATTCTACTTTTGTCCTTGGTTACCCAGTCTCTGGCTACCTGTAATTCACAGTTTAAAGTTTACAATATTTGGATCTGATAATGACATTACACTTCTATTTTAGACTAGAGAAAATTTCTGGCGATACCTGAAACCGTACTAATTTGGTGTTTCTCTAATGACACTTTATTCTACTCAAGGGCACTCTTTACTATATTGCTACCCTTGACGATTCTGCCATGCTAATTATGTCACCAAATTTATGAGTCTGGCCGCCCATCTACAAGTTTCCAGTCTTTTTTTTTTTTTTTTTAAGTGTCCGTCATTCAACCACTTAAATTAAGTCTCTTATAAGTTTAACCTGTTAATCGGTTTCTTACGACGGAAACCACGGCCTAGCTTAGCAGCATCGGCCGCTGAAGCCACTGCCGAATTCTCTACGTCATCATCAGCGTCCTCACTGTCATATAAGAATGCCTGTGGAGGGGTCTCCTCTTCCCGACTATCCAAGTTATTCCCGGATCGGGGACCCTCTGTCTCCACATGATCCTCTCCGCAAGGTTCGCTCTGGGGGTCTGTGGCCAATCCCGGGCCATCAGGACCCACCGGTGGATCTCCTAACAACACAGTCTCATCCTTTCCCTGCTCAGGAGCCTCCTTCCGAATCCAACTTTCACGGGGTAAGTCTCCCACATAGGATTTCAACTGGTCCATATGGACAACCTTACTAGGTTTATCGGGGGCCTCTTGAATACGAAGATTGACATCTGTCACTTCGTCAATCACGAGGTACGGGCCCGTCCAACCTCTGCCCAGTTTTTGGTTGCCCTTTGGTGGGTAATAGTACCACACCCAGTTTCCAATTGGGAATTTCCAATATATTGTATTGACGTCATAGTTGCGCTTCTGCCGCTCTGCCGCCTGTTTGAGATATTTCCGGGCATACTCATGGGCTATCATGGTGGCCTCCTTCACCTAGGTCACATACTTGTTTGGGCACTGCGGTACCTGGTCTTTTGGGGGTCCTCCCATGAGCAAGTCTATAGGCATAGTCTTTTCCCTACCTAGAAACATCAGGTCTGGCGAGCACTTGGTACTGTCGTGAGCGGTCGCTCGATATGCAGACATCACATATGGTAACAAGTCATCCCAGTTGTCTTGGTAGTCATTGACGAAACAGGACAACATCTGTAGTAAAGTCCTATTTGCACGCTCCACAATCACATCGCTCTGCGGATGATATGTGCTGGTCCTGGTTTTGTCAATTTCCAGCATCTTACATAGCTGATTCATCAGCTTTGACTGGAAATCAGGACCCTGGTCACTGTGCAGAACACGTGGTATACCATATTTCAAGATGAATTCGTGCATTAACCTTTCTGCAATGGTTTGAGCAGTATGGTCCGACATTGCATACGCCTCAGCCCACTTTGTAAAATAGTCGGAAAGGACACAAATGTACTGATTTCCATTTTCTGTGGTCCTGAGGGGGCCTAAAATATCCATGGCCACACGCTCCATTCGGTCTCCGACGGGACTTTGATGAAGTGGCGCTTTGCGGGGTCCCATGCGGGGTTTTCTACTGGCACACACGTTACATCTCTGACACCACCGGATCACATCCTGTTTATGACCGGGCCAATAAAAGCGTTGGCGAACATTGTGTAGAGTCTTTGTTATTCCTAAGTGTCCAGCAAGTCTCTTGTTATGAACAAACTTCATGCTTTGCTTTCTTAAGGGCCACGGTGTCACAAGTTGACGGATCTTTGTCATGTTGTTACTAGGAGCCCACTCTCTATATAGTAAATTGTCCAGGATCACTAAGTTGTTCCACTGGCTCCACAATGCCTTTAAGTCTCGCGATCCGGTAGCTATCACTGCCCATGGTGGCTTTTGCCTATCTCTGGTCAGGAGGATCATTATTCTTGATATTGCCGGATCCTCTTGTTGTAGTGTCCGGAGGGCATCTGTGTCATATTCTTGACACCACTCCTCAAACGACTGGCTGTCCGGCAAACTCTGTACGGCGTCATTCGCATTATCATAGCTGCTGCCCTGACTTCTCGTATGAATGGCTGAGATTTTTCTTGTATCTGGTCTTAAACAGTCCTCCCTTTTACATTGCCGACAGGGGATCCTGCTTAAAGCGTCAGCGTTGGTATGCTTGGTCCCTGCTCTGGTTTCGATTTCAAACGAGCACATGTCTAACACAGTAAGCCATCGTGCTAACATCCCTTCAATGTTCCGAAAGTTCTTTAACCATCTCAGCGATGCATGATCAGTTCGGAGAATAAAGTTTCGTCCCCACAAGTAATGTCTGAAATGTTTAATGAATGTTACCACTGCTAAAAGCTCACGTTTAGTGGTACAGTAGTTTCGTTGAGAACGATTTAGGGTCCGGCTGCCATAAGCAATAACCCGTTCTTGGCCACCTTGGAGTTGGGACAGCACGGCACCCATACCTTCACCACTCGCGTCGGTATCTAAAATAAACTGGTCGTCTTCAGTTGGATACGACAACAACGGAGCTTCCGTAAGTGCTTTCTTAAGCGCTTCAAACGAATTTTGGCACTTTTCAGTCCATTGAAACGGTTTCTTTTTGGGGTTCCCTCTAGTCAAAGCAATCATCGGTGCAGCGATTTCCGAGAATCGGTTGATGTGTCTACAGTAGTAGGCCGCTAAACCGAGAAAACTGCGAACTTCAGTTAAGCTATTTGGTACTGGCCACTCTTCAACTGCTTTGACTTTGTCGGGGTCACACCTGACACCATCAGCTGACACTAGGTGTCCTAAGAATGTCACACTGCGTTGAAATAAATGGCATTTCTTTGGTTTCAATTTTAAGTTGGCTTCCCGAAACCTCTGCCACACAGTCATCAAATTTTCTAGCGCATGGTCAAAGTCTTTTCCGACACATATCACATCATCGATGTAAACTAAACACTGTCTCCACTGTAGGCCTCGCAAGACATTTTCTATCAGGCGTTCGTAGCTCGCGGGCGCATTACACAGGCCAAAAGGCATGACTTTGAACTGGTGTAAACCAAGATGTGTACAGAACGCGGTCTTTTCTTTCGATCCATCGTCGGCCATCTTGAGTTGCCAATAACCTGAGGCCATATCAAGTGTCGAAAACCACTGACTACCGGATAAAGTGTCCAACGAATCATCAATACGTGGTAACGGGTACACGTCCTTTCGCGTGACGTTATTGAGCCGCCGGTAATCGACGCAAAATCGTACTCCTCCGTCCTTCTTTGTTACAAGCACTATTGGTGAGGCCCAAGGACTGTTACTGGGCTCTATAATGTCTTGGTCCAGCATCTTTTGGACTTCATTTTCAACAACGACTTTCTGGGCCTGGGGTATCCGTCGCGGCGGTTGTTTAATCGGTGGGGCTACAACCAGTATCAATTTTATGTTCGGCCATGTGGGTAAGGCCTAACTTTCCATCTGGACCCAGAAAGACATCTTGGTACTCAAAAATGGCTGCCTTTAGGCGACTCATTTGACCGCAAGTAAGGACATCAGGCACATTGTCGATCAATGGCTGTAGATGTTCAGGTAACTGTATGTCCTTTTCCACATTAAAATGACTGATATCTGTATCGTTGTCAGTAGGTAGCAGAATTACTTGCTCTACCTCTTGAAACTGAGCAATGGGTGTTCCTTTTGCCACTCTTATCGTCTCATTACTAGGATTTATCACTGTGATTGGTACAATCTTGTGGGAGACATCGATTACAGTGCTACCAACAAGAAGTCCACTCTCCTTAACATATTCAGGGTCTGGCTCTAACACAGCATCTGTTGGTATCTCAGTCCGTAACTTTCCAAGTCTGCATGGTATAGTCGCTTCATACTGTGATGGAATTATCACTGTCTCTTTCACATGTACACAAGCAACACTGGTGCCAGACTGATAATGCATTTTATGCGAGACTCCTTTGATGGTTAGTTCTCCCCTACCTAGGTGCAGTGAGGCATCGAGGTGTGCGATTAAATCAACGCCCATCAGTCCAGGATCCTCAGCTGGCACAACTACAAATGGGAAGTCCAGACTTTCCCCAGCTATCTCTAGATGGAAATTCCCATAACCTTCAGGTTCCATTTGCTGCCCAGTTACGGTACTGAAAGTCTGTTCCACTGGGTATAATGCAGGTCGCGTATTGATTGGCATTCGATCGTACAACTCCATACTGATAATACTGTGAGTTGATCCAGTATCGACTAAAAAATTTACATCAAGTCCGTTTAGGCGACCAGGCAGGTGCCATCCACAAGCATCCCTAAGTCCACTTGACCACCCGGGTTTTGGTGTTACGGGTGTACGAGGTGTAGTACACGATGGTATACTAGGTGCAGGTGTGGCAGACGATAGGTTTATTCCCTGCCCTAATCCAACTCTGGGCGTATACCTGTACTGGTATACCTGTGGCGAAGTAGTTGGTGTTGGCACATATCTACTGGGCATTCTGGCTTGGTGATAATTGTCAAAACACAGAGGCTGTGGTGTGTATCCTGGATGCGTGGGTGCTGCTGGTGGTAACTGCGCTATGGGGGTATAAGTGCCTTGCCCCTTTGGAGTTGTGGTATATCCCCTCCGGCGCCTACGGTGAGGGCAATTTCGCCTGAAATGTCCAGCTTCCCCACAATAAAAGCATGTGCCAGACTCGAATTGCTGTTTTCTCCCACCTGCTGACCTTTGCCCTTGGCCAGGGGTCATAACCTGGGGTGGCATGGTCGGACTACTGACTGGTGATGACTGGCTACATCTCTCAATGTTAACAGGTGACCGACTCGGTTCAGTTGTTAACCCAGCCTTGACCTTGGCTGTCCTTGGCTTACTTAAGTTCGATACATTGAGGTCACGAAAATCAACCGACTCATACTCGACTGCGGCTGACAGAGCAGCTTCGAGCGTTGCTGGCTTAGCAAAATGCACGTGCTTTTGTAGCTCTCGGTGGTCTAGACCCAAAATAAATTGTTCAATTACAAGCTCTTGCAATGCATCATAACTGATTGTACTATAGGCCTGACTCGCTAGACTCCTCAATGCATATGCGTAATCTCGTAAGTTTTCGCCTCTCTGTCGTTTCCGCTTACGGAACTCGCTTTTAAATGCGGTTTTACGGTCTCTGGGTGCAAACCTCGATTCTAATGGGGCTTTGAGTTCTCTATAGTTTTCACACCGTTCAGTAGTAAGCTTAAGGTCACCTAACACCCGTTGTGCATGTCCGGCTAAACTAGCTCCCAACTGCAAGGCTTTCTCATTATTATCCCACCGATTCCATTTGGCCACCAACTCAAAATGGCGGATATAGTCCTCCCATTCAGTGGTTTCACCATCATATTTGTCCGGTTCCTTTCGTCCTCTCGGTTTCATATTATCGCCCATACATCGGGATTCCCCTTGCCAAGGTGTAGAAAATGGCAATTCAAAGGGGTTTTGACCTTGGGGGTGACCTTGAGGGATATTTGGCCCTGGTTGTGTTCTTTGACCATATATTCCCAAAATATTATCTCTGGGTAACTGAGATGGCTGCGACTGCCCGTGTGGTGCCGGCATATCACTCTCAATCTGTACTATGACCGATTCGTCACGCGAACTTAAACCATCACTTCCTTGACCCTTAGAATGTGGATCAACAAAACAGGCCTGTTGCCTGCTTTCAGTTTGTGTTGCCTGGGTTGGTAGTATCGGAGTCATAGTAACCGAAGAATCAAACAAGTCTGCGAATGTCGTTTGTTGTCGCGCCATATTTGTCCGTTATTCTATCCTCAGTGTTATATATATGTCACACAAAATATCTCTTGTGTCGTCAATAATTCTCATGCAATAAATGTTCAATTTGACTGTCATTAATAATCATAGTCTACAACTGTGCCATGAGATATTCTCTTTCTTTTCAACACAGTATGCAAAAACCTGTGGTCACTGCGACTGAAAACATGCAGGTCTAAACCACCAGACTCATAAATATCTAAGCCAAATTGTTGTGCAATTGACAAACATAATATATAATCATGGTCATTCCTCAGGGTTATTTTATATACAGACATACTTATCACAGTAAAATAAATGGTCAATCAACATACATTAAATGTGAGATAGAAACACATATATATCATAGATACCCATTCACTTCTGACACAAAACTATAGATGGGTACCAGATCTCTGTACCTAAATCTTTACTCCTAAACAAGATTACCTCTCTTTAACTAGTCCCCAAATATTCAATAACTACTGTGGTAAAAAAAAATATACAATGTGTTTATACATAAATTTCACTTTGGTCATAATACACTAATATTTCAGCATCAGGGATACAAAATACAACAGCTTAAACTTTAAATCACATTTCATGGATTAACATCTCCAATATTTATACTGTTTGCTGGTCCCAGCATAAAATGCAAATTAATTTTCCACACTTCATCACTACAGCAAAACTATTAATGTGAGGGGTCAGTGGCGCCTTCTATTGTCAAGAGCCAAAACTATTATCAAAGCATATAATGACACTTGATGAATCTAGTACTTGCGGCAGGTTTGTGGCGCCATCTATTGATTGTTACTGGAACTATTCCGTTTCTGTATATTTGCTGATGTCATTGCTTCACAGCCGAATCAAATCCGACTCCCAGCTCATACAATTTCATCGAAAGTCACTAAATAACGACCAAAAATCCCCCTCCCCCCGTGCTGGCCACCAAAACTGTAGCGGACTGGGCAAGTCCAGCTGCAACACGGATCCGTTACCCCATTTTACGGGAGGGGGACGATTATGGATGTCTATGCCACAAGACGGCAGCAATCAGTCAGACCAAATTCGCAACTAAACTACCACAAACAAGAAAGTCAGTTGATTTGTATAAAAGAAAGGTTCTTAATCACAAAGGAACATACAAAATTATCTTTCATTATGGATACCTTTTTCTGTAGGCTCCTTAACACTGGTTTCTCTCTCTCTGAACTTTTATCCAAACGACAAAATATGGCGCGTCCTGCCTCCTTATCTCGTCCCCATTACCGACTCGCCCCACACACAAGGCCAAGACAATACGGCCCTAAGCGGATCCGCCACATCTGTATAAACAGGCGGAGGTTCACCGGCCCTTGCGTCTTCTCAAACTTCATGCATGAGTGACCATGCAAAAGTGTTACGATGTGTTTAAATAAAATGGCCAAGGAATTTTAAAGTGGACAGGAATGGCCGAGTCGCAACCTACGCGTGTTCATTTCTAGATGACAGCTTGATTGTGTCTTTTGTCAAATCATTCCGTAGCGAAAGTTGGTGCGGTTTTAAAGGGGGGTTCTTAGTATTTGAGCCCATCGCGATGTCTCACCTAGAATTTCGGCGAAGTCTGGGTGCGGTTTTAATCGGAAGTGCGGTTTTAAGTGGAGATTTTACGGTAGTCTGCCGTGGCCTAAAATCACTCATTTCTCTGCAGTGGTTCGACATAACTGCCTAAAATTTTGCAGGTTTATACATCGTGGACAGCTTTCTTGATTTATGACAGGTGGCGCCACCTACATTCTAGTTAACGCTGCACACATCCAAGCTCATATCTCAGGAACCATTTGACCGATTGGGCCAAAATTGTGCATGTGTTTAGATCTCACATAGGTCTTTATCATACACAAATCTGGAGGGGTCACCTGCAAAGATTTTTGCACAGTGTTTGTCTGTTTGTCTGTCATGGGCAAAATTCGTTCATATACATGTAGTTGTTTGACTTTTCTGCCTAAAATTTTGCAGGTGTTTACAACTTGGACAGCTTTCTGGATTTGTGGTAGGTGGCACAACCTACATACACATTTAGGCTGCAGACATCCATGCTAATATGCAACATACCTCACTCTATTTCCCCTTGCCACTCAATCCATGCCTCACTTCACCCACCATTCTGATTTTGGCGGATACATGTAGTCACTTGTCGGTTACCCGTATTCTAGTTTTTAAAGTTTACACATTTTTTCTCTATTTTTGAGATATATAAATACAGACTAAATCTTGGCCTGTTGGTTAATCTGTTTGATGCTTCAGTTGAATGGGTATATACTACCATTCTGATGATAAAATTTCCTTTTGCGAATCTCTTCCCAGTCAGCTGAGCATCATGACCCATGGGTCACTTGTTTGGCTAACTGCTTCCTACAAACTGGTGGCACCACCTGTATTTTTTCTAATTTTTACAATTTTTTTTCTCTGTTTTGACACCTTCAAACAAGCTGTCATCTTTTAACAGGGCACAAATGGTAACCACTGGACCTGGAATCTTCTAACTTTAACATCGAGGGAGGTCCATAGAAAATCTCCTTGGAAACCCGAATTGAGTCTCTGTTACCCATATTCTCTGAGCTTTGGGTCTTGTAAATACCCCCAGAATAATCAAAAATTTGATACAAAAGCTTCAGTACCTGAATAACTACTGCCTTGATCACCATAGTTCTATGCATGAATATTGATAATGGCCTGTTCCATCAGTTCCTGCAAACTGGTGGCGCCACCTGTATTTTCACTAATTTTTCAGATTTTTAGCTCAGCTGACTTTCAGTCATGCTGAGCTATAGCGATCACTCTTTCTCAATCGTCTGTCTGTCTGTCTGTCCGTCTGTCTGTTAACCAGGCACAAATCTTAACCGCTGGACCTAGAATCTTCATTCTTGACACAGTGAGAGACCTATGAAAAGTCTCCATGGAAACCAGAAATTAGGTCTCTGTTACCCATATGATCCTTCGAGCTATGGGGCCCCAAAGTACCCCCCAGAATAGTAAAAAATTTCATACAAAAACTGCAATATCTCATTAACTACATCACTGATGGTCATGATTTTTGGCATACATATTGATCATGAGACGTTTCATCAGTTTCTGCAGACTGGTGGCGCCAGCTATATTTTTCAATTTTTAACGAATTGTTTTCTCTATTTTTGAGACCTTTAAAAATGTGAACATCTGTTAACAGGGCACAAATTGTAAAGACTGGACCTAGAATCATCATTCTTGACATAGTGAGAGACCTATGAAAAGTCTCCATGGAAACCAGAAATCAGGTCTCTGTTACCCATATCCTTTGAGCTATGGGGCCTAAAAGAACCCCCTAGAATAGCCAAAAATTTTATACAAAAACTGCAAGATCTTATTAACTACATCACTGATTGTCATGATTTTTGACATACATATTGATCATGAGATGTTTCATCAGTTTCAACAGACTGGTGGCGCCAACTATATTTTTCGATTTATTTAACGAATTGTTTTCTCTATATTTGAGACCTTTAAAAATGTGAACATCTGTTAACAGGGCACAAATTGTAAAGACTGGACCTAGAATCTTCATTCTTGACATGGTGGGAGACCTATGAAAAGTCTCCATGGAAACCTGAAATGCGGTCTCTGTTTCCCATATCCTTTGAGCTGTGGGGCTCCCTATTACCCCCTAGAATAATTGAAAATTTGATAACAATAACTACAACACTGATGGTCATGATTTTTGGCATACATATAGAACAAGAGGTGTTCCATCAGTTCCTGCAGACTGGTGGTGCCACCTATATTTTTTCAAATTTTTACAATTTTTTTTTTCTCTATTTTTGAGACCTTTAAGGATGTAGTTATCTGTCAACAGGGTACAAATCGTGAAGACTCGACCTAAAATCTTCATTCTTTACACTCAGGGAGACCCATGAAAAGTCTCTATGGAAAACCTGAAATTAGGTCTCTGTTATCCATATCCTTTGAGCTATGGCACTCCTTTTTTACAGCTCAGAATAATGTAACATTTGATACAAAAGCTGAAGTATCTGAACAACTAATGCAGAGATCACCATAGTTGTTTGCATGGATATTGATCATGGAGTGTTTCATCAGTTTCTGTAGGCTGGTGGCACCACCTGTATTTGTTTTGGTTTTATTACAAATTTTTTTCTCTATTTTTGAGACCTCTAAAGATATGCTTATCTGTCAACAGGGTACAAATCGTAACAACTGGACCTAGAATCTTCATTTTTGTCATGCAAGGAGGCCCTTGAAAAGTGTATGTGGAAACCTGAAATTAGGTCTCCGTTTCCCATATCCTTCAAGCTATGGGACTCAGAAGTATCCCTCAGAATAATGGACAATTTGATACAAAAGCTAAAGTATCTGAACAACTAATGCAGAGATCACCATGATTCTTTGCATGGATATTGATTATGGAGTGTTTCATCAGTTTCTGCAGACTGGTGGTGCCACCTATATTTTATTCAATTTTTCGAATTTTTTTTCTCTATTTTTGAGACCTTTAAGGATGCTGTTATCTATTAACGTGGCACAAATTGTAACAACTTGAACTAGAATCTTCATACTTGTCATGCAAGGAGGCCCATGAAAAGTGTCTGTGGAAACCTGAAATTAGGTCTCTGTTACCCATATCCTTCAAGCTGTATGACTCCGAAGTATCCCTCAGAATAATGGAAACTTTGATACAAAAGCTGAAGTATCTGAACAACTAATGCAGAGATCACCATGATTCTTTGCATGGATATTGATTATGGAGTGTTTCATCAGTTTCTGCAGACTGGTGGTGCCACCTATATTTTATTCAATTTTTCGAATTTTTTTTCTCTATTTTTGAGACCTTTAAGGATGCTGTTATCTATTAACGTGGCACAAATTGTAACAACTTGAACTAGAATCTTCATACTTGTCATGCAAGGAGGCCCATGAAAAGTGTCTGTGGAAACCTGAAATTAGGTCTCTGTTACCCATATCCTTCAAGCTGTATGACTCCGAAGTATCCCTCAGAATAATGGAAAATTAGATACAAAAGCTGAAGTATCTGAACAACTAATGCAGAGATGACCATGATTCTTTGCATGGATATTGACCATTAAGTGATTTTATTAGTTTCTGCAGACTGATGGAGCCACCTGTATTTTTGTAAAGTTTACGCATTTTTTCTATATTTTTGAGATATATAAATACAGACATAATCTTGGCCTGTTGGTTAATCTGTTTGATACTTCAGTTGAATTGGTATATACTACCATTTAGATGATAAAATTTCCTTTTGCGAATCTCTTCCCATTCAGCTGAGCGTCATGACCCATGGGTCACTTGTTTTTTTCTATTTTTGATACCTTCAAAAAGCTGTCATCTGTTAACAGGGCACAAATCGTAACCACTGGACCTGGAATCTTCTAACTTGACATCCAGGGAGGTCCAAAAAAAATCTCCTTGAAAACCTGAAAGTAGGCCTCTGTTACCCATATTATCTGAGCTATGGGTCTTGTAAAGTAACCCACAAAAAAAAAAAAAATGTGATACAAAAACTTCAGTACCTGAATAACTAATGCCTTGATCATCATGATTCTTTGATTGAATATTGGTCACGGAGTGTTTCATCAGTTCCTGCAAACTGGTGGCGCCACCTGTATTTTTTTCTAATTTTTACCATTTTTTTTTCTCTATTTTCCATACCTTCAAAGAAGCTGTCATCTGTTAACAGGGCAGAAATCATAACTGCTGGACCTGGAATCTTCTTACTTGACATCTAGGGAGGTCTATAAAAAGTCTCCTTGGAAATCTGAAATTAGGTCTCTGTTACCCATATCCTCCGAGCTATGGGGCTTGAAAGTACCCCCCAGAATAATTAAAAATGTGAAACAAAAACTCTGTGTTAGTTTCCAGAGAACTCCTGTGGGACCTTTGGACCAATCATTCTGAAACCCAACATAGTTTTTCCTTCACCTATGTTGTTGTGCAAAACAAAGACAGGTTGCACCACAAGCAATCCTTTCTGTGCAGTTAGAATCTCGTTGTCTTTTAGATAACAGCCCATATCTCAGGAGTGACTAAATGTATTTTGCTTAAAGTTAGTGGTGGGCTGATCATCGAGTTTTTTCGAAAGTCAGTCGGTTTGCTGCAACTTTCAAGCGCTTGATTACGAAAGGCAACTATCGATTACATCATACTCATGATTGTTTTTACCAGAATGTCTTTAAGTTATAGGCAAAAATTACTCTTCCATTTTTTACAACATTCCGCGCTTTATATAATGAGTCTGTATTCCCAAATAACCTCCGTATATAACTGAGTATGACATGGTAGATGAGAGAACAGAGGACTTATTAAACCTCTGTGAACTGGCAGGGAGAGTCTTCTAACGAGACGTTCATTGCAAAATATGGGCGGTATGGCGTTTAAATGCTCCATAATCCTCCAGGCCTATGCCAATTTTGCAAGATTCTCTTAGAAATAATCTCATCAGCTGATGTCAGGTACCGCTGCCGCATGAGTAATTATATTTTTAGCTTTCAATTACTTATTTTTTAATTTTTACAAAAAATTTTGTGGGCCTGTAATTTTTCTGGCAGGCCTGTGAAACCAGTATACATGTCGGCAGTCATAATTGTTATAAAATGAAAGTCCTGGTAGTGAAGTTAAAATGATACGCGGCAGTATTCATGAGAGCCAGCAAGTAGATGTCCTGGACTGTGGTTTAATTCTTGATTACTATCATTAATTAAAATGAAACTTTGAATAGCCTGTCTTAGTGATAAAAGGAAAATATAAAAAAGGCAAAAACGTCTCTTCGTCAGGTAGAATTACTAAAACATGCGGACTGGGTTAAGAGAGTACAGTTTCACAGATAATTTCACATTTCTTTATATTTGTCTGAACCGATTAATAATCGATCATCGATCGGTTTGGGCCCGACTCCCACCACTACTTAAAGTTTGCATGTCCATAGATCTTGGGTCTCTCCATCTCATAATTGTGACTAGTGGCGCCATATTGTGACTAGTGGCGGCTATAATACTTTTTGCATGGTGACCATCTGTGCATTTGCCATCTGTTCATCTAAGTGGTTCTTCAATGTATTGGGTTGAAATTGTGCATGTTCATAGATCCTCAACACCTACATCTCGTAAACAAGACTGGTTGCGCCATCTGCAGTCGTTTTCTTGTGGTGGCCATCCGTACATGTGCTTTTGGTGAAAATTGCTCATATCTCAGGAATGGTTCAAGATATTGGTCTGAAGTCTGAATTGGTGCATACCCATAGATCTTGGACTCCTGCATCTTGTACTCAAGACTGGTGGTGCCATCTGCAATAGTTTTCCCATGGCATCTATCCATACATGTGCTTTGGGTGAAATTGCTTATATCTCAGGAGTGGTTCAAGGGGTTGGTCTGACATTTGACATGTCCATCCATCTTGGAGGGTTTTCTCATAAGCCAGACAGGTGGCGCCACCTACCTTCCCGTTTTTTGTAGAATAAATTAATACTTTTTTTCTCAGAATTGATATGCTGTATTTGCCTTTCATTGTCCTAATCCATAGATCTTGGACTCCTCCATCTTGTACTCAAGACTGGTGGCACTGTCTGCAATCATTTTCCTGTGGTGTCCTTACCTACATGTGGTTTTGGTGAAAACTGCTCATATCTTAGAAGTGGTTCAAGATATTGGTCTGAAGTTTGTCATGTCAATCCATCTTGGAGAGTTTTCTCTTAAACTAGACCATTTAAAGGACTCTTCACAAAATTCACGATTTTTTAGCAATCTGGCAGTCATTTTGTTCATAGTTCAACATTCCTGGAATTCGGCTGAGCATCATGGCCCATGGGCCACTAGATTCAAAACAATGTTGAAAGATAGGGTTTTTTTTATTTTATAAAGATAGGTTGGGTTCATTGATTTTTGGTAGAGTCATAGAAAGCTTAAGTTGGCCTTGAGGCCATTAATAAGCCTAATTCAAATTGAGGGTTGCAATAGTCTCCTTCTGCAAAACTGACATTTCAAATTATGTAACACTAGCTGATAAACCCAGTAAGGGCTTTTTACCCGGTTGGGGAGATGTATTAATTAACAGGATTGTGGATCCTTTCTTTATTCAAAAATTAAAAGAAAATATAGTTTTTCAGTTGTTTACAGTCTCCATAAGATATGTACAAATATTTTGTTAACATTTATTTTGTGGCACTGTGCTCGTGGCAAGGAATTCATACACCGGTATGTTGACCTTGAAGACCTGGTCAGTGGTGTTTTTTACATTAATTTGGGAACCGGTTTTGGAAGCGGGGGCCCTCCGGTTTTCTATGACCTTTGACTGGTTACTATTTTTGGACGTTTAATGTACAGGTTAATGTGAGGAAGACATTAATTCATCATAGCTTAACTTAACCTCTAATTTAATGGGAGTAGGAAGACACGAAAGATGAATTAAATGTACGTTTTAAAGCAAGGAAAATGTTCCTGAAGAGAGAAATGGAAATATGCATACCTCGTTAGTAGCAGAAGCAGACCCAAGGGGAGTCTTGAAGGTCGGTACCCCCTTTCCAGGTGCAACCTTTTTTAATCGTCAGACCAATTTTGACGCCTGGAACGTTTGCCCCCCCCCCCCCCCTCCACCCAAACCCAGCCTTTTCTGAAAATGGGGACCTTGTATTGGGGTTTGTCATTAATCCGACTGGGCTGAACCCTCCTTTTCGTAAAGTGAGCCAGAGTCATGTGTTTTTCACATTGACTGACCACACGCGTAGGTCAGAGCCTTTGTCAAATGTCAGCCCATACATGCATAAATCGGTCACTGAAAGCAAGGGTATTCATATGCACGGTAGTCCTTAAATCGGCTCAATTCTGGACTTGAGGTGACCACAAAGCAGTTCAGCTGTTTTCGGTGATAGCCTCCGCTCATTTAAGAAAACATGCAAAAATCACTCAAAATTACATGATACATAAAATTAATGTACTTTAAAAATTATTTATTCTAATATCGGCCATGTCACTGACGGAACTAAAACTTTTAAAATGAGGTATGGCACAGTATTATACGCAACGCGGTTTCAGAGAACATTGCAAACAGAGGTGGACCGAATTTCTTTTATAAGTATTAGATTGCACAAAAATGATTTTTCGGTGGCCTTCATTCAAGTCTTCCTAAATGATTTTTGGCACAATTATAAGACCTTTAAAAATGAAAGGACTGCATCTATTATTATTCTAAACATTTTAATAAAAAATCTAATGAATGCATCAGCTTAAAAAAAGCATTTGAGCCTAAGTCTTTCAGTATGTGTAAATAGATTAACCAACAGGCCAAGCTTGAATCTGTATCTATAAATAGCTTGGCAGACTGCCAACTATTTCAGATTTGGCAACAGGCCAAAGGGATTATGTGTCAGTTGGACGAGTGCTAGATGGACGGGTCCCATTTAGACGGTCCCATTTGGATGGGTTCCATTTAGACGGGTCCCAGTTGGACGAGTCCCATTTAGATACAATTTTGTATTTATGTGACTTTATTACACACATAAGTAGCCGAGGCTTGAAGCTTATATATGTTGATCAAACACGGTATAAGTATGAAAACTTAAATAATTGTATCCCAGTATTATCTGTTTCGTCAGATTTGCAATCAAATGTCAAATAAATAACCAAAATCTACTTTAATAACCGATGTGCGATCAACATGCTCTGCAAACTAATGTAAATATACAAGATATATAAGCAAGGTTTTTGGTGAATTCTTATTTTTTATTCCGATATATCACATAATCCATGAGCTGCCATATTGTCATGCAGGCGCAGTCAAAAACTATGCACATTTCCAAGTAACAAGTGTAGGAAGTCAGTTTGGAAACCTCGTACTATATCAGGGATATATGACAGAGAACCCTGCACCTATGACACGATCACTACACTTCAAAGGAAGCGAAGTCGCTTAATAATTTACTAATTGTTTGAATAACGGGACTAATTAAGTTGCCTTTCACAATGATTGTTACGGTAAGGCATTTTATAAGTGTAGTAAAACAACCGAATACCCTTTGATATGTGTTTGATAAATCAATAAGACACAAACCCACAAACTCTCATTACTGTTTTAATTTTCACGTTATCGCTCTCATGTATAAAATCATATATAAGATTTGATTATTAAGTATTTATTACTGTTTTACATATATCATTTTTACTTTTTCTATTCTATTTTTTTTTTGTCATTAGTTGTCTCTTGCATATAAAACAAACTAATATGGTTTATTAATATTTTCAAAATAATAATTCATGTGAGAGAGAAAGAGAGAAAAAAATACTTTACTCAATAACCTGAGAGAAAGAAGGAGAGACAGAAAGAGAAAAGGAACAGAGAGAGAGAGAGAGAGAGAGAGAGAGAGGGAATACTTGTATATGATAAACTGAGAGAAAGAAGGAGACAGAAGGAGAAAATGAACAAAAAGAGATAGAGAGTGAGAGAGAGAGAAAAAAATACTTGTACACAATAACCTAAAAAAGTGGAGACAGAAAGAGACAATGAACAAAGAGAGAGGGAGAGAAGGGAACACTTGTGTACGAGAGAAAGGAGAGACAAAAAGACAATATAGTGAACATGGAGAGAGAGAAAGAGAGAGGGGGGGTGGGGGGGGGGGGGGGGCGTGGGAGAGAAAATGCTTGAGAGAGATATCATAGAAAGAAAGGAGAAAGAATTTATTTTTTATTAAATTGAATGGTTTGAAAAATAAAATTTATTATAATACACATTCGTTTTATTCAACAGGGGACTTTAATGATAGGTGGTTCATGTTAATCAACGGAATATTTATAAAAGACCACCGTGCTGTTATTATAAAAGTTACTCCTTGGCTTAGACCATAGGTGCAGAACAAAACCTAATAACTGGTTAATTAATAAGAAGATACACTAATGTGGTTTCCCTTTGAAACGTGGTAATATGGGATGTACAGTTTCTCATTCCTTTTAAGGTCCTGGAAGACAGTGATTTTTACATAAATTTTTTTATAGAGTTAATAAATCTATGTGGAATATATCTATCGATATATCTATCTGTCCTCTAAAATAAAAGGCAGGGTAGGACACACATGTCCTTCAAGAAGCATTGAATTTAACAACCAAAGGATATTTGTGAAAGAAAAATATGTAACATTTGAAATGAATAACTCATATTTTATAGATTGACCACATAACTTGGCATTCAAAAAAGGGAAATTCTGATTTTATTGATATCACAAGCAACCAATGCATATTTTAGCTCTGTAGACATTCCACAGAAAATTATGAACTGCATTTCTGCAATCCATCAATGATTTCTTGATAACATCTCATAAATAATTTTTCAAATAAATAGATTCAATAAAGACTTCAATGATGCCAAATACATGTTCTGAACATAAATATGATGTTTTAATGATTGCATTTTATGTTGCAAGTCAGCCGGGTGGTCTACATAAATAGCCCGTTCTTCCTTCATGGTGTTGCAAATGGTTCGATATTTTCATATATACAATTAAAATGCTACATATTGTATATATATATATATATATATATATATATATATATATATATATATATATATATATATATATATATATATATATATATATATATATATATACAATAAGACACAAAAAACAGCAAAATACCCTTGATATTGCAAGGTTAGTGATAATAAAACGAGACAATGTAATGCTTGCACATGATGTCAGCGTCAAAAAATAGCCGGGTGGTCTATGCGAATGAGCTGTTCATCATTCAGGACGTTTCCAACTGCTTGATATTTTCATATATCAATCATAATATTATATATAATATATAATGCATGTATTATTTCTTAAACCATACATTATTGATAGAGCGTCTGACTGGGACCCGTCGGACTGGGACCCGTCCAGATGGGATCGAAAAAATCCGACATGTTTATCTGAAACCCTTCCATTTGGGATAACAACGCCAAAGGTCAGTCAGGGTCTATTTAAAGCTTTAGCAGACTGCTAACTGTAGTAGATTGGGCAACTGGTCAAGTGTTCACTCAGTGCAGCCAGGTATAGGTCAAGAGTTTACTCAGTGCTGTAGCTGCATTCTTTTTATAGCTTTAGCAGACTGCCCACTGTGTTAGATTATGCAACAGGTCAAGAGTTCACTCAGTGCAGTCAGGCACAGGTCAAAAGTTCACTCAGTCTAGCCAGGTGCATGTCAAGAGTTCACTCAGTGCAGTAGCTTGAACAAGCATTTTGTCACAGTTCACTCAGGGCAACTGCCTTTATCACCTAAGCCTGGTCAGTTTGATATTTTGTCCTGTCTATGTGTCATTGATGGCTGTCTCGTTCATAAGACAGGTGTTGCCACCTGCAATGGCTTTTGCACAGCGTATGTGCCTGCTTATTTCTACGAAGAAATTTGATATATCAGCCTGAAATATGGCATATTTATATATATAGGATAGCTTTATTGTGTACATGACTGGTTGTGCACCTAAAACAGTTTTTCAAAGTGTATGTCCCTGCTTATTTCTCAGGAGGGGTTTGACATATCAGTCTGAAATTGGGCATATGTATATATCTCTGATAGCTTCGTTGTTTTCAAGACTGGATGTGCCAGCTACAATCAGTTTTATGTTGTGTGCACCCATGCCAGAATTTCATCAGTGCTGTTTGTGTAATTGTTTCTTGTTCAAAGTGTTTATTACTTGCATTTTTCATATACATGTTACACATGTTCTTGAAAAGTAATGGTCCAGCATTGAAGCATTATACCTGGTGAATATTCCTCTGCACAGGATCACATTAGGCTTGTAGGTCTTGTTTTATAGATTACATACTAGTATTTTATTTTATTTACATTATTTGGCTATCATATTTGGTAGATGAATATAAATGGAGAAAATTGCAATAATATCTGTCCTGTCATTAACTGCCATTCAGTAATGTTTGTGAATGGAATAGACATTTTATATATATACAAAATCTGTAATTTTTACCTAAAATGTTTGTAATTGTATTTCTTAATGCCCACATTAAAGATTTATTCCTAACAGGACATCTGCAGGACAACTGTTGCCAATTAAAAGTTCTGTGTTTAAAGATTATAGAGTATGAATTTAATTTTCGGAAACATTTCTATAATTTGCATCCCTGCCTTGTAATCAGCTAGGTTTTATCAAAATGGACATTAAACCTGGCCTATTTAACTTGCATCAACTCATGGCAACTTTTAGACATGCATTTCTACATGAAAGGGTCAAAGGGTGATTGGTGGATGCCTTTTGTGGGCAGTCCTTGAATATGTAACTCATCAAAGTCAATATTACATTGTATTTCTGTCAGATGCATCATTTAACAACATTCACTCATTCCTTGCATTTCTAAGTTATACATGCATGTATGACTTCAGGTGCTGTCATCAGCCCTTACCAGATGTGTCTGCTACCCACTAGAGGTCATCAGTAGTTCCATGGGACGGAGTCTACAGCAGCTGTTCCAGCATATACCAGCACCATGGCAACCAGTGTTAATGGCTGTTTTGGGACTTGTGTTGATGATGATCGTTTTAATGACATGCAGATACAGACTATCAATGCCTCTGTTGGTTTGTATTGAACCAAACGGTTACAAACCACCAGTCACCACAGACAAATAATTTACACCAATCCTGCAATCCCCTCAAAAGGCAAAGATAGGCCTAAGTCTAAATTATCTGTTCGAGAGCACTGACTATCTTTAAGCTGGTCTTTGTTTTCTTCAGAACTGGTAATTGTTAGCATGAGTCAAAGCATCATTGTATCGCCAGACATAGTCTGGAGATACTATGGTTTAGGCACGGTCGCGCCGCCGCCGCCGCAGAGATTTCTTTTGGACACAATAACTCAAAAAATATTTCACGGATCTTTACCAAACTTGGTATATGTATAGATATGGGTGAGAGGACGACGCCTATTTAAAATGAGGTCATGACCTCAACTAGGAGAGTGACCTTGACCTTGAATAGGTTCAATTTTGGGGAAAATCACACAAATTCTTAAATATCTCAAGAAAACTTGCATGGATTGATCCCAAAATCAAGTTGATCGAAGATCATGGATAGGGTTGTCATGTTCCAGAAACTGGTGGCGCCACCTATTATTCTTTACTTGTTTTCATGCCGTTTAATATCCCCAAAATTGCTACTTGACAGTATATATGGGATGCATGCATTGGTCCAAAAATCAACTTGACTGAAGATCTTGGATAGTAATGTCATGTTCTGGAAACAGGTGGCGCCACCTGTTATTCTTTTACTTGTTTTCGTGCCGTTTAATACCCCATCATTGCCACTAAAGTAGGGCTCACACATCGCCGGTGTTGTCCCCGATGTTTTCCCGATGTGACATGGGGCTAACATCGGGAAACATCTGGGCAACACCGGGAAACATCTGGACAACATCGGGACACATCTGGGCAACACCGGGGAGCTTGAAAAGATCGGGGTGACATCGGGAGATTTTTGAACATGTTCAAAATTTGTCAAGATCGGGCCAACATCGGGAAACATCTGGGCAACATCGGGAGAACACCGGCGATGTGTGAACAGGCCTTAAGGACTGTCTCCTCTGTATTCTTCTTTCTTTCTTTGATGGCTTGTCTTCTGTCCTCGCTTTCAAGCTCATCTAAGAGCAAGGCAGCCCCTGCTAAAGCCACCTGAAGCCTTAAAACACGCCTGCGTCTCTGCTGGTATTGCCAGAACATAGTCTACGAAGCCATTTCACTGAATGTGAACACGCTTTTAGAAAATTACAGCAACTGCACAGTAGAAGGACCGAAGCCACACATACTTCCGGTTCTTCTTTCAAGATCGGGGTAACACCGGGAGACACCGGGGCGACACCGGGACAACATCTGGACAACACCGGGACAACATCTGGACAACACCGGGACGACATCTGGACAACACCGGGACAACATCGGGAGAACAGGCCTTTAACACTACATTTATAACCTCTGAGCATTATAAGTCAAAAACTAATGGACAGATTTCTTTCATATTATGCATATACATAGACATGGGTTATGGGATGATGTATATATAAATTGGGGTCATGACCTTTCCTATTAGAGTGGCCTTGACCTTGAATATTGCCATATATGGTGAAAATTACACAAAATCATTAATATCTCAATAAGGGATGAATGCATTGGTCCAAAAATCAACATGTTTGAAGATCTTGGAAAGTATTGTCATGTACCGGAAACAGGTGGCGCCACCTGTTATTCTTTTACTTGTTTTGTGCCGTTTAATACCACATCTTTGCCATTTATCAGTACTGTGAGCATTATAAGTCAAAAACTAATGGACAAATTTCTTTCATATTATGCATATACATGGATATAGGTAATAGGATAATGTTTATTTGAATAGGGGTAATGACCTTTCCAATGAGTGGCCTTGACCTTAAATATTGCCATATATGGTGAAAATCACACAAAATCATTAATTTCTCAATAAGGGATGCATGCATTGGTCCAAAAATCAACTTGACCCAAGATCTTGGATAGTAATGTCATGTACCGGAAACAGGTGGCACCACCTGTTATTCTTTTACTTGTTTTCGTGCAGTTTAATACCCCATCATTGCTACTTAACAGTACATTTATAACCTGTGAGCATTATAAGTCAAAAACTAATGGACAGATTTCTTTCATATTATGCATATACATAGACATGGGTTATGGGATAATGTATATATAAATTGGGGTCATGACCTTTCCTATTAGAGTGGCCTTGACCTTGAATATTGCCATATATGGTGAAAATTACACAAAATCATTAATATCTCAATAAGGGATGAATGCATTGGTCCAAAAATCAACATGTTTGAAGATCTTGGAAAGTATTGTCATGTACCGGAAACAGGTGGCGCCACCTGTTATTCTTTCACTTGTTTTGTGCCCATTAATACCCCATCTTTGCCATTTATCAGTACTGTGAGCATTATAAGTCAAAAACTAATGGACAAATTTCTTTCATATTATGCATATACATGGATATGGGTTATAGGATAATGTTTATTTGAATAGGGGTCATGACCTTTCCAATGAGTGGCCTTGACCTTGAATATTGCCATATATGGTGAAAATCACACAAAATCTTTAATTTCTCAATAAGGGATGCATTGATTGGTCAAAAAATTAACTTGAATGAAGATCTTTGATAGTGTTGTCATGTACGGGAAACAGGTGGTGCCACCTGTTATTCTTTTACTTGTTTTCGTGCCGTTTAATACCCCATAATTGCCACTTAACAGTACTGTGAACATTATAAGTCAAAAACTAATGGACAGATTTCTTGCATATACTTAGACATGGGTTAGGGGATGATGTATATTGAAATTTGGATCATGACCTTTTCTATGAGAATGACCTTTTCTATGAGTGTGGTCTGATATTAATTGTTGCTGAAGATGGGGGGCCTATTCTTAAAGGGGGGGGGGGGGGGATTAATTGTCTGGCGATACTATGGCACCTGCAGTGCCAAGAAATATCTAGTTTTACATATTTTTGCATTTGTCATTTTTCATTCAGTTTTGTAAGATATCAATTTGACACAGCTGCTGTAGTTTAGGTTAAGTAATTGCATAAGTATTTGTCATATATGAGGTTATAAGTATGTTAATGGAACCGCAATGACAACATGACATGAACAAGGGACCAATGGGTCACAGCGCTCAGCTGTTATATATGATAACAAAATATGATTTGGAAAGAGGCACTTGCCGGTTTTGTGTGGTAATAAATATAAGCTGTATTATTAGTTGTTGGGTGTTTAGCTTATGTAAGATTTTGATAGTATCTTTGGAGACAGGGAAGAGGATTAATGTCATTTTTATTATTTACAAATGGAGTGCTACTGTTACACAGGTTTTGACTTGGCCATATAACTTTATCTACATTGCAGCAGAAGTAATTGAAAAAACTGTCCATTATCAGTCATATTAATCATACTTTTTAGCCCTCAGCCCTTAGGTTAACGGTTATTTAACCGTTATTTAATGAGTTAACGGTTATTTAATAATTACAGGTTATCCCTACCCAAGTGTATCACTAGCACATTAAATAAGAGTTTAACTATTTATTAAAATTAAATAACAAATATTGTGGCAAATATAATTTTAATTAAAATAATAACAGAATCATATGATTTTTTTTAATAATGTAACTGAAATAAACAATATAACAGAATGCATTCCTAAATACATTTGAAATTATTTGCCATTGTATTCAAATACTTTCATTAGCTCAGCTGACTATGAGTCATCTGAGCTATAGTCGTGGTCCATTGTCCGTCATCCGTCCGTCTGTCCGTCCGTAGATGTGGCACGTTTTGAAACCGTAAGACCTAGGAATCCAAAATTCGGCATAATGTTAGATGTCCCCAAGATCTCCCACAAGCCGAAAACTGGGTCTTTTGACTTTGTTCCTTTGAGAAATTAAGGAAAAACCTCAATTTTTTATTAAAAACCTATTTTCACACTTTAGGACTGCCTAATATCAAAACTACTCATCTGTTTTTCCTCATATTTACCATAAATATTCCTCTATATAGTTCCTATGAACATTCAAGAAATTATGTCTGTATTATATAATTTAAAAAAGTTATGGACCCAAACATAATGCATTTTGTAAAAAATCAGGAAAGATATTTGATCACTTAATACAAAACCTGTCAAAGCTATGGACCTTTTTTCAAGTAATATAACTTTAAATAATCAAAATTAAGTTGTATACCCAAAATTAGATGAAAATCTTTTAATTTTTTAAAAATATTAATGAAAATAAAAAATTGGTACCTTAAATTTTTCCCAACTGTGACCATGGCACATTTGTTTCCCGTGAGCACTGTTGATATAATTTTCATATCATGCACACATAAGGCTTTCAGCTTTTTAGTTTAGAAAGCTGAAAGAAATTGGCCAAAAATTGTAGCTTTAATTAATGTTTTTTATGAGACCCTGTCAGACTTTGGCTCTCTCCAGCCCTCTTGAGTCACCTGTATTATGCATGCTTGAGGCGAGGCATACACGGAATCCAGGCAGCTTATGGCCAGCCACAGTTGATCCAGGTGTTCAACCCAACTCATCTAGTAGTTTTAACCAACAACATAACAATAAACAATAAATTAATTTTTATTGGTTTTTAATAACAAATTAAAGAAAAATAGAAAAGGAATTTGTTAGTTTATAATAACAGGAAATTAACTTGCTGTTACTGATGATATAAGAATCTTGTATCGATGGGTAGAATGTCACATATTCCAAATAACACCATGCAGTCTCCTATGGCATTTTTCAGTTCAATTTTAATGATAAAGAAGTAAATCATATTATTCATTACTAATCATTAGGGATCATATGAAGGAAATTAATGATAGACAAAGATGCAGTTGATAATATTAATCTAGATTCCTACAGTGTCTAGTGTGTACATTGATGTGAAATTAGCCTAAAATGAATTTTTTACAGTTATTTTTTAATATAAATAAAAGCCATAAAACCAGGTACTTATGATCATTATTTAAATGTGTGAATTTTGTATATTCTGGATTCTCAACATCATTGTTTGATGAAAACTGAATAAATACCAGACATGGTGCAAATACTTTGTAATTGTATTTAAATACGAATATGATTATGTACTCCATTATAAAATTTCTTGCATAAAGAATGGGAATTCAGGTAAAAATAGTGTATATGAATACTCGTGCAAATACTTTCAAAATGTATTTATTAATGCTTTCATGAATTTATTCTTCAATATTTTTTTAATAATCATATCAGTTATATTTCATTTAAAAAATTATATGATTCTCTTATTATTTTTAATAAAAATTATATTTGGGACAATATTTGTATTTTTTTTAATAAATAGTTAAACTCTTATATTATATGTTCTGCTTATAAGTTTTATGGCCAAGTCAAAATCTGTGTGACAATAGTACTCCATTTGTTAATAAAATAAATGAAATCAATCCTCTTCCCTGTCTCCAAAGATACTATCAAAATCATACATAAGCTAAACAACAACAACTCATAATACAGCTTATATTTATTACCACACAAAACCAGCATGTGCCTCATTTCTAAATCATATTTTTTTATCATATATAACAGCTGAGCGTCGTGACCCATAGGTCCCTTGTTTTAATTAATAGTTAGGCCAAAAAAAATAAAAGGTATGGTTCTCAGGCACCGCCCGCGTCAATTTTAACCCCCCGCATCAAAAATTTTTATTTTGATTTTTATCTTTCAAGAAGATAAATAATACAATTTATGTAGTGTTTAGCAAAAAAATTGCTGTTTTCATGCTTTTTCCTGATTATATGACATTTTTATTGAAACATCCAAAAAAAGGTCAAAAATAAAATACCGCCCGCCCGCACTGATTTGTGATAAAAAGTGCCTGAGAACCATACCTTATTTTTTTTTTGGCCTTAAACCCTTATATTATATATTCTGCTTATAAGTTATATGGCCAAGTCAAAATCTGTGTGACAATAGTACTCCATTTGTTAATAAAATAAATGAAATCAATCCTCTTCCCTGTCTCCAAAGGTACTATCAAAATCATACATAAGCTAAACAACAACAACTCATAATACAGCTTATATTTATTACCACACAAAACCAGCATGTGCCTCATTTCTCAATAATATTTTTTTATCATATATTACAGCTGAGCGCCGTGACCCATAGGTCCCTTGTTTTTACTTGTATTCCTGTTCTTATATATGCATGAAGTTATGGAGTACATATTCATATTCATATTGAAATACATTTGCAAAGTATTCGCACCATGTCTGGTATTTATTCAGGTTCAGCGAAACAGCTAGTGATGTAGTTATGAGAGATAGACTTCAGTCAAAGAGAAGAATTACAGCAGGTTGTACAAGAGTATGAAAATGTTTTCACTGACTTTAATTAAACATAAAGTTGAGTTGTCATCTGATATACCAATCAAAATGTAAACCGTATCCAATACCATATGCCGTTTGTGAATCTCTTAAACAAGACATTGATGATAAATCAACAGTACTCACAGGAAAAACATGTGCCAAGGTCAAAGTTGGGCAAAATTTAAGGTACTGATTTTTTTTATGCTAAAAACTTTAAAAATTTACCAAATTAAGATCTAATTTTTGGTATACTATTGAATCTTTATTAAAGAAAGTTATATACTTGGGGGGAAAAAAGTCTCCAGTTACAAATTTTTTCATGTTAGGCCAAAAAAAATTAAAGGTATGGTTCTCAGGCACCGCCCGCATCAATTTTAAACCCCCGCATCAAAAATTTTTATTTTGATTTTCAATAAAAACTTTCCAATTTTGAGCTGCTGCCGCCCCGACATTTCTTTCAAGAAGGTAAAACCATACAATTTCCTTTGTTTTGTAGTGCTTTTACTTATTTAGCCAAAAAAACTGTTATTTTCATGCTTTTCCCTTATCATTTGACATTTTTATCGAAACATACCAAAAAATTTAAAATAAAAAAAAGCGCCCGCCCGCATTGATTTCTGAAAAAAAGTGCCTGAGAACCATACCTTTTTTTTATTTTGGCCTTAAGTAAATATTTTTTCTGATTTTTAACAAAGTCCATTATGTTCGGGCCCATAACTTAAAGAAATTAGACTTAATAGACATAATTTCTGGCATATATATAGGAAATATATAGGAGAATACTTATGGAAATATTAAGAAAAACATATGTGGTATTGATATTATAGGCAGTCCTGAAGTGTGATAATAGTTTTTTAATTGAAATTTGAGGTTTTTCCTTAATATCTCGGAAGAACAAAGTCATATTGACCCAATTTTCGGTATTGTAGGAGATTTTCGGGATATCTCACGGTTTGCCAAATTTTTGATTTGCGCTTTCAAAACGTGCCGGTCTAACAGACGGACGGACGACGGACAATGGACCACGACTATAGCTCAGATGACTTACAGTCAGCTGAGCTAAAAAATATTGCTGAACATTGAAGAAAAAAGTTTTCCTTACTCGTTCCAACGGCTTACTGTCTTGTTCCCACGACTTACCTTCTCATTCCCACGACTTGCTCTCTCGTGCGCACAACATACTAAGTCGTTCCCACGACATCCATATCATGCGTACGATACACTTAAGCCAAGCTCACATATACACCGGGTGCCATACGGGTTTTTCAACTCGGCGGCTTGCCGTGGGTTATCGAAACCATACAGTCACCCTGTGATTTTTCATCACATGTTGTTTGCACTTACATAATCTACGGCGACCGTACGGTGACCTCCGAAACTTGGTTGGTAAGGTGGCTATCCGGGAACCGTAAGGTTACCGTGCGGGTTCTATACATGAAGCAAGTACACCGTACCATGCCCACCGATGACAGGCAGGCGCCATGCCGGCGATCGCTGGCACCGTGCGGCCACCATAAGGGTATTTCCTGCCTTATTTATAGCCGATTTTTAAACCACTGTCATTTGTTCAACATGAAGCTAAATTTTAAGAAAGGGAAAGAAAAGAATTGTGCATATCGAGGTGGAGACATCAAGCTGCGAAGACGTGGTTGAGACGGAAAGCAAAATGAAACAAAGGGATTTTATCGTGAATTTTTTTTAGGTGCATATATTTCTTCTGATGAATAGATGAAGGTGCCTCGGAGGCCCTGTGATTTTTAGGCATAGGCAAAAATTTAGCTGAAGGAGCGCCGACCATGGCGAGCCGTGCGTCGATCAGTTCTTTAGTACCTTTCTCAGCAATCAATTTTTGCAGCAAGTTTAATGACGCCACCTATATTTTTGACGATTTATGAGAGGTTATATGCATTTGATTTTCATTTGAAATAGTACTTTCTTGAACATACTGACCTATTATGCGGTAATGGTGTTTCAAACTCAAAAATTGAAAGGATATATAGGCCTATATGTAATATATGTATATATATTCTTCAGTAAAGCCAGATGGATCAGCACTATTTTTGCTCATGTTAAACCTAGTATAAGTAGACTTGATGTCAGGCTTTGAGGCATTATCTACAATCTTGACAAACTTATGAGATCTTTTTTTGTGTTTTTTTTTTTAACGGCAACAGGACACTTACCCCCCAGACAATTACCCTCCCGGAAGACAATATCCCCACAGACCCTTTCCCCCAGACAGTGAACCCCAAGTCAAATATCCCCCCCCCCCCCCCCCCCGAGACAGATTCCTCCCAAGATAATTACCACCAGAAAACTCTCCCTAGGACAACCAGCCCCCAGACAGTTAACCCCGGACAATTATCCCCTCTGTTATTTCCTACAATATCACCAACTAGGCAGGTATTTTCCTTGATCTATTTCAATCCAGTTTGGCCTTTGTGTCCATGGTTTGAAAGAGGCTAATTCGGGTAAATGAGATAACACCAGGTTATGCTCCAGGTTGTACTTTTTGTTCTAGGCTTCCTCATTATCCTATTGGCTAAATTATCTAATGTCCAAAGCATCAGGTGCATCACATATTAATACAAATAACTTCATGGATTCTTCTGAAAATAAAATGTGCTAAAGTTGAATAATTTTGTTATTGTTATTTATACATAGGTTTTGAGGTGGTTACTCCAATAAGAAGTGATCAGTTGAGGTCAAGTTTACATTAAGTCATAAGTCTCTCAATAATCCAGTTTATTGTAATGTAAAAGTTCGAGGTCATATGTCAAGGTTATCCCCCATTGGTTTCTGAAACATAATTCCATATATAAGTTCAACCAGTTTTAAATTAAATATATGTCTTATTAATAGTGAAAAAAAATGCTCTCCTGATTTTGGATCCAAGCGGCGATGGCGGTGGCAGCAGCGTCTGACTGAAAGCATAGTATCCGCAAAACTCCGTTTTGGCGGAAAAAATGATTGTAGCTGGCACCACCAGTCTTGTATACAACGAAGAGATATATACATATGCCCAACGTCAGACTGATACGTCAAACCCCTCCTGTGAAATAAGCAGGGACATACACTGTGCAAAAATTATTGTAGGTGGCGCCACCTGTCTTGTACACTATAAAGCTATCCGATATGTAAAAACATGCCCAATTTTAGGCTGATGTATCAAATTCCTCTGTAGAAATAAGCAGGCGCATACACTGCAAAAGTCAATGTAAGTGGCACCACCTGTCTTGTAAATGAGAATACCATCAAAGACGCATAGACAGGTCAAAATATCAGGCCAATACATCAAACTTCCCCAGAGTTTGATGCACTGGGCTGAAGAGCCTTAGGTGAGTAAGGCAGTTGCCCACGAGTGAACTGAAATATTGCTGCCTCAAGCTACTGCACTGAGTAAACTCTTGACCTGCACCTGGCTAGACCTGGCTAGTGAACTTTTGACCTGTACTTGGCTGCACCGAGAGAACTCTTGACCTGTTGCATAATCTGACACTGTTGGCAGTCTGCCAAAGCTATAAATAGGTCCAGGCTGAACTTTGGTGCCATATCTGATGCAGTGAGCAGTCTACCAAAGCTATAAATAGAGTGCAGCTACTGCACTGAGTGAACTCTCTGCACTTATTCCAATCCCGGCACTGTGCCAAAACTATTTATAGAGCTGACATCATCTTGGCTAATGGCCAACATCAAGGCACTGGCAATCTGCCAAACCAAGTGCAGCCGTCTGTACACAAAAGTGGTCCCTACTTGAAATTATTTAGAAATTAATTTTCCCAATACAAAAAAAAAAAAAAGAAATCAGGAATATATGTAAAATAATTATAGATGCATACTGAATGCAAAATTAAATACAGATATATCTCATTGATGGCAAATTCTTGAATTAAGTTGAGTAGGGATACCAATAATTTATAATCCATGTACAGTTGTCTTTATATAGCCACTGAGAGCTAAATATCCATACTTGTAACATTGCCTGGTATGATGAATAACTTAAATCATAAATCTAATTTTTAGCTCAGCTGACTATAAGTCATCTGATCTATAGTCGTGGTCCATTCTCCGTTGTCCGTCCGTCTGTCCTGCCATCCGTCCGTCTGTCCGGATATCCGTCCGTAAGACTGGCACGTTTCGACACCGTTGGACCTACGAATCTGAAATTCGGCATACAGTTAGATGTCCCCAAAATCTCCTACCATGCCGAAAATTGTGTCAATAGGACTACGTTCCTTCGAAATATTAAGGAGAAACCTCAATTTTTTATTAGAAATCTATTTTTACTCTTCAGGACTGCCTAATATCAAAACCACTCATCTGGTTTTCTTCATATTTACCATAAATATTCCTCTATATAGTTCCTATGTACATGCCAGAAATTAAGTCAGTATTGTTTAATTTAAAAAAGTTATGGGCCCAAACATAATGGACTCTGTAAAAAAATCAGGAAGATATTTCGTCACTTAAGACCAAAAGTGTTAAAGGTAGGGACTTTTTTTCAGTAATACAACTTTAATTAATCAAAATTTAATTGTATACCAAAAATTAGATCAAAATCTGTTAAATTTTTTTAAATATTGGCAAAAATATAAAATTAGTACCTTAAATTTTGCCCAACTTTGGCCACGGCACGTTTTTATCCTGTAAGTACTGTGGATTTAATTTTCATAGCATGTACATATAAGGATTTAATCTAATAAAATCTGAAATTTGAAAATAAAAGCTGCAAAATTAGGCTAGTTATTGAATTTTTTTAGAGGCTCTTGTTGTATTCCCTTACATTGTCAAGCAGTCCACTTTGATGACTGTAGGTCATTCAGTGCACATCTCTATGTTCCCCAGGCTGTTGGCATAATTTTAGATGTCCCCAAAATCTCCTACCAAACCAAAAATTAGATCATTAGGACTTTGTTCCTTCGAGATATTAAGGAAAAACCTCCGTTTTCCATAAAAAAAGCCATTGTTACACTTCAAGGCTGCCTAATATCAAAACCACTGATCTGTTTTTGATCATATTTAGTATTCACATTCTTTCATACATATTCTATTAACATACCAAAAATGAGGTCAGTATTGGGTATTATTTTGAAGTTATGGGCCAAAATATAATGCAATTTTTAAAAAAATCAGGAAATTTATTTACTCGCCTAACATGAGAATTGCTGAACCTAGAGACTTTTTTCAGGAATATAACTTTATTAAATCAAGATTCAATTGTTAACCCAAAATTATATATGAATTTTGCAAATTTCTCAAGTTATTTGCATAAATAAAAAATCAATACCTTAAAATTTGTCCAACTTTGGCTATGTTGATTTAATTTTCACAGCATATATACATAAGGATTTAATCTTTTAAAATCTGAAATTTCAAAGAAATTGATTGGAAAGAATAGCTTTTATTCACGTTTTCATACACCATGTCAAGTGTTGTTTACATCTAGCCCACCTAGTAGTACAGCCTTCACTTGCATTATGTAACACACCCCAGGCAGCTTGCCTTGGCTAATGCTACGGTCACAAATCACTAAATGCCGCCTGCCGGCGTGGTAACTGCCAGTTTTCACTAAAATTCGTCAGGTGGCAGCTCGGTGGCAGGCACAATCGGCAGTCGGCATTTAGACGCCGCTAGGACGCCGCTGAAATTTTAAGAAAAAGTTAAAATTCTGTCTGCCACCGGCCGATTTTTAGCTCAGCTGACTGAAAGTCATCTGAGCTATAGCGATCACTCTTTGTCCGTCGTCCGTCTGTCCGTCCGTTAACCAGGCACAAATCGTAACCGCTGGACCTAGAACCTTGTAACTTGGGATTCTGAGAGGTCCATAAAAAATCTCCTTGGAAACCAGAAATTAGGTCTCTGTTACCCATATCCTTCGAGCTATGTGGCGCCAAAGTACCCCCCAGAAAAGTCAAAAATTTCATACAAAAACTTCAATATCTCATTAACTACTTGACTGATGGTCATGATTTTTGGCATACATATTGATCATGAGATGTTACATCGCTTCCTGCAGACTGGTGGCGCCACCTGTATTTTTCGATTTTTTACGGATTTTTTTCTCTATTTTTGAGACCTTTAAAAATGTGAACATCTGTTAACAAGGCACAAATCATAAAGACTGGACATAGAATCTTAATTCTTGACACACTGAGAGGTCCATGAAAAATCTCCTTGGAAACCAGAAATTAGGTCTCTGTTACCCATATCCTTCGAGCTATGGGGCCCCAAAGTACCCCCCAGAATAGTAAAAAATTTCATACAAAAACTTCAATATTTCAATAACTACATCACTGATGGTCTTCATTTTTGGCATACATATTGATCATGAGATGTTCGATCAGTTCCTGCAGACTGGTGGCGCCACCTGTACTGTTTGATTTTTTACGATTTTTTCCTCTATTTTTGAGACCTTTGAGGATGCTGTCATCTGTTAGCGTGGCACAAATCTTAACAACTAGACCTAGAATCTTCATTTTCGACACACTGAGAGACCTATGAAAAGTCTCCTTGGAAACCAGAAATTAGGTCTCTGTTACCCATATCCTTCGAGCTATGTGGCGCCAAAGTACCCCCCAGAAAAGTCAAAAATTTCATACAAAAACTTCAATATCTCATTAACTACTTGACTGATGGTCATGATTTTTGGCATACATATTGATCATGAGATGTTACATCGCTTCCTGCAGACTGGTGGCGCCACCTGTATTTTTCGATTTTTTACGGATTTTTTTCTCTATTTTTGAGACCTTTAAAAATGTGAACATCTGTTAACAAGGCACAAATCATAAAGACTGGACATAGAATCTTAATTCTTGACACACTGAGAGGTCCATGAAAAATCTCCTTGGAAACCAGAAATTAGGTCTCTGTTACCCATATCCTTCGAGCTATGGGGCCCCAAAGTACCCCCCAGAATAGTAAAAAATTTCATACAAAAACTTCAATATTTCAATAACTACATCACTGATGGTCTTCATTTTTGGCATACATATTGATCATGAGATGTTCGATCAGTTCCTGCAGACTGGTGGCGCCACCTGTACTGTTTGATTTTTTACGATTTTTTCCTCTATTTTTGAGACCTTTGAGGATGCTGTCATCTGTTAGCGTGGCACAAATCTTAACAACTAGACCTAGAATCTTCATTTTCGACACACTGAGAGACCTATGAAAAGTCTCCATGGAAACCAGAAATTAGGTCTCTGTTACCCATATCCTTCGAGCTATTGGGCCCAAAATTACCCCCCAGAATAGTCAAAAATTTCATACAAAAACTTCAATATCTCATTAACTACTTGACTGATGGTCATGATTTTTGGCATACATATAGATCATGAGATGTTACATCACTTCCTGCAGACTGGTGGCGCCACCTGTATTTTTCGATTTTTTACGAATTTTTTTCTCTATTTTTGAGACCTTTAAAAATGTGAACGTCTGTTAACAAGGCACAAATCATAAAGACTGGACTTAGAATCTTAATTTTTGACACACTGAGAGGTCCATGAAAAATCTCCTTGGAAACCAGAAATTAGGTCTCTGTTACCCATATCCTTCGAGCTATGGGGCCCCAAAGTACCCCCCAGAATAGTAAAAAATTTCATACAAAAACTTCAATATTTCAATAACTACATCACTGATGGTCTTCATTTTTGGCATACATATTGATCATGAGATGTTCGATCAGTTCCTGCAGACTGGTGGCGCCACCTGTACTGTTTGATTTTTTACGATTTTTCCCTCTATTTTTGAGACCTTTGAGGATGCTGTCATCTGTTAGCGTGGCACAAATTGTAACGACTGGACCTAGAATCTTCATTTTCGACACACTGAGACACCTATGAAAAGTCTCCATGAAAACCAGAAATTAGGTCTCTGTTACCCATATCCTTCGAGCTATGGGGCCCAAAATTACCCCCCAGAATAGTCAAAAATTTCATACAAAAACTTCAATATCTCATTAACTACATCACTGATGGTCATGATTTTCGACATACATATTGATCATGAGATGTTTCATCAGTTTGTGCAGACTGGTGGCGCCACCTGTATTTTTCAATATTTCCATTTTTGAGACCTTTAAGGATGTAGTTATCTGTCAACAGGGTACAAATCATAACGACTGGACCTAGAATCTTTGTTCTTGACACACAGGGAGACCCATGATAAGTCTCCATGGAAACCTGAAATTTGGTCTCTGTTACCCATATCCTTTGAGCTATGGCACTCCAAAGTACAGCTCAGAATAATGGAAAATTTGATACAAAAGCAAAAGTATCTGAACAACTAATGCAGAGATAACCATAATTGTTTGCATGGATATTGATCATGGAGTGTTTCATAAGTTTCTGCAGACTGGTGGCACCACCTGTATTTGTTCGGTTTTTTTTTTTACGAAATTTTTCTGTATTTTTGAGACCTTTAAAGATATGAACGTCTGTTAACAGGGCACAAATCATAAAAACTGGACCAAGAATCTTCATTCTTGACACACAGGGAGACCCATGAAAAGTCTCCATGGAAACTTGAAATTAGGTCTCTGTTACCCATATTCTTTAAGCTGTATGGGTCCAAAATACCCCCCCCCCCCAGAATAATGAAAAATTTGATACAAAAACTGCAGTATTTCAATAACTACAACACTGATGGTCATGATTTTCGGCATACATATTGATCATGAGCTGTTCCATCAGTTTCTGCAGACTGGGTGTGCCACCTCTATTTTTTTTCTAATTTTTACGAATTTTTTTCTTTTTTTTTGAGACCTTTAAAGATGTGGTTATCTGTCAACAGGGTACAAATCGCAACAACTGGACCTTCATTCTTGTCATGCAAGGAGGCCCATGAAAGGTGCCTGTGGAAACTTGAAATTAGGTCTCTGTTACCCATATCCTTCAAGCTATAGGACTCCGAAGTATCCCTCAGAATAATGGACAATTTGATACAAAAACTGAAGTATCTGAACAACTAATGGGGAGATCACCATGATTTTTTGCATGGATATTGACCATTAAGTGTTTTTATTAGTTTCTGCAGACTGGTGGAGCCACCTGTATTTTTGATACTATGTTTTTGACGGAGTTCCTCCACCGCGGCGGCGTTCGTTTCCAGAGAGCTCCTCGGAGACTAATGGACCGATTTTTCCCAAACTTACACCTATTATCGGGTCACATGTGAACTGGTGCCTAACCAATTTGCGTTGACCTCTGACCTTTCCTCTCTATCCAGTGTCCAATTGTGGGTCTGTTTCCACTCATAAACCCTCATATCTCGGGAACCGTTTGACCGATCAGGAAATAAAATTGATACAAATGTAGCCCTTGGATTGCTTTATAACATACACAAAAAATGGTGGCGCCACCTGTAACCATGTTTGCACAGTGTCCATCTGTTCATCTGCCTTGGGTTAAAATCACTCATATCTCTGCAGTGAATTGACCAATTCACCTGAAATTCGTCATGCGTATACATCCAGGATAGCTTTCTTGATTTTATGACAGGTGGCGCCACCTACGTTCACGTTCACGCTGATGACATCCAAGCTTATATCTTGGGAACCGTTTGACCGATCAGGAAATAAAATTTATACAAATGTAGCCCTTTGATAGCTCTGTAACATACACAAAAAATGGTGGCGCCACCTGTAACAATGTTTGCACAGCGTCTGTCTGTTAGTTTGCCGTGGCCTAAAATCACTCATTTCTCTGTAGTGGTTCGACATAACTGCCTAAAATTTTGCAGGTTTATACATCGTGGACAGCTTTCTTGATTTTATGACAGGTGGCGCCACCTACATTCTAGTTAACGCTGCACACATCCAAGCTCATATCTCAGGAACCATTTGACCGATTGGGCCAAAATTGTGCATGTGTTTAGATCTCACATAGGTCTTTATCATTCACAAAACTGGAGGGGTTACCTGCAAAGATTTTTGCACAGTGTTTGTCTGTTTGTCTGCCATGGGCAAAAATCGCTCATATACATGTAGTGGTTTGACTTTTCTGCCTAAAATTTTGCAGGTGTATACAACTTGGACAGCTTTCTGGATTTGTCGTAGGTGGCACAACCTACATACACATTTAGGCTGCAGACATCCATGCTAATATGCAACATACCTCACTCTATTTCCCCTTGCCACTCAATCCATGCCTCACTATCCGATTTTGGCAGATACATGTAGTCACTTGTCGGTTACCCGTATTCTAGTTTTAAAAGTTTACACATTTTTCTCTATTTTTGAGATATATAAATACAGACTAAATCTTGGCCTATTGGTTAATCTGTTTGATGCTTCAGTTGAATGGGTATATACTACCATTCTGATGATAAAATTTCTTTTTGCGAATCTCTTCCCAGTCAGCTGAGCGTCATGACCCATGGGTCACTTGTTTCCAATTATGCCAGTCGTCAGGTCGCCGGCCGGGCGCATTTCGAAGTCGCGCGGTGGCTATCAAGCGGCAGGCGGGCAGCAGCGCGATTTTTATTCGGTCGTGGGGCTCGAGGTCCTTCAAACTTCGGCCGGCGATCGGTAGGATCTAACTGCCACTGTCTAGCATCCGGCCTGCTGCCGTTATGCTACCGACATGCCACCGTACGATTTCAAAATATCTGCCGGCGGCAGGGGGGAGATTGAAAGGCAGCTGGGAGGCGGCTGTCGGTGTTGGTAGGTGGCAGGACGGCGATCTGCCGATTGCAGACTCCCGGACCCCTGAATATAAATCCGAGGCCATCCACCATACAACATACTCGCTTTGGGGCTGGCGCCTTGTCCTTTCCCTTGCCTTTAGGGGGCATCTTGTTGGAAGGAAATGGTTGATAATAATGGTTGATGGAAAATGGTTGATAATAAATGGTTGATGGTTTATATATCCAACCGGGAACCAGACTGCCGCCGTCAGATTATCGGGCGGGCGCCGGCCGGTGGCAATTAGAACGCCCGATCGTTGGCCGGTGGCAGGTGTAAATGGCCGGTGTCCGCCAAGTCACCGGGAGGTGGCAGGTAAAATCTCACGGCTGCCGGCCTGTCGCCTAACTGCCACCGGCCAACACCCTGATGACGTCACACACCCCCTCGAACTTAGACACTGCCTTGGGCCGCCCGGAGCCCGTCAGCGGCCTTTTACTGGCAGTTATTTATGACCATTCGCACCGATTTGCAAAAAATCCGCCGGCGGCATGTAACTTTAAGAATCCGCCGATGTCTAAAAATCGGCAGGTGGCAGTTTCACATTGTGACCGTAGCATAAGCTTGGCCACAACCAGCAGGCTTCCCCTCTGCCCTGCACTCCCCCCCCCCCCAGATGGTGCATAAACTAGATGAATGTTATTATTTTCTGTATTTGATTCATTCTTATTCTTGGCTATGCTACATTTTAGATTTTGTATTTACCACCAGGGTTACAATGATTAAAGTGCACATTTAATTGTGTCCACAAAGTGGTGTATTGCTATGAAAATGTGGATGTTCATCAGATAAGTAATTCCTTACTTCAGAAGAGTAAAAACTTCACCAGGTGTGAAATTGACTATTAATTCCAGTAGTAAATTAAAACTGGGATAGTAATTAGCAGAATGATATTGTTTGTCCCTCATTCAACCAACAGTGTGTATACTTTATTTGAAAAGATGTTTTATTTTATCAAATTTACTGAATCTTTTATTTTATTTTGGTGAATAAAATTAAGCATGTACTGAAAACTCCAGTGTACAAAACTTTTTAATAGTGATTCAAGGAATATTCTTGTAGATGCCATGTTGTAGCATTATTTTCTTTTAAATTCAGTTTAAACATTTATGATTTAAAAATAATAAAATATATGTGTATGCATAATATGACCCAATATGAGCTACACTCTGGATATATGATGATTGTAACTTTTGCAACAATTCTAATATTTAAACTTATAGTTTCAGTTTTTTACTCTGTATATATAATGATTGCAACTTTTGCAACAATTCTAATATTTTAACTTATATTTTCAGTTTTTATTAAAAATTTATAAAACCTGTAAATATAAAAAAAATAATTCAGATAAAAACTCCTTAATGGAAAAAGTGGATATGCTTAAAAAAAATAGGGTTATATATAAACTTATGCATTATTCCCTTGAAAGTGAAATAAAGGTATTAGTCCATTATGTCCACTTGCCTGTCCATCTGTAAATTTTCATATGCATCACAGTATCTCAAAACTTTACTGTTTTTCTTCATGACAGTCTTGTCAGAGTATTAGTTTGCAATCATATATTTAGAACTTTACTATAACCAAGTAGGAGGGCCCCTTTCCTCTTAGCTTTTCATATTCTTATATAAATGAAAAACATTACAATAGAATATTTCTACATCCACCTTCGTGCTGCCCTCACTTTTCCCTTCTACGAACCCCATCCCAAAGTCAGCCTCAGTAAGCAAGAAAAGATGAATCAGATATATTCATACTTTAATATTTTGTAGAACTATTCATCCATAGGTACCTATGTACATGCCAGAAATTATGTCAATGTTGTGTAATATGTAGACACAGTGGGCATCACAATAATGTACCTTGTCAAGACTAAATAGATATTGTGTCATACAGTCACAAATTCATAAATCACTTCATCAGCATAGTTAATCATAACATCATATCTGTCAAATTGAAAGCTTGCAGACTACCATACACTTTAGATCCTTCAACAAATAGCCTTATCATCATTCTACTACTGCTTATTACTGCTGTCATTGCATTCATATTTGCTCAAATATATCACAATTTTCAACCCCTCCTAAATAAATAAAAATAAACCACTATATTTTACTCTATTAATCCATCAGTCAGGTAATTTCATTTATCATTTACTCACATATTACATTACATCCCTTTATAATAGCCCAACATGTCCATGATATTCATAAGCTTTCTCGACTCGAGATAGTATCACAGTGGAGAAACATTTATAGTCCTATCACGATCAGCTGAGCGCCGTGACCCATGGGTCCCTTGTTTTAAAAGCTTTTAAAAACACTTTCTTGTCAATATTACCCAATGATAACCTGAAATCTAAATGTCTAGTGGCATGATGTAATAGATGCTGATAAACTGGTGCCAGGCTATATGTAACAGCATCACACAGTTAACAGATCTGGTAAAATGACTCGATTCAATCTCCATAATTCAGTCAAAAATCACTCATGTGGAACCAATAATGACAATTATTATAAGAATAATTGTAGGTATTATTCTTGTAAAATATTTAACAAACTGGCTTCAGTGGCATCAGTCGGAAAACGTTTTGCAGGTTTATAACTCATATAGGAAGATACAGCAAACCGGCTAAGTTCAGCTTCCCGTAACTCGGCCAAAAAGCACTGATCCAAACCCATTTGAACAAACTTGAATAATCAACATCTGAGGATAATTAATGTATGAGATTAAAGAAATTAGCCCAGTGGTTTTTGAGAAGAAGATCTTTGTAGCCACTGAGCTAAAATGGGCTGTTATGGCATATGACTAAATTCAGCTTCCCATAACTTAGCCAAAAGTCACTGAACAGAGACCATTTGAACAAACTTCAGAAAACACTACCCTAGGATCATTTCTGTGCGTTATTAAACAATTTGGCCATATGGTCTCAATTTAAGATATGACCTATGTGACCAACATTGGCATAAAACTTGGTGATGATAGCTTCAGCCGTTTCTGAGATTGAAATTTTAATATGCTTTTTTGGACAGATGACAAAGTTCAACCTTCTATAACTCGGCCAAAAATCTCCGAACTGGAACCATTCGAACAAACTTTAGAGAGATTATTCCAGGGATCATTCTGTGAAATATTGGACGATTTGGCCGGACAGTTTCGGAGAAGATTTTTAATGTCTATTTAGCTTTTTCCCTGTAAACTCTAAGAAAATGCAGTTAGAAAAAATATAAATTGATGATAATTTGCAAAACATTTGGTGATGCTAGCTCCTGCCGTTTTTTAGATAGCTATGGTTAACATACAGACGACGGACGACGCCGCACCATCGCATAATCTCACAGGTTCACTAAAAATTGATACAAAACCTCCAGTATCTGAACAACTAGTCCTTTGATCACCATAATTCTTTGCATGCATGTTCATCATAGGGTATATCATCAGTTCCTGCAGACAGGTGCTGCCACCTGTTTTTTTTTTCAAATTTTAACGCATTTAAGCTCAGCTGACTGTAAGTCATATATGGTGTAGGTATTGCACTTTGTCCATTGTCCGTCCGGCTGTCCGGTCGTCCTTTAACAGAGCACAAATCGTAACTGCTGACCATAGAAGCCTGTAACTAAAAATCTAGGGAGGTCAATAGAGCCGGCGGCTCACTTACCGATTTTATCGGCCGATTCAAAGGATCGGCCGACTATGTACCGACGGGGGTACATTGTCGTGTAGTGTGACACCCTAAGCGACGCGATTTTGTCGGCGTCGGCGTGAAAAATCGGCGTCGCCAAGAGTCTGGCACTGTCAAAGAAAATCGGCCGGATTTTATTGGGCGATTAGCGAAATCGTGTAATGAGCCAATGTTTACGACAAAGTCGGCCGATTTTCTTTATTTGTGTATGGTCAGAGTTCACGTTTTGTACGTAGTCACTATTAGTCATTATTAGTGTGATTTGTGTAATGACACATTTCTGTATTTTAAAAAGAATTTTATACCAATTTTGGTAAAGATTCAAATTTTCATTTATTCCTAAAGATGACTTGCAAGTTATTAATCATTATAAAGGAGTATCCATTCATATAATTACAATGTGCGAAAATTTATGTAAACACAAGACTTAATGAACATGTATATGTTTGCAAACGCCCATTTATTGCTGGGCTGTCTAGCAATCCTTCGAATTGTGTGACGATCCACTCTGAACAAGTAACTCAAGCTTATGTAAGAGTTTATTAAAAAAAACAAAATTCAGTATTAACAACTAATGGATGGCAATAACCAAGTGTATATCTGCCCGTATTCTTTATCCATCATTATAAATTTCTTTCCTTAAGATAGTTTTTTGCCCTATCTTAGGTGCTCCTTGAGGTCAGCAGAAAGAATGGTGCAAGGGAAGAAAGTGTATTAATAAAAAAAGCCCAAAGTAAGAGGAAATGAGAGAAGACATGAATAGAAAACCGAAAACTTTTGACTGATGCAATATCCAGTCCAGCGCACGTGGCAATACCTGATGTTTTTAGGTAACCCATTAGGCAAAAGCGTTCATGTGAACAGAACTGGTACACTTTTTTCATGGAGTCAGCGGCATTGTTGGTGATACTGTACTTTAGTTCGTTTTAATATATTTAATCTGACAGATAACGGAGAGTCGCCAGATATATAACTGATCATCGCACGTCTACGGGAATTAATAATAACAATTAAAACCTAATCACGCAAAACATCAGCTGCTGTTTGCGTTTGTTGTGTGTAACAGTCAAATGAAAAAGGATGATAAAGTGTTGACTGGTTTATACAGGATATAGAAGAATACATATCACTTCTTTGAATTCCCAAAAACAGGAAATAATAGAAATCACAAACATGCAAGTTGAATGTCATTTTCTAAATTAGAGTTCATGTCTGGTAAAATAGACCTTCTGAATGTAATATCCTGATGCTGGATGTTTGGTTTAACCAGATCCTGCAGATCAGCCGCCGAAATCGTTTTAAGGGTATAAGATCAACCCCTTTGGATCTTTTCCGGACCTGGGGACCTTTCTTTAGGTTTTGTTATTAGTCCTCCTGGGTTGGACCCCTCTTTTCCTAAATCCTTGACCCGTCCCTGAGATATGCGGAGAAAATCATTAAATTGATAAAGGACGGTTCATCCTCCCGTCTCAGTTCGCATACAAGTGTATTGTTTATATGCCTGTAGTTCCTCTCTTCTCTCAAGCCAAGGTTTAACCCACAAGTAACTCTTCCGACACAGGATATTTCTTTGGACAAGACACAAAGCGAACAAATATTTCCTTTTGGTTTTTTTTTCTCCTATAGAAGACTGAGTATCAGATCACCATGATGAGACAGACTTCTTCGGCGATAATCGAGAGGTGGGAACACGCGCGTCGGTAAATGTGACACCGAAAATCGTCCAACTAAACCGAGCGATTTTCAGCCGATTTTGAGAAAATCTGCCGAAAAATATCGCCCGACAATGTCGCCTGATAAAATCGGGTAGTGAGCACCCGGCTTTACTGACCATGCATGTGGGTCAAATCCCTAATTTAAAGCAAGCGTTATTCATATGAACAATAGTCCTTAGTGTTAGAGGTTAAGTGACCACGATGCACGCATTCCGGTGTTTGTCGAAGGCAGTTCGGCCATGCTCGGTAAAAAAAAAAACGGAAATCACTCAAAATTATATGTACATTAAAAATTATTTATTTTCATATCGCCTATGTCACTGCGAGGATAATAACCTTTCAAATGATGTATGGCACAATATTGTACACAACGCGGTTTTAGAGAACATTGCGAACAAACGTCAACCGAATTCCTTTTATAAGTATTAGATTACCTGCTATGCACAACAAATGCCTAATGATTTTTAAGCATGTGTTGTATACCAGATTTTGTGTGAAGATGGTCAATATATTGAAACGTCATGCAAATAAAATATGCAAGTGGGAATAAATTATATATAATATATATATATATATATATATATATATATATGATGATAAAATTCTTGAAATTTATATCTATGGATATGTACATGTATATTTTTATAATATCAACAAAGTCCTTATAATATCAACAAAGTCCAAAATGAATAATAAGATGGAAATATACCACCATTAAAGTTCCTTGTCTCGACCCTGTTCCGGTTAGGTAGAATCCACAGAGATATCACTGAAAGTCAATATTATAAATCAAATTTCATTGATATGATCAGTGTAAAACAGTTCAGTTGACTATAAATAAAACACAGGTTCCTGCTTGACAATCTATCAGGATTGATGGCGACCCTTGCGACGTTCCAGCATAACAGTCAAGGATAAATTCTCGAAGAAGCCAAGTTATCGGTGAAACATGGTATCATCAGCAATCATTTTCAAATCGATTTATACCAAATTTTTGTTGTTCTATAATAAGAAGAAATGTATACTTATATAAGAATAAGGCATATATATATAGTTTAATAAACAATATATTTGATAAATAATGACATAAATTACTCCAATATAGCTTGTTTTCTGGCATAGTCATGAACGTCATGCATAACGTCATGGCGGAAGATTAAATTGTAAGCCAATTAACTCGACTTTTAAGCCACAATGACTCTCATACCACACTACCTTTCATTTTATAACCCTTATTTTTTAAAACTATACATCTCCTCTATATTATAAAATGTTACTTTTGTATATAATTTGCGTTAAATATCATAATATAGGCCTTTTATAAAAAAAAAACCCCTAAACTACACAATTACCGATATAGATTTTTCTTTCATATTCAAGCAGTATATAATGTTTTCTTGAACGGAATCCAGGATAAATATGTACGTAGTTGACGAAGCCAAATTCTCGGTGAAAGATGATATCATTAGCAACACTTTCAACAGAAATGTTCTAGATTTTCTTCCAAATTCAAGCAGTACATAACGGAGTATATACAGTTCATGTCCGGTCAGGCGACACCAGTAAATACGGGTGGACAAAGTTCTTAAATTAAAGCCAAGGATGGAAATAGCGACGCTGTGAAAAAAAATAATCTGCACTTGTTGTGTTTTCATTATTTTACTCCATGTTACTACCACAGGCACTCGTTTCCAGCACTAAAATGGCCTAGAAACCGAAAACACTTTGAGTATGGACGATATACCCATTATAAAAGAACAAGGTAATGAACTCCACCGCTACGCGGGCAAGACAACTTTTTTTCACAAAAAAAATATAAAAGTTCCCCACACTAATCGCTAATTCAAGCACGTTAATTTCAGCTGCGACACCGTCATTTGGCATGTATACATTTACTAGTTGCGGAAATTGACTTTTATATTAGGAAGTTTAATCTTGTAAATAAAGATGTTTTCAACAAAAAGGCGCGCGATCATGCTTGTGAAGCGGATAATTCTCCGGAATTCGGACTTGTGAAAAAAAGTTGTCTTGCCCGCGTAGCGATGGAGTTCATTACCTTGTTCTTTTATAATGGGTATATCACCCATACTCAATGTGTTTTCGGTTTCTAGGCCATTTTAGTGCTGGAAACGAGTGCCTGTGGTTACTACTAAGGACCTCCGTTATTTAATGTATCCGTGATATCCCATAGTGCCTCTTACTTTGTGGGTACACACGTGTTTTTCCGCCATATTGTCTCCATGTGTGTAGATGGCTCCATGTATTAAAACGTTGTTCCTGTTCTTATGGCTGTGTTACGGCTTGTGTTTGTTGGAACATAACATAAATTGGCGACGAAAGGTGACAGAAGAATCCACAATGGCTACAGAGGGACTTTCCATGGCCATATTTCAGTATGAGCCTCGTGATACGGCTGCACAGCGTTGGCTGAGATGGTTGTCGCGCTTCGACAACTACCTGGCCGCTGCGGATATCGTCAAACCCGCGAGAAAACGTGCCATGCTTCTTCATTTGATCGGGGAAGAACTCTACACAGTTTTTCAATCGTTACCAGAGCCTGAGCCAGCGGGGGAGGAGACGGAATATGATACGGCCCGCAAAGCACTGTCGACTTTCTTTGCACCGAAACGCAACCTCGAATATGAACTGTTCATGTTCAGAGAAGCCAGACAGGAGGTTGGAGAAAGTCTGGATACATTTTACGCCCGTTTACGGACATTATCAAGTAACTGTGAGTTCATGGATCCAGACAAGGAAATTAAATCCCAGATAATACATCGGTGTTTATCATCTAAGCTGCGGGAAGAAGGACTGTTTAAACCTCAACTTACACTCATGGAACTTTTAAAGTTAGGGCGGACAATGGAGTCATTACGTCAGCAGACAAAAGCTATGGAGGATAAGTTGTCCTCCACGCCTCATCCGGTGAGTGTTAATAAACTGAAGTTCAAGAAATCAGTCAAAGCCCCTGTCCATAATCCTGGGCCTAGTAACGGTAATGCTCCTAGTGCTAGTGGCAGTAATGCTAGTAGGGTAAAGACGACCAAGACTTGTTATCATTGTGGCGGTAATTGGCCTCACCCAAGGTCCCGCAAGTGCCCAGCACAGGGCAAGAAATGTGCTAATTGTGGCGGTTGGAACCATTTTGCTAGAGTTTGTAAGAAGGCCAAGTCTCAGCCTCAGGCCTCTAGTGTTAACACAATGGAGTACCAGGATATGTTTCATATGACTGATGATGATAATTGTACACAGACTCGGATTAACACGTATCAAATTAACCTTCAGATTAATGGTGTTCCCACTATTATGGAAATAGATACTGGCAGTTCAGTGACTATTATGAACAGTACAGCATATAAGAATCTGTGTCACTCAAGGGCTAAGCCAGTGTTGCTTAAATCAGATATGGCTTTGAGGACATATACTGGAGAACTTCTGACTCCTGAGGGGGAAGTAAATGTCAATGTGCAGTATGGAACTCAATGTAAAAACCTAAAACTGGTAATAGTTCCGGGATCAGGTCCAACCTTGTTAGGCCGTGACTGGTTGAGAGAGATAGCCATTAAGTGGAAGGAAGTTAACAAGGTTACAGACTTTGTCATTGCTGACACGTTCAAAGAAGTCTTTACGGATGAGCTTGGTCTCCTTAAAGATACAGTAGTGAAAATCCACATTGATAAGGATGTAACCCAAGTTTTTCATAAAACTCGTTCTGTGCCTTTTTCATTGAAAAACAAGGTCTTAGAGGAACTGGATCGTCTTGAAAAACAAGGTGTAATAAGACCAGTAGCTTCTAGTGAGTGGGCTGCACCTTTGGTGCCTGTGTTAAAATCTTCCGGAGATATCAGATTGTGCGGGGATTACAAGCTTACAATTAACAAAGCAGCGAAAGGTGATAGCTATCCCCTCCCACACATCGACGAACTGTATGCAAAACTGTCTGGGGGTACAGTTTTCTCAAAGTTAGACCTAAGCAATGCTTATCAGCAACTTCAGCTAGATTCCGAGTCACAAATGTTGACTGCGGTTAATACTCCGAAGGGATTGATGGTGTACAATAGGTTACCTTACGGAACAAGCGCAGCTCCAGGACTTTTTCAACGCACACTAGAGTCGTTGTTACAGAATATCCCTATGACTGCTGTGTACTTAGATGACATATTAGTCAGTGGTCGGACACCTGAAGAGCATAAAAAGAATGTAGAAACTGTGCTTCAGCGTCTTTTAGATAGCGGTCTCCGGCTTAAACGTAGCAAATGTTCGTTTGCAATCGTCGGTTTCATATTTGGGTCATGTCATAAGCGCAGAGGGAATACATCCAGACCCCACAAATATGCAAGGAATCACTGATGCACCAGCTCCGCAAAATGTACCAGAACTTCGTTCATACTTGGGCATGCTAAACTATTATAACAAGTTCTTGCCACACTGTAGTACAGTGCTGAAGCCATTGTATGATTTATTGCATCAGGACGTTAGATGGACTTGGGGTGAACAGCGGGCAAATGCGTTTGCTGAGAGCAAAGCGATGTTGCAGTCTTCAGAAGTGCTTGTTCATTATCAGCCAGAGTTAAAGTTGTTCCTTGAATGCGATGCATCACCTTATGGTGTAGGTGTTGTATTGTCACATGAAATGCCCAATGGAGAGCAGCGTCCTATTGCTTATGCCTCGCGTACTCTGTCAACGGCGGAACGCAAGTATGCGCAAGTGGAGAAAGAGGGACTTGCCGTGATTTTTGGGCTTAAGCATTTTCACAAATACGTTCATTTTCAATTGTGACGGATCACAAACCCTTATTAGGGTTGTTCAAGGAAAACAGAGCAACCTCGAATATGGCGTCATCCCGCATACAGCGATGGGCTCTCTTGCTTGGTGCTTATGATTACACCCTTGTTTATCGACCAGGGATGCTTCACAGCAACGCGGACGCCTTAAGTAGGCTCCCTGCTCCTTATAAACCAACGGATGTACCAGAACCAAGTGATGTTGTGCTCTCGTTGGATTTTGTTGATACATCGACTCTTGTGACATCCAAGCATATAGCCAGAGAAACGAGGAAAGATCCTTTGCTGAGTCGTGTAATGCAGTATACCTTAAACGGATGGCCAATCATTAAACCAGACAACGAACCAATCCGCCCCTATTTCTTGAGACGTAATGAACTGTCAGTGCAAGGGGATTGTCTCATATGGGGTTCGCGAGTTGTGATTCCAGAAAAGTTTCGAGAGTTGTTGTTACAGGACCTACATGATACACACCAGGGTATGGTCCGCATGAAGGCCTTGTGTCGTTCATATTTCTGGTGGCCAAGGTTAGATAGGGACATTGAGAACGTCGTGCGTCAATGTAATATTTGTCAAGAGGTTAGTAGGAAACCAACAGTCGCTCCTTTGAACCCTTGGTCATGGCCGACAACACCATGGAGTCGGGTCCATGTAGATTACGCAGGACCTTATGAAGGTAAAATGATTTTAGTTGTTGTCGATGCTAGCAGCAAATTTATTGATGCGCATGTGATGAATACAAGTAGTTCGGCTGCTACGATGGACAAACTTCGCCATACATTCGCAATGCATGGACTACCCAGCTCTATAGTGTCTGACAACGGACCGTCGTTTGCTAGTCAAGAGTTTCAGAGTTTTTGTGACAATAATGGTATTAGACACGTCAAGGTTACTCCTTACCATCCGTCGAGCAACGGATTGGCAGAGAGAGCTGTTCAGTCAGTTAAGAATGCACTGAAAAAGTCGAAAGATGGTTCGTTAGAATCACGGTTATACCGTTTTCTGTTGACATATAATGTTACACCGCATTCACCACAACAAATGAAGCTCCATCTGTAATGCTCATGAAGCGTAAGCTCAGAACACGTTTGATGTTATTAGACCGGACACTCAAGAGGTGGTACTTGCTAAACAAGACCAGATGAAGAGTCATCATGACTTGAGAGTACGCCAGTGTGACTTGTACGTAGGTGATCTCGTATACGCACGCAACTTTTCGCGTGGACCCAAATGGGTCTCCGGTGTGATTCAGGAAAGATTAGCACCTCTTACCTATACAGTAAGACTTAGTGATGGTCGTGTGTTTAAACGTCACCAAGATCATTTGAAAATGTCTTATGATGTTGCTGAGGATCAGTTGCATGATGAAACAGAGTCAGAGAATGTGTCACAATCAGCTGTTAAGCCTAGTGACTCTGTGCAGTGTGATTTACCATTACCAGAATCTGTACAGCAACCTGTACCTACTCGAGTAAAGGACTCGGTTGTTCCACTTAATGTGCCTGTTGATGAGTCTGCTCCTGCTGGTCAGGAACAGATTTCTATTGATGTAAGTGCATGTGTAGATAATGCTCGGTTGGTTGAACCTTGTTCAACGTCAGCGCCTGCGGAAAATGTGACCACTGGGACTTCTAAAGTTCCCCTTGCTAAAACCAGGCGTAAAACTAAAAGGAACATTCGTAAACCAGATCGTTTGGACTTGTGAACTGCGTGATTGTATATATACTTAAGTTGCATGTACTCTCATTCCTTACTTTAATCACATATTATTTGTTTCGAGTCCGTACGTCATGTTGCCAGAGAAGTGTTGTCAACTGCATTCTTATGTAACTTGGAAACTGATATCTCATGTTTGAAAAACACTTGATTAATACTTCAGAGACAGTATTGTTGTATTAACATCCATACTTGTATTATCTAAACGGGGAGGAATGTTGTGTTTTCATTATTTTACTCCATGTTACTACTAAGGACCTCCGTTATTTAATGTATCCGTGATATCCCATAGTGCCTCTTACTTTGTGGGTACACACTTGTTTTTCCGCCATATTGTCTCCACGTGTGTAGATAGCTCCATGTATTAAAACGTTGTTCCTGTTCTTATGGCTGTGTTACGGCTTGTGTTTGTTGGAACATAACAGCACTCACCAGCGATAATTGTGGAGAAATGGTGGTGATCAATAGGCCAGATAATTTAAAGGGGCCGAATCATCTGAAAAGCATATTAAATTAAAACACGAAAATAGCATCTTCCCTGTAAAATTTATCTGGACCTGCCAAGATATTGCCTTGAAACCGTTTGCTTATTCCAGTAAACGAGTGTTAAAAACAGTCGATCGGGCGCGATCGCAGGTGTCAACATAAACACAGCGAATGGGGCCGTGCGAGTCGCGGAGAAATTACACGTGTCAATCACGTGTTGTCTGACTGACTTGGGCCAACAAACGTTATACATGTTCCCGCTGACTTAAACACCGCGTGTTGCTTCTCTATATCCCCCTCCTCTAACATCTAACATCCCCCATGCGCTCGACGTGACGTCACAGGCACGCGCGACGTCGCGCCATAGGCCTAATTTAGACAAGAAATATTTCAACAAGTTTGTGACGACGTGTCGCCTATGAACACAGTTATGAGAACGCTAAAGCCAGAAACACATTAACTCGCGCGTCACGCGACAAGCGTCAACAAGGGCGTGCACAGGATTTTTTGGCAAAGAGGGAGCTAACGACCGCAAAACGTCTGAGGGGACCCCCCCCCCCCCCCCTTCGGATGTTTAATTGTTCCAAATTAGCTTCCACTGCCGATCTATAAAAACTGTCCAAGTATGTAACATGCTGACGCATATACACTCGACTTGGCTGCAGCACGTGATGATTTAACAAACTATTTAACCCCCTATTCCTGTAAATATTTTTTCATTCTTCCAAGTTTCAATTGTTTTTTTTTTCGTTATGTGATAGTATTGTTGTTGATAGTACATATAGCATATGAGAAGCACATACTGTAGTGTGGGTAACCTCTCGTACATGTAGCTTGCTTGCCTTGAGCTTGAGGTTATAGGGATGCCTGCTAAAACCTCCATATATGATTTTTATTTCAGTTTATCATGTGTTTAAAGTATATATATGATATAATATACGTAGCATTAAAAGGAGAAAACTATGCATCCCTCTGTTACAGTCCATTCTTTAGCATACTCCTTCTATAAGTATAGCCTTGGATTTAAATCTAATATAGAGTTTATTACATCCGTAAAACTGAATGGTTATTATAACGAAGAAAAATGAGGGGGCCAGAAACCTTTTGTACCGCCTCGAAATATTTCTCTCGGAGGCCCTGCTTAGTCTCATTCAGAGCGTTAACATATTATCTCCAAAAAAATCCTTTCTGCTCAAACATCACTGAGTTTTAATTAATCTTAATAATTTGATCTAATAGACACATTACCAATCGTCAGTGACTGTCATTTCTGACGCGAAGTAGGCCTAACACTGTGCTTAGGCAAAAACCAGTAAAAACTGTGGCTTTGTAATTTGGAACAATTTAACATATCCGATGGGGGGGGGGGGGGGTGCGTATAAAGATCATATATATAGTGCGTCTGTCGACTGTCTCGGCCAAAGGGGGTAGGGGTGGGGGGCCCTCAGACGTTTTGCGGTCGTGAGCCCCCACTTTTAACATGCATTTATAGGGAGCCTGGGATTTATAAACAAAATTAAAGCGAACCCCCCACCCGCCCACAAAGAAAAGCACCTGGACTAATTAAAAAAAATGAAAGGGGCCTCTCCATTGAATCGTTTTATACTTTTTACACTTAACAAACGCAAATAACCTACATTGTATATACATTTTATACCTGATCTAGACTTAAAACAGAGTAAACGAGTAAAATGAAAACAAACGGCATGTACTTCCGGAAGGAAAGTGTACGCTTTCCATAGCCCTCCGGACCATGTAAAATGAATGCAAATAAATATTAATTTTGGTTAATTTCTTCCATGTACGGATCTGTTGTACTAAACAGATAAAATTTGTCATTCTCTTGTATACCGTAATTATTGTGCCCCAATACTCGGTATATTTCTACATTCCCATGCATTCTAGTGGGCCTTAAGAATTTCTTGCCCATCCAGGCCCTTCGGACCCGACGGGTTAAAACCTATATAAACTAGCTAATGCTGTTTAAGACAAATGAGACTGTTACGGAGTGACATAAAAGTAGACCGAACTGTCTCGATATTGAAGCTTGCTTTGCTAGCGAATTTAAGCGGTTGGAACGCCACCAACGTGCGCAACCAACATGGGTTCGAAACTGGGATCGCCCAAATGTTTTCCCCTGAGCAATTTGTCTTCAAAACAAGACTTAAATTTGAGACTTCATCGTAAAGCCTGTTCTTTTGCCCTTTGACAGGGGCGTAGCCAGCATTGAGTTAGGGGAGGGGGCCATGATCAGTGGCGAATCCATGCAGAATTCGTGTATGAGTATTACGAAAACTGTTATACATATACGTGAATATATATATGTATATATTATTATTATTATTTGTAGTATACGTTATATTTTAGCGTATGGATATATATATATATATTATTTTTCAATTATCCATCAAGGTTTTTATCACCAGAAAATCGGTGACAATATGTACGGTGTTTTGTATCATAGTTTAACGAAGTCTGTTCTCTATTGATATTGACGTGAAGCGTCATCCTAAAGCGTTGACAGGTCTTGATTGTATATATATATATATATATATATATATATATATTGTGTATTCTTGTATGAAATCCCATCGGCTATCAGCTGATTTATCTGTGTCACGCATTGCGTGTATTACATCTGGTATGATCGCCATGGTGACGCTAGCAGTCATACTAGATCACATATATCCTTATATGGGACACTTGAGCCATAAGCCAATCAGAGAACCGGATTGCCGTACACAGTGCACAGGCGATTGTGACGTCAGAGTTCAGGGAGAGACGCGGGACGCTGCTTCAGTTGGGTCTTGAAGCTTGAAGAGACAGCACGCACGCACGGCAGAAAGAACATTGAAACGCTTAAACCTGCTAGGAACGGCATAGAAGCAAGCTTCTACATGAGGCAAGGGCCCAGCTCACGAGATCACAGCCGTGCTGCCGACAGAGCATCGTATTGGCGGTAAAGTAAGTGCGCACGCGTCACCTGCCGGCCTAGTTCAGCTTGACCTAGATACATAATCGCTGTAAGCCGTGAAACAATTGCTACACGCGTAAGGTCAAGGACTCTAAGCTCATATGTAAACAAAGAGAGCTATTACCATTCTTGTGAACGTAAACCTACCCGGGTCGCTGTCAAGCAAGATCAGTTGAAGATCGCTAAACTCAGAAAGAATATATGGTACTAACCATACGCTAGATTCTACACAAAACAGTAACCAGAGATCTCTGAAGGAACTGGACTTTATTGTTTTTATACAAACCATGGACTCGGTAAATATCCTGTATTTTTAATGTGAAGGACTGTCGTATTGACACATCAACGCACACACACTCACATCTATGTCTCTGTATGTATTGTCTTGAATTATATTTGTGAATTTAACCTGATGTCTCATAGTTTCTATTGATCTGGGTGTATGATTATCTGGTATTTTTATACACGTCCTTAAAAGAACCTGGAAATGTCACCTGTAATGACCGGGATCTAATTTCTTGATTAGTGAAATCAAGTGGCAAGCGTAAACCCATCCTATTGTTTTATAGGATATATCCGTTGTAAAGTTATCACGTTAAGTCAGGGCTGACAACGATATATACACGAAAAATGTCAGGACTGTGACTCATGTTGTTTTAATTATCATTGTCAGCTCATAATAATGCATCAATAAAAGTGGTAAAATCTCCTTATTTATAAAGGTTAAAAATATATCCAAATGCAATAAAAGGAGCCAAACAGAACATAACTATTAAAAGCAATATCAATAATACAGTTATCCATGCATATTACACATCAGAATGAGTTCATGTTGTTAAATGGCCAAGTATATTTCCCACTTGATTGTCCTTAGATAACAGAACCACTCTATGTCTACTCAACCCTGGCATTAACTGGCATACATATACACAACATATATAAAACAATTCATAATTATGACTCGTTTGTGAAAAAAGGGATATGTTCAAATAAGCTGTCACGGATGTTTTCAGGTGTGACAGGATCAAAGTTATAGTGGTTGTCTTTATTGGACTGTTATCACTGTTATCAAGAAGAAAGATATTTTGTTTGATAAAGGGTAATATGTGATAAAAGAATACTGGATAAAACTTTTTGCAATAACTTCAAGATAATATTTAAAATATAGTTTACCCACATGTGCTTTCAAGTATTTCTATTTTGTGTCAAAACAATAATTCAGCAAATGTTTCAAGGCCTGATACTACAAACAAATATGTGCAATGTTCATATATGATGATGACAGCCAGTTTTGACTTTCCATAAGAGAAAAGTACATAAATTTTAACATTATGTAATAATATATTATCATTAGTGTAGCTATCATGCACTTATATATATATGAGAACCAGACTAGATATATTTTGTTTGCAGTTTTTCCTTTAATAAATTTAACCAGTTGACCTTTCTAATTCTAGCATGACTGATACTTTAAGTGAACCATACCTCTATATATTATATTTTTTAAAGTAATTGAATGTAATTAATTACTTTGCCAAAGTAATTGTAATTTAATCATTACTTTAAAAAATTAAATTAATTTATATTTGTAATTGGGGTTTTTGAAAGTAATTATAATGATATATATATATATATATATATATATATATATATATATATATATATATATATATATATAATTCATTTGTGGTTTCTCATGCTCTCTTATATTATGTATGGATGGCCATATTATGGATAGAATTTCTGAACATTTATGTTCTGTTTGACTAGGTCTGTTGGTGTTATTCTTAATGCAGTTGGGTCTAGTCCTGTTGTGGTCATTTTCCATTTTTTATGATTAGACAACTGATATATACACTCAATAATTAAGTTAATATAACCAATTAGTTCGTTGGAGTAATAAACTGGTCTGTTGGTGTCATTCTTAGTTACGTTGGGGTAATTCATGGTTCCGTTGGGGTATTTGGTCAGACCATCTAAACACTTCCCTGACTTACGGTAATCAATGGTGAAATCAGAACGTTGAGCGCTCAACAGTGTTCGCACAAAGATTCTTCGCGGGTTTTGAGGTCACACCAGTGCATAGGGATTCCCCGAATGTTAAAAATTGCTTTGCTTTATTACCGCCATCTAGCGGTAAAATGAGGAATAAGCCTGACTGTGAGCGGAATAACCCAATAACCGCTAGTGACCTCTGGTGGAGATTGAGAATATCCCTCACCAACCGTAGCTCAAGCGAACATCAGGATGTTGATCAAAGTGAAGGTAAGCCTTATGAATCGTGCCACTGCATGACTGTTATATATCGATCGTGAAATTCTAAGTATTTAAACTAATTCTGATGAATTATACTTTTTTTTCTTATTTTTCATTTCATGTGCCGCTGACAACAGACTCTTACCGGCAAAGAGGTGAGCGACAATATAAGAAGTTAATGTTTGGCTGACTCACAAATGGGGTGCCGTACCTCAAAATATGTCTTCAATATTAATTACTGTAAAACCGCTATGGAACCTCAGCGCCATCTTGTGTTCTTTTAGTGAAACACAAGTTTTGAAGAAGGCATAACAGAATAATTATTAAAGTTGTAAATAATTGTTATTATATCAAAGTGGATTGCCAATGAGGGTCTAGGGACATATGCCCCCCCCCCCCCCCTTTTTGATATTTGCTGCTGGCCTCATGTCGGCTGCCCGTGGTCAGTGTTGGCAATTTAGGCTGCCAGCTAGAGTGAGTCACAGACTGACACTGACTCATTTGTCAACCATTTCTGCCGCGATGTGGACCAGTAAGAACCATCTGTTGGCAGCCGGGCCTCTCAACACTTAGTGCATATAAGCCTGTCAGCAAAAACTACATATTTTTGGCTCCGTTTGCCTACATCTGCATATACAGGAACTCAGACTGAGGGGGACTTTTTATTACATTTTAATTTCCAGAATCTTTCTTTGAACTTGGAATATTCAATGCTGCTGGTATTTTACTCTTGTTTCTGCCATTTCTTTAAAGACTAAATTTTCAATAATATGTTTATAATGTACACAATTATTTAAAACTCCACCTCACACGTGCCTGCACAATCCCTCAAACAAAAACAGTCGGGCTATTCACATCACCCTTCATACACATTTGATCAAATAAATGATAATAAAAAAAATCATATAAGTTGACATTATCTGCTGCCCTAAAATTCATCACAACATCTGAAAAAATATCTGATCAATATCTCAGAGGACCACTATATGTAGACCCAGTTGTGGCTCTGTTGTATACGCGGATTGGAACCAGCCGTTGACCTGTAAATCAGCTGGCTAGAAGAAAAAATTGCTGGCCAGCCGGCTTAGCCGGCTCAGGTCTAAGAACAATGGTGATGGCTGAGTGGATAACATTGTGGCTGGCTAGCTGGCTGAGCTGTAAAGATGAGGCAAATATTTAATGGACAAAATGTTGTCTCAGATTAATGCAATTTTATTTATATGTACAATAATATGAAACAAACTTAATGAATATTTTGACAAGGTAATTACCCTTTGGATAAATTAATTTTGTTCAATATCACACCAGGCGTGTACAAGGACAGTGAGTGGTTACGTGAAGGATGGGGGGTTCCCCCATTGTGTTTTCAGATCTGACAATATAGCATGTTTTGGTGAAGCTGAGTGCTTATTTGATCGGATGATAATTGTTATGATTTTTCCTCATTTCTTTTGACAGACGTTGGCGACACATGAATTATTTGATCTCAACTGATATAACATTACATTGTTAAAAGCATCTAGGAAAATGGAAGGTTTTAATTCAGCTGTTGAGATATATAGATATCATTGTTTGCATCCTCTGAGCAACTGTGCAACTCGTGTGCTCACTTGCATGACCGATCAACCGGATAACCGTTTTTCGTGTGCGGAACTTAAAGTGTCATGGCTTGACGTACTGTTTGCTTCATTTTTAACTGTATCACAGGGGGTTATGTGAAAGGGCAGTAAATTTTGTCAATATATATATATATATATAACTCTATAGAAAAACAACACTGTTAATTCACAACAGTCTGTTTCAGGGGATGCGACCCGATCATCAGGTGAATGTGGTTAGAATATATATATATATATATAGTGTACAGAAAGTCATTCTTCACCCGCGAGTGTCTCTAAATAATGGAACCCCAGCCAAAGAGTTTTTATAATAATCATGAAAATTTGATTACTTAAAACACATATTGTGAATTCTTCTTGATGTAATGTGAACAGACCAACTCACTGCCACAACCACAAAATCCCTGATTCCATTTTGCCTAGACTGAAATTGACATGTTTTTTTCCTGCGCAGAACTTTTTCGGTCGCAATTGTATACGTAATTTGTCACGTGTCTTAATTGAAATAGGAAATCTGTCATGAATTTGCAGGTGTCAACCTCAATCATCCCCATGACCTCTGTGACCCTTGATATGTTCATGCCGCAACATGTATGTCAGTGGTTGAAGCAGCCAGGTCTGCAGCTGTTTGACACTGATTTGGTCTTGCGTTTTAACTTCAAATTGCAAACCAATCAGACTCACTTAAAAGTTTAGTTTCCACTCAAGGATTTTATGACATTTATCTATAGGTGTTTACGTGAATGACATTTGTAGCATGATTATAATATGACATAGAACTTTATGAGCTGTCGATGGCTGCTGACATTGTTTCAAGGGTTCTGTTATGGTAGTAACTATTTACATGATGAAGTATGCAAGCGAATATCCTTTTTTCATCAGCTTATCAGTATTTCACTGGAGGCTGAGTCTGTGTTATATAATTGGCTGTGGCTGGTGCAACTCGGCGGCTCAAGAAAACTATCAACAGCAGCTTGCTTATAAAATAACAGCGGCAGCTGGTGCAATTCGGCGGCGGCTCCCAGGTCTGATGGGAATGCATACACTATTAGACGATGGTGAGCCTGGGTTATTGTTTCAGCTAGTGGTGTGCATTGCATGTGTTACATCAACACTGCTAACTTCCTGACCCATCGTGCTGAATGTGACACACGTACCTGGCACAGGCTGGCCAGCTGGAACAATCCAGTATGTAACCCTGGTAACAACCTGTGTAGCCAGTGGTCTTGTGTAGCCAGTGGTCCAGTTACATGGATACTCACAGCAGTGATGATGTAACACATGCACTGCACACCACTGGCTGAAACAATCGCCCAGATTCACCACACTTAAGATGCATGTATTTAAACTTGGTGCATCCTCAGAAGATGCATGCATTCCTGTCAGCTAGATAAATGAAGGCAGGGCCCTGTGGCTCTGTGTTTTCAACAGAGCTGCAACTGGGTCTACACTGAATGCATCTAAAAAATAATAATTGCATTTCCCTCAGTAAATATAGGGAAAACTATAATCAAACTAAATCTTAAGCACTTAGTGATGAGGGGCCCGGCAGCTGAAATGGTGCTCTCCATCTGGGCCAATTGTTGAATAGGTATCATCAGTACTCCCTCTGTGGCTCACTTGAGCTGGCGGCAGAAATCACCTGCCGCAGACCGCTGGCAGATGACATGGTCTTTTTGAGACCACGGGCCGATTTCAATGGCGGCTGACATGTCCCTATAATGCCAATGAGAACATAAAACGTTTTACTGTGTTGAGCTGAAACATAATTTGTTGCAGAATCCACTACTAATATACAGTCACAGTTGTGGGAATAATGTGTACAATTAGGCTTTGTTATGGTGATATGGTATATAGAAATCACAAAAAAATTCTAAAAGTGCTAATCATAAACTACCTCTAGTCATGTCTTTGGCAGTAAATGAGTCTTTCCAGCAACATTACCATGTTCTTACCTCGATATACTAATGAAACATTATCCCTTAAAGATCCTTGTAAGCCCACTTTTATTTAAACATAAACTTTTTGAACTTGTTGTGAGGGGACGTTGATGGACTGGCACCCTGCACTGACCCCTATTAATGCCAGCTTTTTCCAGTTCCATCAGAGATAATATCAGAGTGGGGTCCCAGTCTAAATCCTGTTGTGAAGGACTGTGGGACTTCTCATGTAACATGGAGGCTTCTTCTCTATGTAAACATTAGCATTCTTGGTAAAATTATGGATATGTAGGATATTTGAGCATCACATTGATGCTACAACCTTTCAGAAGTTTCATGACACATTAGGACAACATAAAGGTAATTATTAGCTCAGCTGACAATAAGTCATCTGAGCTGTAGATGTGGTCCATTGTCCGTCGTCCGCCTGTTTGTCCATCGATCTGGTAGACTGGCACGTTTTGAAACTGTCAGACCTACTAATCAGAACAACAAAATTCTGCATACTGTTAGATGTCCCCAAGATCACCTACCAAACCAAAACTTGCGTCACTGCGACCTTAAATTTTGCCCATCTCTGACCATGGCACGTTTTTTTCCCTGTGAGTACTGTTGATTCCATTTTCACAGCATGTAAACGTAAGTATCTAATTTGTTTAAATCTGAAATTTGAAAATAAAAGCTTGAAATTAATTCTAGCTATTGAATTATTTTACTTGAGGGTCTATTGTAGTTACTTGGGTAGTCCAGATACAGGCAGCCCACTCCTGGTCACTGGAAGTCGGCTATGCCAGGGCTCCTGATTTGTTACAGTCACTGGGGGAGATCCCTTGCTGTTACAGGTGTAGAGTTATTCTCATATTAAAGTTTTTATCCCTGTGATTACTGTTGATTCAATTTTCACAGCATGTTAACAAAAGTATTTAATTTGTTTAAATCTGAAATTTGAAAATAAAAGCTTGAAACTAAAGCTAGCTATTGAATTATTTTACTATGGGGGGGGGGTCTGTTGTAGTTACTTGGGTAGTCAAGATGCAGGCAGCCCACTCCTGGTCACTGGAAGTTAGCCATGCCAGGGTTCCTGATTTGTTACAATCACTGGGGGAGATCCCCTGCCATGACAGGTGTAGAGTTATTCTCATATAAAAAGCTAGCTATTGAATTATTTTACTTGGGGGGGGGGGGGGGTCTGTTGTAGTTACTTGGGTAGTCAAGATGCAGGCAGCCCACTCCTGGTCACTGGAAGTTAGCCATGCCAGGGTTCCTGATTTGTTACAATCACTGGGGAGATCCCCTGCCATGACAGGTGTAGAGTTAATCTCATATTAAACCGCCCCCACCCCCCACCCCAACACTACCCACCAAGTATTATGCAGTAATTGTTATTGTTTGCACTGATCTTGTTAATTGTAATGCAGTTTCTACTCCAATAAACAAAACTTTCCTTGAAAAAGTAATTCAAGGCGTAATTTAAAATATGCCATGTTTCGTTAATGTAGCATTTTTAAAGAAATTTTTGTTTTATATGATTTTAACCACTTAAAATAGAATTAGACCAATCAGTTTGCATAAATATATAAAATATTAAGCAAATTATGGATAAATAAAGACACAATTTAAAATTGTGAAATCTGAATCAAGTATTATTTTTAGCTCAGCTGACTATAAGTCATCTGAGCTATAGTCGTGGTCCATTGTCCGTCGTCCATCCGTCCGTAGATGTGGCACGTTTTGAAACCGTAAGACCTAGGAATCCAAAATTCGGCATTATGTTAGATGTCCCCAAGATCTCCTACCAAGCCGAAAACTGGGTCTTTGCGACTTCATTCCTTTGAGAAATTAAGGAAAAACCTCAATTTTTTATTAAAAACCTATTTTAACACTACAGGACTGCCTAATATCAAAACCACTCATCCGTTTTTCCTCATATTTACCATAAGTATTCCTCTATATAGTTCCTATATACATGCCAGAAATTATATCTGTATTATATAATTTAAAAAAGTTATGGGCCCAAACATAATGCATTTTGTAAAAAAATTACAAAAGATATTTGATCACTTAACACAAAACATGTTAAAGCTATTGACTTTTTTACAGTAATATAACTTTAATTAATCAAAATTAAATTGTATGACCAAAATTAGATTAAAATCTTTTAAATTTTTTAAAATATTAACAAAAATAAAAAATTTGTACCTTTAATTTTGCTCAACTTTGACCGTGGCACGTTTTTTTCCTGTAAGTACTGTGGATTTAATTTTCACAGCATGTTTTTGTTAGCATTTTGTCTGTTAACACCAAAAATTTGAAACCATTTGATCTAAAAATGTAGTTTTTATTCAAGTTTTCAAGCACCATGTAACATTGTTTACATCAAGCTAGTGTTATGCAGTTTGCAAAAGCTCAGCTCCCCAGCTTCAGCTCTAAGTTCCTTAAATTTGGCATACAATTAGATGTCTCCAAAATCCCCTACCATGCCAAGAATTTGGTCACTAGGACTTAATACCTTCGAGATAATAATGAAAAAACTTCGTTTTTCCATTACAAACCCATTGTTACACTTCAAGACTGCCTAATATCAAAACTACTGATCTGACTTTAATCATATATAATATACATCTTTTTCTATACATTTTCTATGCGCAATTCCAGAAATGATGTCAGTATTATGTAATTGTTTTAAGTTATGGGCCCAAACATAATGCACTTTGTAAAAAATCAAGAAATATATTTACTCCTTTAACAAGGGGATTGCTGAAGCTAGAGATTTTTTGTCAGGGATGTAACATTATTTAATCAAGATTCAATTGAATACCCAAAATTAGTTCTGAATTGTTCAAATTTTATAAGTTATTAGTATAAATATAAAATTAGTACCTTAAATTTTGCCCAACTTTGACCATAGCACGTTTGTTTCCTGTGAGCACTGTTGATATAATTTTCATATCTTGCACACATAAGGATTTCAGCTTTTTAGTTTAGAAAGCTGAAAGAAATTGGCCAAAAATTGTAGCTTTTATGAATGTTTTTATGAGACCATGTCAGACCTTGACTCTCTCCAGCCCCTCTTGAGTCACCTGTATGTTGACCTTGTTGAACTTTCAGCAAATTATGCATGCTTGAGGTGAGACAAAGACTGGGGCAGCCTGGCAGCTTATGGTCAGCCACAGTTGATCCAGGTGTCCAACCCAACTCATCTAGTAGTTTTAACCAACAGCATAACTAAACAATAAATTAATAAATTTTTATTTGTTCTTAATAACAAATTAAAGAAAAATAGAAAAGGAATTTGTTAGTTTATAATAACAGGAAATTAACTTGCAGTTACTGATGATATAAGAATCTTGTATCGATGGATAGAATGTCATGTATTCCAAATAACACCATGCAGTCACCTATGGTATTTTTCAGTTCAATTTTAATGATAAAAAGGTAAATCATATTATTCATTACTAATCATTAAGGATCATATGAAGGAAATTAATGATAGACAAAGATGCAGTTGATAATAGTAATCTAGATTCCTACTGTGTCTAGTGTGTACATTGATGTGAAATTAGTCCAAAATGAATATATTACATTTATTTTTCTAAATATAAATAAAAGCCATAAAACCAGGTACTTATGATCATTATTTAAAGGTGTGAATTTTGTATATTCTGGATTCTCAACATCATTGTTTGGTGAAAACTGTGCAATTATATTTAAATACGAATATGAATATGTACTCCATCATAAAATTTCTTGCATAAAGAATGGGAATTCAGGTAAAAATGAAAGTATATGAATACCAGTGCAAATACTTTCAAAATGTATTCATGAATGCATTCATGAATATATTCTTTAATATTATTTTAATAATCATTTCAGTTATATTTCAATTACGATTCTCTTATTATTTTTAATAAAAATTATATTTGGGACAATATTTGTAATTTTTTTTTAATATATAGTTAAACTTATATTATATGTTCTGCTTATAAGTTATATGGCCAAGTCAAAATCTGTGTGACAGTAGTGCTCCATTTGTTAATAAAATAAAGGAAATCAATCCTCTTCCATGTCCCCAAAGGTACTATCAAAATCATACATAAGCTAAACAACAACAACTCATAATACAGCTTATATTTATTACCCCACAAAACGAGCATGTGCCTCATTTCTAAATCATATTTTTTTATCATATATAACAGCTGAGCGCCGTGACCCATAGGTCCCTTGTTTTATATTTATTGTTTTGCAAATTTAAAAGATATATTTTTGTAGTAAAAAAATAAACATACACATTTTTATGCATGATGTGGTGTTATCTGACAAGATTGTGATTTATGATGATGCAATTTAGAATTATGAATCAACTTTTATATTTAGATAATATCTAATACTTATAAAAGGAATTCTGTTCACGTTTGTTTGCAATGTTCTCTAAAACCGCATTGTGTACTATAGTGTGCCATACATCATTTTAAAGGTTATTATCCCCGCAGTGACATAGGCGTTATGAAAAATAAATAATTTTTAATATACATATAACTTTGAGTGATTTTTTCCGTTTTTTTACCGAGCACAGCCGAACTGCCTTCGGCAATCACCGGAATGCTTGCATCGTGGTCACTTAACCTCTAACACTAAGGACTATTGTTCATATGAATAACACTTGCTTTCAATGAGGGATTTGACCCACGTGCGTGGTCAGTAAAAGAGAAAAACACATTTCTCGCTTTATGAAATGGAGAGTTCAACCCAGGAGGATAAATGAAAAAACTCATTCAAGGTCCCAATTTCAGGAACAAGGGATTCGGACCAACTGCATGGAGTCCCGTTGGGTCCGCTTCTGCTAATTACGATGTATGCATATTTCTGTTTCCTTCTTCAGGAACAGTTTCCTTGCAACGTACATATAATTAATCTTTCAACCTATTCTTTATACGTCCAACGATAGAAACCAGTCAAATATCAACGAAACACTGTATGCCTCCGCGTCTCATACCGGTTTGCAATGTAAACCATCACTGACCAGGTCTTCAAGGTTAACATACCAGGGTAGGATTTTCGCACGAGCACAGCGCCACAAAATAACAGTAAAAAATATTTGTACATATCGTATTCCCAGAGTACCCCACTAAAAATCTATATTTTCTTTTAATTTTCATAATAAAAAATGAGCCAACATTCAATATCTCAGTAAATATATCTCAAAAAGCCCGGTATACCGGGTTTATCAGCTAGTATGTTATATTGAAAATGTATAGAAATATAAACTTAAAATAAAAAAAAAAATTGATGTGATACAAAGTGAGGATCTAAGGCCAAAAAAATAAGGTTTTGTTCTCAGGCATTTTTTGTCAGAAATCAATGCGGGCGGGCTGTTTTTATTTTTAATTTTTTCTATGTTTCGAAAAAAAATGTCAAATGAAAAGGAAAGAGCATGATATTCTTAGATTTATTTTGCTAAACAAGAAACCATACTACATAACAAAGGAAATTTTATAATAATTGTATGAATTTATCTTCTTGAAAGAAATGTCTGAGTGGCTGGAGCTCAAAATTGGTAAGTTTCTATTGAAAATGAAAATATAAATTTTTGATGCAGGGGTTTAAAATTGTTGAGGGAAGTGCCTGAGAACCATACCTTTAAATTTTTTTGGCCTAATAAAAAAATTAGTTCATTATTTTTCTGCCTCAGCATAATTGGAGATTAAGCTTTGTTTGCCCTGTATGAATATGCAGGAGTGTTGTAATTCCCACCATCCCCCCCCCCCCCCCCCCCCCCCCCACTCTGCTGCACTTGATTCCTTTGCACCTGTGCACTGGGACGTTAGTTTTTATTGTAAATGTATAAAATTTATTTAAATAAAAAAATAATTGAATTAAAAAAAAAATAAGATCTAATTGAAACATATTCTTGCTTCAGGAGAATGGAACATAAAGTGATCCGCTCGATCTGTCTGTCCATCATCTCTCCATTATCATTATATATATATAAATTATAAAAACTTTTCCTAAAAGCACTGTTGAAAAAAATTTCATATGCTGTATGTGGATGGACTACAGCTATTAAAGTCTGAAAGTTGAAAGAAACATATGTTCAGTTGTAATTTTGCAGATGTTAAACTTTCAAACAATTTGATATAATATAAAAAATTAAAGCAAAGGTATTCCAAATCTCATTATATTATCATGTAACATAATTGATTATGAAAAAAATATTAATATAGTTTTACTAAAAATGAGCCCAAATTCCTGGAGGAAAAACATTTTTCTATTTATTTTTCCACTAAAAACATGAGGTTGTGTGATTTGTTCAAAAACTATTGGTACATCTATGAGCACTGTCAACTCCGCAGTGATGTCACACACTGGGAAATCCCCTGACAAAAAATTCTATATCTCAGCAAAAGCACAGTATTTCTGCCATTTGCAGTCCCAAATTTTCAGCAGAGAATTAAAACAATATGCATTACTTGACTGAGTTGTTGATAAAAATTCAGTCCATGACCTCACATGTGTACCAGGCAATCAAATCAGGGCAAAGTCAGGATTCTGGATGAATTCCTACATTCAAACAACAAAAGCACGTGAATAGGTTTACTTAACCTGAATGCAACACAAATACCAGATGGCACTTTATGGAATACATTAAATTTATGATGCAGGAGCCTCTCATGATCAAATATTTGTAAAGCTATCTGTGTTTTAACTATGTGCAAGTAATACATGTTTAAAATACCCACTAGAAATATATTAAACCCTGTAAAATATAGAATAAGGAAGGAAGTGGAGATAATCTGTTGTATAATAATACACATTTCATTAAGTATATTTTATACTCTGTAATATACACCTTAAACCATATAATCTAATACTTATAACAGGAATTCAGTTCACGTCTGTTCGCAGTGTTGTCTGAAACCGTGTTGTGTACAAAACTGTGCCATCATTTTCAAGGTTATTATCCCTGCAATGACATAGGCGATATGAGAATAAACCATTATTGTACATATAATTTTGTGTGATTTTTCCATTTTCACTGACTTGCACGGAGATTAGACCAAGCACCTTTGGCAATGTCCTGAATATGTGCATCGTGGTCACTCAACCTCAAACACTATTTTAAAAGGACTTTTGTTCATATGAATAACGCTTGCTTTCAGTGAGGCATTTGAACTTACATTTGAACAAGGCTCTTACCCACGTGCGTAGTCAGTAAAAGAGAAAAATACATGTTTCGCTTTATGAAATGGAGAGTTCAACCAAGGAGGATTAATTACAAAACCTAATACAAGGTCCCAATTTCAGAAACAAGGGAAGGGTTAGGTGGGGTGGAGCGGTGGTGGGGGTTTCATGCCTCAAAATTTGTCTGATACGACAAAAAAAAATGTTGCGGTGGCTGAAAATGGGATACGGACCCTCTGCATGGAGTCCCGTTGGGTCTCCTTCTGCTACTTACAAGGTATGCATATTTCTGTCTTCAGGAACTGTTTCCTTGCAATGTAAATTTAATAAATCTTTCATTGTTCCTCACATCAACCTTATCTTTATACATCCAGCGATAATATCCAGTCAAATATCATTGAAAACTTGAATGCCCCTGCTTCTCATGCCAGTCTGGTTCATCACTGACCAGGTCTTCAAGGTAAACAAACCTTGATATGATTTTTTTGCCACGAGCACTGCGCCACAAAATAAATGTAAAAAATTATTTACAATATCTTTTTGAGACAGTTTCCCATTGAAACCTATATGTTCTGTTAACTTTTAGAATAATAAATGAGCCAACATTCCTCATCTCGGTTAATATATCTCCCCAACTCCGGTAATAAGCCCGATATGCCGGGTTTATCAGCTAGTAATTCAATAAGGGAAAAGGTTATGGGGCTAAGAGTTATACCAAAGGATATATTTGATAAAAAAAAATATGTAAATGTAATTAATAATTCTAAATACAGTTAAAATATAAAAATCCAGGAAGTGTGGCCTAATTGTATCTGCCAAAACCAATTTTTGCCCATACTATGTTTTTGACCCGGTTCAGCCACCGCCACCATGTTCATTTCTGGAGAACTCCTATGAGATTACTGGACTGATTTTTCTGAAACTTACACCAATTATCAGGTCACATGTGAACTGGTGCCTAACCAATTGGCATTGACCTCTGACCTTTCCTCTCTCCAGTGTGTCCATCTGTGCATCTGTTTTGACAAATTAACCCACATATCTTCGTACTCGTTTGACCAGGAAAAATATTTTGTACAAATGTAGCCCTTGGATAGCTTTGTAACATACACAAATAATGGTGGCACTACCTGCAACCATGTTTGCACAGTGTCCATCTGTTCGTCTGCCTTGGGTTAAAATCACTCATATCTCTGCAGTGGTTTGACTAAATCACCTGAAATTCGGCATGCATATACATCCTGGATAGCTTTCTTGATTTTATGACAGGTGGCACCACCTGCATTCACGGTCACGCTGCAAGCATCCATGCTTAAATCTCTGGACTGGTTTGACATATCTTCCTGAAAACTTGCATGTGTTAAGATCTCACATAGCTCTTTATCATACAAGAAACTGGTGGCGCCACCTACAACCATTTTTGCATAACATCCAGCGTCCATCTATTCGTTTTAATTGGGCTAAAATCACTCATATCTTGGCAGTGGTTTGACTTATTCACCTGAAATTTGGCATGTGTATACATCCTGGATAGCATTCTTGAATAGAGCAATTTCGGCTAAGCTGCTGGCCAGCTGCCAGGCACGGGGGTGGGCCCAAACACAGCCCTGCTTGACCAGGGCACTGCTGTGTGTATGTACTGTGTATATAGGTCAGCACGCACATTGTCTATTGCAGCATATAGTTATGGATACTATATTCAGTATGAAGTCTGTAAAGGAGCTTCAAACATTTGAAAGAGAGGGGAATAATAATTGCACAGAGTAGGACAGCATGTCAATAATATTCGAAGATGCAGATGGAAAACTTATCCTTAACAAGAAACACTATGAATTCACCCAGGTACAAGCACAAATAGCATGCACAGGAATTCACAACTGTTCTTTCGTGGGATTCATAAATAAAGGAAAACATGTTGTTAATGTAACCTTTAATGAAGTGTTCTGGAATTAAATATTGTACAAGTTTATTAACTTTTATGAAATTCATTTGCTCAAAAACTTTACTGACCAGTGACATTGAAAAATGTAATAATTGGCCCAGTCATTCTATCTCATATTCAATGCATATTTCAATTTATGCCAAGCCCTGCTATAAAACGCACAGCCCTGCCACAAAAGTGAGTTTTATTGACAAATATCTCATTTTTATTGGGATAATCCCTGACTATATCTTAAGTTTTGATTTGTCTTATGGCACGTTCAACATATATTATGCATACACAGGCAACTTTCCTCAAGTTTTGATGGCTTTTACCCCAGTGTTTTCCCCAAGACTGAAAATAGGCATATTGAGCGTGGCTCTCCTGGGCAGTAGCAAAGGCCTAATGTTGAATTCTCAAACTGCCATTATTTCATCCCTAGGCTATAAACACTACAGGGACCTGTACTCTTTCACAATGGCAGCATCATAGATGGACCCAGGATAAAGTTTTGAAACAAAGATGAAGCTTAGCCTAATCCAAACAAGCATTTGGAATGTTTTTGTTTATAATTGGACAAAGTACCTCTCTGATTCATTGGTCCAAATGGATTTTCTACTCTTAATTCTGTGTAGATAATGATGAACCTTGCTAAGCCCTGTTTGTTAGGTAAAAATATACAGGTAGATAAACCTTTACATTTGGGGGGTTGAACACTAAGGCAAGAAAGTTCAATTAGATGATGAAAACCCTGCAACATGAGCTTGGGATAAACAAAAATGGACAGCCAGAAAATGAAATGTTCACTATCATAGCCTCTTCTGATATGCACAAGTGTCACCAGAAATTCCAAAAAGAGAGTTAGTTTTATTCTTTTGCATACTTTTAGCAGACCCTCCCCATTTTATTTTAACAGTTAGTAAAACAACAACAAAGGACAGCATGCAACGGACACACACACACACACACACACCAGGGCTGCTTCATGTATGTATGGGGACATACTGACCAGTAGCTTAGCCCAGCACAGTGTTTGGGCCCACCCCAGCATCTGGCACCCTGCCAGCAACTTAGCCGAAGTGCCCCTATTTATTACAGGTGTGCCACCTACATTCATGTTCATGCTGCAGATATCCATGCTAATATCTCAGGACTGGTTTGACGTGTCTTCCTGAAGTTTTGCATGTGTTTGGATCTCACATAGCTCTTTATCATACAAGAAACTGGTGGTGCCACCTGCAACCATTTTTGCACAGCAAGTTTGTCTGTTGTAGGATAAAAATACTTGTATCTCGGCAGTGGTTTGACTTTTCCACCTGAAATTTTGCATGTGTATACATCTTGGATAGTTTCTCATTCAAATTACAGGTGGCACCACCTACAATCATGTTTATGTGGCAGACATCCATGCTAATATGTAACACATCTAACTCCATTTCCCCTTGCTACTCAAACCATGCCTCACTTCACCTGTCCTATTCTGATTTGGCGGATACACGTAGTCGCTTGTCAACTACCCATATTATTGTTCTTTATTGAGTGTACCAGTTGTATGCATGGCAAGAGATATTTATGGAATGCTCGACACTTTTATAGCAATACTTTGTGGGCACAATTATATGTTCACTTTTAACCCATTAAAAGTACTTGGGAGAGGGGTGCTGAGGCTAAGCCAAGCATGGCCACACTTCAGGGCTGCCTAATATCAAAATTACTCATCTGTTTTTCCTCATATTTACCATAAATATTCCTCTATATAGTTCCTATGCACATGCCGAAAATTAGGTCTGTATTATATCATTTGAAAAAGTTATGGGCCCAAACATATTGCATATAAATCAGGAAAAATATTTGGTCACTTAACACAAAAAATGTTAAAGCTAGGGACTTTTTTTCAGTAATATAACTTTAATTAATCAAAATTTAATTGTATACCCAAAATTAGATCAAAATTAAAATATTAGCAAAAATATAAAAATGGTACCTTAAATTTTGTACATTTCAGACGGCATAATTTGATAATATATGAAACAAATCATGGATAAATAAAGGTAAAATTTAAAATTGTGAATTCTGGAGTGTTATTTTCATGTATTTATTGCTTTGAGAATTTAAAAAATATATTTGATAAAAAAAAACAAATATTTATTTATTCAGAAACAATATGTGATTAAGTAATATTATAGATATATTTTATTGAATAAAAATTTTTTTCAAGTTATTTTAGTAAAAAGTAACTATTTCTTTAAAATTGTACTCATGATCCACTATTATTAGCTCAGCTGACTATAAGTCATCTGAGTTACAGTCGTGGTCCATTGTCCGTCGTCCGTATGTCCGTCCGTCCGTCCGTCCGTATGTAGATGTGGCACGTTTTGAAACCGTAAGACCTAGGAATCCAAAATTCGGCATAATGTTAGATGTCCCCAAGATCTCCTACCAAGCTGAAAACTGGGTCTTTGCAACTTCATTCCTTTGAGAAATTAAGGAAAAACCTCAATTTTTTATTAAAAACCTATTTTCACACTTCAGGACTGCCTAATATCAAAACCACTCATCTGTTTTTCCTCATATTTACCATAAATATTCCTCCATATAGTTCCTATGTACATACCAGAAATTATGTCTGTATTATTTAATTTTAAAAAGTTATGGGCCCAAACATAATGCATTTTGTAAAAAATCAGGAAAGATATTTGATCACTTAACACAAAAAATGTTAAAGCTATGGACCTTTTTTCCAGTAATATAACTTTAATTAATCAAAATTAAATTGTATACCCAAAATTAGATGAAAATCTTTTAAATTTTTTAAAATATTAATAAAAATAAAAAATTGGTACCTTAAATTTTGACCATGGCACATTTTTTTCCTGTAAGTACTGTGGATTTAATTTTCACAGCATGATTTTTTGCATTTTAACTGTAAACACCAAAAATTTGAAATCAGTTGATCAAAAACTGTAGATTTTATTCAAGTTTTCAAGCACCATGTAACATATTGTTTACATCAAGCTAGTGTTATGCAGTTTGCAAGAGCTCAGCTCCCCAGTTTCAGCTCTAAGTTCCTTAAATTCGGCAGACAGTTAGATGTCTCCAAAATTTTCAAAATTTTTCCATTAAAAACCCATTGTTACACTTCAAGACTGCCTAATATCAAAACCACTGATCTGATTTTAATCATAAATAATATACATATTTTTCATTCTCTATGCACATGCCAGAATGATGTCAGTATTGCGTAATTGTTTTAAGTTATGGGTCCAAACATAATGCACTTTTAAAAAAATCAAGAAATATATTTACTCCCTTAACAAGGGCATTGCTGAAGCTAGAGATTTTTTTGTCAGGGATGTAACATTATTTAATCAAGATTCAATTGAATACCCAAAATTAGTTCTGAATTTTTCAAATTTTATAAGTTATTAGTATAAATATAAAATAAGTACCTTAAATTTTACCCAACTGTGACCATGGCACGTTTGTTTCCCGTGAGCACTGTTGATATAATTTTCATATCATGCACACATAAGGATTTCAGCTTTTTAGGATTAGAAAGCTGAAAGAAATTGGCCAAAAATTGTAGCTTTTATGAATGTTTTTTATGAGACCCTGTCAGACTGGCTCTCTCCAGCCCCTCTTGAGTCACCTGTATTATGCATGCTTGAGGCGAGGCATACACGGAATCCAGACAGCTTATGGCCAGCCACAGTTGATCCAGGTGTCCAACCCAACTCATCTAATAGTTTTAACCAACAACATTACAATAAACAATAAATTAATAAATTTTTATTGGTTTTTAATATCAAATTAAAGAAAAAAAGAAAAGGAATTTGTTAGTTTATAATAACAGGAAATTAACTTGCAGTTACTGATGATATAAGAATCTTGTATCGATGGGTAGAATGTCACGTATTCCAAATAACACCATGCAGCCACCTATGGCATTTTTCAGTTCAATTTTAATGATAAAGAAGTAAATCATATTATTCATTACTAATCATTAGGGATTATATGAAGGAAATTAATGATAGACAAAGATGCAGTTGATAATATTAATCTAGATTCCTACTGTGTCTAGTGTGTACATTGATGTGAAATTAGTCCAAAATGAATTTTTTACAGTTATTATTTAATATAAATAAAAGCCATAAAACCAGGTACTTATGATCATTATTTAAATGTGTGAATTTTGTATATTCTGGATTCTCAACATCATTGTTTGGTGAAAACTGAATAAATACCAGACATGGTGCGAATACTTTGTAATTGTATTTAAATACGAATATGATAATGTACTCCATTATAAAATTTCTTGCATAAAGAATGGGAATTCAGGTAAAAAAGAAAGTATATGAATACTCGTGCAAATACTTTCAAAATGTATTCATGACAATATTTGTAATTTTTTTTAATAAATAGTTAAACTCTTATATTATATGTTCTGCTTATAAGTTATATGGCCAAGTCAAAATCTTTGTGACAATAGTACTCCATTTGTTAATAAAATAAATGAAATCAATTCTCTTCCCTGTCTCCAAAGGTACTATCAAAATCATACATAAGCTAAACAACAACAACTCATAATACAGCCTATATTTATTACCACGCAAAACCAGCATGTGCCTCATTTCTAAATAATATTTTTTTATCATATATAACAGCTGAGCGTCATGACCCATAGGTCCCTTGTTTAATTTTGTATTTGCTATTAATGCTATTTTCTCAAGAGAGATTCAACATATTGGCCTCCATATTTGGTGAAAAATATTGCTTCTCAAGTTAATAGAGCGAAGAAACCATAGTCGCCTGCCAAGTGTCAGTAGATGCTACTGAAGATTGGGGTCCTATTCTTAAAGGGGGGATTAAATGTCTGGGGATACTATGGCACCTGCGGTGCCAAGATATAACTAGTTTTTTCAGGGTCTCCATTCGTACATGTGCTTTTGGTGAAAAATGCTCATATCTGAGGAGTGGGTCAAGGTATTGGTAAGAAATTTTGCATGTTCAACCAAGTTTGTAAGTTGTCACGTAAGTCAGACAGGTGGCACCACTTACCTTTCCTAATTCCCTTTACTTAGGAGTGATTCACCGTATTGGCCTGAAATTCTGCATATCCATAGATCTTTGACTCCTCTATCATGTACTCAAGATTGGTGGCACCAACTGCAAACATTTTCCCCTGGTGTCCATCTGTACATATGCTTTGGTTGAAAATTGGTCATATCTCAGGAGTGGGTCAAGGTATTGGTCTGAAATTTGGCATGCTCATTCAACTTGGAAAGTTGTCACATACATCAGACAGGTAGTGCCACCTACCTTCCATTTTTAGCTCAGCTGACAGTAAGTCGTCTGAGGTATAGGTATGGCGTATTATCCGTTGTCCAACCGGCTGCCTAGGCGTCCGGTTGTCCGTTAGCAGGGCACAAATCGTAACCGCTGAACCTAGAAGCCTGTAACTAAAAACCTAGGAAGGTCCAAAAAATATCCTTGGATACCTGAAATTAGGTCACTGCGAGCTATATCCTCCGAGCTATGGAGCTTGTAAGTACCTCCCTAGAATAATCAAAATTTGATACAGAACTCCCAATATCTTGATAATTAATGCATTGATTGTCATGAATTTTGCCTTGAATATTTACCATGAAGTTTTGTCAGTTCCTGAAAAGTTGTTTCCCCATCTGTATTTTTTTATTTTCACAAATATTTTTCTATTTTTTTCTATAAAATGACAACAATCATTTCAGTTTCTCAGCTTTGATTCCATCTAGTGTCCCAAAACCTAGTGTGTTTATCGATCACAAGTGGATGCCATATAGTAGTCACCCTGTCTATCTGTTCATCTGTCTGTCTGTCTGTCCATCCGTTTATCCACACAAATTTGTTTCCAGATGATAACTCTAGGTTTGATTGACATATGGATTTCAAACACGACTTACAAATGGTCCACCACATTAGAAGGAACCTGTGTGATTTTTGGGTCAGACCTTTTATCATGCACATATAGTTCACCTGCCGATAGAGGAAGACCCCTATCCATTGCAATATTTAAACTGGGGTCATGATCTTTCTTATAAGAGTGGCCTTGACCTTGAATATTGCCGTATATGGTGAAAATCACACAAAATCATAAATATCTCAATCAGGGATGCATGGATTGGTCCAAAAAATTAAATTGACCAAAGATCCTGGATAGCTTTGTCTTCTGTGGAAGACAGGTGGTGCAACCTTCTGTTCTCTTCTTGTTTTCAGGCCTTTTAATTACCCATCATTGCCACTTGACAGTACTGTGAACATTATAAGTCTAAAACTAATGGACAGATTGGGCTGAAATTGTGCATGTCCATTGATCTTGGATATATCCATCTTGTATTCAAGACTGATGGTGCTATCTGTAATCATAAATGTGTGACATCCATCCGTACTTTTGCTTTCAGTGGAAATTGCTCATATCTCAAAAGTGGTTCAAGGTATTGGTCTGAAATTTGGCATGTCCATCCATCTTGTAAAGTGTTCTTGTAATAAGATAGGTGGCCCCACCCACCTCCCGTTTTTGTAGAATAAATAAATGCCATTTTCTGATGAGTGATTTGCCCTATGGGCCTGAGATTCAACATATTGGCCCCCAAATTTGGTAAAAAATATTCTTTCTCATGATGATAGATGGAAGAAACCATTATTACTTGCCAAGTGTCAGTATATGCAAAGAAATATCTAGTTATAAAATTGGATCTCATTAGACAAATGTGGAAACTTTCAACAGCTTATCAAAAAGGTAACCAAGGGAAATGCATGGTCAGATTTCAAAATATTATTTGCAACAATTTCTTTAATCATATCAACAAACCATGGCCTAGATTACCTCTTCCTCTCAGACTTAATCTACATTTCATAATGGTTTAGATTTTAACCTTCCAGGTGTTTAAGTACTGTTGAATGCTCTGTCCCCTCTCTCTCTCTCCCCTTTTCTCTCTACATCCACCTCCTTGCTGCCCCAACTGTTCCCTTCTCCGAACTCCATCCCAATGTCAGCCTCAGTAAACAAGAACAAGTTAATCAAATATATTCATATTTTTATATTTTGTATAACTATTTGTCCAACGGTACCTATGTACATGCCAGAAATTATGTCAATATTGTGTAATATATAAACATGGTGGGCATCAAAATTATGTACCTTGTCAAGACTGAAGAGATATCATGTCATACAGTCACAAATTCATAAACCCCCCAGCATAGTTAGTCATAACATTATATCTGTCAAATTGAAATCTTGCGGACTTCCTTACACTATACATCCTTCAACAAATAGCCTTATCATCGTTCTGCTACTGCTAATTACTACTGTCATTGCATTCATATTTGTTCAAATATATTGCTATTTTCAAATCCTCCTAAATAAATAAAAAATAAACCACTATATTTTACTCCATATTAATCAATCAGTCAGGTTATATCATATATCATTTACTCACATATTACATTACAATCTTTTATAATAGCCCAACATGTCCATGATATTCATAAGTTTTATCGACTCGATATAGTATCACAATGGTGATTCATTTATAGTCCAATCAAGATCAGCTGAGCGCCATGATCCATGAGTCCCTTGTTTTTTACACATGTATAAGTTTCAAAGCTGAGATTCTTTTCTTTATTTTTTAGCTCAGCTGACTTTAAGTCATCTGAGCTATAGTCATGGTATGTTATATGTCCGTCCGGCTGGGATGCCAGCAATCTGTCCGTCCATTAACAGGGCACGTTTTGAAACTGTTGGACCTACAAATCCAAAATTTTGGACACAGTTAGATGTCCCCTAAATCCCCTTCCATACTAAAAATTTGGTCACTAGGACTTTATTCCTTTGAGATATAAAGGAAAAACTTCAATTTTTCATTAAAAACCCATTGTTACACTTGAAAACTGCATGATATCAAAACCACTGATCTGATATTGATCATATTTGATATAACCATTTCTCTACACATTTCCTATGGACATACCAGAAATTAGGTCAGTATTATGTAATTTCTTGAAGTTATGGGCCCAAACATTATTCATTTTGTAAAATACTGACATAATACTTGAATATCTTATATGTCAGCTGACCAGTCTGAATGTATGTAACAAACTTATTCAGGCCATCATTTAATCATTTGATCCAAATCCACCATACAGAATTATTATGAGTTGCTAGTTTCTATATTTTGGAAGAGGCTAAAAGTTAATAATCTTTTGACCCATGCTGACCTCTATACTGACCTTATTTTCATATTTTATATATCATCATAACAGGCATGGTCAAAGCAACAAGTTGGTGGGTCTTTTATTGTTTTGGAATTAAAAATTGATGTCTTTTTTTTCCCGTACCCATAACACGGTATTTCTCACTAAATCCTGAATATTTCAGTAATGTCCTTTGTTAAGGTGCTTTTATATTGTGTAATCCTTGATCATGTGTGAGCAAAATTTTCTGAGTGTGTGATATAAACCCAAATCAGGTCATAAATTGATAAGTTGATCAATTTCTTCCATACAGAGGAATAATGAGTTGTCAGTTTCTAGATTGTGTGCTAAGGGAAATTCTCCTGAACTTTGTACAACTTTTGACCTCAATACTTACCTATTGCATATGTCTGACATTTATCTTCTGAATGGGCTTGGTAAAAGCAACAATTTGATGGGTACTTTGTTATTCTATTTTAAAAGGTTAAGGAGTTATGTTCATTTTAATTTCCCCTACCCCTTAAGTGGGTGACAAAATCTTCAGTTTTTATGGTGCAAATAAACAGTCCAAAACCAGTACTAAGTCCCAGTTTATTCATTGTTTACATCCTTAAAATCAAAATATAGGCATATAGCAATAAGAAACATGAGGTTTTGCTAATTGGTGGTTGGGGGGGGGGGGGGTGGCAAGGTGGGTCCCTCAAGCAAGTGGACTACAGTGGGTCACTTGTTATATAAGTTTGATGATTATTTTGAGACTGTCACAGTTTTGTGCTTTACAGTCATATATTTTTTTTATTTAGCCTCTGAACTGCAGTATAGTGTTTTGAATGCTAATGTAAAATTTAAAAAAAACCTCATTGGTCCCTGGGATTTACACAGTTACTTTCATTGACAAATTCAGCTGTGACCCATTGGACTCTTTGACATATGACATCAGTTTCATCACTTCTGAACAAACTACTTCATGGTGTGAATTATTAAGAACAATTTACATTTTATGCTTCTGACTGTGAGCATCAGTTATTTCTGTCATTAAATGTCTGAAATTGCTGTCATTTGTTTTGTAGATTGAGATTGACATAGAGCCAACAGACAAGGTAATGTGACCAGATTGAAATTATGTGTACTAGATCTAATGCATCTTAATCCCAGGCATTTGAAATCATCTGTTAAATATTTGTTTTGAAGCCCCTTATATGTTTTCCTGTTCCATGCTTAACCTATATGTTTATCATTGGTCGATCAATGAGATCTCTGGAATGGTACAAGGTCTAATATGGTTTAGAGTGGCCCCACATTTATTGTATGGTTAAAGCATGGTCGTGCCACTGCAGAGATTTCTTTTGGACGCAATTTCTCAAAAAATATTTTACAGATAATACTTGACATATGTATAGATATGGTGGGAGGACAAAGACTATTTAAAACGGGGTCATGACCTGTACTAGGAGAGTGACCTTGACCTTAAATTGTTCCATTTTCAGGGAAAATCACACAAATTCTTAATTATCTCAAGAAATATTGCATGGATTGATTCCAAAATCAAGTTAACCAAAGATCTTGGATAGTGTTGTCATATACCGGAAACTGGTGGCTCCACTTTTTATCCTTTTCTTGTTATCATGCCTTTAATACCCCATCATTGCCACTTGACAGTACTGTGAGAATTATAAGTCAAAAACTAATGGGCAGATTTCTTTCATATTATGCATATACATAGAAATTGTTAATGGGATGATGTATATTTAAATTTGGGATATAACCTTTCCTGTGAGAGTGGCCCAGACCTTGTATATAGCCATATATGATGAAAATCAAACAAAATTATAAATATCTCAACAAGGTATGCATGGATTTGGGACAAAAATTTAATTGACCGAAGATCTTGGATAGCATTGTCTTCTGCAGAAAACAGGTGGTGCCACCTTCTGTCCTTATCTTGTTTTTGCGCCTTTTAATACCCCATCATTTGCACCTGACAGTACTCTGAGCATTATAAGTCAAAAACTAATGGACAGATTGGGCTGAAATTGTGCATGTCATTTGATCTTGGATACCTCCATCTTATAAGTTATATTCAAGACTGATGGAGCCATCTGTAATCTTTATTGTGTGGGGTCCATCTGTATGTTTGCTTTTGGTGAAAATTGCTCATATCTCAGGAGTGGTTCAATGTATTGGTCTGTACATCCATCTTGGAGAGTTTTTTTTGTAAACCAAACAGGTGACGCCACCTACCTTACCATTATCATTGTATAAATGCTGTAATGGCCTGAATTTGTGCATGCCATAGATCTTGGATACCTCTATCTCATATTAAAGACTGGTGGCGTCATCTGCAATTTTTAGCTCAGCTGACTGAAAGTCATCTGACCTATAGCAGTCAGTCTTTGTCCGTTGTCCGTCTGTCTGTTCTCACCCAATTGGATCTACTTTTACATCGGCAAGGTTCACGTGATACGTGATATGGTCTGGCGTGTTTATTTTGAAAAGTCTTTTAAATGGACAATGTTCACGTGACCTGGACTGGCGTTTTTATTATGAAAAGGCAACATGAGAGGTCGAATCATGATTTGAGGGGGGGGGGGTAGTTAGAGTTTCCTGGAACCATTGTCTCACGTGCCATATATATGCATTAGAATGGTTTCTTTCCCACAGGGCTGAGAAACAATGAGAATTCTCGTAGTACTATAGGCTATATATAGTAGAGCAATAATTTATAAGATATATAATATATATGCACATTAATGTAAACAAATCGTTATGTACAAGAATATAAAATAACGGAAAATCAATCATTTTCATTGTTGGAAAGGTGTTTTTAAAATGTGCTATTGGGGATAATACACATAATACCAAAGTTTATAAACATGGGAAAACGATACAAGTTTAACTGTGAAGTAACAACAAAGAAACGTGTTTTTTAAGGTACATTTTTATGTATGTTATGTGATTCAAGCCTACGCAAGTCCAGCAATGCCTATCAAAATTATGCCTAGTTACTATGATTTCATAGCAGTACATTCTGATATCTTAGAGGAAATCTGCACGTACATATTTCCACTTACATATCCAGGTCTTCAATTTGCACTTTATTTCAATGACATTTAAATGAAGCATAACTGCGTCATTTAAAATTAATATAAAATGGAAATATAATATACAATTATATGTATTCAATTCAACCTCACTTGAAGAAAAGTAGGAAGTTTATTTTATAATTTTGAGACGCACAATTCCTTGGTTCACTGGATGGATACACGAGACCTTACTTAAAATCATATATTTAATCTGGTAACCTCCATATGAAACTTTGTATATACACCTTTAAGCCCTCATATAGTCAGAAGTCACTGCTGATAAATCTTCAGTTTCAGCAGGAAAGCATGCGATCTCTCCAGGCTGCAAGGTGGTGATTTCACGGAGATGCAGAGTTCCAGTTAGTAAAAAACAACATGCAGCAACAATTCAATAATTCTAAGGAAACACCTGGCATGTTCCAAAAACTTCTAATAAGTAATGATATATTTGGTTTTTAGCTCAGCTGACTATAAGTCATCTGAGCTATAGTCGTGGTCCATTGTCTGTCCGTCCGTCCGTCCGTAGATGTGGCACGGTTTGAAACCGTAAGACCTAGGAATCCAAAATTCAGCATAATGTTAGATGTCCCCAAGATCTCCTACCAAGCCGAAAACTGGGTCTTTGCGACTTCATTCCTTTGAGAAATTAAGGAAAAACCTCAATTTTTTATTAAAAACCTATTTTCACACTTCAGGACTGCCTAATATCAAAACCACTCATCTGTTTTTCCTCATATTTACCATAAATATTCCTCTATATAATTCCTATGTACATGCCAGAAATTAGGTCTGTATTATATAATTTAAAAAAGTTATGGGCCCAAACATGATGCATTTTGTAAATAATCAGGAAAGAAATTATATCACTTAACACAAAACTTGTTAAAGCTAAGCACTTTTTTATGCCCCCGCCACAAAGTGGCCGGGGCATATAGTTTTACCCATGTCCGTCATTCCGTCCTTCCGTCATTCCGAAATTAAACAGTTGTACGGACGTTTTTTCGCAATGCCTGCAGATATTGGCCTGATTTTTGGTGTGTGGGCAGATATAGACCAGTTACAGATCGAGTTCGCGTTTCATCCCGGTTGACCTACTTTTGACCGTTTTACGGCTCCTACACTTAGAAAATTTCATGAAAAATATAAATTTCATGACAAATACACATGTACGGACTTTTTTTCGCAATGCCTGCAGATATTGGCCTGATTTTTGGTGTGTGGGCAGATAATGACCAGTTACAGATCAAGTTCGCGTTTCGTCCCGGTTGACCTACTTTTGACCCTTTTACGGCTCCTGAACATAGAAAATTTCATGAAAAATATGAAATTTCATGACAAATACTTATGTACGGACTTTTTTTTCGCAATGCCTGCAGATATTGGCCTGATTTTTGGTGTGTGGGCAGATAATGACCAGTTACAGATCGAGTTCGCGTTTTGTCCCGGTTGACCTACTTTTGATCGTTTTACGGCTCCTGAACATAGAAAATTTCATGAAAAATATGAAATTTCATGACAAAATACACATGTACAGACTTTTTTCGCAATGCCTGCAGATATTGGCCTGATTTTTGGAGTGTGGGCAGATAATGACCAGTTACAGATCGAGTTCTTGTTTTGTCCCGGTTGACCTACTTTTGACCGTTTTACGGCTCCTGAACATAGAAAATTTCATGAAAAATATGAAATTTCATGACAAATACACATGTACGGACTTTTTTTCGCAATGCCTGCAGATATTGGCCTGATTTTTGGTGTGTGTGCAGATATTGACCAGTTACAGATTGAGTTTGCGTTTTGTTCCAGTTGACCTACTTTTGACTGTTTTACAGCTGCTAAACTTAGAAAATTTCATGAAAAATAGAAATTTTCATGACAAATACACATGTACGGACTTTTTTTTTGCAATGCCTGCAGATATTGGCCTGATTTTTGGAGTGTGGGCAGATAATGACCAGTTACAGATTGAGTTCTTGTTTTGTCCCGGTTGACCTACTTTTGACCGTTTTACGGCTCCTGAACATAGAAAATTTCATGAAAAATATGAAATTTCATGACAAATACACATGTACGGACTTTTTTTCGCAATGCCTGCAGATATTGGCCTGATTTTTGGTGTGTGGGCAGATATTGACCAGTTACAGATCGAGTTCTTGTTTTGTCCCAGTTGACCTACTTTTGACTGTTTTACGGCTCCTAAACTTAGAAAATTTCATGAAAAATAGAAATTTTCATGACAAATACACATGTACGGACTTTTTTTCGCAATGCCTGCAGATATTGGCCTGATTTTTTGTGTGTGGGCAGATATAGACCAGTTACAGATCGAGTTCGCGTTTTGTCCAGGTTAACCTACTTTTGACTGTTTTATGGCTCCTGAACTTAGAAAATTTCATGAAAAATATGAAATTTCATGACAAATACACATGTACGGACTTTTTTTCGCAATGCCTGCAGATATTGGCCTGATTTTTCGTGTGTGGGCAGATATTGACCAGTTACAGATCAAGTTCGCGTTTCGTCCCAGTTGACCTACTTTTGATTGTTTTACGGCTCCTGAACATAGAAAATTTCATGTAAAATATAAATTTTCTTGACAAATACACTTGTACAGACTTTTCTTCGCAATACCTGCAGATATTGGCCTGTTTTTTGGTGTGTGGGCAGATAATGACCAGTTACAGGTCGAGTTCACGTTTTGTTCCAGTTGACCTACTTTTGACCATTTGACGGTGCTCTAACATAGAAAATTTCATAAAAAAGTGCACATGTATGGACTTTTTTCGCAGTGCCTGCAGATACGGGCCTGATTTTTGGTGTGTAGGCAGATAATGACCAGTTACAGATCGAGTTCTTGTTTTGTCCCAGTTGACCTACTTTTGACCATTTGACTGCTCCTGAACATAGAAAGTTTCTTTAAAATAGAAATTTTCATAACAAATGCATATGTACTGATTTTTTTCCTCAATGCCTGCAGATACCACCCTGATTTTTTATGTGTGGGCAGATAATGACAGTTACAGATCGAGTTCGCGTTTCATCCCGGTTGACCTACTTTTGATTGTTTTAAGGCTCCTAAACATAGAAAATTTCATGAAAGACAGAAATTTTTATGGAAAATGCACATGTATGGACTTTTTTTTCACAATGCCTGCATATACTGGCATGATTTTTGTTGTGTTGCTTTATAATGACCCGTTACAGATTGAGTTTGCATTTTGCCCTTGTTGACCTACTTTTGACAATACGACACCTCCTGAACTTAAAAAATTTTTCAAAATAGTACAAATGTTTCTAATTTGCCCCAGGCGGGGGCATTCGTGTCATTCCGACACGTCTAGTTTTCAGTAATAATACTTTTATTAATCAAAATTAAATTGTATACCCAAAATAAGATCAAAATCTTTTAAATTTTTTAAAATATTAGCAAAAATAAAAAATTGGTACCTTAAATTTTGCCCAACTTTGACCATGGCACATTTTTTTGCTGTAACTGCTGTGGATTTAATTTTCACAGCATGTTTTTGTTAGCATTTCAACTGTTAACACCAAAAATTTGAAACCAGTTGATCAAAAACTGTAGATTTTATTCAAGTTTTCAAGCACCATGTCACATATTGCTAGTGTTATGCAGTTTGCTAGAGCTCAGCTCCCGAGCTTCAGCTCTAAGTTCCTTAAATTTGGCATACAGTTGGATTTCTCCAAAATCCCCTACCATGCCAAGAATTTGGTCACTAGGACTTAATTCCTTCGAGATATCAATGAAAAACTTCATTTTTCCATTAAAAACCCATTGTTACACTTCAAGACTGCCTCATATCAAAACCACTGATCTGACTTTGATCATATATAATATACATATTTTTCTATACATTCGCTATGCACATGCCAGAAATGATGTCAGTATTGTGTATTTTTTTTAAGTTATGGGCCCAAACATAATGCACTTTTTTAAAAATCAAGAAATATATTTACTCACCTTAGAAGAGAATTGCTGAAGCTGGAGACTTTTTGTCAGGAATATAACTTTATTTAATCAAGATTCGATTGTTTACCCAAAATTAGATCTGAATTTTGCAAATTTTTCAAGTTATATAAAAAATCAGTACCCTAAATTTTGTCCAACTTTGGCAATGGCATGTTTTTTTTCTGTAAGCACTGTTGATTTAATTTTCACAGCATATATACATAAGGATTTAATCTTTTTCAATCTGAAATTTCAAAGGAAATGATTGAAAAGAGTAGCTTTTATTCAAGTTTTCATACACCATGTCAAGTGTTGTTTACATCTAGCCCACCTAGTAGTAAAGCCTTCACTTGCATTATGTAACCCACCCCAGGCAGCTTGTCTTGGCTCAGCTGGGCCACTACTAGCAGGCTTCTTCTCTGCCCTGCACACCCTCCCCCCCTAGATGATGCATTAACTAGATGAATGTTATAATTTTCTGTATTTCATTTTATTCCTGGCTATGCTACATTTTAGATTTTGTATTTACCACCAGGGTTTCAATGATTAAAGTGCACATTTAATTGTGTCCACAAAGTGGTGTATTGCTATGAAAGTGTGGATGTTCATCAGATAAGTAATTCCTTCCTTGAGAAAAGTAAAAACTTCACAAGGTGTGAAATTGACTATTAATTCCAGGAATAAATTAAAGCTTAGATTGTAATTAGCATAATGATGATGTTTGTCCCTCATTCAACCAACAGTGTGTATACTTTATTTGAAAAGATGTTTTTATTTTACCAAATTTACAGAATCTTATTTTATTTTGGTGAATAAGATTAAGCATGTACTGAAAACTCCAATGTGCAAAACTTTTTAATAGTGATTCAAGGAATAATCTTGCAGATGCCTTGTTGTGGCATTATTTTCTTTTAAATTCAGTTTAAAAATTTGTGATTTAAAAATAATAAAAATATATGTGTATGCATAATATGACCGAATACGAGCTACACTCTGGATGTATAATGATTGCAACTAAGAATTCTAATATTTTAACTTATATTTTCAGTGTTTTTTTAATACAAATTTATAAAACTTGTAAATAAAAAAAATTAATCAGATAAAATCTATTATAATGGAAAAAGTGGATATGCTTAAATAATATAAACTTAAATGTATTATTCCCTTGAATGTGAAATAAAGGTATTAGTCCAGACCTAGGAATCCAAAATTCGGCATAATGTTAGATGTCCCCAAGATCTCCTACCAAGCCGAAAACTGGGTCTTTGCAGCTTCGTTCCTTTCAGAAATTAAGGAAAAACCTCAATTTTTTATTTAAAACCTATTTTCACACTTCAGGACTGCCTAATATCAAAACCACTTATCTGTTTTTCCTCATATTTACCATAAATATTCCTCTATATAGTTCCTATATACATGCCAGAAATTATGTCTGTATTATTTAATTTAAAAAAGTTATGGGCCCAAACATGATGCATTTTGTAAAAAATCAGGAAAGATATTTGATCACTTAACACAAAAAACGTTAAAGCTATGGACCTTTTTTCCAGTAATATAACTTTAATTAATCAAAATTAAATTGTATACCCAAAATTAGATGAAAATCTTTTAAATTTTTTAAAATATTAATAAAAATAAAAAATTGGTACCTTAAATTTTGCCCAACTTTGACCATGGCACGTTTTTTTTTACTGTAAGTACTGTGGATTTAATTTTCACAGCATGTTTTTGTTAGCATTTCAACTGTTAACACCAAAAATTTGAAACCAGTTGATCAAAAACTGTTGATTTTAATCAAGTTTTCAAGCACCATGTAACATATTGTTTACATCAAGCTAGTGTTATGCAGTTTGCAAGAGCTCAGCTCCCCAGCTTCAGCTCTAAGTTCCTTAAATTCGGCATACAGTTAGATGTCTCCAAAATCCCCTACCATGCCAAGAATTTGGTCACTAGGTCTTAATACCTTCGAGATATTAATGAAAAACTTCATTTTTCCATTAAAAACCCATTGTTACACTTCAAGACTGCCTAATATCAAAACCACTGATCTGACTTTAATCATATATAATATACATATTTTTCATTCTCTATGCACATGCCAGAATGATGTCAGTTTTGTGTAATTGTTTTAAGTTATGGGCCCAAACATAATGCACTTGGTAAAAAATCAAGAAATATATTTACTCCCTTAACAAGGGCATTGCTGAAGCTAGAGATTTTTTTGTCAGGGATGTAACATTATTTAATCAAGATTCAATTGAATACCCAAAATTAGTTCTGAATTTTTCAAATTTTATAAGTTATTAGCCTAAATATAAAATTAGTACCTTAAATTTTGCCCAAATGTGACCATGGCACGTTTGTTTCCCGTGAGCACTGTTGATATAATTTTCATATCATGCACACATAAGGATTTCAGCTTTTTAGTTTAGAAATCTGAAAGAAATTGGCCAAATATTGTAGCTTTTATTAATGTTTTTTATGAGACCCTGTCAGAGCTCTCTCCAGCCCCTCTTGAGTCACCACTTTGTTGACCTTGTTGACCTTTCATCAAATTATGCACGCTTGAGGCGAGAATCCAGGCAGCTTATGGCCAGCCACAGTTGATCCAGGTGTCCAACCCAACTCATCTAGTAGTTTTAACCAACAACATAACAATAAACAATAAATTAATAATTTTTTATTGGTTTTTAATAACAAATTAAAGAAAAATAGAAAAGAAATTTGTTAGTTTATAATAACAGGAAATTAACTTGCAGTTACTGATGATATAAGAATCTTGTATCGATGGGTAGAATGTCACATATTCCAAATAACACCATGCAGTCACCTATGGCATTTCTCAGTTCAATTTTAATGATAAAGAAGTAAACCATATTATTCATTACTAATCATTAGGGATTATATGAAGGAAATTAATGATAGACAAAGATGCAGTTGTCTAGTGTGTACATTGATGTGAAATTAGTCCAAAATGAATTTTTTACAGTTATTTTTTAATATAAATAAAGGCCATAAAACCAGGTACTTATGATCATTATTTAAATGTGGGATTTTTGTATATTCTGGATTCTCAACATCTTTGTTTGGTGAAAACTGAATAAATACCAGACATGGTGCGAATACTTTGTAATTGTATTTAAATACGAATATGATTATGTACTCCGTTATAAAATTTCTTGCATAAAGAATGGGAATTCAGGTAAAAATGAAAGTATATGAATACTCGTGCAAATACTTTCAAAATGTATTCATGAATGCATTCATGAATATATTCTTTAATATTATTTTAATAATCATATCAGTTATATTTCATTTTAAAAAATCATATGATTCTCTTATTATTTTTAATAAAAATTATATTTGGGACAATATTTGTAATTTTTTTAATAAATAGTTAAACTCTTATATTATATGTTCTGCTAATAAGTTATATGGCCAAGTCAAAATCTGTGTGACAGTAGTACTCCATTTGTTAATAAAATAAATGAAATCAATCCTCTTCCCTGTCTCCAAAGGTACTATCAAAATCATACATAAGCTAAACAACAACAACTCATAATACAGCTTATATTTATTACCACACAAAACCAGCATGTGCCTCATTTCTAAATAATATTTTTTTATCATATATAACAGCTGAGCGTCGTGACCCATAGGTCCTTTGTTGTTTGTTTATTTATTTTGTATGCACCAGTCCTGTCAGCTGAAGAGACGAGGACCATGACCTACACCTTGCTATTATACATGTCTTTCAGTTCCCGAACATTGTAAATGATGTCATTATCCTTTAATGATTAATGTTATAGATGCCAATTTAAAGTCGTAATTTTCACTCAGAATCCCCGCCTGGTTGGCCACCTGTTGTGTGCAGTCTTTCCGCAAACATCTTCTGTGTGAAAAGAAAAATTGCCTTATGCAAATAAAACTGTCAATCAAACGTGCAAATGACAAGGTCGGGTAGGTAAAAATAGAAGCCGACACCGTGGTATTTTAGGTCTTCAAAAGGGGCAAGTTTGAGACAAAGCCTTCAAACATTTTGCAATATAGATATATTTGTATACCTGGGTCTTTTAAATCTTATCTTACAGCAATGGAAAGGTATAGTTGGATTTCAGTCTAATTTGTCCACCTGGTTTCTCGTCATTTTGAATACACTGTGCACATGCATATCGAAATTCCGCATCTTTGGTCTTTATATTTTACTGTCACTGTGTCACCGTCACTATATATATAGGCTATAGCTTCTAATTTAAGATTGGCGAATGCATTTTATTAATTTGTCCTGCATGTATCATAACTGAGACTGACTCCCCCGTATGACCTTTAAGGTCCTTAAAGGATTATCAGCACACGGCCACGACACATTTACCATATTTAATCCCTGGGCAATGCATGCACAATGACTTCATGGGTTTTGAGAGCGATATCAATATAAAGCGGCGTTTTTACCGGGCGCACAGTATATGCAATATATATATATATGTGTGTGTGTGTGTGTGTGTGTGTGTGTGTGGTCGGTCTGCGGTATATATTTTATGAATATAGGCAGCAAATGAAACCGATTTGAGAAAATGACATGGTTGTAATATATAAAGGAGTTAAGCTCTGGAATTTATTGGTAAGTTTTCATGTTTAAAAGGTACAAACATTTCACACAGAATTATTCCTTACAACAATGAAGAGCCTGTTATAGGCCTACATGTATTATAAAAAAATTATTTAATTCAATCCATAATATGATATTTTTTTTATAATTTATTTGGATTTGCTATGTGCCATATATAGTTAAGGATGCATTGCAGCTCCGCCCAAAATCTGTTTCACTGGCAGTGACAGTGCTGTTTATGATCATTAATGAAAATTATAATACGCACATACTATATACATGTATACTAGTATATAGGCCTATTTATATATATACACACACAAACGTGCCCGCATGTGCACATACACATGTATACATATACAGGAAGTACTACACATATGAAAATGTGTAAAATCTGTTCTGTTTTGTTAAAACCGTGTAAATACATATTTGTTCAAGAGTTTAAGTCACTTACTATATTGTCTTACATATTCAAGGATCTGGGTGTAGGCGTACAGTTCCACGTACGTCTTATAACAATTACATCAATATTTCATTAAGTATAAAGTTATCTTTATATTTTACATTGGAAAATTAACTATATCCATAAATTATCTGGCTCTTTCTAGGTTAAGATGGCATTAATTTTATTTTCAATCCAAAAAGCCTCTTAGAATGATTGACAGTTCTTGTGCACGGCCGATTGTGCCCGATTACGATTGTACATAGATTCTTTTGGCACAGTAATGATCACTTGTAAACAATCAGACATCACATATATAGGACATAATATATGACAGTATCTTCGATTTTTATTTATGAAAATATGTTAATATTTAAAATAAATACTCATCTCATTATATGATATCGTTAAAACATGGTTTTCCAGTGCCATTACATGACACAATTAGGAGGTCACTCAGATCACGTGCGTGGTGTCTGTCAAACGCGTCAGTCAGTCGGACAGCGATCATTGGTCACAAGTTAAACCAATAAAAAAAGGGATAATATATGATCTTGGAAATATTTAACGGAAGTTAAATCTGTAAACACATTGCACTTGGTTTTGTCACTGGAATTGATAGCCAACATTTAGTGATTTACCGATTTCTGATGAATTTAGCGCAAGTGTCTGATTTTACTCTCGCAGGCTACATGTTACCAGGGCCCACGTAACAAGGCCACGTGAGTGAAAGTCAATCATTTTTATTTTTTTCCAACAAGTCTGCGTCCGCGCCAGTTTGGATCTTGGTCACATGTTAGAACAACTCCTGACGTTCTGCTCTTTCATTTAAGTACAAATATGATAGATGACAATAGATATTTTCACCCCCAAAACTTGCCCCAATTACTGGTATGTAAAATGGGCTTTAGCGCGCCCTGGTGGGCGCCCTTGAATTCTAGGCCTGTGACAAACCGGGCGCGGCGCTATTGGAGTTTAAAGCCTTAACTAATGCACAAATCATAACGGCTGGACATAGAATCTTTTCACTTGACGTCCAGGGAGATCAATGAAAAATCTCCTTTGAAACCTGAAATTAGGTCTCTGTTACCCATATCCTTCGAGCTAGGGAGCTCAGAAATTCTCCACCAGAATAATGAAAAATTTGATACAAAAGCATCAGTATTTGAATAATAAATGCATTGATTGCCTTGATTCTTTGCATTCTTATTGATCATGGAATGTTTCATCAGTTCCTGCTGACTGGTGGCACCACCTGGACATTTTTTAAAAGTTTTACACATTTTTATGCCCCCACCACAAAGTGGCCGGGGCATATATTTTTACCCATGTCTGTCATTCCGTCCTTCCGTCATTCCGAAATCAAACAGTTGTACGGACTTTTTTTCGCAATGCCTGCAGATATTGCCCTGATTTTTGGTGTGTGGGTAGATAATGACCAGTTACAGATGGAGTTCACGTTTTGTCCCCGTTGACCTACCTTTGACTGTTTCACGGCTCCTTATTTTAGAAAATTTCATGAAAAATAGAAATTTTCATGACAAATACACATGTACAGACTTTTTTTGCAATGCCTGCAGATATTTGCATAATTTTTAGTTTGTAGGCAGATATTGACCAGTCACAGATCGAGTTAGTGTTACGTCCAAGTTGACCTTCTTTTGACCGTTTTACGGCTCCTAAACTTGGAAAATTTCATAAAAAATATAAAATTTCATGACAAGTGCACATGTACGGACTTTTTTTCGCAATGCCTGCAGATACGGGCCTGATTTTTGGTGTGTTGGCAGATAATGACCAGTTACAGATCAAGTTCTTGTTTTGTCCCAGTTGACCTACTTTTGACCATTTGACTGCTCCTGAACATAGAAAGTTTCATGAAAAATAGAAATTTTCATAAGAAATGCATATGTACGGACTTTTTTTCCGCAATGCCTGCAGATACCACCCTGATTTTTATGTGTGGGCAGATGATGACCAGTTACAGATGGAGTTTGCGTTTCCTCCCAGTTGACCTACTTTTGATTGTTTTACGGCTCCTAACTTTGACCCATTCTTCTACATTTTAGAGCTGATTATAGAAAAACACTCAGAAGCTAATATCTCAGGAACCATTGTGTGGATTTTCACAAAACACCAACATGTTTGATGCATCTTATCAACGGCTAGGTCAAGTTCAAACATGGATGACCTTGATGCATTTTTTCAAGGTTACAGCAGTGATTATGCTAAAATGCTATAAGGGCAATAACTCAAAAAAAATTTGTAGTACAGTCACAAAACCTACAGGTTAGATGCATCTTATCAAGGGCTAGGCCAATTTTTAATATGGATGACCTTGATCAAGGTCACAGAGGCGATAATGTTGAAATTATGTTAACTTTAATATCGCACTGAGGGATGCATGGATTGGTCCAAAAATCAAATTGACATAAGATCTTTGATAGCATTGTTTTCTACAGAAGACAGGTGGCACCACCTTATGTTGTTTTCTTGCTAAAATGATGTTTAAACAGAATAGCTTTGTAAGAATTTGAGGTACAGTCACCAAATGCACAAGTTTGAGGCATATCTCAAAATTCTTCCCTGGATTGATCCAAAAATCAACTTGACTGAAGATCTAGGACAGTGTTGTCAGGTACCAGGAACTGGTGGCGCCACCTGTTATCCTTTTCTTGTTTTTGTGCCGTTTAATACCCCATCATTGGCCCTTTACAGTACTGTGAGCATTATAAGTCAAAAACTAATGGACAGATTTCTTTCATATTATACATATACATAGACATGGGTTATGGGAATGAAGTATGTATAAATTGGGGTCATGACCTTTCTGATGAGTGACCTTGACCTTGAATATTGCCATATATGGTGAAAATCACACAAAATCATATATATCTCAATAAGGGATGCATGGATTGGTCCAAAAATCAAACTGACTGAAGATCTTGGATAGCTTTGTCTTCTGCAGAAGACAGGTGGCGCCACCTTCTGTCCTTTTCTTGTTTTTGCGCTTTTTAATACCCAATGATTACTGCTTGACAGTACTTAGCATTATAGGTCTAAAACTTAAGGACAGATTGGGCTGAAATTGTGCATGTCCATTGATCTTGGATACCCCCATCTTGTATTCAAGACTGGTTGCACTATCTGCAGTCGTTACTGTGTGGCGTCCATCCATACGTTTGCTTTTGGTAAAAATTGCTCATATATCCGTAGTGGTTCAAGGTATTGGTATTGGTCTAAAATTATTTGCTGCTAAAGATGGGGGGCCTATTCATTAAGGGGGGGGGGGAATAATTGTCTGAGGATACTGTTGCACCTGCGATGCCAAGAAATATCTAGTTTCAATATAAAATTATAGCTGAGATAGTAATTAGCATAATTATGTTCTTTCTCCCGCATCCAATCAACAATGTTTACACCTGATTTGAACAGGGATATTTTTTCATCAAATTTACTGAATCTTTTATTCTAGTTTATAAAATAAGCATGTACTGAAAACTTCAATGTACAATTTTTTTTTAAAGTAATTAAAGGAATAATCCTGAAGATGCCATGTTGTGGCATTATGTCCTTTTAAGCAATATTATCATATAAAAAATATTTTCTTTTAAATTCAGTTGAAACATTTTATGATTTAAAAAACTATTAAATATATGTATATGCATAATTTGACATGATGAGAGCCAAACTATTGATATATTGAATCTGATAAAAACTATTAATGCAAAAAATGGATATGCTAAAACATAGGGTTTAATATAAACTTAAAGCACTATTCCCCTGTAAGTGAAATAAAGGTATTAGTCCTCTCTGTCCACTGGTCTGTTCATCTATAAATATTTCATATGCAACACAGTATCTCAAAACTGTTACTGTTTTTTATGGCAGTCTTGTCAGAGTATTAGTTTTGCAATCATATATTTAGAACTTTACTAACCAAATAGGAAAGCCATTTCCTCATAGCTTTTATATGCTAATACATAAGAAAAACATCTACATTAGAAATAAGCATATAATGCATTTGCTAAAATTTTTAAACTTCAGTTGAGCACTGTGACCCATGAGTCCCTTGTTTTATACAGTCACTATGGACATGCCAGAAATGATATCAGTATTGCGTAATTGTGTTAAGTTATAGACCTGAACATAATGCACTTTGTAAAAAAATCAAGATATATATTTACTCCCTTAACATGAGAATTCCTGAATCTAGAGATTTTTTTGTCAGGGATATAATATTATTTAAACAAGATTCAATTTATACCAGAAATTAGCTCTGAATATTTCAAATTATGTAAATAAAAATGACCTACTTTTTTCAGCTGGCTGCTGGGTGGCCTGCATAAATATAAAATCAGTACCTTTAATTTTGCCCAACTTTGACAATGGCATGTTTGTTTCCTGTAAGCAATGTTTATATAATTTTCATATCATATACACACAAGGATTTCAGCTGTAACTGTAACTTTTTAGCGAACCTGTGAGCTTATGCGATGAAGCAGCGTCGTGTGTCGTGCGTCATGCGTCATCTGTACGTTAACCAAATCTATCTCTAAAACGGCAGGAGCTAGCATCACCAAACTTTTTGCAAATAATCAGTCATCCAAAAAACTATATCGGATTTTGTTAATTTTTTTTCTTACTGCATTTTCTTAGATTTTAAAGGGAAAAAGCTAAAAAAGCTTTAAAAATCTTCTTCTCCAAAACTGTCCAGCCAAATTGTCCAATATTTCACAGAAATCATCCCTGGAACAATCTCTCTCAAGTTTGTTCAAATGGTTCCAGTTTGGAGATTTTTGGCTGAGTAACAGGAGGTTGAACTTAGTCATCTGTCCAAAAAAAGCACACTAAAAATAAAATCTCAGAAACGGCTAGAGCTATAATCACCAAATTTTATACCAATGTTTGTCACATATGTCATATCTGAAATTGAGGTATTGGTGGCGCCACCTGCATTGATGTGTTTTTTACAAGCGAAAATGTAATTTTAAACTCTTCTAGCTTATACACTGATTTATGATGAAACTGTTAAGCTGATTGGTTTAAACTTTACAAGAATTATTCTATAGTAGGGTTCTGCCAGTTTTATAAGAATAGATTGGGTAAATACAGTTTTAAAAAAGCATTGTAGCCAATTGAAAAAGGCTTTCTGTATTTGAAAACAGATTTGACAATAGGATGAGTTTTAGCGGCCAAGTCAAGAGGTCTCTCAGTACAAACAGGTGGGGTCCAGACATCACCATAGCAACTGACCTGGCTCTGGGGGTGTGTCTAGACAATGTGTCTAGATGTCTAGACACAGCTTCTAGACGTCTAGACACAATGTTTAGATGCAGAATTCCAAGATTATTGGAACTATATCTTTCAACTGTTTGAAAAAACTTGGTTTGCATTTTAAGCGAATCAGGTTTATCATCAGGTCACATGTGAACTGCTGCACCCTCATTTTTTGTTGACCTCTGACCTTTCCTTGCTGCCCAGCATCCATTTGTGTGTCTCTTTCCACACATAAACCCGCATATCTCGGGAACCGTTTGACCGATCAAGCTAAAAATTTTGCACAAATGTAGCCCTTTGATAGCTTTATAACATACACTAAAAATGGTGGCGCCATTTCGCAGCAGTGGTTTGACTTTTCCACCTGAAATTTTGCAGGTTTATACATCCTGGACAGCTCTCTTGATTTATGACAGGTGGCGCCACCTACATTCACATTTACTCTACAGACATCCAAGCTCATACCTCGGGAACTGTTTGACTGATTGGGCCAAAATTTTGCATGTGTATAGATCTCACATAGTTCCTCATCATAGGCAAAACTGGTGGCGCCACCTGCAACCATTTTTGCACAGTGTCTATCTGTTCATCTGCCTTGGGATAATATTACTCATATCTCAGCAGTGGTTTGACTTTTCCACCTGAAATTTTGCAGGTTTATACATCCACGATAGCTTTCTCGATTTATGACAGGTGGCGCCACCTACATTCAAGTTTACTCTGCAGACATCTAAGCTCATATCTCGGGAACTGTTTGACAGATTGGGCAAAAATTTTGCATGTGTATAGATCTCACATAGCTCTTCATTATAAGCAAAACTGGCGGCGCCATCTGCAACCATTTATGCACAGCATCCATCGGTTCATCTGCCTTGGTGTAAAATCATCTCATGAGTGGTTTGACATATCTACCTGAAATTTTGCAGGTTTATACATACTGGACAATTTTTTCGATTTTATGACAGGTGGCACCACCTACATTCACGTTTAAGCTGCAGACATCCATGCTAATATACAACACACCTCACTCTATTCCCCTTGCCACTTAATCCATGCCTCATTCCACCCGTCCCACTCTGATTTCTGCGGATACGCATAGTCGCTTGTTGACTACCCATATTCTAGTTTTAAAATGTCCTAGTCTGAAACTTGCAGGTCCGAAACGTCCATTTTGCTGAAATCATAATGACTTAGGTAGATATGCAGGACTTAAAAGGATCAATATTAAATTTCAAAAATAAACCTCCATTTACACTCCTAAACTTTGCACAGGTTCGCATTAGGCCTGTAGGCCTTGTTTAAAAGTTTTTATGAGACCATGTCAGACCCAAGTTCTACCCAGCCCCTCTTCTGGAGTCACCTGTATGTAACTTTGTCAAACTTTCAGGCAAATTATGCATGCTTGAGGCAGGGCATATACTTGGCAGCCAGGAAGCTTATGGCATGCCACGATTTATCCAGGTGTCCAACCCAAATCATCTAGTAGTTGTTTTGACCCACAACATAACAATAAACAATAAATAAATAAATTTTTATTTGTTTTTAGCTCAGCTGATGAATATTTTTTTATTTTTTTTATTAAAAAAATGACAACAATCACAATCATGTCAGTTTCTCAGCTGTGATTACATCTAGTGTCCCAAAACCTGATGTGTTTACTGATCACAAGTAGATGCCCTATAGTAATCACCCTGTCTGTCTGTCTGTCCATAAGTCCATCCACAAAAATTTGTTTCCAGATGATTACTCGAGGTTGGATTGACATATGGATTTCAAACTTGACTTACATATGGCCCACCACAAAAGCAAGATAATATATGATTTTGGGGTTATGAGGTCAGAGGTCAAGGTCACAGGACTCACTTTTTTAAAAAGATTATGGCATTATTTTAAGCCAAGCTTTTCATCCCAAACTTTCCATTTTGCACATTCAGCTGACTTGCCAGTATGGGGAGAGCATAAATGAATTTGGGGTCACATGGTCAAAGGTCAAGGTCACAGGAGCTATCTGTTCACAAATTAGTTTCCAGATGATAACTACAGTTTAGTTTGACATATTGGTTCCAAACTTAACTTATATATGACTCACCACTTAAGTAAGAACCGTGTGGATTTTGGGGTCCAAAGGTTATGGTCACAGGACTCATACCTTTAAAAATAATGCATATGCATTTGAAGCCAAACTTTTCATCCCAAACCTTCCATCTTCAAGATATTGCTAACCTGCCAATAGGGGAACATTCTGTTCAATTTTGGGGTCATGAGGTCAAAGGTCAAGGTCACAGTACCCACTTATTTAGAAAGATTGTTGATGCATTTTAAGCCAAACTTTTCATCCAAAACCTGTCATCTTTGCACATTTGGCTGAACTACCAATAGGGGAAGAAACTGATTGATGTTTGGCTAAAACTGAATAAATACCAGACATACTTTGCAAATGTATTTGGATACAAATATGAATGTGTACCTTAAATCCCGTTACAGCCGCACGTCAATTTATAGCCGCACCCTGCTTTGCAAGGTCTCTTAGAGGAGCTCCCACTAAGGTCCAAATACCCAAAAAACCCCTAAAAAGGCCCCTCCCTGACTCTGTCTCTGGCCTCTGGGTAGCGATAATCAGCTGCTTGTAGCAAAATAAATCAAGACTTAGCTGCTTTAATTAAGAATAGAATAAAAAGTATTATTTACAGAGGTTAAATATGTTTCCAGATAACGTATGTTAAATTTATTTAACGCTCAAGATAAGGACAAAATATTTGTATGTTACATACGACTTTTGCACAAGAATGAGCAGGCATTTATCAGAAAAGGAAAGATTCCCAGAACGATCATTTCATTTGTATTGTGGTTATTCGAAATGCTTCTTGTATGCGTCAAAACGCTTGTTTGCATGTATGTGCAATTGTCAAAAACGATTGTATGAACATTGAATTGAGGTTAATATGTACATTTATTGAGGCAAAAAGCCTGAATACTATCCATATTAGGCACTGTCACGCAGTTCATGGGGTGACATGATGGTAAAGACTGCTGAAACTGTCAGATTTGGAACCTGCACTAACTTTATCAAGGCTCATGGTATGAATATAAAAATTAAAATGTAGTACCTTGACATGTATATCTTTCGTGCGATATATAACTTGTTATAAAAAATCTTGGTAATTGTCACCAAATAATAAGTTTAATACACCCCTGCTGTAACACACAGCGGCATACTTCGTTGGGCATGGTCATGCAAGTAAAACTGAGGCAATCCGGCTCCATCACAGTTATGAATGGTTGACGGTGAAACTGAGTTTGTCCAACAGACGTCAACACCAGTCCTCACCATGAATAACCTCATTCATTTTAATCTTGTAATCAGTTTTTTTTTTTTTTTTTCAATGTTAGCATTTTAAAGTGACAATTTTTAAACAAATAATTAATATATTTTATCTGAACATTTAGACTACGGTATACAATTTATACAATACTCTTTTGACTTCAAAGAGAATTTCCTAATTTTCATTTTCAGGTTACCCAAATTTTAAATTTGGCCTTGCCTGGAAATTGTACCCTAAAATTACAACCTGAACAGTTAGTGTTATGCCATACCTAATTACACTCCTATCCATTGTCAGCATTTAAATACATGACTGTCAGTGATTCATTTTCTCATTTTTTCCAAACATCGGGTGTTCCTGAAACCAATTCATCCATTTTCCCACCATTACTCAGCCCATGCTTGAGGCCTTTCCTGACCTGTCAGTGTTTTAGTTTTTGATGAACCACAATTAAAATAAGGTGCCACACTCATACATATACCCTGCTTGTTACATCAAAAATTTGTTGTTTCCATAGTTGGTATCTCTTTTCACAGAAATAAAGATGTTGTTTTGTTCCTGACATGTAAATATATTTATAGATACAATGACTAACAAAGCTGTTCAAGGCATAAACATTATGGATTCAGAATACAACTAAATATTATCACACACCACTGAATGGAAAACATTCCTCGTAGTTTAAATAATTCATTGATATATGACATATATGTAGGCATATCTGTCTTGAATATGCTTTCACATGAGAATGTGTACCTAATTTCCAACAGCTGACCTGGCTGAAAACTCTAACAAAAATACTGGTCTTATCATGTTTATTATGCCAAAGTCGATAGGTGTCAGCCTCCGGTTTCCCTTCATGCGTAAACGTAGAGATGCCGTCATCTGACAATTCATCGCCACTGGCCATCAGTTTGATCACGGAAGTAGGTTCGGCCCGCTAGGACTTCTTGATAATATTCAACTGCTGCAGTTTATCAAGTGGCATTCTGGATTTGCGTCGTCGGCCCATCGTAGTTTCGTCTGGTATTGGCGTAATATTTATTTGTTGCGGTGTTGACAGTATGAATATCATAGACGTTATAGTTAGGATATGAAGCAGCTCATTATAAAGTAATTTTACGTATCTGTCGATAGGCTCAGGATATAGCAGAAATAACATGATGTCAAGTGAAAATTTGTGTTTCGGCTTAACATACCCGAAAAATATACAGAAAGGCCAATGACACTAACAGATCATTAACAAGGACGGATTTGATTGCACACTAATTAGTTGTATGCTCAGCTAATTAGATTGGGCTATCAAACGTCGACCGTCAGTTCTTGCCATCTCATGTACGGAGGTACTTGGCCCATGCATTAATTAAACACTTGCACCTCGCGATTGGCTGAATAACCCAGGTGAGGGCTGGGGGCAGAGTGATTGACAGGCCTGTGGCAGGGCTGGAATTAGTTTACAAACACCCTGTCAACATATCTTGGTGTTTACTGAATAGAAATAACCCTTTTCCACAAAATGTAACCGGCGACCCAAAATGGGCTCAGCTGCATTAGATCCGCCCAGTATTCAATATAACGTATACTTTTTATTGAAAAAAACACCAATTTTTAGGATTTTGACCAGTCCTGCTACCTTAATAAAATTTGGTTCAGTGCTATTCCTCTGTTGCTATTTCCTCACAAATTAGTATTTGGTTTAATTGTAAGAAAAGGCACTCGAAAATAGTTGAGTAATATTCCTACAATTAGCCAGGTTAATACCAACATGTTCTGATGAGTTTATTGTGTCTCCATATTGTTTTACCTGACAGGTGGAAAGGATTAAAGAAAGAGTTGAAGAAAAGGAAGGCATCCCACCTCCACAGCAAAGACTTATCTTCAGTGGTAAACAAATGTAAGTGAAAGTCACTGGTTACTTAGTGGTAAACAAATCTAAGTGAAAGTCACTGGTTACTTCAGTGGTAAACAAATCTAAGTGAATGTCACTGGTTACTTCAGTGGTAAACAAATCTAAGTGAATGTCACTGGTTACTTCAGTGGTAAACAAGTCTAAGTGAAAGTCATTGGTTACTTTAGTGGTAAACAGATCTAAGTGGAAGTCACTGGTTACTTCAGTGGCAAACAAATCTAAGTGGAAGTCACTGGTTACTTCAGTGGTAAACAAATCTTAGTGAAAGTCACTGGTTACTTTAGTGGTAAACAAATCTTAGTGAAAGTCACTGGTTACTTCAGAGGTAAACAAATCTTAGTGAAAGTCACTGGTTACTTTAGTGGTAAACAAATCTAAGTGAAAGTCACTGGTTACTTTAGTGGTAAACAAATCTAAGTTGGTTACAATGTGTATACCCAATGGAAGTTGTCTGATTTGGTGGATTTTGACATCACTGGTCCCATAGCACAGTATTTTGCAGCCTCCCCCCCCCCTGATAAATATCAAACATTCCACTGCTGCAATCTGCATTCCATAAGCCTACTAAACATACCTTTAGGCAGTGAAAAATACTTGTAACAGGACTATCAGTCTCTGTGTGAAAAATACTTGTAACAGGACTATCAGTCTCTATGTGAAAAATACTTGTAACAGGACTATCAGTCTCTATGTCTATAGAGCTCATGAGAGGCTCCCCCCCCCCCCAAATTTTGTGTTGTCAGAAAGTGCTCAGTCAAGTTTTGAGATGCTATATTGGCAAATAAGAAGTAAAAGAAAATAAAAAAAAAAGCTTATATAAACAACACAAATGGTAATACTGAATTACAATTGCAATTTTCAAATATTGATACAAAAAACAACTTTTGCCTCATTTCCATGATTTTATACAAATATACTCATAATCAACTTCAGCTGAGTGTGGTGACCCATGGCTCTCTTGTTTAAGTCAGAATGTATGTTGATTTTTTGTCTATTGTAGGAATGATGAAAAGACAGCTGCAGATTACAAAGTAACGGCTGGCTCCGTGCTTCATCTGGTGTTAGCATTGAGAGGTGGTCTACAATGATGATAATGAGGACTCTGACATTGTCATTGTCAGATAGAAAACTGTTCAGAAGGCTCCCAGTTAATCCTAGGCATGAAAATGCATGGTCTGGTAAACAGCTAGGGCACTCGGTGCAGTTCTTTTGTCCTTACAACTGAACCTGATGACTGATGAGTCCATTTATTTTTATGCAGTTAGAGTTCAGTGCTACACATTTTATTCTGTTAATAGAGATACGAATATAGCTAATTGGAATCCAGTTACAAACTTGAATATTACATAATTTTCTGTCATGAATCAGACAAGGTGCACATGTGAAAATGGTGCACTGTGATCTGACATTCTGTGGAGTTTTAGTAATGCTTTCCTGCCATTGTTTCTTATCCTTTTTGAGAATGACTCGGCTTAAATCATATTTTATCAGAAATATACTAAATACTTGTATCCAAGGTGTAAAATATTGGGAGAAATATGTTAGGTTTCAGATAAGAACATGCCTCATGGAAAATACTTTATATCTATTGAAAATGTAATAAAACTATGAAAAAATTCTACTTGACTGCTTTTATTCTGTGAACCATATGTCAAGATGAGGACTCCTGGCACAAGTGTGATTTTCATAGTGAGGCAGATAACCAGAAACTCCAGGTCACAACCCCAAAGGAATGGACTATGCAGTTCTTTTAAACAGTGAACTAAACCAGCTGAATCCTACACATACACTCACAAAGATGAGAAAGTCATGTGTAACATTAACAATTGAAGTATAATGAAATCAAACTTCCAATTCTCTGGAGAGGTGTTCCACACAATAGGTATAAAAATCCTTAGTCCATTTTATTAATCAAATTCACTGAGTCCTGATCAATCGTGACACTCACCGTAAGCACAATTCACAATATGGTCACTTTGCAACATGGCTGCAGGTTACATGATAGTCATGCACGTGACTTAGGTATGCACTCCTCAAGTCCAGGTGGTTTATCATTTTATACACACGACTCCCTAGCGCTTCTCCCAACAATCAACCAGCTTGACACAGTCCCCACTCCTGAAGTACTTGCTTCTCTGAGTTACAGACAGATAGGCTCACAGCCTTCTCTGTAACATCACTTAGACAATGTCTGTCACTGCAGTATAACCCTGGATATATGCAGCACTCTATAACTGAATATGCCATTGTGCACAACAATATTCGGTACCAATTACAATGATCAGTGTATCAGTTGTCCTGGTCTGTTTGCTGGGCTTCACCAGGACAGAAATACATCGGCTGTTTACAAGTCCTCCTGAAAGCAAAAGTATGTTAGTGAGATTTACATTGGTTGCCTGCAGACTCTGACGTACAATATACTGGGAAATTGTCCCTCAGCTAATCAGTTCACAGACTTGGCCCCTCCTCTGGACCCACAAACTGTCAGCCTACACCATCTATGCGATGACCTTGGTGATTGTGTCCTTACTCTAGCATCTTCAGCGTATATACGTCTGCTTACATCACACATCTTTACAGCCCTTGGATTATCGGTTATCCATATAATTTGGCCTGTCATTCAATGCATGAATACAAAAATGGACAAGCCTCCAGAGAAAAAAGTATTGGAAAAATCAAGAAGGCAGGTTCATTGCCTTTAATGTCTATGGTAAACAATGCTACTACAGGAACCGTCTAGATTAAAACTGGCAAGATTCTCACAGAATTATGTTTGTACTGAATCCAATATCAAACTAAACACTTGGGTTTTCTAAACCTACATTCCAACGCTAACATCAACACATGATACAGTATACCAATATACAACAAATGAAAGAAACAGTATTTTCTCGATATATAGTAACAATCCATTACATGCTATGTGAAAACATTGTACAATAAATTAACTCTTATCTATATACATTGTCTGTCTTAACAAATATCCACAATATCGAATGCAGCTCAACACTCTGGTAACCTACTTAAGAAGTATGGCCTATGATTTAGCTTGCCAGAGACGACCTGTATATCAAACCTGAACTCTTGTGACACTAAAGTCCATCTCATTACCCTCTTTGTTTTCACACTTGGCTTTGCTAATACACTTGAGGGGCGTGTGGTCTGTCTGTATCTTGAAGGGTCTACATGAAGAGTACATTTCAAATTTCTGAACTGCCCAAACAATCGCCAAACACACTCCCTTGATAGCAGAGTAATTTTTAGCTCAGCTGACTATAAGTCATCTGAGCTATAGTCGTGGTCCATTGTCCGTCGTCCGTCTGTCCGTAGATGTGGCACGTTTTGAAACCAAAAGACCTAGGAATCCAAAATTCGGCATAATGTTAGATGTCCCAAAGATCTCCTACTAAGCTGAAAACTGGGTCTTTGCGACTTCGTTCCTTTGAGAAATTAAGGAAAAACCTCAATTTTTTATTAAAAACCTATTTTCACACTTCAGGACTGCCTAATATCAAAACTACTCATCTGTTTTTCCTCATATTTACAATAAATATTCCCCTATATAGTTCCTATGTACATGCCAGAAATTATGTCTGTATTATATAATTTAAAAAAGTTATGGGCCCAAACATAATGCATTTTGTAAAAAATCAGGAAAGATATTTGATCACTTAACACAAAACATGTTACAGCTATGGACTTTTTTTTCCAGTAATATAACTTTAATTAATCAAAATTAAATGGTATACCCAAAATTAGATCAAAATCTTTAAAAAATTTTTAAATATTAACAAAAATAAAAAATTGGTACCATAAATTTTGTCCAACTTTGACCATAGCACGTTTTTTTCCTGTAAGTACTATGGATTTAATTTTCACAGCATGTTTTTGTTATCGTTTTGTCTGTTAACACCAAAAATTTGAAACCAGTTGATCAAAAACTGTAGATTTTATTCAAGTTTTCAAGCACCATGTAACATATTTTTACATCAAGCTTGTGTAATGCAGTTTGCACGAGCTCAGCTCCCCTGCTTCAGCTCTCAGTTCCTAAAATTTGGCATACAATTAGATGTCTCCAAAATCCCCTACCATGCCAAGAATTTGGTCACTAGATCTTAATACCTTCGAGATATTAATGAAAAACTTCATTTTTCCATTAAAAACCCATTGTTATCCTTCAAGACTGCTTAATATCAAAACCACTGATCTGACTTTAATCATATATAATATACATATTTTTCTATACAGTCTCTATGCACATGCCAGAAATGATGTCAGTATTGCGCAATTGTTTTAAGTTATGGGCCCAAACATAATGCACTTTGTAAAAAATCAAGAAATATATTTACTCCTTTAACAAGAGGATTGCTGAAGCTAGAGATTTTTGTCAGGGATGTAACATTATTTTATCAAGATTCAATTGAAAACCCAAAATTAGTTCTGAATTTTTCAAATTTTATAAGTTATTAGTATAAATGTAAAATTAGTACCTTAAATTTTGCCAAACTTTGACCATGGCAAGTTTATTTCCTGTGAGCACAGTTGATATAATTTTCATATCATGCACACAAGGATTTCAGCTTTTTAGTTTAGAAAGCTGAAAGAAATTAGCCAAAAATTGTAGCTTTTATTAATGTTTTTATGAGACCATGTCAGACCTTAGCTCTCCCTCTTGAGTCACCTGTATGTTGACCTTGTTGACCTTTCATCAAATTATGCACGCGAGGATAGAAGTGTCAGACAACGCCATTGCCAAGAAGTCTCTGTGCCGTGCCAAGTGTCAACCAATGATGAGGACCGACGCATTTATGCTGTGTTGGTTATTGTCACACACACAGGTGTTTTAGAGCAAACTGCCAATGTCCTGCCGGAAAGGGACCAATGGCTTTTTGTAAGCATATAGCAGCTCTTTGTTATAGTTTAGAGGATTTTGTTAGAACATTTACCAAGGGGGAATCAGGTATTGCATGTACAGAAAAACTTCAACAATGGAATGACCACGGCCTGCCAAAATCCCAACAGCAGGAACCTATGAAATGCATTTTGAAAAGAAAAAGGCGCGCAAGCAAGTCAAGGAAATTCGTGGGAAGCATCCATCCAGTTACCAGCTTGATGACATATGCAAGTCTGATACTGAATCCGCTAAACAATTTATTGCCGGCCTACAGAAGTATCAGGAAGAAAGCGTTGAAAAAGTAGTGTTTCTGAACATCCTTGACCCTTCAAACCCAGTTGAAGAAAGTTCATAAAGTCCTCAGGTTTGCACTTTCCAGATTGAATCCTCGAATAAATTAAGTGAGATAAGAGAGAGCGGGGATCGTTGGAACACAAAACCAGTGAAACACTTAAGGTTCTTGCCATGAATGACCATCACAGAGAACAGGTAGAAAAGAAACACGTGACCAACATGGTAGTATGACGTGGATGTTGGCAAGGAATTATCGTATTACAGGTTCTATTTTCCACAGGGTTATAACATACACCGGCAAAACAAGTGGAGCCAATGTGGTCAAGGAAATTCTTAAGTGGCGACAATTTGCCACAGCTGACACACGATTTGGCTTGGACAATTAACCACATCCCATCGCTAGATATGAGATGGACAGAAAATAATCTGGTGATCAGGTTACAGTGAGCAAATGTGGCCTCATCGAACATCCAGCAACGGGATTCTTTGCTTCTAGTCCGGATGGAAAAGTTGAAGAGTCGATGGAACTGTTGGACTCCTAGAAGTGAAATGTTTGCCTTAATGGTCAAATCAGTCAGTCAGAGACTGTGTTGGGAAAAGTGGCTACCCTCTCCAAAAACACAACGATAATTTCAGACTTAGAATACTCATCAGTATTACCACCAAGTCCAGTTTCAGCTTTACTGCTGTGTGAACTTTGCTAAATTCTGTGACTTTGTGATATTTCATGTTGATTCTGGGGATATTCATATTGAGCGCATATATCCTGATCCCAGCTTGGTAACAAAATATATTCCCAAGATGGAGGAATTTTATCAGGAAAAGGTTGTGCCAGAAATGCTGAAATAGCTCTCTGTGGGTAGAAAAGTGAAAACACTTTGCTGCTGATATTGAATAAATTGCTCATCTTTTTATCTGCTGTGTACTCACCTGCAAACGTCAGTCATATTTGGTATAATGGGCCTCGCTCAAATTTCATTGTATCGGCAGAGCCTCATCATGGGTCACTCATTTATCTTGTTTTATTATGAATTATTTATCACCAAAATATATACAAAGCATTCACAAAAAAATCGGAATTTAAGGACCTTTATTATCATTTCCTTAAAGGTTTATCAAGATTAGACAGGCATGCACAGATGTACACAATCTCATTGATGATCGGCAAATGTTTGACAGATATTCTATTTGACAAAATCTTGTACAGTTTGACCCGGGAATTAACATTTTCTATGATTATCCGATGTCTGGCAATATTTCGAATGGTTCAAGTTCGTTGATTTTGGGCCGAAATACAGGAAGTTGAACTTAGTCATTTTCCAAAAAAGGCATACTAAAATTCCAGTCTCAGAAACTGCTTGAACTATCATCACCAAATTTTATGCCAATGTTGGTCACATGAGTCATATCTGAAATTAATGCATTGGTGGCGCCACCTGCATCGGCCTTTTTTCATCAGTGCCTGTATCAAACTGAGGGCTACAAAAAAACTTCTTCTCTGATCCCATATGGCCAAATTCTTCAATATTGCACAGAAATGACCCTAGGGTAGTGCTTTCTGAAGTTTGTTCAAATGGTCTTTTTTCAGTCACTTTTTGCTGAGGTATTGGAAGCTGAATTTAGTCATATACCATTACAGCCCATTTTAGCTTAGTGGCTACAAATTTATTCGCTTCAGATGTTGATAATTCAAATCTGATCAAATGGTTTTGGTTCATTGATCTTTGGCTGAGTTACGGGAAACTGAACTAAGCCAGTTTGCTGTGTATTCCATATGAGTTATAAACCTGCAAAACGTTTTTCGACTTGCGCCACTGAAGCCAATTTGTTTATATTTTTACAAGAATAATCCCCACAATAATTCTTATAATAATTGTCTTTCACGGTTCCACATGAATGATTTTCTGCCGAATTTTAAAGATTGAATTGAGTCATTTTACCAAAACGCAAACGAACGACGTAAGGATAATACCGAAAAATGGCACCAGGCGCCAACACCCGTACTCCCAGGCGGGAGCTCGCGTAGTCGGAGAAAGTGAAGCTCATCCGTGCCAGTGAAACTTCAAAGAAAAGTGTGCCAGCATTTGAAGACCAGTTTTAGTGCGGAAAGTCACAAGTTGCGAGTGTCCTGAAACGCAAAGCCAAATATCTAGCCGCTTTCGAGGAATATTCTGACGGTGACAGAAAGCGGTTCTGCTCCAGGAGTCAAAATAAGGGGCTTAACCTCATGGTATGGGAGTGGTTCCAGCTAGCCCGTACAGCCAACATTCCGATCAGCGGACCTTTGATTGTATATTTTCTCCATGACATTTAATTGCAAACCTGCCTAATAAGGACACCTGGCTATTAAGGACAAAATATACCCTTGACTGGTCCGCATTAGACAGGTTTCACTGTATGTTAGCTGTGTAAAGCAGTTACATCTAGCCTGGCACCAGTTTATCGGCATCTATTACATCATGTCACTACACATTTAGATTTCAGGTTATCTATGGTTAATATTGATAAGAATGTTTTTTAAAAGCTTTTTAAATTTTAGATTTACGATTTAAATCAGTGATCATACCAGGCAATGTTTACAATATCTTTACAGCTCTCTGTGGCTATATAAAGACGGCTTTACATGGATTATAAATAATTACCATCAGTGAGATGTATCTGTATTATAATTTTGCATTCAGTATGCATCTGAAATAATTTTTCATATATTCTTTATTTCCTTTTTATAAAAAAGTCAGCTGAGAGCATTTTGTACTGGGAAAATTTATATCAAAGTTATTTCAAGTAGGGACCACTTGTGTGTACAGATGGCAGCACTTGGTTTACCATTGGCAGATTGCAAAGATTTGCCAGTGCCTGGATGTTGGCAATTGACCAAGATTATGTCAGCTCTATAAATAGCTTTGGCACAGTGCCAGGATCGGAAGAGGCCTATGTGCTACATTCGGGCTACTATAACAGCTTGATAAGGTGTTTTCATGGTAAATTACTTGTATTATTTCAAACGGGTCATTGCAAGTCTGTTTAATTCAAAGTTTTTTTCAAGTAGGAACCTTGACATTTGAAATTACTTAAATTTGGTGGTGCCACCTACCTTTGCTTTTGTAAAATAAATAAATGCCCTTTTCTCAGGAGTGGTTCGCAGTATTAGCCTGAAATTGTGCATATCCATAGATCTTAGACTCTTCTACTCAAGACTAATGGCGCCATCTACGTCTCTTTTACCGTGGCGTCTATTCGTACATGTGTTTTGGGTGAAAGTTGCTCATATCTCAGGAGTGGGTCAAGCTATTGGTCTGTAATTTGACATGTTCATCCATCTTGGCAAGTTTTCTTGTATCTGGAGGTCAAGGTTGTCCACCATGGTGAAAGGTGGGGATATTTTCCTCAGCTAGTTCAATCCATGGTAATCCACTCCACAGCAATTGTAGGATTCAAATATTTTGTGATGTTATAAAGGGGATATTGTTTATCTTCTCTTGGAGAAAATTTTGGTGTTGTATTTTTGACTTATCTTGGAAAATTTCTAATCTAAACATGGCAAGTCAGGAACAGATGTTTTTGGACAAACTGGGGGATATGGAGCAGAGTTTAAAGCAGCACATGGAACAAACATTACAGGTAAAACTTAATGACTTGCACAAAACTTTAGCAGCAGACATAAATAATATAAACACTAGAATAGACAGCATGCAGGTAGAATTAGGTCAGTGTAGAGAGGAAATGAAAAGAGAGGTCACAGCTTTGGAAACAAAATGTAATGAGAGCATATGCTTTATAGAGAGAGAAATGAAGGAACAGATTTCAGACCTCAGAGATAAATTACCTAGACAGGAGATAGAGATGAGGGAAACAAATGCAGATTTGGAAAGAGAGATAAATGAATGGAAATTAAAGCTGGATGATTTGGAACAATATGGGCGTCGTACATCTGTACGAATATTTGGAGTAACAGAAAGTGTTGAAAATTGTGAACGAAAAGCCATGAAACTATTCAGGCAAATAGGAGTTCCAGTTGAAAGCTGGATGATAGAGAGAGCACATAGAGCTGGTAGGCCAGGAGGTAAATACCCTAGAGCAATTCTGGTAAAATTTGTCAGCTGGCAATTTAAGGACCAAGTTGTTAGAGCAAGAAAACAGTTGAAAGGGTCAGGTGTAATTTTAGTAGAAGACCTTACAAAAACTAGGTTTGATCTGCTCAAACAAGCCAAACAGCATCCACAAGTAGAGGCCGCATGGACCTCTGATGGCACTATTATTGTAAAATTAACAAGTGGTCACAAAAAGTCTTTCATCAGAGATTATAACTGATATATATATATATATATATATATATATATATATATATATATATATATATATATATATATATATATATAATGCTTGATCCTTGTAAGTTCTACATTGTATTCCTAAAGGTTCAAGTTGATGAGGCGTATTTGATGTATTAATTGATTTTGCTTTAAAATCTGTTCAGTATCACTACAATCTTGTACAGATTGAAGACACAATTAGCATTGAGGAAATGTGTGTTTTTTTTTTTTTTTTGCTGAATATGTCTTTTTTCTTTTTTTTTACTCCTGTTTATAGTTTATAAAAGTTTTTACTCAGTCAAATATTATCAAAAATTTATGTTTACATACAATCTCAGAGTTAGCTCTCTATTTTTTGCTGTATACTGCATGAAGAATGAGATACAGGTATTTGGTAAAAACTGTGTGAACTAAACACATTTTTACATGAGATACATAATTAACAGAGTAGTATTGTATTTCATGTTAAACTTAAATATGTTTCTATTCATTCCATCACTTTAGAGCACAACATATAACAATATGTAGATCATATTATTTCTTTTAATATTTTTATCAAAGTGAACCTGCTGTAAAATTAGGTAATGCCACTATTGAGAAGTGGCACTATATGTTTTGAAGAAGTTTTGTACCCAATGTTTTTACAATACTGAGGACAAATGTACCTAGCTGAGTTTATTTTGAAGTGTTTTATTGTAAGCTGTGGAGTGGAAACCATGGTGGACCACCTGTTCTTTGTTCCAAATAAGCTAAAGGATTTAGAGGAACAAAAGACACCCAGAGACCCTCTTTGTTATAATCTGTTGCCTGTTTTGGCTTTTGCAAACAGCAAAGCTGTTTAAATCCTTTAGCACTTGTTTAAACTAGAGAAACATAATGGTAACTGCGCCTTCAGGCATTGGAATAGTTTATGAACAAATTGTAAATGGAAATTTCAACTGGTCATGGTATCACTCTAGAAACGACCACAATTCAATAACATGAATGAACATTTTAGCCTGCTCACTTTAAATGTTAGAGGACTCAATAATTTTAAGAAAAGAAAATCAATTTTTAGATGGTTGCACAGGCAAAAAGCAGAAATAATATTTTTACAAGAAACTTATGGGTCGGTTAGAAATGAAAATCAAGGGAAAAATGAATGGGGAGGTCAAATTTTTTGGAGTCATGGCTCTAGCCAGAGCAGAGGTGTTGCGATTTTGTTGAAAAATACTTTAGACTTTAAATGTAAACAAGAGGTTCATGTTCAAGGAAGAGTCATTTTGTTGAGAGTAGAAATTTATGGTGTTGATTATATTCTAATAAATGTATATGCTTCGAATGCTGCTAGAGAACAAATATTGTTTTATACTCATATTTCAGACAAAATAAGAGATGCAATGGTTGAGGCTGATGCTAATGTTATTATCGTGGGAGACATGAACTGTATTTTAAATGATGAACTTGACAGGAAAGGAGGTATATGTGGGACAAGGAAAGGTGTTGTTAATATTATATATGAAATAATGGAAGAATATGACTTGTATGATGTTTGGAGGGTAAAATATCCTTGCTTGAAACAATTTACATGGAGCTGTAAAAATCCAAACATATATAGACGCCTCGATTATTGGTTTATTTCAAGAAATTTATTTGATTTCATTTCAGCTGTAAACATTGGATATTCTAACCATAGTGATCACAACCCAGTTTTTGTTTCCATTGGAAATAATAAGCAAATTAAAAAAAGAAAATGGTTTATGGAAGCTAAACGCATCATTTTTGAATGATGAAGAATATATCAAATTGATAAAGAATGAGATATCTAACTGGCTTGCAGATATATCAGGTACTAACGACCCCAGACTTATATGGGAATATTTTAAATACAAAATTAGACAAATGTCAATTAATTATGGAAAAGAAAGAGCAAAGAGAAATAAAGACAGAGAGAAGGATTTAGAGGAAAAAATTAAAAACCTGCAATCTAAAATTGGATTATTAAGTGATGATGAAAAAATTTTAACTATTGAAAATAATGTTGAAAAATTAAAACAAGAATTAGAATGTATAGAGAAAAAGAAAGTAGAAGATACTATTCTAAGATCAAAGATTAGATGGTATGAACAAGGCGGGAAAAGCAATAAATATTTTCTTAACCTGGAAAAGAGAAACTCAAAGAACAAAACAGTGAGGAAACTAATATTAAATGATGGACAAGTTGTTGAGAATAACAAACAGATCTTGAAGCAGATAGTTATTTTTATGAAAATTTATATTCCTCCACCATTCTTGACGTTCAGCAATGTAATTTAAATAATTTAAATATGAGTAATAATATTTCTCTTAATACTAGAGATCAAACTATTTGTGAAGGTAAATTAAGTATAGAGGAATGTCACAAAGCTTTAATGCTTATGAAAGCAAATAAAAGTCCAGGCAATGAAGGAATTTGTTCTGAATTTTATAAATATTTCTGGCCTATGTTTGGAAAATATTTAGTTGATAGTCTTAATTATTCACATGAAGTTGGCGAATTGTCACCTTCCCAAAAACAAGCAGTTATTACCTTAATAGATAAAAATAAAGATCGTACAAAACTTAAGAATTGGAGGCCGATTTCACTGTTAAATGTCGACTATAAAATAGGATCAAAAGCACTTTCTCTAAGATTACAAAAAGTAATTCCCAAATTAATTCATTCAAATCAGTGTGGATATGTTAAAGGGAGAGACATTTTTACTAGTATCAGACTTTTAACAGAAATAATTATGAATTATACCAAAAGATATAGAAAGGAAGGCTTGATATTAGCACTTGATTTTGAAAAAGCTTTCGACTCCTTGGAATGGCCATTTTTTATTAAAGTTTTGCAGTATTTTAATTTTGGACCATCATTTATTTGTTGGATTAAAACAGTTTATAAAATATTAAAAATTGTAAATAAATAATGGCAGAACATCTCAGTACTTTCCAATTGGTAGAGGTGTGAGACAGGGTGACCCATTGTCTCCATATTTATTCATTCTTTGTATTGAAATTTTGGCTATACAAATTAGAAATAATGATAACATTAGAGGAATTAACATTTTTGGACAAGAAATTAAATTACTTCTCTTTGCTGATGATATGACAGCAGTTCTGTCCAATCCTGATTCTGCAAGAACCTTAATAGAAGAAGTCAAAATGTTTAAAAAGATATCTGGGTTAACACTAAACATAGAAAAAAGCAGAAGCTATGTAGATTGGTTCAAAGAGGAATGACATAGAAAAACCATTAAATATTAATTGGTCAAATCGCACATAAAAATACTGGGCATATATTTTTCATATAGCAAAGAAAATACCGCTTATTTAAATTTTAAGACAAAAAAATGAGGTTAGCAGCCCAAATTTGGAAAACAAGAAATTTGACCTTGTTAGGTAAGATTCGGATTATTAGGTCATATCTAGTCTCATCTTTTCAATATATATTTACATGTGTCGATACACCTTTGAAATATAGAAAAGAAATTGATAAAATAATTTTTTCCTTTCTGTGGAATTCTGGGAAGGAACATCAGAAAAGGATCCTTCTAATTCAACCAGTGACTGCAGGGGGATTGAATGTCCCTCATGTTGATAGTATAATACAAACATATAAGATAACATGGATTTTAAAGCATATATCAAACCAAAGAAAAGAAGTGACAGACATATGGAAAAATATGCTTGCAACCATTGGATTACATATATGGACAGACATATGGAAGAATATGCTTGCAACCATTGGATTAGATTTCGATCTACTTTTGCATTGTGACTATGGTTATGAGTTTATTTCTAATCTAGAAGATGAACACCAATTTCTGTCGGGTATATTTAAAATTTGGAAAAAACTAAATTCAGTGAAGCCGATAGTAGATCAGGTAATATGGTATAATGGTAACATTGGTACTGATAGTGTTACTTTTTAGTAAAAACTTGTATGAATCAGGCTTATTTTATATTCATAATTTATTTGACCTTGATGGAAAATTAATCCCTTTTAAAACATGGCAAAACAAAGCTGTTAAACAATTGGAATATATAAAATGGACAGCAGTAGTTGAAAAGGTGAAAATATATAATATATGATAATGATGTATTTAGTGTATCAAGTGAGTATTCTGATGAGTTGTTAATATCTGAGAACAGAGTGGGTATACCACTCAAACAGTGTAACTCAAGACGCTTGTATAATGTATTTGTTGCTCTTTTACATGATAAGCAATTTATTTCTAAGATATCAAGATATTGTTATGATATTGATTGAGGTAAAATTTGTTTGTTACCATTTAAATTATGTCAAGATACTCAAACAAAATTTTTTTCAGTATAAATTGTTACAGGATATCTCAGTAAATAACAATTGGCTAATGAAATGGGGACTGAAGGACAATAGTAATTGTACTTTTTGTCGTAAAGAAATAGAAACAGCTGAGCTCCTGTACTGGTCATTTGATTGTGTTCAATGTATTTGGCAGCAAGCACACAATATATTTGACTTAGGATATAATGAGAATTTCTTTAAAAAAATGTCCTTCTTGGTAATCCTGATTTTACAGACAGTTTAAATCTATTTATTATTCTGAGTAAACGCTACATTTATTTGAGCAGGCAGAAACAAATTATTGTTTCATTTTCAGGATTAAAAATACCTTGCATATGTTAAAAATATTGAATTTCTTATTGCAAGGAAGAATAACAGAATTAGTAAATTCCATGACAGGTGGTCCAATATTCAAATACAAGTGTTCATACATAATAATCACGAGTGTATACGATTTTCTTTTTTCATATTGAGGGTTTCTGATCAGGTTTTTGTGTTTTGTGTTAAACTAAAAATTAGGCTAGTTCTCGACTTAATTATAGTAACCATATGCAGATTTGTGTTTTGTATATGTGTGTGTTGCTTGTGTACATATATTTGCAAATACGTGTTTATGTTTATGGATATATATATATGATTATGGATACACATATGTATGGTATGTATACATGTATGTATATGTATATATATGTTTGAATTTTGTAATGAGTTGCAAAATGTTAACATGCATATATCCTTGTACACGTTTGTATATGTTTGGAGAAATAAACATTTAAAAAAAAAAGTTTTCTTGTAAACCAGACAGGTGGCGCCGGTATCCTTTCCGTTTTTGTTAAATAAATTAATGCTCTTTCTTTCAGGAGTGATTTGCAGTATTGGCCTCAGGTGGTGCAACCTACACTCATGTTTACTTGGCTGACATCGATCTATTTCCCCTTACCACGCATTCCATGCCTCACTTCACCTGTACTATACTGATTTTGGCGAATACACGTAGTCGCTTTTGTTTCATGCATCTGTGCACCTAGCCGAAGAGTGGTTTGAACCCTGAAATTGTTTATTTCCATACATATTAAATTGGCCTTCTCATTCACAAGCCTTTTGGTGCCATCTACATTCATGCATGTGTTGTGTGCACCAATGCAAGTATTTCAGCAGTGACGTTTGTGTAATTGGTACATGCGCTCGTGTTCAAAAGGTCCAGTACTTGCATTGTACATATACATGTCACACATGTACTTTAAAGTAATGGTCCAGCATTGAAGCTTTAAATCTTATGTATATCCCATTGCACAGGTTCGCATTAGACCTGTAGGCCTTGTTTAAATAAGATTTCACACTGTAAGTTATAGTTCTAGTGAAATATTGAACAGGTCTGAATAGAATTCTGGCAGCGTTGTTGGATAACGACCAGTACAGGTGTTGCCCGGGTATTTGTTGACACGTGCGGCCTTTGACTTAAACACGTCGGCATAAACCTCGCGCACGACAAGGTAGTAATATTAAACGTGCTGATACGAAACTAGACTACTATTATGTTTTGAATAATTTTGATAATATAATACCCTAATATTGAATTAGGGTAACATATAACAGGCTTTTATTGATTTTTATTTTGCCGTTGAAAATTGGAATGAATATCCCTAACGATCGAGTGTATGAACCCTGAGGTAAAGCTCGGCTCAGACCTGGCACTGCTCTGTTTACATTTACATGCTTAAAGCCCCAAGCTGAAAGGGTTGGGCTAATCACCGGAGTTGACAGTATTTGACCGAATTCGACATGATTTGACTGGTTTTAATGCAATCTAGTATAATTTTTGTCGTGTTTTATACAGTGATGTGCTAAAAATAAGATATATGAAATATGATATACTAGGTTCCAGATAAGTTTAAATCATTGTTAACAAGTTTTAGTGTCCTAGATTAAAAAAAAAAATCTTATTATATATTACATATTTGTTTTGATTGATTTAAATGATTCAATGACTAGGCAACCTTATCTATTTTTTTCTGATTGCAATATAAATAATTTTGTTTTATGATATGCCATGTTCCATGAATCATGACCCTCCTTTTTTTTATGAGAGAAAAACATCGACTGAATTTGACTTAATTTAAATGCACTGGTAGCTGTAGTTTTTTTTTTCATTTAATTTTTTTAACACTGTTACTGTGCCTTAGTTGATCTGGTGGAGAAAATCTATGACATTGTTTGCTCTTAGTAATATGACATACACGGGCACTGATTGGACGAGGCAATTTTCCATTTCTGAGGCCTATAAACACCATTTGGTTGATCCTTCAAAGGACAGAGGGCAAGGGAGGAGCTTTTTGAGAAATTCTTAAAGGACTGGAAAAGCGTGTTGACAAAAAAAAGTATGTTTTTTTTCAACAGATGGTACTAGGAAACTGCCAATTCCCTCTGGTGGCAGGAAACCAAATCAGCGGAAAAGAAAACAGGCTGAAAGCGCAATGTGACAATGAGCAAAAAAAAAGGAAGTTACACTTCTAAGTTCAAACCGATTTATCAGAACTCGCTGAATTTCAGAACTGGTCATTCTAGACCTTCAAGTAAATATCTAAAATACAGAACTAGTTGTCTGTATCACACTGTACAGTGTAGATTAAGAATAATGTTCTCGTTTTCATTTGGGGTAGTTCTTAATAACAATTAATCATGTGAATATAAATATGATTCATACAGATATTATGAACATGCATGGACACTGACACAATAGCTTTTACCACCACTAATAAATATTCATGTAAACATATGTGTACAGTATATTAAAATATTTTCCTCATTTCAAACCAATACTTGCAAGGAAAATAAAAAAAAGTTATTCAACACACAAAAATCTGTTTATATGTTTTCATAATAAACAATGTTAATGAAGTAAGTCTTTTTCTTTGGTGTTATTGTCAGCGTGTGTGAATGACCCTACAAACAGCATTTTTTATATTTTAGATAATTAGGCGGATGTTTTTACTCTAATTTCTCACATATATATATTTTTATATATAATACAGTGCATTTATACCCAGTCAGTGATTTTGCCATCATATACATAATAGATATAGTTACCAAGAAAATATATAATTTTAAAAAGATTTTTTAGCTGAGCTGACTTAGTGTCGTCTTAGATATCGATCACTCTTTGTCCGTCTGTCTAGCTGTACGCTTGTCCGTCTGTCTATCAGTCCGTCCGTTAACAGTGCACAAATCGTAACCACTAGACCTAGAATCTTTTTACTTGACATCCAAGGAGATCTATTAAAAATCTTCTTGGAAACCAGAAATAAGGTCTCTGTTACCCATATTTTCCGAGATGTGGGACTAAAGTACCCCCCCCCCCCCCAGAATAATTAAGAATTTGATCGTAAAAGCTCCATTATCTGAAGCACTAATGCTTTGATCACTATGATTCTTTGCCTGCATATTGATCATATGCAGTGTTTCATCATTTCCTGGTAGCGCCACCTGCAATTTTTTTTTTCAAATTTTTATGCATTTATTTCTCAAATTTTGAGACCTTCAAAGCAGCAGTTGTCCGTTAACCAGGCACAAATCGTAACCACTGGACCTAGAATCTTTTTACCTCACATCCAGGGAGGGCCATGAAAACCTCCTTGGAAACCTAAAATTAGTTCTCTGTTACCCATAGTAGTCCGGCAGTCTGATCGGAACCGTGCATTAAAATATTTCTGCAGTTTCATGACCTTTGGGTCCTTCTTATTAATATTAAAAAGGGTGTCGCCCTGACACCTTTGAGCATTTCGCATAAAACCCTTTTATATGCAAAATAACTGTGGCCATTATTTTAAATTCTTATCCTGCTCATATCTCTCTTAGTTCTTGTCCTATATATTAGAGATTACGGTGTCTCCACCTATGTTTTCATGGTAGAGGAGTATTTTTTTTTGTAGGATTGAAAATCATGATCTTAAAGAGAGACTTTTACATTTTGACACTTATTCAAGGAGAGAGAATTTGAAATTTTCTGGACTACTTGAAGATTCTTACAAAGCGAGTACTTTGTGTATAAAGAAAGTACAGAACCTGTTTGAGACTAAGCTAGGTGTAGCCAATGTGGAAGATATTGAATTTCAGCGCTGTCATAGATTGGGGGATCCTTCGAGAAACCGGAATAAGTGCAGAGATGTAATTGTTCGGTTTGGTGATGGAGGTCATGTATGATGGCTGAGGAATAAACTGAACGGAAAACGTCAGAGGGGACCCCCTCTCCCTTCGGCCGAGACAGTCGACAGACGCACTTTGATCTTTTTAGGCCCCCCCCCCCCCAAATCGGATCTTAAATTGTTCCAAATTAGCTTCCACTGCCGATCTATAACAACTGTCAAAGTATGTAACAAGCTTGACGCATGTACACTCGACTTGGCTGCAGCACGTGATGATTTAACAAACTACTTAACCACTTATTATGTTCCTGTAAATATTTTTTTATTCTTCCAAGTTTCGATTGTTTTTTTTTCGTTGTGTGATAGTATTGTTGTTGATAGTACATATAGCATATGAGAAGCACATACTGTAGTGTGGGTAACCTCTCGTACATGTAGCTTGCTTGCCTTGAGCTTGAGGTTATAGGGATGCCTGGTAAAACCTCCATATATGATTTTTATTTCAGTTTATCATGTGGATAAAGTATATATATGATATAATATACGTAGCATTAAAAGGAGAAAACTATGCATCCCTCTGTTACAGTCCATTCTTTAGCATACTCCTTCTATAAGTATAGCCTTGGATTTAAATCTAATATAGAGTTTATTCATCCGTAAAACTGAATGGTTATTATAACGAAGAAAAATGAGGGGGCCAGAAACCTTTTGTACCGCCTCGAAATATTTCTGTGGCTTGGTAATTTGGAACAACTTAACATCCGATGGGGGGGGGGGGGGGGCTATCATAGTGCGTCTGTCGACTGACTCGGCCGAAAGGGGGGGGGGGGGGGCTCAGACGTTTTGCGGTCGTGAGCCCCCCCCCCCCCCCCCTTTAAGCATGCATTTATAGGGAGCCTGGGATTTATAAACAAAATTAAAGCGAACCCCCCCCCCACCCACCAAGAAAAGCACCCTGACAAATTAAAAAAAATGAAAGGGGCCTCTCCACTGAATTGTTATATTCCGCTTGAATCAATAAATAAATTTGATTCCTTGAATAATTACATTTACAAACGCAACTTACCTACATTTTATACCTGATCAAGACTTAAAACAGAGTAAACGAGTAAAATGAAAACAAACGGCATGTACTTCCGGAAGGAAAGTGTACGCTTTCCATAGCCCTCCGGACCATGTAGAATGAATGCAAATAAATATTTATTTGGTTAATTTCCTCCATGTACGGATCTGTTGAACTAAACAGATAAAATTTGTCATTCTGTTGTATACCGTAACTATTGTTCCCCAATACTCAGTATATTTCTACATTCCCATGCATTCTAGTGGGCCTTAAGAATTTCTTGCCCATCCAGGCCCTTTGGACCCGACGGGTTTAAACCTATATAAACTAGCTAATGCTGTTTAAGACAAATGAGAGACTGTTACGGGGTGACATAAAAGCGGACCGAACTTTCTTCTAGTGAAGCTTGCTTTGCTAGCAAAGCGGTTGGAACGCCGGACATGTGCGCCACCAACATTGGTTCGAAACCGGGATAGGCCCAATGTTTTCCCCTGAGCAATTTGTCTTCGTAACAAGACTTAAATGTAAGACTTCATCGTGAAGCCTGTTCTTGTACCCTTGGAAACCCCTGGGTCCGAGTCCCTTCAAATCACTTGCGATTAAAATTATAAAAATAAGTTAATACCAAAGAGAAAAAAAACAAAGTTCCGCATTTACAAGCATTTAGCCGGGCTCCTCGGAGTCATCCAGATACCAGCTATATAAATGCAAGTTAACATAGAAGCCAAAATAGATTTACTCATTTTCAAGTATTTTCTTGTGTTCTTCACATACGAAACTCCTGACGGGCCTGGGCCCCTGTGGTCACTCACAATTAGAAACTCTATATTTATATTTCGCAAAGCACGTGAGCTTTTTCTTGTGCCTCATTTGAAATACCCAGGCAAAAGTAAATCAAGTGAGACTTCTACATTTTCAAACATTTCATTGGACCCTATAGGAAATTCCTAGCCGGTACGGGTCCCTTAATTTAGACCCATCAACTTGGATTAAAAACTCCATATACATGTTTCTCAAATGACAAACTGGATGCCGATTTCTGTCGCCCTATATTGGACCCTCGCTGGGTCTCTCCCTACTAAAATTTATATAAGCTAAAATAAAAACTAAATTAGACTTCTACATATTCAAACATATATTCTACTCTATAGGAAATTCCTGGTCGATCGGGCACCCCCTGGGCCCGTCGTGCCTCAGTTACGGTGTACCTGCTGGCTTCACCGCTAAAAGGGCCTACTTTAAATTAGATAAAAACCGGCGGGGATTGAACACCAGACACTGACGTTACCTGAAACAATCACAGAACCGGTATTTAATGGCTAACCGCCAGGACTGTCGTGCTCCATTACCTATGCAAGAGCAACAGCTTTCAATAAGGATATTGTTTGGTCCCTCAAGGCTACTAGAGGATGTCATCCTACAATGTTACTAAATCGAAACCGTTAAAACAATGCCCTGAGCCTTACAAATACAACTTAGTGAGCTTATTTGCAAAAGGTTTAGGCACGCCCTGACACGTTACGAAATTGGGTGCCCCCTAAAAATTTATTAAACAGATTTTCGGGGGTACGCGCGCCTGTTGCGCCCCCCTCTAAACATGCCCCTGCGAATATGAAGAAGGCGCGCATAATGAAAATAAAGGCCGACAAAATGATGATGATGGACGCAGGTACACAGTGGACACCTTAGATACTCTTCCTGACGGACTGCGATGTGCTCCTGTGAGAATGCCGTTTTATTCTATGGGCAAGATTCACTTTACAGTAGTTGTAGTGCCTGTCGCTTTATACTGAAAATGAGACAATACACTTATAACTTAATTCAGTATTGTCAGTAGATATAACACTCAATGAATGTAAACGAGCATTAAGCTTAATAAAAAACGGAAAGAGTCCTGGAACAGACGGATTTACCGTCGAATTTTACAGTTTTTCTGGTTAAATCTGAAAGACTTATTATTAGAATCGTATTCTTATTCTTTTGAAAATGTACTGCTTAGTGTAGAACAAAGAAGAGGTGTAATTAATTTAATACCAAAAATGGGCAAAGATTTGAGATATCTTAAAACTGGCGTCCCGTGACCTGGCTCAATACGGACTACAAATTGTTAACAAAGGTTTTAGCCACACGTATGCAAAAAGTGTTACCTATAATAATTAGTGAATTTCAGACCGGTTATTTAAAAAACAGGCACATAGGTTGTAACATCATAACAACAGTGGGCCTTTCTTATTATTGCTTTACAAAAGATCAGAAGGGAATCATTCTAAACAGCAGATTTTAAACAGGCTTTAGATAGCCTAAGTTGGTGCTTTATTAATAAAACTTTATAAACAAAATGAATATAGATTAGTACAACTAGCAGACGATACAACAATATTTGTTGAAAATCATAATTCACATGGATGAGTTTTAAGACTGTTAGAACGATTAAAACCGATCACATTTTCATATGATCCCAAAGATATACCGATAAAATTACCTAGATTCTACAAACAGTTCCGGGAAATCCTGTAGAAATTTAAAAAAGGATGTTGTAACACTGTAATTCTTAATGAGTCTCTCTCGTTTAATATAAAATTATGTTAGGTGGAAATGTGGTTTATTACGAATCTTTGTTAAAACAAAATGTTATTTAAGTAAGAGATATAATAGAAGGTAAATATATTAGCATTTTATAGAATTCAGGAGAGATTTAATATACTGCCAGGAGAATACTTAAAGTGTTTTAGTTTGGTAGGTACCGGTAGCATGGAAACAAAACCAGATAAATGAGGGTCCATTAATAACAACCGAAACGGATGTATTTACACTCTATACTAGTGAAAGAGACATCAATTTGTTAACAGCTAGAGGTAGGGACTTTTATCAGATATCTATACAAAATGTGTCGTTACCCTTCATTGGTGGACAAATGGAATAGAAAATATGATGATATAGATTGGTCAGTTGCATTCAGATTGCCTTTTCATTTTCATAGAGATACAAAGATTCAGACATTACAATTTAAAATATTGACAATGAAATTTCCATGTAATAAAAAGTTATTTAAATGGAAAATCATAAGCTCTCCTAGATGTAATTCTTGCAGTGAAATTGACTCTTTAGAACATTTTTTAATATCATGTGGTACGTAATTTTTGGTTAACCTTACAGACATGGTGGAACGACATATTGGTAATAACATGCAGCTCTGTTTGAGGGATATTCTTTTTGGAAGATGGAATGATATATGATATTATGAACTATTGTATTTTGGCAGGTAAAAGGTATTTTTATATGTAGAAGTTTAACAATAGAAAAGTCTGTTTTACTGCTTAACTTCAAGACTTAAAAGTCAGATTAGAAACGGAAATATATATAAAACTTGTACCAGAAAAAATAAGATACAGAGGGATATACGTTTGAAAACGTCGTTTGAAAACTATCATGTCATATTGCATACATGTATGGAATTTATGAAAAAAAGCTTATTTAAATAATTGTAGAGGAGTATGATGAACAGTTTCAAACTACCATTTAATAACTGTTAAATATGCAAATGAGCTGTCGTCATTATTGGAACGTCTTATTTTGCTCATAAATCTCCTAGTCCATGTCTTATCTTGGAGATAAAGGTGTCTACACCTATGTTTTCATGGTGAAGGATTATGATGAATAGTGTCAAATTACCATTTAATGAATTTTTAAAATGAATATTAATCGCCATTTTTTGAAATTCTGTAGTTATAATTGTATCTCTCTATATTCGTGCCCTAATATGTGCATTTACTAGGCCTTAGCTGCATGGAAATGTAAGTACTCGTTGTAGGAACAGCACACCCGATACTCGTAGATCTCTCTCAGGTTTTTACCGGCTTAACAAGAGAGTAAGGTCTATTTGTGATGATGTCAGTTGACTTGAGACGACATGATAAGGATGGTTCTACTTAATCCACAAGTTGCAGTGTTGTGAAATTTGCTTGATATCTGCTGGGAAAGCAATTCGGAACTAAGGTTGTACAAGAATGTCTATAGTCACTTAGTTTCATACGTACTATTATTTTTTATGATTTCCGCGGCGATCGTCTTTATTTTTGCTATCCGATCCAAGATCAGCAGTGGCCGATCCAAAAATTAGAGAACAAGGGGGGGGGGGGGGGGGGGGGAGGGGCGCTGATTTAGTGGTTTAGTGGTTGTTGGGTATATATATTAATTTTCATTAGGTTAATTAGAGGACATTTTTAGGCAACTTTCACAAAAAAATATGAAGATTTTCTGTTTCTCAACTACTGTTCTCTTACATGACTTTGCACAACGTAGTAAAACTCCTAAGGGTGGGGGTTCACGTGTGACCGGCTATAATATTTATATTTCTTCAAAATTTGGATATTAATTTGAAAGTCCAACCATTAATTGTTTGTAACACGTTGATTTTTATATGGCGAAAAGGCGCATCTACGTTTATAACTTGCAAAATATCATCATTTAAATGTCATCCTCGTGGTAATATGTTTGATATTATCAAGTCGCATGTTAAACTTTGCTTTTACCGGCTTCTGTGGTCTAGGCAGCGCGAGGACCTGAGCTAGCTCTGTAGGTAATGGAATCACTCACAGGCGAATGGGGCCGGGGGGGGGGGGGGGGGGGGAGTTCTCGGTGTTATGACCAAGCAGAGGGTAATAACGGAAAGACACGGTCCCTCAGAAACATTTGAATACTATCTTAATCACAGGGCTTTTATAAAAATATCCACAACTTATGAATAAGAATGTAATAAACTGTGCATAAATTAATAATTTAATTACAAAGGGGAAAACATGATACAGATCTATAAAATTAAAAATTAATTAGGAATATATGGGATCCGCCACTGATCAGGTCGTCATTATTTTCTGTATCACTCGCAAACCAAATGAAGATGTAAAGATGCTCAGCTGCTGTGAAAAGCACAGGACTGGCTACACCATTAGTGCAAGATTTGCACCGATTATCTTCAAATGGTCGGAGAGTTGCTTCCATCGCGACAGAGGTGTTCCATTGTTTTAAAAAAAATGTCGAAAATGGAGCTCCATATTCTAGACATATCTGCCTTCATGGTGGCAATGGTGGAGGTCACTTATTACAGCAACCAATACTGGCAATTTAACACCATAGCTATACATAACCCGTTTATCCTAACTGGCATTGCATACATCAAGAAAAGACTAGGTGTTCCCCGCTGTAGGCAGTGCGCCAGATACTTAACTTGCACGGGGGACACTGTTTCTCCGGACCTTATTATCTCCCATCTCCTAGATGGCCTCTAACCCGTGGGGTGGAGGGGCATCACGCCCATCCGCTGCCCGGGTTAATTCCCTATTACATCCCAAATCATCTGTAGTATGTGTACATGACTTTTCCGTTTTGGATACACAAGAAGCGATTCGGAAACTCGTGGGGATCTAGGGGGAAAGTTTGAATGCGGCGAATCCGGTCTCGGTTACAATTAAACCTGCAACTGATTTTTGATTCAACAGAAATCGCTGAACTTGTGGCAATGGAAGGAGTTCAAGTGAGGAATAGAACCCTAGAAACGAAAATGGCGGAGGATAGTACACCAGTTTGGGTTTCCTTGAGCGGACTGCCTCTGGATATCGAACACGAAGAAGTTACAAAGAGTCTACGTCCTTATGGAAAGGTGTTAAGGAGCTGCCGCCATAAGCTTTGGCCAGGAACGGAGCTGCCAAAACTTGACCCTGAGGTACTCATGTTTGTAGAGACTGAACTTCCGGACCGAATGGAATTCTACTATAACGGTGACAGGTATGTAGCTTATATACGCTACAAAGGAAAAACGCAAGTATGCTGGCGATGCAAAGGTGAAGGACATGTCCACCGAAATTGTCCGGAACGGGAACGCGATACTGAAATGGTGACCCAGATGCCAAAAGCAACCGTGGCAGATAGAGAAAACAGTGAAAATATACCTACCTCAAACGCTGACACTGAAAGATCTGTAGAGGGAGCTACAGGCATATCTGCAGAGATGTTTGACGATGATCCGTTTCCTCCCCTAATGATTGTCGAAGGTGTAGCACCTGAAAAGGAAAAAGATACAGCAATAGGAATGAAACGTAGGTTACCGGAGTCGCCGTCAGATCCAGCCGTCGCTTTATCGGTGATGAAGAAACCGCCCCGGAAAGTCGCTGACGATCGTCCTGCAGTGTCCATGGAATCGATTACGCCATCTTCGTCGACGATGGAACCCGTACGGAAATCCGATATATCGAACGCAGGAATCAGACCTTTGGCACGTCCCCGGACCACAGACGACGATAGATCACCCTCTGCTGACCAGCCGCTAGCCCAGGACCATGGAAACGACCTATCGGATACAGAATACTACTAATAGACGGTATAAAATTTCATATATATATATATATATATATATATATATATATATAATATATATATATATATATATATATATATATATATATATATATATATTTCATTATGGTAAACACCTTGGCTAGCCTGAACATTAGAGGACTTCGTGATGCGAACAAACGACGAGACTTAAAGAACTTTGTGACGAAAAATAATATTAGTATTTTATGTTTGCAGGAAAGCTTTTTATACTCACCTGATTATAATAATATCGCTAAATCATGGGGGGGGGGGGGGGGTACCTTTAATTCTAGTACTTGTATTAATCGTCACGCTGGCACGTCAATCTGGGTTGCTGGTAAAAGTGGTGCCGAGGTCACGGATTTTAAATATGACACCGCCGGGCGAGTTGTAAGTATTTTATCTTTTGTTTCTTTATCCTTTAACATTATAAATGTATACTGTCCAACCAATAAGGGAGAGAGACGTAAATTCATTAAAGAGATACCTAATTATATATTGTCCGAAGATATAGTTAAATGTCCTGTTATATTAGCAGGATATTTTAATTTCATTGAAAATTTGTCTTTAGACAAACAAGGAGGGAGTTCAGTTTTAAAAGATTGTTTAATTGGTTGTATTGAAATAGACCGTTTAAAAGATATGTGTATGTTTGAGGATTCCTGTAGGGTCTTAAACCCACAAGAGAGATGTTTTACTTTTCATAATATACCCTTAAATATCCATACTCGAATAGATAGAATTTACACTAGCCGTAATATTAATGTTAAAGAATCTAAAATACTGAGAAATGTGTTATCAGACCATGACTGTATTACTATTAAATTACAAGGGCGTGTTAATAAAGGTCCGGGCTTCTGGCATTTTAATAAGTCTGTTTTAAAGGATAACAAGTATACGGATACTATATTATCATTTTTGAAGTTTTTGCGTGAAGAAAGCGACAAATATAATAACATTTTAACCTGGTGGGATGTGGGGAAACTAAAATTAAAAGAAATCACGAGAGCATATTGTAGAGACAAGGTGAAGGCCGAAAGAAAAGAGAAGCGCCTTTTAGAAAATTCTTAAAATACAGAACTTTTATTGCATGAACAGGAAAAATCACAAGACACCGAGAAGCTTTTATTTTTGGAAAACAGACTTAAATCTTATAATGAAAGGGAGAGTAAAGCCGCAGCTATTCGGTGCAAAGTGGAATTCAGGGAGCGGGGAGAACAGTTATCTAAATTCTTTACTGGACTTGAGAGACAAAGGGGCACCCAGCGAACCATGCAGGGTATTCAAGATCTCAATGGGACCGTCCATTCAAGTATTAATTCAATGCTCCAGCTTGGTCTTTCTTTTTATAAAAACCTTTATACTACCGAACAAACGTACATTGACTCACAAGACTTCTTTCTCTCAAATATTTCGAGTTCTCTTAACCTAGACCAAGCCAGTGTGTGTGAGGAGAAAATCAATTTACAGGAGGCAAAAAAAGCTCTGGATTCTTTCAATTTGGAGAAAAGTCCGGGTACAGAGTTTATTAATTGGATTAAGGTTTGTTACGCAGATGTACAGAGTTGCATAAAGATAAATGGTTATATGTCATCTTTTTTTAACTTGTCACGCGGGACGAGACAAGGCTGCCCATTGAGCCGACTCATATATATTTTAGTATAGCTGAATCAATGGCTTGCTAAAAAAAACGAATCAAATATTAAAGGAATAAAATTACCAAACAATACAGAATTAAAGATTGCACAATATGCTGACGATACCACTCTTTTTGTATCTGATGTCGCATCTATTCATAAATGTTTCAATATTTTTGGTATTTTTCAGGGGACCTGTGGGGCCAAGGTGAACGTTGAGAAAACGGAGGGTTTGTGGTTTGGGAAAATTTATAGGTAGGGGAGACACACCGTGTAGCATTAATTGGTCATCAGACAAAATCAAGGTTTTAGGATTCATATTAGGAAATAGTGACAAACAAAGTTAACTGGGAACCTAAAATTAAAAAAAAATTCAGAATATACTGTACTTATGGTCGTTACCGAATTTAACATATAGTGGAAAGATTACTGTAGCTAATTCATTGGCCAGTAGTGGGATTCGGTATTTTTCAAATGTGATTCATGTACCACCATGGGTAGTTAGGAAACTAGAGCAGCTACTACTTGATTTTTTTAAGGAATTTGTTAGAAAAGAGGTAATATTTTTGCCAAGAGAGAAAGGTGGTCAAAAGTTGGTAAATATTAATTCTAAGATATTAGCACAAAGGGCGTTTTGGTTATCTCAGGTTTTAGATATGCAACATAAATGTAAAGCTTTAGCAGAATATTTTATTGGTGAGTATAAAAATTTAAGTTTTGGTAAAGACATATTACTATGTATGATAGATGCAAATAGTCGTAATTGTAAAAATCAACCGATAGAATATAGGGAAATGTTGTATGCGTGGGATAAAGCTGGTGTAACATCTAAAGTGATTCCTTTAAATAAATCCGCCATATTAGGTCAGCCACTGTTTTTGAATGCCAATATTATAAATGACAAAGGGAAACCATTCTTGTTGTACGATTTTTTTAACAAGGGTTGCAATAAGGTTTGTAACATTTGGAATAGACGCCTAGGATATTTCTAAAGATACGAAGATTTCGTTTTACGATACGGACTGGTTAACTCAATTTGGTTTAAAGGTAAATATGCTTCTATGATAAAATATATTCCTCCGTCATGGGTCACAACACTACGAAAGGGGCGTGAAGGTGAATTTGAATATAAGTATGGTTTTTATAAAAATAATGTATTAGTTGAATCAGAGAAGTTTTCATGTAAAAGTTTATATACTGTATTGTTAAAAGATGAAATTCCGTCCTGTGTCAGTAAGTGGAAATATATTTTTAATCAGGAGGTATCGATTCAGCATGTTTTTAAAAATTGCTATAGGCAATTGAACGGCAGATACCAGCTTGATATTAATTTGAATTTTTTGCACCTCTTTTTGCCTACATGAGATTTTTGGTGAAATGCTACATCTTAAGTGAGGATTTGTGTTTGGTTTGTAATGCATAAGAAACAAAAATGTATATTTTTTTCAGATTGTCCAGTCGCTATTAGATTATGGAAAGATTTAAATGTTTGATTTATGAGGATAGCAGGTAGGTCTGTTCGTCTTAAATTATTTACAATATGTTTTGGTTTTGACCATATGTATAAATCCCTATCTGAAGATTGTATTAGATTGTGTAATTTTGTATTGTACAACGCTCGATATGTATTATGGACAAATAGAAACAAAACTATATTAGGTACACCATTGCAGACTTTAGCCTATTTAAGGAATTTAATAGTTAACAGAATCAAAGAAGAATATTTTGTTTCAGGGGGGAAGGGGAATTCGGAGAATTTTAAGAAAGTGTGGTATATTAATGAAGCTTTAATAGAAGAAAGAAAATAACTACGATTTTATATATGAGGAAGTAATAATGTGCTTTTGTTTTGTAGATGACTTTAAAAAGAGGGTGTTTTAACACGAGTTTGTAATATGGGATAAAGGAGGTATAGAAATCGGTGTGTAATGCTTTTGATAGATTTACGAATATATATATGTATATGATATGTATATATGTATGTAGGTATATGGAATCATGTATGTATGTATATTTACAAATATGGGGTTTGTCTTCCTGTTCATGTCGTGATAGTTTCTCCATTTTCCACTAGATGACAGTAAAGGTTTAATTCAGATCGTAAAGAATACGTTAATTTGTTCCCTGTGTTTGTTTTGTCCATCTGCCGTTAGATGGCACCATGGTTTAGGCGTCGAGAACACTCCGTAAATTTATAGTACAGTCGTATTGTCTGATAGAGTAATATCCATTTATTAATTTGTTCCGTTTCTCGAATTATTTGCATCTGATATAGTGTCAGGTACATTAGGATATGTCCTGTTATTCCCGATGAGTCTAGGGACACAGGAAGGTTTTATTAAGTAGCAATTAACTGCAGGTTAATAGCGGTTAAAACGGCGCACTCATAATGTACACGTGAAACCACCCCTCTCGAGCCACTGACCGTGACATCGATTACGTAAGGCGAACTAAATATCGCACACGGGGACCTTTCGCCAGTGCCAATCGCACGATGCACTGCCGAAATAACACACTTGAGTTACGAAGTCTGACCCTTCAACAACGGACACAGTGGAGGAAAAAGCGACAGGAGGGAGTCGTTATTGCACTAACTGTCGACAACCATGTAAGGGACACGAGGGTCCTTTAGGAAAAAAATGCACCCGACTGCCACCCCCGCTACTGAGGAAACCAACGGTAACGAAATGCAGGACTCAGGAGGCAACAGAAGAGACGATTTCGAATCTTGCAAAGATGGCGAAGGTAATAAGCATACTATGGCTCGAAACGATCCTGACGTAGAAACAAAAAAAAAGAAAAATCCGTTACTTCAGAGACGAATCTTGCCAACGTTATGAATCTCATGGTAAAACAAATGGAATCCATGAACTTAAATTTAACCGCTCTAATAACTGCACATGAGAATCTAGCACAAGTGGTTATGTCTACTAAGCAAGTAGGCAGTACAATCACGCCGGGAGACCAAGCTCAAGTTTCGTCGTCACCTGCCCAGCAAGAGGTAGCACCAGTGGCCATGACCAGTGGGTACAGCTGTGCCACAATCGCCGCAGAACTACAAATGCAAGAAAAGTGTATATCTTCCGCACAGAATGGTGAGTTCATTGATCTGTGGTATTTTCTACCTGATAGTGATCCCCTGTCCGTAAAGCTGGCGGCAGTATTAAATGAGGGAAATCTAGAAATGCAGCCAAAGAAGGCTAAAAAACATTCAGTAGATAACTTTCAGGTCTTGTTGCGTGCCTGGAATAGGTAAGAAATGGCTATACTTGATAAACACCCTTTATTTCACCATGCATGCGCGACATATAGATCCTTCATTCAAGACTGCGATCGTAAATACCGATGGGCAGCAGTGGCGGCATATGAAACTCGACATCGTGCAAAAATATGCACAGCCACATCGATAGACCGTAGGCTGCAATTTGACAAAGCAGACACTGATTTGTACGCAACCATACTCGACGCTACAGTAGTAAAAAGGGGGGTCGCACAGTGCTTTAGATGCAAGTCCTATGACCACATGGTACAGGACTGTACATTTCCCGCGCAGGAAAATATCCCAGCGAATTCACTGCCCATTAGAGGGCCGCCAGCGCAGTCTAGCCAAACTACAGCGGAAAGACTTAACCACGGCAGTCTCGAAATCTGCAATAACTTCAATGGTAACAGATGTACATACAGGTTGTGCAAACGCGCGCACGTCTGTAAGCATATATAAAGGACCATATCCGTATCTCAACTGCCACTAAACGCCACTCTACTCTCAACGCACTAGAATGGGAGAAGGGATTGGCTAACCACCCAAACAGACAATTTGTTAATAAACTGTTACATGGTATTAGGAAAAGAGTCGACATCGGATACCGTGGTCCACGTCATTACTTTGAAAATCCAAACTGGCCGTCCACAATCAAACACCCTGAAGTTATTGAGACCTCTATCGAAAAAGACGTTAACCTGGGTCGAAAAATCGGTCCCTGGTTCGAGCCACCACGCGAGGGGTTCGCAGGGAATCCACTGGGTGCTTAAGGGGCCTTTACACAGAATAGAGACCTTTCTGCCTTCCATGTGCGACCACAAAATTTACCAGGTCGTCGTAGGAGGCTCAAAGAAAGCAGAATGGTTGCCTAGGTCGTTCAAAGGTGGTACACAGTAGTTTCAGGTATCGCCATGAACGCCATGGTCGCCGTGAGTTTTTGAACATGTTCAAAACAATCGCACAAAGGTCGCCGAGGTGGTGGGTTGCTCAAAGGTGGCTCAAAGGAGGCAAAAGGGAGGCACAAGCATTGCCGTAATTGTCGAATGGAGGCACAGTGGTCGCTCTGGTGGCACAGGGAAAGCAGAGGGAAGGCAGGCAAGAAAATGCCCTAAGCTGCATTTTGGGAGGTTCGAGGGAGGCTTAAACGGTGATGGAGCAATCACACAGAAACAGGATTTTCTGGGGTTAGGCGACCATTGAGCGTTCTGGTAATTTTTTGGTTACTCAAAGGTGGCACAAAGGTGGCAGCCCTGTGTAAAGGGGCCTTTATGAAAAGAAGCGCTCTGATGGAAAGTTCAGAATAATACAAGATCTATCGTGGCCGCCGGGCTAGTCTGTCAATGATTTTATAGATCCGGAACAGTTCTCAGTGCAATACAGAACTTTCGATTTGGTTGTCGATATTGTAAAACAGCACGGTAGGGGCGCGCTAATGTCAAAGTTAGATCTCAAGGACGCATTTAGACATATACCAGTGCGTCAGGAAGACTGGGAGTTGCTAGGGAGCACCTGGGTCCGCAACAACAGTAACGGGGAGAGACGAAAAGAATACCACTTAGATACTGCTCTACCCTTTGGCTTACGATCTTCTCCTCGCCTGTTTAATGATAACGCTGATGGATAAGAGCATATAATGATTTCAAATAGAGCTAGTGTCGTCGCTCATTATTTAGACGATTTCTTTACGTACAGTGAAGGAAATTCCATACAGTGTAGAAAAAACTTGACACCATGTTAAAGTGTTGCGAGAAGGTAAGCTTCGCCGTCCAGCCATCAAAAGTGGTCCCCCCTACAACGTGCATTGAATTCCTAGGCATTGTTATAGACTCCTTAAACATGGAGGCCCGTATCTCGGCAGAGCGTTTGTGTGACAAAGGTAGAACTCGAACAGTGGGGGTGTTAAAAGCAAATATTCTAAACGCCAGTTATTGTCGCTGGCAGGAAAGCTGGCCTTCATTTCTAAAGTGTGTAAGCCGGGCAAGATTTTTACCAGGAGAATATTAGATTTGTCAAAAAAGCTGAAACATTTACACTACAGGATAAATTGAACAGGCTGGGCAGAGCGGATATTCAGTGGTGGATCGCCTACCTACCGGCCTGGAATGGGGTCAGTGTATTTAACGATTCACACTGGACACAAAACGCGGATTTACACCTGTGGTCCGATGCCTTATTCCACGGATACGGGGCGATCTGCGGCCAGGCATGAATATACGAACAGAAAAAGCTTGCGTCAAATGTCATTGCCTGGCGGGAACTTTACGCGGTTACTAAGGCAGCCGCTACGTGGGGCGCACAGTTCAGGGGAAAAAGGTGCTTTTCCATTGCGTCAATATGACTGTCGCCCATGTTATGAATAGAGGCTCCTGTCAAAGCGAAGACAAAATGCAACTTGTACGGACATTGTTCTTTATTTGTGCGAGTCACAATTTCGACTGTGCAGCGGTCCACGTCCCAGGGATTAATAACGAGGCCGCGGACGCCTCGGCCGTGGCAAGCTAGCTGCATTCAAAGCTCTGCACCCAAGCGCGAACAATGACAAATCCACGCCAGGGACATTTCCAATAAATGAATTTATTTAAATGTAAACACGTTATAACTGTGTGTTGCCCGTTGATATGTTACAGGCTTAGCCTCCACGCCTGTTTAGCGGGGACTCAAGGACAACAGTCGAAGAACTTACAGCTCGGCACAGGAACAGTTTCTCTCATTCTGTGCGCTTGTGGGGCGGGAGCCTTTACCAGCATCGGAAGAGACTCTGCTTATGTATATTGCTCATTTGAATCGCCGCTCTTTGAAGCATTCTTCTATGTCAGTGTACCAAGCAGCCGTTCGCTCCCTTCATATTGAAGAGGGCTATAAGAATCCCCTTAATTACTGCAAAAGATTAAAGCGTGCATTAAAAGGGGTCAGGTTATACGATGGACCACCTAGGCAAAAGTTGCATATTACTATGGAGGTTCTTTTGCTCGTGTCACAAATTGTAGATCAAACGTATAATCATAATATGATGTGGGAAGCAATGACATTAGCATACTTTAGTTGTTTCAGAGCAGCCGAACTCTGTGTATCCACCAAGTTCAATGAGAACGTACACCTCACAGTGAATGATATTATATTTGAACATGCTCATGCGGCACCATATATTACCCTCCATTTAAAAGATTCGAAAACTGACAAGAGTAGGCCAGTATAGATATACATATCAGCTGTTCTCAAACCAAAGTATGCGCCCATTGCGCCATGAAATCATGTCTGGAAATGAGTTTTAACAAGCTCAACGCCGACCTAAATCAGCCACTGTTCGTGTTCGATAATGGTTGTTTTAAGCAAACGGTTATTCAAGAAGCAGACACACCTGCTATTGGCCTTGGCGGACACTCGCACAGACGGGGCAGTGCATCGGACGGTGCGTCCGCGGGCTTAATGGATTGGGAACTGATATTGATGGGGCGTTGGTCTAGCAATGCCTAACAGCGTTATATCTTTGCACCAACCTCAGTTCTAATTAATTTTGCCGAACGCATAGCACGCGAACGCGGAAAAAATCAGGGTCATGTATTCAGAACACCATTTCTGAAGTATTATAAATAATAAATGGGCCACTTGGTCATCGTGATGACCTTGGGCCTTTTACGTGGCCCATTGCTATGTAATAAAGGTTCTGTCATTACGGCCCAATACGTCTCTCGTTATTTCTAGTAGGAATGGTTTAAGTAGCAATTAACTGCAGGTTAATAGCGGTTAAAACGGCGCACTCATAATGTATACGTGAAACCACCCCTCTCGAGCCACTGACCGTGACATCGATTACGTAAGGCGAACTAAATATCGCACACGGGGACCTTTCGCCAGCGCCATTCGCACGATGCACTGCCGAAATAACCCTCCCTCCTATACCTTTGGACATCTGTTCAGATCGGGTGGACGCACCGTTTTTTGCTAAGATTATATTTTGTGCTTGTCTGTATATCTTCATGAGATGCATGTTATATTTCCGTTCACATATATTGTGTCATATATGTAGATGGGCCTTTTACGTGGCCCATTGCTATGTAATAAAGGTTCTGTCATTACGGCCCAATACGGCCATCGTTATTCTAGTAAGAAGGGTTTAACTAGGATTATATCTTGGTAAGTTATACATACTGGTTTGGAGACACGGGATTATTATTGTGAATATGGGTTTTGTTTGTAGTAGGAATTATCTTTTTCTCTTTTTTTTTGGGGGGGGGGGTGTTTCCAGCGAAGGGCTTCCTTTTCTTGTTTTGTATTTCGAGCAGGGCATTGGGCTAGTAGTATAATTTCAGTTTAACTGTTGGGATGGTTGTTTAGTTATCTTTATGTTTATGGTTTGCAAATAGCGCTCGAAAATATGTACGACGGCATGGTTAGGTATGCGACATGAGTTTGATTGGAGCTTCTGGGCGATAGAGATATGTTTCTTGTCACTTTTATAATTAATTTGTTTATATGTATATGTTAGCATGTATTTTAGTTTAAGTTAGTCCCATACATGTATATCTGTAGATATTTATATGTGGAGGAACTGACAAATGCCCATTTTGTCAGATTAGCCTAGGTATTGTTTGTGCCGACAGAGGGCGCTTGGGTTTTGTTTGTAGTATGATTTATTTACCTTTGAGTTCGTTCAATTTTACGTTTTCAGGGACGGGTTTTAGTTTATTCATTCATTTATTTTTTTTTTTGTCTTGAGTAGGGTACTTAGTTTATAGTTTAATTTATTTTTAATTTTTTGTGAGGGGTTTTGGTTATTTATGTCTATGGCTGTTGAAAACGTACTTTTATCTGTTTTCAGGAAAATATTTAAATCGGAGTTATGAGGTATCGTATATTTGCATGATAATAAGTTTTATATGCTTTGCTTGATTGGCTGTGTTGGAGTTTTGTTTGTTTGTACGACACTTCATTATTTGTTTGTTTGCGGTTGGTTCTTTATTTGTTTTGTTAATGTGAATGCATGTACACATGTTTGTCATGAATATATCGGAATGTATCTCTTTTTCAGGATTAGGTATATATATGGATTTTGAAATTTATGAAAATGTCGGAGATTTTTCTCTTTCAGGTTATGAGGTTGGACACGTGTATATATATATATATATATATATATATATATATATATATATATATATATATATATATGGACTATGTAACACAAATGTATGTTTGTGTTTGTATATATTTGTATTGTTATACCCACCATGGTGTTGGTGAGGAATGTATGTACATATGATTGTTTATATACTTGATTTTAATAAACAATACAAAAAAGTGCGCCCTGGACTGTGCCAGGGGCGTGTTAAAGGGGCGCGCAACAGACGCCCCCCCCCCTAAAATCAACACATTTTTAGGGGACAACCAAATAACGTAACTTTTCAGCGGGTGCCTAAACCTTTTGCAAAATAACCTCACAAAGTTGTATTTGTAAGGCCCAGGCCCTAGTTAAATCTGTTTCAATTAAGGAACAGTTTAGGATGACACCCTCTGGTAGCTATGATTGACAAAACAAAATCCCCATTGGAAGCTGCTGCCCCTGCATAGGTCATGTCATGTTATGCTGTAATTTGCCGAGTAAATCTGGGGGGAAATTTGGCCGGGGCAGAATGCATTTGCACAATTCAAAGAAATAAACAAGACAGTTTCACTAAAATAAAATTTTGATTCCAAACCTTCAATTTATCAGAACTGTATATATTATTGTAGTTATAAATGAAATAAATTATACGTACCAGGCTAGGTAGAATTAATTGCTGTTTAAAGTGGGAAACCAACAGGATGTGACTGACACGGTCAAAAATCAAACACCCATAAGGTTAACAGGTGCTTTGGGTCAGTACAGTACAGGGTACTGACCCCTTACTCGCAGCTCTACTGCTCAGATCCAAGAGACCGGGGTCGCCGGAGCAAGAGAGTTTTAGCTGCCTGTGATTTGCCGATAGCCGTCATGGGCTCATGTTAGGCTATCGGACAATAACAGAACACAGCATGCAAGTTACATCCCTCCCCCTATGGAGAAAATTTTACACAACAGTGGAAAATGTTGTGATAGCAGTCGTAATACCTAACCTTTAGGAGAGGATGATTTGTTTTTGTTTGTTTGTTATATTGCCAAAACATTACTGGTAGTCTGTGTATAGGCTGTCTGCCGGCTACCCTACCCTTAATATCTTGGGAGGGGGAGGTAGGTTTATCCTGTGCTACAACAGCGGGCAGGGAGAGTTCTCTCCCCACACACAGTACCACCAGGGACTATGGACTTTGCAGTCTGATAGTTGTTTGAAAGTTCAGGGCAGGTGTAATTTTTATTTGACATTCAAATAGGCCGAGATATTCAAAGTTAAATCAAATACGTCCATACATGTACAATTATATAATTGAAAGATGAATAAGTTGTGCAGTTCCATTAATGTCGCACAGGTGGCGCCATAGGCTCCTGTGCAAAGGAACCGTCAAATGTTCACACAATAATGTTAATGAAATATTATCAACATTTAGCTGCTAAGTGTGTCGTAACCACATACATTACTCCTGCTGATATGGGGCAACAATGTCAGCGACTGTAGGTTCTTGCTGTGTCAGCATGGCTTATTTGTTGCTTGAAAGCAGGCGGTTGTATGTGCATACGAGAATGGAACATCTGAATTGAAAAGAACAGTAGCAGTATCTGTCCATATAATACTGGTGTCCTTCATTTGCCTGCAACCTATACATAAATATTCAAGAAAAATAAAAGATCACAAATAATCAAACATAAGGGATACTGATAATCAGATCCTTAAAATAAAAATTAATAGGGTAAAGCCATTGGTATAAGTTTTCTTTTACAACTAATAAAATTATTTTGACAAACAATAAATAAAGTAACCCTCCAATAGGATTCTGTAGAGGTCATAATATGGGCTATTTTTTTCCGTTTCATACGAAGAAAATTAAACTATGGTCCCTAATATTTTGTAAAACCCGAAAACATCCGGTGGACAAAACCAGCCACCATGTCATATTTGACGAACGATATTTTTGTGTGCCCTGCCTGTACTCACGACTCAACGGTATTTAATTGGAGCACCGTCTGGCTGAAACATGCCCGCTCACTTGGCTAAAACATTTAGACCACTGGTCTACTAATATAGTGAGATTCACTCGCACACTGTATCATCAGCTTATCAGTTTAATAGGTACTGTGGTTGGCTTCATATTCGCGAGGCTGAAATTTCGCGATTTTTCAATTTTTAATGTTTCGCGAGGGTTTCATTTTCGCGATCTCACCAGAACCAAAATATTTGGTAAAGCCATACCTATGTGTGTTATAAAATGAGAATAAGTCATGAGTTTGTGATATTTTTCTCATATAACGATGGGCCCGAACACAAAGCACAGGTAGTTAAGTTCAAATTAAGGGGAACGTTTTCCCTATACCTGCATGGATGTAACTTATTATAACAATTCTCATTGTTCTAATCTATTCCCATACAAATACTGGCTACATTAAATAAGAAGGACGTAATCCATTGGCCAATAATTCCCGAGGGTTTCATTTTCGCGATTATTTCCCATTCGCGAATATCGCGAAATTAAAACCCTCGCGAACAAAAAGGCAACTACAGTATATGCATACGCAGATCGATACGACGCAAGCTGTTCAAGAGCACTCGCAGAGACGCGGCTCTATCAGACGCGGTTCATTGGTTATGCCTAGAGTGCACTCAGAGACGTAGCCCAGTACGTAGCGGGTCAGTGCTTATGGTTGTGTAAACGCACGGGCGCGTCGAGCAGGCTATATCCTTTTCAAGGTATACTCAAGTTATACTCACTGTTAATTTGTAAAAGAATATCACACTTTGGTTTATTTACTTACATATTTTATTCACGTTTGACTTGAAATGAAGTATTTTGTTATTGTTGAATTTCCCCGCAAAAAAGTCATTGTCGTATTTTTAAATTTAAAAACCAAACCCGAAAAAATTGTTAGTGAAACTCCTTGCAATGAATGTAAAATATGCTGGTTCTATATAGTTCACATGGACACCTAAATTTAAATAGAATTAAAATTGATGCAAAACGTATGGAAACGTGTGGGCCAGAATCTGAACATACACAAACAATTACGAGAGAGACCCATTCGACCTGGACGAATTCGGTATGGACGTCCTCGGCCGGGACGACATTCTGAATGGAAAACATTCTGAATGGACGACAGTTTAATTTAGTACTTCATAAGTAATTAAGGTGTGAGTGATTGTGAGCCAACTACCATTAAATGAAATTGTTTTAGTTTTTTTTTTTTTTAAATTCCAGTTATTTTGAAACACTTTTGGGACTATTTACGGTCGGCCTCTGACTCACAGCCGACCTTGTGGGACGACACACGTGACGGGTGGCCTGACCAAACATTTTTAATGTTTTTTAGCTTCTTCCCTATAAAATATAAGAAAATGCAGTTAGCCAAGAAATAAGCAAAATCCGATAGAATTTTTTAGATGACAAATATTTTGCAAAAAAATGGTGATGCCAACTCCTGCCCTTTTTGAGATAGCTAAGATGCACGACGGACGACGGACGACGCCACATCATTGCATATGCTCACAGTTTCCTTAAAAATGCAAACCACGTTTTTTCAAACAGTTGAAAGATATACACATGTAGTTCCAATCGTTCTAATCTGGGCATTCTGCGTCTATACGTTGTGTCTAGACGTTTAGACGATGTGTCTAGACGTCTAAACACATTGTCTAGACACCAGACAGAGCCAGGTCAGTTGCCATGGTGATGTATGGACCCCACCTGGTTGAACTGAGTGACCTCTTGACTTGGCTGCTGAAACTTGGCATGTTGTCAAATCTGTTTTCAAACAAGAAAGCCTTTTTCAATTGGCTTCACTGCTTTTTATATAAAGCTGCATTTACCCAATCTATTGCTGTAATCTATAATCTAAAACTGGCAGAATCCTACCATAGAATAATTCATGTAAAGTTTAAACCAATCAGCATAATAGTTTCATCATAAAACAGTGTATAAGCTGGAAGAGTCTAAAATTACATTTTTTCTTGTAAAAAGTAGATCAATGTAGGTGGCACCACCAATACTTCAGTTTCAGATATGACTTATGTGACAAACATTGGCATAAAATTTGGTGATGATAGCTCCAGCCGTTTCTGAGATTTTAATTTTAGTGTGCTTTTTTAGACAGATGACTTTGTTCAACCTCCTGTTACTCGGCCAAAAGTCACCAAACTGGAACCATTCGAAAACTTGAGATTGTTCCAGGGATCATTTCTGTGAAATATTGGACAATTTGGCTGTACAGTTTCGGAGGAGAAGATTTTAAAGCTTTTTTTTAGCTTTTTTTCCCTATAAAATCTAAGAAAATGCAGTTAGAAAAAAAAACAATCAAAATCCAATAGAGTTTTTCAGATGACTGATTATTTGCAAAAAAATTGCTGATGCTAGATCCTTGCGTTTTTGAGATAGCTGTGCTTAATGTACAGACGACGCATGACGCACGTCGCACGATGGACGACGCCGCACCATCGCATAAGCTCACAGGTTTGCTAAAAAGAATTTATACCTACATAACAATTTATGGAATACACTTTACACATGAAAAACCTTGATTTCATGAATAGTTTGTTTGGTAATTTGATTCCTTTTCGCTGTAGACATTTTCCCGAAGCGAAATGTAATATAGTGAAATAAACATTAATGAACCATTATACCAGTGTTCAAATGTATTAAGTGGGACAATATACTGTAGTTGCCTTTTTGTTCGCGAGGGTTTTAATTTCGCGATATTCGCGAATGGGAAATAATCGCGAAAATGAAACCCTCGGGAATTATTGGCCAATGGATTACGTCCTTCTTATTTAATGTAGCCAGTATTTGTATGGGAATAGATTAGAACAATGAGAATTGTTATAATAAGTTACATCCATGCAGGTATAGGGAAAACGTTCCCCTTAATTTGAACTTAACTACCTGTGCTTTGTGTTCGGGCCCATCGTTATATGAGAAAAATATCACAAACTCATGACTTATTCTCATTTTATAACACACATAGGTATGGCTTTACCAAATATTTTGGTTCTGGTGAGATCGCGAAAATGAAACCCTCGCGAAACATTAAAAATTGAAAAATCGCGAAATTTCAGCCTCGCGAATATGAAGCCAACCACAGTATATGGTTCAATTTAAATTCTTTTATATAAATTAAATATGAAACAATATTGACGGTACTGTCACCATTCTCTCTGATTTGTGATCAAAGGCCTTTTGCCTTCTTTGTTGACCCATTGATGAGATTATTGTTGTATTAACAATAACCATTGAGTTCTCAGTCACTAGGCCTCCACTAATTAAGCAGATCCATAATCAAACAAGAGTGAGTGACTTGGAAAGAAAAAGAAAAGGAGAGAGAACGAGAGATAGACAGATAGGCAGAAAGAGAGAGGGGCAGAACGACAAAAGAGGAGAAAAGGAGCGAGAAAGAAAGAAAGATATTAAAGAAAGAACAGTAAAAAAAAACAGAAAAAGGTGGATAAACAGGGAAAAACACAAAATGAATAAAATAATTGAAAGAGAAATAAAGACACAATTAAGAATATATGTCATGTGTATGGTAAATCAACCAAAGAGAGCTAGAGAGAAAGAGAGAGAGAAAGAAAGAGAGAAAGAGAGCTAGAGAGAAAGAGAGAGAGAGAGACAGAGTATGACAGACAGAGAAATCTAAACCGCAAAATGAAAAGAATGAGAGTTTCAGTAGGGGAGAACTCACGGTAGAAGAGTATCTACAGGACCACATTGTTCAAAGATTTTAACTGTTTTTAGAATTTTTTAGATTGTGTAGATTTTCATATTTATGATACTGCTTTTGATATACTTTGCATGTATATATTTCTCCTGTAATATGTATTTTATTTAAGATATGTTATAACCCCTCTTTTTACTTAGTAACATGATAAATGTTTTAACTCTTAAAAGGATTGACATATACCGTAGTTCAGTTGTATTAATTCAGATGGTATTATTAAATTGTTTTTCAATTTTCTTTAATACACTGAGGTGCTAAATAATTATGTGATTATTATTGTTTAGATATTCCGTTTCAAAGTACAGCATTATTATTCAGTATAATATGGATTTGCATATACGGTTTTTGGTTGTCTTTGATTGACGTATAATACTGTTGTATATATTGCTCGTGTAAATATGTATTCTATTAAAAATACGTTTTAACAACGTTTTATTTTATTCTTTTTTTGTATATGGATAGTGTATTTACATATGGGTGCTGTTCATGCATCCGATAATCGATCAATGTTCATTTTATTGGTTATAACATAACTCTTTTACTGCTCAAATCAGCATGCACTTCTGCTCTTTCACGGCATTTAGCTGACCTTAAATATGAATGAAATTTTGCAAATGTCAATAGGCTTAGTCACAGTTGTATATTCTATATATTATCATTTAAAATAATGCGTTGAAATGCCCCTGATATTTTATCTGTTAAAATACAATGTATATTGTTAAACAAAACAGGGCCTTGATTGCTCATTATAATTCCCAAAATAATCATCAATCAAGAGTAGACAGGTTATAATCATATCCCAAATATAATAACATGAATAAGGCCAACAAAGTTTAACATCCACAGCAAATATCGGGACGATTCATGCCTTAGTATATGCGATCTACGTGCTTTTGCCAAACTTTACAAGATTTTAGCTCTGAATGGTACCGGTTGCGGAGAAATTTCAACATTTTGTGTCTATAATTTGTTTATTACCTTCTTTGGTTCACAATTATCTTTACCATTTCTTTATTTTTCTATCTGATGAAGACGTATATATATATATATATATATATATATATATATATATATATATATATATATATAATTTAATATAATTCTACTGATGTCAACCGTTATGATCCTCGGGCATGATATATACATGTATTCACGAGGGTGACAATGACGTTATATGAGCGATAATAGTAGAAATAATAGAAAAAAGGCTAAGTTGGCCATAATATTTTCATCGAATCAACTTGTAATTAAGCTAAAGTCTCTGATTATCTTTTAGAAAATTATTTTTTTTATCTTAATCGAGGTTTTATAAAGAATTTACCAAAAAAATATAAAATGATAGTTAGAAATATAAAATATTAAAGTAAGATTTAATAATTTCAAGGAACTAATTTCACATTTTGGATTCTTTCCAAAATAAATTTAAAATATGGCCGTCTTTGTAAATCAAAACGAGTAAAACAATGACATTAGAAAGTGATGCACTTCTAACGTTCGAATCTTAAGACTACAGTTATAGGCTTTCTCTCCTCTATTCTTTCCTTCTGTTCTCCCCCTCCCCCTAACCCCCACCCCCGGCCTTCATTTTTCCTTTATTAAATCATTCTTGTACTCACCCTTTTTCTTTTTCTCGCGTTTTCGCTTTAAATACCTTTAATCTTTCCTTTTTCCTTCTCTCTCTCTCTCTCTCTCTTTCTCTCTCAATCATGTTTATTGATCTGCTCCATTTGCGCAAGTAGCGAAGACACCATGCAATCCTGGTATTTGTTATTGCAGGACTTATCTCATCAATGGCTGAACAAAGACTGTATATAGAGGGCCTTTGATCCCGAGTAAATTAGTAGCATACTGGTAGTATATATGTAGAATGAGTCAGGTTTTATAGTGTATATAAATTAAAATACGTTCATGAATGTTTTGTCAAGTTATATTTTTCAGTTGGGGAAACACATCAACATATATATGAAAAAAAATAAAATAACAAATATACGTGTTAAAGTATAGAAATGTTTAATGTGTGCTTTCCTAGCTTGTTTTGTTTGGCCAGGCTCAAGTACAAAGACCTATTGATATTATTCACAATCAGTTATCAAATAGTCACACAATCTCTGATGACGAATGTTTATGTGAAACTTCGTCAGGCCGAGATGTCGTCAAACCCGAAATCATCCATCTCGAATATTATCCTGTCATAATCAGGCCTATCTTTTTTCTTTCTTTTTTTATGAAATTTTGGGTGGAGGTAACCTCCTCCATTTTTATGCTCTAACTAATTCTTTATACAAGTACATGTATATACATATGCAGAGTTCCATTTCGGTTTGGGACTGCGTCACAGGGCGGCAGCACTTGCTTCCTATCATATTATGTTTGTATCCTTGTGTCACTCAGGATCGGTGTGTACCGCACCTGCGGGTCTTGAGTGTGTAATCAACCCCATTGCTGGGTCAAAACAACAAGGAACCCCCAAAGACTCACTCGTTTGTGAGTGACACCAGCTGTGGGGCACAGCCTTCCCATTAAGCCGGCAGAGCGCTCAGCCTTGGTGGAGGCCGACCGTGAAAATCTCATCGCCTCATGAGATTTGAACACGACCTCCCGGCTTGGAGTCCTGTGCTCTACCCCTTTATCACAGAAGCCGGTGGCCTGTCATACTGAGTTAGGTCAAACGAACTATATTCTGTTTGTTTTGGATATTAATGTAATTAATTTATAAATCTTAAAATATCCTCTCACACTTGGATATATAGTAAGACCGCACATATTTGTTTGAAGCATCGGGTCAATGATGTATGTCTATCAGAAATTTTTGAAATACTCATATTCGGGCAGTCTTTAATTTCCTTCGGTCATGACTATTTCTCGCATCTACAAATTGCAAACAATGGATAAACTATAGTTTTGCAAACGTTTATACTTTGAATTGAACCTCCATTATCGTACTAATGGTCATGCGATAAACGCTTGCCCGGGTTATGTCACAATGGGCACCGCTGTGATTAATTTGGCTGCGCGTATCAACGAGCTGCGTCGTAACGAGCCGTGAAATCAGCCTTATACTGTAATATTATGAGACACAAAATACGAGACTCATATATTCCGCTACACCGGAAGTTCTTTATTATCGCCCATCCCTATGAGCTATGTGCCGCCAACTTGATATCATTAAATGGTGGCAGCGGTAAAGTGATTTTCACTGGATACAGACACAAAAAACCAGTCCCAATCTCTGGTTTAGAATGCCTGACACTAAGAACTGCTGCCTCAAACAAAATTGGCGTGTTTTGCCTGCTTGGTAGGACATTGTCTGCTTGTCAACGCTGTGCTAATGCACTGGATAGTCAACACATCGCCGGCTGACAGAGACACTGGTTTGTAAGTTGCTGCTTTTCCATGAACTGAACCCAAATTTCCCAGGCATAAACGTATGGAAGATTGCCCAATAACCATTTTGCTGTGTTTAACCCATATAGCTTAACAATGTCGGCTAGAATGCCTGAAATGGACTGGAAACATGAACCCCTTTCTGAGGCATTCAAGGCCTTCGAGGCCAGAATGACCCTGTATCTTGAGGATATAGACATTACTGACCAGGCAAAACAAGCAACCAAAATAAAGATAGCCCTTGGTGATGAGGGTATGCGGCGTATTTTGGTTTCTGGATTAACTGAGGCTCAGCAAAAGTGCCTAGACCACATATGGACCCTAATAGAAGGCCAGGTAGATGCTACAGCGGCTGGAATTTTCCCACATGAGACAAAATCCCAATGAAAACATTACTGATTTTGTGTCAAGACTTCGAGAAAAAGCCACCAAATGTGAATTTGATCAAACTGAGCAGAATGAACGCCTAATTGAAATGATCATCCTATCCACACCCTTCGAGGAATTCCGAAAAGAACTGTTATCAAAGGAAAAAGGACATCTGATTAAAGATGTGATCGAAAGAGGACGCGAATACGAGGCCTTACAGGCATCCCAAGCTTTCCTCCAATCAATGGGCGCACTTGGGGCTGCTAATGTGGATGCTATAACGACATCAAGACCATGCAGAAATTGCAACCTACATCACCCACCCAGATCATGCCCCGCTTACTATGATGAATGCAGGGCCTGCGGTGCCAAAGGACACTGGAAAAAGTGCTGTCGGAAATCCAGGACACTTGACCAATCAAACTTCAGGGGAAGACGTAGACCAGAAAACCCCCAAAGACAATTCAGAAAACCAGAAGGTAAAAGGCCACATACACACAACAAAGCTCAAAATGAACTTGTAATTGATGAATCAGATGAAGAGACATACACAAAATCATTCTACACTATTACAATCAATTCACTTACACGTCAAGAAGCATTTGCAACTATCTTAACTTAACATGATAATCCCAAGGTATGTGGCCAGCTGCAAGCAAAGATTGATACTGGTGCCAATGGTAATACTCTGCCATTACGTACATTTCGACAAATGTTTGGCAACATGCCAGTACACAAGGTAGTGAACCCAGAACCAGGGGTAAACCTCACCTCATACAGTGGCGACAGCATTGAATGTCTTGGATCACTAAAGCTGTACATTTGTAAAGAAAGCCAGATGAAATTCCAGCATCACAAATTCTTTGTTGTTAATGTCACTGGTCCAGTCATAATCGGACTACCAACTTGTGAACAACTTGACCTTGTCAAACTTCAGCTTGATACCATCATGAACAATGACCATAAAAAAATGTACACAAGAACCAATAAACATGAAACCACATGATATTATCACAACAATCGCTGACCAACCAGACATCTCTATGTCCACCAAGACCTGTGGCCAGACACCTGGCAAACCACCTCCTGGAATAAAGTTTAATAGTGTACAGGACATCAAAGACTGGTTCCCAGATTGTTTTGACGGAATTGGGTCTTTCCATGGCGAAGAAACACTACATCTCAAACCTGACGCAGAACCATTCCTAGACCCCCCAAGAAAGTGTTCCATACCCTTGAAGCCAAGAATACAAGCCGAACTCAACAAGATGGAAAGTCAGGGCATTATACATAAGGTAACCCAGCATACAGATTGGTGCTCCTCCCTTACATGTGCTGTAAAAAAGACGGCAGCCTACGGCTTTGTCTAGACCCACAAAAGCTTAACCAAGCTCTTAAAAGATGCCCGCACAAAATACCTACCATTGAGGAAATCACACCAAGATTCACAAATGCGAAGTACTTCACAAAGCTAGATGCAAAGGCGGGTTACTGGAGTGTTAAACTAGCCAAAGACTCGCAAGAGCTAACTACATTCAGAACACCATTTGGCTGATACTGTTTCGATCGGCTACCGTTTGGCCTGTGTGTTAGCCAAGACATTTTTCAGCAGCACATGGACAGGATTATAGAACAGTGTAACGGTTGTGTGGGCATCAGTAATTACATTGTAATCTTTGGAGAAACAGAAAAGCAACACGATGAACACCTCGCTAACTTCATGAGCATCGCCCGCCAAGAAGGTCTTATGCTGAACTCTAACAAATGTGTTGTGAAACCAAACCAAATATCCTTTTTTTGGAAGACTTTATACAGACAAGGGTGTTTATCCAGACCCCAAGAAAACAATAGATATCATCAAAATGCCTACCCCTCAAGATAAACAGGATCTGCTACGTTTTCTGGGCATGGTAACCTTCCTATCAAACCACATCCCAAACTTCTTAGACCACACAGCCATACTGAGAAACTTACTGCCAAAGGACAATCCATTCGAATGGGGGGGAGGAACACCAACACAGTTTCAATCACATTAAAGAGCTGGTAGCTACCAACTTGTGTCTGCGGTACTACGACCCAAACGAACCTGTGACTCTCGAGGTGGATGCCTCGATGAAGGGTTTAGGAGCAGCATTGCTGCAGCCAAGTGGCCCAGTTGCTTTTGCCAGTAAAGCACTATCACAAACCCAAGCAAACTATAGTAACCTAGAGAGAGAGTGCCTTGCAGTAATTCATGGTGTTCAGAGATTTCATTACTTTCTCTATGGCCGCCAGTTTACTATTACCTCTGACAACAAGCCCCTCGAAATGATTTTGCGAAAACCATTACACTCTGCACCACCGAGGCTACAATGAATGCTCACACAAATTCAGGGTTATAACTTTGATATTGTATATCAACCAGGAAGCCAGATGCTTTTATCAGACACTCTTTCAAGGCTCCCGAACATGGAAAATGTACAGGAAGTTCTTATTGACCCCAAGTAGACAATATCAACATAACTCTCATGAACTTTTCATAGAACAAACAGTGTGAGATACGCACAGAAACGAGCAAAGACCCTATATTTGAGGGGCTATCACAAGTAATCCATTCAGGATGGCCAGAAAAGGTCAAGGAGCTCCAATCAGACCTTAGGGAATTCTGGGGCTATAGGGATGAATTAGCTATTGAAAATGGAATTATTTTCAAAGGACGACAAGTCCTCATACCAAAGCCACTGAGGCCAGATATCCTGGCTCAGTTACATGAGGGGCACCAGGGCATAGAAAAAAACCAGGCGACTCGCCAGGGAAAGTGTATTTTGGCCCCGGATAAATGCGGACATTGAAAAACTCTGCAAACAGTGCCAGCTGTGCCAGGAATATCAACCAAGGCAAGCTAAAGAACCGATGGAGATGCATGAGAGGCCCAACAGGCCTTGGATCAAATTATGTACAGACCTGTTTGACATTGGAACCAAAACCTTCCTCATTATATCAGACTACTATAGTCGCTACCCTGTAGTCAAACAGCTGAGCTCCACCACAACCGCTGCAGTCGTAAAAGCCACAAAGGAAACTTTCAGTCTCCTGGGAGTGCCCGTCGAAATCATATCTGATAACGGCCCACAATTTCTATCAGAATACAACAAGTTCTGCTCCTGTTTTGGGATTACACATACCACGTGTAGCCCTCGACACCCACGGTCAAATGGGTTCATCGAAAGACAAAATCCGGTACATAAAACCAATCATTCGTAAATGAATTCAAGCCAGTGGAGACGTTGACCTGGCCCTCCTCAATGTGAGAGCCACACCATTAGATGCATCGTTACCTAGTCCAGCTGAACTTATGTTTGGCAGACCAATACCTACAGCAATACCAAGCCACTCCGAAAAGCCATCAAATGAGGAGTACAAAGAGCACATTGACAAAGCGGTATTTCAGCAAAAGAAATACGGTGACCAACACACCAAAGCCCTACCGCCCCTGCTCGCTGGGCAACGTGTTCGTATCCTGAATGCCGAAACACATAGATAGTCCCCTGGACAAATCGTCTCACAGACAGATGATCGCTCTTATACTGTATTATCAGAGAGGGGAAATGTAATCACCAGGAATCGCAGTCACTTGCGACCGACATCAACATGCCCCATTGACATGGCATGTGATGCTCCTACAACAGAGCCGCGCCAGGATGAACCACCAATAATCAACAACATGGAGCCCGCTAAAGACAGCCCTCCTGCCAAACCATTGACTCCTCACCAGAACTTACCGCGTGAAAGGAAATCCCGTTATTGCCGGTCCATACGCGCCCCATTACGTTACCAAGAGGATAACTTGTAAATTACATTCGCTAAGACTTTAGTAATGTTAATTACATTTCGCTAGGACTTTGATAAGACTTTTCGTTTTCCAAGAACGATACACTCTCGCAACGCAAGGACTCTGTTTCCTAAGTTTTCTGCATAACATGTTTTACTTGATGCTCGGTGCTTGCTATCATTCTCAAAGATGAGACGGGGGATGTAATATTATGAGACACAAAATACCAGACTCATATATTCCGCTACACCGGAAGTTCTTTATTATCGCCCACCCCTATGAGCTATGTGCCGCCAACTTGATATCATTAAATATACCTCCTATCGAAATGCGTCGAACTGGGTAGACAGTACCAGACACCAATTAATCTGGCAGATAAATGAGATTAGGGACAAGTCTCGGGAAGACACAGCTCTTTGGAACCAAGTGAGGTGTGTGTACAGCTGGTATTATGCAATAACCTGTGACCAGGAGACACAGCTTGACCAACGGTCGTTTGTTTGAATGACACACTAAATGTATCTACCAGGTGGTGAATGCTGGAGTTTGTGCCCTTATTGTAATTTAAATTGGCCAAAAAATAGTACACATCTACAGCTTTCTGGAACCACTAGTTATAAGGTTAATGAATTACAGCCTTGTTTTGAAGACAGCATGTAGACTATTTTTTCTTCACAAGAATCCCATTTGATATAAAGATAAAGATTACACCTTTTAGGGTTTATACACTAACACTTTAATTTTTACAGAGCAGCGTCCAAAAATCTTTTAAACTGACTAACATGATAAGGGATTTGACTAATATTTCTAACAAAGTACATTCACAAGAAATAAAAAACAGTTAATATATGTTCAAGTTTACGGTTCTATCTAGACATATTTATAATATAGAAGTTATGTTATTTTTATTCAAGCGATAGCTTAGACCCAGTTGTGGCTCTTTTGTACAACAGAGCCAGCCACAACTGGGTCTAGCGATATAGCTATGCATAATAAAAGGTTGAGCTGTTCCTCTCATTCCAATATTATTAAGCTAATTAAGATCAAGCCCTGTATAGGTTTTTTATATATACAAATTATCTGATTAACTTATTAGTTTTGCAGAGAAATGGTCACTCATTCATTGTAAGTAAAATATGACTTGTTTACAATTGCAGGTACTCGTTGCCTGCCTGTTACATGCGAGGCATAAAAATATTTGCGGATTAAGCTCATGCCCATATTAATAGGAAGATGCGTGTTAGAATTTTTACACACATCACATACTGGAAACAAGTACACATAGCACCTGGTATTTCTCTTGCATTTACATCTTAGTTACACATTTTATGTACATAATTATTATACACTTTTTTGTATTTTATCTTTCTATATAGCCCCTTAGTGAGAACAATTCAAGTTTAACACGGAGGGATTTAAATTCATTAAAAAAAACTGAAGTAAATAGAAATATTATGATATTAAAACTTTCATTTTATAAGAATGTAAAAATAATATATAACTGGTTTATCCACATTGAAAATTCTCTATAGATGTAGTATTTGCTGTAAATTGTACAGATAATTTAAAGGTTCAATAAAGTGGAATTACTGTACACCTACCAATGATTTTGAATTTAGAAGATGATTCTTTAAGCATACACTGTTTATAACATATACAATACTTCTTAGCCAAAGAAAAGAAACTTACTTAAATAGTTTATCAAAATTAATCTTACCTTGTACTGAGTAATATATCCTACATTGTTCTTTTAAAATAAATAGGCTTAAATTTATAGACGGCTCCTATTCTGGTGCACAAAATAAATGCACTTAATATAGGGAACTTCCCTAAGAGATACAACCCAGGCATTTTTAAAACTGTTACTATGTTTATATTTGGATAGATTGCTTATTAAGCAGAATTTCACGACATAAGCCCCTAAAGTATATACTGACCCAGTATTAGCTTGAAATAAGCAAATTTATAAGCCAGGGTCCATACCTAGCGCTAATATTAGCACCAAAAAGCACTAAAGCTCGCCAATTGTAGTTTGCTTATTAATTCTGCATGGGGGAAATTGGGCCGGGGCAGAATGCACTTGCACAATTTAAAGAAATAAAACAAGACTGTTTTAATAAAATAAAATTTAGATTCCAAACCTTCAATTTATCAGAAGTGCATATTATTGTTAACGTTATAAATGAAATAAAACATACGTACCAGGCTAGGTAGAATTGACTGCTGTTTAAAGCGGAAAACCAACAGGATGTGATTGACACTGTAAAAAATCATACACCCATGAGGTTAACAGGTGCTGGATTGATCCATGAGACCGCGGGGTCAATGCAATGATCACGTTTATAACGTCATCAGACATACACAGTTGAGAAGGTCAAAGACCTTCGCCCTATAGTAGCCTTTTGGACGTTTCAGACAGAGTCTGAAAATCCCGAGATGTTTTTCAGGGTATATTGTTTGCTCTGCCGCAGTGGTCGACATCGAAAGTGCTGTCTGTAGCATCCTGTAGACCGTGGAGATGGGGTATCGTAGCTGCAATAGTATTCAGCTGTAGACCTTTGTTGTTTTAAATGACTATATGGGTGGATCGCTGCTGCACCGTATCGGTTTTCGCGGTCTGCAGGTGAAATGCTGGTCATGGTTGAGGGGAATACTTCTATGGACGTTTTCTGTCTTCTTATTCAGAAGCACAATTCTGTTGTTTCACTGCTAATGGTCGTGAATAGCTGATTGTTGTTGATATATGGCCTCTCTATTCAATACTGTTGTTATCGCCAGAGGACTCTTCTTGTGGCTGGGTCGGCCTCTAGTTGAATGACACTGGTCGTGAACTCGTTTATGGGGATCAAGCTGTCTTGTATGTCTTGATGTAACTTCTTGTACTCTTGGCTACTGCTATTTAAGACAGCATTTATGCAAGCTCGTACTACTGGGCAAAGTTCTTTGATTTGTAAGACAAACAGGTTTTTCACCAGGTATGGTAGGTTCTTTATGAAGTTGGCTGAAAGTATAAAGTCCTTCTCTGTAACTGATGTGTTGTGGTCGTCCCAGCCGTGATGCAGAACAGAGGCCGCCGCTAGGTATAATGTCTGTAGTGGGCTCATATCCAGGGCGATTGTAGATACGCTTGTTGTTTTCACACTTGACTCTGTCTCCTTTGATGTTGTCTCTGTCTCTGGTGTTGGTGTTGATGTTTGGGTGTATTTTTTGTTGTATCTTGGTCATGTACTGTTAGAATACTGGGCATCCCTTGTAAGCAGTGGTGTGCTCTCCCTGACTGTTGGCACACTTCCTGGCAGTGGTTGGGCAATTCTTGGCTGAGTGGTCTGGGTCTCTACATCTGCAGCGTGGAGAACTCTGGCATTCTCGGCTGGTATGTCCCCAATTGAGGCAGCGGCCACAAAAGGGATATCAGTAGACTTGAAATGTTCGGTCCGGTAGGTCTCGAAGCCGACTTGGAGGCCGTGTTGTAAAGCTTGGTCTGCGAGTTGTCTGTCTGCAAAGACGACCTTGACCTTGTGGGTTGGTTTGTGGGTTATAGCACTCTGCATACGAATGACAGCTACTGTGGGCGTATAGTCTCTGCTTGCAGGGCCTGGAGTTCTTTAACATCAATCTCTGGGTTTATCCCCTTTGAAATTACTTGAAACTCCTGTTGACGTTGTGTGATAACTCTCTTGACTTTAGTCTCTCTATGGGCTGTCTGGTGGATGCGGCTAACCGTCTTAAAGGTTGGTGTCGCTCTCCACTCTGGGGCGTGTTTTAAAATGGCACGATATTGTGGCTGGGTAGGATAGACATAAAGTCTATCCCTAGAATTGGTCGCTTTGCTTGAACTGCACGTCCGGGAAAGCTGAACGGGAGGGCTCTGTAGAGCTGTACACGGTCTTGTAGAAGCCATGATGAACTGTAGAAGTGATACAAAACGCCTTGTTTCGGGACTGTTCCGCACTCCTTGAACGTTAACTCGCAACGCGGAGATCGGGCCGGGGGTCGCCGGGGCAAGAGAGTTTTGCCCTAGAGGGGCAGAGGGCGGAGTCCGTTGCTGCCGGTGGACAATAACATAACACAGCGTGCAAGTTACAATGTATAGGGCAGGACAGTCCTGGTGGTTAGCCAATAGATACCGGTTCTGTGAATGGTTCACGTAACGTAGGCCCACGTCAGTGTGTGGTGTTCAATCCACGCCGTAGATTGTCACGCCGTAGGCTTTGTATTTCGATACAATTTCACAACATTTGACCTGTGACCTGGGCAAGCTTGCTTGTCGGTTTTTGATCATAAGTATAGGCCACTTTTCATGCATAACACAATGTCATAAAAGTGCATGGGAACCGTAAGGGCTGAGGGGGCGCTTGCCCCCCCCCCCCCCCTCTATTTAACAAAATTTTTGGGGGGGGAGGGGCATGAGTCTAGTTTGGCCCCCCCCCCCGGCCCCATTATTCGTTGGCCTTATATAACTATTTCATAAAAATAAGCAATGGCATATATTTGTATCCGCCAAAACAGAGTTTTGCGGATACTATGTTTTCAGCTGCACGCCGCCGCCGCCGCCGCCGCCGCGTAGGTGTCCGGAGAACTCCTCCGTAACCGCTGGGCGGAATTTTCCGAAACCCGGGATTATGTTCGGGTCACATGTGAACTGCTGCACCCTGATTTTGTTTTGACCTCTGACCTTTCCTCTGCGCACTGCGTCCGTTTGTGCGTCTGTTTCCACACATAAACCCACATATCTCGGGAACCGTTTGACGGATCAGGAAAATTTTTTTGCACAAATGTAGCCCCTTGAGAGCTTTATAACATACACAAAAAATGGTGGCGCCACCTGCAGCCATTTTTGCACAGCTCCCGTCTGTTTGTCTGCCATGGGATAAAATCACTAGTTCTAGTTTCTGCAGCAGACATACAAGCTCATATCTTGGGAACCGTTTGACCGATAGGGCCAAAATTTTGCATGTGTATAGATCTCACATAGCTCTTTATCATACGCAAAACTGGTGGCGCCACCTGCAGCCATTTTTGCACAGCTCCCGTCTGTTTGTCTGCCATGGGATAAAATCACTCATATCTCGGCAGTGGTTTGACATATCTGCCTAAAATTTTGCAGGTTTATACATCCCCGACAGCTCTCTTGATTTTATGACAGGTGGCGCCACCTGCATTCTAGTTTCTGCAGCAGACATCCAAGCTCATATCTTGGGAACCGTTTGACCGATTGGCCAAAATTTTTGCATGTGTATAGATCTCATACAGCTCTTTATCATATGCAAAACTGATGGTGCCACCTGCAACCATTTTTGCACAGCGTCCATCTGTTTGTCTGCCACGGGCTAAAATCACTCATAAACATATAGTGGTTTGACTTATCTGCCTCAAATTTTGCATATGTATACATCTTGGACGGCTTTCTGGATTTTGTGGTAGGTGGCGGAACCTACATACACCATTTGGCTGCAGAAATCCATGCTAATATGCAACACTTCACTCTATTTCCCCTTGCCACTCAATCCATGCCTCACTTCACCTGTTCCACTCTGATTTAGGCGGATACACGTAGTCGCTTGTCGACTACCCGTATTCTAGTTTATCTTTGGTTTCAGAAGATGGAATCAACCATTTTTCACTTGAGTGTACTTGAAATTGACAATTATGCGAGTCGTGTTTGAAATTGACATACAGGGGCCATATGAAATAGACACGCACAGTGTAAAAGACGCGTACACCCACGTGTGGTTTCCGATTGAAAATTTATTTACGGCAGGTAGTGTAAGTTACAGAACTGAAATGTTCTACTGTACTAAATCCTACATACTTCAAATTAACAACAAACCCAAAATAGACAAACAAACAGGTAAATATGCAAAATTTTGTGCAAAGATTGCTTCTGGTTATTACATGTGGGGCGGGGATGACACTCCAGCATGCATGACCAGTGCTCAGTGCACAGTGTTCATGCATGGAAATGGCAGCCAGGAAAAAGCTGAAGATTTCAGATTTCTTTGCGAAATCTTCAGATTCAAGCTATGACTCAGTAAGGTATTTATATTTTATATTTCCAATCTCTCTATATATAAATAAACATTTTAGCTCTATCTATGATATATTAGTTTATCTTTTTTTCAGAGAAATTTACATAGTTTCATATATTTCCTCTTTACAAAGCTAATCTTTGCAATTATAAATTTCTTTTAAGCACATGTAGATAAGATACATAACAGGAATAAACTGAACATTAATATTTCAACTCTTAAAAATATGAATTATCACAGAATGACCATGTGGTTACATATTTCCTTTCTGTAGTGACCATATATCCACTATTGACTGATTGATTCTTTATTTCCTCCTCGGCAAGAAGAGAGTACAACCATTCAGTACATATAAGGTACAAGATACATGCACCGTGAGCAAACAGTGAAAGAAATAAGAGCTAATTATAAATTATGCACAGATAAATATAAAAGGTTCAAATATCTAATAATAAAATACACAAAGCGCAAAGCTATATTAAGATATAATAGTTAACAAACGCTAAACAAAGCAACCTTACCATATCACATATAATCTTCCTACAACTTATTTGGTCCCGTGCAAAATAGTAAGACTAAAAGTTCTCTTTGTCAACTCAGTGTGGATTCTCAAGAAACCGTGACAGTCGTTTCTTTTGTACATCGCAGAACACCATATACTATGCTCGTATGATTGGACAGCATTACATATAATTCGTTTCCAGGTTATATTATCTGGAAAACTTCCACTATTTATATATTAAGTAAAGAAATTTCCAATTCGGTATTTATTCAAAGTATCAACAATGTTAGGAATGAAACCTTTCTGGTTAATGTGTACTTGTAATTTCCACTGATATAGCCTTGTGATAAATAGTTTCTTTGCTATGCATATATTGTGTCCAGAAATTAATTTATTAAGAAATAGAAGTTTTCTTCTATCTATTCTGCCTTGCATGCTAGGCCATCCGAGTAAGCCCCTAACTACCTCTCCGTGGGTTCTCACATGTAACCCGTGAATCGTTTTCCCTGCAAGTGTTTGTAGTTTTTCAATTAAATAACTCAGTTTTGCTAGTTGAATACCATAATTCAGAACCATATAATACAGAAGGTATACATATTTTTTCCCAAAGACTAGCTGATACAATCGGCAGGAGGGCATGTGATTGTACTCCTATCATACCAAGAGCACCTAAAATGGTTTTCCCTTTCCTACACTTGTCTTCAGTGCGTGATTTTGAGGAAAAACAGGAGTTTAGTAGAATTCCCACATGTTCATACTCTTGCACTTCTGTTAATTTCGGGTTACCCATTTTCCACACTCTTAATTAACTATTTATTTTGTTCTCATTTTTAGTTTCCCCGAAGACCATACATTTTGATTTTGCTGAACAAAAGGATATTCGCCATATTTACTGTATATGTGGGCTCTATTAATCATTTGATCCAATGACGATTTGGTATTTGCTAACAAGACAGTATCATCTGCATATGTTCGGGAGCTAACATCGATATCATTTAAATTCTTCTACTGTATAATAAGACGGAGGTAAATACGTATTTATTCTAAAATAGGTTGTTCCTTCGGTCGGCTTAGTCTGATTACTAATATACGGTCATTTCCTAAGTTGTCCACTTTTGAAAATTAAGTAACTCAGACCTTTGCGCCACATGGTCGCCACCCCTCCACGCCTGGGACACTCAAGTTAATTTGGGTGTACGCATCGTATTTGGTATCGAGTGTTCTTAAAAAGGAACTGTTCACTGAAGACAAATGATGTTCTTGTAAACACAGAATATCTGTTTTTGCCATGATAACGTCTATATATTTAGAAGAAGCAAAAGCTCCTCTGCAATTATATGTTGTAATCACAAGCTGATTTGAATTCTTAGCCATTATTCTTAATATTAGTTTTTTTTTTTTTTTGAATACTAATAAAGATATTTATATGTAAATATCTTTTGAAGTCTCTTGTATGGTGTCTTTCTAAGTAATGCTTATTCTGTACTTAATTATTCATTTCGCTGGTAACCATATTCTACAATACATCCCGTCAGGCCAAAACCCCTTCTCGGTCAAGCAAGCACGAAGGTCTCCAACTACAGTTATTTTTACCGACAATGTCACATCGTCTGTTTTCAATATTCTACATTGTTTTACCCCTTATCTTTTCCTTTCAACATGTTTGACAATTAGGTCCTTTGTAAATAATACAGTTTTTTTTACCTTTACATTACCGATATAGTAACTGGAAGTTGGCACCTTAGATTCAACTTGTAGATAACCTTCAAGACTAAGATTATCGTCTGAATATGTAACCTCAATAAACTTTTTATTTGAAACCTTTTCAACTGGAACCTGGTCACCCTCATTAGATGACATTTTATCATTTCCATCAGCTGACTTTAGTATCCGATCATTTCTATTGGCTTCTGTTATCTTAGCAGAGAAAAACACTTGCATCCATTTCATTTTCAGTCTCCATACCAGATTGTACCGAGGCAGGATGGTTAACATGGCACTGATGCCGTATATTGGGCGTATTTACTGAAATTACAGGGGCATGTTGATTTGAAACATTTCCTTGTTTAGACGGAATGGTTTTGTTATTCTGGACAGGAGGAGAAATTTCCGAGGCTGGTAAGGAAGCAAGATCTCTGTAAGATACAGAAGTATATGAATATGAGCGACAGAGTGACAATTGTCTCTCTAACACCGATACCCTATTTTCAATATTCAACATTCTTGTTTCTAGTGCCCACAACGTCCATCAGTTGTTTTGCATTAACTTTCATTAGATGCACCTCTATCATTTAACCTGTCTAAGCGATTATTCAAGTCCATCAATCGCCTGTCAACAACTTTCTCGCGTTCAGCCTTCAGTTCAGCTACGATCTGACAAAGTTTAATATTTTCTTCCTTCAGTATATCTTGGTCTGTTCAAGTAGCATTTCACGGTCTTCCCTGGCCTGTTGTACAACTTCAGCACAAAGTGTCTTGATGGCCTTTATTGTGTCCGCTGGAACACAATCATGGGACAATAAATCCTCTGTGTCTATAGTTTCAGGTGTTGAGTTTCTTTGTTGCGCCCCACCTGATGTTGAGCTCATTGTCGATAGGGTTGGCGCTTTACCCAAGCTGGGCCGTACATTGTCCGGTGGTTCTAATGAATCTGACTTGTCAGAAAAAGAACCCTGGTTTTTGTGATTTATGTTCTGAGGGTAGTGATTCAGAAGCATATCCGTGTGGGAACTCCCTGTGTTTACAGCAAGTCCGTTTATCATAAGCCAGCGCTTATGGAAACATAGCTTTAAGCCAAATGGTAATGTAGAGCCTCAACATATTATCTCCAGAAAACTAAATAAAATATACCAATTCTTTTCTACTCAAACATCATTGAGTTTTAATTAATTTTAATCATTTGATCGAATAGACTCATTAGCAATCGTCAGTAATTGTCACCCCTGACGCGGAGTAGCCCTATAGCCGCGTTCACACCTATCCGTTTTTTTCCTTCCCCACCCGCACCCGCTTCAGTCATCCGTCGTCCGCCATCCGTTGTCTCTGTTCACACCTATCCGCGCTTTTTCCGTCCGCACCCGCTCTCATCACATTTATTTCATATAAATTACACTATTATCTTTCACGTATGTTCATACAATATATATATATAATAACAAATAATGTATAACCCTCATAATCTTAAATTTCAGGAAATTCGTGTAATTGAGGGTTAGAAGTGTGAATCATACTGAAACCCCGTTTCCACAAGGGCGCTTAAATTATTCTCCATACATTATGTTTAAATTATAAATATATATATATATATATATATATATATATATATATATATATATATATATATATATATATATATATAATTATATATATATTATATACTTTATATAATAGGCTATATTTTATTTTTCGTGGGCTTAATAGTAAATATATATTATATTCATCGACTTATCGGTCTTTATTCCAAATAACCCCGCCCCCGCTTCTTTGGTGATTTATATGATTCTATTTATAACATTGCTCTAATTATATCAATTAACAATTAAAGCTTTCCCCAGCGGGATTGTGAGGCACGCGCAAGTTCCAAATCTGATTCTATTTTTACATTGCTTTAATTATATCAATTAATAATTAAAGCTTTCCCGAGCGGGATTGTGAGGGACGCGCAAGTTCCAAATTTTCATAGTGAAAATAAACCGCTTTTGTCATTTTCTATCAAGCACAAGCACATTCCAGAATATCCCCTTTTATATGACGTCATAATATGGATTCCCGTCCGCACCCGTCGTCCGCTTCCGTCGTGAATCGGTCCCAGACCGATTTGTGCGGACGGTGTGACGGGTGCGGGTGCGGAAGCGGATAGGTGTGAATGCGCTATGTAATTTTAACTGACTCGAATTTGACGGATGACGGAAGCGGATGCGGGTGCGGAAGGAAAGAACGGATAGGTGTGAACGCCCCTTTACTCTATACATAGACAAAAAAACAGTAGAAACTGTGGCTTTGTATTTCGATACAATTTAACAACATTTGACTTGTGACCTGGGCAAGCTTGCTTGTCGGTTCTTGATCATAAGTATAAGCCACTTTTCATGCATAACACAATGTCATAAAGGTGGGAACCGTAAGGGCAGAGGCCCCCCCTTCTGAATATCAAAATAACATGTGTAAAATTAAATATATACATGCATAATTAAATACAGGCTTTACTCATTTATAAGTAATCAAAAGTAAACATCAGTCTTGATGCTCATTTGGGTGAGCAGCATGACATTGTGCCCTAACATGGGGCTAGAGAGAGGTTAGTGATGCCATTACTGTAATTTATAATAGCAGAAAATCCACAGCTGAGAAAATGATATGATTGCTGTCATTTGGCAGTCTCAAAATTCGAGGTGAACATGTGTGAAAATTTGATTTAGAATTTTATTTCAGAGGGTGACAAACATGGTGGAGGTTTCACTTTGGAGTTAATAACTTTAAAAAAAAGCTTATCTAATAACTGATAACTAATCTAAATTGAAGATAGTTAAATGCTGCAATACAAATATTCTCTAATTTCAATAGTTAAAACGCTGAGTTGGTGAATATTTTTCCCACTGTTCTATCTAAATACATAATTCACACAAATTAGCCAATATCGACCTAATTTATGTACACTAGATATATATTTTTCTGTTTGCTAAATTTCAGTCACCTAATTTCAATGACTTAAGTTCAGGTATCTTAATAGATGTTTCAGGGCCTTCTTTCCTTAATATGTAGTATGTTGTAGGTTCTAGGTCCAATGTACTAACAATATTGGGGGGGGGGGGGGGATTACAGAGCAAAAACCAACTTATGATAAATAACTTTAAATAACAAATAAAATTTAGAATTTACATTGAGTAACATATATATAAATAATTATTGATTAAATTTGGTTTTAGTTTGTTTAATTAATGCACATGTTTTGCAAGCTATATTTGTAGTTTTTATCTGTAAAATACCATTGTCTAACATGATTATTTTATAATTATATTTGGACATTTCACATAAGAGGTTAAATTACAAAAATATGACAGGAGTCCAACCGATGATATTTTCATAGAAAATGAAATAAATTCAAAAAAATATTAATTATTGTGAACTTACAAAGTTTTACAAATTATTTGAATTGATTAAAGGCCAGCTAGGTAAACATAGTGTAATTGAAGCCAGCCTAGGAGCAGATTAGGATTCTTATCTGGGCTGGTCCAGTTTAAAATCAGTCTACCACAGGATTGTAAATTTGACTGGCCCAAATAAAAATTCTAATCCAGGCTGGCCCAGTTTAAAATCAGTCCAGACCAGATTTAAATCCTGAAGTCTTCACCACGGGATTGTAACCTTGACCTGCCCAGGTCAAAATTTTAATCTGGTCTGGCCCATTTTAAAACTGGTCTGGCCCAGATTAGAATTTTGATCTGGGCCGGTTCAAATCAAAATTTGATCTGGACCTCAACATATATATATATATGTGTGTGTGTGTGTGTGTGTGTGTGTGTGTGTGTGTGAAAATTCGCTCATATATGACTAGGTATCTGTGGTGGTGCATTGGTGTTGTGATATGTCCGTCAGCGTAAACTAGTACTATTAATAGTATGCGTATTTGCACAGGTCTGTGTGAACTAAGGGATAAACAATAAAATGACGTCACTCCTACATCTTGGGAAAGACCTGCTAGATCAACTGTACATACAGTTCACGCATGTACGCGCACATGGAAACGCAGCTATTTTTCACGCATATACCCATCCATATATTGGCCCTATATATATATATATATATATATATATATATATATATATATATATATGCGCAAATGGAAACTCAGCTATAATCTCATGCAATGTGGAAAAACGAACAATTTTTAGGTCAACTGACTGTTTGTCCGAATATAGTGCGTCCGGACATCTGTTAACAGGGAACAAATAAAAATGTTAATGTTACAGTTTCATGACCTGAAAATTTGCATACAGTTAAACACAAATATCATATATTTATACCTGACTCAAGGTTACTCTTACCGCATTACTTCAAGAAACTGAGGAAAAAGCTCGTTTTCACATTGAAAACCTTTTTTTTTACTTATCAAGACTGCCTCATTTTAGAATCAGGATTTTTTCTTCATAGTTTTTATATAAGTTTATCAAGATCTCTTCCGAGTCTAAATGCTCGTAACAACTTTGCATTTCTGGAAATTAGATCCACTTTTTTGTCAATTCCAAAATTTCTATTCACAAAAAAAAATTCTTCCACAATTAGTCACAATAACACGCTATCTGCATGTAAGCTCGAAAGTTACGAATTAGTGTCATGTAATTTTTGCACTTAGGACCAGGCCGTCATGCTTGCATGCCTATTGCCTATATGTGTTTGTGTGTGTGTGTTTAGTCGAGTCCACACTCTCCGAGTCTGAGTACAAGTCCGAGTCTCTTAAAATGTGGACTCAAGTAGTCCGGACTTGAGTCCTTTATACAAGACACACACATATATATATATATATATATATATATATATATATATATATATATATATATACACCTTGTGGAGAACCATGGCTCACGGGCCGATGTTATATATTTGCCCCCCCCCCCAACTAAAAAAATCCAACGCCTATGAATGCAGAACAGCATAAGAACAACCGGGGCAAACTATTGGTCTCAATGCCAGCTTACCTGGTCTTTGTGCCTGTATAAATATACAGCCTGTATATATGTACTGATTGAGAAGAATAGAACGTAAAAAAAAACAATATAACAGACTTCTTCATACAATCTAAGAGAGGGTAAGTTTTTACCTGCATCCTTGTATATGCAGCAAACCATGGTCATGGGTCATTTGTGTATCTTTACATTTTTTTCTATGTTCACAGCAAGAAAAACACACAAGCGTCTCTCATCCTCCGTACACGCTAACCGGCTTAAGCTCTTTATGGACCCCGACACTAGTCCGACTTCTATCAACACGGACGCAAAGAACACAACAAAACAATCGGCGTCAAATGCTGACACCCAACAGCCTACGTCAGAAAACCAAGCGGACAGCGAGGATCAGTGGTACGAGGTGGACCGGCTTTTGCCATGTAAAGGATACGGAAATAGGAAGATGTACAAAGTGAAATGGAAAGGGTTCACAGAGACAACATGGGAACCTGAGGCAAATATTGGGCAAAAGGCTCTCCAAAAATTTCATGCAAGGCGTAGACGGCAGCGTAAGAGACGGCAGTAACTTATTTTCAGATACATATACGCTTCTAAATGTCACAGTTTAGTATAAAGACATTGACAGATGAACTTTTTTTATGATGCATTTACTATTCAAAGAGACTGTATCTTTCACTTGAATATATAACTTATTATTTTAAGGGTATTTTGCTGTGTCTTATATGTATTCAGATATTATGTTACTGATGCACTCGAGGGTCCCATGAATATGTTGTGTAATTTGGAGGACCAAACTTTTTAAGCCGGGGGGTATTATCATAAGGTTGTTTAGCTAACAGTATGCACCAGCGGCACTGCGCCCACAGAGGTCCGTCACCCTCGGATTCAGTAGACGATATACGGTCCAGTGATTACCCGGCCATCGCTGATTGGTCGAGTAGGCATAGCTGTGATTGGCTAATTAATGGAGAGAGCCGCTGCAGCTACGATCCGCTGTAGGTGTATAAATAGTAGGGTATTTGTCATAGTCAGGCAGTTAATCATCAGTCGTCATCGAGTGTACACAGAGATATACAGAATAAAGATATTGAAAAAGCGCTACGTCAAGTCTGTTTCCCCGGTATAACATATCGATGAAATTAACATGAGCTTAAACTTGTGCAAATGCATTTTAGCTCAGCTGACTATAAGTCAACTGAGCTATAGCGATTGCCCTTTGTCTATCGGCTCTCCGTCTGACTGGCCGTCTAGCTGTCCGTCCATTATCTTGTGCACGTTTTGAAACCGTTGGACTTCGAATCCGAAATTTGGTATACAGTTAGATGTTCCCAAATTCACTTACCATACCGAAAATTGCGTCACTACAACTTTGTTCCTTCAAGATATTTAGGAAAAACCTCAATTTTCCATCCACATTTTTTTTCCTGTAAGCAATGTTGATTTCATTTTAATATCATGCACAATGTACAGTGAAAACTTGTCTTGTCACTTAGGCTATAACGGACAAGATAGTAAAGTCCCTTCAAAATTCCCTATATGTTATGTATAAGCGGAACCTCACTACTGCGGACAACGGACAGCAGATTTCAACACAAACCATCATTCTAAGAGTAAATGAACCTGACGAATGCGGACACGATACGCCACGTTTTCGTCGGACACTGATCACTCGCACCGGGCAACATCAAAGGCCACCGGTACTGTTGTTGTTCCCGGGACTGGAAGACAAAGGATTATTCAGTCCCCAGTTCTTACCTTATTCCGTTGGCGTGCTCATGCCACGGTGTGATGTGCTCATAAGATAAGCACAGCAAATATGAAGCGGTAAACATCGTGTCACTTTATTTCACGGTTGATCATTCACACGTTGCGAAGCTGAAATTTGATTAAACGGCTACCGATTACCCATGCGTCCCTGATCTCACCACGCAATATCTAACTGTAAAATTAGCCACCTTGTAGTAGCAGGCTGTTTGATATTAATTAATCGGCATTGCTCAATATGTCTCAAACTGATCTGCTCAGTGTCAAACATCTGCTCGGTCCGTAGCTGTTTGTTTCGTGCCGCCCGTGCAAAAGCTCCTCGGGGTTCGTTTAATCTCGGTGCCTTCAACATTAAAGCAAATCAAACCAAATAACCATCATCAAAGAAAGTTTATTTTAGGCTAAAGCTACATTCACCTATAAAAACGATTGTCCCCAGGTTCGCAGCCATTAAAATCTTCGCATTATTAACGTCGTCATTATCTTTGAAATTATCGCATTTGGACAGCTGAACAAGGATAGTTTTAGGCATAGCTGCCAGGTGGCACCACACGTACTCCAAGGCGGGAACTTACGCTATGTGAGAAAGTCAAGCTTATTCGACTGAGTGAATCAGGAAAAAAGAGCGTACGCGAGTATATGAACATTGTTTTTACGGATGTCGTCATAGACTTTTCTTCTCATATTGTTCACTACTTGATAAGTAAAATAATAACAGTTTCTATATGAATATTGAATGCATGACGTGTGCAAATATGTTGTACATATACATGACATCTGATATAATAAAATAAACACGTTCTTGCAGCTGTTCGTTGTCTTTATTCATAATCCCTCATTTACCAACCAAGGTCAACCTGACTAATAAGGACACCTCACTATTAAGGACAAAATGATTGAGTCCCTTGACTGGCCGCTTTAGACAGGTTTCACTGTATGTGGCACATGTAGACACAGGAACAGAGACTTGTGCACTTCTCTGTCAGACAACAGCTCTCTCGCCTGAAGTTTTAAGCTCAGGTATACAACAAATGGAGATAACAGGGGTATTGGATGAAGCTACTCCGTGGCCGAACTTCAACAAAATTGACCTGAGTCAGCTCCAGGACAATGACCCGGAGATTGGTCTAGTAAAGAAAATGTGGATGAAGAAACAGAAGATAGCCACTAACCAGATAAAGTAGCTTACCCGGAATCAGCAAGCTTTACTTAAGCAGCGGGACAGGTTAGAGGAGGGTATTGGAATCCTTTACAGAAGAGTGAGAGTTCCTCGTGCTATGGGAACTAAGGCAGATAGTATTGCCAGATATCCTCAAGGAAGAAGTCATGAAGGGTCTCCATGACCAACATGGCCATCAGGGCCGTGACCGTACAGAAATCTTAATTAGATCCAGATGCTACTGGCCAGGTTTCCACAAAGATGTTGTATAGCAACTGCAGAGGTGCAACAGATGTGCCATTTCTAAGCAACAGAGGGTTAGAACACCATCCTACCATCCTCAAGGAAACGCCCAGGTTGAGCGTTTCAACCGATCTCTGCACGACTTGCTGAGGACACTTCCACCGGATAAAAAGAAGCATTGGCAAGAATACTTAGGACACGTTACATTTGCATATAACACGACCCCGCATGCGAGCACGGGGTACACGCCGAATTTTCTGCTCTATGGAAGAGAGGCACACTTGCCCATAGATATAAAGTTAGGGATCAGTACTCTCGAACCACCGGATGATATGCATGATTGGATAGTAAACCACATGGAGAAAATGAAGGTGGCCTATAAGCATGTGCAACAAAGACTCCAAGTGGCAGCGGCAACACGCAAGGAGATATATGATCGAAGGGCTAGACCAGCCCCACTTGAAGTGGGAACTCTAGTACTGAGACGTCGTCATGGCATCCAGGGTCTTAAATAATTCAAGATGCCTATCGTCCTGAACCATACAAACTTCTGCAAAGAAGAGGGCTTCAGGATGTGTATCAGATAGCCCCTGTAGATGGATTAGGAAATCCAACATGAGTGAATTGGGCAGATCTAAAGAAATGCCTTTTTCCTGACGATGAGAATTAGGAAATCCAACCGGAACCTAACATATTGAATTCTGAGAGGACAGCTGAGTCATCAGATGAGTCAGACCTAGAGGATTTCCTTATAGAGATTGGACCTACATGTGAACCATTGAGACATGAGAAGGGTCAGGATTATGGAGAGAGTCATTCCGAAATAGTCCGACGACGGATCATGCGTCCAAACGCAGGACAGCATTCGAATCCACACATGGAACCCGAGTTCGTGGCTCATAAAGCTAGGACTAACCAGATATTCATTGAAGGGTTTGACGATATAGAGATTGCCTACTGATATTTTGTTTAGTGGATGGCTTGTTCAGGAACAAGGATATTAAGAATAGCAGTTGGTTCATCGTTATTATTGTCATTTGTTTGTTTTGGGTTAATCCTGAGGGGTTTAGATTAGTAGTCCTGAAGTCAGATTGCTTTTCGTTCATGTTGTTGATCTCATTGCTGACTGCAGTCTGTTGGGTTCCATTCCCAATTTTTGCAGATGTTATACATTCCAGAATGTACAAGGAATTAAGTTAGGTTTTGGGTGGGGGGGTGTAGCAGTATGACATTTCGTCATAGCGCTAAGCTTGTGGTTAGAGGGACCTATTTCCAGGCCCTATATATTATCATACAAGATGCACGTTGGGAGCTCTGGGAAAGTTTTGGCATCATGTGATACATCAAAATCATGCTCACCTCCTGCACTTTTATTTTGTTCCAGGAATACAGGGGGTTGAGTATCTCATTTTCGCGGTAAATGACAGAAAGCGACAGCTTCTAAAACTGGCCATTAGATGTCGCCACCTCTCAAGACATTTCCCAGAAACACATATACAACTTTCAATCCCCTCCAGCATAAACAAAAAAAGCCAACCCTGCTATTTTTTATTTATTTAATTTCTCCTATCACCCACCTGCCATACATATTGTATGCTTCCTGAAATATTTTTCCCTGACATTTACTGCTGCCCAGCAATATAAAATGCCCGCTTATTCTTGACGCCACAAAACGGGCCGACCCTGACCGGAAACAGATCGCTCTAACCTACAGTACAAGCGCGGTCATTTTTTAAGGGGTTTATTAACGGTCAGAATTCACGGAGTTCTTACGGTGTTCCTTATAAGGGAAAGCTGATCCGGGTCTCGCTGTATGAAAACAGGTGTCGCTGCGACGCTGTAGATTCATGTGAATTTGAAGGAAGATAAGAAGAGATAACTTCTGGCTTGTGTAAATGTGTTTGGCCGTCAGCTGGGCATCTGTGGAGTGCTGTGTCGAGAAGCAGTTATAGCTTTCATGGTGATGTTTCCGTACCTTGTGGTTACCAGCTGGGCATCTTATTGGCGAGATCAACATAGACCAGTTGTGTCTTTATTCCGGTGTTGATGCACTTTCCTGTCATGTAGTACTGGATTCATGGTACATGGTTTTATTAGCGAACCTGTCAACTTATGCGATGGTGCGGCGTCGTGTGTCGTGCGTCGTACGTCGTGCGTCGTCTGTACGTTAACCATAGCTATGTCAAAAACGGCAGGAGCTAGCATCTCCAATTTTTTTGCATATAATCAGTGATCCAAAAAACTATATCGGATTTTGTTTATTTTTTTTCTAACTGCATTTTCTTAGATTTTATAGGGGAAAAGCTAAAAAAGCTTTAAAAATCTTCTTCTACGAAACTGTCCAGCCAAATTGTCCAATATTTCACAGAAATGATCCCTGGAACAATCTTTCTCAAGTTTGTTCGAATGGTTCCAGTTCAAAGATTTTTTGCCGAGTTACAGGAGGTTGAACTTTGTTAACTGTGCAAAAAAGCATATTAAAATTTAAATCTCAGAAACGGCTGGAGCTATCATCACCAAATTTTATGCAAATGTTGGTTACATAGGTCATATCTGAAATTGAGATATTGGTGGCGTCACGGGGTCATCATTGCCTGTATCACACTGAGGGCTACAAAAAATTTTCTTCTCTGAAACCATATGGCCAAAATGTTTAATATCGCACAGAAATGATCCTAGGGTAGTGCTTTCTAGAGTTTGTTCAAATGGTCTTTTATCAGTGACTTTTGGCTAAGTTATGGGAAGCTGAATTTAGTCATATGCCATAACAGCCCATTTTAGCTCAGTGGCTACAAAGATCTTCTCGACAAAAACCACTGGGCCAAATTCTTAAATCTCACACATTAATTATCCTCAGATGTTGATAATTCAAGTTTGTTCAAATGGTTTTGGTTCAGTGCTTTTTTGCTGAGTTACGGGAAGCTGAACTTAGCCAGTTTGCTGTATCTTCCTATATGAGTTATAAACCTGCGAAACGTTTTTCGACTGATGCCACTGAAGCCAGTTTGTTAAATATTTTACAAGAATAATCCCTACAATAAATTCTTATAAAAATTGTCATTAATGGTTCCACATGAATGATTTTTGGCTCAATAATGGAGACTGAGTCATTTTGCCATACATGTTACCTGTGTTATGCTGTTACATCTAGCCATGCACCAGTTTATCAGCATCTATCACATCATGCCACTAGACATTTAGATTTTAGGTTATCTTTGGTTAATATTGACAAGAAAGTTTTTTGAAAAGCTTTTAAAAATTTAGATTTATGATCTAAGTTATTCATCATACCATGCAACATTACAATCATGGATATTCAGCTCTCTGTGGCTATATAAAGACAACTGTTGGTAGATTATAAATTATTGGTATCCCTACTCAACTTAATTCAAGAATTTGCCATCAATGAGATATAACTGTATTTTAATTTTGCATTCAGTATGCGTCCGTAATAATTTTACATATATTCCTGATTTCTTTTTTTATAAAAAAAGTCAGCTGAAAAGCATTTTGTATTAGGAAAATATATTTCAAAGTTATTTCAAGTAGGGACCACTTTTGTGTACAGATTGCAGCACTCGGTTTTCCATTGGCAGATTGCCAGTGCCTTGATGTTGGCCATTAGGAAAGATGATGTCAGCTCTATAAATAGTTTTGGCACGGTGCCAGGACTGGAAGAAGTGCAGCCAGGTATAGGTCAAGAGTTAACTCAGTGCAGTAGCTGCATTCTATTTATAGCTTTGGCAGACTGCTCACTGCATCATATTTTGCACCAAAGTTCAGCCTGAATCTATTTATAGCTTTGGCAGACTGCCAACTGTGTCAGATTATGCAACAGGTCAAGAGTTCACTCAGTGCAGCCAGGTACAGGTCAAAAGTTCACTCAGCCAGGTGCAGGTAAAGAGTTCACTCAGTGCAGTAGCTTGAGGCAGCAGTTAGTCACAGGTCACTCGGGGGCAACTGCCATACTCACCTAAGACTTGTCAGCCCAGTGCATCAAACTCTGGGGAAGTTTGATGTAACCGACTGATATTTTGACCTATCTTTGCGTCATTTACAAGACAGGTGGTGCCACCTACATTCTCTTTTGCAGTGTATGTGCCTGCTTATTTCTACAGAGAAATTTGATACATCAGCCTAAAATTGGGCATGTTTATACATATCGGGTAGCTTTATAGTGTACGAGACTGGTGGCGCCACCTACAAATAATTTTTGCACAGTGTATGTCCTTGCTTATTTCACAGGAGGGGTTTGACATATATGTCTGACATTGGGCATATGTATATATCTCTTCGTTGTATATAAGACTAGTGGTGCCAGCTACAATCATTGTATCCACCAAAACAGAGTTTTGCGGATACTTTGTTTTCAGTTGGACGCCGACGCTGCCGCCATCGCTGCATAGGTTTCCTGAGAACTCCTCCATAACCACTGGGCAGAATTATTTAAAATTTGGAATTATGATCGGTCACATGTGAACTGCTGCGCCCTCATTTTTGGTTGACCTCTGACCTTTCCTCTCTGCCCAGCATCAATTTGTGCGTCTGTTTCCACACATAAACCCACATATCTCGGGAACCGTTTGACCGATAAGGCTAAAGATTTTGCACAAATGTAGCCCTTGGAAAGCTTTATAACCTACACTAAAAATGGTGGCGCCACCTGCAACCATGTTTGCACAGCATCCATCTGTTCATCTGCCTTAGGATAAAAACACTCATATCTCTGCATTGGTTGAACTTACCCACCTGAAATTTTGCATGTGTATACATCCTGGACAGCTTTCTTGATTTTATGACAGGTGGCGCCACCTACATTCACATTTCAGCTGCAGACATCCAAGCTCATATCTCGGGAACCGTTTGACCAGTTGGGCCAAGTTTTTGCATGTTTATAGATCTCACATAGCTCTTAATCACACACAAAATTGGTGGTGCCATCTGCCACCATTTTTGCACAGCGTCCGTATGTTTGTCTGCTGTGGGCTAAAATCACTCATATCTCAGTAGTGGTTTGACTTATCTGCCTAAAATTTTGCATGTTTATACATCTTGGACAGCTTTCTGGATTTTGTGGCAGGTGGCGCCACCTACATTTATTATACGCTGCAGACATTCAGGCTTATATCTCAGGACTGGAGTCACATATCCCCCTGAAATTTAGCATGTGTATAGATCTCACATAGCTCTTAATAATACACAAAATTGGTGGTGCCATCTGCCACCATTTTAGCACTGCGTCCGTATGTTTGTCTGCCGAGGGCTAAAATCACTCATATCTCAGTAGTGGTTTGACTTATCTGCCTAAAATTTTGCATGTTTATACATCTTGGATAGCTTTCTGGATTTTGTGGCAGGTGGCGCCACCTATATTTATATGTACGCTGCAGACATTTAGGCTTATATATCAGGACTGGTTTGACATATCCCCCTGAAATTTTGCATGTGTATAGATCTCACATAGCTCTTAATAATACACAAAATTGGTGGTGCCATCTGCCACCATTTTAGCACTGCGTCCGTATGTTTGTCTGCTGTGGGCTAAAATCACTCATATCTCAGTAGTGGTTTGACTTATCTGCCTAAAATTTTGCATGTTTATACATCTTGGACAGCTTTCTGGATTTTGTGGCAGGTGGCGGAACCTACATACACATTTCGGCTGCAGACATCCAGGATATTATGCAACACACCTCACTCTATTTCCCCTTGCCACTCAATCCATGCCTCACTTCACCTTTCCCATTCTGATTATGGCGGATACACATAGTCGCTTGTTGACTACCCATATTCTAGTTCTTGTGTTGTGTGTACCCATGCCAGAACTGCAGCAGTGATGTTTGTTTAATTGTTTCTTGTTCTAAGTGTTTGGTACTTGCATTGTTCATATACATGTTACACATGTTCTTGAAAGGTTATGGTCAAGCATTGAAGCATTATACCTGGTGTAATCTCATTGCACAGGTTCGCATTAGGCCTGTAGGCCTTGTTTATTATAAAGTTAAGAGAAAATATAGATTTTTCGTAGGATACTCTCTAAATACGATTTGTACAAATATTTTTTTACTGTTATTTTGTTGCGCTTTGCTATTGGCAAAAATCATAGGTTGTTTACTTGAAGACCTGGTCAGTGATGGTTTACATTGCGAACCGGAATGAGACGTGGAGGCATACAGTGTTTTGTTGATATTTGACTGGTTTCTATCGTTGGACGTATAAAGAATAGGTTGATGTGAGGAACACATGAAAGATTAATTAAATGTATGTTGCATGGAAACTGTTCCTGAAGAAGGAAACAGAAATATGCATACATCGTAAGTAGCAGAAGCGGACCCAAACGGGACTCCCTGCAGTGGGTATGTATCCCATTTTCAGCCACCGCAACCTTTTTGTCATAGTATCAGACAAATTTTGAGGCCTGAAACCCCCGCAACCACCCCAACCCAGCCCTTTTTTCTGAAATTGGGACCTTGAATTAGGTTTTGTCATTAATCCCCCTTGGTTGAACTCTCCATTTCATAAAGCGAGAAACGTGTTTTTCTCTTTTACTGACCACGCACGTGGGTCAAATCCCTCATTGAAAGCAAGCGTTATTCATAGGAACAATAGTCCTTAGTGTTAGAGGTCGAGTGACCACGTTGCACGGATTCCGGTGATTGCCGATGGCAGTTCGTCTGTGCTCGGTTAATAACCCCAGAAAAATCACTCAAAATTATATGTTCATTAAAATTTATTTATTTTCATATCGCCTATGTCTCTGAGGGGATAATAACCATTAAAATGATGTATGGCACAGTATTGTACACAACGCGGTTTTAGTGAACATTGCGAACAAACGTGAACCGAATTCCTTTTATAAGTATTAGATTAGATATATAGATATGCTGGTGTTTAAATATTATCCTGTTAATATGCCTTAATTTATTGTACTTCGTTTTCCTTAGATTGACACTTTATCATATGATAATAGTATTAGAACAGAGATGTGCATATAAATAGGAGAAGGCTGTATTACGGAAATTCAGTTCAGGAATTAGCTACACATGATAGTTCTAATTATTATAATCTTGATATAATACTGCATGCACATTTATATTTTCCTGTGGTCGATCTATCATGTAAATGCACAGTAGAGGGAGACATTTATTTTCTAGTAATCCATGTGTAGTTTTTGTATTTTTATATGGTACCTTGACTGTCCAATATAGATTGTAATGAAACAATAATATGACAGTCATCATATCTCACACTGTTCATTAGTCCTACCTTTATTTAATACCGGTATATTATTTTTATGTTTTCACAAAGCCATTCCAGCCACGTTGTCGGCCACCTATAACTTTAATTTTTACTTGGTTTATAACCTGCACTTTCAACCTTTATACTTAACCTTGACCTTGTGCTTCTGCACTTGATTTACATGATACCAGTAAGTTGTATTCGCCCAGGACTCTAATAAACAAGTATGACACTCAACACTGCTGTAATTCATCTTTATGTACTACGAACCACCGTAGCACGGCTACATATGTATAAAGAACATTGGTGTAGGATAAATGTAGAAGTAAAGAGGATCTGGCTGATGGAGATGTACATACACATGACAGAATAAACACATTATTATTAATTTAATAAGAAAAAAGTAAAAAAATGTAAAAAATAATATGTAAATAAGATTGTTAGTGTGCATGTGTTAACTGGGTCCAAATCAATCACTACTGATATAATGGCACATTTTCCCAAATGGAAAAAGGACAAAAGGTAAACAAGGTATACTGCATGTATTCATGAAAAGTATTTATGATTGTGAATACTTTTGCAATGTATTTGAATATGAATACAAATACTTTTGTACTTTTTACAAATGTATTCGAATACGAATACAAATACTGAAAATACCTGTATTCGAATACAATGAATACAAATACTGAATACGAATACCCCGTGTCTGGTATGTGCATCATGTGCAAGTGCGGCTCTAAGGTAGGGATAACCTGTAATAATGTAATAACAGTTAACTCGTTTGTAAAAAGCAAGATAATTAACATCATGTGACTTACAGGGGACATTTTTCTAATACTACTAATACTGCAATGAAGATAAAGTTACATGGCCGAGTCAAACCTGTGTGACAATATTTCCAAATGTAAATAATATAAATGACATCAATCCTCTTCCCAATATCCCAGGATTATATCCAAATCATACATAACTAAAGTGAAACACCATCATCTCATAAATCGGCTTACATTATACAAAGCCAGCATTTGTCTCCCCCTCTTACAAATCATATGTGATCATATATAACAGCTGAGCGCCATGACCCATGGGTTCCTTGTTTCTCCGATAACACGGCACAAATTGTCACTGTTGTACTCCCCCCCCCCCCCCCATATAATAAAAAAAATCAGACAAAAGCTCCCGTATTTGAATAACCAATGCCTTGATCGCTATAATTCTTTGCATGCATATTGATCATGATGTCTTTCATCAGTTCCTGCAGACTGGTGGCGCCACCTGTATTTTTTACGCATATTTTTTCTATTTTTGAGACCTTGAAATGAAGCTATGATCTGGTAACAAGGCACAAATTATCACTGTTGAGCCTAGAATCCTCTCACTTGACATCCTTGGAGGCCAATAAAAAAAATATCCTTCTAAACCTGAAATTAGGTTAGGTCTCCATTACTTATATCCTCCCAACTATGGGGCTTGTAAGTACCCCCCCCCCCCCTCAATAATTAAAAGTTTCATCAGTTCCTGTAGACTGGTGGCGCCACCTGTATTTTTTTTTAAGCTCAACTGACTATAAGTCAACTGAGCTAAAGTCATGGTCCTTTAGTTGTCCATCGCCTTAGAACGTCTTAGAACCGTTAGGCCTATGGATCAAAAATTCAACAAAGTGTTAGATTTCCCGATGTTCTCGTACCAAACCTGAAACTGGGTCACTGCGAGTTCATTCGTTTGAGAAATTAAGGAAAAAAGCTTCATTTTCCAGTGAAATCCTATTGTTACACTTCAAAACTGCCTACTGTAAAAAAACCTAGGTGTAAATCTATTCATCTTTGATATACCAATATGCGTATATTACCTATGTACATACCAGAAAATAGGCCAAAACCTAATGCACTTAGTAAAAAATCAGGAAATATATTTACTCACTTAACATGCTCATTTTTCAAGCTAGAGAGCTTATTTCAAGCATGTAACTATATTTAACTTAGTTTTAAGTGTATACCAGAAATCAGATTAAAATTTTGTAATGTTTTAGTTTAAGCGTGTAATGTAAAATCATTACCTTAAACTGTGCCCAACTTTGAATATGGCAGTTTTTTTTTTACTCTTCATACATTCAGTTTATTATCACATGATGGATGCATAAAGATTTAGGCAAATATAATAATCTAAAAGTTGAAAGGAATTGGTAAAAAAAAGAATAGCTTTAATTCAAGTTTTCATACACCATGTCAAGTGTTGTTTACATCACGAAGCCAACCAAGTACAGGGGTCTGCAGTATATGATCAGCCCTCACCTCTTTGATCACTGTTACCTTAATTTTCACAACCTGTACACAAATTAGAATTAAAATGTTAATATTCTGCAGTATATGAAAGCAATCTGTCAAAAACTGTAGCTTCTATTCAAGTTTTAACCATCATATCAAGTATTGTTTACATCAGGCCAGCCCAGTACAGTGTGGTTTGCACAGCCCTGGCCTCCCATAATGCCCTTCACTCCTGGCTTCCTTTGCCTAGTAGAGTCTGGGTGTCCCTTAGATGCACATTTTTTCCTGTAAGCACTGTTGATTTAATTTCATAGAATGCACTTTAAGCTTTTAATGTCTTAAACTTGAAAGGTATTAATAAATATTGTAGCTTTTATCAAATTTTTTAGATGATAATGTCATTAAAATAACTGCTATTTATATCAGACATGGACTGCCATAGGTGGTGTGGCCACCTGAGGCTGTTTATTTATGTAACAATTGATAGGTCAAAAACACAAGATTAAACTTATAATTTAAATGTTAAATTCAATTATTGTTCAGACTGTTGAAATTTTTTGGATATTTTATCAGAACAAATTTTCAGGATTTGAATCCCAAGCTCTGCACTGTAGAAACAGCGCTTAGCTTTTAAACACCAAAATGTCCCGCTTAGCAGCTAAACATGTCTTAAGTTATGCTTAAATGCTAAACATATTTAGATTTTTATGCATATATGCTAGTCATGTATAGCAAGTAAACATGTTTAACTTAACGTAAACATGTTGAGCTGCATACATGGGTGATGACACATAGTTAGGAAAGGACATTTAGGAAAGTATTTATTATGTCAAGGATTGTCAGGCTGCTCTAAACATGTAATCACTTTGGTGTTCACCTGCTTACAAAGATTTGTTCATGTAAACCTGTGATAGAAGGCAGATGGCCCTTTTCATCTATCTATCTAGCTCTCTCTCTCTCTCTCTCTCTCTCTCTCTCTCTCTGCCGTTCCCTTTCCATCATACAATCAGAATGTTCTGGCTTACAATGCTGCTCTAGATCAGCTATGCCGTGCATGATGCTACCCATTGTTACAACATCAGGTTTTGGAAACATAGAGGATTCCATCGGCCTACCATGCCTGTTTTCCTCCGTGATGGGGTTCATTTAAATGAACGTGTAATGCGCAATTACGCAGCCAGTGTAAAAAGAGCTATTGTTCTTGGGTCCTAGGCATTTGCTACCACCCACAAATCCGCTTACTTGTCATTTTCCCTGCATACACTGATTTACTTTACACAGGTACCAATATAAAGCCTTGTTATAGGATTAGGCCCTGTTGTTAGCTCGAAGCAAGCAGTTAACACTTGTAAAACAGTCTTTATCACACTTGCCACTGTTGTCACGCCTATAGACCTGACGGGTTCCAAGATTTATTTTGCCCCTTTCCCAACTATTTGTTCATTTGAGTCCACTAATTCTAGTAACGCTTACACACTATTGTTCCTCAATCATGTTAATAAGCAAGTTATTACATTTGCTACAGCTACAAGTATAACATTCAACTATTAGCTAACACTTCTTAGTTAGTTAAATCTAATCATTAAATTACCTACGTAGCTGTTGCTTGCTCACTTATGTAACCTTTTCCTTTAAGAGGAACAATCCCCTATATTAATTTTCCTGAGCACTATATTATATTCTTTATATATCTTTTACTTATATGTTACCTTCTCATTATTAATTCTTGCCAGGCCAGGTGCGCCTGTAGTCACTATATATATATATATATATATATATATATATATATATATATGTTTTCTTTCTCTACATATCTTCATATGCTGCCAGACCGGGTGCAGCCTAGGCATTATGTATTACTTTACTTTCTTTATATTCTGACATATGCTTCACTTCCCAATATTTATCCTCGCCAGGCCAGGTGTAGCCTAGGCATTATGTATTACTTCACTTTTCCTAACAGTCTGACATATGCTTTACTTCTCGATATTTATCCTTGCCAGGCCAGGTATGGCCTAGGCATTATGTATTACTTTACTTTCTTTATATTCTCACATGCTTTACTTCTCAATATCAATCCTTGCCAGACCGGGTGCGGCCTAGGCTTTATGTATTACTTTACTTTCATTATATTCTGACATGCTTTACATCTCAATACTTATCCTCGCCAGGCCAGATGCGGCCTAGGCATTATGTATTTCTTTACTTTCTTTATATTCTGACATATGCTTTACTGCTCAATATTTCTCGCCAGGCCAGGGCGGCCTAGACATTATGTATTACTTTACTTTCTTTATATCCTGACATGTGCTTTACTTCTCAATATTAAGGTGCGGCCTAGGCATTATGTATTTCCTTACTTTCCTTATATTCTGACATATGCTGTACATCTCAAATTTTATCCTCGCCAGGCCCGGTGCGGTCTAGGCATTATGTATTTCCTTGCTTTCTTTACATCCTAACATATGCCTTACTTCTCAATATTTATCCTCGCCAGGCCAGGTGCGGCCTAGGCATTATATATTTCCTTACTTTCCTTATATTCTGACATATGCTTTACTTCTCAATATTCATTATTTATCCGTACCAGGCCAAATGTGGCTGCGGGCATTATGTATATTACTTTACTATCTTTATATTCTGAAAAATGCTTCAATTTTTGCTAATTAATCACCCTTTTCAGGCCAGGTGCGGCAGTGGGCTCTATCTGCTACTTTTGCTAGATTTGGACACATGCTTCACTTTCTCAATATTTATCCGTTGTATTACTACTTATGCCTTACTTTCTCTTCATAACGCTTCTTAATTATCGTAATTTACTATAATTAGATTTTATGCTGCTCTTCACGATAGCATCGTTATATTTGAATATATGTTGCCTTCTCTATTTCCCTGTTAATCCTTTGTCACATTACGCGACTCCTTTACTTGTTGTCTGCATTTGCTCACCATTCAGATGCCTGGTCGCAGTACAGCCGCCACATCACCAGCCGTGACACGCATGGGTGCCAGAAGACGTCTGCTCGAGGAACTACCTACAGACCTCCTGGATGCAACCGACGACTACGCGCCTTCCCACGCAGGGGTACCTACACACTCGTTTCCATCATGGTCAGCTTCAGAGCCTCACAATCAGGACCCACCTACACCAGTGGAGCCCCCCGCTCCTTTAGCAAAACGAGCTAAGAGAACTAAACGACGCAGGGTAACCCTCCAAGACAACACCGAGAGCCAACCGGATTCCTCCAACCATGCTCAACCCAGATCTACACATTTGCAACATTCGCAGCCACCACCCATCCCCGCCAGCGTTGCTACAACCCTCAGCTGTCACATTCCTCACAACACTCCCGCCAGTTCCAGGTCAAACACCTCAGATTCACTGTCTCCGGCCATGATTGACGCTATTGCTACCACAGTCGACCACGCGCTAAGTCGCCGTCAAACCGCAACCACTACGACGCTAAACCTTCCACGATCAGCCTCGCTTGCTCCACCTACTGTACTAGCAGCACAGCCTTCCGCCACTGCAGTTGATCACGTTTAGATCGCCGGCATCTCTCAACTACTACAACGCAAAACGTACCAGGGTCAGCCTCGCATACCTCACCCACCATACCGTCAGCACACCCAACGAGTTCACCTACCGGACAGGTGTCCAGCAGCAACCTAGTGTCCGGTCCAGGCCCGTATCCTGCCACAAGTTTCACCCAGATGTCCAGACCACCTCTCTGCGCTTCTACACTTCCAACCGAAACTTTGGTGAACCGGACAGTGCCAGACATTATGCCATTGGCTCAAGCCACAGCCGCCGCCGCTACCAACGGGCTACTTGGTGAGTTTCCTACCAGCCCCAATTTCCAGTATGACACAATCACAGCTGGCATTGATTCGGCTGATTATACAGACATTTTGTCAAAAAAAGTATTTTGAGTCAGGTAAACTACTTCCTCAGTATTCTTTCAACACGCAGGATAGGGACAACAATTTTGACATCTCCCTATCCTTATCTCCCTATACCCCCCTGAAGGTGAACCCACGTTATAAACCGAGGCCCATAACTAGTCTAACCACCTGGGTAGCTTGCTACACACGCTATGCTTTCTTGCGTACATCAAAATTCCCTTCTGAAGCTCTAGGCCACATGCGCCACCAACATAATGTATGTATGCTACATAGCACATACCCTAATTCCCTGGCTTGGAAGTTCTATGACGATGCATACAGGCAGTTCTGGGCTGTCAACCCAAATTTTCACTTTGACACGCAACTTGACGGGCTAATGGCTGAAGCCAGGAGCAAAGGAAACTTGGACCGCAACCAGCCCTTTTGTGGCCCCCCCCCCTCCACAACTCCTAAGAAATTTCAAAGTAACAGCGCATCCCACATCCCGAATGGTTTCTGCTACTCCTTCCACCAGCAAGGTTGGTGTGCAAAGCCTAGAAACTGCAATTACTCCCATGACTGCTTTGTCTGCCTGCAAAAAGGTAGACCGGCAAGACACTCGCACTCTGCCTGCACCCAAAACTCTGCCCAACTTCCCCCTGCATCCTCAACCCCAATCTCACAGCCGCCCCAACGCAGGCCCCCCACCCACCCTTCCAACTCCAATCGATAACAAGGCTCTGGCTAATTATCTGTTACATTTTGACCCCCATGAATCTGGTTTCCTTTACAATGGCTTCGAACAGGGCTTTTCAATACAACACTCGGCGTCGCTCGGGCATGGCAAACACCCCAACCATCCCTCCGCCCTGTTGAGGCCTGAAATTATCCAACAAAAAATTGACAATGAAATAAGCATGAATCGTGTTGCTGGACCTTTCTCTCAACCACCCTTCGAAAATCTAAGGGTGTCTCCACTTGGTCTTGTCCCGAAAAAAGATGGAAATTATAGATTGATTCACAATCTCTCCTACCCGAAAGGGGATTCTGTAAACGAAGGCATTCCTAAGTATTTTACACAGGTCGAATATGAAACACTTGACCATTGTATCAGTATCATCCAAGAGCTAGGCAAAGGGACTCTCATTGCGAAAGCTGATATCAAAGACGCTTTTCGGCTCATTCCAATTGCACCTAGGGACTACCATTTGTTAGGTTTCAAATTCAGGGGGGATTACTATTTCGATAAATGTCTACCCATGGGTTGCTCGTCATCATGCCAAATTTTCGAAAGGTTCAGTTCTGCCCTTCAGTGGATTCTAATCAACAAATTCGGTGTCAAACATATGTCCCACATACTTGATGATTTCATGTTTTTTGGTTCGCCCAACTCTCTCGACTGTTTACAAGCCCTCCATTCATTTACAAAATTGTCCCTCGACATAAAACTCCCAGTAAAGCATGAGAAGACCATAAGGCCTACCAGTACTGCAGTTCTTTTCGGCATAGAGGTCGATACGATCAAGGGCGAAATCCGTCTGCCGGCCGACAAACTAGCTAGGATCAAAGAAGCAGTAAGTCAGGCAAAAAACAGAGACAAAATTCAGGTTAAACCCCTTCAATCATTGCTTGGGTTGTTGAACTTCGCTTGCCTTGTCATCGTCCCCGGTAGGGCATTCCTGCGCAGGCTGGTGAATCTATTATGCCGTCTGTCCAACCCTCGTCCTCATTTTTGGATAAGGTTGTCGGTACAGGCCAAGAAGGACTTGGGTATGGGACACTTACCTCAACTCTTTCAATGGTAGAGCCTTTTTCCTAGATGCTCACGAAAAATCATCTGTGGAGCTCGAGCTCTTTACAGACGCTGCTAAAACAGCTGGTTTTGCTGCTACATTTAAGTCCCATTGGTTCTCACATCCTTGGCCGAAAGCGTGGCAGTCCAAAAATATAGCCATCCTCGAGCTTTTCCCAGTTACCATAGCCATTGAAATATGGGGCCAACTCCTAGCCAATCGTCGGGTTATCTTTCATTGTGACAACATGGCGGTAGTCCAGGTCATCAATAGTCAGTCATCGCGGGAAGACCAAAGTATGACCTTGATGCGCAGGCTTGTCCTCGCATGTATGAGATTCAATATTTCTTTCAGAGCGAAACACATTCCTGGTGCCTTGAATATAATTTCTGATTTGCTCTCTCGCCTACAGGTCCAAAAACTTCATGCCCCCCCCCCCCACCTGGAGGACCATCCTACTGCCATCCCGCCCCACCTCCTGCCACAGTAGCGGCACAGGCAGCAGAAATGGTATTGGCCGGGCTGGCAAGAAATACCCAACTAGCCTACAGGAGATCACTTGTACAGTTCAATAACTTCTGTACCCCTCTCGGATTGTCATCACTACCCTGCTCAACCGACACTGCTCTTAGGTACATCATCCACCGAATCAATCAGGGCTCAGCTCCCTCCACTATCATCTCCCGGTTGTCGGCTATAAATTTCCTCCACAAATTGTCGGGATTCCAAGCCCCCTCTGAAGCCTTCTTGGTAAAAAAAGTTTTGGCAGGGTGGACAAAATTAAATTCAAAACAGGATCAGCGCTTACCCATTACTCTGCCCCTACTAAAACAAATTATCCAGGCCATTCCAATCGCCTTCAGCGGGGCCTACATCCATTCCTTACTGTCTTCTATGTTTCTGCTGGCCTTCCATGCATTCTTACGCCTTGGGGAGATCTCTTCCTCTCCCAACCAACGGGACATTGCCATTAATTTAAGCGACATCTCATTTCATGGCCTTAACCTAAGGATAAAAATGTGTAATTTCAAACATGCCCTGAAAAACCACGTAACGGTGCTGGAGGTTGAACCCAACTATACCCCATTGTGCCCCTTACGCCACCTCCAACAGTTCCTCGCAGTAAGGCCTAATCAGCCAGGGTCCCTTTTCATCTTTTCTCCCACATTCTGCACCTTCTAACCTTTCTGACCCTTCCGGCACCGGCAGTACTTGACTGGGTGCTGGGGGGGGGGGGGGGGGGGGGAGCATTCACTTCCATCAGATCCCTACCACACTCACCTCCCATTATCCCTGACTCATTGTTAGGACATCAAACTTATTTTTTCCCTTGCACTGACAGTACTTGACTGGGTGCTCCCTCTCTTCCCTGGCCTTTATGGTGGGGAGCCCACTGCGGGGCTTTGGCGGTTTTCTTACCCCACCATAAATTTACCATCAAATAAACCAAGGTCGTTCCAAACTACTTAAACTGTTAGGATATCTGTGCAACTTCATTCGATATTTATTGAATGCTAGATAATAAACATGCTGTTATGTATTACTTGTAGTATAGTTATTCAGCTATTCTTATCATTACAACTCTTATTTATTGACTGAGTATTCATAGGTTAGCTTAATCTGCACTGTAGCCGAGTACTATATGCTAGATATCAACACGCTGTGTTATCTGTTTATTTGTGTAGTATAGTTACATTGACAATATTGTTACCTGTAAAGCTCCTTGAGTCATTTTGACCACTTAGGGACTTAGACCTAATAACCATGTATCTGTGTTTCTTATCTGCTGGTAATACTGTCATATGTATGGACTCGTCTTATACAACTGTCAGTTATATGGACTGCTGCACAATCTCGTCTGTGATATACATATTAATTAGCCACTGTGATTTGGTAAACTTTTAACTGTTCCTTTCGTAGTCATGCATATTTGGATTTGGGATTGTATTCTGTGTATTTCGTCATATTAAATGACATTTAATCATCTTTGCTGTGTTGTGTGTTTGTGGGTTGTGGGCATAAATATATATTTATATATATATATATATATATATATATTAAAATACTGTATATACAAAGCTTTGGTTATGCAAGATGGGGAAAATGTGTGTGTGTGGGGGGGATCAATGTGCTCAGTGGTTGTTAAATGCATAGATCTGACAATTTATTTGGTCACTCTGCACAACTTGTAATGAAACTGCCCGCAAGGCGATTTCCTGTACAATAATGGAATCATTCTTTACCTTGTATATACCTGCTCTCTTTTTTAAGTCTCCTTGGACACTTAACAATAAAACAAGCAGGAAGCAGCAGCAGTTGTTTCTTTAACGCTTCAAGTTAGCTTGCACAGGAGATATGGGCTTATTGAACACTTTCACAATAAAGCAATACATGTTTTGTTATCCAGTATACGTGAAATCATTTGTGACCCGGCAGAATCTGTTTAAAGATAGAGGGTTCCCCTTAGATACAGCATCTCGCCCATGCTCGTTTCAATGGTCACATGATATAAAGCCGCGAACTTTGATCTACATATTGCAAATTTATGTTGTTAATTTATTTTTGTTAATAGGCCTATTCAGGTGCGATCAAATATTAGGATCGTAAGTGATCATTAACATGTTCGAATATTTAATAAGGTGTAAATACTTCGTGCCATTTCATGCTGATCTCTTAAAGTTGGCTAGACCTTGCTAAATGAATAATACAGGTACAATAAATTAATCAATAATATTGGGCAAACTTTCATGGTATTTTGTTTTAAGCTCACATGGCAATATATTTAACTGTTAGGAACTATTACATCTACATATTATTTTAAAATGTATCCTTTCATATAACACTTTGACCCATTGCTATTTGTTTCCTTATTTCATCATTAAATGGTTTCAGGCCAAAAGTTTCAAATATTACACAGTGCAGATGCAATGCATACCTATTTGACTTGTTATAACTTACTTATCAAATTTAGTTCATGCTCATTTGAAAATGGAAAATTCTAATTTTTACAGCATTTTATTTCAGATAATAAATTAAATGTGTATTATAATGCTTAAGCTCATGATTTCCATCATTCTATAATTTACAGGGTTTTTAAAGTTTCAAGTGGATATATTTACATGCATATTACAGCCACCGAGTTGAAATACTGAAACTTTTAAAAATATATGAAATATATCCTTTCATATAACACCTAGGCCAATTTTTCCTTATTGCATTATTAAATGATTTCAGGCCATTTGCAAGTTTCATATATTACACAGTGTAAATGTGATTTATTCCTAATTGGCTTGTTTTAACATGTTTATTAATTGTATTTGTAAATATATTAAATGTAATGAATTTTTACAGCATTTTATTTCATACACATATTTAAATTTAGATTCATTTAAATTTTTTATTTCAAAGTTAAAAAAACACCGTTCATCGACATTTACCAACCGTTAAAAGTGAAGGTGTTGATATTTAATGGTGTTGATAAAAAAAAGATATGATATTTATTCGAAGAAAATTAATTACTCATTTAACCTGTCCAGGGGTGTATATAGCGGGGGGGGGGGATGGGGGATGCATACCCCCCATAATTTTAGATGGGGGGGGGATTGTGTATAATCACACCTCCCCCTCCCATGCAGATTTCTATGGGGGGAAAAGCAAAACTATAGTAATTTTGCAATACATGCCAGTTAATAGTAATAATATTTATAACGAACGTTGTGAGGTATTTGAAGTTACAACTGTTTCGCGTCGTCAAACATTCAAGGATCGTTAATTCGTTATTCAGAGTTTCACCACAGGTTTCCGTATATTTTGTATCTTCTATGGAGAAACGCTCATAATATTCAATTACAGTCTGACCGTTATTACTATAATCGTTAAGTATACAATTCTGTATGCAGACTAGGACATCCATAGCTCTGTAGCTATATGATAATCTATTAATCATCTGAATTAATATGTTTGATTATTCTACAAATAATCCATTTTCATAATCTAGAATGCATTCGGCTAAAAGCACGGTAATCAGCAAAAAATTACACAATTTTATAAAAAAAAATAAATAAACGGTATCTTCATAATCTATATATCATTCTTTTCCTTAGGTTCTCTAGTTTGTTGATTGATTAGGGAAAATAAATTAAATAAGTCTTTTTCAAGACTTTAAATTTTTTTTGAAGGAATATCATATCTTCAAAATCATTATATAAGAGGTCAGTGTAGACATAGTCTACAAATTGTGTATTGCTTATATATAAGATACCAAAAAATTCTTGAACAAACAGGCATATCATTGAAACTTAAGCCTCATGTTATATACATACTGTATCACTGACTAACTGCGTTGCAACTTCGCGAACAGAAGCGACAGGAGGCGCTAAACATTCGGGCATTTCTTTGACTATAGATGCCAAGAAATTTCTGCGACATCTAACACTTAAAGCGTTCATACTACTTCACACTTAAGAGATTAAGAACTTAATTAACAAGTATGTTTCTCTCCTGCGTTTTACCTGATTCTGCCATATGATTTTCATCACAAGGCATAGTAAGAATTGACTCGAATGATGATAAAAAATATATCTACACAGTTTACTTCCGACAACTCGTTGGGTTTTATTTCATTATTTACCGTGCTTGATAAAATCCTTTTAATCAAGCTTTGTAAACAGAGTTTGCTTAGCATTTCATTTTCTGCATATAGCTGCAGTTTGATAAGGAATATAATTTTGATTATTTAAATTTTACCCTGTTTATTATTTCATCATCAATCTATTTATTGGTTTATTCAATTTGTTGTGGATTTATTTGTTCTTTAACAATATCACTTCTTCTAGATTTAAATACGTAAAAGAATAGATGATACTAGTTCTATTCTAAATCATGTAGCAGTGTACACTCTCATGATCAAGATGATAAATAGATACCTGATCTTATGATCATCGATTCTCATGGTTATAATTTAATCAGAAACAAAATACAAAATATTACTGTCATGAAATAATGAGCTGCACAATTTGTTTATTGCTGAAATTAGAGTAATAGACTGAGAGTTATAAAAATGCACGAAGTAATCATTCTACAATGTACACTTTTGAATTTTTTATTAGCGAACCTGTGAGCTTATGCGATGGTGCGGCGTCGTCCGCTGTGCGTCGTCTGTCGTGCGTCGTGCGTATGTACGTTAACCATAGCTATCTCAAAAACGGCAGAAGCTAGCATCACCAATTTTTTTGCAAATAATCAGTCATCTGAAAAACTCTATCGGATTTTGTTTATTTTTTTTCTAACGGCATTTTCTTGGATTTTATAGGGAAAAAGCTGAAAAAAAACTTTAAAAATCTTCTTCTCCGAAACTATCCAGCCAAATTGTCCAATATTTCACAGAAATGATCCCTGGAACAATCATTCACAAGTTTGTTCGAATGGTTCCATTTCGGTGATTTTTGGCCGAGTTACAGGAGGTTGAACTTAGGCATCTGTCCAAAAAAGCACACTAAAATTAAAATCTCAGAAACGGCTAGAGCTATAATCACCAAATTTTATACCAATGTTTGTCACATATGTCATATCTGAAATTGAGATATTGGTGGCACCACCTACATTGGTGTGTTTTTTACAAGCGAAAATGTAATTTTTAACTCTTCTAGCTTATACACTGATTTATGATGAAACTGTTAAGCTGATTGGTTTAAACTTTACAAGAATTATTCTATGGTAGGGTTCTGCCAGTTTTATAATAATAGATTGGGTAAATACAGCTTTAACAAGTGACCCATGGGTCATGACGCTCAGCTGACAAGGAAGAGATTCGCAAAAGGAAATTTTATCATCTGAATGGTAGTATAAATCCATTCAACTGAAGCATCAAACAGATTAATCAACAGGCCGAGATTGTGTCTGTATTTATATATCTCAAAAATAGAGAAAAAATGCGTAAACTTTAAAAAAATACAGGTGGCTCCACCAGTCTGCAGAAACTAATAAAAACACTTAATGGTCAATATCCATGCAAAGAATCATAGTGATCTCTGTATTAGTTGTTCAGATACTTCATCATTTGTATCAAATTTTCCATTATGCTGAGGGATACTTCGGAGTCCTATAGCTTGGAGGATATGGGTAACAAAGGCCTTATTTCAGGTTTCCACAGACACTTTTCATGGGCCTCCTTGCATCACAAGAATGAAGATTCTAGGTCCAGTTGTTACAATTTGTGCCACGTTAACAGATGACAGCATCTTTAAAGGTCTCAAAAATAGAGAAAAAAATTTCGAAAAATTGAATAAAATATAGGTGGCACCACCAGTTTGCAGAAACTGATGAAACACCCCATAATAAATATCCATGCAAAGAATCATGGTGATCTCTGCATTAGTTGTTCAGATACTTCAGCTTTTGTATCAAATTATCCATTATTCTGAGGGATACTTCGGAGTCCTATAGCTTGAAGGATATGGGAAACAGAGACCTAATTTCAGGTTTCCACAGACACTTTGATGGGCCTCCTTGCATGACAAGAATGAAGATTCTAGGTTCAGTTGTTAAGATTTGTAAACTGTTGACAGATAACCACATCTTTAAAGGTCTCAAAAATAGAGAAAAAAATTTGAAAAAAAGAGGTGGCGCACCCAGTCTGCAGAAACTAATGGGATACCCCAAGATCAATATGTATGCCAAAAATCATGACCATCAGTGTTGTAGTTATTGAGATACTGCAGTTTTTGTATTAAATTTTTCCATTATTCTCGGGGTATTTTGGAGCCATACAGCTTAAAGGATATGGGTAACAGAGACCTTATTTCAGGTTTCCATGGAGACTTTTCATGGGTCTCCCTGTGTATCAAGAATGAAGATTCTAGGTCCAGTTGTTATGATTTGTGCCCTGTTAACAGATGTTCATATCGTTAAAGGTCACAAAAATAGAGAAAAAAAATCGTTAAAAAACCCGAACAAATACAGGTGGTGCCACCAGTCTGCATAAACTGATGAAACACTCCATGATCAATATCCATGCAGAAATTATGGTGATCTCTGCATTAGTTGTTCAGATACTTCAGCTTTTGTATCAAACTTTCCATTATTCTGAGCTGTACTTTTGAGTGCCATAGCTCAAAGGATATGGGTAACAGAGACCGTATTTCAGGTTTCCATGGAGACTTTTCATAGGTCTCTCACTGTGTCAAGAATGAAGATTCTAGGTCCAGTCTTTACGAGTTGTGCCCTGTTAACAGATGTTTACATTTTTAAAGGTCTCAAAAATAGACAAAAAATTCTTAAAAAATTGAAAAATACAGGCGGCGCCACCAGTCTGCAGAAACTGATGAAACATCTCATGATCAATATGTATGCCAAAAATCATGACCATCAGTGATGTAGTTAATGAGATATTGAAGTTTTTGTATGAAAGTTTTGACTATTCTGGGGGGTACTATGGGGCCCCATAGCTCGAAGGATATGGGTAACAGAGACCTAATTTCTGGTTTCCATGGAGACTTTTCATAGGTCTCTCACTGTGTCAAGAATGCAGATTCTAGGTCCCGTCTATACGATTTGTGCCCTGTTAACAGATGTTCACATTTTTAAAGGTCTCAAAAAATAGAGAAAAAAATTCGTAAAAAATCGTAAAATACAGGTGGCGCCACCAGTCTGCAGAAACTGATGAAACATCTCATGATCAATATGTATGCCAAAAATCATGACCATCAGTGATGTAGTTAATGAGATATTGAAGTTTTTGTATGAAAGTTTTGACTATTCTGGGGGGTACTTTGGGGCCCCATAGCTCAAAGGATATAGGTAACAGAGACCTAATTTCTGGTTTCCATTGAGACTGTTCATAGGTCTCTCACTGTGTCAAGAATGCAGATTCTAGGTCCAGTCTATACGATTTGTGCCCTGTTTACAGATGTTCACATTTTTTAAGGTCTCAAAAACAGAGAAAAAAATTCGTAAAAAATCGAAAAATACAGGTGGCGCCACCACTCTGCAGGAACTGATGGAACATCTCATGAATAATATGTATGCCAGAAATCATGACCATCAGTGATGTAGTTAATGAGATATTGAAGTTTTTGTATGAAAGTTTTGACTATTCTGGGGGGTACTATGGGGCCCCATAGCTCGAAGGATATGGGTAACAGAGACCTAATTTCTGGTTTCCATGGAGACTTTTCATAGTTCTCTCACTGTGTCAAGAATGCAGATTCTAGGTCCCGTCTATACGATTTGTGCCCTGTTAACAGATGTTCACATTTTTAAAGGTCTCAAAAAATAGAGAAAAAAATTCGTAAAAAATCGTAAAATACAGGTGGCGCCACCAGTCTGCAGAAACTGATGAAACATCTCATGATCAATATGTATGCCAAAAATCATGACCATCAGTGATGTAGTTAATGAGATATTGAAGTTTTTGTATGAAAGTTTTGACTATTCTGGGGGGTACTTTGGGGCCCCATAGCTCAAAGGATATAGGTAACAGAGACCTAATTTCTGGTTTCCATTGAGACTGTTCATAGGTCTCTCACTGTGTCAAGAATGCAGATTCTAGGTCCAGTCTATACGATTTGTGCCCTGTTTACAGATGTTCACATTTTTTAAGGTCTCAAAAACAGAGAAAAAAATTCGTAAAAAATCGAAAAATACAGGCGGCGCCACCACTCTGCAGGAACTGATGGAACATCTCATGAATAATATGTATGCCAGAAATCATGACCATCAGTGATGTAGTTAATGAGATATTGAAGTTTTTGTATGAAATTTTTTACTATTCTTGGAGGTACTTTGGGGCTCCATAGCTCGAAGGATATGGGTAACAGAGACCTAATTTCTGGTTTCCAAGGAGATTTTTATCGACCTCTCAGAATGTCAAGTTACAAGATTCTAGGTCCAGCGGTTACGATTTGTGCCTAGTTAACGGACAGACGGACCAGCAGGCAGACAGACGGACAGACAGACGGACGACGGACAAAGAGTGATCGCTATAGCTCAGCATGACTGAAAGTCAGCTGAGCTACAAAAGCATTGTAGCCAATTGAAAAAGGCTTTCTGTGTTTGAAAACAGATTTGACAACATGCTGAGTTTCAGCAGCCAAGTCCAGAGGTCACTCAGTACAAACAGGTGGGGTCCAGACATCACCATGGCAACTGACCTGGCTCTAGCGCGTGTCTAGACCATGTGTCTAGACCTGTAGATACAGCGTCTAGACCTCTAGACACAATGTCTAGATGCAGCATTCAAAGATTATTGGAACTATATCTTTCAGCTGTTTGAAAAAACTTGGTTTGCATTTTAAGCGAATCGGGTTTATCATCAGGTCACATGTAAACTGCTGCGCCCTCTTTTTTGGTTGACCTCTGACCTTTCCTCACTGCCCAGCGTCCATTTGTGCGTCTGTTTTCACACATAAACCCACATATCTCGGAAACCGTTGACCGATCAGGCTAAAAATTTTGCACAAATGAAGCCCTTTGATAGGTCTATAAATCATCCATCTCGAATATTATCCTGTCATAATCAGGCCTATCTTTTTTCTTTCTTTTTTTATGAAATTTTGGGTGGAGGTAACCTCCTCCATTTTTATGCTCTAACTAATTCTTTATACAAGTACATGTATATACATATGCAGAGTTCCATTTCGGTTTGGGACTGCGTCACAGGGCGGCAGCACTTGCTTCCTATCATATTATGTTTGTATCCTTGTGTCACTCAGGATCGGTGTGTACCGCACCTGCGGGTCTTGAGTGTGTAATCAACCCCATTGCTGGGTCAAAACAACAAGGAACCCCCAAAGACTCACTCGTTTGTGAGTGACACCAGCTGTGGGGCACAGCCTTCCCATTAAGCCGGCAGAGCGCTCAGCCTTGGTGGAGGCCGACCGTGAAAATCTCATCGCCTCATGAGATTTGAACACGACCTCCCGGCTTGGAGTCCTGTGCTCTACCCCTTTATCACAGAAGCCGGTGGCCTGTCATACTGAGTTAGGTCAAACGAACTATATTCTGTTTGTTTTGGATATTAATGTAATTAATTTATAAATCTTAAAATATCCTCTCACACTTGGATATATAGTAAGACCGCACATATTTGTTTGAAGCATCGGGTCAATGATGTATGTCTATCAGAAATTTTTGAAATACTCATATTCGGGCAGTCTTTAATTTCCTTCGGTCATGACTATTTCTCGCATCTACAAATTGCAAACAATGGATAAACTATAGTTTTGCAAACGTTTATACTTTGAATTGAACCTCCATTATCGTCCTAATGGTCATGCGATAAACGCTTGCCCGGGTTATGTCACAATGGGCACCGCTGTGATTAATTTGGCTGCGCGTATCAACGAGCTGCGTCGTAACGAGCCGTGAAATCAGCCTTATACTGTAATATTATGAGACACAAAATACGAGACTCATATATTCCGCTACACCGGAAGTTCTTTATTATCGCCCATCCCTATGAGCTATGTGCCGCCAACTTGATATCATTAAATGGTGGCAGCGGTAAAGTGATTTTCACTGGATACAGACACAAAAAACCAGTCCCAATCTCTGGTTTAGAATGCCTGACACTAAGAACTGCTGCCTCAAACAAAATTGGCGTGTTTTGCCTGCTTGGTAGGACATTGTCTGCTTGTCAACGCTGTGCTAATGCACTGGATAGTCAACACATCGCCGGCTGACAGAGACACTGGTTTGTAAGTTGCTGCTTTTCCATGAACTGAACCCAAATTTCCCAGGCATAAACGTATGGAAGATTGCCCAATAACCATTTTGCTGTGTTTAACCCATATAGCTTAACAATGTCGGCTAGAATGCCTGAAATGGACTGGAAACATGAACCCCTTTCTGAGGCATTCAAGGCCTTCGAGGCCAGAATGACCCTGTATCTTGAGGATATAGACATTACTGACCAGGCAAAACAAGCAACCAAAATAAAGATAGCCCTTGGTGATGAGGGTATGCGGCGTATTTTGGTTTCTGGATTAACTGAGGCTCAGCAAAAGTGCCTAGACCACATATGGACCCTAATAGAAGGCCAGGTAGATGCTACAGCGGCTGGAATTTTCCCACATGAGACAAAATCCCAATGAAAACATTACTGATTTTGTGTCAAGACTTCGAGAAAAAGCCACCAAATGTGAATTTGATCAAACTGAGCAGAATGAACGCCTAATTGAAATGATCATCCTATCCACACCCTTCGAGGAATTCCGAAAAGAACTGTTATCAAAGGAAAAAGGACATCTGATTAAAGATGTGATCGAAAGAGGACGCGAATACGAGGCCTTACAGGCATCCCAAGCTTTCCTCCAATCAATGGGCGCACTTGGGGCTGCTAATGTGGATGCTATAACGACATCAAGACCATGCAGAAATTGCAACCTACATCACCCACCCAGATCATGCCCCGCTTACTATGATGAATGCAGGGCCTGCGGTGCCAAAGGACACTGGAAAAAGTGCTGTCGGAAATCCAGGACACTTGACCAATCAAACTTCAGGGGAAGACGTAGACCAGAAAACCCCCAAAGACAATTCAGAAAACCAGAAGGTAAAAGGCCACATACACACAATAAAGCTCAAAATGAACTTGTAATTGATGAATCAGATGAAGAGACATACACAAAATCATTCTACACTATTACAATCAATTCACTTACACGTCAAGAAGCATTTGCAACTATCTTAACTTAACATGATAATCCCAAGGTATGTGGCCAGCTGCAAGCAAAGATTGATACTGGTGCCAATGGTAATACTCTGCCATTACGTACATTTCGACAAATGTTTGGCAACATGCCAGTACACAAGGTAGTGAACCCAGAACCAGGGGTAAACCTCACCTCATACAGTGGCGACAGCATTGAATGTCTTGGATCACTAAAGCTGTACATTTGTAAAGAAAGCCAGATGAAATTCCAGCATCACAAATTCTTTGTTGTTAATGTCACTGGTCCAATCATAATCGGACTACCAACTTGTGAACAACTTGACCTTGTCAAACTTCAGCTTGATACCATCATGAACAATGACCATAAAAAAATGTACACAAGAACCAATAAACATGAAACCACATGATATTATCACAACAATCGCTGACCAACCAGACATCTCTATGTCCACCAAGACCTGTGGCCAGACACCTGGCAAACCACCTCCTGGAATAAAGTTTAATAGTGTACAGGACATCAAAGACTGGTTCCCAGATTGTTTTGACGGAATTGGGTCTTTCCATGGCGAAGAAACACTACATCTCAAACCTGACGCAGAACCATTCCTAGACCCCCCAAGAAAGTGTTCCATACCCTTGAAGCCAAGAATACAAGCCGAACTCAACAAGATGGAAAGTCAGGGCATTATACATAAGGTAACCCAGCATACAGATTGGTGCTCCTCCCTTACATGTGCTGTAAAAAAGACGGCAGCCTACGGCTTTGTCTAGACCCACAAAAGCTTAACCAAGCTCTTAAAAGATGCCCGCACGAAATACCTACCATTGAGGAAATCACACCAAGATTCACAAATGCGAAGTACTTCACAAAGCTAGATGCAAAGGCGGGTTACTGGAGTGTTAAACTAGCCAAAGACTCGCAAGAGCTAACTACATTCAGAACACCATTTGGCCGATACTGTTTCGATCGGCTACCGTTTGGCCTGTGTGTTAGCCAAGACATTTTTCAGCAGCACATGGACAGGATTATAGAACAGTGTAACGGTTGTGTGGGCATCAGTAATTACATTGTAATCTTTGGAGAAACAGAAAAGCAACACGATGAACACCTCGCTAACTTCATGAGCATCGCCCGCCAAGAAGGTCTTATGCTGAACTCTAACAAATGTGTTGTGAAACCAAACCAAATATCCTTTTTTTGGAAGACTTTATACAGACAAGGGTGTTTATCCAGACCCCAAGAAAACAATAGATATCATCAAAATGCCTACCCCTCAAGATAAACAGGATCTGCTACGTTTTCTGGGCATGGTAACCTTCCTATCAAACCACATCCCAAACTTCTTAGACCACACAGCCATACTGAGAAACTTACTGCCAAAGGACAATCCATTCGAATAGGGGGGAGGAACACCAACACAGTTTCAATCACATTAAAGAGCTGGTAGCTACCAACTTGTGTCTGCGGTACTACGACCCAAACGAACCTGTGACTCTCGAGGTGGATGCCTCGATGAAGGGTTTAGGAGCAGCATTGCTGCAGCCAAGTGGCCCAGTTGCTTTTGCCAGTAAAGCACTATCACAAACCCAAGCAAACTATAGTAACCTAGAGAGAGAGTGCCTTGCAGTAATTCATGGTGTTCAGAGATTTCATTACTTTCTCTATGGCCGCCAGTTTACTATTACCTCTGACAACAAGCCCCTCGAAATGATTTTGCGAAAACCATTACACTCTGCACCACCGAGGCTACAATGAATGCTCACACAAATTCAGGGTTATAACTTTGATATTGTATATCAACCAGGAAGCCAGATGCTTTTATCAGACACTCTTTCAAGGCTCCCGAATATGGAAAATGTAGAGGAAGTTCTTATTGACCCCAAGTAGACAATATCAACATAACTCTCATGAACTTTTCATAGAACAAACAGTGTGAGATACGCACAGAAACGAGCAAAGACCCTATATTTGAGGGGCTATCACAAGTAATCCATTCAGGATGGCCAGAAAAGGTCAAGGAGCTCCAATCAGACCTTAGGGAATTCTGGGGCTATAGGGATGAATTAGCTATTGAAAATGGAATTATTTTCAAAGGACGACAAGTCCTCATACCAAAGCCACTGAGGCCAGATATCCTGGCTCAGTTACATGAGGGGCACCAGGGCATAGAAAAAAACCAGGCGACTCGCCAGGGAAAGTGTATTTTGGCCCCGGATAAATGCGGACATTGAAAAACTCTGCAAACAGTGCCAGCTGTGCCAGGAATATCAACCAAGGCAAGCTAAAGAACCGATGGAGATGCATGAGAGGCCCAACAGGCCTTGGATCAAATTATGTACAGACCTGTTTGACATTGGAACCAAAACCTTCCTCATTATATCAGACTACTATAGTCGCTACCCTGTAGTCAAACAGCTGAGCTCCACCACAACCGCTGCAGTCGTAAAAGCCACAAAGGAAACTTTCAGTCTCCTGGGAGTGCCCGTCGAAATCATATCTGATAACGGCCCACAATTTCTATCAGAATACAACAAGTTCTGCTCCTGTTTTGGGATTACACATACCACGTGTAGCCCTCGACACCCACGGTCAAATGGGTTCATCGAAAGACAAATCCGGTACATAAAACCAATCATTCGTAAATGAATTCAAGCCAGTAGAGACGTTGACCTGGCCCTCCTCAATGTGAGAGCCACACCATTAGATGCATCGTTACCTAGTCCAGCTGAACTTATGTTTGGCAGACCATTACCTACAGCAATACCAAGCCACTCCGAAAAGCCATCAAATGAGGAGTACAAAGAGCACATTGACAAAGCGGTATTTCAGCAAAAGAAATACGGTGACCAACACACCAAAGCCCTACCGCCCCTGCTCGCTGGGCAACGTGTTCGTATCCTGAATGCCGAAACACATAGATAGTCCCCTGGACAAATCGTCTCACAGACAGATGATCGCTCTTATACTGTATTATCAGAGAGGGGAAATGTAATCACCAGGAATCGCAGTCACTTGCGACCGACATCAACATGCCCCATTGACATGGCATGTGATGCTCCTACAACAGAGCCGCGCCAGGATGAACCACCAATAATCAACAACATGGAGCCCGCTAAAGACAGCCCTCCTGCCAAACCATTGACTCCTCACCAGAACTTACCGCGTGAAAGGAAATCGCGTTATTGCCGGTCCATACGCGCCCCATTACGTTACCAAGAGGATAACTTGTAAATTACATTCGCTAAGACTTTAGTAATGTTAATTACATTTCGCTAGGACTTTGATAAGACTTTACGTTTTCCAAGAACGATACACTCTCGCAATGCAAGGACTCTGTTTCCTAAGTTTTCTGCATAACATGTTTTACTTGATGCTCGGTGCTTGCTATAATTCTCAAAGATGAGACGGGGGATGTAATATTATGAGACACAAAATACGAGACTCATATATTCCGCTACACCGGAAGTTCTTTATTATCGCCCACCCCTATGAGCTATGTGCCGCCAACTTGATATCATTAAATATACCTCCTATCGAAATGCGTCGAACTGGGTAGACAGTACCAGACACCAATTAATCTGGCAGATAAATGAGATTAGGGACAAGTCTCGGGAAGACACAGCTCTTTGGAACCAAGTGAGGTGTGTGTACAGCTGGTATTATGCAATAACCTGTGACCAGGAGACACAGCTTGACCAACGGTCGTTTGTTTGAATGACACACTAAATGTATCTACCAGGTGGTGAATGCTGGAGTTTGTGCCCTTATTGTAATTTAAATTGGCCAAAAAATAGTACACATCTACAGGTTTCTGGAACCACTAGTTATAAGGTTAATGAATTACAGCCTTGTTTTGAAGACAGCATGTAGACTATTTTTTCTTCACAAGAATCCCATTTGATATAAAGATAAAGATTACACCTTTAAGGGTTTATACACTAACACTTTAATTTTTACAGAGCAGCGTCCAAAAATCTTTTAAACTGACTAACATGATAAGGGATTTGACTAATATTTCTAACAAAGTACATTCACAAGAAATAAAAAACAGTTAATATATGTTCAAGTTTACGGTTCTATCTAGACATATTTATAATATAGAAGTTATGTTATTTTTATTCAAGCGATAGCTTAGACCCAGTTGTGGCTCTTTTGTACAACAGAGCCAGCCACAACTGGGTCTAGCGATATAGCTATGCATAATAAAAGGTTGAGCTGTTCCTCTCATTCCAATATTATTAAGCTAATTAAGATCAAGCCCTGTATAGGTTTTTTATATATACAAATTATCTGATTAACTTATTAGTTTTGCAGAGAAATGGTCACTCATTCATTGTAAGTAAAATATGACTTGTATACAATTGCAGGTACTCGTTGCCTGCCTGTTACATGCGAGGCATAAAAATATTTGCGGATTAAGCTCATGCCCATATTAATAGGAAGATGCGTGTTAGAATTTTTACACACATCACATACTGGAAACAAGTACACATAGCACCTGGTATTTCTCTTGCATTTACATCTTAGTTACACATTTTATGTACATAATTATTATACACTTTTTTGTATTTTATCTTTCTATATAACCCCTTAGTGAGAACAATTCAAGTTTAACACGGAGGGATTTAAATTCATTAAAAAAAACTGAAGTAAATAGAAATATTATGATATTAAAACTTTCATTTTATAAGAATGTAAAAATAATATATAACTGGTTTATCCACATTGAAAATTCTCTATAGATGTAGTATTTGCTGTAAATTGTACAGATAATTTAAAGGTTCAATAAAGTGGAATTACTGTACACCTACCAATGATTTTGAATTTAGAAGATGATTCTTTAAGCATACACTGTTTATAACATATACAATACTTCTTAGCCAAAGAAAAGAAACTTACTTAAATAGTTTATCAAAATTAATCTTACCTTGTACTGAGTAATATATCCTACATTGTTCTTTTAAAATAAATAGGCTTAAATTTATAGACGGCTCCTATTCTGGTGCACAAAATAAATGCACTTAATATAGGGAACTTCCCTAAGAGATACAACCCAGGCATTTTTAAAACTGTTACTATGTATATATTTGGATAGATTGCTTATTAAGCAGAATTTCACGACATAAGCCCCTAAAGTATATACTGACCCAGTATTAGCTTGAAATAAGCAAATTTATAAGCCAGGGTCCATACCTAGCGCTAATATTAGCACCAAAAAGCACTAAAGCTCGCCAATTGTAGTTTGCTTATTAATTCTGCATGGGGGAAATTGGGCCGGGGCAGAATGCACTTGCACAATTTAAAGAAATAAAACAAGACTGTTTTAATAAAATAAAATTTAGATTCCAAACCTTCAATTTATCAGAAGTGCATATTATTGTTAACGTTATAAATGAAATAAAACATACGTACCAGGCTAGGTAGAATTGACTGCTGTTTAAAGCGGAAAACCAACAGGATGTGATTGACACTGTAAAAAATCATACACCCATGAGGTTAACAGGTGCTGGATTGATCCATGAGACCGCGGGGTCAATGCAATGATCACGTTTATAACGTCATCAGACATACACAGTTGAGAAGGTCAAAGACCTTCGCCCTATAGTAGCCTTTTGGACGTTTCAGACAGAGTCTGAAAATCCCGAGATGTTTTTCAGGGTATATTGTTTGCTCTGCCGCAGTGGTCGACATCGAAAGTGCTGTCTGTAGCATCCTGTAGACCGTGGAGATGGGGTATCGTAGCTGCAATAGTATTCAGCTGTAGACCTTTGTTGTTTTAAATGACTATATGGGTGGATCGCTGCTGCACTGTATCGGTTTTCGCGGTCTGCAGGTGAAATGCTGGTCATGGTTGAGGGGAATACTTCTATGGACGTTTTCTGTCTTCTTATTCAGAAGCACAATTCTGTTGTTTCACTGCTAATGGTCGTGAATAGCTGATTGTTGTTGATATATGGCCTCTCTATTCAATACTGTTGTTATCGCCAGAGGACTCTTCTTGTGGCTGGGTCGGCCTCTAGTTGAATGACACTGGTCGTGAACTCGTTTATGGGGATCAAGCTGTCTTGTATGTCTTGATGTAACTTCTTGTACTCTTGGCTACTGCTATTTAAGACAGCATTTATGCAAGCTCGTACTACTGGGCAAAGTTCTTTGATTTGTAAGACAAACAGGTTTTTCACCAGGTATGGTAGGTTCTTTATGAAGTTGGCTGAAAGTATAAAGTCCTTCTCTGTAACTGATGTGTTGTGGTCGTCCCAGCCGTGATGCAGAACAGAGGCCGCCGCTAGGTATAATGTCTGTAGTGGGCTCATATCCAGGGCGATTGTAGATACGCTTGTTGTTTTCACACTTGACTCTGTCTCCTTTGATGTTGTCTCTGTCTCTGGTGTTGGTGTTGATGTTTGGGTGTATTTTTTGTTGTATCTTGGTCATGTACTGTTAGAATACTGGGCATCCCTTGTAAGCAGTGGTGTGCTCTCCCTGACTGTTGGCACACTTCCTGGCAGTGGTTGGGCAATTCTTGGCTGAGTGGTCTGGGTCTCTACATCTGCAGCGTGGAGAACTCTGGCATTCTCGGCTGGTATGTCCCCAATTGAGGCAGCGGCCACAAAAAGGGATATCAGTAGACTTGAAATGTTCGGTCCGGTAGGTCTCGAAGCCGACTTGGAGGCCGTGTTGTAAAGCTTGGTCTGCGAGTTGTCTGTCTGCAAAGACGACCTTGACCTTGTGGGTTGGTTTGTGGGTTATAGCACTCTGCATACGAATGACAGCTACTGTGGGCGTATAGTCTCTGCTTGCAGGGCCTGGAGTTCTTTAACATCAATCTCTGGGTTTATCCCCTTTGAAATTACTTGAAACTTCTGTTGACGTTGTGTGATAACTCTCTTGACTTTAGTCTCTCTATGGGCTGTCTGGTGGATGCGGCTAACCGTCTTAAAGGTTGGTGTCGCTCTCCACTCTGGGGCGTGTTTTAAAATGGCACGATATTGTGGCTGGGTAGGATAGACATAAAGTCTATCCCTAGAATTGGTCGCTTTGCTTGAACTGCACGTCCGGGAAAGCTGAACGGGAGGGCTCTGTAGAGCTGTACACGGTCTTGTAGAAGCCATGATGAACTGTAGAAGTGATACAAAACGCCTTGTTTCGGGACTGTTCCGCACTCCTTGAACGTTAACTCGCAACGCGGAGATCGGGCCGGGGGTCGCCGGGGCAAGAGAGTTTTGCCCTAGAGGGGCAGAGGGCGGAGTCCGTTGCTGCCGGTGGACAATAACATAACACAGCGTGCAAGTTACAATGTATAGGGCAGGACAGTCCTGGTGGTTAGCCAATAGATACCGGTTCTGTGAATGGTTCACGTAACGTAGGCCCACGTCAGTGTGTGGTGTTCAATCCACGCCGTAGATTATCACGCCGTAGGCTTTGTATTTCGATACAATTTCACAACATTTGACCTGTGACCTGGGCAAGCTTGCTTGTCGGTTTTTGATCATAAGTATAGGCCACTTTTCATGCATAACACAATGTCATAAAAGTGCATGGGAACCGTAAGGGCTGAGGGGGCGCTTGCCCCCCCCCCCCTCTATTTAACAAAATTTTGGGGGGGGGGGGGGGGAGGGGCATGAGTCTAGTTTGGCCCCCCCCCCCCCGGCCCCATTATTCGTTGGCCTTATATAACTATTTCATAAAAATAAGCAATGGCATATATTTGTATCCGCCAAAACAGAGTTTTGCGGATACTATGTTTTCAGCTGCACGCCGCCGCCGCCGCCGCCGCCGCGTAGGTGTCCGGAGAACTCCTCCGTAACCGCTGGGCGGAATTTTCCGAAACCCGGGATTATGTTCGGGTCACATGTGAACTGCTGCACCCTGATTTTGTTTTGACCTCTGACCTTTCCTCTGCGCACTGCGTCCGTTTGTGCGTCTGTTTCCACACATAAACCCACATATCTCGGGAACCGTTTGACGGATCAGGAAAATTTTTTTGCACAAATGTAGCCCCTTGAGAGCTTTATAACATACACAAAAAATGGTGGCGCCACCTGCAGCCATTTTTGCACAGCTCCCGTCTGTTTGTCTGCCATGGGATAAAATCACTAGTTCTAGTTTCTGCAGCAGACATACAAGCTCATATCTTGGGAACCGTTTGACCGATAGGGCCAAAATTTTGCATGTGTATAGATCTCACATAGCTCTTTATCATACGCAAAACTGGTGGCGCCACCTGCAGCCATTTTTGCACAGCTCCCGTCTGTTTGTCTGCCATGGGATAAAATCACTCATATCTCGGCAGTGGTTTGACATATCTGCCTAAAATTTTGCAGGTTTATACATCCCCGACAGCTCTCTTGATTTTATGACAGGTGGCGCCACCTGCATTCTAGTTTCTGCAGCAGACATCCAAGCTCATATCTTGGGAACCGTTTGACCGATTGGCCAAAATTTTTGCATGTGTATAGATCTCATACAGCTCTTTATCATATGCAAAACTGATGGTGCCACCTGCAACCATTTTTGCACAGCGTCCATCTGTTTGTCTGCCACGGGCTAAAATCACTCATAAACATATAGTGGTTTGACTTATCTGCCTCAAATTTTGCATATGTATACATCTTGGACGGCTTTCTGGATTTTGTGGTAGGTGGCGCAACCTACATACACCATTTGGCTGCAGAAATCCATGCTAATATGCAACACTTCACTCTATTTCCCCTTGCCACTCAATCCATGCCTCACTTCACCCGTTCCACTCTGATTTAGGCGGATACACGTAGTCGCTTGTCGACTACCCGTATTCTAGTTTATCTTTGGTTTCAGAAGATGGAATCAACCATTTTTCACTTGAGTGTACTTGAAATTGACAATTATGCGAGTCGTGTTTGAAATTGACATACAGGGGCCATATGAAATAGACACGCACAGTGTAAAAGACGCGTACACCCACGTGTGGTTTCCGATTGAAAATTTATTTACGGCAGGTAGTGTAAGTTACAGAACTGAAATGTTCTACTGTACTAAATCCTACATACTTCAAATTAACAACAAACCCAAAATAGACAAACAAACAGGTAAATATGCAAAATTTTGTGCAAAGATTGCTTCTGGTTATTACATGTGGGGCGGGGATGACACTCCAGCATGCATGACCAGTGCTCAGTGCACAGTGTTCATGCATGGAAATGGCAGCCAGGAAAAAGCTGAAGATTTCAGATTTCTTTGCGAAATCTTCAGATTCAAGCTATGACTCAGTAAGGTATTTATATTTTATATTTCCAATCTCTCTATATATAAATAAACATTTTAGCTCTATCTATGATATATTAGTTTATCTTTTTTTCAGAGAAATTTACATAGTTTCATATATTTCCTCTTTACAAAGCTAATCTTTGCAATTATAAATTTCTTTTAAGCACATGTAGATAAGATACATAACAGGAATAAACTGAACATTAATATTTCAACTCTTAAAAATATGAATTATCACAGAATGACCATGTGGTTACATATTTCCTTTCTGTAGTGACCATATATCCACTATTGACTGATTGATTCTTTATTTCCTCCTCGGCAAGAAGAGAGTACAACCATTCAGTACATATAAGGTACAAGATACATGCACCGTGAGCAAACAGTGAAAGAAATAAGAGCTAATTATAAATTATGCACAGATAAATATAAAAGGTTCAAATATCTAATAATAAAATACACAAAGCGCAAAGCTATATTAAGATATAATAGTTAACAAACGCTAAACAAAGCAACCTTACCATATCACATATAATCTTCCTACAACTTATTTGGTCCCGTGCAAAATAGTAAGACTAAAAGTTCTCTTTGTCAACTCAGTGTGGATTCTCAAGAAACCGTGACAGTCGTTTCTTTTGTACATCGCAGAACACCATATACTATGCTCGTATGATTGGACAGCATTACATATAATTCGTTTCCAGGTTATATTATCTGGAAAACTTCCACTATTTATATATTAAGTAAAGAAATTTCCAATTCGGTATTTATTCAAAGTATCAACAATGTTAGGAATGAAACCTTTCTGGTTAATGTGTACTTGTAATTTCCACTGATATAGCCTTGTGATAAATAGTTTCTTTGCTATGCATATATTGTGTCCAGAAATTAATTTATTAAGAAATAGAAGTTTTCTTCTATCTATTCTGCCTTGCATGCTAGGCCATCCGAGTAAGCCCCTAACTACCTCTCCGTGGGTTCTCACATGTAACCCGTGAATCGTTTTCCCTGCAAGTGTTTGTAGTTTTTCAATTAAATAACTCAGTTTTGCTAGTTGAATACCATAATTCAGAACCATATAATACAGAAGGTATACATATTTTTTCCCAAAGACTAGCTGATACAATCGGCAGGAGGGCATGTGATTGTACTCCTATCATACCAAGAGCACCTAAAATGGTTTTCCCTTTCCTACACTTGTCTTCAGTGCGTGATTTTGAGGAAAAACAGGAGTTTAGTAGAATTCCCACATGTTCATACTCTTGCACTTCTGTTAATTTCGGGTTACCCATTTTCCACACTCTTAATTAACTATTTATTTTGTTCTCATTTTTAGTTTCCCCGAAGACCATACATTTTGATTTTGCTGAACAAAAGGATATTCGCCATATTTACTGTATATGTGGGCTCTATTAATCATTTGATCCAATGACGATTTGGTATTTGCTAACAAGACAGTATCATCTGCATATGTTCGGGAGCTAACATCGATATCATTTAAATTCTTCTACTGTATAATAAGACGGAGGTAAATACGTATTTATTCTAAAATAGGTTGTTCCTTCGGTCGGCTTAGTCTGATTACTAATATACGGTCATTTCCTAAGTTGTCCACTTTTGAAAATTAAGTAACTCAGACCTTTGCGCCACATGGTCGCCACACCTCCACGCCTGGGACACTCAAGTTAATTTGGGTGTACGCATCGTATTTGGTATCGAGTGTTCTTAAAAAGGAACTGTTCACTGAAGACAAATGATGTTCTTGTAAACACAGAATATCTGTTTTTGCCATGATAACGTCTATATATTTAGAAGAAGCAAAAGCTCCTCTGCAATTATATGTTGTAATCACAAGCTGATTTGAATTCTTAGCCATTATTCTTAATATTAGTTTTTTTTTTTTTGAATACTAATAAAGATATTTATATGTAAATATCTTTTGAAGTCTCTTGTATGGTGTCTTTCTAAGTAATGCTTATTCTGTACTTAATTATTCATTTCGCTGGTAACCATATTCTACAATACATCCCGTCAGGCCAAAACCCCTTCTCGGTCAAGCAAGCACGAAGGTCTCCAACTACAGTTATTTTTACCGACAATGTCACATCGTCTGTTTTCAATATTCTACATTGTTTTACCCCTTATCTTTTCCTTTCAACATGTTTGACAATTAGGTCCTTTGTAAATAATACAGTTTTTTTTACCTTTACATTACCGATATAGTAACTGGAAGTTGGCACCTTAGATTCAACTTGTAGATAACCTTCAAGACTAAGATTATCGTCTGAATATGTAACCTCAAAAAACTTTTTATTTGAAACCTTTTCAACTGGAACCTGGTCACCCTCATTAGATGACATTTTATCATTTCCATCAGCTGACTTTAGTATCCGATCATTTCTATTGGCTTCTGTTATCTTAGCAGAGAAAAACACTTGCATCCATTTCATTTTCAGTCTCCATACCAGATTGTACCGAGGCAGGATGGTTAACATGGCACTGATGCCGTATATTGGGCGTATTTACTGAAATTACAGGGGCATGTTGATTTGAAACATTTCCTTGTTTAGACGGAATGGTTTTGTTATTCTGGACAGGAGGAGAAATTTCCGAGGCTGGTAAGGAAGCAAGATCTCTGTAAGATACAGAAGTATATGAATATGAGCGACAGAGTGACAATTGTCTCTCTAACACCGATACCCTATTTTCAATATTCAACATTCTTGTTTCTAGTGCCCACAACGTCCATCAGTTGTTTTGCATTAACTTTCATTAGATGCACCTCTATCATTTAACCTGTCTAAGCGATTATTCAAGTCCATCAATCGCCTGTCAACAACTTTCTCGCGTTCAGCCTTCAGTTCAGCTACGATCTGACAAAGTTTAATATTTTCTTCCTTCAGTATATCTTGGTCTGTTCAAGTAGCATTTCACGGTCTTCCCTGGCCTGTTGTACAACTTCAGCACAAAGTGTCTTGATGGCCTTTATTGTGTCCGCTGGAACACAATCATGGGACAATAAATCCTCTGTGTCTATAGTTTCAGGTGTTGAGTTTCTTTGTTGCGCCCCACCTGATGTTGAGCTCATTGTCGATAGGGTTGGCGCTTTACCCAAGCTGGGCCGTACATTGTCCGGTGGTTCTAATGAATCTGACTTGTCAGAAAAAGAACCCTGGTTTTTGTGATTTATGTTCTGAGGGTAGTGATTCAGAAGCATATCCGTGTGGGAACTCCCTGTGTTTACAGCAAGTCCGTTTATCATAAGCCAGCGCTTATGGAAACATAGCTTTAAGCCAAATGGTAATGTAGAGCCTCAACATATTATCTCCAGAAAACTAAATAAAATATACCAATTCTTTTCTACTCAAACATCATTGAGTTTTAATTAATTTTAATCATTTGATCGAATAGACTCATTAGCAATCGTCAGTAATTGTCACCCCTGACGCGGAGTAGCCCTAAAGCCGCGTTCACACCTAACCGTTTTTTTCCTTCCCCACCCGCACCCGCTTCAGTCATCCGTCGTCCGCCATCCGTTGTCTCTGTTCACACCTATCCGCGCTTTTTCCGTCCGCACCCGCTCTCATCACATTTATTTCATATAAATTACACTATTATCTCTACGTATGTTCATACAATATATATATATAATAACAAATAATGTATAACCCTCATAATCTTAAATTTCAGGAAATTCGTGTAATTGAGGGTTAGAAGTGTGAATCATACTGAAACCCCGTTTCCACAAGGGCGCTTAAATTATTCTCCATACATTATGTTTGAATTATAAATATATATATATATATATATATATATAATTATATATATATTATATACTTTATATAATAGGCTATATTTTATTTTTCGTGGGCTTAATAGTAAATATATATTATATTCATCGACTTATCGGTCTTTATTCCAAATAACCCCGCCCCCGCTTCTTTGGTGATTTATATGATTCTATTTATAACATTGCTCTAATTATATCAATTAACAATTAAAGCTTTCCCCAGCGGGATTGTGAGGCACGCGCAAGTTCCAAATCTGATTCTATTTTTACATTGCTTTAATTATATCAATTAATAATTAAAGCTTTCCCGAGCGGGATTGTGAGGGACGCGCAAGTTCCAAATTTTCATAGTGAAAATAAACCGCTTTTGTCATTTTCTATCAAGCACAAGCACATTCCAGAATATCCCCTTTTATATGACGTCATAATATGGATTCCCGTCCGCACCCGTCGTCCGCTTCCGTCGTGAATCGGTCCCAGACCGATTTGTGCGGACGGTGTGACGGGTGCGGGTGCGGAAGCGGATAGGTGTGAATGCGCTATGTAATTTTAACTGACTCGAATTTGACGGATGACGGAAGCGGATGCGGGTGCGGAAGGAAAGAACGGATAGGTGTGAACGCCCCTTTACTCTATACATAGACAAAAAAACAGTAGAAACTGTGGCTTTGTATTTCGATACAATTTAACAACATTTGACTTGTGACCTGGGCAAGCTTGCTTGTCGGTTCTTGATCATAAGTATAAGCCACTTTTCATGCATAACACAATGTCATAAAGGTGGGAACCGTAAGGGCAGAGGCCCCCCCTTCTGAATATCAAAATAACATGTGTAAAATTAAATATATACATGCATAATTAAATACAGGCTTTACTCATTTATAAGTAATCAAAAGTAAACATCAGTCTTGATGCTCATTTGGGTGAGCAGCATGACATTGTGCCCTAACATGGGGCTAGAGAGAGGTTAGTGATGCCATTACTGTAATTTATAATAGCAGAAAATCCACAGCTGAGAAAATGATATGATTGCTGTCATTTGGCAGTCTCAAAATTCGAGGTGAACATGTGTGAAAATTTGATTTAGAATTTTATTTCAGAGGGTGACAAACATGGTGGAGGTTTCACTTTGGAGTTAATAACTTTAAAAAAAAGCTTATCTAATAACTGATAACTAATCTAAATTGAAGATAGTTAAATGCTGCAATACAAATATTCTCTACTTTCAATAGTTAAAACGCTGAGTTGGTGAATATTTTTCCCACTGTTCTATCTAAATACATAATTCACACAAATTAGCCAATATCGACCTAATTTATGTACACTAGATATATATTTTTCTGTTTGCTAAATTTCAGTCACCTAATTTCAATGACTTTAGTTCAGGTATCTTAATAGATGTTTCAGGGCCTTCTTTCCTTAATATGTAGTATGTTGTAAGTTCTAGGTCCAATGTACTAACAATATTGGGGGGGGGGGGGGATTACAGAGCAAAAACCAACTTATGATAAATAACTTTAAATAACAAATAAAATTTAGAATTTACATTGAGTAACATATATATAAATAATTATTGATTAAATTTGGTTTTAGTTTGTTTAATTAATGCACATGTTTTGCAAGCTATATTTGTAGTTTTTATCTGTAAAATACCATTGTCTAACATGATTATTTTATAATTATATTTGGACATTTCACATAAGAGGTTAAATTACAAAAATATGACAGGAGTCCAACCGATGATATTTTCATAGAAAATGAAATAAATTCATAAAATATTAATTATTGTGAACTTACAAAGTTTTACAAATTATTTGAATTGATTAAAGGCCAGCTAGGTAAACATAGTGTAATTGAAGCCAGCCTAGGAGCAGATTAGGATTCTTATCTGGGCTGGTCCAGTTTAAAATCAGTCTACCACAGGATTGTAAATTTGACTGGCCCAAATAAAAATTCTAATCCAGGCTGGCCCAGTTTAAAATCAGTCCAGACCAGATTTAAATCCTGAAGTCTTCACCACGGGATTGTAACCTTGACCTGCCCAGGTCAAAATTTTAATCTGGTCTGGCCCATTTTAAAACTGGTCTGGCCCAGATTAGAATTTTGATCTGGGCCGGTTCAAATCAAAATTTGATCTGGACCTCAACATATATATATATATGTGTGTGTGTGTGTGTGTGTGTGTGTGTGTGTGTGTGAAAATTCGCTCATATATGACTAGGGATCTGTGGTGGTGCATTGGTGTTGTGATATGTCCGTCAGCGTAAACTAGTACTATTAATAGTATGCGTATTTGCACAGGTCTGTGTGAACTAAGGGATAAACAATAAAATGACGTCACTCCTACATCTTGGGAAAGACCTGCTAGATCAACTGTACATACAGTTCACGCATGTACGCGCACATGGAAACGCAGCTATTTTTCACGCATATACCCATCCATATATTGGCCCTATATATATATATATATATATATATATATATATATATATATATATATATGCGCAAATGGAAACTCAGCTATAATCTCATGCAATGTGGAAAAACGAACAATTTTTAGGTCAACTGACTGTTTGTCCGAATATAGTGCGTCCGGACATCTGTTAACAGGGAACAAATAAAAATGTTAATGTTACAGTTTCATGACCTGAAAATTTGCATACAGTTAAACACAAATATCATATATTTATACCTGACTCAAGGTTACTCTTACCGCATTACTTCAAGAAACTGAGGAAAAAGCTCGTTTTCACATTGAAAACCTTTTTTTTACTTATCAAGACTGCCTCATTTTAGAATCAGGATTTTTTCTTCATAGTTTTTATATAAGTTTATCAAGATCTCTTCCGAGTCTAAATGCTCGTAACAACTTTGCATTTCTGGAAATTAGATCCACTTTTTTGTCAATTCCAAAATTTCTATTCACAAAAAAAAATTCTTCCACAATTAGTCACAATAACACGCTATCTGCATGTAAGCTCGAAAGTTACGAATTAGTGTCATGTAATTTTTGCACTTAGGACCAGGCCGTCATGCTTGCATGCCTATTGCCTATATGTGTTTGTGTGTGTGTGTTTAGTCGAGTCCACACTCTCCGAGTCTGAGTACAAGTCCGAGTCTCTTAAAATGTGGACTCAAGTAGTCCGGACTTGAGTCCTTTATACAAGACACACACACACATATATATATATATATATATATATATATATATATATATACACCTTGTGGAGAACCATGGCTCACGGGCCGATGTTATATATTTGCCCCCCCCCCCCAACTAAAAAAATCCAACGCCTATGAATGCAGAACAGCATAAGAACAACCGGGGCAAACTATTGGTCTCAATGCCAGCTTACCTGGTCTTTGTGCCTGTATAAATATACAGCCTGTATATATGTACTGATTGAGAAGAATAGAACGTAAAAAAAAACAATATAACAGACTTCTTCATACAATCTAAGAGAGGGTAAGTTTTTACCTGCATCCTTGTATATGCAGCAAACCATGGTCATGGGTCATTTGTGTATCTTTACATTTTTTTCTATGTTCACAGCAAGAAAAACACACAAGCGTCTCTCATCCTCCGTACACGCTAACCGGCTTAAGCTCTTTATGGACCCCGACACTAGTCCGACTTCTATCAACACGGACGCAAAGAACACAACAAAACAATCGGCGTCAAATGCTGACACCCAACAGCCTACGTCAGAAAACCAAGCGGACAGCGAGGATCAGTGGTACGAGGTGGACCGGCTTTTGCCATGTAAAGGATACGGAAATAGGAAGATGTACAAAGTGAAATGGAAAGGGTTCACAGAGACAACATGGGAACCTGAGGCAAATATTGGGCAAAAGGCTCTCCAAAAATTTCATGCAAGGCGTAGACGGCAGCGTAAGAGACGGCAGTAACTTATTTTCAGATACATATACGCTTCTAAATGTCACAGTTTAGTATAAAGACATTGACAGATGAACTTTTTTTATGATGCATTTACTATTCAAAGAGACTGTATCTTTCACTTGAATATATAACTTATTATTTTAAGGGTATTTTGCTGTGTCTTATATGTATTCAGATATTATGTTACTGATGCACTCGAGGGTCCCATGAATATGTTGTGTAATTTGGAGGACCAAACTTTTTAAGCCGGGGGGTATTATCATAAGGTTGTTTAGCTAACAGTATGCACCAGCGGCACTGCGCCCACAGAGGTCCGTCACCCTCGGATTCAGTAGACGATATACGGTCCAGTGATTACCCGGCCATCGCTGATTGGTCGAGTAGGCATAGCTGTGATTGGCTAATTAATGGAGAGAGCCGCTGCAGCTACGATCCGCTGTAGGTGTATAAATAGTAGGGTATTTGTCATAGTCAGGCAGTTAATCATCAGTCGTCATCGAGTGTACACAGAGATATACAGAATAAAGATATTGAAAAAGCGCTACGTCAAGTCTGTTTCCCCGGTATAACATATCGATGAAATTAACATGAGCTTAAACTTGTGCAAATGCATTTTAGCTCAGCTGACTATAAGTCAACTGAGCTATAGCGATTGCCCTTTGTCTATCGGCTCTCCGTCTGACTGGCCGTCTAGCTGTCCGTCCATTATCTTGTGCACGTTTTGAAACCGTTGGACTTCGAATCCGAAATTTGGTATACAGTTAGATGTTCCCAAATTCACTTACCATACCGAAAATTGCGTCACTACAACTTTGTTCCTTCAAGATATTTAGGAAAAACCTCAATTTTCCATCCACATTTTTTTTCCTGTAAGCAATGTTGATTTCATTTTAATATCATGCACAATGTACAGTGAAAACTTGTCTTGTCACTTAGGCTATAACGGACAAGATAGTAAAGTCCCTTCAAAATTCCCTATATGTTATGTATAAGCGGAACCTCACTACTGCGGACAACGGACAGCAGATTTCAACACAAACCATCATTCTAAGAGTAAATGAACCTGACGAATGTGGACACGATACGCCACGTTTTCGTCGGACACTGATCACTCGCACCGGGCAACATCAAAGGCCACCGGTACTGTTGTTGTTCCCGGGACTGGAAGACAAAGGATTATTCAGTCCCCAGTTCTTACCTTATTCCGTTGGCGTGCTCATGCCACGGTGTGATGTGCTCATAAGATAAGCACAGCAAATATGAAGCGGTAAACATCGTGTCACTTTATTTCACGGTTGATCATTCACACGTTGCGAAGCTGAAATTTGATTAAACGGCTACCGATTACCCATGCGTCCCTGATCTCACCACGCAATATCTAACTGTAAAATTAGCCACCTTGTAGTAGCAGGCTGTTTGATATTAATTAATCGGCATTGCTCAATATGTCTCAAACTGATCTGCTCAGTGTCAAACATCTGCTCGGTCCGTAGCTGTTTGTTTCGTGCCGCCCGTGCAAAAGCTCCTCGGGGTTCGTTTAATCTCGGTGCCTTCAACATTAAAGCAAATCAAACCAAATAACCATCATCAAAGAAAGTTTATTTTAGGCTAAAGCTACATTCACCTATAAAAACGATTGTCCCCAGGTTCGCAGCCATTAAAATCTTCGCATTATTAACGTCGTCATTATCTTTGAAATTATCGCATTTGGACAGCTGAACAAGGATAGTTTTAGGCATAGCTGCCAGGTGGCACCACACGTACTCCAAGGCGGGAACTTACGCTATGTGAGAAAGTCAAGCTTATTCGACTGAGTGAATCAGGAAAAAAGAGCGTACGCGAGTATATGAACATTGTTTTTACGGATGTCGTCATAGACTTTTCTTCTCATATTGTTCACTACTTGATAAGTAAAATAATAACAGTTTCTATATGAATATTGAATGCATGACGTGTGCAAATATGTTGTACATATACATGACATCTGATATAATAAATAAACACGTTCTTGCAGCTGTTCGTTGTCTTTATTCATAATCCCTCATTTACCAACCAAGGTCAACCTGACTAATAAGGACACCTCACTATTAAGGACAAAATGATTGAGTCCCTTGACTGGCCGCTTTAGACAGGTTTCACTGTATGTGGCACATGTAGACACAGGAACAGAGACTTGTGCACTTCTCTGTCAGACAACAGCTCTCTCGCCTGAAGTTTTAAGCTCAGGTATACAACAAATGGAGATAACAGGGGTATTGGATGAAGCTACTCCGTGGCCGAACTTCAACAAAATTGACCTGAGTCAGCTCCAGGACAATGACCCGGAGATTGGTCTAGTAAAGAAAATGTGGATGAAGAAACAGAAGATAGCCACTAACCAGATAAAGTAGCTTACCCGGAATCAGCAAGCTTTACTTAAGCAGCGGGACAGGTTAGAGGAGGGTATTGGAATCCTTTACAGAAGAGTGAGAGTTCCTCGTGCTATGGGAACTAAGGCAGATAGTATTGCCAGATATCCTCAAGGAAGAAGTCATGAAGGGTCTCCATGACCAACATGGCCATCAGGGCCGTGACCGTACAGAAATCTTAATTAGATCCAGATGCTACTGGCCAGGTTTCCACAAAGATGTTGTATAGCACCTGCAGAGGTGCAACAGATGTGCCATTTCTAAGCAACAGAGGGTTAGAACACCATCCTACCATCCTCAAGGAAACGCCCAGGTTGAGCGTTTCAACCGATCTCTGCACGACTTGCTGAGGACACTTCCACCGGATAAAAAGAAGCATTGGCAAGAATACTTAGGACACGTTACATTTGCATATAACACGACCCCGCATGCGAGCACGGGGTACATGCCGAATTTTCTGCTCTATGGAAGAGAGGCACACTTGCCCATAGATATAAAGTTAGGGATCAGTACTCTCGAACCACCGGATGATATGCATGATTGGATAGTAAACCACATGGAGAAAATGAAGGTGGCCTATAAGCATGTGCAACAAAGACTCCAAGTGGCAGCGGCAACACGCAAGGAGATATATGATCGAAGGGCTAGACCAGCCCCACTTGAAGTGGGAACTCTAGTACTGAGACGTCGTCATGGCATCCAGGGTCTTAAATAATTCAAGATGCCTATCGTCCTGAACCATACAAACTTCTGCAAAGAAGAGGGCTTCAGGATGTGTATCAGATAGCCCCTGTAGATGGATTAGGAAATCCAACATGAGTGAATTGGGCAGATCTAAAGAAATGCCTTTTTCCTGACGATGAGAATTAGGAAATCCAACCGGAACCTAACATATTGAATTTTGAGAGGACAGCTGAGTCATCAGATGAGTCAGACCTAGAGGATTTCCTTATAGAGATTGGACCTACATGTGAACCATTGAGACATGAGAAGGGTCAGGATTATGGAGAGAGTCATTCCGAAATAGTCCGACGACGGATCATGCGTCCAAACGCAGGACAGCATTCGAATCCACACATGGAACCCGAGTTCGTGGCTCATAAAGCTAGGACTAACCAGATATTCATTGAAGGGTTTGACGATATAGAGATTGCCTACTGATATTTTGTTTAGTGGATGGCTTGTTCAGGAACAAGGATATTAAGAATAGCAGTTGGTTCATCGTTATTATTGTCATTTGTTTGTTTTGGGTTAATCCTGAGGGGTTTAGATTAGTAGTCCTGAAGTCAGATTGCTTTTCGTTCATGTTGTTGATCTCATTGCTGACTGCAGTCTGTTGGGTTCCATTCCCAAGTTTTGCAGATGTTATACATTCCAGAATGTACAAGGAATTAAGTTAGGTTTTGGGTGGGGGGGTGTAGCAGTATGACATTTCGTCATAGCGCTAAGCTTGTGGTTAGAGGGACCTATTTCCAGGCCCTATATATTATCATACAAGATGCACGTTGGGAGCTCTGGGAAAGTTTTGGCATCATGTGATACATCAAAATCATGCTCACCTCCTGCACTTTTATTTTGTTCCAGGAATACAGGGGGTTGAGTATCTCATTTTCGCGGTAAATGACAGAAAGCGACAGCTTCTAAAACTGGCCATTAGATGTCGCCACCTCTCAAGACATTTCCCAGAAACACATATACAACTTTCAATCCCCTCCAGCATAAACAAAAAAAGCCAACCCTGCTATTTTTTATTTATTTAATTTCTCCTATCACCCACCTGCCATACATATTGTATGCTTCCTGAAATATTTTTCCCTGACATTTACTGCTGCCCAGCAATATAAAATGCCCGCTTATTCTTGACGCCACAAAACGGGCCGACCCTGACCGGAAACAGATCGCTCTAACCTACAGTACAAGCGCGGTCATTTTTTAAGGGGTTTATTAACGGTCAGAATTCACGGAGTTCTTACGGTGTTCCTTATAAGGGAAAGCTGATCCGGGTCTCGCTGTATGAAAACAGGTGTCGCTGCGACGCTGTAGATTCATGTGAATTTGACGGAAGATAAGAAGAGATAACTTCTGGCTTGTGTAAATGTGTTTGGCCGTCAGCTGGGCATCTGTGGAGTGCTGTGTCGAGAAGCAGTTAGAGCTTTCATGGTGATGTTTCCGTACCTTATGGTTACCAGCTGGGCATCTTATTGGCGAGATCAACATAGACCAGTTGTGTCTTTATTCCGGTGTTGATCCACTTTCCTGTCATGTAGTACTGGATTCATGGTACATGGTTTTATTAGCGAACCTGTCAACTTATGCGATGGTGCGGCGTCGTGTGTCGTGCGTCGTACGTCGTGCGTCGTCTGTACGTTAACCATAGCTATGTCAAAAACGGCAGGAGCTAGCATCACCAATTTTTTTGCATATAATCAGTGATCCAAAAAACTATATCGGATTTTGTTTATTTTTTTTCTAACTGCATTTTCTTAGATTTTATAGGGGAAAAGCTAAAAAAGCTTTAAAAATCTTCTTCTACGAAACTGTCCAGCCAAATTGTCCAATATTTCACAGAAATGATCCCTGGAACAATCTTTCTCAAGTTTGTTCGAATGGTTCCAGTTCAAAGATTTTTTGCCGAGTTACAGGAGGTTGAACTTTGTTAACTGTGCAAAAAAGCATATTAAAATTTAAATCTCAGAAACGGCTGGAGCTATCATCAACAAATTTTATGCAAATGTTGGTTACATAGGTCATATCTGAAATTGAGATATTGGTGGGGTCACGGGGTCATCATTGCCTGTATCACACTGAGGGCTACAAAAAATTTTCTTCTCTGAAACCATATGGCCAAAATGTTTAATATCGCACAGAAATGATCCTAGGGTAGTGCTTTCTAGAGTTTGTTCAAATGGTCTTTTATCAGTGACTTTTGGCTAAGTTATGGGAAGCTGAATTTAGTCATATGCCATAACAGCCCATTTTAGCTCAGTGGCTACAAAGATCTTCTCGACAAAAACCACTGGGCCAAATTCTTAAATCTCACACATTAATTATCCTCAGATGTTGATAATTCAAGTTTGTTCAAATGGTTTTGGTTCAGTGCTTTTTTGCTGAGTTACGGGAAGCTGAACTTAGCCAGTTTGCTGTATCTTCCTATATGAGTTATAAACCTGCGAAACGTTTTTCGACTGATGCCACTGAAGCCAGTTTGTTAAATATTTTACAAGAATAATCCCTACAATAAATTCTTATAAAAATTGTCATTAATGGTTCCACATGAATGATTTTTGGCTCAATAATGGAGACTGAGTCATTTTGCCATACATGTTACCTGTGTTATGCTGTTACATCTAGCCATGCACCAGTTTATCAGCATCTATCACATCATGCCACTAGACATTTAGATTTTAGGTTATCTTTGGTTAATATTGACAAGAAAGTTTTTTGAAAAGCTTTTAAAAATTTAGATTTATGATCTAAGTTATTCATCATACCATGCAACATTACAATCATGGATATTCAGCTCTCTGTTGCTATATAAAGACAACTGTTGGTAGATTATAAATTATTGGTATCCCTACTCAACTTAATTCAAGAATTTGCCATCAATGAGATATAACTGTATTTTAATTTTGCATTCAGTATGCGTCCGTAATAATTTTACATATATTCCTGATTTCTTTTTTTATAAAAAAAGTCAGCTGAAAAGCATTTTGTATTAGGAAAATATATTTCAAAGTTATTTCAAGTAGGGACCACTTTTGTGTACAGATTGCAGCACTCGGTTTTCCATTGGCAGATTGCCAGTGCCTTGATGTTGGCCATTAGGAAAGATGATGTCAGCTCTATAAATAGTTTTGGCACGGTGCCAGGACTGGAAGAAGTGCAGCCAGGTATAGGTCAAGAGTTAACTCAGTGCAGTAGCTGCATTCTATTTATAGCTTTGGCAGACTGCTCACTGCATCATATTTTGCACCAAAGTTCAGCCTGAATCTATTTATAGCTTTGGCAGACTGCCAACTGTGTCAGATTATGCAACAGGTCAAGAGTTCGCTCAGTGCAGCCAGGTACAGGTCAAAAGTTCACTCAGCCAGGTGCAGGTAAAGAGTTCACTCAGTGCAGTAGCTTGAGGCAGCAGTTAGTCACAGGTCACTCGGGGGCAACTGCCATACTCACCTAAGACTTGTCAGCCCAGTGCATCAAACTCTGGGGAAGTTTGATGTAACCGACTGATATTTTGACCTATCTTTGCGTCATTTACAAGACAGGTGGTGCCACCTACATTCTCTTTTGCAGTGTATGTGCCTGCTTATTTCTACAGAGAAATTTGATACATCAGCCTAAAATTGGGCATGTTTATACATATCGGGTAGCTTTATAGTGTACGAGACTGGTGGCGCCACCTACAAATAATTTTTGCACAGTGTATGTCCTTGCTTATTTCACAGGAGGGGTTTGACATATATGTCTGACATTGGGCATATGTATATATCTCTTCGTTGTATATAAGACTAGTGGTGCCAGCTACAATCATTGTATCCACCAAAACAGAGTTTTGCGGATACTTTGTTTTCAGTTGGACGCCGACGCTGCCGCCATCGCTGCATAGGTTTCCTGAGAACTCCTCCATAACCACTGGGCAGAATTATTTAAAATTTGGAATTATGATCGGTCACATGTGAACTGCTGCGCCCTCATTTTTGGTTGACCTCTGACCTTTCCTCTCTGCCCAGCATCAATTTGTGCGTCTGTTTCCACACATAAACCCACATATCTCGGGAACCGTTTGACCGATAAGGCTAAAGATTTTGCACAAATGTAGCCCTTGGAAAGCTTTATAACCTACACTAAAAATGGTGGCGCCACCTGCAACCATGTTTGCACAGCATCCATCTGTTCATCTGCCTTAGGATAAACACACTCATATCTCTGCATTGGTTGAACTTACCCACCTGAAATTTTGCATGTGTATACATCCTGGACAGCTTTCTTGATTTTATGACAGGTGGCGCCACCTACATTCACATTTAAGCTGCAGACATCCAAGCTCATATCTCGGGAACCGTTTGACCAGTTGGGCCAAGTTTTTGCATGTTTATAGATCTCACATAGCTCTTAATCACACACAAAATTGGTGGTGCCATCTGCCACCATTTTTGCACAGCGTCCGTATGTTTGTCTGCTGTGGGCTAAAATCACTCATATGTCAGTAGTGGTTTGACTTATCTGCCTAAAATTTTGCATGTTTATACATCTTGGACAGCTTTCTGGATTTTGTGGCAGGTGGCGCCACCTACATTTATTATACGCTGCAGACATTCAGGCTTATATCTCAGGACTGGTTTCACATATCCCCCTGAAATTTAGCATGTGTATAGATCTCACATAGCTCTTAATAATACACAAAATTGGTGGTGCCATCTGCCACCATTTTAGCACTGCGTCCGTATGTTTGTCTGCCGAGGGCTAAAATCACTCATATCTCAGTAGTGGTTTGACTTATCTGCCTAAAATTTTGCATGTTTATACATCTTGGATAGCTTTCTGGATTTTGTGGCAGGTGGCGCCACCTATATTTATATGTACGCTGCAGACATTTAGGCTTATATATCAGGACTGGTTTGACATATCCCCCTGAAATTTTGCATGTGTATAGATCTCACATAGTTCTTAATAATACACAAAATTGGTGGTGCCATCTGCCACCATTTTAGCACTGCGTCCGTATGTTTGTCTGCTGTGGGCTAAAATCACTCATATCTCAGTAGTGGTTTGACTTATCTGCCTAAAATTTTGCATGTTTATACATCTTGGACAGCTTTCTGGATTTTGTGGCAGGTGGCGGAACCTACATACACATTTCGGCTGCAGACATCCAGGATATTATGCAACACACCTCACTCTATTTCCCCTTGCCACTCAATCCATGCCTCACTTCACCTTTCCCATTCTGATTATGGCGGATACACATAGTCGCTTGTTGACTACCCATATTCTAGTTCTTGTGTTGTGTGTACCCATGCCAGAACTGCAGCAGTGATGTTTGTTTAATTGTTTCTTGTTCTAAGTGTTTGGTACTTGCATTGTTCATATACATGTTACACATGTTCTTGAAAGGTTATGGTCAAGCATTGAAGCATTATACCTGGTGTAATCTCATTGCACAGGTTCGCATTAGGCCTGTAGGCCTTGTTTATTATAAAGTTAAGAGAAAATATAGATTTTTCGTAGGATACTCTCTAAATACGATTTGTACAAATATTTTTTTACTGTTATTTTGTTGCGCTTTGCTATTGGCAAAAATCATAGGTTGTTTACTTGAAGACCTGGTCAGTGATGGTTTACATTGCGAACCGGAATGAGACGTGGAGGCATACAGTGTTTTGTTGATATTTGACTGGTTTCTATCGTTGGACGTATAAAGAATAGGTTGATGTGAGGAACACATGAAAGATTAATTAAATGTATGTTGCATGGAAACTGTTCCTGAAGAAGGAAACAGAAATATGCATACATCGTAAGTAGCAGAAGCGGACCCAAACGGGACTCCCTGCAGTGGGTATGTATCCCATTTTCAGCCACCGCAACCTTTTTGTCATAGTATCAGACAAATTTTGAGGCCTGAAACCCCCGCAACCACCCCAACCCAGCCCTTTTTTCTGAAATTGGGACCTTGAATTAGGTTTTGTCATTAATCCCCCTTGGTTGAACTCTCCATTTCATAAAGCGAGAAACGTGTTTTTCTCTTTTACTGACCACGCACGTGGGTCAAATCCCTCATTGAAAGCAAGCGTTATTCATAGGAACAATAGTCCTTAGTGTTAGAGGTCGAGTGACCACGTTGCACGGATTCCGGTGATTGCCGATGGCAGTTCGTCTGTGCTCGGTTAATAACCCCAGAAAAATCACTCAAAATTATATGTTCATTAAAATTTATTTATTTTCATATCGCCTATGTCTCTGAGGGGATAATAACCATTAAAATGATGTATGGCACAGTATTGTACACAACGCGGTTTTAGTGAACATTGCGAACAAACGTGAACCGAATTCCTTTTATAAGTATTAGATTAGATATATAGATATGCTGGTGTTTAAATATTATCCTGTTAATATGCCTTAATTTATTGTACTTCGTTTTCCTTAGATTGACACTTTATCATATGATAATAGTATTAGAACAGAGATGTGCATATAAATAGGAGAAGGCTGTATTACGGAAATTCAGTTCAGGAATTAGCTACACATGATAGTTCTAATTATTATAATCTTGATATAATACTGCATGCACATTTATATTTTCCTGTGGTCGATCTATCATGTAAATGCACAGTAGAGGGAGACATTTATTTTCTAGTAATCCATGTGTAGTTTTTGTATTTTTATATGGTACCTTGACTGTCCAATATAGATTGTAATGAAACAATAATATGACAGTCATCATATCTCACACTGTTCATTAGTCCTACCTTTATTTAATACCGGTATATTATTTTTATGTTTTCACAAAGCCATTCCAGCCACGTTGTCGGCCACCTTTAACTTTAATTTTTACTTGGTTTATAACCTGCACTTTCAACCTTTATACTTAACCATGACCTTGTGCTTCTGCACTTGATTTACATGATACCAGTAAGTTGTATTCGCCCAGGACTCTAATAAACAAGTATGACACTCAACACTGCTGTAATTCATCTTTATGTACTACGAACCACCGTAGCACGGCTACATATGTATAAAGAACATTGGTGTAGGATAAATGTAGAAGTAAAGAGGATCTGGCTGATGGAGATGTACATACACATGACAGAATAAACACATTATTATTAATTTAATAAGAAAAAAGTAAAAAAATGTAAAAAATAATATGTAAATAAGATTGTTAGTGTGCATGTGTTAACTGGGTCCAAATCAATCACTACTGATATAATGGCACATTTTCCCAAATGGAAAAAGGACAAAAGGTAAACAAGGTATACTGCATGTATTCATGAAAAGTATTTATGATTGTGAATACTTTTGCAATGTATTTGAATATGAATACAAATACTTTTGTACTTTTTACAAATGTATTCGAATACGAATACAAATACTGAAAATACCTGTATTCGAATACAATGAATACAAATACTGAATACGAATACCCCGCGTCTGGTATGTGCATCATGTGCAAGTGCGGCTCTAAGGTAGGGATAACCTGTAATAATGTAATAACAGTTAACTCGTTTGTAAAAAGCAAGATAATTAACATCATGTGACTTACAGGGGACATTTTTCTAATACTACTAATACTGCAATGAAGATAAAGTTACATGGCCGAGTCAAACCTGTGTGACAATATTTCCAAATGTAAATAATATAAATGACATCAATCCTCTTCCCAATATCCCAGGATTATATCCAAATCATACATAACTAAAGTGAAACACCATCATCTCATAAATCGGCTTACATTATACAAAGCCAGCATTTGTCTCCCCCTCTTACAAATCATATGTGATCATATATAACAGCTGAGCGCCATGACCCATGGGTTCCTTGTTTCTCCGATAACACGGCACAAATTGTCACTGTTGTACTCCCCCCCCCCCCCCCCATATAATAAAAAAAATCAGACAAAAGCTCCCGTATTTGAATAACCAATGCCTTGATCGCTATAATTCTTTGCATGCATATTGATCATGATGTCTTTCATCAGTTCCTGCAGACTGGTGGCGCCACCTGTATTTTTTACGCATATTTTTTTCTATTTTTGAGACCTTGAAATGAAGCTATGATCTGGTAACAAGGCACAAATTATCACTGTTGAGCCTAGAATCCTCTCACTTGACATCCTTGGAGGCCAATAAAAAAAATATCCTTCTAAACCTGAAATTAGGTTAGGTCTCCATTACTTATATCCTCCCAACTATGGGGCTTGTAAGTACCCCCCTCCCCCCCCCCCCCTCAATAATTAAAAGTTTCATCAGTTCCTGTAGACTGGTGGCGCCACCTGTATTTTTTTTTAAGCTCAACTGACTATAAGTCAACTGAGCTAAAGTCATGGTCCTTTAGTTGTCCATCGCCTTAGAACGTCTTAGAACCGTTAGGCCTATGGATCAAAAATTCAACAAAGTGTTAGATTTCCCGATGTTCTCGTACCAAACCTGAAACTGGGTCACTGCGAGTTCATTCGTTTGAGAAATTAAGGAAAAAAGCTTCATTTTCCAGTGAAATCCTATTGTTACACTTCAAAACTGCCTACTGTAAAAAAACCTAGGTGTAAATCTATTCATCTTTGATATACCAATATGCGTATATTACCTATGTACATACCAGAAAATAGGCCAAAACCTAATGCACTTAGTAAAAAATCAGGAAATATATTTACTCACTTAACATGCTCATTTTTCAAGCTAGAGAGCTTATTTCAAGCATGTAACTATATTTAACTTAGTTTTAAGTGTATACCAGAAATCAGATTAAAATTTTGTAATGTTTTAGTTTAAGCGTGTAATGTAAAATCATTACCTTAAACTGTGCCCAACTTTGAATATGGCAGTTTTTTTTTTTACTCTTCATACATTCAGTTTATTATCACATGATGGATGCATAAAGATTTAGGCAAATATAATAATCTAAAAGTTGAAAGGAATTGGTAAAAAAAAGAATAGCTTTAATTCAAGTTTTCATACACCATGTCAAGTGTTGTTTACATCACGAAGCCAACCAAGTACAGGGGTCTGCAGTATATGATCAGCCCTCACCTCTTTGATCACTGTTACCTTAATTTTCACAACCTGTACACAAATTAGAATTAAAATGTTAATATTCTGCAGTATATGAAAGCAATCTGTCAAAAACTGTAGCTTCTATTCAAGTTTTAACCATCATATCAAGTATTGTTTACATCAGGCCAGCCCAGTACAGTGTGGTTTGCACAGCCCTGGCCTCCCATAATGCCCTTCACTCCTGGCTTCCTTTGCCTAGTAGAGTCTGGGTGTCCCTTAGATGCACATTTTTTCCTGTAAGCACTGTTGATTTAATTTCATAGAATGCACTTTAAGCTTTTAATGTCTTAAACTTGAAAGGTATTAATAAAAATTGTAGCTTTTATCAAATTTTTTAGATGATAATGTCATTAAAATAACTGCTATTTATATCAGACATGGACTGCCATAGGTGGTGTGGCCACCTGAGGCTGTTTATTTATGTAACAATTGATAGGTCAAAAACACAAGATTAAACTTATAATTTAAATGTTAAATTCAATTATTGTTCAGACTGTTGAAATTTTTTGGATATTTTATCAGAACAAATTTTCAGGATTTGAATCCCAAGCTCTGCACTGTAGAAACAGCGCTTAGCTTTTAAACACCAAAATGTCCCGCTTAGCAGCTAAACATGTCTTAAGTTATGCTTAAATGCTAAACATATTTAGATTTTTATGCATATATGCTAGTCATGTATAGCAAGTAAACATGTTTAACTTAACGTAAACATGTTGAGCTGCATACATGGGTGATGACACATAGTTAGGAAAGGACATTTAGGAAAGTATTTATTATGTCAAGGATTGTCAGGCTGCTCTAAACATGTAATCACTTTGGTGTTCACCTGCTTACAAAGATTTGTTCATGTAAACCTGTGATAGAAGGCAGATGGCCCTTTTCATCTATCTATCTAGCTCTCTCTCTCTCTCTCTCTCTCTCTCTCTCTCTCTCTGCCGTTCCCTTTCCATCATACAATCAGAATGTTCTGGCTTACAATGCTGCTCTAGATCAGCTATGCCGTGCATGATGCTACCCATTGTTACAACATCAGGTTTTGGAAACATAGAGGATTCCATCGGCCTACCATGCCTGTTTTCCTCCGTGATGGGGTTCATTTAAATGAACGTGTAATGCGCAATTACGCAGCCAGTGTAAAAAGAGCTATTGTTCTTGGGTCCTAGGCATTTGCTACCACCCACAAATCCGCTTACTTGTCATTTTCCCTGCATACACTGATTTACTTTACACAGGTACCAATATAAAGCCTTGTTATAGGATTAGGCCCTGTTGTTAGCTCGAAGCAAGCAGTTAACACTTGTAAAACAGTCTTTATCACACTTGCCACTGTTGTCACGCCTATAGACCTGACGGGTTCCAAGATTTATTTTGCCCCTTTCCCAACTATTTGTTCATTTGAGTCCACTAATTCTAGTAACGCTTACACACTATTGTTCCTCAATCATGTTAATAAGCAAGTTATTACATTTGCTACAGCTACAAGTATAACATTCAACTATTAGCTAACACTTCTTAGTTAGTTAAATCTAATCATTAAATTACCTACGTAGCTGTTGCTTGCTCACTTATGTAACCTTTTCCTTTAAGAGGAACAATCCCCTATATTAATTTTCCTGAGCACTATATTATATTCTTTATATATCTTTTACTTATATGTTACCTTCTCATTATTAATTCTTGCCAGGCCAGGTGCGCCTGTAGTCACTATATATATATATATATATATATATATATATATATATATATATATATGTTTTCTTTCTCTACATATCTTCATATGCTGCCAGACCGGGTGCAGCCTAGGCATTATGTATTACTTTACTTTCTTTATATTCTGACATATGCTTCACTTCCCAATATTTATCCTCGCCAGGCCAGGTGTAGCCTAGGCATTATGTATTACTTCACTTTTCCTAACAGTCTGACATATGCTTTACTTCTCGATATTTATCCTTGCCAGGCCAGGTATGGCCTAGGCATTATGTATAACTTTACTTTCTTTATATTCTCACATGCTTTACTTCTCAATATCAATCCTTGCCAGACCGGGTGCGGCCTAGGCTTTATGTATTACTTTACTTTCATTATATTCTGACATGCTTTACATCTCAATACTTATCCTCGCCAGGCCAGATGCGGCCTAGGCATTATGTATTTCTTTACTTTCTTTATATTCTGACATATGCTTTACTGCTCAATATTTCTCGCCAGGCCAGGGCGGCCTAGACATTATGTATTACTTTACTTTCTTTATATCCTGACATGTGCTTTACTTCTCAATATTAAGGTGCGGCCTAGGCATTATGTATTTCCTTACTTTCCTTATATTCTGACATATGCTGTACATCTCAAATTTTATCCTCGCCAGGCCCGGTGCGGTCTAGGCATTATGTATTTCCTTGCTTTCTTTACATCCTAACATATGCCTTACTTCTCAATATTTATCCTCGCCAGGCCAGGTGCGGCCTAGGCATTATATATTTCCTTACTTTCCTTATATTCTGACATATGCTTTACTTCTCAATATTCATTATTTATCCGTACCAGGCCAAATGTGGCTGCGGGCATTATGTATATTACTTTACTATCTTTATATTCTGAAAAATGCTTCAATTTTTGCTAATTAATCACCCTTTTCAGGCCAGGTGCGGCAGTGGGCTCTATCTGCTACTTTTGCTAGATTTGGACACATGCTTCACTTTCTCAATATTTATCCGTTGTATTACTACTTATGCCTTACTTTCTCTTCATAACGCTTCTTAATTATCGTAATTTACTATAATTAGATTTTATGCTGCTCTTCACGATAGCATCGTTATATTTGAATATATGTTGCCTTCTCTATTTCCCTGTTAATCCTTTGTCACATTACGCGACTCCTTTACTTGTTGTCTGCATTTGCTCACCATTCAGATGCCTGGTCGCAGTACAGCCGCCACATCACCAGCCGTGACACGCATGGGTGCCAGAAGACGTCTGCTCGAGGAACTACCTACAGACCTCCTGGATGCAACCGACGACTACGCGCCTTCCCACGCAGGGGTACCTACACACTCGTTTCCATCATGGTCAGCTTCAGAGCCTCACAATCAGGACCCACCTACACCAGTGGAGCCCCCCGCTCCTTTAGCAAAACGAGCTAAGAGAACTAAACGACGCAGGGTAACCCTCCAAGACAACACCGAGAGCCAACCGGATTCCTCCAACCATGCTCAACCCAGATCTACACATTTGCAACATTCGCAGCCACCACCCATCCCCGCCAGCGTTGCTACAACCCTCAGCTGTCACATTCCTCACAACACTCCCGCCAGTTCCAGGTCAAACACCTCAGATTCACTGTCTCCGGCCATGATTGACGCTATTGCTACCACAGTCGACCACGCGCTAAGTCGCCGTCAAACCGCAACCACTACGACGCTAAACCTTCCACGATCAGCCTCGCTTGCTCCACCTACTGTACTAGCAGCACAGCCTTCCGCCACTGCAGTTGATCACGTTTAGATCGCCGGCATCTCTCAACTACTACAACGCAAAACGTACCAGGGTCAGCCTCGCATACCTCACCCACCATACCGTCAGCACACCCAACGAGTTCACCTACCGGACAGGTGTCCAGCAGCAACCTAGTGTCCGGTCCAGGCCCGTATCCTGCCACAAGTTTCACCCAGATGTCCAGACCACCTCTCTGCGCTTCTACACTTCCAACCGAAACTTTGGTGAACCGGACAGTGCCAGACATTATGCCATTGGCTCAAGCCACAGCCGCCGCCGCTACCAACGGGCTACTTGGTGAGTTTCCTACCAGCCCCAATTTCCAGTATGACACAATCACAGCTGGCATTGATTCGGCTGATTATACAGACATTTTGTCAAAAAAAGTATTTTGAGTCAGGTAAACTACTTCCTCAGTATTCTTTCAACACGCAGGATAGGGACAACAATTTTGACATCTCCCTATCCTTATCTCCCTATACCCCCCTGAAGGTGAACCCACGTTATAAACCGAGGCCCATAACTAGTCTAACCACCTGGGTAGCTTGCTACACACGCTATGCTTTCTTGCGTACATCAAAATTCCCTTCTGAAGCTCTAGGCCACATGCGCCACCAACATAATGTATGTATGCTACATAGCACATACCCTAATTCCCTGGCTTGGAAGTTCTATGACGATGCATACAGGCAGTTCTGGGCTGTCAACCCAAATTTTCACTTTGACACGCAACTTGACGGGCTAATGGCTGAAGCCAGGAGCAAAGGAAACTTGGACCGCAACCAGCCCTTTTGTGGCCCCCCCCCCCCCTCCACAACTCCTAAGAAATTTCAAAGTAACAGCGCATCCCACATCCCGAATGGTTTCTGCTACTCCTTCCACCAGCAAGGTTGGTGTGCAAAGCCTAGAAACTGCAATTACTCCCATGACTGCTTTGTCTGCCTGCAAAAAGGTAGACCGGCAAGACACTCGCACTCTGCCTGCACCCAAAACTCTGCCCAACTTCCCCCTGCATCCTCAACCCCAATCTCACAGCCGCCCCAACGCAGGCCCCCCACCCACCCTTCCAACTCCAATCGATAACAAGGCTCTGGCTAATTATCTGTTACATTTTGACCCCCATGAATCTGGTTTCCTTTACAATGGCTTCGAACAGGGCTTTTCAATACAACACTCGGCGTCGCTCGGGCATGGCAAACACCCCAACCATCCCTCCGCCCTGTTGAGGCCTGAAATTATCCAACAAAAAATTGACAATGAAATAAGCATGAATCGTGTTGCTGGACCTTTCTCTCAACCACCCTTCGAAAATCTAAGGGTGTCTCCACTTGGTCTTGTCCCGAAAAAAGATGGAAATTATAGATTGATTCACAATCTCTCCTACCCGAAAGGGGATTCTGTAAACGAAGGCATTCCTAAGTATTTTACACAGGTCGAATATGAAACACTTGACCATTGTATCAGTATCATCCAAGAGCTAGGCAAAGGGACTCTCATTGCGAAAGCTGATATCAAAGACGCTTTTCGGCTCATTCCAATTGCACCTAGGGACTACCATTTGTTAGGTTTCAAATTCAGGGGGGATTACTATTTCGATAAATGTCTACCCATGGGTTGCTCGTCATCATGCCAAATTTTCGAAAGGTTCAGTTCTGCCCTTCAGTGGATTCTAATCAACAAATTCGGTGTCAAACATATGTCCCACATACTTGATGATTTCATGTTTTTTGGTTCGCCCAACTCTCTCGACTGTTTACAAGCCCTCCATTCATTTACAAAATTGTCCCTCGACATAAAACTCCCAGTAAAGCATGAGAAGACCATAAGGCCTACCAGTACTGCAGTTCTTTTCGGCATAGAGGTCGATACGATCAAGGGCGAAATCCGTCTGCCGGCCGACAAACTAGCTAGGATCAAAGAAGCAGTAAGTCAGGCAAAAAACAGAGACAAAATTCAGGTTAAACCCCTTCAATCATTGCTTGGGTTGTTGAACTTCGCTTGCCTTGTCATCGTCCCCGGTAGGGCATTCCTGCGCAGGCTGGTGAATCTATTATGCCGTCTGTCCAACCCTCGTCCTCATTTTTGGATAAGGTTGTCGGTACAGGCCAAGAAGGACTTGGGTATGGGACACTTTCCTCAACTCTTTCAATGGTAGAGCCTTTTTCCTAGATGCTCACGAAAAATCATCTGTGGAGCTCGAGCTCTTTACAGACGCTGCTAAAACAGCTGGTTTTGCTGCTACATTTAAGTCCCATTGGTTCTCACATCCTTGGCCGAAAGCGTGGCAGTCCAAAAATATAGCCATCCTCGAGCTTTTCCCAGTTACCATAGCCATTGAAATATGGGGCCAACTCCTAGCCAATCGTCGGGTTATCTTTCATTGTGACAACATGGCGGTAGTCCAGGACATCAATAGTCAGTCATCGCGGGAAGACCAAAGTATGACCTTGATGCGCAGGCTTGTCCTCGCATGTATGAGATTCAATATTTCTTTCAGAGCGAAACACATTCCTGGTGCCTTGAATATAATTTCTGATTTGCTCTCTCGCCTACAGGTCCAAAAACTTCATGCCCCCCCCCCCCCCCACCTGGAGGACCATCCTACTGCCATCCCGCCCCACCTCCTGCCACAGTAGCGGCACAGGCAGCAGAAATGGTATTGGCCGGGCTGGCAAGAAATACCCAACTAGCCTACAGGAGATCACTTGTACAGTTCAATAACTTCTGTACCCCTCTCGGATTGTCATCACTACCCTGCTCAACCGACACTGCTCTTAGGTACATCATCCACCGAATCAATCAGGGCTCAGCTCCCTCCACTATCATCTCCCGGTTGTCGGCTATAAATTTCCTCCACAAATTGTCGGGATTCCAAGCCCCCTCTGAAGCCTTCTTGGTAAAAAAAGTTTTGGCAGGGTGGACAAAATTAAATTCAAAACAGGATCAGCGCTTACCCATTACTCTGCCCCTACTAAAACAAATTATCCAGGCCATTCCAATCGCCTTCAGCGGGGCCTACATCCATTCCTTACTGTCTTCTATGTTTCTGCTGGCCTTCCATGCATTCTTACGCCTTGGGGAGATCTCTTCCTCTCCCAACCAACGGGACATTGCCATTAATTTAAGCGACATCTCATTTCATGGCCTTAACCTAAGGATAAAAATGTGTAATTTCAAACATGCCCTGAAAAACCACGTAACGGTGCTGGAGGTTGAACCCAACTATACCCCATTGTGCCCCTTACGCCACCTCCAACAGTTCCTCGCAGTAAGGCCTAATCAGCCAGGGTCCCTTTTCATCTTTTCTCCCACATTCTGCACCTTCTAACCTTTCTGACCCTTCCGGCACCGGCAGTACTTGACTGGGTGCTGGGGGGGGGGGAGCATTCACTTCCATCAGATCCCTACCACACTCACCTCCCATTATCCCTGACTCATTGTTAGGACATCAAACTTATTTTTTCCCTTGCACTGACAGTACTTGACTGGGTGCTCCCTCTCTTCCCTGGCCTTTATGGTGGGGAGCCCACTGCGGGGCTTTGGCGGTTTTCTTACCCCACCATAAATTTACCATCAAATAAACCAAGGTCGTTCCAAACTACTTAAACTGTTAGGATATCTGTGCAACTTCATTCGATATTTATTGTATGCTAGATAATAAACATGCTGTTATGTATTACTTGTAGTATAGTTATTCAGCTATTCTTATCATTACAACTCTTATTTATTGACTGAGTATTCATAGGTTAGCTTAACTCTGCACTGTAGCCGAGTACTATATGCTAGATATCAACACGCTGTGTTATCTGTTTATTTGTGTAGTATAGTTACATTGACAATATTGTTACCTGTAAAGCTCCTTGAGTCATTTTGACCACTTAGGGACTTAGACCTAATAACCATGTATCTGTGTTTCTTATCTGCTGGTAATACTGTCATATGTATGGACTCGTCTTATACAACTGTCAGTTATATGGACTGCTGCACAATCTCGTCTGTGATATACATATTAATTAGCCACTGTGATTTGGTAAACTTTTAACTGTTCCTTTCGTAGTCATGCATATTTGGATTTGGGATTGTATTCTGTGTATTTCGTCATATTAAATGACATTTAATCATCTTTGCTGTGTTGTGTGTTTGTGGGTTGTGGGCATAAATATATATTTATATATATATATATATATATAATATATATATATATATATTAAAATACTGTATATACAAAGCTTTGGTTATGCAAGATGGGGAAAATGTGTGTGTGTGGGGGGGATCAATGTGCTCAGTGGTTGTTAAATGCATAGATCTGACAATTTATTTGGTCACTCTGCACAACTTGTAATGAAACTGCCCGCAAGGCGATTTCCTGTACAATAATGGAATCATTCTTTACCTTGTATATACCTGCTCTCTTTTTGAAGTCTCCTTGGACACTTAACAATAAAACAAGCAGGAAGCAGCAGCAGTTGTTTCTTTAACGCTTCAAGTTAGCTTGCACAGGAGATATGGGCTTATTGAACACTTTCACAATAAAGCAATACATGTTTTGTTATCCAGTATACGTGAAATCATTTGTGACCCGGCAGAATCTGTTTAAAGATAGAGGGTTCCCCTTAGATACAGCATCTCGCCCATGCTCGTTTCAATGGTCACATGATATAAAGCCGCGAACTTTGATCTACATATTGCAAATTTATGTTGTTAATTTATTTTTGTTAATAGGCCTATTCAGGTGCGATCAAATATTAGGATCGTAAGTGATCATTAACATGTTCGAATATTTAATAAGGTGTAAATACTTCGTGCCATTTCATGCTGATCTCTTAAAGTTGGCTAGACCTTGCTAAATGAATAATACAGGTACAATAAATTAATCAATAATATTGGGCAAACTTTCATGGTATTTTGTTTTAAGCTCACATGGCAATATATTTAACTGTTAGGAACTATTACATCTACATATTATTTTAAAATGTATCCTTTCATATAACACTTTGACCCATTGCTATTTGTTTCCTTATTTCATCATTAAATGGTTTCAGGCCAAAAGTTTCAAATATTACACAGTGCAGATGCAATGCATACCTATTTGACTTGTTATAACTTACTTATCAGATTTAGTTAATGCTCATTTGAAAATGGAAAATTCTAATTTTTACAGCATTTTATTTCAGATAATAAATTAAATGTGTATTATAATGCTTAAGCTCATGATTTCCATCATTCTATAATTTACAGGGTTTTTAAAGTTTCAAGTGGATATATTTACATGCATATTACAGCCACCGAGTTGAAATATTGAAACTTTTAAAAATATATGAAATATATCCTTTCATATAACACCTAGGCCAATTTTTCCTTATTGCATTATTAAATGATTTCAGGCCATTTGCAAGTTTCATATATTACACAGTGTAAATGTGATTTATTCCTAATTGGCTTGTTTTAACATGTTTATTAATTGTATTTGTAAATATATTAAATGTAATGAATTTTTACAGCATTTTATTTCATACACATATTTAAATTTAGATTCATTTAAATTTTTTATTTCAAAGTTAAAAAAACACCGTTCATCGACATTTACCAACCGTTAAAAGTGAAGGTGTTGATATTTAATGGTGTTGATAAAAAAAAGATATGATATTTATTCGAAGAAAATTAATTACTCATTTAACCTGTCCAGGGGTGTATATAGCGGGGGGGGGGATGGGGGATGCATACCCCCCATAATTTTAGATGGGGGGGGGGGGATTGTGTATAATCACACCTCCCCCTCCCATGCAGATTTCTATGGGGGGAAAAGCAAAACTATAGTAATTTTGCAATACATGCCAGTTAATAGTAATAATATTTATAACGAACGTTGTGAGGTATTTGAAGTTACAACTGTTTCGCGTCGTCAAACATTCAAGGATCGTTAATTCGTTATTCAGAGTTTCACCACAGGTTTCCGTATATTTTGTATCTTCTATGGAGAAACGCTCATAATATTCAATTACAGTCTGACCGTTATTACTATAATCGTTAAGTATACAATTCTGTATGCAGACTAGGACATCCATAGCTCTGTAGCTATATGATAATCTATTAATCATCTGAATTAATATGTTTGATTATTCTACAAATAATCCATTTTCATAATCTAGAATGCATTCGGCTAAAAGCACGGTAATCAGCAAAAAATTACACAATTTTATAAAAAAAAATAAATAAACGGTATCTTCATAATCTATATATCATTCTTTTCCTTAGGTTCTCTAGTTTGTTGATTGATTAGGGAAAATAAATTAAATAAGTCTTTTTCAAGACTTTAAATTTTTTTTGAAGGAATATCATATCTTCAAAATCATTATATAAGAGGTCAGTGTAGACATAGTCTACAAATTGTGTATTGCTTATATATAAGATACCAAAAAATTCTTGAACAAACAGGCATATCATTGAAACTTAAGCCTCATGTTATATACATACTGTATCACTGACTAACTGCGTTGCAACTTCGCGAACAGAAGCGACAGGAGGCGCTAAACATTCGGGCATTTCTTTGACTATAGATGCCAAGAAATTTCTGCGACATCTAACACTTAAAGCGTTCATACTACTTCACACTTAAGAGATTAAGAACTTAATTAACAAGTATGTTTCTCTCCTGCGTTTTACCTGATTCTGCCATATGATTTTCATCACAAGGCATAGTAAGAATTGACTCGAATGATGATAAAAAATATATCTACACAGTTTACTTCCGACAACTCGTTGGGTTTTATTTCATTATTTACCGTGCTTGATAAAATCCTTTTAATCAAGCTTTGTAAACAGAGTTTGCTTAGCATTTCATTTTCTGCATATAGCTGCGGTTTGATAAGGAATATAATTTTGATTATTTAAATTTTACCCTGTTTATTATTTCATCATCAATCTATTTATTGGTTTATTCAATTTGTTGTGGATTTATTTGTTCTTTAACAATATCACTTCTTCCAGATTTAAATACGTTAAAGAATAGATGATACTAGTTCTATTCTAAATCATGTAGCAGTGTACACTCTCATGATCAAGATGATAAATAGATACCTGATCTTATGATCATCGATTCTCATGGTTATAATTTAATCAGAAACAAAATACAAAATATTACTGTCATGAAATAATGTGCTGCACAATTTGTTTATTGCTGAAATTAGAGTAATAGACTGAGAGTTATAAAAATGCACGAAGTAATCATTCTACAATGTACACTTTTGAATTTTTTATTAGCGAACCTGTGAGCTTATGCGATGGTGCGGCGTCGTCCGCTGTGCGTCGTCTGTCGTGCGTCGTGCGTATGTACGTTAACCATAGCTATCTCAAAAACGGCAGAAGCTAGCATCACCAATTTTTTTGCAAATAATCAGTCATCTGAAAAACTCTATCGGATTTTGTTTATTTTTTTTCTAACGGCATTTTCTTGGATTTTATAGGGAAAAAGCTGAAAAAAAACTTTAAAAATCTTCTTCTCCGAAACTATCCAGCCAAATTGTCCAATATTTCACAGAAATGATCCCTGGAACAATCATTCACAAGTTTGTTCGAATGGTTCCATTTCGGTGATTTTTGGCCGAGTTACAGGAGGTTGAACTTAGGCATCTGTCCAAAAAAGCACACTAAAATTAAAATCTCAGAAACGGCTAGAGCTATAATCACCAAATTTTATACCAATGTTTGTCACATATGTCATATCTGAAATTGAGATATTGGTGGCACCACCTACATTGGTGTGTTTTTTACAAGCGAAAATGTAATTTTTAACTCTTCTAGCTTATACACTGATTTATGATGAAACTGTTAAGCTGATTGGTTTAAACTTTACAAGAATTATTCTATGGTAGGGTTCTGCCAGTTTTATAATAATAGATTGGGTAAATACAGCTTTAACAAGTGACCCATGGGTCATGACGCTCAGCTGACAAGGAAGAGATTCGCAAAAGGAAATTTTATCATCTGAATGGTAGTATAAATCCATTCAACTGAAGCATCAAACAGATTAATCAACAGGCCGAGATTGTGTCTGTATTTATATATCTCAAAAATAGAGAAAAAATGCGTAAACTTTAAAAAAATACAGGTGGCTCCACCAGTCTGCAGAAACTAATAAAAACACTTAATGGTCAATATCCATGCAAAGAATCATAGTGATCTCTGTATTAGTTGTTCAGATACTTCATCTTTTGTATCAAATTTTCCATTATGCTGAGGGATACTTCGGAGTCCTATAGCTTGGAGGATATGGGTAACAAAGCCCTTATTTCAGGTTTCCACAGACACTTTTCATGGGCCTCCTTGCATCACAAGAATGAAGATTCTAGGTCCAGTTGTTACAATTTGTGCCACGTTAACAGATGACAGCATCCTTAAAGGTCTCAAAAATAGAGAAAAAAATTTCGAAAAATTGAATAAAATATAGGTGGCACCACCAGTCTGCAGAAACTGATGAAACACCCCATAATAAATATCCATGCAAAGAATCATGGTGATCTCTGCATTAGTTGTTCAGATACTTCAGCTTTTGTATCAAATTATCCATTATTCTGAGGGATACTTCGGAGTCCTATAGCTTGAAGGATATGGGAAACAGAGACCTAATTTCAGGTTTCCACAGACACTTTGATGGGCCTCCTTGCATGACAAGAATGAAGATTCTAGGTTCAGTTGTTAAGATTTGTAAACTGTTGACAGATAACCACATCTTTAAAGGTCTCAAAAATAGAGAAAAAAATTTGAAAAAAAAGAGGTGGCGCACCCAGTCTGCAGAAACTAATGGGATACCCCAAGATCAATATGTATGCCAAAAATCATGACCATCAGTGTTGTAGTTATTGAGATACTGCAGTTTTTGTATTAAATTTTTCCATTATTCTCGGGGTATTTTGGAGCCATACAGCTTAAAGGATATGGGTAACAGAGACCTTATTTCAGGTTTCCATGGAGACTTTTCATGGGTCTCCCTGTGTATCAAGAATGAAGATTCTAGGTCTAGTTGTTATGATTTGTGCCCTGTTAACAGATGTTCATATCGTTAAAGGTCACAAAAATAGAGAAAAAAAATCGTTAAAAAACCCGAACAAATACAGGTGGTGCCACCAGTCTGATTAAACTGATGAAACACTCCATGATCAATATCCATGCAGAAATTATGGTGATCTCTGCATTAGTTGTTCAGATACTTCAGCTTTTGTATCAAATTTTCCATTATTCTGAGCTGTACTTTTGAGTGCCATAGCTCAAAGGATATGGGTAACAGAGACCGTATTTCAGGTTTCCATCGAGACTTTTCATAGGTCTCTCACTGTGTCAAGAATGAAGATTCTAGGTCCAGTCTTTACGAGTTGTGCCCTGTTAACAGATGTTTACATTTTTAAAGGTCTCAAAAATAGACAAAAATTCTTAAAAAATCGAAAAATACAGGCGGCGCCACCAGTCTGCAGAAACTGATGAAACATCTCATGATCAATATGTATGCCAAAAATCATGACCATCAGTGATGTAGTTAATGAGATATTGAAGTTTTTGTATGAAAGTTTTGACTATTCTGGGGGGTACTATGGGGCCCCATAGCTCGAAGGATATGGGTAACAGAGACCTAATTTCTGGTTTCCATGGAGACTTTTCATAGGTCTCTCACTGTGTCAAGAATGCAGATTCTAGGTCCCGTCTATACGATTTGTGCCCTGTTAACAGATGTTCACATTTTTAAAGGTCTCAAAAAATAGAGAAAAAAATTCGTAAAAAATCGTAAAATACAGGTGGCGCCACCAGTCTGCAGAAACTGATGAAACATCTCATGATCAATATGTATGCCAAAAATCATGACCATCAGTGATGTAGTTAATGAGATATTGAAGTTTTTGTATGAAAGTTTTGACTATTCTGGGGGGTACTTTGGGGCCCCATAGCTCAAAGGATATGGGTAACAGAGACCTAATTTCTGGTTTCCATTGAGACTGTTCATAGGTCTCTCACTGTGTCAAGAATGCAGATTCTAGGTCCAGTCTATACGATTTGTGCCCTGTTTACAAATGTTCACATTTTTTAAGGTCTCAAAAACAGAGAAAAAAAATCGTAAAAAATCGAAAAATACAGGTGGCGCCACCACTCTGCAGGAACTGATGGAACATCTCATGAATAATATGTATGCCAGAAATCATGACCATCAGTGATGTAGTTAATGAGATATTGAAGTTTTTGTATGAAATTTTTTACTATTCTTGGAGGTACTTTGGGGCTCCATAGCTCGAAGGATATGGGTAACAGAGACCTAATTTCTGGTTTCCAAGGAGATTTTTATCGACCTCTCAGAATGTCAAGTTACAAGATTCTAGGTCCAGCGGTTACGATTTGTGCCTAGTTAACGGACAGACAGACCAGCAGGCAGACAGACGGACAGACAGACGGACGACGGACAAAGAGTGATCGCTTTAGCTCAGCATGACTGAAAGTCAGCTGAGCTACAAAAGCATTGTAGCCAATTGAAAAAGGCTTTCTGTGTTTGAAAACAGATTTGACAACATGCTGAGTTTCAGCAGCCAAGTCCAGAGGTCACTCAGTACAAACAGGTTGGGTCCAGACATCACCATGGCAACTGACCTGGCTCTAGCGGGTGTCTAGACCATGTGTCTAGACCTGTAGATACAATGTCTAGATGCAGAATTCAAAGATTATTGGAACTATATCTTTCAGCTGTTTGAAAAAACTTGGTTTGCATTTTAAGCGAATCGGGTTTATCATCAGGTCACATGTAAACTGCTGCGCCCTCTTTTTTGGTTGACCTCTGACCTTTCCTCACTGCCCAGCGTCCATTTGTGCGTCTGTTTTCACACATAAACCCACATATCTCGAAAAACCGTTGACCGATCAGGCTAAAAATTTTGCACAAATGAAGCCCTTTGATAGGTCTATAACATACACTAATAATGGTGGCGCCACTTGCAACAATTTTTGCACAGCGTCCATCTGTTCATCTGCCTTGGGATAAAATCACTCATATCTCATCAGTGGTTTGACTTATCCACCTGAAATTTTGCAGGTTTATGCATCCTTGACAATTTTCTCGATTTTATGACAGGTGGCACCACCTACATTCACGTTTACTCTGCAGACATCCATGCTAATATGCAACACACCTCACTCTATTCTCCTTGCCACTTAATCCATGCCTCACTTCACCCGTCCCACTCTGATTTCTGCGGATACACATAGTCTCTTGTCGACTACCCATATTCTAGTTTTAAAATGTCCTAGTCTGAAACTTGCAGGTCCGAAAAGTTTATTTTGCTGAAATCATAATGACTAAGGTAGATATGGGGACTTAAGAGGATCAATATCAGATCTTAAAAATAAACCTCCATTCATACTCCCAAACTTTGCACAGGTTCGCATTAGGCCTGTAGGCCTTGTTATTTTTTTTATCTCTGTATATTATACAATCATCCCCCCGTGAACACAAACATTAACACACTTATTTATATATATATATACATGTATATATTTATATATATACATACATACGAACACACGCATATATATGACCATCTCCCCCTGGTATGAAGACCTGTCTACGCCACTGAACCTGTCTATAGTACTCGGTACATTTAAGTGTTGATAGTGTGAGCTATATTTAAAACTACGAAAAACACCCTTCTCCCCTCATTTGAGATATATAGGTAAAGGTGTTGAAGAGCAATAAATATGCAGACATTTATACACAATTATGGATTTTTGTTTGTTGTAAGATGACACAATACATACTGAAAATGATGGTTTTATGGAGTCATTATGTGACGTTACTTCAACTTAGGCGGGTTTTAAACAAGGAGTAATCAATTAACATAGTGCAATGGCGACCAAATCGTCTTTATAACGGTGTTGAAAAAGTCTGGGGACATGCATTTTAATCGCTATAAAGGTTAAAAAATAGAGGGATGTCAAGAAACTTGTGAAAGTTTTAAGGAACGATGATATTATATATAAAGAGTGAAAAGAAATCCTAGGGCTATACCATTTTTTTAAATATAAAAAATAAGAGGATAATCAGTTATTTATTATGCATGGGGACACGCACTTGTCGATGACCTTTGAACCATTAAGGATAGATTTAAAGCATTTCAGGTATTACTTCGCTTAAGAAATAAGCTCAAAGTAAACTGAAAATATAAGATACTAAAATTCAATACCAAAGCACGATGGCAGATGGCACTGTCAAAGTTCGGCACACGAATTTTCGTGAATTGGGTCGTTTTCTGCAGAATGACCCCTTATAGGAGATCAGCGAAAGTGTATTATTATTTTCCTACCCTGTCCCTACCCCTACGTACCCCTAACGATACGTTATTTTAATGTAAAATATGATTTGAACGTGCAATATAATGCTGTAATAATAAGTATGTCAACATCCTAATCCGTTTACTTAGTGTTATATAATGTGAACGAAAGTCCGTAAAATTACAATTCGATTTAACAGATTTTCTTGTTAACTTGTATACACGTAATCAATTCGATGAAAGGGTCCCTGCTTTACGTACAGCCAGGGGCCCATGCAACCTAAAGCAGCGTTTCCATGTGCGCGTATATGCGTATGTGCGTATATGCGTGAAAAATCGCTCATATGATTTTGTAACTGGGGTGTTTCCATGTGTCCGTCAGCGTATATGCGTATGTGCATGTATGCGTGGAAAAATAGGTGTTTCCATGTGCGCGTATATGCGTATATGCATGAACTGGCTGACGTATATATTTGTACAGTGAATCAAGCAGGCCTTCCACAAAAAGATGATGAAATGACGTCATTTTACCTTGAATCCCAGAGTTCACGCAGACCCTATGCGTGAAAATCGCTCCTGTGGCGATTTTCACGCATATTCGCACATACGCATAATCCACCCCTGCGTATAGGCTTATATTTATATAATAGCAGCCGACCAGCCCAGAAAACTAATCAGTGTATATACCGTCCGTGAGCCAATGTTGTTAGGCCTATATCTTTCACCCCGTCGTTATGTTATTGGATTCCTGCATCATTTTAAGGCGTTAACACCTGGAGAAATTATGAGGAGATCATCAGATTATCGTCGGATTATCTTTCACGAATGTTGACCAACAACAGTCAGGAACGATCCTTTTCAAAACTGAAAAGGATAAGAAATGAACTAAGGACTAACATGGATCAAGCCCGCTCAAATAATCTCTCCTTAATGAGAATATATATATAGGCCTAATGAGCATGAGCTTCTACGGGAAACTGAAATTTCTAAAATAATCAATACATTTGCACAAGCAAACGCTGGTTTTACATCAATCTTCGACCCCCCGCCGAAATACGCAGATTATGAACCAGTGCTTATTAATATGAATTCTAAAGCTAAATTAAACCAAGGTTGTTTGACGATGATTAGACCTTAAAGAGACCTGAGTCACCCTTTCGCCACAGGATTGGCACCCTTGTGAGTTCGATTCTGCGAAGTCGCATCTTAGTCGGAAACTGATACTGCCACCTGACGGCTCAACCTCAGCATATTATATTAACAAACCTTTTGACTATACTGTTTATCCAATGACCGATCTCACATATTTTTTATCAAATAATTTTAAAACAGGGGACAAGGAAACAACATTTCTTTGTTGTACAGTATTATATATGTCACACTGGTCACGTACAAATGAACCAGTCTGTACATATTATATAAAAAGGAGGCTGATTTAAATGGAAAAATCATTGGAGCTAAAAAATGTTATTAATATGTTTAACTCAAATAAATTCGATTGAAATTTTAAAAAATCCCTGTTTTTTTTTAATATTTTATCAAATAATTTTAAAACAGTGGACAAGGAAACAACATTTCTTTGTTGTACAGTATTATATGTCACACTGGTCACGTACAAATGAACCAGTCTGGTTATAAAAGTTCCAACTCTTTTATGCTGAAGGTGAAAAGAAGCCATTCTTGTCCGATGCGAAAGACCCCTAGCCCCCCCCCCCCCCCCCCCCCCCCATATTGACGCCCCTGAATATATAAGTCAGCTGTATAAGCGATATTTACACAAATAAGCAACATTATCCAGGACTTGGTGTTCATTACCCAACCCCTCCCCCGAAAATAAAATGTTCCGCGATGAATTTAGAAAAAAAATCATCAAACAATAACTTTTTTCATGTGTCATTTTTATTATTACAAAAGTATTATTTTTAGTTAAACGTTTTGTATATAAACAGAAGTTTCAAAGCTTTGGGCAGACTGTTCTAAATTATACTGGCAGATTTGAAAATCAAATATAAATCAAACTAAACTAGTGAATCAAACTTTAATTAAACTTGAAATGCAGGAGTTGCAATGGAATCTGTTCTGTTGAAACAACATGTAGCACAATTATTTTTAAAGACATGTTGAAATCGGAATCTGGGTCCAGTCAGTGGTATAAATATATGTCACCTGTGCACTCATGACTATATAGCTGGTGCCTAGCAAGGCCCAATAATTTTCAATAATACAGTCAGTACACTCAGAGATAAAACCTAATTATTAATTATTATTAATTACAAAATTTAATGAGAAAATCATTTTACAAGTTCAAAAATAGTCGACATTTTTCTCTACAGCTATATGTATGTATATATATATATATATATATATATATATATATATATACATATATATATATATATATATATATATATATATATATAGCAACAAATCCTATATTGTAGTGCATCCGATATATTTGTCATATATAGCTGTCCAATACGAATTTCGGAGACGAAAATTCATCGGTCGGAAACCAAAAGTATCGTTCGGATTTGGTTTGAATGAAATTTCGGATGCGACAGGATTTTAGTCGGAACGACAGAAATATTCGTTCGTGTCATATTCGTTCGGACGCATCCGGTGTGACACCGCCTTTAGGTGTGTATGCACAAACATAAAATATAGGATTTTATTTTTTCGTTCGTACAGCAAATTTTCGTTCGGACGTTAAATTCGTTCGGACGCATCCGGTGTGAAACCGCCTTTATCCGACAAAAATTTTATCGGATGACGGGTCGGATAAGTAGCCTACCGCGACCGCATAAAAGGATTGGGTCCTCCCTAATATTATGTTCGACTCTATCCGAAACCGCAACCGCGTAAAAGGAATCACAAAAGATTACTAGAATAAGTGCAGCACTAAAGCCACGGTCACATTAAATCGTACGACTGTTTAATCGTGCAATTGACCCACGATCAGGTAGTCGCACGACCAGTCCACACAAATTTGTCCTGATTCTGAAATGGTCGTCAGTACTTGATTCTGGTGGTAGGTAATCGTACGACTGGTGGTACGCCCGGTTGCACGATCAACCAGTACTAGTGACGATCGGTCGCAAGATCAGTCGGGCGACAAGGCGTTGCGATTAATATTGATCGTACGACAAGTCTTAGGGTTAACCCCGGCTTTACACTACACGACAATCGCAGGTCGCTCACAATTTTCAGCATATCTCTGCGATTGTCGTGTAGTGTAAACAGCATTTTTCAGCGATAATCGCGTGTCGCAACAGATTATCGACCGACAAAAAAAGTTTGACATGTTAAACTTTTTCCTTACGATAATCGTTGGGTCGTGTATAGTAAACAGTATTACGACAATCGCAAGGGCGGGTCATGTCGTTCATCCAATAGGACAAAGGCTTTCAGGTCATGTGGCACTGCATGGTTTCAATCAAAATGGCAGAACCAGAGGGTTGGATATGGAATGACGAAAAGGAAGACGCCCTGATTGACCTGTGGTCAGCCAGACCGGTGTTATACGATGTCACCCATAAGAACTACCACAAGAAAGACGCAAAGACGAAAGAGTTGAGAGATACGCACCTGCCAGAATAACCAGCTTCTTTTTCTTTTGTTTTTTCTGCTGTCGGCTTACAACTGGCGCCATTTCCAAAACGGGGAAGGTCGAGCTAGGTCGCTAAGCGTAAACAGGATTTTGTCGCAGAACTTTGTCGCGGTAAGCAGCAAAGTCGTGTAGTGTAAACAGGGTTTTGTCGCCGAACTTTGGCGCGCGTCCAGCTATACGATAATCGGTTGGACCGTGCGACCCGAGATTGTCGTGTAGTGTAACCCCGGCTTAAGTGACAATCGACCAATCGTACGACTTGTCGTAATGACCTGCGACTAGTCGTTCAAATGGTCGTGCCACCGATCGTATGGATATATATTCCTGGGCCCGATATCAGCCCTAGTCATTCGTTCGCTAGATCCCGTACAGAACAGTGATATGATATATGCGTTTTCTTCTTTGTCTTCGCTGGCTTCTTCGGTGCAGAAGTGCAGCTGCGGCAATAGCACCAAGCTGTTGTTGTTGCTCCAGCTGTAGCCGAACCAGCATCAACTCGAGTCTACAGGGTGGCATCAGCTGCTCCACACTGACAATTGGAGGTAAATACGGCTGACTGACCTTAGCCCTAGATCCCAACAATTTTATAACGTTTGCCGAGCTGATAGCACGACCAGTCGTATGGTCGTGCCACAAGTCGGGAGAGATCTTGGCAAGTTGCAATTCTGATCACAAGGTCGTACGACCAGTCATGCCACCAATCGCGAGGTGGCACGAGCAGTGGCACGACCAATCGTGCAACAAGTTGTCGCACGATGATGCACGACTGGTCATGCGACTGGTGGTACAACCTTCTTGCGAGTTCCTAAAGCCGGGGTTACACTACACGACAATCGCGGGTCGCACGGTCCAACCGATTATCGTAGCTGGACGCGCGACAAAGTTCGGCGACAAAACCCTGTTTACACTACACGACTTTGCTGCTTACCGCGACAAAGTTCTGCGACAAAATCCTGTTTACGCTTAGCGACCTTGCTCGACCTTCCCCGTTTTGGAAATGGCGCCAGTTGTAAGCCGACAGCAGAAAAAAACAAAAGAAAAAGAAGCTGGTTATTCTGGCAGGTGCGTATTTAATTTGCTCAAGGAGGAGGGAGAGGACCGTTTGGACTCGGTCCTGGCTTCAGAAGAGAGAAACGCATGGAGCATTCGATATCCTGATGAGCGATTTGAGAGAGGATGATGGTGGATTTCTAAACTTCATGAGAATGTCCCCCGGAATCTTTGATGACTTGATGGATAAGGTGCCACCACTCATTTCTAAACAAGACACCAAGATGCGAGCTCCCATTCCTCAAGGAGTCAAGTTGGCGATAACGCTAAGATTCTTAGCAACGGGTAAGATGATAGGCCTACCAATTACAATTTATTAGCATCATATTTGTACATATCTTATAACTTCAAAATATGAAAAAAATCAAATAAAATTATAATATAAATATATACATTTCTATATTCTATTAATTTTTATATACAAATATATATATATCTTTATTAATATACAATATATATATTTCTCACATACATATATATTATATATAAAAAAAGCAAACACATATACTTGTGTAAAAATATAGCACTTGTTTATAAATATAGATTATATATATATATACTTTATAATACATTTCATTACACTTTATTAATTTCATTATATACATGTACAAACTATGTTTATGTAGATATGTATATTTATATATATATATATATTTTAGAATATTTATTAATATGTAAATTATATAGTTTATTTGAAATTGTTTATAAACATACACACATATATACGTCTTTGCGTCTTTCTTGTTGTAGTTCTTATGGGTGACATCGTATAACACCGGTCTGGCTGACCACAGGTCAATCAGGGCGTCTTCCTTTTCGTCATTCCATATCCAACCATCTGGCTCTGCCATTTTGATTGAAACCAGTGCCACATGACCTGAAAGCCTTTGTCCTATTGGATGAACGACATGACCCGCCCTTGCGATTGTCGTAATACTGTTTACACTACACGACCCAACGATAATCGTAAGGAAAAAGTTTGACATGTCAAACTTTTTTGACATGTCAAACTTTTTTTGTCGGCCGATAATCTGTTGCGACACGCGATTATCGCTGAAAAATGCTGTTTACACTACACGACAATCGCAGAGAAATGCTGAAAATTGTGAGCGACCTGCGATTGTCGTGTAGTGTAACCCCAGCTTAAGACCTCAAAATTTACAAATCAGTCGCAACTGGATTTTGAACATGTTCAAAAACCACCTGCGACCGATTTTTCACCCAGTGATCAGTCACGGCCTCCGCGATCGGTCGCACGTTCTTGTCACGACTGTCCGGCGATTCCTCAAATTTTCAGTCGCGGACAGGTCGTAACCTGGTCGTATCTCTAGTGTGACCGTGGCTTAACGCATGGGATGTACATTTCATATGTGGAACAATGTAACAACATGCTCATTGCTGACATGGGCATTCGAGCTTGCATTGGCTGTGACCTATAAAGTCGCTGCTTGGAAACTAGGTCCAACACGTTTTCATTTTTAAAAACGTTTTGTGGAAAACGTTTGTTGGAAACCGTATTAGCCAAAACGGTCTGAAAACACGTGAACGCTCAATTCGCATTCAACACCGTTTGAAACTGTTTGTGTCTGCCGTGTGAACGGGCCAGTAAATTAACACACATGCACCTCTAAAGATATCTAGAGCTTGTGCGTGAATATATCGTGTAATCCGTATTGTTTTCTCGATTATCTCGTTAAACCCTATGGCCCGGATCAGAGTAAAATTCCAATTAAACGTCAACTTAAGGTAAGTTTCGTTTATTTTTAAACTAATTTAGATAGATGTAGGCCTATATGCACACATTATTAGAAGGTAAAATGTATATATGTATGCAAACTGATCCAAAGTGAGATTGGTTCTAACATTTACATGATTTAGGCCTACATGATGCCGGTATTATTAACAATCTTCTGGAAAATATAAACTAAGGCCTACGTGGAATTAAGGGGCCAAAGTGAGAATTAGGTCGTACAACTTAATTTAAATCAAACTCCGGGGTCGATATTACGTTTGATAATAAAATGTTAAACTGTAAATAACCATTTGAATGTATAGGCCTATGAATACACGATAAAGTCAAGCTTTCGTAATAGGCCTATATATTATATTTATTTCAAATCGACAAGATTGCCTTGCCTTTATATAATATTAAATTATAATGGTCCCGACATGAGCTTCTCAGAACACTGGGTGTGTCACAACCTTTTTCATCATTTATGTATTTTAATATTATTATCCTCTACATATTTGCATTTAATAATGGTAATCATACTTTGATACAATAAATATTTAATGCAAAAAAAATCAATTTAATTGGTCACGGTCAGCTTTTCTATGACGGCAGTTATGGTCCCTGGTTCCCATGAAGCTGGACCGGGACGGTCAAAATTTGTCTCGACCAATACATGTTATTTAACGTCAGGTATAAAATCGGGCCTAGCAAGTTCGAAATAGGCCCTATAATAATCCCGACAGAAATGAATTTAAAAATTATAATTTCGATGTGAGATATACCATCTGAGGCTGCTGAGCCACAGGTGTGCATGACAGTGTGATTGCAACTATATTGTATAATATTGTATAGGCCTAATGTATGGTTACGCTTGGGCATTTTTGCGCCACAAATGGCGTGTGTAAATATTAAAAAAAAGTCATAGAATTGATAAAAATGAAGCTTGTAACCGGTATGATTTCAATTTTATTTCATAAAATGGTAAACGGTGGCCCATATATATATATATATATATATATATATATATATATATATATATATATATATATATATATATATATATATATTCAGTGAGTAATCTTTGTGTTTATGCGATTATCAGGGGCGGATTAAGGTTGAATGGGGTCCCCGGCTGTACATAAAGCAAGGACACTTTCAGCAAATTTAAAACGTGTGTACAAATTAACAAGAAAATCTGTTAAACCGAATTGTAAACTTACGGACTTTATTATACTAAGTATGCGGATATGATATTGACACACTATATTACATGTAGCATTATATGGCACGTTTGAATCATTGACAATAATGAATTAAATGAATTTTGTAAATGAATTGGATCAAAAATGTTTCTGTAGTAACGTTATTCCGCGATCACTGGAGAAATCCAGCTTTGATTTTCTGTTTGGTCGTTTTGTCTTCTTTCATGATACCCCTATATATTTCTTGTCACTTATACCCTTACTCACAAAAATAAATATTAAATTTTTATAGATACAATTGGATAACGCTTGTTAGAATACGGACAGTAATTATACTCGTTGGTCAGCGTTATCCGGGAGTGTGGATCCCAGAAAACAATTTCCAGTTTTCCCATAATTTATGTTTAAATAGAATTATCTAAAGGATTATTTGATGACCTGCTACTGCAGTGACACTAGGTATAAGAATATAACAGTCAATTGCATGGTATTATAAATTCAAATTATATAAACATTACTGAAAGTTGGGATCAAGTGGGGGAAATCCGTGTAATTTGGACCACTGTGTAATTTGAAACACCCAAAATTTCCATATTTGGAAAAATAGTACCAGAACGAGGCAAGTTCGTCACTGTAGCATCGACAATTTTGAAGCATCCAACGACGGTGCAGGAAAGCTAGGTGCAAATTTTGGCGAATATTCAACTTGAAGATGTTAATTTCATAGTTTGTTCCTATTTTCCATGCATATAAATATCGAAGTATTCTAACTGTTATTCAATGAAGATCCCATCATGTCCCAACATTTCACAGCTTTATAACATGGCCGATTTGATTTTGGCTAATAATATGTAAATAAGGTCAGAATCAAAATCTGCATATTGACTTGCTGTGTGTAATATGGAATAGGCCCTATAGTATAATATGGCCCGGTGGTCTCTTTTATTTGTGCGCCGTTGACATTCTGATTCGTGTAGCGCAGGCGTAGGGCGTTGCTTTGGTGTGTAGAGACACGGCGCTCGGTGTAATCCGTAGTGGTTGAACTCTGAGGTGTAGAAACACAGCGTTCTTTGTTCGAGTCGGGGATGCAGGTCTGTTCTTTGGGCGTGTAAATTATGTATTGTTGTGTTCTTTGCTTGCCGGAAATCTTCGATTTCGGCAAGCATATTGCTCAGTTGCGTATGTCTGTTTGTCTGTTTGTTGCTTGCCGGAAATCTTCGATTTCGGCAAGTTGGTTGGTCAGTTGCGTATGTCCATTTGTCTGTTTTTTTGTTTTTTTGTTTTTTGGTTTTTTTGTTTTTTTGTTTTTTTGTGTGTTTGTCTGCGCTCTCCTGGCCACAATTTTGCAGCAATCGACATGACCCTTACAGGGACGATTGACAACCGAACACCCTGGAACCCTATTGTTTTTGGTCAACATTGCTCCAAGGTCAAGGGTCAAGGTCACGACAGGTGTGGTTAACGGTTTTTGCTCTATAACTTCGCCATAAATAGGCTTATCCACTTCTGCAATAGCTCATTTTTTTCGTCATCACCTGGCCTTTCTTTAAATATGTAGCTCACTTAAATTTGCCGTTACCATGGTTACATTTTTTTGGCAAAAATCATGGAAATTGGAAATAAAACGACCATTTTTTTGTAACTTTGTCAGTTTTTAAGCTAGGCAGATCTAGTTTTCGGCATTTTGTTCCACATGACCAGCTTGACACGACAGAACTAAAAGTCACGCCAAATCTCGCGCCATATCTCGTCAAACGAGAAAAAACGAGACTTCGCGGAAATGCTTATAACTCGGCGACTTTTACAGCTAGACAAGTCTGGTTTTCGGCATTTCGTTCCACCAAACAAGCTTGACACGACAGAGCTGCAAGACAGGCCAAATCTCGCACCGTATCTCGTCAAACGAGAAAACACGAGATTTCACGGAAATGCTTATAACTAGGCCAGTTTTACAGCTAGACACGTGTGGTTTTCGGCATTTAGTTCCACTAGACCAGCTTGACACGACAGATATGCAAGTCTGGCAAAATCTCGCACCGTATCTCGTCAAACGAGAAAACACGAAATTTCACGGAAATGCTTATAACTCGGCCAGTTTTACAGCTAGACAGGTCTGGTTTCCGGCATTTCCTCCCACATGACCAGCTTGACACGATAGATGTGCAAGTCAGGCCAAATCTCGCACCCTATCTCGTCAAACGAGAAAACACGCGATTTCACGGAAATGCTTATAACTCGGCGAGTTTTACAGCTAGACAGGTCTAGTTTTCGGCATTCATTAACATTTTGACGGCTTGACATGACAAACCTGCAAGACTGGCCAAATCTCGCACCATATCTCGTCAAACGATGAAAAAGGAGATTTCACAGAAATGCTAATAACTCGGCGACTTTTACAGCTAGACAGATGTAGTTTTCGCCATTTCATAACATTTAGAGAGTTTGATATGACAAATCTTCAAGACTGGCCAAATCCTGCACCATATCTCGTCACACGAGAAAACACGAGAGTACACGGAAATGCTTATAACTCGGCGACTTTTACAGCTAGACGGATATAGTTTTCGCCATTTCGTAACGTTTGGCCGTCTTGACATAATAAAACTGCTCGTCTTGCCAAATCTCGTACTATATCTCGTCAAGCGAGAAAAAAACATGATTTCACGTAAATGCTGATAACACGGCGACTTTTGCAGCTAGACAGGTCTAGTTTCTGGCATTTTGTAATATTTGACAAACCTGACATGACAAAACTGGAAATCTCGCCAAAGCTCGCACCATTTCCCGTCAAACGAGAAAACACCAGATTTCATGCAAATGCTTATAACTCAGCGGCTTTTATAGCTAGACAGGTCTGGTTTTCGGCATTTCATATCATTTGGCCAGCTTGACATGACAAACCTGAAAACGTCTCACTGCTTCTTGTCAAACAAGATAAACGGGATTTCAGGAAAAAATTTTGAACTTGGTCCCTTTTACACTAGAAAGATATGCAGCTGTTAAAGGTCAGCATGCATAAATAAACATATTATCCGTTTCTGCTGCCCCGACAATGTTGCTCATTCATATGACTGTTTCTACATGCACTCTCTGTCTATCTGTCTGTATCATTTCCATTTCCGGCAAGCGCGTGACCTCTGGTCATCTTGTTTGTTGCTTGCCGGAATCAAAGATTTCGGCAAGCATATTACTCAGTTGCGTATGTCTGTTTGTTGCTTGCCGGAAATCTTCGATTTCGGCAAGTTGGTTGGTCAGTTGCGTATGTCCATTTGTCTGTTTGTTTTTTTGTTTATTGCTTGCCGGAAATCTTCGATTTCGGCAAGTTGGTTGGTCAGTTGCGTATGTCCATTTGTCTGTTTGTTTTTTTGTTTTTTTTGTTTTTTGTTTTTTTGTTTTTTTGTGTGTTTGTCTGCGCTCTCCTGGCCACAATTTTGCAGCAATTGACATGACCCTTACAGGGTTGATTGACAACCAAACACCCTGGAACCCTATTGTTTTTGGTCAACATTGCTCCAAGGTCAAGGGTCAAGGTCACGACAGGTGTGGTTAACGGTTTTTGCACTATAACTTCGCCATAAATAGGCTTATCCATTTCGGCAATAGCTCATTTTTTTCGTCATCACCTGGCCTTTCTTTTGATATGTAGCTTACTTAAATTTGCCGTTACCATGGTTACATTTTTTGGGCAAAAATCATGGAAATTGGAAATAACACGACCATTTTTTTTGTAACTTTGTCAGTTTTTAAGCTAGGCAGATCTAGTTTTCTACAAACTATGTTTATGTAGATATGTATATTTATATATATATATATATTTTAGAATATTTATTAATATGTAAATTATATAGTTTATTTGAAATTGTTTATAAACATACACACATATATACGTCTTTGCGTCTTTCTTGTTGTAGTTCTTATGGGTGACATCGTATAACACCGGTCTGGCTGACCACAGGTCAATCAGGGCGTCTTCCTTTTCGTCATTCCATATCCAACCATCTGGCTCTGCCATTTTGATTGAAACCAGTGCCACATGACCTGAAAGCCTTTGTCCTATTGGATGAACGACATGACCCGCCCTTGCGATTGTCGTAATACTGTTTACACTACACGACCCAACGATAATCGTAAGGAAAAAGTTTGACATGTCAAACTTTTTTGACATGTCAAACTTTTTTTGTCGGCCGATAATCTGTTGCGACACGCGATTATCGCTGAAAAATGCTGTTTACACTACACGACAATCGCAGAGAAATGCTGAAAATTGTGAGCGACCTGCGATTGTCGTGTAGTGTAACCCCAGCTTAAGACCTCAAAATTTACAAATCAGTCGCAACTGGATTTTGAACATGTTCAAAAACCACCTGCGACCGATTTTTCACCCAGTGATCAGTCACGGCCTCCGCGATCGGTCGCACGTTCTTGTCACGACTGTCCGGCGATTCCTCAAATTTTCAGTCGCGGACAGGTCGTAACCTGGTCGTATCTCTAGTGTGACCGTGGCTTAACGCATGGGATGTACATTTCATATGTGGAACAATGTAACAACATGCTCATTGCTGACATGGGCATTCGAGCTTGCATTGGCTGTGACCTATAAAGTCGCTGCTTGGAAACTAGGTCCAACACGTTTTCATTTTTAAAAACGTTTTGTGGAAAACGTTTGTTGGAAACCGTATTAGCCAAAACGGTCTGAAAACACGTGAACGCTCAATTCGCATTCAACACCGTTTGAAACTGTTTGTGTCTGCCGTGTGAACGGGCCAGTAAATTAACACACATGCACCTCTAAAGATATCTAGAGCTTGTGCGTGAATATATCGTGTAATCCGTATTGTTTTCTCGATTATCTCGTTAAACCCTATGGCCCGGATCAGAGTAAAATTCCAATTAAACGTCAACTTAAGGTAAGTTTCGTTTATTTTTAAACTAATTTAGATAGATGTAGGCCTATATGCACACATTATTAGAAGGTAAAATGTATATATGTATGCAAACTGATCCAAAGTGAGATTGGTTCTAACATTTACATGATTTAGGCCTACATGATGCCGGTATTATTAACAATCTTCTGGAAAATATAAACTAAGGCCTACGTGGAATTAAGGGGCCAAAGTGAGAATTAGGTCGTACAACTTAATTTAAATCAAACTCCGGGGTCGATATTACGTTTGATAATAAAATGTTAAACTGTAAATAACCATTTGAATGTATAGGCCTATGAATACACGATAAAGTCAAGCTTTCGTAATAGGCCTATATATTATATTTATTTCAAATCGACAAGATTGCCTTGCCTTTATATAATATTAAATTATAATGGTCCCGACATGAGCTTCTCAGAACACTGGGTGTGTCACAACCTTTTTCATCATTTATGTATTTTAATATTATTATCCTCTACATATTTGCATTTAATAATGGTAATCATACTTTGATACAATAAATATTTAATGCAAAAAAAATCAATTTAATTGGTCACGGTCAGCTTTTCTATGACGGCAGTTATGGTCCCTGGTTCCCATGAAGCTGGACCGGGACGGTCAAAATTTGTCTCGACCAATACATGTTATTTAACGTCAGGTATAAAATCGGGCCTAGCAAGTTCGAAATAGGCTCTATAATAATCCCGACAGAAATGAATTTAAAAATTATAATTTCGATGTGAGATATACCATCTGAGGCTGCTGAGCCACAGGTGTGCATGACAGTGTGATTGCAACTATATTGTATAATATTGTATAGGCCTAATGTATGGTTACGCTTGGGCATTTTTGCGCCACAAATGGCGTGTGTAAATATTAAAAAAAAGTCATAGAATTGATAAAAATGAAGCTTGTAACCGGTATGATTTCAATTTTATTTCATAAAATGGTAAACGGTGGCCCATATATATATATATATATATATATATATATATATATATATATATATATATATATATATTCAGTGAGTAATCTTTGTGTTTATGCGATTATCAGGGGCGGATTAAGGTTGAATGGGGTCCCCGGCTGTACATAAAGCAAGGACACTTTCAGCAAATTTAAAACGTGTGTACAAATTAACAAGAAAATCTGTTAAACCGAATTGTAAACTTACGGACTTTATTATACTAAGTATGCGGATATGATATTGACACACTATATTACATGTAGCATTATATGGCACGTTTGAATCATTGACAATAATGAATTAAATGAATTTTGTAAATGAATTGGATCAAAAATGTTTCTGTAGTAACGTTATTCCGCGATCACTGGAGAAATCCAGCTTTGATTTTCTGTTTGGTCGTTTTGTCTTCTTTCATGATACCCCTATATATTTCTTGTCACTTATACCCTTACTCACAAAAATAAATATTAAATATTTATAGATACAATTGGATAACGCTTGTTAGAATACGGACAGTAATTATACTCGTTGGTCAGCGTTATCCGGGAGTGTGGATCCCAGAAAACAATTTCCAGTTTTCCCATAATTTATGTTTAAATAGAATTATCTAAAGGATTATTTGATGACCTGCTACTGCAGTGACACTAGGTATAAGAATATAACAGTCAATTGCATGGTATTATAAATTCAAATTATATAAACATTACTGAAAGTTGGGATCAAGTGGGGGAAATCCGTGTAATTTGGACCACTGTGTAATTTGAAACACCCAAAATTTCCATATTTGGAAAAATAGTACCAGAACGAGGCAAGTTCGTCACTGTAGCATCGACAATTTTGAAGCATCCAACGACGGTGCAGGAAAGCTAGGTGCAAATTTTGGCGAATATTCAACTTGAAGATGTTAATTTCATAGTTTGTTCCTATTTTCCATGCATATAAATATCGAAGTATTCTAACTGTTATTCAATGAAGATCCCATCATGTCCCAACATTTCACAGCTTTATAACATGGGTCTAGAACTGGCCGATTTGATTTTGGCTAATAATATGTAAATAAGGTCAGAATCAAAATCTGCATATTGACTTGCTGTGTGTAATATGGAATAGGCCCTATAGTATAATATGGCCCGGTGGTCTCTTTTATTTGTGCGCCGTTGACATTCTGATTCGTGTAGCGCAGGCGTAGGGCGTTGCTATGGTGTGTAGAGACACGGCGCTCGGTGTAATCCGTAGTGGTTGAACTCTGAGGTGTAGAAACACAGCGTTCTTTGTTCGAGTCGGGGATGCAGGTCTGTTCTTTGGGCGTGTAAATTATGTATTGTTGTGTTCTTTGCTTGCCGGAAATCTTCGATTTCGGCAAGCATATTGCTCAGTTGCGTATGTCTGTTTGTCTGTTTGTTGCTTGCCGGAAATCTTCGATTTCGGCAAGTTGGTTGGTCAGTTGCGTATGTCCATTTGTCTGTTTTTTTGTTTTTTTGTTTTTTGGTTTTTTTGTTTTTTTGTTTTTTTGTGTGTTTGTCTGCGCTCTCCTGGCCACAATTTTGCAGCAATCGACATGACCCTTACAGGGACGATTGACAACCGAACACCCTGGAACCCTATTGTTTTTGGTCAACATTGCTCCAAGGTCAAGGGTCAAGGTCACGACAGGTGTGGTTAACGGTTTTTGCTCTATAACTTCGCCATAAATAGGCTTATCCACTTCTGCAATAGCTCATTTTTTTCGTCATCACCTGGCCTTTCTTTAAATATGTAGCTCACTTAAATTTGCCGTTACCATGGTTACATTTTTTTGGCAAAAATCATGGAAATTGGAAATAAAACGACCATTTTTTTGTAACTTTGTCAGTTTTTAAGCTAGGCAGATCTAGTTTTCGGCATTTTGTTCCACATGACCAGCTTGACACGACAGAACTAAAAGTCACGCCAAATCTCGCGCCATATCTCGTCAAACGAGAAAAAACGAGACTTCGCGGAAATGCTTATAACTCGGCGACTTTTACAGCTAGACAAGTCTGGTTTTCGGCATTTCGTTCCACCAAACAAGCTTGACACGACAGAGCTGCAAGACAGGCCAAATCTCGCACCGTATCTCGTCAAACGAGAAAACACGAGATTTCACGGAAATGCTTATAACTAGGCCAGTTTTACAGCTAGACACGTGTGGTTTTCGGCATTTAGTTCCACTAGACCAGCTTGACACGACAGATATGCAAGTCTGGCAAAATCTCGCACCGTATCTCGTCAAACGAGAAAACACGAAATTTCACGGAAATGCTTATAACTCGGCCAGTTTTACAGCTAGACAGGTCTGGTTTCCGGCATTTCCTCCCACATGACCAGCTTGACACGATAGATGTGCAAGTCAGGCCAAATCTCGCACCCTATCTCGTCAAACGAGAAAACACGCGATTTCACGGAAATGCTTATAACTCGGCGAGTTTTACAGCTAGACAGGTCTAGTTTTCGGCATTCATTAACATTTTGACGGCTTGACATGACAAACCTGCAAGACTGGCCAAATCTCGCACCATATCTCGTCAAACGATGAAAAAGGAGATTTCACAGAAATGCTAATAACTCGGCGACTTTTACAGCTAGACAGATGTAGTTTTCGCCATTTCATAACATTTAGAGAGTTTGATATGACAAATCTTCAAGACTGGCCAAATCCTGCACCATATCTCGTCACACGAGAAAACACGAGAGTACACGGAAATGCTTATAACTCGGCGACTTTTACAGCTAGACGGATATAGTTTTCGCCATTTCGTAACGTTTGGCCGTCTTGACATAATAAAACTGCTCGTCTTGCCAAATCTCGTACTATATCTCGTCAAGCGAGAAAAAAACATGATTTCACGTAAATGCTGATAACACGGCGACTTTTGCAGCTAGACAGGTCTAGTTTCTGGCATTTTGTAATATTTGACAAACCTGACATGACAAAACTGGAAATCTCGCCAAAGCTCGCACCATTTCCCGTCAAACGAGAAAACACCAGATTTCATGCAAATGCTTATAACTCAGCGGCTTTTATAGCTAGACAGGTCTGGTTTTCGGCATTTCATATCATTTGGCCAGCTTGACATGACAAACCTGAAAACGTCTCACTGCTTCTTGTCAAACAAGATAAACGGGATTTCAGGAAAAAATTTTGAACTTGGTCCCTTTTACACTAGAAAGATATGCAGCTGTTAAAGGTCAGCATGCATAAATAAACATATTATCCGTTTCTGCTGCCCCGACAATGTTGCTCATTCATATGACTGTTTCTACATGCAGTCTCTGTCTATCTGTCTGTATCATTTCCATTTCCGGCAAGCGCGTGACCTCTGGTCATCTTGTTTGTTGCTTGCCGGAATCAAAGATTTCGGCAAGCATATTACTCAGTTGCGTATGTCTGTTTGTTGCTTGCCGGAAATCTTCGATTTCGGCAAGTTGGTTGGTCAGTTGCGTATGTCCATTTGTCTGTTTGTTTTTTTGTTTATTGCTTGCCGGAAATCTTCGATTTCGGCAAGTTGGTTGGTCAGTTGCGTATGTCCATTTGTCTGTTTGTTTTTTTGTTTTTTTTGTTTTTTGTTTTTTTGTTTTTTTGTGTGTTTGTCTGCGCTCTCCTGGCCACAATTTTGCAGCAATTGACATGACCCTTACAGGGTTGATTGACAACCAAACACCCTGGAACCCTATTGTTTTTGGTCAACATTGCTCCAAGGTCAAGGGTCAAGGTCACGACAGGTGTGGTTAACGGTTTTTGCACTATAACTTCGCCATAAATAGGCTTATCCATTTCGGCAATAGCTCATTTTTTTCGTCATCACCTGGCCTTTCTTTTGATATGTAGCTTACTTAAATTTGCCGTTACCATGGTTACATTTTTTGGGCAAAAATCATGGAAATTGGAAATAACACGACCATTTTTTTTGTAACTTTGTCAGTTTTTAAGCTAGGCAGATCTAGTTTTCGGCATTTTGTTCCACATGACCAGCTTGACACGACAGAACTGAAAGTCACGCCAAATCTCGCGCCATATCTCGTCAAACGAGAAAAAACGAGACTTCGCGGAAATGCTTATAACTCGGCGACTTTTACAGCTAGACAGGTCTGGTTTTCGGCATTTCGTTCCACCAAACAAGCTTGACACGACAGAGCTGCAAGACAGGCCAAATCTCGCACCGTATCTCGTCAAACGAGAAAACACGGGATTTCACGGAAATGCTTATAACTAGGCCAGTTTTACAGCTAGACACGTCTGGTTTTCGGCATTTAGTTCCACTAGACCAGCTTGACACGACAGATATGCAAGTGCCGTTACCACTGTTACATTTTTTGGGCAAAAATCATGGAAATTGGAAAAAACACGACCATTTTTTGTAACTTTGTCAGTTTTTAAGCTAGGCAGATCTAGTTTTCGGCATTTTGTTCCACATGACCAGCTTGACACGACAGAACTGAAAGTCACGCCAAATCTCGCGCCATATCTCGTCAAACGAGAAAAAACGAGACTTCGCGGAAATGCTTATAACTCGGCGACTTTTACAGCTAGACAGGTCTGGTTTTCGGCATTTCGTTCCACCAAACAAGCTGGACACGACAGAGCTGCAAGACAGGCCAAATCTCGCACCGTATCTCGTCAAACGAGAAAACACGGGATTTCACGGAAATGCTTATAACTGGGCTAGTTTTACAGCTAGACACGTCTGGTTTTCGGCATTTAGTTCCACTAGACCAGCTTGACACGACAGATATGCAAGTCTGGCAAAATCTCGCACCGTATATCATCAAACGAGAAAACACGAGAGTACACGGAAATGCTTATAACTCGGCGACTTTTACAGCTAGACGGATCTAGTTTTCGCCATTGCGTAACGTTTGGCCGTCTTGACATAATAAAATTACTCGTCCTGCCAAATCTCGTACTATATCTCGTCAAGCGAGAAAAAAACATGATTTCACGTAAATGCTGATAACACGGCGACTTTTGCAGCTAGACAGGTCTAGTTTTCGGCGTTTTGTAATATTTGACAAACCTGACATGACAAAACTGGAAATCTCGCCAAAGCTCGCACCATTTCCCGTCAAACGAGAAAACACGAGATTTCATGCAAATGCTTATAACTCAGCGGCTTTTATAGCTAGACAGGTCTAGTTTTCGGCATTTCATATCATTTGGCCAGCTTGACATGACAAACCTGAAAACGTCTCACTGCTTCTTGTCAGACGAGATTAACGGGATTTCATGAAAAAATTTTGAACTTGGTCCCTTTTACACTAGAAAGATATGCAGCTTTTAAAGGTCAGCATGCATAAATAAACATATTATCCGTTTCTGCTGCCCCCACAATGTTGCTCATTCATATGACTGTTTCTACATGCACTCTCTGTCTATCTGTCTCTATCATTTCCATTTCCGGCAAGCGCGTGACCTCTGGTCATCTTGTTTGTGTGTTTGTCTGCGCTCTCCTGGCCACAATTTTGCAGCAATCGACATGACCCTTACAGGGTTGATTGACAACCGAACACCCTGGAACCCTATTGTTTTTGGTCAACATTGCTCCAAGGTCAAGGGTCAAGGTCACGACAGGTGTGGTTAACGGTTTTTGCACTATAACTTCGCCATAAATAGGCTTATCCACTTCTGCAATAGCTCATTTTTTTCGTCATCACCTGGCCTTTCTTTTGATATGTAGCTTACTTAAATTTGCCGTTACCATGGTTACATTTTTTGGGCAAAAATCATGGAAATTGGAAATGACGCGACCATTTTTTTGTAACTTTGTCAGTTTTTAAGCTAGGCAGTTCTAATTTTCGGCATTTTGTTCCACATGACCAGCTTGACACGACAGAACTAAAAGTCACGCCAAATCTCGCGCAATATCTCGTCAAACGAGAAAAAACGAGACTTCGCGGAAATGCTTATAACTCGGCGACTTTTACAGCTAGACAGGTCTGGTTTTCGGCATTTAGTTCCACTAGACCAGCTTGACACGACAGATATGCAAGTCTGGCAAAATCTCGCACCGTATCTCGTCAAACGAGAAAACACGAAATTTCACGGAAATGCTTATACCTCGGCCAGTTTTACAGCTAGACACGTCTGGTTTCCGGCATTTCCTTCCACATGACCAGCTTGACACGATAGATGTGCAAGTCAGGCCAAATCTCGCACCCTATCTCGTCAAACGAGAAAACACGAGATTTCACGGAAATGCTTATAACTCGGCGAGTTTTACAGCTAGACAGGTCTAGTTTTCGGCATTTTCTTTCACATGACCTGCTGGACATGACAGAAATGAAAGTCAGGCCGAATGTCGCACCGTATCTCGTCAAACGAGAAAACATGAGATTTCACGGCATTGGTTATAACTCGGCGAGTTTTACAGATAGACACGTCTGGTTTTCGGCATTTTGTTCCACTAGACCAGCTTGACACGACAGACATGCATGTCAGGCAAAATCTCGCACCGTATCCCGTCAAACGAGAAAACACGAGATTTCACGGAACTGCAGCTAGACAGGTCTAGTTTTCGGCATTTAGTTCCACATGACCCGCTTGACATGACAGAACTCCAAGTCAGGCACAATCTCGCACCGTATCTCGTCAAACGAGAAAACACGAGATTTCACCAAAATGCTTTTAACTCGGCGATTTTTACAGGTACGAAGGTCTAGTTTTCGACATTGTGTCACATATGAACTGCTTGATTAGATAAAGCCATAAGTCTGCCCAAATCTCGCACCATATCTTGTGCAACGTGAACAAACGAGATGTCACTGAAATGCTTATAACTCGGCGCCTTTTACAACAAAGTAGTTCTAGTTTTCGGCATTTTGTCACATATGACCAGCTTGACATGACAAACCTGAAAACGTCTCACTGCTTCTTGTCAAACGAGATTAACGGGATTTCATGAAAAAAATTTGAACTTGGCCCATTTTACACTAGAAAGATATGCAGCTGTTAAAGGTCAGCATGCATAAATAAACATATTATCCGTTTATGCTGCCCCCACAATGTTGCTCATTCATATGACTGTTTCTACATGCACTCTCTGTCTATCTGTCTGTATCATTACCATTTCCGGCAAGCGCGTGACCTCTGGTCATCTTGTTTGTTTTTTTGTGTGTTTGTCTGCGCTCTCCTGGCCATAATTCTGCAGCAATCGACATGACCCTTACAGGGTTGATTGACAACCGAACACCCTGGAACCCTATTGTTTTTGGTCAACATTGCTCCAAGGTCAAGGGTCAAGGTCACGACAGATGTGGTTAACGGTTTTTGCACTATAACTTCGCCATAAATAGGCTTATCCATTTCTGCAATAGCTAATTTTTTTCGTCATCACCTGGCCTTTCTTTTGATATGTAGCTTACTTAAATTTGCCGTTACCATGGTTACATTTTTTTGGGCAAAATTCATGGGAATTGGAAATAACACGACCATTTTTTTGTAACTTTGTCAGTTTTTAAGCTAGGCAGATCTAGTTTTCGGCATTTTCTTCCACATGACCAGCTTGACACGACAGAACTGAAAGTCACGCCAAATCTCGCGCCATATCTCGTCAAACGAGAAAAAACGAGACTTCGCGGAAATGCTTATAACTCGGCGACTTTTACAGCTAGACAGGTCTGGTTTTCGGCATTTCGTTCCACCAAACAAGCTTGACACGACAGAGCTGCAAGACAGGCCAAATCTCGCACCGTATCTCGTCAAACGAGAAAACACGAGATTTCACGGAAATGCTTATAACTGGGCCAGTTTTACAGCTAGACACGTCTGGTTTTCGGCATTTAGTTCCACTAGACCAGCTTGACACGACAGATATGCAAGTGCCGTTACCATGGTTACATTTTTTGGGCAAAAATCATGGAAATTGGAAATAACACGACCATTTTTTGTAACTTTGTCAGTTTTTAAGCTACGCAGATCTAGTTTTCGGCATTTTGTTCCACATGACCAGCTTGACACGAAAGAACTGAAAGTCACGCCAAATCTCGCGCCATATCTCGTCAAACGAGAAAAAACGAGACTTCGCGGAAATGCTTATAACTCGGCGACTTTTACAGCTAGACAGGTCTGGTTTTCGGCATTTCGTTCCACCAAACAAGCTTGACACGACAGAGCTGCAAGACAGGCCAAATCTCGCACCGTATCTCGTCAAACGAGAAAACACGGGATTTCACGGAAATGCTTATAACTGGGCCAATTTTACAGTTAGACACGTCTGGTTTTCGGCATTTAGTTCCACTAGACCAGCTTGACACGACAGATATGCAAGTCTGGCAAAATCTCGCACCGTATCTCGTCAAACGAGAAAACACGAAATTTCAAGGAAATGCTTATAACTCGGCCAGTTTTACAGCTAGACACGTCTGGTTTCCGGCATTTCCTGCCACATGACCAGCTTGACACGATAGATGTGCAAGTCAGGCCAAATCTCGCACCCTATCTCGTCAAACGAGAAAACACGAGATTTCACGGAAATGCTTATAACTCGGCGAGTTTTACAGCTAGACAGGTCTAGTTTTCGGCATTTTCTTTCACATGACCTGCTGGACATGACAGAACTGAAAGTCAGGCCGAATGTCGCACCGTATCTCGTCAAACGAGAAAACATGAGATTTCACGGCATTGGTTATAACTCGGCGAGTTTTACAGCTAGACAGGTCTAGTTTTCGGCATTTAGTTCCACATGACCCGCTTGACATGACAAACCTGCAAGACTGGCCAAATCTCGCACCATATCTCGTCAAATGATAAAAAAAGGAGATTTCACAGAAATGCTAATAACTCGGCGACTTTTACAGCTAGACAGATGTAGTTTTCGCCATTTCATAACATTCAGAGAGTTTGATATGACAAATCTACAAGACTGGCCAAATCCTGCACCATATATCGTCAAACGAGAAAGCACGAGAGTACACGGAAATGCTTATAACTCGGCGACTTTTACAGCTAGACGGATCTAGTTTTCGCCATTTCGTAACGTTTGGCCGTCTTGACATAATAAAACTGCTCGTCTTGCCAAATCTCGTACTATATCTCGTCAAGCGAGAAAAAAACATGATTTCTCGTAAATGCTGATAACACGGCGACTTTTGCAGCTAGACAGGTCTAGTTTCCGGCATTTTGTAATATTTGACAAACCTGACATGACAAAACTGGAAATCTCGCCAAAGCTCGCACCATTTCCCGTCAAACGAGAAAACACGAGATTTCATGCAAATGCTTATAACTCAGCGGCTTTTATAGCTAGATAGGTCTAGTTTTCGGCATTTCATATCATTTGGCCAGCTTGACATGACAAACCTGAAAAACGTCTCACTGCTTCTTGTCAAACGAGATTAACGGGATTTCATGAAAAAATTTTGAACTTGGTCCCTTTTACACTAGAAAGATATGCAGCTGTTAAAGGTCAGCATGCATAAATAAACATATTATCCGTTTCTGCTGCCCCCACAATGTTGCTCATTCATATGACTGTTTCTACATGCACTCTCTGTCTATCTGTCTGTATCATTTCCATTTCCGGCAAGCGAGTGACCTCTGGTCATCTTGTTTGTTGCTTGCCGGAATCAGAGATTTCGACAAGTATGTTGATCAGTTCCGTTTGTTTGTTTGTCTGTATGTCCCCGCTCTACAGGTCACAATTTTGCACCAATCGTCCTGAAACTTATAGATAGAGTGTATAATCGGTTCTTCTCGGAGCCTATTGTTTTTGGTCATGATCGGTCTAGGGTCAAGGTCAGGGTCACCAAAAAGCTCAAAAACGGTTTTTTCTTCATACCTTCGTCAAAAATAGCCGTAGGCACCTAATCTGTAGCCCGTTTTATTTGCCACTGCATGGCCACTTCCAACACTGCAAAATTGCCTCATTTCGCTGTTACCATGGTTACGCAATTTTGGGGAGAAATCATGGAATTTCGTGATATTTTTCAAATTTGCAGCAATTTTACTGATTCTGAGATATTTTATGTAACATAAGAATATCTCGAAACGGGTTTTTCAGATTTTGGAAATGGCCGCCAGGGGGCGTTGCAGATGAAAAAACATGGAAATTTGTTTTGGTGCTATACCTCCAGAACTATTAAACATTGGGCCATTTCCATCACAGCACCTTAAACTAGGGTCCATGGGCTTGTTTTTGCGCATAGGTGCCAAAGTGCGCTATTGCCAGATTTCTCTATTTTTGGGGTAAAACCTTTGAATTTTGAAAATATGCAGTTTTCAGCTTCTAACTCTGTCAGTTTTTATGCTAGAGAGGTCAAAATTTTTGCATCTTGTAGCCCTTGGTGAGTTCTCGGTGATCCAACCAAAAATCTTGCAATATCTCGCACCGTTTCTCGTCGAATGAGATTTCGCGATTTCACGGTGACATGCCCTATAGGCCACAGATATGCAGGCATCCTTTTGAAACTGATACATGTTACGTCATACACTAATATCTCGAAAGCAATTGTTCAGTTTTTGGAAAATTACCGCTAGGGGGCGCTGCACTGCAACCCCGTACCTACTATCATTGTTTAACCATATCTCCAAAAGTACACATTTTAGGTACATAAACTGTACACCATATGAATTGGCGTTTCATGGCCTTTCTGCCCATGACCTCTTTTGTTTAATCATACACGGTCCCCACAAATTTTAGCAACTTTGTAAAAATTAAAAACCGCATGCACCAATACATATGCCATCACGCATGCATGCACGCGTTTTAGTATGAAAGACAGACACGCTTTCCCGTGACTGCAAAAATTATAGCGTTCGCCGTATAAAATAAGTGACCACAGGCACTCTTTGCGGGCCGGTTTGCCATTTCTGTCGCGTTATAGTTTATTGCTTGCCGGAATCAGAGATTTCGACAAGTATGTTGATCAGTTCCGTTTGTTTGTTTGTCTGTATGTCCCCGCTCTACAGGTCACAATTTTGCACCAATCGTCCTGAAACTTATAGATAGAGTGTATAATCGGTTCTTCTCGGAGCCTATTGTTTTTGGTCATGATCGGTCTAGGGTCAAGGTCAGGGTCACCAAAAAGCTCAAAAACGGTTTTTTCTTCATACCTTCGTCAAAAATAGCCGTAGGCACCTAATCTGTAGCCCGTTTTATTTGCCACTGCATGGCCACTTCCAACACTGCAAAATTGCCTCATTTCGCTGTTACCATGGTTACGCAATTTTGGGGAGAAATCATGGAATTTCGTGATATTTTTCAAATTTGCAGCAATTTTACTGATTCTGAGATATTTTATGTAACATAAGAATATCTCGAAACGGGTTTTTCAGATTTTGGAAATGGCCGCCAGGGGGCGTTGCAGATGAAAAAAACATGGAAATTTGTTTTGGTGCTATACCTCCAGAACTATTAAACATTGGGCCATTTCCATCACAGCACCTTAAACTAGGGTCCATGGGCTTGTTTTTGCGCATAGGTGCCAAAGTGCGCTATTGCCAGATTTCTCTATTTTTGGGGTAAAACCTTTGAATTTTGAAAATATGCAGTTTTCAGCTTCTAACTCTGTCAGTTTTTATGCTAGAGAGGTCAAAATTTTTGCATCTTGTAGCCCTTGGTGAGTTCTCGGTGATCCAACCAAAAATCTTGCAATATCTCGCACCGTTTCTCGTCGAATGAGATTTCGCGATTTCACGGTGACATGCCCTATAGGCCACAGATATGCAGGCATCCTTTTGAAACTGATACATGTTACGTCATACACTAATATCTCGAAAGCAATTGTTCAGTTTTTGGAAAATTACCGCTAGGGGGCGCTGCACTGCAACCCCGTACCTACTATCATTGTTTAACCATATCTCCAAAAGTACACATTTTAGGTACATAAACTGTACACCATATGAATTGGCGTTTCATGGCCTTTCTGCCCATGACCTCTTTTGTTTAATCATACACGGTCCCCACAAATTTTAGCAACTTTGTAAAAATTAAAAACCGCATGCACCAATACATATGCCATCACGCATGCATGCACGCGTTTTAGTATGAAAGACAGACACGCTTTCCCGTGACTGCAAAAATTATAGCGTTCGCCGTATAAAATAAGTGACCACAGGCACTCTTTGCGGGCCGGTTTGCCATTTCTGTCGCGTTATAGTTTATTGCTTGCCGGAATCAGAGATTTCGACAAGTATGTTGATCAGTTCCGTTTGTTTGTTTGTCTGTATGTCCCCGCTCTACAGGTCACAATTTTGCACCAATCGTCCTGAAACTTATAGATAGAGTGTATAATCGGTTCTTCTCGGAGCCTATTGTTTTTGGTCATGATCGGTCTAGGGTCAAGGTCAGGGTCACCAAAAAGCTCAAAAACGGTTTTTTCTTCATACCTTCGTCAAAAATAGCCGTAGGCACCTAATCTGTAGCCCGTTTTATTTGCCACTGCATGGCCACTTCCAACACTGCAAAATTGCCTCATTTCGCTGTTACCATGGTTACACAATTTTGGGGAGAAATCATGGAATTTCGTGATATTTTTCAAATTTGCAGCAATTTTACTGATTCTGAGATATTTTATGTAACATAAGAATATCTCGAAACGGGTTTTTCAGATTTTGGAAATGGCCGCCAGGGGGCGTTGCAGATGAAAAAACATGGAAATTTGTTTTGGTGCTATACCTCCAGAACTATTAAACATTGGGCCATTTCCATCACAGCACCTTAAACTAGGGTCCATGGGCTTGTTTTTGCGCATAGGTGCCAAAGTGCGCTATTGCCAGATTTCTCTATTTTTGGGGTAAAACCTTTGAATTTTGAAAATATGCAGTTTTCAGCTTCTAACTCTGTCAGTTTTTATGCTAGAGAGGTCAAAATTTTTGCATCTTGTAGCCCTTGGTGAGTTCTCGGTGATCCAACCAAAAATCTTGCAATATCTCGCACCGTTTCTCGTCGAATGAGATTTCGCGATTTCACGGTGACATGCCCTATAGGCCACAGATATGCAGGCATCCTTTTGAAACTGATACATGTTACGTCATACACTAATATCTCGAAAGCAATTGTTCAGTTTTTGGAAAATTACCGCTAGGGGGCGCTGCACTGCAACCCCGTACCTACTATCATTGTTTAACCATATCTCCAAAAGTACACATTTTAGGTACATAAACTGTACACCATATGAATTGGCGTTTCATGGCCTTTCTGCCCATGACCTCTTTTGTTTAATCATACACGGTCCCCACAAATTTTAGCAACTTTGTAAAAATTAAAAACCGCATGCACCAATACATATGCCATCACGCATGCATGCACGCGTTTTAGTATGAAAGACAGACACGCTTTCCCGTGACTGCAAAAATTATAGCGTTCGCCGTATAAAATAAGTGACCACAGGCACTCTTTGCGGGCCGGTTTGCCATTTCTGTCGCGTTATAGTTTATTGCTTGCCGGAATCAGAGAGTTCGACAAGTATGTTGATCAGTTCCGTTTGTTTGTTTGTCTGTATGTCCCCGCTCTACAGGTCACAATTTTGCACCAATCGTCCTGAAACTTATAGATAGAGTGTATAATCGGTTCTTCTCGGAGCCTATTGTTTTTGGTCATGATCGGTCTAGGGTCAAGGTCAGGGTCACCAAAAAGCTCAAAAACGGTTTTTTCTTCATACCTTCGTCAAAAATAGCCGTAGGCACCTAATCTGTAGCCCGTTTTATTTGCCACTGCATGGCCACTTCCAACACTGCAAAATTGCCTCATTTCGCTGTTACCATGGTTACGCAATTTTGGGGAGAAATCATGGAATTTCGTGATATTTTTCAAATTTGCAGCAATTTTACTGATTCTGAGATATTTTATGTAACATAAGAATATCTCGAAACGGGTTTTTCAGATTTTGGAAATGGCCGCCAGGGGGCGTTGCAGATGAAAAAACATGGAAATTTGTTTTGGTGCTATACCTCCAGAACTATTAAACATTGGGCCATTTCCATCACAGCACCTTAAACTAGGGTCCATGGGCTTGTTTTTGCGCATAGGTGCCAAAGTGCGCTATTGCCAGATTTCTCTATTTTTGGGGTAAAACCTTTGAATTTTGAAAATATGCAGTTTTCAGCTTCTAACTCTGTCAGTTTTTATGCTAGAGAGGTCAAAATTTTTGCATCTTGTAGCCCTTGGTGAGTTCTCGGTGATCCAACCAAAAATCTTGCAATATCTCGCACCGTTTCTCGTCGAATGAGATTTCGCGATTTCACGGTGACATGCCCTATAGGCCACAGATATGCAGGCATCCTTTTGAAACTGATACATGTTACGTCATACACTAATATCTCGAAAGCAATTGTTCAGTTTTTGGAAAATTACCGCTAGGGGGCGCTGCACTGCAACCCCGTACCTACTATCATTGTTTAACCATATCTCCAAAAGTACACATTTTAGGTACATAAACTGTACACCATATGAATTGGCGTTTCATGGCCTTTCTGCCCATGACCTCTTTTGTTTAATCATACACGGTCCCCACAAATTTTAGCAACTTTGTAAAAATTAAAAACCGCATGCACCAATACATATGCCATCACGCATGCACGCACGCGTTTTAGTATGAAAGACAGACACGCTTTCCCGTGACTGCAAAAATTATAGCGTTCGCCGTATAAAATAAGTGACCACAGGCACTCTTTGCGGGCCGGTTTGCCATTTCTGTCGCGTTATAGTTTATTGCTTGCCGGAATCAGAGATTTCGACAAGTATGTTGATCAGTTCCGTTTGTTTGTTTGTCTGTATGTCCCCGCTCTACAGGTCACAATTTTGCACCAATCGTCCTGAAACTTATAGATAGAGTGTATAATCGGTTCTTCTCGGAGCCTATTGTTTTTGGTCATGATCGGTCTAGGGTCAAGGTCAGGGTCACCAAAAAGCTCAAAAACGGTTTTTTCTTCATACCTTCGTCAAAAATAGCCGTAGGCACCTAATCTGTAGCCCGTTTTATTTGCCACTGCATGGCCACTTCCAACACTGCAAAATTGCCTCATTTCGCTGTTACCATGGTTACGCAATTTTGGGGAGAAATCATGGAATTTCGTGATATTTTTCAAATTTGCAGCAATTTTACTGATTCTGAGATATTTTATGTAACATAAGAATATCTCGAAACGGGTTTTTCAGATTTTGGAAATGGCCGCCAGGGGGCGTTGCAGATGAAAAAACATGGAAATTTGTTTTGGTGCTATACCTCCAGAACTATTAAACATTGGGCCATTTCCATCACAGCACCTTAAACTAGGGTCCATGGGCTTGTTTTTGCGCATAGGTGCCAAAGTGCGCTATTGCCAGATTTCTCTATTTTTGGGGTAAAACCTTTGAATTTTGAAAATATGCAGTTTTCAGCTTCTAACTCTGTCAGTTTTTATGCTAGAGAGGTCAAAATTTTTGCATCTTGTAGCCCTTGGTGAGTTCTCGGTGATCCAACCAAAAATCTTGCAATATCTCGCACCGTTTCTCGTCGAATGAGATTTCGCGATTTCACGGTGACATGCCCTATAGGCCACAGATATGCAGGCATCCTTTTGAAACTGATACATGTTACGTCATACACTAATATCTCGAAAGCAATTGTTCAGTTTTTGGAAAATTACCGCTAGGGGGCGCTGCACTGCAACCCCGTACCTACTATCATTGTTTAACCATATCTCCAAAAGTACACATTTTAGGTACATAAACTGTACACCATATGAATTGGCGTTTCATGGCCTTTCTGCCCATGACCTCTTTTGTTTAATCATACACGGTCCCCACAAATTTTAGCAACTTTGTAAAAATTAAAAACCGCATGCACCAATACATATGCCATCACGCATGCATGCACGCGTTTTAGTATGAAAGACAGACACGCTTTCCCGTGACTGCAAAAATTATAGCGTTCGCCGTATAAAATAAGTGACCACAGGCACTCTTTGCGGGCCGGTTTGCCATTTCTGTCGCGTTATAGTTTATTGCTTGCCGGAATCAGAGATTTCGACAAGTATGTTGATCAGTTCCGTTTGTTTGTTTGTCTGTATGTCCCCGCTCTACAGGTCACAATTTTGCACCAATCGTCCTGAAACTTATAGATAGAGTGTATAATCGGTTCTTCTCGGAGCCTATTGTTTTTGGTCATGATCGGTCTAGGGTCAAGGTCAGGGTCACCAAAAAGCTCAAAAACGGTTTTTTCTTCATACCTTCGTCAAAAATAGCCGTAGGCACCTAATCTGTAGCCCGTTTTATTTGCCACTGCATGGCCACTTCCAACACTGCAAAATTGCCTCATTTCGCTGTTACCATGGTTACGCAATTTTGGGGAGAAATCATGGAATTTCGTGATATTTTTCAAATTTGCAGCAATTTTACTGATTCTGAGATATTTTATGTAACATAAGAATATCTCGAAACGGGTTTTTCAGATTTTGGAAATGGCCGCCAGGGGGCGTTGCAGATGAAAAAAACATGGAAATTTGTTTTGGTGCTATACCTCCAGAACTATTAAACATTGGGCCATTTCCATCACAGCACCTTAAACTAGGGTCCATGGGCTTGTTTTTGCGCATAGGTGCCAAAGTGCGCTATTGCCAGATTTCTCTATTTTTGGGGTAAAACCTTTGAATTTTGAAAATATGCAGTTTTCAGCTTCTAACTCTGTCAGTTTTTATGCTAGAGAGGTCAAAATTTTTGCATCTTGTAGCCCTTGGTGAGTTCTCGGTGATCCAACCAAAAATCTTGCAATATCTCGCACCGTTTCTCGTCGAATGAGATTTCGCGATTTCACGGTGACATGCCCTATAGGCCACAGATATGCAGGCATCCTTTTGAAACTGATACATGTTACGTCATACACTAATATCTCGAAAGCAATTGTTCAGTTTTTGGAAAATTACCGCTAGGGGGCGCTGCACTGCAACCCCGTACCTACTATCATTGTTTAACCATATCTCCAAAAGTACACATTTTAGGTACATAAACTGTACACCATATGAATTGGCGTTTCATGGCCTTTCTGCCCATGACCTCTTTTGTTTAATCATACACGGTCCCCACAAATTTTAGCAACTTTGTAAAAATTAAAAACCGCATGCACCAATACATATGCCATCACGCATGCATGCACGCGTTTTAGTATGAAAGACAGACACGCTTTCCCGTGACTGCAAAAATTATAGCGTTCGCCGTATAAAATAAGTGACCACAGGCACTCTTTGCGGGCCGGTTTGCCATTTCTGTCGCGTTATAGTTTATTGCTTGCCGGAATCAGAGAGTTCGACAAGTATGTTGATCAGTTCCGTTTGTTTGTTTGTCTGTATGTCCCCGCTCTACAGGTCACAATTTTGCACCAATCGTCCTGAAACTTATAGATAGAGTGTATAATCGGTTCTTCTCGGAGCCTATTGTTTTTGGTCATGATCGGTCTAGGGTCAAGGTCAGGGTCACCAAAAAGCTCAAAAACGGTTTTTTCTTCATACCTTCGTCAAAAATAGCCGTAGGCACCTAATCTGTAGCCCGTTTTATTTGCCACTGCATGGCCACTTCCAACACTGCAAAATTGCCTCATTTCGCTGTTACCATGGTTACGCAATTTTGGGGAGAAATCATGGAATTTCGTGATATTTTTCAAATTTGCAGCAATTTTACTGATTCTGAGATATTTTATGTAACATAAGAATATCTCGAAACGGGTTTTTCAGATTTTGGAAATGGCCGCCAGGGGGCGTTGCAGATGAAAAAAACATGGAAATTTGTTTTGGTGCTATACCTCCAGAACTATTAAACATTGGGCCATTTCCATCACAGCACCTTAAACTAGGGTCCATGGGCTTGTTTTTGCGCATAGGTGCCAAAGTGCGCTATTGCCAGATTTCTCTATTTTTGGGGTAAAACCTTTGAATTTTGAAAATATGCAGTTTTCAGCTTCTAACTCTGTCAGTTTTTATGCTAGAGAGGTCAAAATTTTTGCATCTTGTAGCCCTTGGTGAGTTCTCGGTGATCCAACCAAAAATCTTGCAATATCTCGCACCGTTTCTCGTCGAATGAGATTTCGCGATTTCACGGTGACATGCCCTATAGGCCACAGATATGCAGGCATCCTTTTGAAACTGATACATGTTACGTCATACACTAATATCTCGAAAGCAATTGTTCAGTTTTTGGAAAATTACCGCTAGGGGGCGCTGCACTGCAACCCCGTACCTACTATCATTGTTTAACCATATCTCCAAAAGTACACATTTTAGGTACATAAACTGTACACCATATGAATTGGCGTTTCATGGCCTTTCTGCCCATGACCTCTTTTGTTTAATCATACACGGTCCCCACAAATTTTAGCAACTTTGTAAAAATTAAAAACCGCATGCACCAATACATATGCCATCACGCATGCATGCACGCGTTTTAGTATGAAAGACAGACACGCTTTCCCGTGACTGCAAAAATTATAGCGTTCGCCGTATAAAATAAGTGACCACAGGCACTCTTTGCGGGCCGGTTTGCCATTTCTGTCGCGTTATAGTTTATTGCTTGCCGGAATCAGAGAGTTCGACAAGTATGTTGATCAGTTCCGTTTGTTTGTTTGTCTGTATGTCCCCGCTCTACAGGTCACAATTTTGCACCAATCGTCCTGAAACTTATAGATAGAGTGTATAATCGGTTCTTCTCGGAGCCTATTGTTTTTGGTCATGATCGGTCTAGGGTCAAGGTCAGGGTCACCAAAAAGCTCAAAAACGGTTTTTTCTTCATACCTTCGTCAAAAATAGCCGTAGGCACCTAATCTGTAGCCCGTTTTATTTGCCACTGCATGGCCACTTCCAACACTGCAAAATTGCCTCATTTCGCTGTTACCATGGTTACGCAATTTTGGGGAGAAATCATGGAATTTCGTGATATTTTTCAAATTTGCAGCAATTTTACTGATTCTGAGATATTTTATGTAACATAAGAATATCTCGAAACGGGTTTTTCAGATTTTGGAAATGGCCGCCAGGGGGCGTTGCAGATGAAAAAACATGGAAATTTGTTTTGGTGCTATACCTCCAGAACTATTAAACATTGGGCCATTTCCATCACAGCACCTTAAACTAGGGTCCATGGGCTTGTTTTTGCGCATAGGTGCCAAAGTGCGCTATTGCCAGATTTCTCTATTTTTGGGGTAAAACCTTTGAATTTTGAAAATATGCAGTTTTCAGCTTCTAACTCTGTCAGTTTTTATGCTAGAGAGGTCAAAATTTTTGCATCTTGTAGCCCTTGGTGAGTTCTCGGTGATCCAACCAAAAATCTTGCAATATCTCGCACCGTTTCTCGTCGAATGAGATTTCGCGATTTCACGGTGACATGCCCTATAGGCCACAGATATGCAGGCATCCTTTTGAAACTGATACATGTTACGTCATACACTAATATCTCGAAAGCAATTGTTCAGTTTTTGGAAAATTACCGCTAGGGGGCGCTGCACTGCAACCCCGTACCTACTATCATTGTTTAACCATATCTCCAAAAGTACACATTTTAGGTACATAAACTGTACACCATATGAATTGGCGTTTCATGGCCTTTCTGCCCATGACCTCTTTTGTTTAATCATACACGGTCCCCACAAATTTTAGCAACTTTGTAAAAATTAAAAACCGCATGCACCAATACATATGCCATCACGCATGCACGCACGCGTTTTAGTATGAAAGACAGACACGCTTTCCCGTGACTGCAAAAATTATAGCGTTCGCCGTATAAAATAAGTGACCACAGGCACTCTTTGCGGGCCGGTTTGCCATTTCTGTCGCGTTATAGTTTATTGCTTGCCGGAATCAGAGATTTCGACAAGTATGTTGATCAGTTCCGTTTGTTTGTTTGTCTGTATGTCCCCGCTCTACAGGTCACAATTTTGCACCAATCGTCCTGAAACTTATAGATAGAGTGTATAATCGGTTCTTCTCGGAGCCTATTGTTTTTGGTCATGATCGGTCTAGGGTCAAGGTCAGGGTCACCAAAAAGCTCAAAAACGGTTTTTTCTTCATACCTTCGTCAAAAAAAGCCGTAGGCACCTAATCTGTAGCCCGTTTTATTTGCCACTGCATGGCCACTTCCAACACTGCAAAATTGCCTCATTTCGCTGTTACCATGGTTACGCAATTTTGGGGAGAAATCATGGAATTTCGTGATATTTTTCAAATTTGCAGCAATTTTACTGATTCTGAGATATTTTATGTAACATAAGAATATCTCGAAACGGGTTTTTCAGATTTTGGAAATGGCCGCCAGGGGGCGTTGCAGATGAAAAAACATGGAAATTTGTTTTGGTGCTATACCTCCAGAACTATTAAACATTGGGCCATTTCCATCACAGCACCTTAAACTAGGGTCCATGGGCTTGTTTTTGCGCATAGGTGCCAAAGTGCGCTATTGCCAGATTTCTCTATTTTTGGGGTAAAACCTTTGAATTTTGAAAATATGCAGTTTTCAGCTTCTAACTCTGTCAGTTTTTATGCTAGAGAGGTCAAAATTTTTGCATCTTGTAGCCCTTGGTGAGTTCTCGGTGATCCAACCAAAAATCTTGCAATATCTCGCACCGTTTCTCGTCGAATGAGATTTCGCGATTTCACGGTGACATGCCCTATAGGCCACAGATATGCAGGCATCCTTTTGAAACTGATACATGTTACGTCATACACTAATATCTCGAAAGCAATTGTTCAGTTTTTGGAAAATTACCGCTAGGGGGCGCTGCACTGCAACCCCGTACCTACTATCATTGTTTAACCATATCTCCAAAAGTACACATTTTAGGTACATAAACTGTACACCATATGAATTGGCGTTTCATGGCCTTTCTGCCCATGACCTCTTTTGTTTAATCATACACGGTCCCCACAAATTTTAGCAACTTTGTAAAAATTAAAAACCGCATGCACCAATACATATGCCATCACGCATGCATGCACGCGTTTTAGTATGAAAGACAGACACGCTTTCCCGTGACTGCAAAAATTATAGCGTTCGCCGTATAAAATAAGTGACCACAGGCACTCTTTGCGGGCCGGTTTGCCATTTCTGTCGCGTTATAGTTTATTGCTTGCCGGAATCAGAGATTTCGACAAGTATGTTGATCAGTTCCGTTTGTTTGTTTGTCTGTATGTCCCCGCTCTACAGGTCACAATTTTGCACCAATCGTCCTGAAACTTATAGATAGAGTGTATAATCGGTTCTTCTCGGAGCCTATTGTTTTTGGTCATGATCGGTCTAGGGTCAAGGTCAGGGTCACCAAAAAGCTCAAAAACGGTTTTTTCTTCATACCTTCGTCAAAAATAGCCGTAGGCACCTAATCTGTAGCCCGTTTTATTTGCCACTGCATGGCCACTTCCAACACTGCAAAATTGCCTCATTTCGCTGTTACCATGGTTACGCAATTTTGGGGAGAAATCATGGAATTTCGTGATATTTTTCAAATTTGCAGCAATTTTACTGATTCTGAGATATTTTATGTAACATAAGAATATCTCGAAACGGGTTTTTCAGATTTTGGAAATGGCCGCCAGGGGGCGTTGCAGATGAAAAAAACATGGAAATTTGTTTTGGTGCTATACCTCCAGAACTATTAAACATTGGGCCATTTCCATCACAGCACCTTAAACTAGGGTCCATGGGCTTGTTTTTGCGCATAGGTGCCAAAGTGCGCTATTGCCAGATTTCTCTATTTTTGGGGTAAAACCTTTGAATTTTGAAAATATGCAGTTTTCAGCTTCTAACTCTGTCAGTTTTTATGCTAGAGAGGTCAAAATTTTTGCATCTTGTAGCCCTTGGTGAGTTCTCGGTGATCCAACCAAAAATCTTGCAATATCTCGCACCGTTTCTCGTCGAATGAGATTTCGCGATTTCACGGTGACATGCCCTATAGGCCACAGATATGCAGGCATCCTTTTGAAACTGATACATGTTACGTCATACACTAATATCTCGAAAGCAATTGTTCAGTTTTTGGAAAATTACCGCTAGGGGGCGCTGCACTGCAACCCCGTACCTACTATCATTGTTTAACCATATCTCCAAAAGTACACATTTTAGGTACATAAACTGTACACCATATGAATTGGCGTTTCATGGCCTTTCTGCCCATGACCTCTTTTGTTTAATCATACACGGTCCCCACAAATTTTAGCAACTTTGTAAAAATTAAAAACCGCATGCACCAATACATATGCCATCACGCATGCATGCACGCGTTTTAGTATGAAAGACAGACACGCTTTCCCGTTACTGCAAAAATTATAGCGTTCGCCGTATAAAATAAGTGACCACAGGCACTCTTTGCGGGCCGGTTTGCCATTTCTGTCGCGTTATAGTTTATTGCTTGCCGGAATCAGAGATTTCGACAAGTATGTTGATCAGTTCCGTTTGTTTGTTTGTCTGTATGTCCCCGCTCTACAGGTCACAATTTTGCACCAATCGTCCTGAAACTTATAGATAGAGTGTATAATCGGTTCTTCTCGGAGCCTATTGTTTTTGGTCATGATCGGTCTAGGGTCAAGGTCAGGGTCACCAAAAAGCTCAAAAACGGTTTTTTCTTCATACCTTCGTCAAAAATAGCCGTAGGCACCTAATCTGTAGCCCGTTTTATTTGCCACTGCATGGCCACTTCCAACACTGCAAAATTGCCTCATTTCGCTGTTACCATGGTTACGCAATTTTGGGGAGAAATCATGGAATTTCGTGATATTTTTCAAATTTGCAGCAATTTTACTGATTCTGAGATATTTTATGTAACATAAGAATATCTCGAAACGGGTTTTTCAGATTTTGGAAATGGCCGCCAGGGGGCGTTGCAGATGAAAAAAACATGGAAATTTGTTTTGGTGCTATACCTCCAGAACTATTAAACATTGGGCCATTTCCATCACAGCACCTTAAACTAGGGTCCATGGGCTTGTTTTTGCGCATAGGTGCCAAAGTGCGCTATTGCCAGATTTCTCTATTTTTGGGGTAAAACCTTTGAATTTTGAAAATATGCAGTTTTCAGCTTCTAACTCTGTCAGTTTTTATGCTAGAGAGGTCAAAATTTTTGCATCTTGTAGCCCTTGGTGAGTTCTCGGTGATCCAACCAAAAATCTTGCAATATCTCGCACCGTTTCTCGTCGAATGAGATTTCGCGATTTCACGGTGACATGCCCTATAGGCCACAGATATGCAGGCATCCTTTTGAAACTGATACATGTTACGTCATACACTAATATCTCGAAAGCAATTGTTCAGTTTTTGGAAAATTACCGCTAGGGGGCGCTGCACTGCAACCCCGTACCTACTATCATTGTTTAACCATATCTCCAAAAGTACACATTTTAGGTACATAAACTGTACACCATATGAATTGGCGTTTCATGGCCTTTCTGCCCATGACCTCTTTTGTTTAATCATACACGGTCCCCACAAATTTTAGCAACTTTGTAAAAATTAAAAACCGCATGCACCAATACATATGCCATCACGCATGCATGCACGCGTTTTAGTATGAAAGACAGACACGCTTTCCCGTGACTGCAAAAATTATAGCGTTCGCCGTATAAAATAAGTGACCACAGGCACTCTTTGCGGGCAGGTTTGCCATTTCTGTCGCGTTATAGTTTATTGCTTGCCGGAATCAGAGATTTCGACAAGTATGTTGATCAGTTCCGTTTGTTTGTTTGTCTGTATGTCCCCGCTCTACAGGTCACAATTTTGCACCAATCGTCCTGAAACTTATAGATAGAGTGTATAATCGGTTCTTCTCGGAGCCTATTGTTTTTGGTCATGATCGGTCTAGGGTCAAGGTCAGGGTCACCAAAAAGCTCAAAAACGGTTTTTTCTTCATACCTTCGTCAAAAATAGCCGTAGGCACCTAATCTGTAGCCCGTTTTATTTGCCACTGCATGGCCACTTCCAACACTGCAAAATTGCCTCATTTCGCTGTTACCATGGTTACGCAATTTTGGGGAGAAATCATGGAATTTCGTGATATTTTTCAAATTTGCAGCAATTTTACTGATTCTGAGATATTTTATGTAACATAAGAATATCTCGAAACGGGTTTTTCAGATTTTGGAAATGGCCGCCAGGGGGCGTTGCAGATGAAAAAACATGGAAATTTGTTTTGGTGCTATACCTCCAGAACTATTAAACATTGGGCCATTTCCATCACAACACCTTAAACTAGGGTCCATGGGCTTGTTTTTGCGCATAGGTGCCAAAGTGCGCTATTGCCAGATTTCTCTATTTTTGGGGTAAAACCTTTGAATTTTGAAAATATGCAGTTTTCAGCTTCTAACTCTGTCAGTTTTTATGCTAGAGAGGTCAAAATTTTTGCATCTTGTAGCCCTTGGTGAGTTCTCGGTGATCCAACCAAAAATCTTGCAATATCTCGCACCGTTTCTCGTCGAATGAGATTTCGCGATTTCACGGTGACATGCCCTATAGGCCACAGGTATGCAGGCATCCTTTTGAAACTGATACATACCACGAAGACACGTGAAATTGCCGCAAGTGGCGACAGGGTCCTTACGGTGGGCAGCCGGCGTGTGCAGCGATGCGTGTCGGCCTTTCCGGGCCCTATCTATTATCATAAATGTTGGAGACACAGTCACAACTTTATTGCTTGCCGGAAATCTTCGATTTCGGCAAGCATATTGCTCAGTTGCGTATGTCTGTTTGTCTGTTTGTTGCTTGCCGGAATCAAAGATTTCGGCAAGCATATTGGTCAGTTGCGTATGTCTGTTTGTCTGTCTGTTTGTCTGTCTGTCTGTTTGTTTGTCTGCACCCTCCTGGCCACAATTTTGCCACAATCACCTTGAAACTTACAGGGATGATGAAAAATATAATTTCTAGGTGCCCTATTGTTTTTGTTAAAAATAGGTCAAAGGTCAAGGTCAAGGTCGTCAAAACTTCTCAAAACGGTTTTTTCTTCATATCTTTGTCACTATTAGTCGTATCTACTTCAACAATAGCTTGTTTTAATCGTCATTCCAAGGCCTGTCATCTGGTGTGTAGCTGACTCAAATTTGCCGTTACCATGGTTACAAATTTTGTGGGAAAGTCATGATATTCGAAAATAAGGGGTCTTATTTTTCTAACTTTGTCAGTTTTAAAGCTAGAGTGATCTAGTTTTTTGCCTCAGGTAGCATTCAACTAGCACTACAAGATTTTATTACAAGTCTTGCAGTATCTCGTAAAATATCTCGTGAATAGAGATATTTCGAGATTTCATTCATCTTGCGCCAAAGGCCACATTATTGCAGGAATCTTTCTGAAACTGGCATATTATAAGTCCTACACTAGTATCTTGAAATCGTTTTTTCATTTTTTGAATAGGGCCGCTAGGGGGCGCTGGATGCGAACCTCCCGAACATATCATATTTTGGCCATATCTCAAAAATTATAAGCCTCAATTACATAAACTATAGCTTATTTTCTTCCTCTGGGTCTTCTCCATAACCTAGTGTAGTCATCTGGTCACACTTTTGTGACACTTTGTCAGTGTGTCTGTCTGTTTGTCAGTTGTACTCAAATTCGCCTGCTTGCTCTTGCTTCACACATATAGCATTCTACAGGCCACCGTTTTGAAAGAATCCTTTTGAAACTATAACATCTTAAGTCTTACACTAATATCTCGAAACCAATTTTTCATTTTCCAGATATGGCCGCTAGGGGGCGCTGAACTCGAACCTCTCCCAACATATTATGCTTTGGCAGTATCTCCAAAACTATAAACCTCAGTAACATAAACTGTAGCTTTTTTCTTCCTTTGGGTCTTCTCCATAACCTGGAGTAGTCATCTGGACTCAATCTTGAGTCACTTTGTCAGTGTTTTCGTCTGTTTGTCAGTTGTCCTCAAATTTGCCTGCTTGTTGGTTCTTGCGTCTAACATATAGCATTCTGTACGCCACAGTTTTGACGGAATCCTTTTGAAACTATTACATCTTATGTCTTACACTAATTTTTAAAAATAAATTTTTCATTTTCCTGATATGGCCACTAGTGGGCGCTGCACACGACCCTCACACACATACCACTGTATTGGCCATATCTCTACACCCAAAGCCTCAGTTACATAAGCTATAGCATATTTTCTTTCTTTGAGTCTTCTCCATAACCTGATTAAGGCATATGGTTTCAATCTTCTGTCACTTTGTCAGTGTGTCCATCTGTTTGTCCGTTATCCTGCAAGTCGCTTGCTTGCTGGTTCTTACGCCTTACATATAGCATTCTACAGGCCACAGCTTTGACGGAATCCTTTTGAAACTGGGACATCTCATGTCATACACTAATAATACGAAACGCATTTGTCGTCTTCGGAATATGTTTGCTAGAGGGCGCTACAGTCGAGCCTCCCAAGTATATCATTAATTCGCCATACCTCCAAAACTATAAATCTAAATTACATAAATTATAACTCATTTTCTTCCTTTGAATCTTCTCAATCACCAGGTTATGTCATCTGGTGTCAATCTTGTCTCACAAAGTCAGTATGTCTGTCTGTTCGTCTTTTGTTATCAGCTTTGTCTGCTTGCCTGTTCTTTTGTCTTATATGTCATTCTACGGGCCACATATTCTCAGCTATGTCCCTGATAGTCATTCCATTAATAGAAAACCGACAATATGTTCTGTCTGTCCGTCTGTGTTTCACTTCCGATTTCCGGCAAGCGTTCGACCTCTGGTCGTCTAGTCTGTCTGTCTGTTTGTCTGTCTGTTTGTTTGTCGGTGCTCTACAGGCCACAATTTTGCACGAATCGTCATGAAACTAATAGGTAAAGTGTAAAATCTGTTCTCCTCGGAGCCTATTGTTTTTGGTCATGATCGGTCAAAGGTCAGGGTCACCAAAAAACCTAAAATCTTTATTTTCTTCATATCTTCGTCAATAATAATCGTAGCCGCATAATCTGTAGCTCATTTATTCCTCTTTATGTTAGCTTTCCAAGTGCTAGCAAATTTTTCCGGTCAATTGTTAACATCGTAACGTATTTTTTGGGGGAAATCAGAAAATTCGAAAATTTCCCTCCAAATTTCTCATTTTTAAAGCTAGAGAGTTCTAGTTTTTTGCATCAGGTAGTATTTCATGAGCTGTTTATGATACAACTGTAAATCTCGCAAAATCTCGCACTATTTCTCGTCAAACGAGAGTTTTCGATATTTCATTAAATATGACCTGCAGGTTGCATTTGATTAACAATGGCTTTGAAATTAATGTATTTTGTGTTATTTATAAATATCTCGAAATTGTTTTTTCATTTTTTGAAAATAGCCGCCAGGGGGCGTGGTACTGGGAACAGAACTTATCATTTTTCCGCAATATCTTAAAAATTATTAAGCATATAACCAATTTTTTTGTCGCATCTAAAACTAGGATCATTGCCTTATTCCTTCGTACATTTAGCCTTGTGCTGCCGTTACCGTGGTTATCAAATTTTGGGATAAAACTTGACAATCTGAAAATATGTAGTTTTTGGCTTCTATCTCGGTTGATATTTATGTTTTAAGGGTCTAGTTTTTTGCATAAGGCTGCTTCCTCTTGGTTCTCAGTCATTCAATTGCAGGTCTCGTCAAATCTCGCTCGGTTTATTGCCAAACGAGAAATTACGAGATTTCACAGAAATGCTTATAACTTGATCACGGTTAATGCCAAAATGGAGTAGTTTTCAGCATTTGGTAGCATTTCAGAAGCCGGACATGAGTATATTGCAAATCTCGCCACATCTCGTATCATCACCCGCCAAACGAGAATATTTTAGATTTCGAACAAATGTCTTTATCTCGTTCATTTTCATACTAGATATTTTATTTTTCTATTGTTCAAGAATCATTTGACTAGTTTTAAGTGACAAAAGTGAATATATCGTAAAATCTCGCACCATTTGTCGTCAAACGAGAACAGAGGACCATTTAAACAAATGCCTATAATGCTGTTATTTTTTACACTACAGACATATAGTTTTCAGCATGTGACAGCGTCTGACACTCTCAATCACATCATGTGATTTTATTGCAGTTCTCGTCAAATCTTGCCTCGTTTTTCATCAATTTTTCATCCAATTGCCGTGAGCACAAGTGGCTTCAGGGTTGACCGGTACGTGCCGGCAAGGCTATTACAGTTGCATGTTGGCGTGCGCGGTCGTCCATGAGTCCACAAAGCAGCATTGAATAGAGTACAAAAGCCGCTAAATGTGTAGGGAACACACCTGTGATTTTTATTGTGTCCCCTTGTGCGGCCACTTGTGTTGCCAGGAACCACTAGCAAATCTTTGAAACCAGGGACGGATCCCCGATTTTGTAGTTGGGTGTGTCAAAATATGGGCTGATCCCTGGTTTAGCAGTTGGGGGCAGGGGTAAAATTTTAATTATACATCAAATATATATATTAAAATAAAATATCTGGAAACTTATTTTTTTCCTTTTAGAAAATAGCCCCCAGATGGCGCTGCAGCAATCATTATTATGCCATATCTCCAAAACTATAGACAGTGTCACAACATTGATTGCAGCTTCTGAAACTATATTTAATGCGTTTAACCTTGTGGGGACTCTGTCGTATTCTGCGGGGGTTAAATTTTAATTATACATAAAATATATATAATAAAAATTAAAATATCGCGGAACTATTTTTTTTTCCTTTCAGATGGCGCTGCAGCAATCATTATTGTGCCATATCTCCAAAACTATAGACAGTGTCACAACATTGATTGCAGCTTCTGAAACTATATTTAATGCGTTTAACCTTGTGGGGACTCTGTCTTACTCTGCGGGGGTTAAATTTTAATTATACATAAAATATATATAAGAAAATTAAAATATCGCGAAACTATTTTTTTTCTTTCAGATGGCGCTGCAGCAATCATTATTGTGCCATATCTCCAAAACTATAGACAGTGTCACAACATTGATTGCAGCTTCTGAAACTAGATTTAAAGCGTTTAACCTCGTGGGGACTCTGTCGTATTCCGCGGGGAATAAATTTTAATTATACATAATATATATATAATTAAAAATAAAATATCTCGAAACTATTTTTTTTTCCTTTCAGATGGCGCTGCAGTAATCATTATTGTGCCATATCTCCAAAACTATAGACGGTGTCACAACATTGATTGCAGCTTTTGAACCAAGATTAAATGCGTTTTCCTCGTGGGGATATTGTCATATTCTGCAGAAGTTTAAATTTAATTATACATCAAATATTTATTGTAAAAAAATAAAATATCTCGAAACTTATTTTTTGTCCCTTTAATAACAGCCGCAAGATGGCGCTGCAGCAATCATTATTTTGCCATATCTATAAAACTATAGATAGTGTCACAACATTGATTGCAGCATCTGAAACTAGATTTAATGGGTTTTTCCTCGTGAAGACTCTGTCATATTTTTCCGTTACCATGGGGGCCTGATATAGGTTACAATTAAATTCTTCTTTTTCCTGAAATTCAAAATATGAAGATTTATTCTAATTGACTGACGCTTATTTTATTCATGCTTTCCATTCTCCATGACAGGAGTACATTGCCTACACATGGAGTTATTTTCCGTCTGTCTGTCTACTCATTTGTGGCTAATCAAAATCAACGATCACATAAAAATGTGCTTCCATTTTAACCATGATAGCGGTTGTTCATTTGATCAGATCCAAACGCTCCCTGTCTGTCTGCCTAGTAACTGTCCGTCTGTTTCGCTGTCTTATTTCCGGCTATTTCCGGAACTAGATTTAATGCATTTTACCTCGTGGGGACTCTGTCGTATTCTGCGGGGTTAAATTTTAATTATACATCAAATATATATAATAAAAAAATAAAATATCTCGAAACTTTTTTTTTTGTCCTTTTAGAAATAGCCGCCAGATGGCGCTGCAGCAATCATTATTGTGCCATATCTCCAAAACTATAGACAGTGTTATACGTTCCCTGTCTGTCTGCCTAGTAACTGTCCGTCTGTTTCGCTGTCTTATTACCGGCCATTTCCGGCAAGCGTTCGACCTCTGGTCGTCTAGTTTGATTGTTCGTGAAATAGAAGTTTCTGGACTCTGGGTGAAAAAGTTATAAATACACTAAAAAAACAGATTGGTTAAATATATAACCAATTTAATTGGTTAAGCCAGTTTTGGTTGTTTTAACCAAGATATTGTTTATCTTAACCAATGCATTGTTAAAGTACTAACCAAACCAGTTGGTTGTTTTGACCAATTTTTATTGGTTAACAGGATAAAAATACTGTATGTAGGTTTAACCAATATATTGGTCAATTGATAACCAAAGTAGTGGTTACTTTAACACACATATATGACCAATTTGGTTGGTTGAAATGATATTGGTTGATTTAACCAACACATTAGTAATTTCAACCAAGTTGTAACCGAACTCATTGGTCATTTTGACCAATTTTTATTGATAGAACGTTTGGACGCATATATTAAACCAGTTTTCTTGGTTGAGTTAAACATTGGTTAATTTTATCAACATATAGGTTATTTTATCAACTGATTGGTCAAGCACTGACCTAGTCAATTGGTCGGTTAAATCAATTGGTCAGTTTTAACATCAGAGACAAAAGTGCTCCAAATCAGACACATACGATGCAAGCTTAAATGGCTGAGGGGCAAAACGTCTGACTTGTATGCGAGCGGTCACATATATATATATATGGTCTGTCAGTGAAACTAAAGCCATGGATCTTATAGAAGCCTATTTAAAGAGGAAATGTATAATAGAAGTGAGCGAAGTTCTGACGTTGTCGTTAATGATGATTATTATCTGCAATCAACCTCAAAAGGATGTATTTTGCACACCGTAACACCAATAACATTCTATACCTATACAGTTCTAGTTATCCATCACACATCCCACTGCTAAAATTCGGCATCCTCCGTCCTCATCAAATCAATCTAGCCATGAAATTCGTTTTTGTTACCTAATTTTCGAGGCCCCCTAAATATCGGGGGCCCCTTAATCCGCCTCTGGCCAGAATCCAAGATGGCGGATATGAAACCCCATAAACAGCAAAGTCGATCTTTAAAACGGTAGACCTAATTGCTTTAATACAACATATAAAACAGGGGCGGATCCAGGATTTAGGAAAAAAAGGGGGGCTCCAACGCAGGGGGACTAAAGAAAAACCTAAAAAAAAAAACAAGGTCCCAAGATCCGGAAAAGGGGGGGGGGGGGGTCCAGGCTGAAATATTTTGTCTGAACCCCTAAAAAAAGGTTGCTTCGGATGAAAAGGGGGGGGGGGTCCGGAACCCCTGGATCCGCTACTGTAAATCTCAGAAAAAAATAAAACATTGAGGGATTGTAATTTTTTTGGTGCGTTGGACTGCCATTTTGAGCAAATAAATTCGTAATCATACCCGATGTCACACTTAAGGTCGGAATCACAGTCTGTCTCCCTCACTACATGCATGCACGGTTCCATGCGCAAACCCAGATGCATGGGATTCAGTCCGGCTTATAAACCCCGATCGGGATCTCGTCCAGCCCAGGGCCAGCCCAAATCCCGATCGGGTTTTAGGCCTTACTAAATCCGGGGCCGATCGGGTTAGAGAGCAAACACATTATCCATGAAATAACACCATTCGATAACGACTATTAAGTTGTGTTTCCATGTATCCGAAAATATCGTATCCGCAAAAGACGTACGTACGCCCCATAGTGCGCAGTCCGCAAAAACTGTTTGGATGGTTTGAACATATTTATTTGTACAGGATTACAAGTGTAGCCGTTTTGGCTAATATAGAAGCTCTCCTGTATGACAAAAATATAAAACACATTAGGAACAACACAAACTGCAAAGAGAGCACATTCAATCAGTTTCCTAACTACAAGCTATAGTATATAAACATAAGCATTTACAATCACATGTGTATACAAGACAATACCATGAAACATATATATCGTATAAAGGAAAGGCCAAGTGCTTTCTAGGTATTTTCAGTTAATATTTCCTGTTTACTTTTTAAATTTGAATATATAAATATAAATAGATATTACTGGTTTATATGCCAGACAGTATATATATATGCTGTACAATACTAGTCATGGTGTATGAAGTTTCGGAATTATCAGATACAGATGATAAGTTAAAAACGGTGTGTTAGTCTTGTAACTTTATTCACATGTAATAATATTTTATGATTAATCTTCGTTGTCAAGTTGCTATCTCCATACAACAGAAATTTTGTCAAACTTTTTTGTCGCTTCGCGTTACAGGTTTCAACGTTACATTCGATCCAACTTCAATTCCTTCTTGTTCACATTTGTACTTGATACATGAGTAAAGATCTGGTCTTTTCTCTCCATACAAATGGCACTCCAACATATAGTGCTATACACTTTCTTTAGCCTCTTGACATGCGCAGAGTGGATTGTCCACCCTCCCTATATTGTAAAAAGATACTCATTAAGTGATGTATAACCTAATCTCAAACCAAAGTTTAATTTTATCCTTCCTTTATAGGTGTGTCACATTATTGATACGATTGTTTGCTATATAGATTTTTCTACACAAGGGTTCTTTGAAGGACGACATCCTTTTTTTTAATTTCGTATATCCTTTGAAAGCTGATTCCAAACTTAGCAAACTGTAGGTATGAATGATTTTTTTACATTGTACTTTTTTAAACATCGGAATACGCAATGCGTGCACAATTACGTAAATTGTAGGTTGCGTACCTTTTAAGATCTGTTGGAACCAGTTCTGTCAAATATTCTGGCTCTGTTCGATTTACCATTTTGTAAAAAAGTTAAAAGAAGAAGGAGCCCCCGCCTGCTTTGCCAGCCGAGTTCAGCCTCCAGCTTGCGAGAGCCGGTTGTTCGCAGAGCCCCCGTGCATGTTAAGGCTGCCTCCCTTGCTCTCAATGCAATTTTCTGCTTTGATGTACTAAACAGTTATTGAAAAGGAGAGCTCCATGTTCTAGCTGCGGTCGTATCATTGACTTGTATAATCTTTCTAAAACTTTTAAGGATAAACTAAATTAACGGTTTTTAATATCCCAAGCTTTTTTTAGGCCTTCAGGCAGATTTTATTAATTAGTTCAGACCAAGAGAGATTTTCAGTAAATATATAACCCCCAAGTGCGTCAGACTTGTAGTCTCCATCAATTGATGTTCGTTAAAAAGTAACGGTGGGTGAATAACCTTCTTCTTTTTATTAGAGAAACAAAGCACATTGGTTTTTACGGCATTGAACTTGAGTTGCCACTGTCGGGTCCTTTGACCAATACGGTCAAGATCCCTGTTTAAGGATCCGAGGCTGCAGTGGTGAACAGGCACGTGTCATCTGCATATAAATATAATCTAATGTTATTCTCAATTTGGCATTCGTATAGATTAAGAACAGTAAAGTGGACCAAAAATTGACCCTTGTGGCACTCCCGATTTAATACTTAGGAACTTTGAGGTGACTCCGCGTAATAAAACGCATTGTGATCTGTCTTTGAGGTAGCTTCTGAGAAGCTTTTAAAGAGAACCTGTTACACCAAGGTTTTCCAGTTTATGTAAAAGTCCCTGATGCCACATTCTGTCGTAAGCGCAGTTTCCATAAGTACGTACGTTTTTCTTGCGGATAGCCTTTCGCGGCCTCTTTTAAAACTGCACACATGCACAATTTTATTTAAATGCACCCGGTGACCAGGCGCCGGGGCACTATTGGGAAATGTAGGCTTTTTTGCCATCCACAAAACGGATGAATCGCCACCGATACTTTCGATGCGGTCCGTTTTTGCGGAAACGCATGCGGAGCACATTAAAAACGTAGACATCGAAACAGTTCCCCTTAAAAAAATTGATGCGATTTTTTTTTGCGTACGAGACGTACGGATATATGGAAACACAGCTTTATAGTTAAACGAATTCTTAAGAGATGTCGCTGCAATCAAGCGCAAGGAGGATCATTCCAGATGAGATAACAATAACGGTAGCACTTGGGATGGGGTGGGGGAACTGATAGCGTCATATATCGTGCCCATGTTTATTTATTCTAACCCAGCTTAGCTAGCGACATAAGTGGCCTTATTCGCCCGATTAACAGGTAGTCTTATGATAAGATATTGTCGCCACACTTGCAGTTCATAGCACTTTCTGTCGGCCAGTTGACATTTGATAATTAATGGCGCCGGGGCGGAGCAAGAATTAACACCTTTACCAATGTTTTGATGGCACTTATGTGCCGTAAATGTATCTAGCATATTTCCTCTACCCCCCCCCCCCCCAACACTTTTCTGGTATCAAACGAAAAAAATTGTTTGTTATTGGTATCATGGTATGCTTGGACGTACGAATTTTGTTATAATGATGTATACGCTACGTATCGTAGCTCATCAATATCACAGTTAAAAGTATAAATGTTAAAGTTTTGGGCATAATAAAACAAATAAACTCACGGCTTAAATCTAATTGAGAATATATACACATTATAGAATGGAAAACGTTCAACTTCATATGTGTACACCCGTATAGGCCTACAATCTGTGTGATATCTCAATCGTCAATCGGAATTCTTCTGGGCAATAACACTGATTTAGTTTTTGTTTTTCCCCTGTCTCTGATCACGATAAAAATGTTTGAATCTCTCAATAATATATCCAACGCCAGCAATTTATGATACCCTTTCGGTGGCCAGATAGGCATTCGGGTACTGACAAGTCTATTTCACTGGGTTCAACCAATCAGAATGTCCACCGCTCAGTGAACCATAACAAATTTAATTTATTTGACCGGATGAAACCAGTGCATATCGGAAAGGGTTTCTAGAGGTAAATTATCCAAAATATGCTGTCAACACTTTTCTGTTCCTTGTAATGGAAGTTGGGTCATACTAATATATGTATATTATTTACTAAGAATGATTTTGTGAGTTTATTACTGCTGGTACTACCTGGTCGCACCTGGTCAGGTATGTGCTTTGTTATGTAGATGAGGATGTCGGCCTCGCATGAACGAATGACGTAGTAGGGGAGCCCACTTACGGTAAACCATTCCGTTTATGGCGGCAGTGCGCAGATTCGCGCAGGACAGAACTAAACACAGTAAACAAGAAATATATAGATTCGGCACCAAGGTGAGCATAACGATTTATTCTAATAAAGAGTCAATATTGCTAAAACAAATTTGTGAATATCACTAAATATGCCGATCCCGTATTACAATTGTATTCATATATGGCATTTGAAGGATTTCAAGTCTCAGACAAACAGCATTTGGGTCAGCGTGGCCCAGTTTTAGCCGTCTTCTACAGCCTTTCGTTTCCAAAGGTTATCGAATAAGAAGGGTAATTAATTAATATAGGCCCCCAGCTTTAATTCTGTTAATATAATTAAAATATTGTGGGTGTTATGAGTTTTGAAAAGCCGTAAGAAAATATTTTTTTAAAGGAAAAAGGCGATTCTTTCCAAATGACAAATTTAGGTCAAGCATGAAGTTAAAGCTGATCCAAGGAAACTTACCAAGTTTTGAAAATGTCCGTGCTCTCTCTGGTTTATAGAAAATGTCTGTGCTTTCTCTGGTTTGTAAAAAATGTCTGTGCATTCTCTGGTTTATTGAAAATATCTGTGTTTTCTCTGCCAGGGTTTATTACAGCCATCGCTGAATTTTAAATGTAACAGTATATACCCTTAGAATGTGGATATGAGTAATTTTAACTATGAGTCAGTTTGACTGAAGAGTAAACAGTGAGGCAACACACATTCACACAATATGTCCCTGATATACGATCACATAACAGCAGCATTTAGGTTTTATTTTGTAAACTTGAAAAATATTGTTACTTTCAGAAATAGGCCCAAATATTTTGAAATTATATATTATATTGATAATATATTTATTACTAATTATTTAATCTTTTTTTTAATTAGACTGTTAGTGTAAGTCATAACTTTCTCCATGTATAGTAAGTTAGTAACACTAATTGATACACTCCACTAGCTATTTTGCTATTAACAGAATTAGTCACAGATGAAAACATAAGTTGAGGAATTACAAGCTGTAAATCAGCAGGCAAAAGCTTTGTTCATTAATTGTTTGTCAGAACAAACTCTGCTCTGAGAATAAACTCAACAAACGTCAGTTATTATAAGCTGTATCCAAAGGTACCACCAAAGAAATGACCAGGATAAACTTTCTCAGCTTAGTACAATACCTTGAATAGGTCCCACAATATTTGGAATTAATGAGGTTTGATGAAACTGGATAAAGTTATGCTGAGTTTAAAAATATATATATAAAATGTTCATGAAAGAAAAAGTGTACAAAATGTGATATTTCTAATATTCATTTACTAATTTAAACTCAGCTGACTAATAGTTAACTGAATTATAGCAATGTTCCTTTTGGCCCGAACAAAATGGACTTTTTAAAAAATCAGGAAAAATATTTACTCACTTAACATGAATATTTTTTTAGCTAGAGGCCTTTTTTTCCAAATATATAACTTTGTTTAATTAAGATTCAATTGTGTACCCAAAATTAGATCTGAATTTTGTAAATTTGTAAAGTTATTAGCATAAAAATAAAATCAGTACCTTAAATTTTGCCCAACTTTGACCATGGCACATTTTTAGCTCAGCTGACTATTAGTCATCTGAGCTATAGTCATAGTCAGTTGCCCGTCGTCCGTCCGTCTGTCTGTAGATGTGGCACGTTTTGAAACCTTAAGACATAGGAATCCAAATTTCAGCATAGTATTAGATGTCCCAAAGATCTCCTACCAAGCCAAAAACTGGGTCTTTGCGACTTTGTTCCTTTGAGAAATTAAGGAAAATCCTCAATTTTTTATTAAAAACCTATTTTCACACTTCAGGACTGCCTAATACCAAAACCACTCATCTGTTTTTCCTCATATTTACCATAAATATTCCTCTATATAGTTCCTATGTACATGCCAGAAATTAAGTCTGTTAAGCATAAATTCTATAAGTTATGGGCCTGAACATAATGGACTTTGTAAAATATCAGGAAAATATTTACTCACTTAACATGAAAAATTTTGAAACTAGAGTCTATTTCCCAATTATATAACTATGTTTAATTAAGATTCAATTGTTTACCCAAAATTAGATCTGAATTTTGTAAAAATTTTTAAGTTATTAGCATAAAAATAAAATCACTACCTTAAATTTTGCCCAATTTTGACCATGGCACATTTTTATCCTGTAAGGGCCTTTGATTTAATTTTCACAGCATGTGAACATAAATATTTAATTTGTTTAAATCTGAAATTTGAAAATAAAAGCTTGAAAATTAAGCTAGTTATTGATTTTTTTCTTGAGGCTCTATTGTAGTCATTTGCTTTGATTACAGATTACAGATGCAGGGTCCCACTCCAGGTCACTGGAAGTCAGCTATGCCAGGGTTTCTGATTTGTTACAGTCACTGGGGGAAATCCCCTGCTGTGAAGGGTGTACAGTTATTCTCATATCACCACCCCAATCACCCCCCCCCCCCCCCAAACCCAACCCACCAAGTGTTATGCAGTAATTGTTATTGTTTTCACTGTATCTCCTCAATTGTAATGCTGTTTTCACTCCAATATGCAAAAAACTTTCCTTGAAAAAGTAATTCAAGGTGTAATCCAGAAGATGCAATGTTGTGTAATGTAGCATTTGTTTAAATTTATTAAATATGAAGCACATTATGGATAAATAAAGACACAGTTAAAAATTGTGAAATCTAAATCAAGTATTATTTTTAGATATTTATTGTTTTGCAGATTTAAAAGATATATTTTTGTGGTAAAAAACAAATAAACATTTGTATGCATGATGTGGTGTTATCTGACAAGATTGAGATTTAGGATGATGCAATTGAGAATTATGAATCAACTTTTAAATTCAGATATATATGTTATATTTGAAATGTATAGAAATATAAACTTAAATTAAAAAAAAAATTGATGTAATAAAAAAATGAGGATTTAATACAAACATTTGTTCATTATTTTCCTGCCTCAGCAGAATTTGAGATCAGGCTTTGTTTGTCCTGTTTTATGTTGTTAATTAGTTATATTTCAACTGTATACATTTCATAAAAAAAATACATATATATTTAATAATATATATTATACAAAAAAAATAGATTCAATTGAACAAATGTGTAAACTACTGAAATGTCAACAGTTAATCAAAAAGCCAACTAATGATCATGGTATTAGTACAGATCATTTGTTCACAAACTGCTCACATGCTTCAGTTTCAACATTAGGAAACACATGGTCAGGTCACAAAATATTATTTGCAACAATTTCTTCCTCATCAATACAAACCAATCATATAAACCAACCATGGCCTTTATTACCTCCTCCTCTTACACTTTATATCCATTTAATATTATTTTAGATTTTTACCTTCAAGGTCAACTTCAGCTGAGCACAGTGACCCATGGGTCCCTTGTTTCCAGTGAGTACTGATGATTTAATTTTCACAACATGTAAATGTCATATTGTTTTAATGTATTTGAATGCGAGTGCAAATACTTTCAAAATGTATTCATTAATGCATTCATGAATACATTTCATAATATTATTTTAATAATCCTTTATTTCAATTAAATTATTTAAAAACATCTTTTCAGATGATACTGTTAGTATTATTTAATTTAAATTATATTTGGCCCAATAATTGCAATTAATTTTTAATAATTAGTTTAACTCTCATATCATTTGTTCTAGGTGCTAAATTTGGGTATGGGTAACCTGTAATTGTTGAATAACAGTTAACTCCTTTGTAAAAAGTATGATAATTTACATGACTTAAATGACAGGATAGGACATCAAGTTACTCGAGTGTTGTATCTTAAATTGAGGAAGATTGCTTCAACTAAACTTTGTTTGAGAAATGTTAAAAATTTCATTTAACATGACAGTTGAATAAAACATTTTTCATTTACAATTCCATGGTTATATCACATTGAAATATCACACTTCAACAAGAGCACCATTGAGGCCCTCTAACATTAGACAGTCTATGACTATCATAGTGAGATTCAGAATGCCTTTACATCAAGGACTGCATTAGTAAGGCGCTATGAGTATGCATATATTGCTAACAAATTTGCTGTCACTTAACATAAACCAGACCAATCATTAGCTTTTTTAGTATACTTTCTAACAGGGTTGGTTTTCTTCAGGAAGAAATGTATTTCTTCCGAGACATTGGAAGAAAGTGGAGGAAATGGGGTTTCCTCCACTTTCTTCCGGAAGTTATGGATGAAAGTGGAATTTAGTGGACAGTAAGAGTAATAGTGTGATACACAAAAATTCAAAACAGATATTTGAACTATTTTTATTTCTTCTGAATAAAATAAAACAATATGACTTTAAATCAGTGTACACGAACAATCCTATGATTAATCTAAATATTATTTTGTCAGTTTTTTCTAATAGTATTGCCGAAATTGCAGCTGATGGATGTGTATAACTATTTAGTGTTGCACAGTATGTATTGACATGTTAATTGACAAAATATTCTTGTTTAAATGTCTACCTGTATTCATATGAGGGTTAGAGGAAGTTTTCTGTATTTGTAACTAGTTATTACCTAATTTGTGTCATTCAGCTTTATTACTTTTGTATGATAGAGAATTACAGATTGATATACTACAGTTTTCTTATCTTGTATCTTAATAAGCAAGTGCATAGTTGCCAGGGTTTATGCAGTGCTGCATACTAACACAGTGACTAATGTAGAATCTAAATAGTATGCACACTGCACTTCCTACATATATAACAAAATAGCTTGCTTGTATATGACAGTGACTTAACAATATCTTGTGTGATATTACACTATGATTGATCAGTGATCACCAGTTGAATTATAATTATCACTCATTTAAATTTAGGCATCTCTCCCTGTAAGTTCTGTTGTTAAACACAGTATAGTACAATCAGTACCTATCAGTAATCTACATCTAAGTTACAACGAAGCATGCAATAGCAAAACACTTATTTTGGAGCTCAGCAAACACCTAGTCTATTCCTGAGCTTGTTGAGATTATGCCAAAAATAGAAAATACCTAGAAAATATGAGAAACCTTTTTTCTGTACATGTGTATCTGCTTAGTAATAATCTGTTATAACAAAGAGCAGTTTGACCTTTTAATTCGTATGGTGGATGAAACCCTGTTCATTATGACATGGCTTCCCCATACCCTACCTTCACTGTGCAGTCAGGGGTAACTGGAGTGAAGCTGCACTTTATTAGGTAATCACCAGGTACTCATTGCATGGTCCACTGGACTGAGACCATGAGTGTCCATTAATTTTGAATTATGTCACCTGAACTGAAAACTACATGAGGCATATTGTCTAACTAAATTAGACTAATAGTCATACATTCTAAAATAACACTATATATTAATAAAAACCTTTATATTTGCAAATAAGATAGAACAGAATCAACAGATTGTATTTAAGCAGAAATAAAGCTGAACATTTATTAAATTTATATATTCTCACATGAAATTTAAGTTTCTTCCGGAAGATATGGAAGAAACTATTTCCTGCAAGCCGGAAGTTTCCGGGAGTTTCCATGGAAGGAACCGCCTCTCGGAAGAAATTGCCAACCCTGCTTTCCAACAACACATGCCAGGTGCATATTGGTAAATCCCTCTGCATGTTCGTGGAATTTCTGACTAAATGAATGCAAACAGGCTTGCATGTCTTACTGGAAGACAGTCAACTTGTACACGATACAGGAAATGTCTTGTTACCAGAGAGACAAACTCAGCTTGGTGTGTGAGTTCACATGTACCGTATAGTGCTGTTACTGATGTTTTTCAGAATGGCAAATTTCCGAAAATATGTTTTTCTGAAATTTTAAATGGGAAACAAAATTTATTCGCATTTATAAAAATATTTTCAAGCATTTTCTTCAAATGAATTTTTGTGATTATGAGTCTCAAGGGCCTGTAGTCAGGTGTTGTAGCCCAGTGGTGACCTTCTGGATATATGTTGCTGCCAGGGCAAAAGTATGAAAACTACAGCTAGCCCCGCTACGCTAGGCTCACTGTACCCCTGGAAACAGGCTGAGCAGTCTATATCCCAGAGTACTTGTGTGTTATCAACCATATATGGTTTGTACTCAATTGTTTGCTTAGGCTTTAGGATGTCAGGCTAAACAGCTTAGAATTTTACTCCCATGAGCATTGGTTAGGTATCATTCATACATCTATCTCTTGTGCTCAAGCAGGTAAAGGTGCAAGGAAAAAGTTCTTTCCCAAGAGCAATTCATCATATTACTTTTACTGTCAAGAAAAACACTAATCAAACACGATCGTCTTGCTGTCTCTTGCCAGAGGTATGGAGTCAAAGAAGATGCACAGCGTCCATCTGTTTATCTGCCTTGGGATAAAATCACTCATATCTCAGCAGTGGTTTGACTTCTCCTCCTGAAATTTTGCAGGTTTATACATCCTGGACAATTTTCTCTATTTTATGACAAATGGCACCATCTACATTCACGTTTATGCTGCAGACATCCCTGCTTTAATGCAACACACCTCACTCTATTCCCCTTGCCACTTACTCCATGCCTCACTTCACCCGTCCCACTCTGATTTCTTTGGATACATATAGTCGACTACCCATATTCCAGTTTTAAAATGTCCTAGTCTGAAACTTGCAAGTCCGAAACGTCCATTTTGCTGAAATCATAATGACTAAGGTAGATATGCAGGACTTAAGAGGATCAATATTAAATTTAAAAAATAAACCTACATTCTTACTCCCTAACTTTGCACAGGTTCGCATTAGGCCTGTAGGCCTTGTTACTGAAAAAAGCTTGTCCCCCAATTCTTATGGAAAAAACGGCACTCTACTACAGGTTTTCTTTGGTGTTAAATCATTCGTAGCCAAATTTTAAGATTATTGGCAGTTTAGCACAATATCAATGCAACAGGATGGATGGCCTTGAAATAAATTCCCCAGTATGGCTTGTACATATCAAGACTGAAGTTAGGCTTACCAATCCAATATAGATGTATTGACAGCTAACATCAACAGACAAATGTTTAACAAAAGTATGACAAAGACAAATGTATGACAATTACCGTATTTATTTTAATTTGGTGACCACTTAAAATTGATTAATTTTCTCAGAGGTCGAGATAATAGAGGATATTTTCAATTATCTTCATGCTGAATTTGCGATGGTCGACATGTTAGAAGCATACGCTTGGATAACCTTCCCTAGAGACGCAGAGCAGCTCTGACACTCGAGGGGTCATATGGATTGAGTGATAATATGGGTATTTATAAGTTTTTGTTAGCTTAAGAGTTATTACCTACAAACAGACTTCCAACTGTCACATGAATTATACAAAGTCACCAAATGATTAATCAAACTGAGCTCAGTCTCTTTACAAAATGATCACTACTTCGCATGTAGGTACAATCACTTGACATTAGATAGCAACTCATGTAACTAAACCAGTTGTTTCAAGTTTACCCACCAGACGGAGATATCGGCGGGACAAAAAGGAACAAGCAGCTGCACTTAAGTTGGAAGAAGAAAAAAAAATAACTGGCTATTATCAGATTACATTTATTTTGTCACGGAATTATATCAACAGATCACATACGCGTGATGAACATAAATTTTGTCAAAGAGATAAAAATTCAGATTCTGTAACACTAGGCAGCGTGAAATGTCTAGGGGAATGAATAAAGAAGTCAGTGGTTTTTTGTTAACAAATAACTATAATTTATTCTTAAAACAACCCTAACATTACAATACACTAAATCAATACAATTACACAGTACAACAACAGTATAACAGCAAATCAATATAATCACACAGCCTGATAAACAAAGTGCACAGTACCGTGTTACTTCCTGTGTTACATCCAAAAATAACAAATAAAGTTAAAGAAGTCTCAGAGTCTTCATGAAGTTGCACACTATAGACCTAAAATTTAAAGATGCACGTCTTGAGCTGGTTATAGACTGATTTGTAGACCAACATCTGGAACATTGACCAAATTATGATGCTATTTGAAAAACTAAATATTGTAATGTCATTGTTATTCAGAATACATTTACAGTATTTGCTTTTTCTGTTTTACTGCATAAATGCTTATAGCAATTAGCTTTGATTGATGTAACAAGTTATGGATTATACACAGGCATTTGTCTGTTGCAGGCTCTTTATTTAATCTTAAGCAGGCTCTTTATTTAATCTTAAACCTATGTATCGCTGTACATTTTGACCAAACTTTAAGTAGTGGTTCAGTTTACTTTAATACTTTCTCACATTTCTTGACAAGGAATGTTCTCTGATTCTCTGAATGACCTGTATTGTGGCACAAGCTAAACTGGTTTAAATAAATATTTTCATCTTATGTACATTAGATATCAATATGAATGGTTAGATTTTAAATAAGTCAGACCTTTCAAAACCTGACAAAAATTACATTGAACAAGACTCAGGAGAAATGACATGACAGCAACCAAGTAAACGTAAAGACAATATATGTCTGAAAATGAATTGTGATATTTTATCCCTTTTTCATTTTATGATATCCATTGAGAACTTACAGTGATGTCCGTGTCCCAGATTTGTGTTTGATGCATGCATTGTCTGTACATGATACCTTAATGTCCTTTACATAGTGTGTACATGACACCTTCATGTCCTGTACATACTGTGTACATGATACCTTCATGTCATGTACATAGGGCCATCCTTAAAAATATCTGTGTTGGGGCTAACATTGGTCCAAAAAAAGTCATCTGGTAGGGAGGAAAAAAATATATTTTTAAAGGAGGATCTGGAGTTTACTACACCTTTTTTTACCGGATATTAGCATATGCGAGGTTTATGTCAAATTACATACCCGTACTCCATTCATTCCTTGCCTCGATACCATTGAAACATGCACAACAAGGTATCTCTGAACAGATTTTGTGTTTTATTACAGGCTTAAAATCCTGTACTTGGGTTTTAAATGTTTTAGTACATGCTTTGAACATGTACATGTCAAACATTCACGTATTTGAAAAGTTATCAAGTACTTTTCCAATAATGGTCAAGCATGTTATCATGGAAGCATTATAACTGATGTATATCCCATTGCACAGGTTCGCATAAGGCTTGTAAGCCTTGTTCTGGATCTCACATTAATTTGCAGACAATTTTATTTTGTGTTGTATGTGAGTGCCAGCTATGTAGGAATGAGTGCAGTTTGAGATTTCCTTTGCAAGTGAAGAGGTATAATTAAGAAGGAAGGTAATAAATGAACTCTTTAGTAATAGTCAATGCCTAATAAGGTAGTAAAATATATAAAATGTTTATATAAATATATGTAAAACTGTACTTTTTGAAAGATGAAACCATATATTGGATGTCGGTACCCTGATTAGGAATTTTATTTCTTCGGTGTTGATGTATATACAAACAAATTCTTGGTCAAGTTCGAAGATGGGTGAATTATAGAAAATAACCGGTGTGTGTTAACATTAACTATGTGAGGAGGATATCTCCAAAAGTATTCAACACAGAAATCTCATTTCTTTGGTGCTGATACATATCAACAAAATCTCGGTCAAGTTTCATGATGGATGACCCAAGGTCACAGAGCTTATAATAGAAAAAAACTTAGGAGCTTATTTCTAAGGAACCACTGGATGGATTGTTTTGGAATATGGAATGGTCATTGGCCTTGATGATCTTGTAAGTGCTGCATGACTCACAAAGACTGGGGCCAGACTTACAAAGTTCATACCTCTCTAGTTCCAATTCACAACTTGAACAAAAGACATATGTACAGATATACATCCATGTGAGAACAAATATGACATGAATACTTGTTACTGTTACCACCCATAAATACTGCTCTTTTGGCTGAGGGCTTTTGTCAGCTTTTGCTGATATTCTAGTGTTTTTCTGTAATTAATGAATGAGCGAGCAATGTTGATCTCGTCTACGTCTAAACAAGAAATGCCATACGGTCAGGAAATATCTGTTTATTATAAAAGCTATTAATAAAATGAAATAAATTTACAAAGGCAGTTAAAAAGAAACACAACCAAAAAAAAGACAGTCGCTTATATGTTATGCCTGTTCTGATCAGCTGTGGCCAGTAGAAATGATGTGTCAGACACCTCGCAAAACCCTGTCATGATCGCCACAGAACTGACGAAATCACGCAATTCTTGAAATACCAAACATCTGATTTGTGGAGATCATGCGTTACACATCGTCAGTTGCAGATTCCATTAAATAGGCCCGCTTCATTTGCTTGATATAGGCCTAATCACGGTGCCACCGTGAGTGTTGCTGAAAAATTATAACCAGCGTAAGCGACACAATGTCAGTGAACATTTTCCTGCCAAAATAGTGATGAATGAAGTCATATGGGGTGAACTTTTACTACGGACCTCTTATTGGCTCTTTGGTATGAAGCGTGACCGCTCCGCCAATCACAAGAATGTTTGCGTGGGCCAGGCACGTGTTTATGCAAATTAACGTGTCACATGGTTTAAATGCCAACATTGGTCAGTTGACAGTTTGAATGTCGAGAGAACTTTCATTTAATCAGTTAATGCGACAACGGTAAGCTTCCGCTTTATTTCAAATCAAATAAGAACCATTTCTAATTGCTCAATAATTTTTTTCAGCCTGTTTCGCCAGAACAAAGAGATTTGATGGGGGTTTCCTGGCAGTTTTTCTACTCTTGCGCATGAGTGTAGCAACCGTTCCACGTGTATATATATATAGGCACAACCTGACTAATTGTTAGGGCTCAAATTAAACGATCGGCGACGTTGGGTAATACCTTTCATTATGGAAATTAAGTGCATCTAAAAATGTAAGAGAAGGACTATTTTTCTAGCACATGAAGGCAGATTTTTACGGGCCCAGGTGCTTGCGGCAGATCATATAAAAATATTAATTTGCAGATATGTCAAAAAAAATTCCAGTCGCAGCCAAAAAACACAACCGGCCGGGTTAGCCCCAACACAGAACTTTTTAAGGATGGCCTAGTGTGTACATGACACCTTCATGTCTTGTACATAGTGATCAAGTACATGTACATAGTGTGTACATGATACCTTCATGTCCTGTACATAGTGTGTTCATGATACCTTCATGTCTTGTACATAGTGTGTACATGATACCTTCATGTCCTGTACATAGTGTGTTCATGATACCTTCATATCATGTACATAGTGTGTACATGATCCCTTCATGTCCTGTACATAGTGTATACATGATACCTTCATGTCCTGTACATAGTGTGTACATGAAACCTTCATGTCATGTACATAGTGTGTACATGATACCTTCATGTCATGTACATAGTGTGTACATGATACCTTCATGTCATGTACATAGTGAGTACATGATACCTTCATGTCATGTACATAGTGTGTACATGATACCTTCATGTCCTGTACATAGTGAGTACATGATACCTTCATGTCATGTACATAGTGTGTACATGATACCTTCATGTCATGTACATAGTGTATACATGATACCTTCATGTCCTGTACATAGTGTGTACATGAAACCTTCATGTCCTGTACATAGTGTGTACATGATACCTTCATGTCATGTACATAGTATGTACATGATACCTTCATGTCATGTACATAGTGAGTACATGATACCTTCATGTCATGTACATAGTGTGTACATGATACCTTCATGTCATGTACATAGTGAGTACATGATACCTTCATGTCCTGTACATAGTGAGTACATGATACCTTCATGTCCTGTACATAGTGAGTACATGATACCTTCATATCATGTACATAGTGTGTACATGATCCCTTCATGTCCTGTACATAGTGTATACATGATACCTTCATGTCCTGTACATAGTGTGTACATGATACCTTCATGTCCTGTACATAGTGAGTACATGATACCTTCATGTCATGTACATAGTGTGTACATGATACCTTCATGTCATGTACATAGTGAGTACATGATACCTTCATGTCATGTACATAGTGTGTACATGATACCTTCATGTCCTGTACATAGTGAGTACATGATACCTTCATGTCATGTACATAGTGTGTACATGAAACCTTCATGTCATGTACATAGTGTGTACATGACACCCTTCATGTCCTGTACACATTGTGTACATGATACCTTCATATCCCGTACATAGTGAGTACATGATACCTTCATGTCATGTACATAGTGTGTACATGACACCTTCATGTCCTGTACATAGTGTGTACATGATACCTTCATGTCCTGTACATAGTGTGTACATGATACCTTCATGTCATGTACATAGTGTGTTCATGATACCTTCATGTCCTGTACATAGTGTGTACATGATACCTTCATGTCATGTACATAGTGTGTACATGATACCTTCATGTCCTGTACATAGTGTGTACATGACACCTTCATGTCCTGTACATAGTGTGTACATGAAACCTTCATGTCATGTACATAGTGTGTACATGACACCTTCATGTCATGTACATAGTGTGTACATGATACCTTCATGTCCTGTACATAGTGTGTTCATGATACCTTCATGTCATGTACATAGTGTGTTCATGACACCTTCATTTCCTGTACATAGTGTGTACATGAAACCTTCATGTCATGTACATAGTGTGTACATGATACCTTCATGTCCTGTACATAGTGAGTACATGATACCTTCATGTCCTGTACATAGTGTGTACATGAAACCTTCATGTCATGTACATAGTGTGTACATGACACCCTTCATGTCCTGTACACATTGTGTACATGATACCTTCATATCCCGTACATAGTGAGTACATGATACCTTCATGTCATGTACATAGTGTGTACATGATACCTTCATGTCATGTACATAGTGTGTACATGATACCTTCATGTCATGTACATAGTGTGTACATGACACCTTCATGTCCTGTACATAGTGTGTACATGATACCTTCATATCCCGTACATATAGTGTGTTCATGATACCTTCATGTCCTGTACATAGTGTATACATGATACCTTCATGTCCTGTACATAGTGAGTACATGATACCTTCATGTCATGTACATAGTGAGTACATGATACCTTCATGTCATGTACATAGTGTGTACATGAAACCTTCATGTCATGTACATAGTGTGTACATGACACCCTTCATGTCCTGTACACATTGTGTACATGATACCTTCATGTCCCGTACATATAGTGTGTTCATGAGACCTTCATGCAGACATGGGGCCTATTACTGATTTCAATAATAGTGCCTATTACTATTACTTAAGGTGTTTACCTATTACTATTAACTATTATTTTCAGTGTTTCACCAAAAGTAATAGGTGGCTATTACTATTACTTTACTACTTTTACTATTAACTATTACTGGTTCAATAAAAATAAGAATAATAATCAGTGAACAAAACATATTTAATCTTGAAGTATCTCAAATTGACCGCTCATTAGGCCACACTAAATATGTTAACAACCAATAAAATAAACAAGAAATGGTGCATGAATAATTCACAACTAAATGAAGTGTCCATTGCACCTGATGAACATAAGCTGTTGAATCCCCCAGGGGGCAACAGTGGGGTACAGACAAAAGCTCCCCTCCCAAATTTTTAAAGCTTTATTTTAAAGTTTAGATTGTTTTTTAAAATTTATGGCTACATTTAGTTTTTCTATAAAGTGAAACCAGTTACAGTGCATGAGTTAAAATGTGCAGTACAAGAATATTGTATATATGGATAATTAGTGAGTCACTCAATTATTATCAACAATATAAACGTCAACAATATATACATCATTATTATTATGAATGATATTTTATCAAAATACTGATTATTTGCATTTTCATTTAACTGATTATTTGTATTTTCATAACCTTACTAGTCTATTTCATGTAATTATGTGAGGTATACATTAATATTGCTTTTGTATATTTACCCAAAAATATAAAATTTATAGTAATTTTTTATTCTGAGTAGTTTTGGGTTGAGTAATCCAAGGGGGGCATTTGTCCTACACTCAGCAACGATCTGGTCTGAAGGTTATTCCTGCAATCCTAAAGACGCATTCAGCAGGGGCTGAAGTAGGCAAGAGGGGCAAGATAAGGGCTTCTCAGGGCTCTTTCAGGGGGTTTCTCTTTTGCCTACTCATAGATACCTAGTTTATTAAGATGCTGCAATAATCAGTGAGCCTTGGTGATGTGCAAACTTTGTCCTTATCATAAGAGTATGGTTTCCCTCATGGTATCAGGATGGGTATCTGAACATGTTACTATTAATTTTTACCTGTTTCACATTACTGAAAATCCTTTGTTATTCAACAAAATTCAAATTGCAACTGAATGAAGTTGCATAAATTACTTTGAAAGAAACGCTATTTCATATTACATTTACATTTCATTTTCTGCTTGAAATCAAATGTACTTCAGCATTATAATGGATAAGTCACTCATGTCATCCAGTTTCATTTGGGAGATGAGTCATGTTTATAAACATAAGGTAAACAAGGTTTCCATGGAGTGTTCCTTTCTGACTGGTGACAATATGATTGCAGGAAATATGTCACACAATGAAATATAGTCACAGTTTGGGTAGGAAATAAAGTCATAAGGAATTGGTCACACATTTGTGTTTAAAAAGTTAAAGTTTTAGTCACAATTTTTAGTTGGGGAAACAATCACCAGGTATGAGTTAACCTTTGGTGTTCTGCCTGACTGGGTTCTGACCCCCCCCCCCCCCCCCGGCTATCAGTTGCTTATACACAAACATCAAAGGGCATGGTTGTACTGTAATTTGATTGTAAAGAGCTATCAGTATCCAAGGAAAACACCTACAGTGATGTACCAGGGATGCAGTCATCCTGTGCTATTGTTGTAAGTGAGAACATCATGGCCCAGGATAAGCCTGTGCCACCTGTTAATGAGCATGAAAGCATGCAGGTACACCTCAGCTTGGGCCTTATCAGTCTTGCTGCTGATTTGCACTCAGACCAACACACTCTTAATTACCCCCAGGCTGGTAATAGTTAAAGTAATAGCTATTAATCTATTACTCATCTGCCTATTACTATTACTATTACTATTATTCAGCATTTTTGGACTGCCTATTATCTATTGTTGCCTATTACTGATGAAAAGTAATTGAATTAATGCCTATTACTATTATCTATTACTATTACCCCATGTCTGCCTTCATGTCCTGTACATAGTGTGTACAAGATACCTTCATATCATGTACATAGTGTGTACATGATATCTTCATGTCCTGTACATAGTGAGTACATGACACATTCATGTCATACCTTAATGGTGTGTACATAGTGTGTACCTGATACTCTCATGTACATGATGCCCTCAGCATTTAAATGTTGGTCAGCAGGCAGCAGTAACAGTTTTGGGCAACATGTATGATAGCTCTGATGCCTCAGTTGGAATTGTTTGAATAATTTATCATGAGACATTGAATGAGTCTTCAAGAGGCAAAGCAAACAATTTGTATTGCAGGATATGTACATAGCTGATAAGATTTGATCCCTGAGGTGTTTAATGTAGGGGTCATATATTTTCTGTGCCATCACTCCACAGCATTGTCTAAGTGTTTGTTCATCTAGATCAAAGTGATTGTAGCATGTACAGCATCTGGTTTGAAGGTAGTTCACTGAAGTCAGACTTTGTTTTCAGAATGCAGTCATTTTGGTATGATCTTTGGTACAAACAGAAAAGATACATAAAAGTCCAAATGTTTTGATAGTGTTGGTAATATAGACTTCTTTTTCAAATTGATTAGCTCAGCTAAGTCATATGAGCTTTTATTTATGGTTCATTGTCCATCGTCCATCTGTCTGCCCATCCATTAGAATTGCAAATTTTGAAGCTGAGACCTACAAATCTAAAATTCAGCATACTGTTAGATGTCCCCAAAATCTCCTACCAAACTGAAAACTTGGTCACTGCAAGTTTGTTAAGAAATTAAGGAAAAACCTTAATTTTCCATTAAAATCCTACAGTCACACTTCAGGACTGCTAAATATCAAAACCTCTTATCTGTTTTTCTTAATATTTACCATAAATATTCTCCTATATATTTCCTATATACATACAAGAAATTAAGTTTGTATTCATTAATTTCTTGAAGAAATGGGCAAAAACATAATACACTTGGTAAAATATTAGGAAAGATATTTACTTACTTAACTTGATAGTGTTGAAGCCATTGAGAGTTTTTCAGGTATATAAATTCATTTATCCTAGATTCAATTGTATACCCAAAATAAGATAGAAATTTTGTAAATTTTTAAGTTACTAGCATAAATATAAAAACAGTACCTTAAATTATGCCCAACTTTGACCATGGCACATGTTTTCCCTGTAAGTACTGTTGACCTAATTTTCACAGCATGTAAACATATTTATCTGTTTAAATCTGAAAGTTGAAAATAAAAGCTAAAAAATAAGGCTAGTTATATTGAATTGTGTTTTGAGGCTCCATGGTAATCACATGCGTTGTCCAGCTGCAGGCTGGCCACTTCTTGTCACTGGGGGAGATCCCCTGCTATGACAGGTGTACAAGTATTCTCATATCATCCCCCCCCCCCTGTATGAAATGAATGTAAAATAAGGCTTTGTTTGCCCTGTAAGTATATACAGAGATGTTGTTATTCCCACCATTCCCCCTGTCACAGGGGACATTTGTTTTATTGCAAATGTGTAAAATGTATTAAACTTTAAAAAATTAGTATTAGAAAAAATTAAGATTAATTGAAACATATTCTTGCCCCAGGAGAATTGGACATAGAGTGATCAGCTCTGTCTGTCCATCATATCTCTGTTTTCATTAAATATATATTAATTATGAAATTTTTCCTTTAAGCACTGTTGAAATAACTTTCATATTCTGTATGTTTATACAATATAGATTTAAGCTTTTAAAGTCTGAAATTTGAAAGCAACTTATATTTTCACTTGTATAAAATTGAAAATGTATAAAATTTATAAACTTTAAAACAATTTTTATATAATAAAAAGAATTAAGATCTAACTGAAACTTCATATATTATTTTCCTGCCTCAGCAGAATGGGAGTTAAAGTGATCAGCTTTTTTGTCTAGCAGTCTGTCTGTCCATTTTTAAATATTCAGTTATTGCGAATCAACACTTAATATTGCAACTGTTTACATTTTATAAACAAATAATAAGTGAGTTAAAACAAACAACTCAGGATATATGTCAAATAAATGGTCCAAGGATGAGCTAATTACTTGATCAAAGATAATCAAACAATGTTAAACCACACCCAATTAAAGCTGTTGAGCCTATTGTGTTCTGAGCTGGTGAGGTGATGCAAGGAATACCCACACCTTATGGTAATTCTTACAATAAACTGTCAGCTCTTTATCAAAATAATAAAATTATGGACATTACTGAGTATCACACTGAAATTAGAGCATATATTCATTAACCAGTAGTTAGCCTGCTGACAAGGACAATTTCCCCTGCATGTGGACTAAACTGCTGGAACCCTGCTGGCTGTTTAGCCACTTCCTTATCTAAAAGTCAACCAATGATCATGGTTATTGTACCTATCTTGTAAATATCTTATGCTCAAAAACTGCTCAGATTTTTCAGTTTCAACATTATGAAATATGGTCAGGTCACAAAATATTATTTGCAACAAAATGTTACTCATCAATACAACCAATCATATTTTAGGTTTTTACCTTCAAGGTCACCTTCAGCTGAGCACAGTGACCCATAGGTCCCTTGTTTTGTTTTATTGATTGTAAAAAGCAACAGAACTAATGCTTTATCTTCCTGCAAGATTACTGTAATTTTCATTGGAAACCCTTTGCATTGAAAATCCTTGAGGTACTGATGTAAAATTGTATTGAATATGTATGTCTGTACTCAAATCTACAGTGACTAGACAGTAGTTGGATAAACACTGAATCTTATTAAGACTCCCCAAATCTAAGTACTTACATTTGCAATAAATGAAATACTCAAGGCACACATGGGTTAACATGTCATTAAAATGTTACTTTTATCTTATTGATGGAATATAATGCAAGCAGCACATTTTTTGGTGACATGATGGATATTTAAATGACCTACTAGTTCACCAGTTTTCTGTTAAAAAATGAATATTTTATGCATTTTATGACAACAAGCCTTTTTTACTGTCTGTATGTTAACTTGAATTTCTGTTTATTTTACCATTTACACAGAATGAAGAGGCTGATGTTACTGGTGACAGCAGCATGTGTCTGGCTGCCAGTTCTGGTACAGTCCCAAGAGCGACTGCAGAAAGATCCGTAAGTATATCAAGGATGCACAATATAAAAACATGGTAACCTTTCCAACCTGACAATGTAGACAAATATTTAAGGGAGCAATGTCCAAATCTGACAAGACATATGTTTGCAGGAGACCATATCACAGCCTGACAAGACAATGTTTACAGGAGGCCATATCCAAATCTGACAAGACCAATGTTCAAGGCCATATCAAAACCTGACAAAACGAATGTTTGCAGGAGGCCATATCCAAACCTGACAAGACAAATGTTCAAGGAGGCCATATCCAAACCTGACAAGACAAATGTTCAAGGAGGTCATATTCAAACAAACCTGAAAATGTTCAAGGAGGTCATATCACAACCTTAACTACAAATGTTCATATCCAAACCTGACAAGACAAATGTTTGCAGGAGGCCATATAACAACCTGACAAGATGAATGTTTGCAGGAGGCCATATCACAACCTGACAAGACGAAAGTTCAAGGCCATATCCAAACCTGACAATACAAATGTTCAAGGAGACCATATCCAAACCTGACAAGACAAATGTTCAAGGAGGCATATATCCAAACCTGACAAGACAAATGTGCAAGGAGGCATATATCCTAAACTGACAAGACAAATGTGCAAGGAGGCAAATACCCAAACCTGACAAGACAAATGTTTGCAGGAGGCCATATCCACACCTGACAATAAAAATGTTCAAGGAGACCATATTCAAACCTGACAAGACAAATGTTTGCAGGAGACCATATCACAACCTGACAAGACGAATGTTCAAGGCCATATCCAAACCTGACAATACGAATGTTCAAGGAGACCATATCCAAACCTGACAAGTCAAATGTTCAAGGAGGTCATATCCAAACCTGACAAGACAAATATTCAAGGAGACCATATCCACACCTGACAAGACAAATGTTTAAGGAGACCATATCCAAACCTGACAAGACAAATATTCAAGGAGACCATATCCAAACCTGACAAGACAAATGTTTGCAGGAGGCCATATCACAACCTGACAAGACGAATGTTCAAGGCCATATCCAAACCTGACAATACAAATGTTCAAGGAGGCCATATCCAAACCTGACAAGACAAATGTTCAAGGAGACCATATCCAAACCTGACAAGACAAATGTTCAAGGAGACCATATCAAAACCTGACAAGACAAATATTCAAGGAGACCATATCCAAACCTGACAAGACAAATGTTTGCAGGAGGCGATATAACAACCTGACAAGATGAATGTTTGCAGGAGGCCATATCACAACCTGACAAGATGAATGTTCAAGGAGACCATATCCAAACCTGACAAGACAAATGTTCAAGGAGGCATATATCCAAACCTGACAAGACAAATGTGCAAGGAGGCATTTATCCAAACCTGACAAGTCAAATGTGCAAGGAGGCATATATCCAAACCTGACAAGACAAATGTTCAAGGAGGCCATATCCACACCTGACAAGACAAATGTTCAAGGAAGTCATATCCAAACTTGACAAGACAAATGTTCGAGGAGGTCATATCACAACCTGACAAGACTGATGTTCAAGGTCATATCCAAACCTGACAAGAAAAGTCTCCAAGGAGGTCATATCCAAACCTGACAAGACAAATGTTCGAGGAGGTCATATCCAAACTTGACAAGACATTATTCAAGGAGGCCATATATACAGACCTGACAAGACAAATGTTCAAGGAGACCATATCACAACCTGACAAGACAAATGTTCAAGGAGACCATATCCAAACCTGACAAGACAAATATTCAAGGAGGTATCATCCAAACCTTACAAGACAAATGTTCAAGGAGGCCATATCCAAACCTGACAAGACAAATGTTCAAGGAGGTCATATCCAAACTTGACAAGACTGATGTTCAAGGTCATATCCAAACCTGACAAGAAAAGTGTCCAAGGAGGCATATATCCAAACCTGACAAGACAAATGTTCAAGGAGGCCTAACCACACCTGACAAGACAAATGTTTAAGGAAGTCATATCCAAACTTGACAAGACAAATGTTCGAGGAGGTCATATCACAACCTGACAAGACTGATGTTCAAGGTCATATCCAAACCTGACAAGAAAAGTGTCCAAGGAGGTCATATCCAAACCTGACAAGACTAATGTTCGAGGAGGTCATATCCAAAATTGACAAGACATTATTCAAGGAGGCCATATATACAGACCTGACAAGAGAAATGTTCAAGGAGACCATATTCAAACCTGACAAGACAAATGTTCAAGGAGGTATCATCCAAACCTTACAAGACAAATGTTCAAGTAGGTCATATCCATCCATGACAAGACATGTGCAAGGAGGCATATATCCAAACCTGACAATACAAATGTTTGCAGGAGACCATATCCAAACCTGACAAGACAAATGTTTGCAGGAGACCATATCCAAACCTGACAAGACAAATGTTTGCAGGAGACCATATCCAAACCTGACAATACAAATATTCAAGGTCATATCCAAACCTGACAATACAAATGTTCAAGGAGGTCATATCCAAACCTGACAAGAAAAATGTTCAAGGAAGTTATTTCCAAACCTGACAATACAAATGTTCAAGGAGGTCATATCCAAACCTGACAATACAAATGTTCAAGGAGGCCATATCCAAACCTGAGAAGACAAATGTTCAAGGAGGTCATATCCAAACCTGACAATACAAATGTTCAAGGAGGTCATATCCAAACCTTACAAGAAAAATGTTCAAGGAAGTTATTTCCAAACCTGACAAGAAAAATGTTCAAGGAGGTCATATCCAAACCTGACAATACAAAAGCTCAAGGAGGCCATATCCAAACCTGACAAGACAAATGTTCAAGGAGGTCATATCCAAACCTGACAAGACAAATGTGCAAGGTGGCATATATCCAAACCTGATAAGCCATATGTTCAAGAGGGCCATTTCCAAACCTTTTCAGACTAAATGATTAATGTTCAAAGGATTAAGAAAAAAAATGGTCAGGATTAGCACAGGGTTAAATGAATGACTTTGTTAAATTTCGTAAGCTCAGCTGACTAAAAGTAAGATGAACTTTATAGCAATCACAATTTTTCCACCTCCATCTGTTAACAGGGCACAAATCATTCCCACTGGACCTAGACTTCTAACTGAAAACCCACGGAGGTCTATAAAAAATCATCTTGGAAATCTGAAATTAGATCACTGTGACCTATATCCCTTTGAGCTATCGGGCTGGAAAGTACCCCTAGAATAATTAAAAATTTGGTACAAAAGCACCAATATCTTAATAACTTACGCATTGATTGCCATGATTTCTTTCCATACATATTGATCAAATAGTGTTTCATCAATACCTGAAGACTGGTGGCACCACTGTTAATTCTAGAAATTTCTAACTGTACATTAAAGGAAGTCCTAGGCAAATCTCCTTGGAAACATAAAATTAGGTCATGGTGACTTATACTTTGCAATCTACGGGCCAAAAATATGATTTTGAGTATCCAGTGAGTCAGATGGTGCGCAAATTTCAACTGCTGGACCCAGAAGCTTCTTTCTGAATACTCATAGAGGTCCATAAAATATGTTCTTGGAAAAAATCATATTTGGCCAGTGTGACCTATATCTTCCAAGCTATGGGGCTCATAAGTCCCCCCCCCCCCACCCCCCACCCCCCAACTTAGGGTTTGGACGGTTTATCTAACGGCTACGGTAATCATACCATCAACTTTTCTATTATCGTGAAATCATGATATGCATTTTTGTCCATGATTTTGGTTCACAAGCATGCCCTTGAGTGTATTTTCTGGGAAAATTTGCATCATTTGATTTCAAAATAAATTTCTTTTCAAGAATCACATTTGTTTTTATAAACCTGAATCTGAATATGCATCTGAATAACTATGTGTGGGTAGAACTGTGTGCTTACGGACTTCGAGAGTAGTAGAAAAATGTCTGGATGTAGCAGGACCAAAGCCAGAGAATTACATGAGAAAATAACATTATAAAGAAAGAGCAATAAATAAACATATTTATCCTTATAATGCATGGAAGGAAATGTCAGTGTAAAAGTGTCACCACTGGGTCTAACTTTCTGTACAGGTTACATATTTTGCCATATAAAATGGGGGTTGGAACATTTAGCCAAGATGGGTATGACACGCTCTCTGAAAATTCTCAGGATTCTCCAGCTTTTATGTAGTTACAGGAAACATTGTGGAAAGTTATGACAAGCCTAATTTGACAGGAGTTCCTGGGCCTCCACCTCGCACACCTTCAGCGCCTTCATGCAACTTATATCACTTAATGAGTCATTCTGTGGTACTGGCACAATGGGTATAAATGATATTAATATATATATTATTTTTAGAGCATGAAAACATACATATTTGATTTGTTTATATCTGAAATTTGAAAAATAAAAGCTTGAACATTGGGCTTGTTATTGAATTTTTTCTTGAGGCTCTATTGTAGTCACCTGGTTTGTCTAGGTGCAGGCAACTCAGTTCTGGTCACTGGAAGTCAGCTATGCCAGAGTTCCTGATTTGTTACAGGCACTTGGAGATCCCGTGCTGTGACAGGTGTACAGTTATTCTCATATACCCCCCCCCCCCACTTGCCATTGATTCCTTTGCACCTGTGTGCTGGGACATTTGTTTTTATTGCAAATGTGTAAAATTTATTCAATTTTAAAATTGGATAAGAAAAAAATCAAAATCTAATGTTTTTGCTGTATTTCTTTAATTGTAATGCTTTTTCCACTCCACTATACGAAATTTTTCTTGAAATAGTAATTCAAGGAAAATCCAGAAGATACAATTTTGAGGCAATGAATCATTTTGAAAGAAATCAATTTTTTGTTAAATAATTTAACAATTTAAAATAAAATTTAACCCATCAGTATATAATTGATAATTTATAAGCCAAATAATGTATAAATAAAGGTACAACTTAAAATTTTAAATTCTGAATCAAGTATTATATCCAAATATATTAGACCTACGAATCTGAATTTCTGCATACAGTTTGATGTCCCAAAAATCTCCTACCATGCCGAAAATTGGGTCAATAGGACTTCGTTCCTTCAAGATATTAAGGAAAAACCTCAATTTTTTATTAGAAATCTATTTTTACACTTTAGGACAGGCTAATTAATATCAAAACCACTCATCTGGTTTTCTTCATATTTACCATAAATATTTCTCTATATAGTTCCTATGTACATGCCAGAAATTTAGTCATTATAATTTCATTTAAAAAAGTTATGGGCCCAAACATAATGGACTTTGTAAAAAATATCAGGAAAGATATTTGGTCACGTAAGACCAAAAGTGTTTAAGGTAGGGACTTTTTTCCAGTAATACAACTTTAATTAATCAAAATTTAATTGTATACCAAAAATTAGATCAAAATCTGGTAAATTTTTTTAAATATTGGCAAAAATATAAAATTGGTACCTTAAATTTTGCCCAACTTTGGCCACGGCAGGTTTTTTTTCTGTAAGTACTGTGGATTTAATTTTCACAGCATGTACACAAAAGGATTTAATCTGTTAAAATCTGAAATTTGAAAATAAAAGCTGCAAAATTATGCTAGTTATTGAATTTTTTTGGAGGCTCTTGTTGTATTCCCTTACATTGTCAAGCAGTCCACTTTGATGACTGTAGAACATTCAGTGCACATCTCTATGCTCCCCAGGCTGTTGGCATTATGTTAGATGTCCCCAAAATCTCCTACCATACCGAAAATTGGGTCATTAGGACTTGGTTCCTTCAAGATATTAAGGAAAAACCTCCGTTTTCCATAAAAAAAGCCATTGTTACACTTCAAGGCTGCCTAATATCAAAACCACTGATCTGTTTTTGATCATATTTAGTATTCACATTCTTTCATACATTTTCTATTAACATACCAAAAATTAGGTCAGTATTCGGTATTATTTTGAAGTTTTGGGCCAAAATATAATGCAATTTTTAAAAAATCAGGAAATATATTTACTCACCTAACATGAGAATTGCTGAACCTAGAGACTTCTTTTTCAGGAATATAACTTTATTTAATCAAGATTCAATTGTTTACCCAAAATTAGATCTGAATTTTGCAAATTTTTCAAGTTATTAGCATAAATAAAATATCAATACCTTAAATTTTGTCCAACTTTGGCAATGGCACGTTTTTTTCCCTGTAAGCACTGTTGATTTAATTTTCACAGCATATATACAAAAGGATTTAATCTTTTAAAATCTGAAATTTTAAAGAAATTGATTGAAAAGAATAGCTTTTATTCACGTTTTCATACACCATGTCAAGTGTTGTTTACATCTAGCCCACCTAGTAGTACAGCCTTTACTTGCATTATGTAACCCACCCCAGGCAGCTTGCCTTGGCTCAGCTTGGCCACTACCAGCAGGCTTCCCCTCACCTATGTACATGCCAGAAATTATGTCAATATTGTGTAATATGTAGATATAGTGGGCATCACAATAATGTACCTTGTCAAGACTAAAGAGATATTGTGTCATACAGTCACAAATTCATAAATCACTTCATCAGCATAGTTAAACATAACATCATATCTGTCAAATTGAAAGCTTGCAGACTACCATACACTTTAGATCCTTCAACAAATAGCCTTATCATCATTCTACTACTGCTTATTACTGCTGTCATTGCATTCATATTTTAAATTTTGCATGTGTATAGATCTCACATAGCTCTTTATCATATGCAAAACTGGTGGCGCCACCTGCAGCCATTTTTGCACAGCTCCTGTCTGTTTGTCTGCCATGGGATAAAATCACTCGTATCTCGGCAGTGGTTTGACATATCTGCCTAAAATTTTGCAGGTTTATACATCCCCGACAGCTCTCTTGATTTTATGACAGGTGGCGCCACCTGCATTCTAGTTTATGCAGCAGACATCCAAGCTCATATCTTGGGAACCGTTTGACGGATTGGGCCAAAGTTTTGCATGTGTATAGTTCTCACATAGCTCTTTATCATACGCAAAACTGGTGGCGTCATCTGCAACCATTTTTGCTCAGCGTCCATCTGTTAGTCTGCCACGGGCTAAAATCACTCATATACATGTAGTGGTTTGACTTATCTGCCTTAAATTTTGCATATGTATACAACTTGGACGGCTTTCTGGATTTTGTGGTAGGGGGGCAACCTACATACACAATTTGGCTGCAGACATCCATGCTAATATGCAACACTCTATTTCCCCTTGCCACTCAATCCATGCCTCACTTCACCCGTTCCACTCTGATTTAGGTGGATACATGTAGTCGCTTGTCGACTAACAGTATTCTAGTTTCATTTATCATTTTCTCACATATTACATTATATTCCTTTATAATAGCCCAACATGTCCATGATATTCATAAGCTTTATCGACTCGATATAGTATCACAGTGGAGAAACATTTATAGTCCAATCATGATCAGCTGAGCGCCGTGACCCATGGGTCCCTTGTTAAATAATCAGTAATTGGGAATGAACTTTTTTTATCCTGTAAGCACTGTTGAATTAAGTGTATTTATACAGATATGTTGTAACTCCCCAACATTCCATCTCAGCCCTCTCCCCCCCCCATTTACACCCACAACACCACCACCAATAATTCCTTGGACCTGTTGACTTGGGACGTTAGTTATATTTGCAACTGTATACATTTAATAAAATAAAAAACTATATTTTCAGTAATATATAATAAAGAATAGATAATTGGACTAATGTGTAAACTGTGGAACAGTTCATCAAAAAGCCAACCAGTGATCATGGCAATAGTATAGGTCTTATATTGACAAACTGCTCACATGCTTCAGTTTCAACACTGGAAACACATGGTCAGGTCACAAAATATTATTTGCGATAATTTCTCATCAATACAAACCAATCATATCAACCAACCATAGCCTTCTTTACCTCTTTCTCTCACACTTTATCGCCATTTGATATTATTTTAGATTTTTCCCTTCAAAGGAGGAACTTTAAGCCGTGATTAGTTTTTAATTTGCATATGGAAATGTTTAACCTAGTGTTCAGAATCATCAATAACATTAACACAATTTTTAGCTAAGCTGACTGAAAGTCATCTGAGCTATAGCGATCACTCTTTGTCCGTCTGTCTGTCTGTCTGTCTGTCCGTCTGTCTGTCCGTCTGTCTGTCCGTTAACCAGGCACAAATCGTAACCGCTAGAACTGGAATCTTCTTACTTGAAATCCTGGGAGGTCCATGAAAAATCTCCTTGGAAACCAGAAATTAGGTCTCTGTTACCCATATCCTTCGAGCTATGGGGCCCCAAAGTACCCCCCAGAAAAGTCAAAAATTTCATACAAAAACTTCAATATCTCATTAACCACTTGACTGATGGTCATGATTTGTGGCATAACTATTGATCATGAGATGTGTCATCACTTCCTGAAGACTGGTGGTGCCACCTTTATTGTTCGATTTTTAACGATTTTTTCCTCTATTTTTGAGACTTTTAAGGATGCTGTCATCTGTTAGCATGGCACAAATTGTAACGACTGGACCTAGAATCTTCATTCTTGACACACTGAGAGGTCCATGAAAAATATCCTTGGAAACCAGAAATTAGGTCTCTGTTAACCATATCCTTTGAGCTATGGGGCCCAAGAGTACCCCCCCCCCCCCCAGAGTAGTCAAAAATTTCATACAAAAACTTCAATATCTCAATAACTAAATCACTGATGGTCATGATTTTTGGCATACATATTGATTATGAAATGTTCCATCAGTTCCTGCAGACTTGTGGCGCCACCTGTATTGTTTGATTTTTTACGATTTTTTCCTCTATTTTTGAGACCTTTAAGGATGCTGTCATCTGTTAACGTGGCACAAATCATAACGACTGGACCTAGAATCTTTATTCTCGACACACTGAGAGACCTATGAAAAGTCTCCATGGAAACCAAAATTAGGTCTCTGTTACCCATATTCTTCGAGCTATGGAGCCCTAAAGTACCCCCAAGAAAAGTAAAAAATTTCATATAAAAACTTCAATATCTCATTAACTACTTGAATGATGGTCATGATTTGTGGCATAACTATTGATCATGAGATGTGTCATCTGTTCCTGCAGACTGGTGGCGCCACCTGTATCGTTCGATTTTTTTACGATTTTTTCCTCTATTTTTGAGACCTTTAAGGATGCTGTCATCTGTTAGCATGGCACAAATAGTAACGACTGGACCAAGAATCTTCATTCTCAACACACTAGAAGACCTATGAAAAGTCTCCATGGAAACCAGAAATTAGGTCTCAGTTACCCATATCCTTCGAGCTATGGGGCCCCAAAGTATCCCTCCAGAGTAGTCAAAAATTTCATACAAAAACTTCAATATCTCAATAACTACATCACTGATGGTCATGATTTTTGGCATACATATTGATTATGAGAAGTTTCATCAGTTCCTGCAGACTGGTGGCGCCACCTATGTTATCTATCAAGAGGGTACAAATTGCAACAACTGGACCTAGAAACTTCATTCTTGTCATGCAAGGAGGCCCATGAAGAGTGCCTGTGGAAACTTGAAATTAGGTCTCTGTTACCCATATCCTTCAAGCTATAGGACTCTGAAGTATCCCTCAGAATAATGGACAATTTGATACAAAAGCTGAAGTATCTGAACAACTAATACGGAGATCATCATGATTCTTTGCATGGATATTGACCATTAAGTGTTTTTAGCTCAGCTGACTGTAAGTCATCTGAAGTATCCCTCAGAATAATGGACAATTTGATACAAAAGCTCAAGTATCTAAACAACTATTGCAGTGATCACCATGATTCTTTGCATGGATATTGATCATGGAATGTGTCATCAGTTTCTGCAGTATGGTGGCGCCACCTGTATTTTTTTTATTTTTACGAATTTTTTTCTCTATTTTTGAGACCTCATAAGATGCGGTCATCTGTTTACATGGCACAAATCGTAACAACTGGACCTAGAATCTTCTCTCTTGACATGCTGAGAGGCCCATGAAAAGTTTCCTTAAAAACTTGAAATTAGGTCACTGTGACCTATATTCTTTGAGCTATGGGGTTCTGAAGTACCCCCCAGAATAATGCAAAATTTAATACAAAAGCTCAAGTATCTGAACAACTAATGCATTAATCACCATGATTCTTTGCATGGATATTGATCATGGAGTGTTTCATCAATTTCTGGAGATTGGTGGCGCCACCTATATTTTTTTTATTTTTTACGATTTTTTTTCTCTACTTTTGTGATCTTTAAACATTTGGTCATCTGTAAACAGGGCACAAATCATAATGACTGGACCTAGAATCTTCTGTCCTCACCTCCAGGGAAGCCCATAAAAGGTCTACATGGAAACCCGAAATAAGGTCCCTGTTACCCATATTCTGTGAGCTATGGGGCTCTGAAGTACCCCCCAGAATAAAGATTTGGTCATATATTAACAGGGCACAAATCATAATGACTGGACCTAGAATCTTCTGTCCTCATCCAGGGAAGCCCATAAAAGGTCTACATGGAAACCCGAAATAAGGTCCCTGTTACCAATATCCTTCATGCTCTGGGGCTCCCAAGTACTCCCCAGAATAAAGATTTGGTCATCTGTTAACAGAGCACAAATTATAATGACTTGACCTAGAATCTCCTTTCTTGATATGCTGGGAGGCCCCTGAAAAGTCTCCTTGTGCACCTGAAATTACATCTCTGTTACCCATATCCTTCATCCTATGCGGCTTTGAAATACCCCCCAGAATAAACATTTGGATTTGTTAACAGGGCACAAATCATAATAACTGGACCTAGAATTTTATTTTTTGACATGCTGGGAGACCCCTGAAAAGTCATCTTGTAAACCTTGAAAATAGGTGTCTGTTACCCATATCCTTCATGCTACAGAGCTCCATAGTACCCCAGTGAATATTGGATGATTTTATACAAAAGGTCAAGTTTTGAAAAAGTATTTCATTCAAATTTGACATTCAGATGATAAAATTACTTTTGTCAATGTCTTCCTGGTCAGCTGAGCGTCATGACCCCTGGGTCACTTGTTGTTTGTCAGATCTATCTTTTTATATAACTTAGGCATGATGTATTGGCCTGTTGCATGTCCATAGATAAATGCTAGCATAATTTGTCTCACAAGACAACCACAAAATCTTGGCACCCCCACAGTTGTTTTTGCGTCCATACATTGATCTATTTGGATGAAAATCACACAACTCAGGGTTTGAAATACCTGCCTGTTATTGTGCAGTTCAATAAATCTTGGATAGTTTTGGTGTATTTGTGTATCCAAGATTGATGGTGTAATCTGCAACTATTTTTGCATATAATACACCCATGCACATAACTAAGGAATGATTGGAACTGTTTGCCTCAAATTTTGCATGTCTATAAATCTTAGACAGCTTTTTATATACAAGACTTGTGGAAATTATCTTGCACATCACATTGATGGTGCATCCTACAATCATTTTTTTCGTGGTATCCATCCATGTGTATTTTGAGTGAAAATCACTCATCTAGAAAAACACCACTCATCTTGGTTGCCAGTATCCACTTAACAAGACATGTGTCAGCATTTTACACACTATGTCAGACAGGAGTCACAAGACTTAAAATATTAAAAGATGGTATTGTCAGTGTCTGGGGATTTTTTTGAATGCTCTAATGTCAGCAGACTCTCCCATGTCCTTGCCCCTATGATTTAGTGGATACATTTTGCTAGACAGATTCAAGTGTGCACTTGTGGTCACTCTGTACCTGGCATAACATTATTGAAAGTTTCAGTTGAAAATTGAAACCTACTTTCAAAAACCATTGAGCCTCCAGATCATGTTGATTGTGTACCATGATGGACACCAGATGAACAGTCTGCAGTGTAGCTGTGATCTAGATCAGGCCATGTACCCACAGCTGATTTATCAGGAATCACTCTCCTTATCTCTTAACCCTACTTAGCTGTAGTGGTCTTGATAACTACAAGTATATAATACTTACCATTAATGTTAGAACCAATAGCTGAATCATAGATAAGTTGAAGAGGCTTGGTTGACAGCATGCACCAACTTAACAATGTCAAACCTTCAGTCCTGGTGTGTGGATCAAATTTATGCATTCAAGTCTTAAACAGATGTTGCCTTCATAACCATTATAAACACAGAGACCATCCTTGGAGTGGTAGGTGGTTGAATACCCAGCTACTCTGACCATAACATATCAGTAATTGTCCATCATTTAATAAAGTTCAGTAATCAATATAATTTTTAGCTCAGATGACTTATAGACATGGTCCTTTGTCCATTGTCTGGCCAGAAATATATCCTTTGGCATAACTCTTAGGCTCATAACCTTTTCTTTCCTCCTTATTGCATGATTAAAAGGGTTTAAGTTACAATTTTCATATATTACAGGGTACAATATATACTTATAAGATTTAGTTTATGCTTATTTGAAAATTTACAATTCTAAAAATTTACAATTCTAACAACTTGAAAGTTTTGCGGATACTTTGTTTTTAACTGGGTTCCGCCACTGTTTCTTCCACGCTGCCCCCACCGCATTTGTTTCCAGACAACTTTTCTGAGACCCTTGGACCAATCTTTCCAAAACCTGACATAGTTATTTGCTCACCTATGTTGTTGTGCCTAACACGGACTGTTGGTGCCATCTGCAGTCCTTATTGTGCAGTATGAATCTGGGTGTCTTTTTGATAACAGTGTTTTAGCTAGGCATTTTTTGTTGGGCACAGCCCCCTCCAGTTTATTGCTGCCACCCTTCCATCAACTGCTGATGCCCTGTCATTTTCTAGACCAACCCTGTCCTTTCCATGATCTACTTCCCATCTGAGTTATGAAAAAAAAACTTTTAAAAGATTAATTCTAAAGTTAAGGACACTTTCAGAACAGGTCAAACTGAGCATTGTTTACAAGTTGACCACTCGCAGAAATGCACTCCTTACCATGACAGCACCGAAGAGAGCAGAAACGATATTTCTATTGTGCCATTATTTCAAGGACTAAATGTATGAAAATGTCTGAATATCATCTTTCCATCTTACTTGTCACCACTTTCTTATTAAAGTCAACGTTAGTAACATCCCCTGCAGTTTCCTTTGTTTAAATTAATTAACTCTAATATTTGTGAATGGGCATTGTCAGCAGTATACGCGGAACTGATTTTTATGTCAACTGATTTTTGATCATTCAGAGATACCAGTTGTGCTTGTTTTATCTTACACTGTATAATATATAATAACATATTTCATTTCAACAGTAATATTTCTACTATTTGATGAATTGGCACATCACAAAAGTCATATTGCTAGTGGAAACAATTCCAATTACGCGGTCGTATACGCTGTCACAGAGGCATGCAGTGTCAGCATGTAGTCTCATACACACGGTGGCACTCTGGTAGGCTGTGCCATCCTGTGCTTTAACTCCCGTTTTTCTGTTGAAAATTAAACTGAACAGCTGTACGGAGTGTACGGTAACCAGAACAGCCACTTTCCCACATCCAATCTGCCTTAAGTGAGCTCTTTTTGACAGTCGACAGGATCACAAGTAACCAAGAGATTTTTCTGGCAAACCAATGACTGCCAACCGACTTCATTTTCCCATGAAAATCGCCTGTTTTCAGATTAAATGTTTCCAAACCTTAGATGTCTCAACGTGTCCACATGGCCCACTTTGGATATATCTAGTCAGTTCAGTTAAGATAGTATCACTGTTTGAAACGCCTAGATTTAAATTCAATCCAAAAATGGTTTACATTCATAATAGACCCTATAATATATACATTATTTGAACCTAGTATTGTGATCTTTCTGATAGTATACATATTTTTTAACTTTTCATTCATTTTCACATGATTATGTAACATTTAATAAAAATTAAAATTTTTAAAAGGTACACTATTTTAAGCCCCAGTAATATGAATTAATAATAAACTACATGACAATATCTGAATAATGCTTGTTTGTTTTTCCTCTGTCATGATTCTATCTACCCTCAAACTGACATTTTTAACTTTTATTCAATAAATTGATGAATAAAGTCTTAAATCACTTTACCATAAAGTGTTTTCAGTGTGGTTCTAGCAGATGCCAGAAAAGGGGGTACATATGATACAAACTGATCACATTGAAGATGACACGCCTTTTTCTGACTCCGAGGCTGAATCAATTTAAGTGTAATGCACCCCCTCAGTAAAACTGTATTTGCCCACATGGAAGTTGAGGGCAGACCAGTCAGCTTCCAAGTGGAATCTGGCGCAAGTATTAATGTGATACCAATGCACTTGGTACCAGATGAACCCATACTCCCATGTAGTATTACACTAGAGATGTGGAACCTGATTGATTATTGGGTCCTATCCTCATATTTGTTTCCAGATGATAACTCCAGTTTAGATGGACAAATTGGTTTCAAACTTATCTATGACCCACCAATAATGTAAGAACCCTTTTGATTTAGGGGTCACGAGGTCAAAGGTCAAGGTCACAGACCCATTTCTTCATAAAGATTGTGGATGCATTTTAAGTAGAACTTTTCATCCCAAACCTTGCGTCTTCCATGTGGTGCACCTGCCTGTAGGGGAAGGTTCCTGTTGATTTTGGGGTCACTGGGTCAAACTGGGCAAGGTCACAGGGCCCATGCATTCACAAATTATAGTCCGTTCCTGTACCCCTGTCCACCTGATTTTTCGCGATTGTCTCTACATAAGACAAATTTGGCAAACAAAATTTGCACCATTGGCATAAAGAGGCAAAAGCGTAATTTTTGGTACCTTACCTACTTAAGATATAAATATCATTTACTTTACGGCTTAGCTGACATGTCTCATATATATATCCGTGGTTCATGGCGTCCCTAATATGCGGCCATTGTTTATCCTCCTTGGATTTGGATATAAAGTAATGTGACGTAACAGTGAAGCGCGTGCACGCGAAGAATACAATTCTCGCTGTAAACAGAGGTCGGCAGCTCTTGATTATTGGTACCGTGAATGTTGGTGCCTCTTTAGTACGTCACGTCTATTATGACGTCATCACTATCCCCTGATATGCCCATTTAACAGATTAGTGGCAAGATGTCGCTAAAGAATAGACTAGTTACTCATAAAATGGTTTTAAATTGTTTACAGGAAAATTACATAAGGTAGGCTATTATTTCCATAATAGTTAATTACGCTTTTTCCTCTTTCTTCCCCAAGGTCAAAAAGTGTTGGCGTTCTTTGGTTCACAAATAAATAATCGCGAAAAAACAGGTGGACAGGGGTACTGGAACGGACTATAGTTAATGGATGATAAAAAATGGTTTGGGTAGACAGGTTGGCTTAAACTGATCACAGGACCCACAGCTGGCCCCACGTGTCCAACCCCCCTCCTGTAATAATTGTTTTGGCCAACAACATAACAATTAACAAAATGAAATGATTTTTTATTGATTTAAAATAACAACTTTAAAAAGAATTAATGGAAAAGGAATTTCATAGTTAAGACATGAGTAACAGGGAATTACCTTGCAATTGCTGATGCTGTGTGGATCTTGTACGGATGGCCCCAGTTGTATTATACATCATGTATATAGTCTCCTTTGGCTATATTTCATTTCAGTTTTAATTAAGAAAAAAAATAATTCAATAAAATTGTTCTTTACTTTTAGGGATTATGTGAAGCAAATAAATGATCATCAAGGATGCAGTTGATTATATTAAATAAATTTCCAGGTCTTTTCCAAGTGTTTCTTTTTGTTAATTTATATTTATTGCAAAAATTAAAAAAAAATTAAAATATGTCAAAAATAAATTTAAATTAATACTCAGACAAGTATTCATAAAGGATGTTAATACAGTCCAACCTCTTTCATTTCCCCCCTGTTCATCTGCCAAACTCGCCTACCACCAACAAATTACATTAAGTCCCGATTTCCATACTGCTTCATTACCTCGTTCATTTGCCAGCCTCACTCTCTGCTATCTGCCAGGTGTTGTTTTACCCCAGTGTGCCACATTCCATTGATCATACGCCAACTTCCTGATTCCAACTTCAGACAAGTGGGAATATTTCATCAAGCCGGTTTGTTATAGCTAGGGCTCAGCTAACCTGGCCGCATCTGTGTTTACAACATGTCACGCCGTACTGTTTATGGATCAAGTACCTGGTGCCACTAATTAATTAATGACTTAACACCCTTGAGTTGTTTTCAGACAGCTGTCATCATCCGAGTGACTGGTGTTGATTTCACTCATAGTTGTTTGGTCAAGTATCAATCAATGGGGTAAACCACATGAGTAGTTTGGAGGAATTAAAGGTAACACGGGGGTTCAAAGACTGTTCAAAAACATCGGAATCGCACATCCTTTGAGCAATCAAGATATCATGGAAACAGTGACAGACAGCGATGATACAGCCAGTCCTACCTGTGAACCGGAGGAAATAGTTCCCAAACTTCCGCCCACTTCTGCAGAAGCCCGCCAGGCCATGAAGACTGTCTTGCAATATTGCAAAGCTACAACTACAGCAGTCCGATATTGATGCATTTGAGGTAGGGTGGACCAAAGAATAACAGCTCTTCAGTTACAAGCTGGTAAACATTGCTCAATTACGGAACTCTTTGGGGGCAGACTCGGATGAAAGTGAAACTGCACAAGGAGGACCATGGAAAATTTTATATTTTGACTACAAATGTTATATGTGTATATTTTTGTACACACTGTATTTTTCTGTAGTTATTGTATCCGTCAAAACAAAGTTTTGAGGAAACTATGTTTTTGACCGGGTTCCGCCGGGGCGGTGTTCGTTTCCAAAATAGAACTCTGAGACCACTGGACGGATTTTTCTGAAACTTTACACAATTATCGGGTCACGTGAACTGGTGCAAAAATCTTTTGCTTTGACCTCTGACCTTTCCTCTCTCCAGTGTGTCCCTCTATGCATGTGTTTTGACACATTAACTCGCATATCTTCGGACTCGTTTGACCAATCTGGAAAAAAATTTGCACAAATGTAGCCCTTGGATAGCTTTATAACATAAATAAAAATGGTGGGGCCGTCTGCAACCATTTTTGCACAGCATCCAACTGTTCATCTGCCTTGGGATAAAATCACCCCTATCTCTACAGTGAATGGACTTATCCACCTGAAATTTTGCATGTGTATACATCATGTTAACATGGCAGACATCCATGCTAATATGTAACACATCGAACTCTTTTGCCCTTGCCACTCAATCCATGCCTCACTTCACCTGTCCTACTCTGATTTTGGTGGATTCATGGTAGTCGACTACCTGTATTCTAGTTCCTTGAAGTTAATGGCCCTAACATAATGCACATTTTGAAAATTCGGAAAATATATGTACACACCTTACAAGAAAATTTCTGAAGCTAGAGACTTTCGTCCCCAAGGATAACACTTAATTTAATTAAGATTCAATAATGTACCAGAAATCAGATAAGAATTTTCTAAATTTTTTAAGTTATTAGCTTAATTATAAAAACAGTACCTTAAATTTAGCCCAACTTTGAGCATAACACATTTGTTTCCTATAAGTACATGTGGACTTTAGTTATTGAATTTTTGGAGGCTCTTATTGTATTTACAAGCAGTCCTCTTTGGTCACTGGAGGTCAATCAGTGCAGCTCTCTCTGCTTACCTGATTCATAATGGGTCACTGGGGAGCAAAGGTCACAGGTGTACAGTTATTTTCACCCCCCCCCCCACCCACCAAGTGTAATGCAGAAATTGTTATTGTTTGAAATGTATTTCATTTCTTTAATTGTGAAGCTGTTTCCACTCCATTGTTCAAAACTGTTCTAATTAGAGTAGTTATCTATAATGCCATGTTGTGTTAATGTAACATTTTTAAAGATATTAATTTCCTTTTAAATAAATTTAACAAATTAAAATATATTTAAACCCATTAGGACGCAAAATTTGACAATATATGAGACAAATTATGGATAAATAAAGGTGCAATTTAAAATTGTAAATTCTGAATCAAGTTATATTTTTAGATATTTCTTGTTTTGCAAATTTATAAAAATTTATATGTTTGTGATAAAAAATAAATACACGCATGTGTATGCATAATGTGGTGTTATCTGACCAAATTTGGGATAAATGATGATGCAATTTAGAATTGTGAATCAGATTATATATTCAGATACTTGTGTTATATTGAAAATGAATAACATTAATAAACTTAAAAATAATAATGTCATGAAAAGAATTAGGATCTCATGCAAACATTTGTTCATTATTTTCCTGCCTCAGCAGAATATCAAATAAACTGATAAGCTGTGTTTGTTTATCTTATCTTATCTTGTGTTTCATCATTATGAATAAATTTTTCCTTCTGTAAGTACTGTGGCCTTAAATTCAACCCCCCCCCCCCCACCTTGCAGTTGAGCCCTTGCACCTGTGGACTGCATGGTTCATAAGTTTTATAGCAATTGTATGAATGAGATAAAAAAATAGTGTAATAAATAAATTAGGATCTTATTGAAACATATATTCTTGCCTCAGCAGAAATGGGCATAAAGTGATCAGCTCTGTCTGTCCATCTCTGTTAATCATTAGTTATATATTAATTATCAATCATCTTTTTTCATTTAATCATTATTGAATGCTTCACCTTTCTTTCTTTCTCTGTCACTTTCTCTCTCTCTTTTTTTTTCTCTCTCTCCTCCCTCCTTCATCCAGACTTATTAATAACTTTAACACATTTGTTGGTCAAATGTATCCTTTCATATAACTCTTAGGCACATATTTTTTTCCTTATTGCATTATATGAATGGTTTCAGGCCACAATTTTTGTGTATTACACAGTAAAATATATACTTACCAGATGTAGTTTATGCTCATTTGAAAATGGTATTATTTTAAATATTTTTTACAGCATTTTATTTCAGTTAATAAATTAAATATGTATAATTATACTTCAGCTAATCTCCACTTTCTGCCTTATTCTGTAATTGACAGGTATTCATACATTCCCATGGTTATTATATGCACATATTACTGTAGCAAAAAAAAAAAAGCTGAAATAATGATACTTCTAGAAATATTTGATCATGAGAGACTCCTGCATCTTTGATTTAGTCCATAAAAAGTGCACAGTATTAGTTCACCAAACATATATTTAATATTTGATTATCACCAGTTAGCAGGACTATTTCCTCTCAGCTTTTAAATGCTAAGGTATATATATAAGAAAAGTATATTTTGCATTTGCTTAAATTTTCCCAAATTCAGCTGACAGACATGACCCATGGGTCCCTTGTTTCCTTATTGCAACAGAATGGTTTCAAATGGTTCCCGAGATATGAGCTTGGATGTCTGCAGCATAAACGTGAATGTAGGTGGCGCCACCTGTCACAAAATCGGAAAAAGCTATCCAGGATGTATACGCATGCCAAATTTCAGGTGGATAAGTCCAACCAATGCAGAGATATGAGTGATTTTATCCCAAGGCAGATTAACAGATGGACACAGTTCAAAAACGTTTCAAGGTGGCGCCAACATTTTTAGTGTATGTTATAAAGCTATCCAAGGGCTACATTTGTGTAAATTTTTTAGCCTGATCGGTCAAACGGTTTCCAAGATATGTGGGTTTATGTGTGGAAACAGACACACAAATGGACGCAGAGGAAAGGTCAGAGGTCAAAACAAAATCAGGGCGCAGCAGTTCACATGTGACCCAAACATTATCCCGGGTTTCGTAAGGAGTTCTCCGGACACCTACGCGGCGGCGGCCGACTGAAAACATAGTATGCGCCGAACTCTGTTTTTGCGGATACAATAATTTGCTAAATTACTCAAAATTTAGCTGAGAGACATGACCCATGGGTCCCTTGTTCTTGGCAGTGCCGTCTACAACTGTTTTAGTGTACTGTAATATCTATCCTGAATCTGTTTTGAGTGAAAATCACATTTAATCTCATCCTTATTCATTGTATCCGCCAAAACAGAGTTTTGCGGATACTATGTTTTCAGGCCGCCGCCGCGGCGTAAGTGTTTGGAGAACTCCTCCGTAACCGCTGGGTGGAATTTTACGAAACCCGGGATTATGTTCGGGTCACATATGAACTGCTGCGCCCCGATTTTGTTTTGACCTCTGACCTTTCCTCTGCGCTCTGCGTCCGTTTGTGCGTCTGTTCCCACACATAAACCCACATATCTCGGGAACCGTTTGACCGATCAGGAAAATTTGTTTGCACAAATGTAGCCCTTGGAGAGCTTTATAACATACACAAAAAATGGTGGCGCCACCTGCAACCATGTTTGCACAGTGTCCATCTGTTCGTCTGCCTTGGGTTAAAATCACTCATATCTCTGCAGTGACTCGACTAATTCACCTGAAATTTGGCATGCGTATACATCCTGGGATAGCTTTTCTGATTTTATCACAGGTGGCGTCACCTACATTCACGTTTACGCTGCAGACATCCAAGCTCATATCTCGGGAACCGTTTGACCGATTGGGCCAAAATTTTGCATGTGTATAGATCTCACATATCTCTTTATCATACGCAAAACTTGTGGCGCCATCTGCAGCCATTTTTGCACAGCTCCCGTCTGTTTGTCTGCCATGGGATAAAATCACTCATATCTTGGCAGTGGTTTGACATATCTGCCTAAAATTTTGCAGGTTTATACATCCCCGACAGCTCTCTTGATTTTATGACAGGTGGCGCCACCTGCATTCTAGTTTATGCAGCAGACATCCAAGCTCATATCTTGGGAACAGTTTGACGGATTGGGCCAAAGATTTGCATGTGTATAGTTCTCACATAGCTCTTTATCATACGCAAAACTGGTGGCGCCACCTGCAACCATTTTTGCTCAGCGTCCATCTGTTTGTCTGCCACGGGCTAAAATCACTCATATACATGTAGTGGTTTGACTTATCTGGCTTAAATTTTGCATATGTATACAACTTAGACGGCTTTCTGGATTTTGTGGTGGGGGGGGGGGCAACCTACATACACAATTTGGCTGCAGACATCCATGCTAATATGCAACACTTCACTCTATTTCCCCTTGCCACTCAATCCATGCCTCACTTCACCCATTCCACTCTGATTTAGGTGGATACATGTAGTCGCTTGTCGACTACCCGTATTCTAGTTGTGGTTTCAATTTCCCATTAAAGATGAAATACCACTAGCTTTCATACAGAAATAATTAAATGTGTCAAAATTCATGGATTTTGAAGTGTTACTTCTAAATCAGTTAAAATATTAGAGCTCAGCTTGAAAAGCACTCCCCTATAGTGATCGTTGTGTGAGCCCATCTGTTGTCATACCGTCATACTGTCCTTCCATCCATCTGTCAGTGATGCTTAAAACTTTCACACGCGATATCTCAACAAGATCGATCTTCTCAAATTCACAGGGATGATCGGTACCTATGAGGGCTCCATACATATTGAATTACAGACCTGTCGGAATTCCTGTATGGCTGCAAGAGCTAAAACGGTGATTTTCTTTCATGCGCGATATCTCCACAAGAACATGCTTGATCTTTCTCATGTTGACAGGATTGATTGGTACATTAAGGACTCTATCCCTTATGAATAACAGATCTGTTGGACTTTCAACATGGTTGCCAGAGCACAATCAGTGATTTTCTTTCGTGCGCAATATTTCAACAAGAACATTCTTGATCTTTCTCATATTCACAGGGATGATTGGTACATATGAGGGCTCCAGACCTATTGAATTCCAGACCTGTCGGAATTCCAATATGGCTGCCAGAGCACAGTAGTGATTTACTTTTGCACGTACTTGATATCTTAACAAGAACATGCTGTATCTTTCTCTTATTCGCTAGGATGGTGGACACCTATTAGGACTCTATCTAATTACAGACCTGTCGGTATTCCAGTAAGGCCACCAGTGCACAATCGATGATTTTCTTAAAAAGAAAATTCTTGATCTTTCTCAAATTCACAGGGATAGTTGGTGCCTATAAGGACTCCATTCTTACTGAATTACAGACCTCCTCAAAATCAACTAGCCACCAGACAGCGGTGGCAGATATTCCGAAGTGCACATTATGACAAACATACTACAATCAGAGATTTTCTGTCGCATACATTTTCACCATGGCAAACACAATACCTTTGATCTTTGTCAAATTCAAAGGGATGATTTGTGTGTATGAGTACTAACCATCCCTATCCAATTACAGACCCATCCAAAATCAAGTATGGCCACAAGAGTTCAGTCAGTGATGTTGTATTGCACACATTATTTCAGACATCTTTAATATGATTTGAGCCTGAAGGATTTTTGTTCCCTCATGCATATTGATAAAAGCCTGTTTCTGTTTGTCATATTTTTTAAACTAAACTTTTTACCCATATGTAAACTAGTCCAGCACTACTAGAAATGTAGGGGCCTTTTAGGACCATTGTCCAACCACATCTAGTTCTGTATTATATTGCCTGTCAAAGCATTTACATCTTAATTTTAACGAAGTATCTGGATAACATAAGAGATATCATTTAAACCCCCCCCCCCCCCATTGGAAAAAATTATATTTCTCACATAATGTTTGCAAGTTGCAGATGATGTAAGCTTTTCTTTCCAAATGTTACAATCATTGCTGTTAATGTTAAAACCAAGGTAATAATAAGATATTCCTCAGAGGGAAATATCTCAGAGGCAAATAGTTGAGTGGGGACAGCTGAAACAGTACAATTGCCAGTGCCGTCTGTATAATATAGTGTGATAGGATGTTTTAGCGGATTCCATTTCTTACATTAATTGCTAACTATGTAATATCTTATTCAGTCTATGTGTTTCGGAGGAGTTACATAAAACAAGGTACTTGAACAAAGTATATACATAAATTAGGCAAACCATGACCTGTTCAAGAATAAACACAGAAGGGAAGCATACTGTGACTGGAATTAATTTCTGGTGTCAGAATTTTACCTTGAACCTTTAATGTGCCTACCAGGCTTTTTCTGGTTTTTTTCCAGCACCTACTTTATCGTGGCTCCACAGAGGATCTATCCCGGTGAAGTGGTTAGTCTGCAGGTGTCTATATTGAAGATGTATTATGACCACATTAATGTACGTGCATCAATCAGAATGAATGGGGAAGAATTTGCCAGATTCTTTGAGACTTTTTATATGCCATCCACCAGACTTCTCCAGATGAAGGTAAGATCCTGGCTCATGCCCATAGTCGCATAGTATTTCAAACATATACAATGTGAGGTTCTATTGATGTAAGTCATATCTGTGAAAATAGCCTTTCATTTTCTGCAAACATTCTCAGCCATGAGATACTGTAAAATTTTTAGCTAATCTGACTCTTTTTCATCTGAGCTGTCTGTCATCTATCCTTTTTTAGCTCAGCTGACTAGAAGTCAATTGAACTATAGTGATCGTTCGTGTACTGTCCATCTGTCTGTCATGCTGTCTGTCCATTTGTCAGGCTGTCCGTTAACAAGATATTTACTCACTGAACATGAGAAGTGTTGAAGCTAGAGACTTTTTTTCAGGGATATAACTTTATTTAATCAAGATCCAAAATTTGTAAACTCAAAATTATATCTGAATTTTGCAAATTTTTAAACTCAGCTGACTGAAAGTCATCTGAGCTATAGTGATCAGTCTTTGTCCGTTGTCCCTCTGTCTGTCAGTCCATTAACCAGGCACATATAGTAACCGCTGGACCAAGAATTTTCTAATCTGACATCAAGGGATGTCCATGAAAAATCTCCATGAAACCTTAAATGAGGTCTCTGTTACCCATATCCTCTGAGCTATTGGGCCGAGAAGTACCCCCAAGAATAATTAAAAATTTGAAACAAAAGCTCAAGTATCTGAACATCTAATGCATTGATCACCATGATATTTTGCATGCATATTCATCATGGAGTGTTCCATCAGTTCCTGCTGAGTGGTAGCCCCACGTGGAATTTTTTCGAATTTTTACATATATTTCTCTATTTTTGAGACCTCCAAACATGTGGTCATCTGTTAACAGTGCACAATTCGTAACCATTGGACCTAGAAACTTATAACCTGACATCTGGAGAATTCCATAAAAAATACCCAGGTAAACCTGAAATGAGGTCTCTGTTACTCATATCCTCTGAGCCATGGGGCCCAGAAGTACCCCCTAGAATAATTAAAAATTTGATACAAAAGCTCCAGTATCTGAACAACCAGTATCTGAACAATCACCATAATTCTTTGCATGCATATTCATGAAGAAGAGTTTCATCAGTTCCTGATAACAGGTGGCGCAACCTGGATTTTTTCCTGTTATACTCTAAATGTATGGTTACATTTTCAAACCTGGAAACAAAATGATGTTATAAAAAAAGGAATTTATGTAAAATTGTTCATAATTTCCTCGCTCAGAAGAATGGGAATTAAAATTATTTGCAATATTTCTCTATCTTTCTGCCTGTTTTAAATATTTAATAATTATGAATAATTTTTTTTATTTCCTGTAAGCACTGATTAATTAAATTGCATACTGTATACGTATATGCAAGGGTATTGTAACTCCCACAATCCCCTTCCCCCACCCCACTAAGTCCTTGCTCCTTGGCACTGTGAACAATAGTTCTATTGCTATAGCATAAAATTTTATAATTTGAAGAAAATATATACAGAGAGACAGAGGCATTATAACTCCCATCATAACCCCCCCCCACCATCAAGTCCTTCCGCCTGTGGAGTGGGGACTTTATAGCAACTGTATACATATCATAAAATAGAAAAAAAGTTTATTAAAAAAATTGGATCTCGTTAGACAAATGTGTAAAATGTTGAACTGTCAACAGCCTGTCAGGTAGGTATCCAATGGAAACGCATGGTCAGATCTTATAATATTATTTGCAACAATTTCTACAATCATATCAACCAACCATGGCTTAGATTACCTCTTTCTCTCAGACTTTATCTACATTTCATAATATTTTAGATTTTAACCTTCCAGGTGTTTAAGTATTGTTGAATGCTCCATCCCTCTCTAACCATCTCTTTTTCTCTCTACATCCAACCCTCCTTGGTGCCTACACTGTTTCCTTCTCCGAACCCCATCCCAATTTCAGCCTCAGTAAACAAGAACAAGATGAATCAGATATATTCATATTTTTATATATTGTAAAACTATTTGTTACCTATGTACATGCCAGAAATTATGTCAATATTGTGTAATATGTAGACGTGGCGGGCATCAATATAATGTACCTTGTAAAGACCTAAGAGATATCATGTCATACAGTCACAATTCATAAATCCCCTCTTCAGCATAGTTAATCATAACATTATATCAGTCAAATTGAAATCTTGCGGACTTCCATACACTATAGATCCTTCAACAAATAGCCTTATCATCATTCTACCACTGCTAAGTGTACTGTCATTGCATTCATATTTGCTCAAATTTATCCCTATTTTCAACAGCTCCCAAATAAATAAAAAAATAAACCACTATATTTACTCTATATTAATCCATCAGTCAGGTTATTTCATACATCATTTTCTCACATATTACATTATATTCCTTTATAATAGCCTAACATGTCCATGATATTCATAAGGTTTGTCGACTAAATATAGTATCACAATGGTGATACATTTATAGTCCAATCATGATCAGCTGAGCGCCGTGACCCATGGGTCCCTTGTTAAAAACCTATTTCACACTTCAGGACTGCCTAATATCAAAACCACTCATCTGTTTTTCCTCATATTTACCATAAATATTATTCTATATAGTTCCTATGTAAATGCCAGAAAATAGGTCTTTATTATATAATTTAAAAAATTTATGTGCTCAAACATAATGCATTTTGTAAAAAATCAGGAAAAATATTTGATCACTTAACACAAAACATGTTAAAGCTAAGAACTTTTTTCCAGTATTATAAGTTAAATTAATCAACAATATCTGTTCTATAATTTTGCTTTCAGTAGGCATCTGTTATTATTTAAAACATTTTGATAAAACAACCTTATGAATATATCAGCTTGAAAAATACATGGTAGCCAAAGTCTCTCTGTATACATAAACAAATTTACCAACAGGGCAGGATTGTCTGTATAAATAGCTTGGCAGACTGCCAGCTTGGCAGACTGCCAGCTATTGTAGATGGCAACAGATCAAGATTCATTCTGTATCTATTTACAGCTTTGGCAGAAGGCCAACTGTTTCAGATTAGGCAACTGGTCAAGTGTTCAGTCAGTACAGCCAAGTGCAGGTCAAGAGTATACTCAGTGTTCACTCATATGTCTGTCCACATAGCTCAAGAGTTGTTTGATGTAATTGCCTGAAATTTTACATGTCCATACATCTTTGATAGCTTTCTCGTACACAAGACTTGATGTGCCACCTACAATCATTTATTGTTATGTACATCCATGGCAGTATTTCAGGAGTGATGTTTGTGTAATTGGTGCTTGTACTTGAGTTTAAAATGTTTAGTAATTGCATTGCACATGTGCATGTCACACGTTCCTGAAAATGAATCAAGTATGTTATCATTGAAGCATTATACCTAATGTGTATCCCACAGCACAGGTTTGCATTAGGCCTCTAGGCCTTGTTATATGGTTTCAGGCTACAAGTTTCATTTATTACACGGCGCAAATGTGATTTTTACCTAATTGGCTTGTTTTAACATGCTTAAAAAATTAAATAATGTTTATTAAATACTTTGGCTCATGTCCATTATTCTATAATTTTCAGGGTTTCATTTTAGCAGGGCCAGTTACTCTTAGCTTTTCAAATGCTAATATATATGAAAAACCAAAAGAAATAAGTATATTTTGCATTTGCTAAAATAGTCTATTTTCAGCAAGCTGTGTGAAAGAACATGATTTTAACATTCTATTAGTCAGATGGGCACATATGATAGCAGCTGGATGTAGAATAATGTCACTATAACCTATATCTAAGGTCTATGGGCAAAATGCATGATTTTGAGCACTGGGAGTCATTTTACCCATTATTCAAGACTCCTTGAATTTAGCGGAGCGTCATGGCCCATGGGCCACTAGTTAGAATTACTTATTACATTTACACATTTTTTGTTTGTCAAATGTATCCTTTCATATAACTCTTAGGCCCATCATGTTGTTTTCTTTATTGCATAATTAAATGATTTCAGGCCACAATTGTCATGTATTACACAGCTAGTGCAATATATACTTACCAGATTTAATTTACACTCATTTGAAAATGGAAAATTTTAATTTTTAAAGCATTTTATTTCAGTTAATAAATTAAATGTGTTTTATTATACTCCTTATCTCCACTTTCTTCATTATTCTATAGTATAATTGACAGAGGTTCAAACATTCCCATTGGAAAAGTTATTTTACAATCACATAGCTGAAATACTGATACTCCTAGAAATAAGGGACTCCTGCATCTTTGATATAGTCCATAAAAGTGCACAGGCAAACAAATTTAGTATTTAATTATTACCAGATTGAAGGGCCATTTCCTCTTAGCTTTTCAAATGCTTATTAATATATATATATATATATAAACAATAGAAATAAGAATATTTTGCATTTGCTAAAATTAAAAAAAAAAGTAGCTGAGTGCGATTACTCATGGATCCCTTATTTTTCATTGATTAAGCTTGTAAGCACTCAAGTTGGCAGGTGAAGAAATTTTAACATTTCATTCATTAAAGATTGATGGACAAATTTGACTAATGGTCTATTAATGTGGATTGTAAATTTTGGTTTAGTTTGAAGTTTTCACTGCAGATGCCAGAAAATGCACGGCCAGGAAACTACACCCTGCGTGTGGAAGGGTCACTTAAAGGAGGCCTAGGAGGCAATATATTTGAGAATGAGACGGATCTAATATTTGATGTGAAACAGGTTTCTGTGTTCATCACCACCAATAAAGCTGTGTACTACCAAGGCCAGGAAGGTGAGCACAACAATTCTTTTGAGTCATGTAATAATACAGAAAAACAAAGTCAGCAGTATGTGTTTATGTTCATGTAATGATACAGAAAAACAAAGTAAGCAGTATGTGTTCTTGTTCATGTGATAATACAGAGTATCAAAGTTAGCAGTATGTGTTAATGTTATTGTAATAATACAGAAAAACAAAGTCAGCAGTATGAGTTAAAGTTCATGCAATAATACAGAAAAACTTAAGTTAGCAGTATATGTTTTCTCTTCATGTAATTATACAGAATAACAAAGTCAACCGTATGTGTTCATGTTCATGTAATAATTCTGTCAGCTGTATGTGTTAATATAATTGTATTAATACAGAAAACAAAAAAATACAGGCATCAAACAAAATTTTTGTGATGATTATTTGTAGCAGTTTTAATAACACATTTTTTTGTAAATGAACCTTTGATAATTTAGATTCTTTTCCTGCTTATAGTTTTGTACAAGCTTTTGTCATTTGCTGACCTGCAGACTCTTAAACAAATTCATAGTGGTACAAAAGGGCATTTTCAGTGACATGATTCAAAGAAAAAAATTTGCCACAATCCCAAAGTTTTCTGAAAATTTAATGAAATATCATATCAGGTATTAACAACCTAGGAATTGTTGACAATTATAAATTCCCTCACTGTAATAACCTGCAAAGTGTCCATATGATATATCTGTAGTTGTACCAGTATGGTAGTTGAATTGTTTGTGATGCCATCAGATACATTCTGAGAAGTAACTGTGGGTCATATGACCATAGAGCTAGAACTGTAATGACCAAAATGTCATGACACAAGCAGAGCTCAGACTTTGTCACAATAATAAACATGAGCAAAGCTTAGACTGTGTTGCAAAAATAAACACTATCACTACATGAGCAGAGCTCAGACTGTAGGGCAATAATAAACAATGTCACAACATGAGCAGAACCCAGACTGTAGGGCAATAATAAACAATGTCACAACATGAGTAGAACTCAGACTGTAGGGCAATAATAAACAATGTCACAACATGAGCAGAACTCAGACTGTAGGGCAATAATAAACAATGTCATAACATGAGCAGAACCCAGACTGAAGGGCAATGATAAAAAATGTCACAACATGAGCAGAACCCAGACTGAAGGGCAATAATAAGCAATGTCACAACATGAGCAGAACTCAGACTGTAGGGCAATAATAAACAATGTCACAACATGAGCAGAACTCAGACTGAAGGGCAATAATAAACAATGGGTCTTTGCGACTTTATTCCTTTGAGAAAAAATGTTGAAGCTAGGAACTTTATTTCAGTAATATAACTTAAATTAATCAAAATTTAATTGTATACCAAAAATTAGATCAAAATCTTTTAAATTTAAAAAAAAATTAGCAAAAATATAAAATTGGTACCTTAAATTTTGCTCAAATTTGAACATGGCACGTTTTTTTCTTGTAAGTATATTTAATTTATTTTTCACAGCTGGGATACATATAGATTTAATCTGTCGAATTCTGAAATTTGAAAGTAAAAGCTTAAAAATTATTCTAATTATTGAAGTTTTTCAGATGCTGTAATGTATTTGCATTTTGTATATCCAATACCCCACTCCTGCTCACTACAGCCTTGCCAAGGTAACCTTATTAGTGATCCAGTACTGGCAGAACACCCCTGCTGTAATAAACACACACTTATTCTCATGGGCCCTACCCTAATTCCCCCCGCCCCCCCACCCACCACCATCACCATCACCAATTATATTGCAATGCATGGTTTGTTATTGTCAACTGTATTTCTTTAATAATCCTTTAAATAATTAAACAAAATAGAATTTAACCCATCAGTAGGCATAATTTGATAATATATGAAACAAATCATGGATAAATAAAGGTGTGTACTACCAAGGCCAGGAAGGTGAGCACAACAATTCTTTTGAGTCATGTAATAATACAGAAAAACAAAGTCAGCAGTATGTGTTTATGTTCATGTAATGATACAGAAAAACAAAGTAAGCAGTATGTGTTCTTGTTCATGTGATAATACAGAGTATCAAAGTTAGCAGTATGTGTTAATGTTATTGTAATAATACAGAAAAACAAAGTCAGCAGTATGAGTTAAAGTTCATGCAATAATACAGAAAAACTTAAGTTAGCAGTATATGTTTTCTCTTCATGTAATTATACAGAATAACAAAGTCAACCGTATGTGTTCATGTTCATGTAATAATTCTGTCAGCTGTATGTGTTAATATAATTGTATTAATACAGAAAACAAAAAAATACAGGCATCAAACAAAATTTTTGTGATGATTATTTGTAGCAGTTTTAATAACACATTTTTTTGTAAATGAACCTTTGATAATTTAGATTCTTTTCCTGCTTATAGTTTTGTACAAGCTTTTGTCATTTGCTGACCTGCAGACTCTTAAACAAATTCATAGTGGTACAAAAGGGCATTTTCAGTGACATGATTCAAAGAAAAAAATTTGCCACAATCCCAAAGTTTTCTGAAAATTTAATGAAATATCATATCAGGTATTAACAACCTAGGAATTGTTGACAATTATAAATTCCCTCACTGTAATAACCTGCAAAGTGTCCATATGATATATCTGTAGTTGTACCAGTATGGTAGTTGAATTGTTTGTGATGCCATCAGATACATTCTGAGAAGTAACTGTGGGTCATATGACCATAGAGCTAGAACTGTAATGACCAAAATGTCATGACACAAGCAGAGCTCAGACTTTGTCACAATAATAAACATGAGCAAAGCTTAGACTGTGTTGCAAAAATAAACACTATCACTACATGAGCAGAGCTCAGACTGTAGGGCAATAATAAACAATGTCACAACATGAGCAGAACCCAGACTGTAGGGCAATAATAAACAATGTCACAACATGAGTAGAACTCAGACTGTAGGGCAATAATAAACAATGTCACAACATGAGCAGAACTCAGACTGTAGGGCAATAATAAACAATGTCATAACATGAGCAGAACCCAGACTGAAGGGCAGTGATAAAAAATGTCACAACATGAGCAGAACCCAGACTGAAGGGCAATAATAAGCAATGTCACAACATGAGCAGAACTCAGACTGTAGGGCAATAATAAACAATGTCACAACATGAGCAGAACTCAGACTGAAGGGCAATAATAAACAATGTCACAACATGAGCAGAACCCAGACTGAAGGGCACTAATAAACAATGTCACAACATGAGCAGAACCCAGACTGAAGGGCAATAATAAGCAATGTCACAACATGAGCAGAACTCAGACTGTAGGGCAATAATAAACAATGTCACACCATTAGCAGAACCCAGACTGTAGGGCAATAATAAACAATGTCACAACATGAGCAGAACCCAGACTGAAGGGCAATAATAAACAATGTCACAACATGAGCAGAACCCAGACTGTAGGGCAATTATAAACAATGTCACAACATGAGCAGAACCAAGACTGTAGGGCAATAATAAACAATGTCACAACATAAGCAGAACTCAGAATTTAGGGCAGTAATAAACAATGTCACAAAAAGAGCAGAACCCTGACTGTAGGGCAATAATAATCAATGTCACAAAAAGAGCAGAACCCTGACTGTAGGGCAATAATAATCAATGTCACAACATGAGCAGAACTCAGACTGTAGGGCAATAATAAACAATGTCACAACATGAGCAGAACTCAGACTGTAGGGCAATAATAATCAATATCACAACATAAGCAGAACTCAGAATGTAGGGCAAGTATAAACAAGGTCACAACATGAGCAGAACCCAGACTGATGGGCAAAAATAAACAATGTCACATCATGAGCAGAACCCAGACTGTAGGGCAATTATAAACAATGTCACAACATGAGCAGAACCAAGACTGATGGGCAATAATAAACAATGTCACAACATGAGCAGAACTCAGACTGTAGGGCAATAATAAACAATGTCACAACATGAGCAGAACCCAGACTGTAGGGCAATAATAATCAATGTCACAACATGAGCAGAACTCAGACTATAGGGCGATAATAAACAATGTCACAAGATGAACATAACTCAGACTGTAGGGCAATAATAACCACAATGTTCACCAGACTTTGGTGTTGTTTGATGATCATTAAAAGTCTGATGGATTTTTAAGAAACTCATAAATATTTAACTATAGAGTTTCTCTGTGTAACAAGTTCTCTGCAGAATCCATGCATATTTAATGAGGTCACAGGTTACAAGACATACACCTGTGGTGATCTTGTTATGTTGGGCTGGCATTTTCACCTAATTTTGATCACATATATTATATAAAATCCAGTTTCCAGTTCCAAAATATAGCCAGTTTTATTGCCATATAAAAAATTCTGGATCCAGAATCCAGCATCATTACAAGTATGCTACACCTTGAAAGAAAGATCTCAAAATAGGTCGATAACTTGAAAGCAGGTTAAATATCTGAGGCCAATTGCATCGCAACAAATTCAATAATTAATACAGGAACCTCCGCACCTGATTTCCAAACAATATCTTTACATTGTTTGAAAACAAAGACCTTTTTCAACCTTATATTTATGCCACTTGGGGTTATTTGTTGAAGTGCCTTCTTTAACTGAAACCAATTTAATTAACACCATCTCAACTTACTGGACAAAGTTATTTGGATGACTCTTATGATTTGGATCACTATATTATTTGGATGACTGTATATTATTTCAGTAAAATTTCGAGTCATACCAGTAAGACCTAACTTGTTGTCAGTCCATGGCAGTATGGATCTATATGCAGTGGTAAGTAACACTACAAGTTCAAATGATCAAATATTTAAGCATCACATAGATATTCATGTCATATAATGTTTTATGTCTGTACTACCTGATAAATAGAAAGAAAGTATATGTAAATTTACTGACAGTTGTATAAAATGTACTCAATGAATATATGAATATTTTTAGCTCAGCTGACTATAAGTCATCTGATCTATAATGATGGCCCTTTGTTGTCCGGTCGGACATCAGTTAACAAGGCAAATTTTGAAACCATTAGACCTACAAATCCCAAATTTTAAAATAAAGTTACATGTCCCTATGTTGTCCTGCCAAACCCAGAACTGTGTCACTGCATCCCCCTTCTTTTGAGAAATTAATGGGAAACATTCATTTTCCAGTAAAAACCTATTGTTAGACTTCCATCAGTCTGTTTGACTTGCAACTTTGAAACTGTTAGACCTATGAATCCAAAATATGGTATACTGTGAGATGCCCCCAAAATCTCCTACTGAGATGAAAACTGGGTCTCTGCAACTTTGTTCCTTTGAGAAATTAAGCAATAAATTTCCAATTTTCCATTAAAAACCTATTGTCACTGTTCAGGATTGCCTTATATCAAAATTACTCATATGTATTTCTTCATATTTACCACAAATATTCCCCTATATTGTTCCTTTGAACATTCCAGTAATTAGATCAGTATTACATAATATATAAAAGTTATGGGCCCAAACATAATGCACTTTGAAAAAAATCAGGAAAGATATTTACTCACTTAATATGCCAACTGTTGAAGCTAGAGACATTTTTTTAGCTCAGCTGACTATAAGTCATCTGAGCCATAGTCATGGTCCATTGTCTGTCCATCCGTCTGTCTGTCTGTCCGTAGATGTGGCACGTTTTGAAACCGAAAGATCTAGGAATCCAAAATTCGGCATAATGTTAGATGTCCCCAAGATCTCCTACCAAGCCGAAATCTGGGTCTTTGCGACTTTATTCCTTTGAGAAAAAATGTTGAAGCTAGGAACTTTATTTCAGTAATATAACTTAAATTAATCAAAATTTAATTGTATACCAAAAATTAGATCAAAATCTTTTAAATTTAAAAAAAAATTAGCAAAAATATAAAATTGGTACCTTAAATTTTGCTCAAATTTGAACATGGCACGTTTTTTTCTTGTAAGTATATTTAATTTATTTTTCACAGCTGGGATACATATGGATTTAATCTGTCGAATTCTGAAATTTGAAAGTAAAAGCTTAAAAATTATTCTAATTATTGAAGTTTTTCAGATGCTGTAATGTATTTGCATTTTGTATATCCAATACCCCACTCCTGCTCACTACAGCCTTGCCAAGGTAACCTTATTAGTGATCCAGTACTGGCAGAACACCCCTGCTGTAATAAACACACACTTATTCTCATGGGCCCTACCCTAATTCCCCCCGCCCCCCCACCCACCACCATCACCATCACCAATTATATTGCAATGCATGGTTTGTTATTGTCAACTGTATTTCTTTAATAATCCTTTAAATAATTAAACAAAATAGAATTTAACCCATCAGTAGGCATAATTTGATAATATATGAAACAAATCATGGATAAATAAAGGTGCAACTTTAAATTATGAATTCTGGAGTGTTATTTTCATATATTTATTGCTTTGCAAATTTAATAAATATATTTTATAAAAAAAAATATATATATATATCTGTGTGCATAATGTGATGTTACCTAACTAAATTAAATATGAATGTTGATGTAATTTAGATTTGGGAATCAATTTGAATATTCAGATATATATGATATACTGTAAATATTTAGTAAAATTTAATAACTTAAAAAAAATGACTTAACGAAAGATAAAATAGGATCTTATGCAAATAATGTTCATTATTTTCCTGTCTCAGTAGAATGGAAACTAACGTTATTTGCTTTGTTTTCCATCTCTCTGCCTGTTTTTAAATATTTAAAAAATTATTTCATATAAATTAAATTTTATCCTTTACATATATGCAGAGGTGCTGTTACAGTCCCTTTAAGCACCACTGAATTTAATTTTGTTTTCTGTATTTATATCCAAAGGTGTTGTAACTCTCCCCCAGTCATTGAGCCCTAGTTCCTGAGCACTGAGGATGGTATTTTTATTGCAACTTAAAAAAATCTATGGTGATGTAGTTTTAATTGTCACAGTCAGCTGAGCGCCGTGACCCATGGGTCCCTTGTTTCAGGTATATATCTACATTTAATCAAAATTCAATTGTATACCAAAAATTACATCTGAAATTTGTGAATTGTATAAGTGATTACCATAAATATAAAATCAGTACCTTAAATTGTGACCATGGCATATTTTTTAGCTCAGCTGACTATAAGTCATCTGAGCTATAGTCGTGGTCCATTGTCCGTCGTCCGTCTGTCTGTCCGTCCGTCCGTCCGTCCGTCCGTCCGAAGATGTGGCACGTTTTGAAACTGTAAGACCTAGGAATCCAAAATTCAGCATAATGTTAGATGTCCCCAAGATCTCCTACCAAGCCGAAAACTGGGTCTTGAGGAAAAACCTCAATTTTTTATTAAAATCCTATTTTCACACTTCAGGACTGCCTAATATCAAAACCACTCATCTGTTTTTCCTCATATTTACCATAAATATTCCTCTATATAGTTCCTATGTACATGCCAGAAATAAGGTCTGTTAAGTATAAATTCTTTAAGTTATGGGCCCAAACATAATGGACTTTGTAAAAAATCAGCAAAAATATTTACTCACTTAACATGAAAAATTTTGAAACTAGAGTCTATTTTCCCAAGTATATAACTATGTTTAATTTATATTCAATTGTTTACCCAAAATTAGATCTGAATTTTGTAAATTATTTAAGTAATTAGCATAAAAATAAAATCAGTACCTTAAATTTTGCCCAACTTTGACCATGGCACGTTTTTTTCCTGTTAGTACCATTGATTTAATTTTCACAGCATGTAAACATAAATATTTAATTTGTTTAAATCTGAAATTTAAAAGTAAAAGCTTGAAAATTAAGCTAGTTATTGATTTTTTTCTTGAGGCTCTATTGTAGTCATTTGCTTTGAATACAGATTACAGATACAGGGTCCCACTCTAGGTCACTGGAAGTCAGCTATGCCAGGGTTTCTGATTTGTTACAGTCACTGGGGGAGATCCCCTGCTGTGACAGGTGTACAGTTATTCTCATATCACCACCCCAATCACCCCCCCCCCCCCCAGCAAACCCAACCCACCAAGTGTTATGCAGTATTGTTATTGTTTTCACTGTATCTCCTTAATTGTAATGCTGTTTCCTCTCTGATATGCAAAAACTTTCCTTGAAAAAGTAATTCAAGGTGTAATCCAGAAGATGCAATGTTGTGTAATGTAGCATTTTTAAAGAAATCATTTTTCTTTTAAATGATTTTACCGATCATAATGGAACCCATCAGTATGCTTAAATTATGATAAAATATGAAGCACATTATGGATAAATAAAGACACAATTAAAAATTGTGAAATCTAAATCAAGTATTTTTTTTAGATATTTATTGTTTTGCAGATTTAAAAGATATATTTTTGTGGGAAAAAAATAAATAAACATTTGTATGCATGATGTGGTGTTATGCATGATTGAGATTTATGATGATGCAATTGAGAATTATGAATCAACTTTTATATTCAGATATATATGTTATATTGAAAATGTATAGAAATATAAATTTAAATTAAAAAAAAAATTGATGTGATAAAAAAATTCGGATTTATTACAAACATTTGTTCATTATTTTCCTGCATCAGCAGAATTTGAGATCAGGCTTTGTTTGCTATGTTTTATGTTGTTAATTAGTTATATTTCAACTGTATACATTTCATAAAAAAAAACATATATTTAATTATATATATTATACAAAAAAAAGATTTGATTGAACAAATGTGTAAACTACTGAAATGTCAATAGTTAATCGAAAAGCCAACTAATGATCATCATGGTAATTGTACAGATCATTTGTTCACAAACTGCACACATGCTTCAGTTTCAACATTAGGAAACAAATGGTCAGGTCACAAAATATTATTTGCAACAATTTTTTGCTCATCAATACAAACCAATCATATAAACCAACCATGGCCTTTATTACCTCTACCTCTTACACTTTATCTCCATTTGATATTATTTTAGATTTTTACCTTCAAGGTTAACGTCAGCTGAGCACAGTTACCCATAGGTCCCTTGTTTCCTGTAGGTACAATCAGTTTTTTTTGCAGCAGGAACACATAATAAATAAATCTGTTATATGCTGATATTTGAAAATAGAAGCTCAAAAATTAGGCAAGTTATTGAATTTTTTCAGGGGCCCATTATATTGGGCTCATTGTCATGCAAGGTCCAGGCTTCTTATTTTTGGTCACTTCAGCCCTGCCTGGGTACCTTTATTAGTGATGCAACACTGGTCCAGCACCCCTACTGTCACAGGTGAACTGTTTACTCATGTCACCCCCCCCCCCCACCAAGTGTCTAATGCAATAATTGTTATTGTTCAAATTTTATTTCTTTAATTGTAAAGCTGTTTCCACTGCAATGTACAAAACATTTCTTGAGTAATCAAGAAGATACCATGTTGTGGTAATGTAGAATTTAAAACAAAATTATTTCCAATTAAATAAAATAAAATTAAACACATCAGTAGGCATAATTCGAATATATATAAGGCAAAACATGGATAAATAAAGGAGCAATTTTGAATTTTGAATTCTGCATCAAGTATTGCTTTTAGATATTTATTGTTTTGCAGATTAAAATAATAGATATATTAAAAAAAATAATACATCTGTGTGTGCATAATGTGATGTCACCTGACCAAATTAGCTGTAGTTTCTGATGCAGTTAAGGTTTGTGAATCAACTTAAATATTCAGATGTATCTTATAATGTAAATGTATAGTAAAATTTATTAACTTGAAAAAAAATTGTAGTGATAAAAAATGAGGATAAAATGCAAACATTCGTTCCTTATTCTCCTGCCTCAGTGGCATTGGAATTTGTTATGTTTTTCCATATATCTGCCTGTTTTTTAAAAGTTTATAATTATGAATAATTTTTAGCTCAGCTGACTATAAGTCATCTGAGCTATAGTTGTGGTCCTTTTGTCTGTCATCCATCCGGCCGTTAACAGGGCACGTTTTGAAACCATTGGACCTATGAATCCAAAATTTTGCATACAGTTAGATGTCTCCAAAATCTCCTACCATACCAAAAATTGGGTCACTAGGACTTTGTTCCTTTGAGATATTAAGGAAAACCTCTGTTTTCCATAAAATAACCATGTTAAGTGTTGTTTACATCAAGCCCACCTAGTAGTACAACCTTACCTGTGTTATGTAACCCACACCAGGCAGCTTGCCTTGGCTCAGCTTGGCCACTACTGGCAGGCTTCCCCTCTGCCCTGCACAACCCCCCCCCCCCCCCCACAGATTGTGCATTAACTAGATGAAGGTGATAATTTTCTGTATTTGATTCATTCTTATTCTTGGCTATGCTACATTTTAGATTTTGTATTGTACCACCAGGGTTACAATGATTAAAGTGCACATTTAATTGTGTCCATGAAGTGGTGTATTGCTATGAATCATACTAGTATGAGAGTGTGGATGTTCATCAGAAAAGGAATTCTTTACTTCAGAAGAGGAAAAACTGCACTTGAATATTAATTCCAGTAATAAATTAAAGCTGAGATAGTAATTTGTACAATGATACAGTGTGTATACTTTATTTGAAAAGTTGTTTTTATTTTATCAAATTTACTTAATCTTTTATTTGGTGAATAAAATTAAGCATGTACTGAAAACTTCAATGTACAAAACATTTTAATAGTGATTCAAGGAATAAACTTGAAGATGCCATGTGGCATAATTTTCTTCTAAATTCAGTTTTAAACATTTGTGATTTAAAAATAATAAAATATATATGTATGCATAATATGACCAGATGTGAGCTAATTTCTGGACAAATAATTATTGCAACGTAGAATTCTGATATTTTAACCTATATGTTCATATTTTTTTTTACAAATTTATAAAACTTGTATAAAAAAATGAATATGAAAAAAAATATTAATGTAAAAAGTGGATATGCAAAAAAAAAATAGGCTTTAATGTAAAGTTAAATGCATTATTCCCTTGAAAGTGAAATAAAGGTATCAGTCCATTCTGTCCACTTGCCTGTCCATCTGTAAATTTTTTCATGTGCATCACAGTATCTCAAAACTTTTACTGTTTTTCTTCATGACAGTCTTGTCAGAGTATTAGTTTTGCAATCATATGTTTAGAACTTTACTATAACCAAGTAGGAGGGCCCTTTCCTCTTAGCTTCTCATATGCATATGTATATGAAAAACATTAAAGTAGAATATTTTGCATAATTTGCATTTGCTAAAATATCAAACTTCAGCTGAGTGCCTTGACCCATGGGTCCCTTGTTTTTCCTTTCAGCACTGTTGAATAAAATCTCATATCTTGTAAGCATACTGTATTTCCTTGATCAGATGATGGGCCTTAAATAGCCGCCTGCCTTGTTTAGTCCCTGGGGCAAAACAATGTTCCAGAAAAATAAACCCTGGCCTTAAATAGCAGGTCTTGTTTAGAGGCTGGGTGTGAGAGTAGTTTCCATGTTTGCAGCAAGATTTCTTTCCCATCACTGTAACTGGTGCACATACAAGTCAAATTGACCAGAGATTGTTGTATGAATTTCAGTTTGTATTTGTGTTGATGACATTTGTTTATTCCTCTATAAATCTTTCTTTTTTCCTACGTGTATGTCGGTTTCCATAAGGGACACCAAATATTCCAGTTTTGTCCATTACGATTATAGCCGATCACGGAACCCAATAAACGCAACACATTTACGTCAGCAGTGAAAAGGCTAACACTATCACTGCTGTCAAGCTAGGTAAAAATAGTACCGTATGGCACAAGCGATACAACATGGTACAGTGAGTCTCTACCTCACAAATGGTTGAACAGAACTGTTAAAATATATTTGGGCACATTTTTCTTGTGTAGCCTGAAGATACCAAATGATGGTGCAAAGTGGTACAATTTGCAGCTACTGTCAAGCCTTATTGCGCTCGTTGCTTTCATTTTTTGGGGCTTTTAAGTGCGTATCAAATGTTACCAAATCCATGCTTTTGAGATAAGCTTAAAAATTGAAAATAGCATTTACTCTTGTGGACAACTGTTCTTTCACTAGAATATTCCAATCAGTCAGTGTCACATACCAGTTGTACCAGTGTACACTGTTTCAAGAATATGCTGTGTCAACTGAATCAGTTGGAAGTTGGAAGGAAAGTGTCATGAAATGAATTACTTACTGCCGTACCAACCTCCAATATATTGAAGGAACCAATAATACCAGTTGTATGCAGAGCAGAGTTATTGAAAGAGCCAGCCCCTGTTTAGTGTTTACTAGGATGGAAATGCTTGAATACGCTGTGTCAAGCTGAATCAGTTAAAAGACGGGAGGAAAGTGTCATGAGAAGGAATTACGCTATTCCTTTATAAGAACTGACCCCCTTTATTTTGATGGAACCAATGTTACCAGTTGTATGTGGTGCACAATTAATGGAAGAGCCCCCTTATGTTCAGAGGGCAACAGTGTAACCAACTGCAGCCAGAGGAAAATAATTGGAATAGCCACATGAAACACTGGGGTACCTGTTTTCAAGAGGCCCGCGCGGACAGATTCTTGTGAATAACTGCTATCTCTCGATGAAATTCCCTGTAAATCCTTATTATGGTGCATAATTGCGGAGTGTCCCATATCTGTAAGGCATCTAAGGAAATTTTGTAAACACAATCCTTGTACTGGCAATGATTTCAATTGTGTCCTTCGATGTGTTCTTCCTTTTAGTTTTGTCTAACAAGCCTGATTATTTTTTTTTTTTCAATAAACGCTGGCCTTGAATAGAAGCCTGCTCTGTTTAGATGCCTGGTCAAAGCAGGGTCTGACCAAAATAAATGCCTGGGCATCTGATCAAGGAAATACGGTATGCAAAGTTGTTGTAACTCCCACCATCTCCCCTACAACCCCCTCCCCACCACTGAGTCCTTCCATCTGAGCACTGGCGACAATATAAACAAAGGTACAGAGGTGTAACTCCCATCTGTATCAACCCCCCACCACCACACCCACTATCAAGTCCTGCCTCCTGTGGACTGATAACTTTATTGCAACTGTTCACATTTATAAATAAAAAAAAATGGTTTAATAAAAAAAATAACATAAGGAAACATAAAATAACATAAAATAAACATATAAATCAGATCACATAATATTATTAGCAACAATATCTTCAATCATATCAACCATTTATGGCCTATTTTACCTGTACTTCTCAGACTTTTATCTCCATTTGATGTGATTTTAGAATTTTAACTTTAAGGTCAATTTCCGAGTCAGCTGAGCACAGTGACACATGGGTCCCTTGTTTAAGAAAACCTGTTGTTACACTTGAAAGCTGACCACTATAAAAACCACTGGTGTCATTGTATTTTTGCTGAAATGAATGCACCTAATGAACCTCTCACATGAAAACATCCTCTCCTGTTGCTTGACAAGTCTGACACTTGACATGCATTAAATGAATGTTAACAGCTGTATGTGTATCCGTATGTATAAATGGCTATAGTGTTTTTGACACCAAGCTTTATATATATATATATATATATATATATATATATATATATATATATATATATATATATATATATATATATATGAGAGTACAAATACACAATAATAATAGAGTGGATGTTTTTATACCCATCATTTTATATGGGTCTGGAATGTATCACCCCCCCCCCCCCCCCTTCCAGAATAGTTGAAAATTTGATACAAAAGCTTCAGTATCTGAATAACTAATGCATTGATCACCATGATTCTTTACATGCTTATTGATCATGGTATGTTTCATCATTTCCTGTAGACTGGTGGGGCCACCTGGAATTTTAAAATTTTTACACATTTCTTTTCTCTATTTTTTAACCCTTGGAGTAACTCCTCACCAAGCAATCAGGCAAACAAAGTGTTGACTATGGCTAAATAATTAATGCTCCGGCATGAAGCCAATCAAAGAGCACTCAGTCATTTGTAATGGTCTTAGTGAATGGAAAGTTATTTGGTGTCTGTCCACTTGAGAGGGTTGTAATATGTACTGGATACACAGGGGGACGGGAAAGTTTGTCTGTTGTGTGGGATAGTGAGTTGTCCGCTTTTTTGAGTTTACGTTAAACCTAACATATAGGCAAATTAGAAGGGACTGAGATTTAGTGTGTCATCATCAGGTTTGAGTTGACCACCTTACTGAGTTGTCTGGAGGAAGGATTTTCACTACATTCATATCAATTTCAGCTGAGCACTGTTACCCAAAGGTCCCTTGTTACATATTTGGTCTGAATTGAACTTTTACAGAAAGGCAAAGATGGTACTGACTTGAATCATTTCATTTCTAAACCTTTAAAATTTTGAGTGATATGAGGATATGCTTTATGACTGTCATGTGATCTGTTCAACAGGATCCATCAGGCATAGTGGTCAGAAGATGGCTGTCCATGCAGACAAATGCTGGTGAGTCATGTACGAAGGTGACCAATGGAATCCAACAGGAATCAGCTTTAAGCACAGCATTAAAATTCTTCATCTTGTAATGTTTTAGAGCTGGGTTAGATTTGAATTTTATCCCTGTAACTGAAGATCAGGAATACCTATTATTTCAGTATGGTTGCACGTCCATCACCAGTGTGGACAATTTTTCTGATAATAATGATTAAAACTCTGCAAACTGCAGCAGTTGACTTAGAAAGATATTTGCTGATCAGCTGAAGGTTGTACAGATTGAGATAAGCACTCTTACATAATAAACTGATTTGTGCCTTTTGTTTCATATGATCATAAAAAAATTTCAAAGATTTTGCACTTTCTCGGTTGGTTTTATGGCACAGGAACCAATTGTTATGCAGGGATTAACAACTTTCTGTAACTGATTAGCTGAACCCATAATAATCATCTCAGTTTTGTCACCGTTGAGTTTTTATATCATCCGATGTTGAATACTGTTCACACATTTCTCAACTTTTCTCAAGTTATAGTCCATATCAGGAGATGAGCATGATGTGTACAACTGTGTATCATCTGTATACAGAACATAATCTAAGCAATGTCCTCGTATGGGGTTACCTAGGGGTTTTGTATACATAGTAAAAAGAATAGGGCCTAAAACAGAACCTTGAGCTACACCACAATTTAAAACTGATTCATCTGAAACACTTTTGCCAATGACAACTTACTGTGTCCTGTAACTGAGGTACGCCTTAATCCAGGCTAGAGCTAAATCTTGATACCATACATGCATATTTAAGCTCAGCTGACTAGGAGTCATCAGAGGTATAGCGATGGTCTTTTGTCTGTCAGTCCATTAACAGAGCACGTTTTGAATCCATGGGACCTACAAATTCAATATTTGACATACAGTTAAGTCTTCACTTAATTCTACTTAGTAAAGCTGTTTGTAGACTCAAATGTACAAAACATTTCTAGAAATTGTAATTCATAAGTTACCAATTCTTTCAGGAAAGGCTGCAACCTTCATTTCTTTAATGTAGGAACAGGCATGGCCAAACTTCAAATTTGGGTAACCCATTTTGTTTGGGTAACCCATTGCATGTATCAGATCACATCGACTCTGAACATTCGACTCACTGAACTCCAACAAGCGAATATGTGATTGCGCCAGTGATTGTTATAACTCAAAGTTAGAAATAAAGATTCAATAAAAAAACTTTGTTTCATATTGTTTATTCAATTATAAGATTAATAATTTATTTAAATTAAATTTATGCAAAGGTACAGTTGTATTTATTGACATTGTTGCACCAATCGTTAATAAACTTTCCTCTCTTATTTGTTGTTTGAAATTATATGTTATTAACTGAAGTCATTGGAAAGTAATGATGTCGGCCGGTGAAGTACGTGTAGTCAAAAGTGGCTTGTCAGTGTCAAAATTCACCAAAAAAAAAAAACTGATAATCTAAAAAAAAACTGATAATCCAAATATGATATTTGATATTTTTGCTATCATTTTCAAAATTATAAAACAATTCTTATCCGTTATTGTGTCTGAAAGTTTATTAATATAAGATATAATAACTCATAGACCGTGGTGATAATTGCACCACTACGTTGAAAGATCACTCGTTCAATGTCACTTCTTTGGTGTGCATTTGAAAACGATCTTGCCCCGTGAGTGAGCAGTGAAGCCAAAATATATCTGAAGAAATTGTATGGGAATGCATACAAACTCACGCAACTGCCGTTTTTCGTGAAGGAATTTGTCATTGTCACAAAGTTAGTCAGTACAGCATTCGAGAACAACCCAGTTTCTTTTGGCTATTCCAGCATACAACACACCCCTTGTACGGCAGTCTCTATACCATATAATACCAGGGAGTTGAAGCAAATCATGGCACAGCATAGACTGGTAACCCGCTCTATTATGCTGTAATTGGTTACCGTAAATATGCAGTTAAGCCCTGTTGTTCTGCATGCAAAGGGTACATTTTGGTTAAATTGAACACAAAGTGACCGGTATAGTTGAAATAATATATTCAGGATATTCAGAAATATTAATAAATATCATCAGTTTCCATAACTTTGGTCCAGGAAATTTAGGTGAACGAAAAATTGTTCGCCCTAACTGGACCTCTGGGCGAACGAAACGATCGTTTGCCCAATTTGGCCATGCCTGTGGAATGATTATTGCACCTTTTTCATGGAACTATAATCACTGAACACCATTTAAGTTTATTTAACCTCTGATATGTGATTACCAGTTGCTATATTCCACCAACAGTATCTACAAATTAATGAGCTTAGACAGAACTATCTACCTTGCCACACAAGGAACTCTAGTAATCAGAACCCTTTGAATTATGAGGAAGCCTTATATAACTATCCCAACATAAGGTTGAGTTGTATACCTGTATCACCGGAACCAGTTTACAGCCATAACTCAGTACATCCGAGTGTTGCAGTTGACCAAATCAGTGCTAAAAGTAAGACCCTAAATATTTGAATCTAAATTCAACCAGTGCTTGCTAAAACTAGGAAGACAGGGTGGGGGCTATCTGGCTAAGAGAGATTTCTAAACACAGCTACCAGCAGTGGCAAGGCCATCCTTCTCCATAAGTGATAATTAACTATAAACAAGGACCAAGCCAACTGCAGCTGCTTGACCTTAACACCACTTGAAAAATATTTAAAAAAAAGATAACACTGCATCTCTACACACACACACACACATATACTGCTCACTTCTGGATATTTGAAGACTGAATGATTATTTACATTAAAAAAATAATAAAATTTTACAAAAGAGATGTCTAGTTCTTGGTATTTCTCTAATCAAATTCCTTCCATTTTCTGATGATGAAAACAACAAACTGGTCATCTGAGCTATAGTTGTGATTCTTTGTCTGTTGGCTGTCTGCCAGCTATAAGATCGTATGACCGTCAATCTGTCCGTCTGCCTTCCCGCGTGCCGTCCGTCTGTCCATTAAACTGGCACGTACATTTTGAAACGGGACCTAGGAATCTGAAATTTGGCGAACAGTTAAATGTCCCCAAAATCTTCTGTAATACCAAAAAATTCAGTCACTCAGACTTTGTTCCATTTTTCTCCCATTTTCCATTAAAATCCATCGTTACATTACAACACTGCCTAATATCAAAACCACTGATCTAATTTTGTTCATATTAAGTATGCATGTTCTTCCATACATTTCCTATTTACATACCAAAAATTAGGTCAGTTTTGTGTAAATTGAGGAAATTTTGGGCCAAAAAATAATGCATCTTGTAACAAATGGGAAATATATTTACTCACTTAGATCCTTGACACCTCCATCTCCTAAACAAGACTGGTGGCGTCCATCCGTATATTTGTTTTGGTGAAAGTTGATCATATTTCAGGACTGGTTTAAGGTATTTGTCTGAAATTTGGTATGTCTATCCATCTTGAAAAGTTTTCTCATAAACCAGACAGGTGGCACCACCTAACTCATTTTTAGCTCAGCTGACTATAAGTCATCTGAGCTATAGTCGTGGTCCTTTGTACGTCATCCATCTGTCAGGCTGTCAGTCCGTTAACAGGGCACGTTTTGAAACCGTTGGACCTATGAATCCAAAATTTTGCATACAGTTAGATGTCCCGAAAATCTCCTACCATACCAAAAATTGGGTCACTAGGACTTTGTACCTTCGAATATTAAGGAAAAACCTCCGTTTTCCATAAAAAAAAACCATTTTTACACTTCAAGGCTGCCTAATATCAAAACCACTGGTCTGTTTTTAGCTCAGCTGACTATGTCATCTGAGCTATAGTTGTGGTCCTTTGTCCGTCGTCCGTCCATCCGGCCGTTAACAGGGCATGTTTTGAAACCATTTGAACTATGATTCCAAAATTTTGCATACCATTAGATGTCCCCAAAATCTCCTACCATACCGAAAATTGGGTCATTAGGACTTTGTTCCTTCGAGATATTAAGGAAAAACCTCCATTTTCCATAAAAAAGACATTGTTACACTTCAAGGCTGCCTAATATCAAAACCACTGATCTGTTTTTGATCATATTTGGTATTCACATTCTTTCATACATTTTCTATGAACATACAAAAAGTTAGGTCAGTACTGGGTATTATTTTGAGGTTATGGGCCAAAATATAATGCAATTTTTAAAAAAACAGGAAATATATTTACTCACCTAACATGAGAATTGCTGAAGCTAGAGACTTTTTTTCATGAATATAACTTTATTTAATCAAGATTCAATTGTTTACCCAAAATTAGATCTGAATTTTGCAAATTCTTTAAGTTATTTGCATAAATAAAAATTCAATACCTTAAATTTTGTCCAACTTTGGCAATAGCACGTTTCTTCCCTGTAAGCACTGTTGATTTAATTGTCACAGCATATATACATAAGGATTTAATCTTTTAAAATCTGAAATTTCAAAGGAATTGATTGAAAAGAGTAGCTTTTATTCAAGTTTTCATACACCATGTTAAGTGTTGTTTACATCTAGCCACCTTGTAGTACAGCCATCACTTGCATTATGTAACCCAACCCAGGCAGCTTGCCTTGGCTCAGCTTGGCCACTACCAGCAGGCTTCCCCTCTGCCCTGCACTCCCTCTCCCCCCCCCCTATGGTGCATCAACTTGATGAATGTTATTATTTTTTTGTATTTGTTTTATTCTTATTCTAGGCTATGCTACATTTTAGATTTTGTATTGTACCACCAGGGTTACAATGATTTCAGTGCACATTTAATTGTGTCCACAAAGTGGTGTATTGCCATGAAAGTGTGGATGTTCATCAGATAAGTAATTCCATACTTCAGAAGAGTAAAAACTTCACCAGGTGTGAAATTGACTGTTAATTCCAGTAATAAATTAAAGCTGGGATAGTAATTATTACAATGATATTGTTTGTCCCTCATTCAACCAACAGTGTGTATACTTTATTTGAAAAGATGTTTTATTTTATCAGATTTACTGAATCTTTTATTTTATATCAGTGAATAAAATTAAGCATGTACTGAAAACTCCAATGTGCAAAACCTTTTAATAGTGATTCAAGGAATAATCTTGAAGATGCCATGTTATGGATTTATTTTCTTTTAAATTCAGTTTAAACATTTGTGATTTAAAAATAATAAAATATATGTGTATGCATAATATGACCTGATATGAGCTATACTCGGGATAAATTATGATTGCAACTTAGAATTCTGATATTTTAACTTATATTTTCACATTTTTTTATTAAAAGTTTATAAAACTTGTAAATAAAAAAAATGAATCTGATAAAAAACAATGAATGGAAAAAGTGGATATACTTTAAAAAAATAGGCTTAAATATAAACTTAAATGCATTATTCCCTTGAAAGTGAAATAAAGGTATTAGTCCATTCTTTCCACTTGCCTGTCCATCTGTAAATTTTTCATATGCATCACAGTATCTTAAAACTTTTACTGTTTTTCTTTATGACAGTCTTGTCAGAGTATTAGTTTTGCAATCATATATTTAGAAATTTATTATAACCAAGTAGGAGGGCCCCTTTCCTCTTAGCTTCTCATATGCTTGTTTATATGAAAAACATTACAATAGAATATTTTGCATGTTTTGCATTTGCAAAAATTTCAAACTTCAGCTGAGCGCTGTGACCCATGGGTCCCTAGTTGTAGAATAAATTAATGCCCTTTCCTAGGAGTGATTTCCTGTATTGGCCTGAAATTGTGCATATCCATCGATTTTGGACTCCTCCATCTTGTACTCAAGACTGGTGGTGCCATCTGCAATTGTTTTCCCGTGATGTCCATCCGTACATGTGTTTTGGGGGAAATTGCTCATATCTCCGGAGTGGTTCAAGGTATTAGTCTGAAATTTGGCATGTCCATCCATCTTGGATAATCTTCTCGTAAACTAGACAGATGGTGCAACCTACCTTCCTGTTTCTGTAGAATAATTTAATCAATGGTGTTTTCTTAGGAGTGGTGTGCCATATTGCTGAAAAATAGCTGTAGCATTTACAATAATATAAACTACCAAAAAAACTAAACTTTTCTGTATGCCAGGGTTTGATAAATCAATATCATATAAATGATAATTTATTGCAAATTCAGCTGAGCACCACTATCCATGGATCCCTTGTTCAGAATTGATGTACTAAACCAAAAATTAATAAATTAAACTCTTAAAAAAATTAAATGATGAGCATAGGGACTCCAGATAATACATATTTTAACATGTTATTCACATATTTCAGGTATTTTGGAGAACTCACTTATGCTTGCTGACCAGGTGAAATATGGTACATGGACCTTGCAAGTGGAATGTTTTGTAAGTGAATAGTTTACACCCCCATTTCACAGATCAGGAAGACAATGCAACAATGAATGTCATATATTTAGTGTGAGGACAGGTGAAATGAAATCTAATTGACCTCTTAGTTACCTGGTGAGTGAAGTCAGATCATACATCTGAGGATAAGTGATCTTTTGCAACATTTTGTATTTTCCATTAAGCTCAGCTGGCTGAAAGTCATTTGAGCTATAGCAATCACTCATTTTATTATGTTGCTGACTGTTAATTAACAGCTGCGAGGCACAAATCGTAACCGCTGCGCATAGAAATTTCTAACTGAACATCCATGGAGGTCCATTAAAAACCTTCCTGGACACTGAAATTAGGGTGTGTACGGAAACTCTGAGTTTGGGGCCAGTAATTGCACCCCAGAATAATTAAAAATTTGATTCAAAAGCTCCAGTATCTCAATAACTAATCCATTGATCACCATGATTCTTTCAGTGCATATTGATCATTGCAATGGGTTTTGCATCAATTCCTGACTGGTGGCACTACCTGTATTTTAGCTCAGCTGGCTGTAAGTCATCTGAGCTATAGTCATGGTCCTTTGTCCATCATCTGGATGTCTGGTTGTCTTTCCGTTAACAAGGCATGTTTTGAAACGATTGGACCTATGAGTCTGAAATTTATCATACAGTTAGGTGTTCCTAAGTTCTCTTTCAAAACCCAAAATCGGGTCACTGTGAATTTGTTCCCTTGAGAGATTAAGGAAAACCTCCATTTTCCATTAAAATCATATTATTACTTTTCAAGACCACACAACATCCAAACCACTATCCTTTTGTTTTGTTAATATTTGGCATAACTTTTCTTTCGTATGTTTCCTATTTGTAGAAGTGATGGGCAGTGTTTGTGACTTAGCATTGGATGGAACAGGCCAGCTGTCCCTGTATTGTCCTAAAGTTGCAAGCCCAGTTCAAATGTAACAAGCCCATTTAACAATTGTGTTAAGAATCTTAAGGTGATCTTAATATAAACTAAAATTATGATGAACTCTGTATATTTCAGGGTACATACTAAATAGAATGACTAATATCTTTAAGAAAAAATCACATTGTGATAGGGTACAAACATAGAGGATCTTATGTTGGAAAAGGTTCCCTGCATTGCAATAACCCACATTGGATCTGATCATCAAGTCGTATAACGGCAGATGATTTATATGGATTAATTCAAACTATGACAAAGGACAAAGAAACTGTCAACCTTTCATTTAACCAGGGGAAATATACTTAACTGATCATGACAAAATTCCAGCATAATGTGATCTGAACTTAGTGAATTAAAGGGCTTAAGGAAAAATATCATAAAATACTTTCACTTCAACCATTAGGAACAGCTCTAAGACTTCTACAGTATGGAAGTTACGCTATTAAGTGTTAAATGTCACCGTTTGTCGGATGAAGACTGAATGTCAATTAACAGTCCAAGTTTAAAGCCCACCAAATCCCCGGAGCGCTTGTTTTTTATGCCCCCGCCACTATGCCCCTGCCACAAAGTGGCCGGGGCATATAGTTTTACCCATGTCCGTCATTCCGTCATTCCGAAATCAAACAGTTGTAGGGACTTGCATTATGCCCTTGAAAGTGAAATAAAGGTGTTAGTCCATTCTGTCCACTTACCTGTCCATCTGTAAATTTTTCATATGCATCACAGTATCTCATAACCTATACTGTTTTTCTTCATGACAATCTTGTCAGAGTATTAGTTTTGCAATCATATATTTAGACCTTTACTATAACCAAGTAGGAGGGCCCCTCTTAGCTTCTCTTATGCTTGTATATATGAAAAACACTACAATAGAATATTTTGCATATTTTGCATTTGCAAATATTTCAGACTTCAGCTGAGCGCCTTGACCCATGGGTCCCTTGTTTTTCTATTTATGAGACCTTCAAATTAAGTGGTCATCTATCCAAAAGCCCACTGTAACCCATTTCTAAGGACTATTCACAAAATTCATGATTCAACATTCCTTGAACTCAGCTGAGCATCATGGCCCATGGGCCACTAGTTTCTGTGACTTTCCCATTTCCCAAAATGGCAGTGAATGAAGCACACAAAAAACACGGCATGAAATGATAAATATAAAGCAGGTATTTTGCAAACAAAAATCTAGCAAGCCCACCGGGCCTGATATGCTCTAGAGCTGCAGGTCCAAATCCATTAAATCTTTAACCAGCCATGGGTGGCGCCAGTCACGAACACTGGTGATGGGCCCAGACATAATATATTGTCAAAATATGAGGAAAGATATTGACCCATTTTATATGGTAACTGTTGAAACTAGAGTGCCTTTTTTCAACATGTAAGGGTATTTAATTGAGATTTAAACATATGCCAGAAATTAGGTCAACATTTGTTTTTTAGCTCAGTTTACTGAAAGTCATCTGAGCTATAGCGATCACTCTTCGTCTGTCCTCCATCTGTCCGGCGGTCCAGCCGTCCTTCCATTAACAGGGCACAAATCGTAACCGCTGTACTTGGAATCTTTAACTTGGCATCCTGGGAGGTCCATAAAAAATCTCCTTGTAAACCTGAAATTAGGTCTTTGTTAACCATATTCTTCGAGCTATGCGGCTCTGAAGTACATCCCAGAAAAATGGAAAATTTAATCCAAAAGCTCAAGTATCTGAACAACTAATGCATTGATCCCCATGATTTTTTGCATGGGTATTGATCATGGAGTGTTTCATCAGTTTCTGCAGACTGGTGGCGCCAACTGTATTTTTTAGATTTTTTATGTTTTTTGTTTTTGAAACCTCTTAAGATGCAGTCATCTGTTAACAGGGCACAAATAGTAGTGACTGGACCTGAAATCTTCTCTCTTGACCTGCAGAGAGGCCCATGAAAAGTCTCCTTGGAAACCTGCAATTAGGTCTCTGTTACCCAAAACCTCTGAGCTATGGGGCTCCGAAGTACCCCCCACAATAATGAAAAATTTGATAAAAAGCTCAAGTATCTGAACAACTATTGCAGTGATCACCATGATTCTTTGCATGGATATTGATCATGGAATGTGTCATCAGTTTCTATGAAAGAACTTAATTGATTTTAACACTTAATTAGTCAGGAGGGCATAAATGGTATCAGCTGCATGTAGATTAAGGTCACTGTAACCTATATCCAAGGGCTATTGGCAAAATACATGATTTTGACTCTGGGAGTCTTTTTGCCCATTGTTCAGGGCTCCTTGAATTCAGCTGAGCATCATGGCCCATGGGCCACTTGTTTAGCTCTACTGACTGTAAGTCAACTGAGCTATAGTGATAGGTAAGCGTCCGTCATCCGTCTGTATGTTAGACAGGCACATTTTGACACCGTTGAACCAACAAATCTGAAATATGTCATACAGTAAGATGTCTCAAAGTTCTCCTTCCAAACCCAAAACTGTGTCACCGTGACTTCCTTCTTTCGAGAAACTGAGAAACCTCTATTTTTGTCCCCACTGTAGCTGTGAGCATCTGTCCTTCTTTCTGTCTGTTTGTCTGTCCGTCACAGATATGATGTTGACGCTATAGCTCGAAAAACTTGCACCATTTATGCACCTTATCAAGGCCTAGGACAAGTTTGGACATGGTTGACCGTGACACATTTTTCAAGGTCACAGCAGGGATAATGCTTAAATGATGATAACTCAATAACTCTAAAAGAATTAAAGGCAACATCACTAAATTAGCAGCATTGATGCACCTTGTCAAGGGCTAGGTCAAATTAGACATGAATGACCTTGACTCTTTTTTCAAGGTCACAGTGGCAATAATGAAAAAAATGGTAACACAATAAATGTTTAACGAATTCGAGGTGCAGTCACCAAACTTGCCGCATTGATGCAGCTCATCTAGGGTGATGTAAAGTTCGAACATGGATGACCTTGACACATTTTTCAAGGTCACAGGCAATGCTAAAAAGATGTTAACACAATAACTCAAAAAGGTCACAGAGGCAATTATGCTGTTTTGGAATATGACCTCATGCCTATACAACAACCTCATGCATGTGTAACTGTTACAATGAGTCACTGACCCAATACTGTATCAGCAGTCTGTGCTTCACCAGCTGACTGGACAGTTGTGTTTACAAGTGCCTTTATGTATCATGTGTCATATACAATAAATACACACATATACACCGTGTGGATTATCTATTCATTGGATAATAACATAAAATGGTGTCAGAAGTGCTACCCACCAGAAAATGTGGCCCAGCTAGCACAGAAAACTGATCCTATGGACTTAGGAATAACAGATTATTCAGTGCTTTAAAACAAGAGGCTGGTAAGACATTTGTTGCTTTCATGACGAGAGCAAGAATTCTAGCTGATGACTGCCTTTACACATGCAGACACTGAAGAGCAACTTTAAGACGCTCTGATAGTTTGGGTCAGCAGTTAAAATGTACAAAGAAAATTAATTTCCAAAGATGAATTGCTTACTCTTGACAGTGCATTGGCTATAGTCAGAACATATGAGGCTACACAACCAAGAATGATAATTAAGACAAAAAAATTACATCTGATTTAAAGCAGACAAGACAATGGACAAACCACAAGACATTTTCAAGACAAACCAGCACTACACAGGACAGGACAGTGATGGAATTGCAGACAAGGCCATCCATGTGGAGCTGTGCCAATGAAGACCACAACATTGAAGAGATTAATGTAGACTTTAAGGAATTTGTAATTGACACTATTGTTGTTCAGCACATTAGGGATGATGAATCATACTCCAGCTCACTGACATTGCCAGGTATAACTATACAGACCATATTCACAGGGGCCCCATGATTAGACATTAGCAAATATCCACATTTATGCAGACAAAGACACCTACCGTTTCCCCCCGTGGATAATCCGCTACCGTAGATTATCCGCGTCCCTATTTAGAGCAACAATTTCTGAGGAAAAACACATAACCCTGTGTATAATACGCAGCCTGCTTCTGGCCAAAATCTTGAATGCTACAATTTGTATTTGCCGTAGTCATCGAATGTTCACTGGCTCCGTGGGGGTAAACTTTGCCAGTCAGACCGACAAGTCTCTTAGAAGAAGATAGTTACACTTAAAATAGCAAAAGGTTTTTCTCCTTCAGCTGTCGAGTGTAAAAAAAGGTGCTGTCAAGTGTGCAATACTGATACATACCCGTTTAAGTAAGATATAATTTACTGGACAACCACCTGTAAAATGCGGGCAAATTACGCCAACTTTATATTATATCAGTCCCTTTCCAAACTCCTTTATATTATCAGTATATAAATGCTGTGAAATACGACCACCTGGCTATTACAGATTACGAGTTTTTTTCTGACCAAATTGTTATATTACTGTTTAATTGACCTGCCTAATACCGGCACTCGTGCTAATCAAGCCCTGACCCGGTTGATTGCCCATGGGTGAAGTCGCGGTCACCTGTATGGGCTCACCGTTTGTTCTATTGTTGTGCGCATGCACCGACTACCGAACCCTGGCTGGTAGTTTCAACGGCACCCTGGGCCAACCCTAGATTTCCCCTCACGTGACAGACTCTCATGACCTGCTAATCCGCGTAAGTGGAGGTGCCCCTGATGTACAACTGATCAATCTGACCATGACAATGTACACAGTAGCTAGGGTAACTAATTAACAAAGAAAACCACAAGGCAATTATTCCTCCCTTGGCTCAAGTTGTTTAGAAAGTAATTAAGTGTATCACGGATAATTTCCTAAGAGAATCAATGACCCGGCATAACAACCCCAGTGTTGGTGCCCACGGCGCCATCTACCAACTGACAATGACATTAAATGAGGTCAGCCAGACCATGCATCGTCATGCATATTTCAGTTCACAAATCATCAATGTTCTTCGGCTGTAAGCTACATTAATGGTATATTTTAAGTATTTTAAATTATGACAGTAAATAAAACCTATTATTATGTTTTCTTATGCCTAATTTGATAAAGTTCAGTGTGTATACACTTCGTTTGCATAAAATCCTTTATTATAACTCACCGTCGGCCCACCAAACGATGTCCAATGTGATGGGAAAATTATGCTTCCATGTATAATATGCACCAATGTTTTTTATTAGCGAACCTGTGAGCTTATGCGATGGTGCGGCGTTGTGCGTCGTCTGTATGTTAGCCATAGCTATCTCATAAACAGCAGAAGCTAGCATCACCAAATTTTTGGCAAATAATCAGTCATCCAAAAAACTGTATCGGATTTTGTTTATTTTTTTTCTAACTGCATTTTCTTAGATTTTATAGGGAAAAAGCTTAAAAAGCTTTAAAAATCTTCTTCTCCGAAATTGTCCAGCCAAATTGTCCAATATTTCACAGAAATGATCCCTTGAACAATCTTTCTCAAGTTTGTTCGAATGGTTCGAGTTCGGAGATTTTTGGCCGACTTACAGGAGGTTGAACTTTGTTCACTGTGCAAAAAAGCATATTAAAACTTAAATCTCAGAAACGGCTGGAGCTATCATCATCATATCATCCCTACTCAACTTAATTCAAGAATTTGCCATAAATGAGATATATCTGTATTTTAATTTTGTATTCAGTATGCATCCGTAATAATTTTACATATATTTCTGATTTCTTTTTTTATAAAAAGTCAGCTGAAAAGCATTTTGTATTGGGAAAATAAATTTCAAATTTATTTCAAGTAGGGACCACTTTTGTGTACAGATGGCAGCACTTGGTTTACCATTGGCAGATTGCCAGTGCCTTGATGTTGGCTATTAGCCAAGATGATGTCAGCTCTTTAAATAGTTTTGGCACAGTGCCAGGATTGGAAGAAGTGCAGCCAGGTATAGGTCAAGAGTTCACTCAGTGCAGTAGCTGCGTTCTATTTATAGCTTTGGCAGACTGCTCACTGCATCATATTTGGCACCCAAGTTCAGCCTGAATCTATTTATAGCTTTGGCAGACTGCCAACTGTGTCAGATTATGCAACAGGTCAAGAATTCACTCAGTGCAGCCAGTTACAGGTCAAAAGTTCACTCAGTCTAGCCAGGTGCAGGTCAAGAGTTCACTCAGTGCAGTAGCTTGAGGCAGCAATTTGTCACAGGTCACTAGGTGGCAACTGCCTTACTCACCTAAGCCTTGTCAGCACAGTGCATCAAACTCTGGGGAAGTTTGACCTTTCTATGCGTCTTTGATGGTATTCTCATTTACAAGACAGGTGGTGCCACCTACATTGACTTTTGGAGTGTATGCTTATTTCTACAGAGGAATTTGATACATCAGCCTAAAATTGGGCATGTTTATACATATCAGGTAGCTTTATAGTGTACAAGACTGGTGGCGCCACCTACAATAATTTTTGCACAGTGTATGTCCCTGCTTATATCTCAGCAGTGATTTGACTTTTCCACCTGAAATTTCGCAGGTTTATACATCCTGGACAGCTCTCTTGATTTTATGAAGGTGGCGCCACCTACATTCAGGTTTACTCTGCAGACATCCAAGCTCATATCTCAGGAACCATTTGACCGATTTGGCCAAAATTTTGCATGTGTATAGATCTCACATAGCTCTTTATTATAGGCAAAAGTGGTGGCGCCACCTGCAACCATTTATGCACAGCGTCCATCTGTTCATCTGCCTTGGGATAAAATCACCCATATCTCAGCAGTGGTTTGACTTTTCCACCTGACATTTTGCAGGTTTATACATCCTGGACAGCTCACTTGATTTTATGACAGTTGGCGCCACCTACATTCATGTTTACTCTGCAGACATCCAAGCTCATATATTGGGAACCATTTGACCGATTGGGCCAAAATTTTGCTTGTGTATAGATCTCACATAGCTCTTCATCATAGGCATAACTGGTGGCGCCACCTGGAACCACTTATGCACAGCGTCCATCTGTTCATCTGCCTTGGGATAAAATCACTCGTATCTCAGAAGTGGTTTGACTTATCCACCTGAAATTTTGCATTTTTATATATCCTGGACAATTACTCGATTTTATGACAGGTGGCACCACATTCACTTTACACTGCAGACATCCATGCTAATCTGCAACACACCTCACTCTATTCCCCTGCCACTTAATCCATGCCTCACTTCACCCGTCCCACTCTGATTTCTGCGGATACACAGTCGCTTGTCAACTACCCATATTCTAGTTTTAAAATGTCCTAGTCTGAAACTTGCACATCTGAAATGTCCATTTTGCTATAATAATAATGACTAAGGTAGATATGCAGGACTTAAGAGGATCAATATTAAATTTTAAAAATAAACCTCCATTCATACTCCCAAACTGCACAGGTTCGCATTAGGCCTGTAGGCCTTGTTTCTATTTCATGGAGAAAAAGTGCGGATTGTCCACGGGGGAAAACGGTATGCTGTGAGATGTAAACTTGATACTAGGGCAGAGTCAAACATCATGCCAGCAAGACCGTGTATAAAGTGCTATTTCCAAACCGACTGACAAGCAGCAGGCAACATGCTGGGCTTCAAACACCAAAGGTCAAGTTACTTGCCTATGGTGGGACAGATAAATCAACATGGACAATGTGAACTTCAGTGCTCACACCAAGACAAGACACTCGCCATTGATTTTCATGTAATTGAGGCTGAAGGTCCAGCAATCGTAGGCCTAAGATCATGTGTAGACCTTGGACTAATCCAGCTGCATGAACTGTGAAGATGAATGAGAAATAACATGTTTGAAATAGAATATGTATTTAATTATGTAATTATAGTTGAGAAACTCAAATAATTAGCATAATGATATTATTTTTTCCTTATCCAACCAAAAGTCTGTATACCTGATTTGAAAAAGGGCATTTTAATCAATTTTACTTAATCTTTTATTTTTGTTTTAAAATTAACCTTAATTTTAACATTAACCTGAAAGCTATCATGTACAAAATATTTATAAATAGTGATCCAAGGAATAATCTAGAAGATGCCATCTTGTAACATTATGGATTTTTTTTGGTGATTTGGTCTAAAGAAAATAAATTTTCTTTCCAGTTCAGTTAAAAATTTTATGATTTAAAAAATAATTTAAATTATTTGGATATTCTCAATACACACAAACAGGAATACAGGGCAGATGTTACCAGAATTTAATTTTTTAAAATTTTTTAATCTTGTTTGTTCATAATTTTGACCTGTTTTTAGAATTACTAATTTACACATTTTGTTATCCTTTCATATAACTATTAGGCCCAACACCTTTATTTTCCCTATTGCATGATAAAAGAATTCAGGTGACATTTTCATGTGTTATAGACTATACTACAATATATGCTTATCAGATTTAGTTTATGCTCTTTTTGAAAATGGAAAATTTTAATTTTTGACAGGATTTTATTTCCATTTATAAACAAGCATGTATTAAATTATACTCCACTTATCTCCACTTACTTGCTTGTTTTATATTGTGCAGGATTTTTTACTTCCCCAGTGGATAATTTACACACATATTACTGTCACATAGTTGAAATACTGATAGTTTTTAGTTACACCTAAACAATGTTGGCAGTAAACATTGTCAGCAGTCGTGAACTTAGAATCATTTAGAAATTAAGCTTTCAAAATATTATACTTAATTACAGAAGAAAACCGCCTGGGTGCAAGACTCCCACACCAATCCTATAATGATAAATGAATACGCTGGATCAAAACACACCTTGACCAAATGATCGCTACAGTCATCGGTTGACTATTAAGCATTTTTATCAAGGATTTTGTCTGCATGTCAGGGAATGCCAAGCGATCGCTGAATGCTGCCATTTTGAAATTCACAGACACTTTCATGTTGGCATCAAAAATGTTCATAATAGAACTTATATCATCAACATTCTTGGATTCTTCATTAAATTTGATTCACGGTCGAAAATTAGAGGAAATTTAGAAATTTTTATCACCAAATATTTTTGATGGTCAAATTAATAAAGGGGTCAATATGATAGAATAAATATGGTATGGTGAAAATCGTGCAGAACTTCAGATTTCTCAAGAATGATATATAGTATAATATAATTCCAGGATAATATATAAGTATTCCAGTTATATGCACAACATTCACACTTGAGAGTTGGGTCCTGTATATTTGCTCCAAATGTTACTTCAAATGTGTCAGGTTCAACTTTAATTCACAAATAACTCTGTTGAAAATATATATTATTTTACACATTTTTTTTTCAGGGAGAAAAATATGAAAAACAGTTTGAAGTAGAGGAGTTCTGTAAGTTTTTTATTTCTTATTTCTTTATTCTACAAAACAGCATAATTTGTTTGTGTTATGTCACAATTGTGCAAATGAATATTCACCAACCATAATTTATAATCTTGCTTTTCTGCATGATCATAAGCAACATTTTAGTTACCATTAGAGCTTATCAGAGTCATAGGTGGGTCTAGTCATTTGAATCCCTGTCTTATGGGGAAATTGGGAGAAACAGAGCATATTACACCTCTATAGTGATACATGTATCTCCGTACAAAGTATGTAAGGCACCTCTATATACCCATATAGTGCACATTTCCGTCCATTTCTTGATTAAAACACAACCACAAATAGGGATTCGAGCTGTGGTCCAGATGAGATATTGGAAAATCAGCTAATAGACCGACTTAAGGTCACTCAGCGAACATCTTATTTGGTATTCATTTATACCATATTTACCAGATCCTGTTACTGTGCTCAAGAAGTAGTTTTGTCCTGGCCATGTTGCATCACCCTTTATATGTACATCACTCTGAACATGTACATCACCCTGTACATATACAGTGGAGCGCCAAATTTTCCTAATGCCAAATTTTAGAAAATTCATTTTTCCGAAATTTAAAATGGGGAACCGAAAAATGTATTTGTATTTCCAAAATATTTTTCAAGCATGTAAACACTCAAAATTAATTATTGTAATTACGAGTCACAAAGGCCTGCAGTCAGGTGGTTAAGCCGATGGTGACCCTAATTAATTAGTTCTTGGCCGATGCTGACGCCATATGATAACTACAGCTAGTCGCGCAACGCCAGGCTCCATATACTCCTAGTATGCGGCTGAGCAGTTTACCCAAGAGCACTTGTGTATTTTCAACAATCTCTCCTTTTTACTCAAGCTATCATAGTTGTCGGCTTGAGCTGGGATGTCAGGCCAAACAAACTTAGCAGTTTACTCACAAGAGTATTGATGAGGTATCATTGGAACATCGCTTGTGCTCAAGTAGGTTTAGATGTGAAGCCATAGTAAGCATGCTTGGCAATACTATTCATTCTGAGAGAACAATTGTGTCACTTACTTAAACTTGCCGTTATTCAGCTTATTTACTGCCAAGAAGAACACTGATCGAACATGGACGTCTTGATGTCACTTGCCAGAAATATTAAGTCAAAGAAAAGAAAATGGACTGCATTATGGATGTGCCACACTGGCGTCACCTGCAGGATAACAAACCGAGCTACAATAATGGTGTGTCTTGACCTCTCCCTCATGTGAATTTGTTGAAAAAATGACACACAAGAATCCTAAAAACAGGTTGAAATGGGTTTTACTTATCAAACTCCACAATAAATCTGATATTTTATAAGTTCTGGTCGTAAAATACGTGGGTTGAAAAGAAACACGGTGTTTCCTTAGTAATATAGCGTTAAGTTAATCATTAACTGTTATACGAAATTTGCCCTAGACGCCTAACCTAATATATCTGAAAATTTGTTTTTCCGAAAGAAGAGCATGTCCCCCAACCATTTCGGAAAAACGGCGCTCTACTTTACTTATGACACTATGAACATGTACATCACTCTGTTCATATACTTATGTCACTCTGAACTTGTACATCACCCTGGAGATGTACTTGTGTCACTATGAACATATACATCACCCTGTTCATATACTTACGTCACTCTGAACTTGTACATCACCCTGTACATGTACTTGTGTCACTGTGAACATGTACATCACCCTGTTCATATACTTATGTCACTCTGAACTTGTACATCACCCTGTACATGTACTTGTGTCACTATGAACATGTACATCACTCTGTTCATATACTTACGTCACTCTGAACTTGTACATCACCCTGTAGATGTACTTGTGTCACTATGAACATGTACATCATCCTGTTCATATACTTATGTCACTCTGAACTTGTACATCACCCTGTACATGTACTTGTGTCACTATGAACATGTACATCACTCTGTTCATATACTTACGTCACTCTGAACTTGTACATCACCCTGTAGATGTACTTGTGTCACTATGAACATGTACATCATCCTGTTCATATACTTATGTCACTCTGAACTTGTACATCACCCTGTACATGTACTTGTGTCACTATGAACATGTACATCACCCTGTTCATATACTTATGTCACTCTGAACTTGTACATCACCCTGTACATGTACTTGTGTCACTATTAACATGTACAACACCCTGATCATATACTTATGTCACTCTGAACTTGTACATCACCCTGTAGATGTACTTGTGTCCACTATGAACATATACATCACCCTGTTCATATACTTATGTCACTCTGAACTTGTACATCACCCTGTACATGTACTTGTGTCACTATTAACATGTACAACACCCTGATCATATACTTATGTCACTCTGAACTTGTACATCACCCTGTAGATGTACTTGTGTCCACTATGAACAGATACATCACCCTGTTCATATACTGATGTCACTCTGAACTTGTACATCACCCTGTACATGTACTTGTGTCACTATGAACATGTACAACACCCTGTTCATATACTTACGTCACTCTGAACTTGTACATCACCCTGTAGATGTACTTGTGTCACTATGAACATGTACATCATCCTGTTCATATACTTATGTCACTCTGAACTTGTACATCACCCTGTACATGTACTTGTGTCACTATGAACATGTACATCACCCTGTTCATATACTTATGTCACTCTGAACTTGTACATCACCCTGTACATGTACTTGTGTCACTATTAACATGTACAACACCCTGATCATATACTTATGTCACTCTGAACTTGTACATCACCCTGTAGATGTACTTGTGTCCACTATGAACATATACATCACCCTGTTCATATACTTATGTCACTCTGAACTTGTACATCACCCTGTACATGTACTTGTGTCACTATGAACATGTACAACACCCTGTTCATATACATATGTCACTCTGAACTTGTACATCACCCTGTACATGTACTTGTGTCACTGTGAACATGTACATCACCTTGTTCATATACTTATGTCACTCTGAACTTGTACATCACCCTGTACATGTACTTGTGTCAATATGAACATGTACATCACCCTGTTCATATACTTATGTCACTCTAAACTTGTACATCACCCTGTACATGTACTTGTGTCACTATGAACATGTACATCACCCTGTTCATATACTTATGTCACTCTGAACTTGTACATCACCCTGTACATGTACTTGTGTCACTATGAACATATACAACACCCTGTTTATATACTTATGTCACTCTGAACTTGTACATCAACCTGTACATAACCTATCAACACTGGTGGTCTAATGAGTTTTGTACCTTGTGAAATATTTTTAGATCAGCTGTCAATAAATCAGCTGAGATATAGCAAGGGTCATTTTCTGTCGGCTGTCTCCCAATTGTCTGTCTGTCCATTAAACTGGCACATTTTGGAACTGATGGACCTATGAATCTGAAATTGGACATATGACTATGAATCTGAAATTGGACTCTGAATGTCAAGGGTACATTCACATACCATCCCAAAACTGGGTCACTGTGGCTTTGTTCCTTCAAGAAATTAAGGAAAAACCTCCATTTCAGTAAAACTTTGTTGTTACACATTGTTCAAAGTTACTTAACATATATTTTTCACCAGATCATAACATCAGTAATTGTATCCGCCAAAACAGAGTTTTGCAGATACTATGTTTTCAGCTGCACGCCGCCGCGGCGTAGGTGTCCGGAGAACTCCTCCATAACTGCTGGGCGGAATTTTACGAAACCCGGGATTATGTTCGGGTCACATGTGAACTGCTGCGCCCCGATTTTGTTTTGACCTCTGACCTTTCCTCTGCGCTCTGCGTCCGTTTGTGCGTCTGTTTCCACACATAAACCCACATATCTCGGGAACCACTTGACGGATCAGGAAAATTTTTTTGCACAAATGTAGCCTTTGGAGAGCTTTATAACATACACAAAAAATGGTGGCGCTACCTGTAACCATGTTTGCACAGTGTCCATCTGTTCGTCTGCCTTGGGTTAAAATCACTCATATCTCTGCAGTGACTTGACTAATTCACCTGAAATTTGGCATGCGTATACATCCTGGATAGCTTTTCTGATTTTGTGACAGGTGGCGCCACCTACATTCACGTTTACGCTGCAGACATCCAAGCTCATATCTCGCGAACCCTTTGACCAATCAGCAAATTTTTTTTGCACAAATGTAGCCCTTGGAGAACTTTATAACATACACAAAAAATGGTGGCGCCACCTGCAACCATGTTTGCACAGTGTCCATCTGTTCGTCTGCCTTGGGTTAAAATCACTCATATCTCTGCAGTGACTTGACTAATTCACCTGAAATTTGGCATGCGTATACATCCTGGATAGCTTTTCTGATTTTGTGACAGGTGGCGCCACCTACATTCACGTTTACGCTGCAGACATCCAAGCTCATATCTCGCGAACCCTTTGACCAATCAGCAAATTTTTTTTGCACAAATGTAGCCCTTGGAGAACTTTATAACATACACAAAAAATGGTGGAGCCACCTGCAACCATGTTTGCGCAGTGTCCATCTGTTTGTCTGCCTTGGGATAAAATCACTCATATCTCTGCAGTGACTTGACTAATTCACCTGAAATTGGGCATGCTTATACATCCTGGATAGCTTTTCTGATTTTATGACAGGTGGCGCCACCTACATTCTCGTTAACGCTGCAGACATCCAAGCTCATATCTCGGGAACCGTTTGATCGATTGGGCCAAAATTTTGCATGTGTATAGATCTCACATAGCTCTTTATCATACGCAAAACTGGTGGTGCCACCTGCAGCCATTTTTGCACAGCTCCTGTCTGTTTGTCTGCCATGGGATAAAATCACTCATATCTCGGCAGTGGTTTGACATATCTGGCTAAAATTTTGCAGGTTTATACATCCCCGACAGCTCTCTTGATTTTATGACAGGTGGTGCCATCTGCATTCTAGTTTATGCAGCAGACATCCAAGCTCTTATCTTGGGAACCGTTTGACCAATTAGGCCAAAGTTTTGCATGTGTATAGTTCTCACATAGCTCTTCATCATAGGCAAAACCGGTGGCGCCACCTGCAACCACTTATGCACAGCGTCCATCTGTTCATCTGACTTGGGATAAAATCACTCATATCTCAGAAGTCGTTTGACTTATCCACCTGAAATTTTGCAGGTTTATACATCTTGGACAGCTCTCTTGATTTTATGAAGGTGGCGCCACCTACATTCAGGTTTACTCTGCAGACATCCATGCTCATATCTCGGGAACTGTTTGACTGATTGGGCCAAAATTTTGCATGTGTATAGATCTCACATAGCTCTTCATCATAGGCAAAACTGGTGGCACCACCTGCAACCATTTATGCACAGCGTCCATCTGTTCATCTGCCTTGGGATAAAATCACTCATATCTCAGAAGTGGCTTGACTTATCCATCTGAAATTTTGTACGTTTTTACATCCTCGACAGCTTTTTCAATTTTATGACAGGTGCGCCAACTACATTCAGGTTTACTCTGCAGACATCCAAGCTCATATCTCGGGAACCGTTTGACTTTGCTTGTGTATAGATCTCACATAGCTCTTCATCATAGGCAAAACTGGTGGCACCACCTTCAACCACTTATGCACAGCGTCTGTTCATCTGCCTTGGGATAAAATCACTCATATCTCAGAAGTGGTTAGACTTATCCACCTGAAATTTTGTAGGTTTATATATCCTGGACAATTTTCTCGATTTTATGACAGGTGGCACCACCTACATTCACGTTTAAGCTGCAGACATCCATGCTAATATGCAACACACCTCACTCTATTCCCCTTGCCACTTAATCCATGCCTCATTTCACCGGTCCCACTCTGATTTCTACTCATAGTCACTTGTCGACTACCCATATCCTAGTTTTAAAATGTCCTAGTCTGAAACTTGCAGGTCCGAAATGTCAATTTTGCTGAAATCATAATGACTAGGTAGATATGCAGGACATAAAAGGATCAATATTAAATTTTAAAAATAAACCTCCATTCATACTCCCAAACTTTGCACAGGTTCGCATTAGGCCTGTAGGCCTTCTTGTTTCTTGTACTAAGTGTTTAGTACTTGCATTGTTCATATACATGTTACACATGTTCTTGAAAAGTAATGGTCCAGTATTGAAGCATTATACCTGGTGTACTCTCATTGCACAGGTTCACATTAGACCTGTAGGCCTTGTTAAAAATCAGGAAATTATTTACTCCTTTAATATGCGAATTGCTGAAGCTAGACATTTTTTGTCAGGGGTATAATTGTATACCCAAAATTAGTTATGAATTTTTCAAATTGTATAAGTTATTAGCGTTAATAAAAATCAGTACCTTAAATTTTGCCCAAATTTGACCATGGGCATTTGTTTCCTGTAAGCACTATTGATATAATTTTCATATCATGCACACATAAGGATTAGCTTGTTAGTTTTGAAAGCTGAAAGAAATTTTGGAAAACTAGCTATGAGACCATGGCAGACCCAGACTCTATCCAGCCCCTCTTCAGTCACCTGTATAATGACCTTGTTGACCTTTCAGGCAAATTATGCACGCTTTGAGGCAGGGCATATACTTGGCAACCAGGCAGCTTATGGCTGGCCACAGTTGATCCAGGTACCCAACCCAACTCATCTAGTAGTTGTTTTGACCAACAGCATAACAATAAACAATAATTTTTTATTGGGTTTTAATAACAACTTTAAGAAAAATTAATAGAAAAGGAATCAGTTGTTGAGTAACAGGAAATTACCTCGCAATTACTGATGTTGTAAGGATCCTGTATGGATGGATGAAAAAGATATTCCAAATAACACCATGCAGTCACCAGACTTTTCCAAATCATATTTTGTGATCATATATAACAGATGAGCACTGTGACCCATGGTTCCTTTATAAATTAAAGCCATGAAACCAGGTACTGATGATCATTATTTAAATTTGTGAAATTTGTATATCCTCGATTCTCAACAGTTTTGTTTGACTGAAACTGAATAAATACGAGACATTGAGTGAAAACTTTATAATTAGGGCCCCGCTAGACAAGCGGTGCCCTATAGTGATCACCGTATCAGTCTGTCCTTCCGTCCATCTGCCCTTCCTTCCTTCTGTCAGTGACACTTTCTTTCGCACGGGATAACTCTACAACAACATACTGCAGCTTTCCCATATTCACAGGGATGATTGGTACCTATGAGGGCTTCAGACCTATTGAATTACAGACTTGTCGCAGTTCCAATATGGCCGCCACAGCCCAATCGCAGATTTTCTTTCGCGCGCGATAACTCAACAACAACATACTGCAGCTTTCCCAAATTCACAGGGATGATTGATACCTATGAGGGCTCCAGACCTTTCGAATTACAGACTTGTTGAAATCCAATATGGCCACCACAGCCTAATCACTGCTTTTCTTTCGTATGTGAAAACTCAACAACAACATTCTGAAGCTTTCCAAAATTCAAAGGGTTGATTGGTACATATGAAGGCTCCAGACCTATCGAATTACATACTTGTCAGAATTCCAATATGGCCACCACAGCCCTTTCGCTAAATTTCTTTCGCACGGAACAACTCAACAACAAGTTACTTCAACTTTCCCAAATTCACAGGGATGATTTGTACATATAAGGGCTCCAGACCTATTGAATAAGAGACCTGTGGGAATTCCAATATGGCCACCACAGCCCAGTTGCTGATTTTCTTTCACGCACAATATCTGAACAGCAACATACTTCAGCTTTCGCAAAATCACAGGGATGATTGGTATGTTTAAAGGCTACAGACCTATTGAATTACACACCTGTCGGAATTCTAATATGGCTGCCACAGCCCAATTGCTGATTTTCTTTCGCGCAGGATAACTCAAAGCAACATACATCAGCTTTCCCATATTCACAGGGATGATTTGTACATACGAGGGCTCCAGACCTATTGAATAAGAGACCTGTTGGAATTCCAATATGGCCACCACAGCCCTTTCGCTGAATTTCTTTCGCACGGAATAACTCAACAACAACTTACTTCAACTTCCCAAATTCACAGGGATGATTTGTACATATGAGGGCTCCAGACCTATTGAATAAGAGACTTGTGGGAATTCCAATATGGCCACCACAGCCCCATTGCTGATTTTCTTTTGCATGCTATAACTCAACAACAACATACTTAAGCTTTCCCAAATTCACAGGGGTGATTGGTACATATGAAGGCTCCAGACCTATTGAATTACAGACCTATCTGAATTCCAATATGGCCACTACAGCCCCATTGCTGATTTTCTTTCGCACCCGGTATCAAACAAGAACATGCTTGATCTTTCTCAAATTCACAGGGATCATTGGTGTCTGGTTGGGGGCTTCTGACCTATTGAAGTACAGACTAGCTCAAAATCAAATATGGGCAACAGAGTACAATTGGTGATTTTGTATTGCACACATTATTTCAGACATATCTTCTTTAATATTATTTGAACAAGTAGGATTTTTTCCCTCATACATATGGATAAAATCCCTAATTCTGTTCGTCATATATTTCAACCTCAACCTAAACTTTTCACCCATATAAAAACTAGTCCAGCACTATCAGAAATGTGGGGCCCTCTGAGGACCATTGTCTGACCACATCTAGTTGTATTTGAATATGAATACAAATATTAAATAGTTCGTTCATGAAAATGAATACAAATACTAATACAGTTAAGTAGCACTCCTTTTCCAAATGAAAATTATATATGAAGGACATCAGTCCTCTTCCTTCTCCAAGGATTTTATCAAAATCTTTTACAAAACTTGAATTAAATGCCATCATCCTCATAAAACAGCTTATATTACCACACAAAACCAAAATTTGTGTACCCAGTCTTCCCAATTATATTTTATATGATCATAAATAACAGCTGAGCGCCATGACCCATGGGTCCCTTGTTCTCTCTTTTGATTTTGTGCAACCCTGTTACTAATCTGACTCACTTTTGATACTGTTTTTCTATCCGAAATTACTGCCACATGCATAGGCTAGTATTGCCATACCTCTGCCTTCAGTCTCATTTTACTCTGTCATAGGGTTCCAAATCTGTCATTCAGTTGATGCCTACAGTAACAGGTTGTATTTTGGCTACTTGATGAAGTTAACATTTTCATGGCCTAAGAAGATAACCAGTCTACATTAATCACTGGTTCCACTGGATCCTATAATCAATTTGTCCAATTATCTGTTAGACAGTGGCACATTTTGCAACTGTTAGACCTGGGAATCCAAAATTCAGCATACAGTTAGATGTTCATAAGTTCTCATACCCAACCAGTAACTGGGTCACTGCGACAGTGATAATAACTCTGTAGGTCATGTATTTGCACATGCTTAACAATATTCCACATATATAATCAAAATAATATGGCAGACTTAATAATATTGTCAAATGGCAGTAACATTAGAATTTACATTTTTTACTTGCGATAAAGTACAAAAACTTTTACTTAGCAGTAATGTCAGAGAATTAGTTTTGCCATCATATATTTAGTACTTGATCATAGCCAAATTACAGGACCATTTCTTTGTAGTTTTTCAAATGCTAATAAAAAAATTAACAACAGAAATAAGTTTATTTTGCAGAATTCACCTGAGTGCTGTGACCCATGGGGCAATTGTTTTAATACTACCTTACTTCCTACTGGTTTTCCTTTATTTGGAATGTGTTAAGCTGATGAGTCTTAGGTTTGGCTTTGTGTTATCATATTTCCAGTCAAGCCCCGTATGTATGTGAATGTGACCATGCCTCCATACATCATGGAAGACCATTTTGCAATTGCCGTGGTGATTACAGCCAAGTAAGTATTCTCATTGTCTAAGCAACTGTAACTGCAATTGTAACCTTATTTACCTTGATCTTCAAGGTCAAATCTGCTGATATAGAGAATCATTGTTTTGAGATAGTGTATATTTTTACCCCTAATGTTTTGGGATTGCCCTTTGGGGGGGGGGTTAGATGCTTGGTATGGCTATTAGAGTGGGTTATGAGAGTTTTTATCACCGCGGCCTTAAAAACAAACTCAAAATAGAAAATCTCACCTTTTTTCCGAACTCAGGATTGGGCCTTAAAGAGATGGTATCTGAAATAATCTGTGAGAAGAACACTCCCGAACACGGCGCACCTTTGGGCAATTATGGGAGATCAAGCCCATCACAAAGGAAATACTCTTCTTAAACAAAGAATTATTGTATAAATTGTATAGTCTAAATGTTCATATAAAATGTAATAATTATTTGCATACAAATAGTCACTTTAAAATGTTAACATTGAACAATAACAACACTGATAATGAGGTTAAAATGATTGAGATTATTCATGCTGAGGACTGGTTGTGACATCTGTTGGACAAACTTGCTATTACCTTTCAACCATAACTTTTACAGAGCCGGATTGCCTCGGTTTCACTGTCATTTACTTCTGGTTAATCATTGTTTTATTATACAATCAGGGATATATTTTATGCATTTAAATACTGTCAGAGGGGAAACGAGCTTGTGGATATAAATGGTAGAACATGTCACCATGGCTGATGGAATTTGGTGAATACACAGATTTTATAGGCCTAATATGCAGTGCCATGTTCTTGTCAGCAACTGATTTTCCATTATATTTTGGAAAAAAATATTCAGCTGGTACATTTTAAGTCAATGTATGACTAATTCTTAAAGTAATATTTTGAAATCTTAATCTGTGATGAAAATTCCATTTTCTTGAATTACTACAGAGATTCAAATCATTTTCATACCTTTTTTTTAATTGAATCGAATACAAGTACAAATACATATAATGCCAACTTCAATACATACATGCATCCCTACAAAAATGACAACATGTTACATGTTACATCAACATGACATAACACAAATACGCAGTATATGAATATAGAAATGACATTAATACTATTTAGTTTACATTAGACTTCTGAATTAGTTTCATTGTTTGTTTAATTCCACATGTAAATTTAAGATTTTGATAACAATATTTAAGCAGAGAGAGAGAGAGAGCAGAGAGAGAGAGCAAGAGAGAGAGAGACGGAAAAAGAGAAATCAGTATAGAGCTAGAGAAGGGCAGAATTGGGAAGAGGAGAGGTAGTTTCCCATAAACAGTTGGTATATATAAAGTTATAAAAAAAGTTATTCCTCAAAGATATGACACATCTGCTTCCACTTCTGTTTGTGTAAATAAAATTTACCTTTCTGTTTTGCAATGTTTCTCTCTATTTTATAAAACTGGTCAATAAAGATTTGTAAACCTGAAAAAAGTCAACTTTTCTTCTTTACACTTACAAAAATAGATATACCTCTTAAACAAGAGAATAAGTATATCCAATAAATCATCATTTGTATTGTCACACATGACTGAATTTACATCCAAGTGCTTACTAGTATTTAATATTTGCTTATGTGATAACGAGTTCTTAAATTCAGATCTTAATGCTTGTACCTTGGTGGACAAGTGTCTCTTTCTCCATTTTACAGAGACAGCATTTATCACTGTCTTTTTTACAGAGACAGCATTTATCACTATCTTTTTTACAGAGACAGCATTTATCACTGTCTTTTTACAGAGACAGCATTTATCACGGTCTTTTTTACAGAGACAGCATTTATCACTGTCTTTTTTACAGAGACAGCATTTATCACTATCTTTTTTACAGAGACAGCATTTATCACTGTCTTTTTTACAGAGACAGCATTTATCACTGTCTTTTTTACAGAGACAGCATATATCACTGTCTTTTTTACAGAGACAGCATTTATCACTGTCTTTTTGACAGAGACAGCATTTATCACTGTCTTTTTTACCCAATATATGCAGTAGTGAATTGAGAGGAATACACCTATGAAGAAGCTTAAATTGAAATGTCCTGAGTTTTTCTGAAATTGTATATTTGAAAAGTCATCTGAGCTATAGTCGTTGTCCTTTGACCGGCTATCCATCCGTCCGTTTGTCCGTCCGTTAAACTGGCAAGTTTTGAAACTGTTGGACTTACGAATCTGAAATTCGGCATACCTTTAGATGTCCCCAAAATCTCCTACCATACCGAAAATTGGGTCTCTAGGACTTTATTCAATTTCAACCAGAATGATAAAATTACTATACAAATATTTTTTTTAATGTCATTAATAAGTATCTAAATTATAGTCATATGTATATACATATATCAGTTGCCATGATATATTGTGGATGCGTGCACGTAACCTTGACAATAAATAAATATCACTTAATCCGATCCGGTTTACTGTCCAAATAGCACTGCAGTAACAATATGTCAGGTCGCCATCATACAAATTATACATAAAAATTAATAAATACACACATCATAAACAGCCTGACAAAATATCTATTTCTGAGAATTAATTCAGCTGAGCGGTTGGCCGCATGGTCAATAAGAAGAAAAAAAACAAACAAATAAAATTGAGGTTATTTTGGCGATGAGAAGTTTAAGGAAAGGCAAAAAAGACTAGAGTGTCAATCAATTAATCAGTTCATATTATCGTCTTACATTTCATTGAGTTAAGCAAGGAATAAATCATACACGAGGTGGTGGTTTATTACCCATGGAAAATACCTGGTAACTAAAGGCGTCTCCGTCTTGTCTCCTACCTAATGTTTTTTTTCATGTTTTATTACAAGTTAACTACATAGCAGTCCAGGGGACTGTGTGGCCTTGTGGATGCTGGGCGATATTTACAACAGTCTCTCTTACCCTATGAAGCGGTTACCCAAAAAATTCCCCTTGTGGCCCTCGGAACAGCAGTCGGAACTCCTTGGAACAGAAGTGAAAAGTAGGCTCCATCATGTGGCTGTGGAGGAAGTTATTCTCAAGATGAGCCTCGATGTCACTCGTGTCATCAACCCTTCAGGGGTCATTGACCACTTGCCGCCATTGATAAGGGCCTTGGTTGTCCAGTTTTAGCAGTGGTTTTGTGACATCATACACAAAGAAGACATGTGGTCAGTTGAAGGCCTGGCATCCAATCCTATTCATGGATCTGTGGTTGATTGGTCAATTTGCCGGACCTGTGCTTGCTCCTTGTGTGCCACAGATAGGGGTGATTACGCCATTTATAATCAGGCGTCCTTGCCAGAAGCGAACCTTTTCTTTGTCCAGATATGCTTGACGCATTTGGTTTGCCGCTTTCTTTTCCAAATAATAATCTGCCTTTGTCAAGTCCTCCATGAAATAGCAGTCATTCCCGTTTCTGTTGCGGTACTTGTTCTTTTGTGTCTTGAGCACCTTGTTTCTGTCAGGCCTGGCAAGGAACTTTGCAATAATGTGCCTATGTACCCTGGTTTCCTTTTTCCCGGTCTTGTGTGCTTTTTCAATAGACTGCACAATATTTTCAATATTCATGTCTCCCAATAATTAGCTCAGCTGACTATAAGTCATCTGAGCTATAGTCGTGGTCCATTGTCTGTCGTCCATCCGTCTAGCCGTCCGGATGTCCGTCCGTAAGACTGACACATTTCGAAACCATTGGACCTAAGAATCTGAAATTCGGCATACAGTTAGATTTCCCCAAAATCTCCTACCATGCCAAAAATTGGGTCAATAGGACTTTGTTCCTTCGAGTTATTTAAAAATATAAAATTGGTACCTTAAATTTTGCCCAACTTTGGCCAAGGCTCGTTTTTTCATGTAAGAACTGTGGATTTAATTTTCACAGCATGTACACATAAGGATTTAATCTGTTAAAATCTGAAATTTGAAAATAAAAGCTGCAAAATTAGGCTAGTTATTGAATTTTTTTAGAGGCTCTTGTTGTATTCCCTTACATTGTCAAGCAGTCCACTTTAGTGACTGTAGGTCATTCAATGCATATCTCTGTGCACCCCAGGCTGTTGACATAATGTTAGATGTCCCAAAGATCTCCTACCAAGCTGAAAACTGGGTCTTTGCAACTTTGTACCTTTGAGAATATAAGGAAAAACCTCAATTTTTTATTGAAAACATATTTTCACACTTCAGGACTGCCTATTATCAATACCACTCATCTGTTTTTCCTCATATTTACCATAAATATTCCTCTATATAGTTCCTATGTACATGCCAGAAATAAGGTCTGTATTATATAATTAAAAAAATTGATGGGCTCAAACATAATGCATTTTGTAAAAAATCAGGAAAGATATTTGATTGCTTAACACAAAACATGTTAAAGCTAAGGACTTTTTTCCAGTAATATAACTTTAATTAATCAAAATTAAATTGTATACCCAAAATTATATCAAAATCTTTAAAAAATTTTTAAAATATTAGCAAAAATAAAAATTGGTACCTTAATTTTGCCCAACTATGGCCACAGCACGTTTTTTTTTTCCTGTAAGTACTGTGGATTTAATTTTCACAGCATGTGCACATAAGGATTAAATCTGTTAAAATCTGAAATTTGAAAATAAAAGCTGCAAAATTAGGCTAGTTATTGAATGTTTTTTGGAGGCTCTTATTCTATTCCCTTACATTGTCAAGCAGTCCACTTTGGTGACTGTAGGTCATTCAGTGCTGCTCTCTCCTATGAGTTGAGCTTGATCAGGCTGTCTGCAGTTAATACCATACCACAGGGAGCCTTTTACTCTGGCACCCCCCCCCCCCCCCCCCCCCAATCTGTTGACAGACCTGTACTGTGAACTAGATGAATCTTAAAATTAACATTTTTTTTCAGCAACGAGCAGTAACAACGGAGACCCCTCCCCCCACCCACACCTTCAATACACAGGACTAATAAACAAGATGAATCTTATAATTTTAATGTTAAATAAATTCTTTTTGATGAGACTTGGACAATTTTGATTGTTTTAAAGAAAAAAAAAATTCAGGAATTTAATCCTAATATTCAAATGTGATAAAATATTAGGATCTAATGTAAGTGCTAACTGACAAGATTTAAGAAGATATGAATACTTTGTAGCATTTCATTCATATCTCTTAAAGTTGGCGGGGCCTAGGTGTGAATAACAATGTTAACTTAGTATTAAAATTAGGAATATTGGTCAAACTTTGTGGGATTAATTTTTAACTCATATGGCCATATATTTAACTTTTGAAAACTTAATTACCGTCACACATTATTTGTTTATGGAATGTTACTTTTATATAACACTTACCGTGGGCCTATTTGTTTCCTTGGTGCATCACTAAATGGTTTAGCTCATGTCCATTATTCTATAATTTACAGAGTTTCATTTTAGCAGGGCCATTTTCTCATAGCTTTTCTAATGATAATATACATGAAAAACCAAAAGAAATAAAAATATTTTGCAGTTAGTAATATTTTCCAAAATTCAGCTGAGCGATGTGACCCATGGGTCCCTTGTTTTTTATCATAAATTGCTTTGGCCACCAAAGATGCCATGTTGTGGCATTATTTTCTTTTAAATTCAGTTTAAACATTTGTGATTTAAAAATAATAAAATATATATGTATGCAAAATTGACCTGATGTGAGCTAAACTCAGGATAAATAATGATGCAACTTACAATTCTAATATTTTAACCCATATTTTCAGATTTTTTTATTAGCTCAGCTGACTATAAGTCATCTGAGCTATAGTCTTGGTCCATTGTCCGTCGTCTGTCCGTCCCTCTGTCCGTCTGTCCGTCCGTCCGTAGATGTCCCACGTTTTAAAACCGTAAGACCTAGGAATCCAAAATACGGAATAATGTTAGATGTCCCCAAGATCTCCTACCAAGCCAAAAACTGGGTCTTTGCGACTTTGTTCCTTTGAGAAATTTAGGAAAAACCTCAATTTTTTATTAAAAACCTATTTTCACACTTCAGGACTGCCTAATATCAAAACCACTCATCTGTTTTTCCTCATATTTACCATAAATATTCCTCTTTATAGTTCCTATGTACATGCCAGAAATTATGTCTGTATTATATAATATAAAAAAGTTATGGGCCCAAACATAATGCATTTTGTAAAAAATCAGGAAAGATATTTGATCACTTAACACAAAACCTGTTAAAGCTATGGACTTTTTTTACAATAATATAACTTAAATTAATCAAAATTAAATTGTATACCCAAAATTAGATCAAAATCTTTTAAATTTTTTAAAATATTAATAAAAATAAAATATTGGTACCTTAAATTTCACCCAACTTTGACCATGGCACGTTTTTTTCCTGTAAGTACTGTGGATTTAATTTTAACAGCATGTTTATGTTAGCATTTTGTCTGTTAATGCCAAAAATTTGAAACCAGTTGATCAAAAACTGTAGATTTTATTCAAGTTTTCAAGCACCATGTAACATATTGTTTATATCAAGCTAGTGTTATGCATTTTGCAAGAGCTCAGCTCCCCAGCTTCAGCTCTCAGTTCCTAAAATTTGACATACAATTAGATGTCTCCAAAATCCCCTACCATGCCAAGAATTTGGTCACTAGGACTCAATACCCTCGAGATATTAATGAAAACCTTCATTTTTCCATTAAAAACCCATTGTTACACTTCAAGACTGCCTAATATCAAAACCACTGATCTGACTTTAAACATATATAATATTTATATTTTTCTATACATTCTCTATGCACATGCCAGAAATGATGTCAGTATTGCGTAATTGTTTTAAGTTATGGGCCCAAACATAATGCACTTTGTAAAAAATCAAGAAATATATTTACTCCCTTAACAAGGGGATTGCTGAAGCTAGAGATTTTTTGTCAGGGATGTAACATTATTTAATCAAGATTCAATTGAATACCCAAAATTAGTTCTGAATTTTTCAAATTTTATAAGTTATTATAAATATAAAATTAGTACCATAAATTTTGCCCAACTTTGACCATGGCACGTTTGTTTCCTGTGAGCACTGTTGATATAATTTTTCATATCATGAACACATAAGGATTTCAGCTTTTTAGTTTAGAAAGCTGAAAGAAATTGGCCAAAAATTGAAGTTTTTATTAATGTTTTTATGAGACAATGTCAGACCTTGGTTCTCTCCAGCCCCTCTTGAGTCACCTGTATGTTGACCTTGTTGAACTTTCAGCAAATTATGCATGCTTGAAGCGAGGCATTCACTGGGGCAGCCAGGCAGCTAATGGCCAGCCACAGTTGATCCAGGTTTCCAACCAAACTCATCTAGTAGTTTTAACCAACAACATGACAATAAACATTAATTAATAAATTTTTATTGATTTTTAATAACAAATTAAAGAAAAATAGAAAAGGAATTTGTTAGTTTATAATAACAAAAATTAACTTACAGTTACTGATGATATAAGAATCTTGTTTCGATGGATAGAATGTCACATATTCCAAATAACACCATGCAGTATTTTTCAGTTCAATTTTAATGATAAAAAAGTAAATCATATTTTTCATTACTAATCATTAGGGATCATATGAAGGAAATTAATGATAGACAAAGATGCAGTTGATAATATTAATCTAGATTCCTACTGTGTCTAGTGTTTACATTGATGTGAAATAAGTCCAAAATGAATATATTTCATTAATTTTTTTTAATATAAATAAAAACCATAAAACCAGGTACTTATGATCATTATTTAAATGTGTGAATTTTGTATATTCTGGATTCCCAACATCATTGTTTGGTGAAAACTATATAAATACCAGACATGGTGCAAATACTTTGCAATTGTATTTAAATACGAAAATGAATTTGTACTCCATTATAAAATTTCTTGCACAAAGAATGGGAATTCCGGTAAAAATGAAAGTATATGAATACCAGTGCAAATACTTTCAAAATGTATTCATGAATGCATTCATGAATATATTCTTTAATATTATTTTAATAATCACTTCAGTTATATTTCATTTTAAAAAATCATACGATTCTCTTGTTATTTTAAATAAAAATTATATTTGGGACAATATTTGTAATTTTTTTTTAATAAATAGTTAAACTCTTATATTATATGTGCTGCTTATAAGTTATATGACCAAGTCAAAATCTGTGTTACAATAGTACTCCATTTGTTAATAAAATAAATGAAATCAGTCCTCTTCCGTGTCTCCAATGGTACTATCAAAATCATACATAAACAATAACTCATAATACAGCTTATATTTATTACCACACAAAACCAGCATGTGCCTCATTTCTAAATAATATTTTTTTATTATATATAACAGCTGAGCGCCGTGACCCATAGGTCCCTTGTTACAAATTTATAAAACTTGTATATTAAAAAAATATGATAAAACTATTAGAGGAAAGGGTGGATATGCTAAAAAAAATAAGGTTTAATATAAACTTAAATGCACAAATCCCCTGAAAGTAAAATTAAGATATCAGTCCATTCTGTCCACTTGCCTGTCCATCTGTAAATTTTTCATATGCATCACAGTATCTCAAAACTTTTTCTATTGTTTTTCTTCACAAGTCTTGTCAGAGTATTAGTTTTACAGTCATATATATTTAGAACTTTACTATAACCAAGTTAGAGTGCCATTTCCTGTTAGCTTCTCGAGTGCATATATATATGAAAAATGTTACAATAAAAATCAGCATATATTTTGCATTTGCTGAAATTTCAAACTTCAGCTTAGCACCATAACCCATGGGTCCCTAATAGAAAAATCATCAGAAGAAAACAGAGAGGGTTGGTGGAATGATTCGAGGTTTATATTAGTAAAGCCATTTTTAAGCTTACTTCCTTAATAGCAATTTGTATGAATGTTTTGTCATAATTTACCTTTCCCTTGCATACCTCTTGTATTCTTCAGCCATACAAGTGGCAGACCAGTTCGTGGTAATGGGACCGTGACTCTGGAAGTTCGTCCTCCACTCAGTGAAGTTGACTCAAGCAAAACATTTCCATCCATTAATACTGATATTTCGTTTGTAAGTTCTAACTGTGCTGTTTTCTTCCTTGATTACTTTTGGATGTAAATTAATTGGTTGCTTTAATTGTTTAATATATATATATACTACTATATATATATATACTACTAGGACAAACTCTGATGGAAGTCTCTACTAGGACAAACTCTGATCATAATGGTCTCATTTCAGCTGGATCAGAGTCTCTACTGGGAAAAAAATCTGAATCTCTTGAATCTTTAATCAGCCTATAACCAAGTTCATTCATCAAGCACAGGATTAGAAGCTCAGGATTTCAGATCCATGTTTTATACACTATGCCCAGCTGAGTTCTTAAAATCATTTAATTATATTTATAAGGCCTAAAAAAAACCTCTTTGTTATTGATATCCTACTGACTCCAACAAAACTTAAAAAGAGTCCAGCAATTTGTTAGGGGTTTGAGCCTTGGGAGCATAAAAAATCTATCACACATCGTGTTTGATATGAGTCACAAATTTCTGCTATTTCTCTCACAGTAGTGACTCTGTCACTTTGCTCTATGATCTTAGTGATAATAAATAAATATATATATATATATATATATATATATATATATATATATATATATATATATATATATATATACTAGGAGAGTTGCTCCTAGAAGAAAGTCCAATCAGAGCTTGTCTCCTAGTAGAATTGATGATTCTGCTGGATTGGAGTTTGTCATGTAATATATATATATATGGTTTCATTTGATAGATACAGGTAGAATCATCCCTGAGAAATCTATCGAGATGTACCCACAAATTTTCAGATAAGTCGGACAATTTTTTTGTCATTTGTGTCATTGAGCCTATTGCTTGTTCCTGGAATGTGTGAAGTTTACTTTTCTTTTAAAAGTGTCAGGAAGTGTAAACATTTTTATGGATTTAAACAAAATGAAAACATTGATCTTTATTTTCAGGTCTGTTCACATATTAATTTTGATACAATGCATGACAAGGAATCCACAAAAGTTTTAACCTAACAAAAAGTGTTTCAGGTCAAAACCATGAAATTTTAAACCCAGTATAAACAGTATAGAAGCGTAGTTAAAGATAAAGAGTGCCACCTATTATCCTTTTCTTGTTTTTGTGCCATTTAATACCCCTGTCATTGCCATTTGACAGAACTGTGAGCACTAATGGACAGATTTCTTTTATATTAAACATATACATAGACATAGTTATGGGATGATGTATATTTAAATTTGGGTCATGACCTTTCCTGTGAGAGTGGCCTTGAATATGGCCATATATTGTGAAAATCACACATAATCATAAATATCTCAATAAGGGATCAAGAAATATGTAGTTTATATTATTACCATGGGCCACATAGCCTTCCTACAGTAAATTCTTCTTCTAATAATAATTATTGTATCCGCCAAAACGAAGTTTTGCGGATACTATGTTTTTGACCGGGTTCCGCCGCCGCGGCGTTCGTTTCCGGAGAACTCCTCTGAGACTACTGGACGATTTTTCCGAAACTTACACAAATTATCGGGTCACATGTGAACTGGTGCCTAACCAAGTGACCTTGACCTCTGACCTCCCCTCTCTGCCCAGCGTCCGTTTGTGCGTCTGTTTCCACACATAAACCCACATATCTCGCGAACCGTTTGACCGATCAGAAATTTTTTTTACACAAATGTAGCCCTGGGATAGCTTTATAACATCCACAAAAAAAGGTGGCGCCACCTGCAACCATGTTTGCACTGTGTCCATCTGTTCATCTGCCTTGGGTTAAAATCACTCATATCTCTGCAGTGGTTTGACCAATTCACCTAAAATTTGGCATGCGTATATATCCTAGATAGCTTTCTTGATTTTATGACAGGTGGCGCCACCTACATTCACGTTAACGCTGCAGACATCCAAGCTCATATCTCGGGAACCGTTTGACCGAACAGGAAAAGAATTTCACACAAATGTAGCCCTTGGATAGCTTTATAACATACACAAAAATGGTGGTGCCACCTGCAGCCATTTTTTGCACAGCGTCCATCTGTTTGTCTGCCTTGGGTTAAAATCACTCATATCTCTGCAGTGGTTTGACCAAATCATCTGTAATTTGGCATGCGTATTCATTCTGGATAGCTTTCTTGATTTTATGACAGGTGGCGCCAGCTTCATTCACGTTCACACTGCAGACATTAATGCTTATATCTCCGGACTCGTTTGACCAATCAGGAAAAAAAAATTACACTCAATCCATGCCTCACTTCACCCGTCCTTCTCTGATTTTGGCGGATACACATAGTCGCTTGTCGACTACCTGTATTCTAGTTTCATTTATAAATTCATGTGTATAATTATACTTCAGCTAATCTCCGCTTTCTGCCTTATTCTATAATGCATAGATATTGGTTATAGGATGTCTATATAAAAAAGGGTCATGACATTTTCTATGAGAGTGGCCTTCGTCTTGATATTTCCAAATTTGGTAAAAAATAAACAAATACATATTTCTCAAGTGGATTGATGTACTTTCTGAAAATCAAAATGTAATTTGTCAAATGGTAAGTTGTCAGTGTTCAAAAGTCAGTGACCTTGGCCTTAATTTTCAATGTCAAATCCGTCAAAATATAGGATTTTGTGAACCCAATAACTTTTGAATTACCATATCTTTTTCCTTCCAATTTTACACAAATTGTTTCCATCAAGACCTCAGATATTGTTTGAAATCTTAAGTATCTCAGGTAAATTGCATTGATAATGTTCCAAATATCAAGTTAACCAAAGATTTTTTATAGCATTATCATGTACAGAACACTGGTGGCTCCACCTGTAATCCTTTTCTTGTTTACCCACTTATTAATACCCCATCATTGCCTCTTTACAATAGTGTGAGCTGGTCAAAAAACATTACATTTACAGATTTCCTTTTTTACTGTGCACATGCATAGATTAGTGGTGGGAGTCGGTTCCTTTTTCATAATCAATCATCAGTTTGAGCAAACCGACTGATGATCGATTATTAATCGGTTCAGACAAATAATGCAATTATCAAAGAAATATGCAATTATCTGTGAAACTCTACATGCGTTTCCCTGGCAGGTATTCTCCTCTCACGCACGAGTGTAACAATCCTTCCATGTATAAAGATACAGACTAATTTTAAGGATAAAATTAAACGATCAGCAATGTCTGGTAATATCTTTCTATATGGGAGTAAAGAGCATCTAAACGCCATTCCGCGATCTCGTTAGAAAATTCTCCACTAATTCTGCTGCTCCCTGCAAGTTCACAGATAAAAGTCCTCCGTTCTCGCATCTACCGTGTCATACTCAGTTACATACGGAAGTTATTTGGGAACGCAGACTCATTATATGAAGCGCGGAATGTGGTAAAAATGGAAGAATAATTTTTGCCTATAACATAAAGGCATGCATTCTGGAAAGAAAACAATATTATGATGTAATCGATAACTGCCTTTGGTATTCGAGCGCTTGAAAGTGGCAGCAAACCGACTGACTTTTGATAAAACTAGATAATCGGCCCACCACTAGCATAGATATGGGTTATAGGATTGTCTATAAAATTGGGATCATAACCTTCACTATTTGGTAAAAAAAAGATGGAAACAAGTAGTTGGATGTATTTTTAACTCAGCTGACTATAAGTCATCTGAGCTATAGTTGTGGTCCATTGTCTGTCATCCATCTCTCCATCCTGCTGTCCGTCCATAAGACAGGCAAGTTTCGACACCGTTGAATCCAAAATTCGGCATACTGTTAGATGTCCCCAAAATCCCTACCAATCCTGCTTGCATCTGCGGCTTAGGGTCTGTATACATTTTATAAAATTAAAAATACATATATTTAATAATATGTTTTATAATGAAATAGATCCAATTGAGCAAATTTGTAAACTACTAAACTGTCAAAGATTTATCAAAAAGCCAACCAATGATCATGGTAATAATATACATCTTATGTTCACACACTGCTCACATGCTTCAATTTTAAGATTAGAGAATGCATGGTTTGGTCACAAAATATTATTTGCAATAATTTTTAGCTCAGCTGACTATAAGTCATCTGAGCTATAGTCGTACACATAAGGATTTAATCTGTTAAAATCTGAAATTTGAAAATAAAAGCAGCAAAATTAGGCTAGTTATTGAATTTTTTTGGAGGCTCTTGTTGTATTCCCTTACATTGTCAAGCAGTCCACTTTTGTCACTGTAGGTCATTCAGTGCAGCTCTCTATGCTCCCCAGGCAGTTCTTATGTAATCCCATCACTGGGGCAAGCCCTCTCTCTTGTTGAGCTTGATCAGGCTGCCTGCAGTTAATACCACAGGGAGCCTTTCTCCCTCCCCCCCCCCCCCTCCATTCTTTTGACAGACCTGTACTATAAACAAGATGAATCTTATAATTTCACTTTTTTTCAGCAACAAGCAGTAACAACAGAGACCCCTCCCCCCACCCACCGCTTCAATACACAGGACTAATAAACAAGACGAATCTCATAATTTAATGTTAAATAATTTCTTTTTGTTGAGACTTGGACAATTTTGATTTTTTAAAGAAAAAAATGTTCAGGAATTTAATCCTAATATTCAAATGTGATAAAATATTAGGACCTAATGTAAGTGCTAACTGACAAGATTTAAGAAGATAAAAATACTTGGTAGCATTTCATTCATATCTCTTAAAATTGGCAGGGCCTAGGTGTGAATAACACTGCTAAACTTAGTTTTTAAATTAGGAATATTGGTCAAAAGTTGTGGGATTAATTTTTAACTCATATGGCCATATATTTAACTTTTAAAAACTTAATTACCTTCACACATTATTTGTTTATGAAATGGAACTTTTATATGACACTTATCTTTGGCCCAATTTTTTCCCTTGGTGCATCACTAAATGGTATCAGGCCAAAGGTTTCATTTATTTCACAGTCCATATGCTTCAGCTCATATCCAATATTCTATAATTTACAGAGTTTCATTTTAGCTGGGCCATTTTCTCTTAGCTTTTCAAATGGTAATATTCATAAAAAACCATAAGAAATAAAAATATTTTGCAGTTACTAATATTTTCCAAAATTCAGCTGAGCGACGTGACCCATGGGTCCCTTGTTTCAATTATCACTCAAACCCAGTGTAGATGAAAAGCCCTTTTGGGGGTTCCTTCCTGACCTATCAGTGTTCTTATATATGTTTTAACCTGATTAGTAAATAAAAGTGTATGAATGATATTATTTCTCTCCAGTTTGAAGGTCGCACAGATATGATGTACAGGGTGGAAGACCTTAGAAACCTGATTGGGAAATCATCTGTTGGTGAACATGAGGTCCATGTCAAAGCCACCATATTTGATTGGTTCCTTCTGCAAGACAACTATGGAGAGGCCATCACAGTGGTACACAGTCGCAAGATGACACTGAAGCTTCTAGGAGATGATTCACGCACATTTAAACCTGGCTTTCCAGTCTCACTCTATGTCAGTAAATAAATGTTTTGCAGACCTTTATTTAGAGCTAGACATTTTCGACATGTTTAACTTTGATATAGGATAACTTAGACAGATCACCTACTATGTCATGCCTCTAACTTATCTAATTAACCCTCCTCTGTGAAGTTAGGATTAATGTTTTGGGCCATTCCTATGTGTGTGTCTGCAAGATATCTGAAACAAATGTCACTGATTTCAATTGAAAAGGTCAGGAGTTTGAACATTTCAATGTGGTTAAATCTGACTGTAAATGCCCAGGCTTTCTGAGAGCTGAAATAGTATTTTCATCTTTTCCATGGACAAGTAGGATAATCTTAACACTATAGTTTTAATATCATGGTGAACATTGCCTTGGAGATAAGGAATAAACTTTATATAAATTGAGTTTTTTCTCTTAATAGCATCTTTTAGGAACTTCAAATATGTTTATCATAAAATTTGGCATTACAGTAGAATGCTGTTTTTCCAAACACTTTTTCTTTAATATGTTTTCCAAAATTTTATATGGGGAACTGAAAATTTAATAATTTTTAGCTCAGCTGACTGAAAGTAATCTGAGCTATAGCGATCACTCTTTGTCAGCCTGTCTGTCTGTCTGTCCGTTAACCAGGTATAATTAAAATCTTAACCACTTGACTTGAAATCTTGTAACTAGACATCCAGGGAGGTCAATGAAAAATCACCATGGAAACCTGAATTTAGGTCTATGTAACTAGATATCCAGGGAGGTTTATGGAAAATCTCCTTGGAACCCTGAATTTACCCCTGTTACACCTATCTTCCAAGCCGATGCATTGATCACCATGATTCTTTGCATGCATTTTCATCATGGACTGTTTCATCAGTTCCTGCAGACTGATGGTGCAACCTATTTTTGATAAATTTTACACATTTTTAGCTCAGCTGACTATAAGTCATCTGAGCTATAGTTGTGGTCCATTGTCTGTCGTTCGTCCGTCTGTCCGTCCATAGATGTGGCACGTTTTGAAACCGTAAGACCTAGGAATCGAAAATTCAGCATAATGTTAGATGTCCCCAAGATTCCTACCAAGCCGAAAACTGGGTCTTTGCGACTTCGTTCCTTTGAGAAATTAAGGAAAACCTCAATTTTTTAGCAAACCTGTAAGCTTATGCGATGCTGCGGCGTTGTACATTGTATGTCGTAACTCGTGCGTCGTCTGTACGTTAACCATAGCTATCTCAAAAACAGCAGGAGCTAGCATCACCAAAGTTTTTGCAAATAATCAGTCATCCAAAAAACTATATCAGATTTTGTATATAGTTTTTCTTACTGCATTTTCTTGGATTTTATAAGGAAAAAGCTAAAAAAACTTTAAAAATCTTCTTCTCCGAAACTGTCCTATATTTCACAGAAATGATCCCTTGAACAATCTCTCTCAAGTTTGTTTGAATGGTTCCAATTGAGACATTTTTGGCCGAGTTACAGAAGGTTGGACTTTGTTAACTGTGGGAAAAAGCATATTAAAATTTAAATCTCAGAAACAGCTGGAGCTATCATCACAAAATTTTATGCCAATGTTTGTCACATAGGTCATATCTGAAATTGAGGTATTGGTGGCGCCACCTGCATCGGCTTTTTTTGTACGGGGTCATCAGTGCCTGTATCACTCTGAGGGCTACAAAAAACTTCTTCTCTGAAACCATATGGCCATATGTTTAATATCACACAGAAATGATCCTAAGGTAGTGCTTTCTGAAGTTTGTTCAAATGGTCTCTGTTCAGTGATTTTTGGCTAAGTTATGGAAAACTGAATTTAGTCATATGCCATAACAGCCCATTTTAGTTCAGTGACTAAAAAGATCTTCTTCTCAAAAACCACTGGGCCAATTTCTTAAATCTTACACAATAATTATCCTCAGATGTTGATAATTCAAGTTTGTTCAAGTGGTTTTGGTTCAGTGCTTTTTGGCTGAGTTACGGGAAGCTGAACTTAGCCAGTTTGCTGTATCTTCCTATATGAGTTATAAACCTGTGAAACATTTTTTGACTGTTGCCACTGAAGCCAGTTTGTTAAATATTTTACAAGAATAACCCCTACAATAATTCTTATAATAATTGTCATTAATGATTCCACATGAATGATTTATGGCTGAAATATGGAGATTGAATTTAGTCATTTTACCATATATGTTAGCTGTGTGATGCTGTTACATCTAGCCTGGCACCAGTTTAACAGCATCTTTTACATCATGCCACTAGACATTTAGATTTCAGGTTATCTTTGGTTAATATTGACAAGAAAGTTTTTTAAAAGCTTTTAAAAAAAAATTAGATTTATGATTGAAGTTATTCATCATACCAGGAAATGGGATATTCATGGATATTCAGCTCTCTGTGGCTATATAAATACAACTGTACATGGATTATAAATTGTTGGTTTCCCTAATTAACTTAATTTAAGAATTTGCCATCAGTGAGATATATCTGTATTTTAATTTTGCATTCAGTATGCATCTGTAATAATTTTACATGTATTCCTGATTTCTTTTTTTATAAAAAGTCAGCAGTAAAGCATTTCAAAGTTATTTCAAGTAGAGACCACTTTTGTGTACAGATGACAGCACTTGGTTCACCATTGGCAGATTGCCAGTCCCTTGATGTTGGCCATTAGCCAAGATGATGTCAGCTCTATAAATAGTTTTGGCACAGTGCCTGGATTGGAAGAAGTGCAGCCAGGTATAGGTCTAGAGTTCACTCAGTGCAGTAGCTGCATTCTATTTATAGCTTTGGCAGACTGCTCACTGCATCAGATTTTGCACAAGAGTTCAGCCTGGATCTATTTATAGCTTTGGCAGACAGATTATGCAACAGGTCAAGAGTTTTCTCAGTGCAGCCAAGTACAGGTCAAAAGTTCACTCAGTCTAGCAAGGTGCAGGTCAAGAGTTCACTCAGTGCAGTAGCTTGAGGCAGCAATTTGTCACAGTTTTCTCGTAGGCAACTGCCTTACTCACCTAAGCCTCTTCAGCCCAGTGCATCAAACTCTGGGGAAGTTTGATGTATTTGCCTGATATTTTGACCTGTCTATGCGTCTTTGATGGTATTCTCATTTACAAGACAGGTGGTGCCACCTACATTGACTTTTGCAGTGTATGCGCCTGCTTATTTCTACAGAGGAATTTGATACATCAGTGTAAAATTGGGCATGTTTGTACATATCGGGTAGCTTTATAGTATACAAGACTTGTGGCGCCACCTACAATAATTTTTGCACATTGAATGGCCCTGCTTATTTCACAGGAGGGGTTTGACATATCAGTCTTACATTGGGCATATGTAAATATCTCTTTGTTGTATACAAGCCTAGTGTTGCCAGCTACAATCATTGTATCCACCAAAAAAGAGTTTTGGCGGATACTATGTTTTCAGATAGACGCCGCTGCGACCGCCACTGCCGCATAGGTTTCCCGAGAACTACTCCGTAACCACTGGGCAGAATTTTTTTTAATTCGGAATTATGATCGGGTCACATGTGAACTGCTGCACCCTCATTTTTGGTTGACCTCTGACCTTTCCTCTCTGCCCAGCGTCCATTTGTGCGTCTGTTTCCAAACAAACTCACATATATTGGGAACCGTTTGACCGATCAGGCTAAAAAATTTGTACAAATGTACCCCTTGGATAGCTTTATAACATACACTAAAAATGGTGGCACCACTGCAACCATTTTTGCACAGCCTCCATCTGTTCATCTGCCTTGGGATAAAATCACTCATATCTCTGCATTGGTTGGACTTATCCACCTGAAATTTTGCATGTGTATACATCCTTGAAAGCTTTCTTGATTTTATGACAGGTGGCGCCACCTACATTCACATTTATGCTGCAGACATCCAAGCTCATATCTCAGACACCATTTGACCAATTGGGGAAAAATTTTGCATATTTATAGATCTCACATAGCTCTTTACCATACACAAAACTGGTGGCGTCACCTGCAACCATTTTTGCACAGCGTCCGTCTGTTTGTTTGCCGTGGGATAAAATCACTTATATCTCTGCAGTGGTTTGACATATCTGCCTAAAATTTTGCAGGTTTATACATCTTGGATAGCTTTCTGGATTTTGTTGCAGGTGGCGCCACCTACATTTATGTATACGCTGCAAACATTCAGGCTTATATCTCAGGATTAGTTTGACATATCCCCCTGAAATTTTGCATGTGTATAGATCTCACATAGCAGTCTAACATATGCAAAACTGGTGGCGCCACCTGCAACCATTTTTGCACAGCGTCCATTTGTTCATCTGCTTTGGGAAAAAATTACTCATGTCTTGGCAGTGGTTTGACTTATCCACCTGAAATTTTGCAGGTTTATACATCCTTGACAGCTTTCTTGATTTTTATGACAGGTGGCACCACGTACATTCACATTTACGCTGCAGACATCTAAGCTCATATCTCGGGAACCATTTGACCGATTGGGCAAAAATTTTGCATGTTTATAGATCTTACATAGCTCTTTATCATACACAAAACTAGTGGAGCCACCTGCAACCATTCTTGCACAGCGTCCTCTCACGTACATTCACATTTATGCTGCAGACATATAAGCTCATATCTCGGGAACCATTTGACCGATTGGGCAAAATTTTGCATGTTTATAGATCTCACTTAGCTATTTATCATACACAAAACTGGTGGTGCCACCTGCAACCATTTTTGCACAGCATCCCTCTGTTTGTTTGCCGTGGGATAACTTATATCTCGGCAGTGGTTTGACATATCTGCCTAACATTTTGCAGGTTTATACATCTTGGATAGCTTTCTGGATTTTGTTGCAGGTGGCACCACCTACATTTATGTATACGCTGCAAACATTAAGGCTTATATCTCAGGATTGGTTTTACATATCCCCCTGAAATTTTGCATGTGTATAAATCTCACATAGCATTTCATTGTACGCAAAACTGGTGGTACCACCTGCCACCATTTTTGCACAGCGTCAATTTGTTCATCTGCCTTTGGATAAAATTACTCATATCTTGGCAGTTGTTTGACTTATCCATCTTGAATCAAGATTCAATTGAATACCCAAAATTTGTTTTGAATTTTTCAAATTTTATAAGTTATTAGTATAAATATAAAATTAGTACCTTGAATTTTGCCCAACTTGACCATGGTATGTTTGTTTCCTGTGAGCACTGTTGATTAGGGCAGGGTTTGGTCCACCTCTTCCAATACAAGACGTATTGCAATACAGTTAATTAGATACCAATACGTATTGACGATACGTTCATTTTTCTTTGTATACCATTTCTAAATAAAAGCTCTGTTTCTTGTGTATATATATATTTTTGTATTTTAACATACTACATATTTAGTATGCTATGCACTTAAGCAGCTTAAGCTTGATATTAAATAGATAATCAGACCAGTTGATTTTAATTATCAAAATCTATCTAATCAAGACTACCAAAATCTGGATCTTCTTTGAGCCCTTAATAGCTCTCCCCCCCCCCCCCCCCCCCCCCCCCATGCACAAACACTTTTTTATTGCGTTTGTCGGGGAAGATCATAGGCTGTGTTTTTATGTCATGTAATTACACAGTTTTGTATATTTCTGTGAATATGAATCCCATTAGTCACTCTCCTGTTTATTCAGGATTTGTCCCCAGGCTTTAACCATTTATTTGACATCTGATGTCCAACGCGGGAGTTTCCAGTAACCCATGACTTGCTGCTTAAAGATTTTCAAAAGTAATTCATAATCTAAGTCCAGTGTATCTTAAACAGTACTTCACTTCACCTATTTCTGGCCCTGTCAGCAGACTAGCTAGCTATGGACTGGCAGTGCCGGTAACAAATAGTGTTACGTATGGTACCCACTCGCCAAAACATTTTGGTACTATGCTATGGAATCCTCTTCTAATAGACTATAAAACTGCAGAGTCCCTTAGAGCCTTCAAAATAAAGTTATCGTCTTATAAAGGGGCATCCTGCAGTTGTAATATGTGAAATACTTGATATCACTTAGTAAAAATGACATCCTTCTATGGGCCATATGCCATTTCAAATTAGTTTTGTCACTTCATGCCTTATCGTGATTTTTTAGCTCAGCTGACTATAAGTCATCTGAGCTATAGTCGTGGTCCATTGTCCGTCGTCCGTCCGTCTGTCCGTCCGTCCGTCCGTCCGTCCGTCCGTAGATGTGGCACGTTTTGAAACCGTAAGACCTAGGAATCCAAAATTCAGCATATTGTTAGATGTCCCCAAGATCTCCTACCAAGCCGAAAACTGGGTCTTTGCGACTTCGTTCCTTTGAAAAATTAAGGAAAAACCTCAATTTTTTATTAAAATCCTATTTTCACACTTCAGGACTGCCTAATATCAAAACCACTCATCTGTTTTTCCTCATATTTACCATAAATATTCTTCTATATAGTTCCTATGTACATGCCAGAAATTAAGTCTGTTAAGTATAAATTCTTTAAGTTATGGGCCCAAACATAATGGACTTTGTAAAAAATCAGGAAAAATATTTACTCACTTAACATGAAAAATTTTGAAACTAGAGTCTATTTTCCCAAGTATATAACTATGTTTAATTAAGATTCAATTGTTTACCCAAAATTAGATCTGAATTTTGTAAATTTTTTAAGTAATTAGCATAAAAATAAAATCAGTACCTTAAATTTTGCCCAACTTTGACCATGGCACGTTTTTTTCCTGTAAGTACCATTGATTTAATTTTCACACCATGTAAACATAAATATTTAATTTGTTTAAAGCTGAAATTTGGAAGTAAAAGCTTGAAAATTAAGCTAGTTATTTATTTTTTTTCTTGAGGCTCTATTGTAGTCATTTGCTTTGATTACAGATTACAGATGCAGGGTCCCACTCCAGGTCACTGGAAGTCAGCTATGCCAGGGTTTCTGATTTGTTACAGTCACTTGGGGGAGATCCCCTGCTGTGACAGGTGTACAGTTATTCTCATATCACCACCCCAATCACCCCCCCCCCCCCCCCCCCGCAAACCCAACCCACCAAGTGTTATGCAGTATTGTTATTGTTTTCACTGTATCTCCATAATTGTAATGCTGTTTCCACTCTGATATGCAAAAACTTTCCTTGAAAAAGTAATTCAAGGTGTAATCCAGAAGATGCAATGTTGTGTAATGTAGCCTTTTTTAAGAAATCATTTTTCTTTTAAATGATTTTACCAGTCATAATGGATACCATCAGTATGCTTAAATTATGATAAAATATGAAGCACATTATGGATAAATAAAGACACAATTAAAAACTGTGAAATTTAAATCAAGTATTTTTTTTAGATATTTATTGTTTTGCAGATTTAAAAGATATATTTTTGTGGTAAAAAATAAATAAACATTTGTATGCATGATGTGGTGTTATCTGACAAGATTGAGATTTATGATGATGCAATTGAGAATTATGAATCAACTTTTATATTCAGATATATATGTTATATTGAAAATGTATAGAAATATAAACTTAAATTAAAAAAAAAATTGATGTGATAAAAAAATGAGGATTTATTACAAACATTTGTTCATTATTATCCTGCATCAGCAGAATTTGAGATCAGGCTTTGTTTGCCATTTTTAGCTCAGCTGACTATAAGTCATCTGAGCTATAGTCGTGGTCCATTGTCCGTCGTCCGTCCGTCTGTCCGTCCGTCCGTCCGTCCGTCCGTCCGTCCGTCCGTCCGTAGATGTGGCACGTTTTGAAACCGTAAGACCTAGGAATCCAAAATTCAGCATAATGTTAGATGTCCCCAAGATCTCCTACCAAGCCGAAAACTGGGTCTTTGCGACTTCATTTCTTTGAGAAATTAAGGAAAAACCTCAATTTTTTATTAAAAACCTATTTTCACACTTTAGGACTGCCTAATATCAAAACCACTCATCTGTTTTTCCTCATATTTCCTATAAATAATCCTCTATATAATTCCTATGTACATGCCAGAAATTAGGTCTGTATTATTTAATTTAAAAAAGTTATGGGCCCAAACATAATGTATTTTGTAAATAATCAGGAAAGAAATTTTATCACTTAACACAAAACTTGTTAAAGCTAAGCACTTTTTTTCCAGTAATATTACTTTTATTAATCAAAATTAAATTTTATACCCAAAATTAGATCAAAATCTTTTAAATTTTTAAAAATATTAGAAAAAATAAAAAATTGGTACCTTAAATTTTGCCCAACTTTGACCATGGCACGTTTTTTTGCTGTAACTGCTGTGGATTTAATTTTCACAGCATGTTTTTTGTTAGCATTTCAACTGTTAACACCAAAAATTTGAAACCAGTTGATCAAAAACTGTAGATTTTATTCAAGTTTTCAAGCACCATGTCACTTATTGCCAGTGTTATGCAGTTTGCTAGAGCTCAGCTCCTGAGCTTCAGCTCTAAGTTCCTTAAATTTGGCATACAGTTAGATTTCTCCAAAATCCCCTACCATGCCAAGAATTTGGTCACTAAGACTTAATTCCTTTGAGATATCAATGAAAAACTTCATTTTTCCATTAAAAACCCAATGTTACACTTTAAGACTGCCTAATATCAAAACCACTGATCTGACTTTGATCATATATAATATACATATTTTTCTATACATTCACTATGCACATGCCAGAAATGATGTCAGTATTGTGTATTTTTTTTAAGTTATGGGCCCAAACATAATGCACTTTGTAAAAAAATCAAGAAATATATTTACTCCCTTAACAAGGGCATTGCTGAAGCTAGAGATCTTTTTTGTCAGGGATGTAACATTATTTAATCAAGATTCAATTGAATACCCAAAATTAGTTCTGAATTTTTCAAATTTTATAAGTTATTAGTATAAATATAAAATTAGTACCTTAAATTTTGCCCAACTGTGACCATTGCACGTTTGTTTCCCGTGAGCACTGTTGATATAATTTTCATATCATGCACACATAAGGATTTCAGCTTTAGTTTAGAAAGCTGAAAGAAATTTGCCAAATATTGTAGCTTTTATTAATGTTTTTTATGAGACCCTGTCAGACTTTGGCTCTCTCCAGCCCCTCTTGAGTCACCTGTATGTTGACCTTGTTGACCTTTCATCAAATTATGCACGCTTGAGGGGAGAATCCAGGCAGCTTATGGCCAGCCACAGTTGATCCAGGTGTTCAACCCAACTCATCTAGTAGTTTTAACCAACAACATAACAATAAACAATAAATTAATAAATTTTTATTGGTTTTTAAAGAAAAATAGAAAAGGAATTTGTTAGTTTATAATAACAGGAAATTAACTTGCAGTTACTGATGATATAAGAATCTTGTATCGATGGGTAGAATGTCACATATTCCAAATAACACCATGCAGTCACCTATGGCATTTTTCAGTTCATTTTTAATGATAAAGAAGTAAATCATATTATTCATTACTAATCATTAAGGATTATATGAAGGAAATTAATGATAGACAAAGATGCAGTTGATAATATTAATCTAGATTCCTACTGTGTCTAGTGTGTACATTGATGTGAAATTAGAGATAACTGTGAAATTACAGTTATTTTTTAATATAAATAAAAGCCATTAAACCAGGTACTTATGATCATTATTTAAATGTGTGAATTTTGTATATTCTGGATTCTCAACATCATTGTTTGGTGAAAACAGAATAAATACCAGACATGGTGCGAATACTTTGTAATTGTATTTAAATACGAATATGATTATGTACTCCATTATAAAATTTCTTGCATAAAGAATGGGAATTCAGGTACAAATGAAAGTATATGAATACTCGTGCAAATACTTTCAAAATGTATTCATGAATGCATTCATGAATATATTCTTTAATATTATTTTAATAATCATATCAGTTATATTTCATTTTAAAAAAATCATATGATTCTCTTATTATTTTTAATAAAAATTATATTTGGGACAATATTTGTAATTTTTTTAATAAATAGTTAAACTCTTATATTATATGTTCTGCTTATAAGTTATATGGCCAAGTCAAAATCTGTGTGACAGTAGTACTCCATTTGTTAATAAAATAAATGAAATCAATCCTCTTCACTGTCTCCAAAGGTACTATCAAAATCATACATAAGCTAAACAACAACAACTCATAATACAGCTTATATTTATTACCACACAAAACCAGCATGTGCCTCATTTCTAAATAATATTTTTTTATCATATATAACAGCTGAGCGTCGTGACCCATAGGTCCCTTGTTTATGTTGTTAATTAGTTATATTTCAACTGTATACATTTCATAAAAAAACATATTTAATAATATATATTATACAAAAAAAAAGATTTGATTGAACAAATGTGTAAACTACTGAAATGTCAACAGTTAATCGAAAAGCCAACTAATGATCATGGTAATTGTACAGATCATTTGTTCACAAACTGCTCACAGTTTCAACATTAGGAAACACATGGTCAGGTCACAAAATATTATTTGCAACAATTTCTTGCTCATCAATACAAAACAATCATATAAACCAACCATGGCCTTTATTACCTCTTCCTCTTACACTTTATCTCCATTTTATATTATTTTAGATTTTTACCTTCAAGGTTAACATCAGCTGAGCACAGTGACCCATAGGTCCCTTGTTTTTCAATTGTTACAGAACCTTATATTAACAGATCACTTAGTCGTGACGAACATAAAATGACAAGATAAAAAAAATCACATTCTGTCACACTAGGCAGCGTGAAATGTCTAGTGGAATGAATTAAGAAGTTAAAAAATAATTATGATTTATTCTTAAAACAATCCTAACATTACAATTCACTAAATCAATACAATTACACAGTATAACAACAGCACAACAGTAAATCAATACATGTATATAAATAAAGTGTACAGTACCACCACTGTCACAGCGATAACAAGTCCTTCATAACGTACAACCCAGATGAACAGTTCACATAAATCTTCTCAGAGAATAACAGTCCAGTTCGTTTACAGAATCAATCTGTTGTATTCCCAAAGTGAAGTTCTTGTTATAATCCCGAAAGCAAACTGAAGACTTTATAAGATCCGTCACAAATTTAGAAGAAAATCTATAACTGCCACACTCATTGGAAAGGTCCACAACTGACTTACACGTTTCTGTGTCCGCTGGAATATTTCACTCTTCTCTCTCACCTCAAGCCGAGAACTTTCCATTTCTCGAACAATCCAAAGAAACCAATAGTACACTTGTTACAGGAAACATCTAGAACAACATCGCTGTGTTTCATGAGTTCACACATGAGCCGGCCAGGCGAGAAAGCCCCAGACTTGCATGACCACTGTGTCTACACGTGGGCCGCACCCGGCCAGCCAGAACTAAAAACGCTGTAGCATAGCAATGCCAGGGCTTGAGCAAAACACGAATCAGAATGTCAACAGCACACAATAAAAGAGACATGTCAACAGCTCACAATAAAACAGACATATGTAACACAATATGAATTGGTCACTGTAATTTATAAGGACTATAAATCAAATGTTATTCGCATTATACAACTTCATGCTTAACTTTGATCTTTAAAATTGATTAGACTTGTGATACTTTTTAGCTCAGCTGACTATAAGTCATCTGAGCTATAGTCGTGGTCCTTTTTCCGTCGGCTGTCCGTCCGTCCGTTAAACTGGCAAGTTTTGAAACCGTAAGACCTACGAATCTGAAATTCGGCATACAGTTAGATGTCCCCAAAATCTCCTACCATACCGAAAATTGGGTCATTAGGACTTTGTTCCTTCGAGATATTAAGGAAAAACCTCCATTTTCCATTAAAAAACCATTGTTACACTATAAGACTGCCTAATATCAAAACCACTGATCTGATTTTGATCTTTGATTTTTGGTATGTACATACATTTTCTACATATTCATTAATGCATTCATGAATATATTTTATAATTATATTTTAATAATTTATTTCATTTATATTATTAAAAGAAATCTTTTCAAATGTTAGGCCAAAATAAAAAAAAGGTATGGTTCTCAGGCACTTTTTTTCAGGAATCAATGCGGGCGGGCGCTTTTTTATTTTAAATTTTTTGGTATGTTTCGTTAAAAATGTCAAATGATAAGGGAAAAGCATTAAAATAACAGTTTTATTTTGCTAAATAAGTAAAAGCACTACAAAACAAAGGCAATTGTATGGTTTTATCTTCGTGAAAGAAATGTCGGAGCGGCAGCAGCTCAAAATTGGAAAGTTTTTATTGAAAATCAAAATAAAAATTTTTGATGCGGGGGTTTAAAATTGATGCGGGCGGTGCCTGAGAACCATACCTTTAATTTTTTTTGGCCTTACTGTTAATATTTTTTAATTAAAATTATATTTTGCCCAAAAATTCCAATTAATTTTTAATGAATAGTTTAACTCTCATATCATTTGTGCTAGTGTAGCCTATTTAGTAAGCCTCCAAGTGAGGCTTACGAGCACTCTATTGAAAATATTGGTGTGCGAGCTAGGACACAGATATTTAGATAAATCAGATAATAAGCTTAAAATAAACAAACGTGGGTCTTTACTTGGTGTGTGACCATTTCTAATAAGTGAAAACGAGAAAATTTGCAGATGGCTACTAGCCCCGCTTGGAACCATTGTTTTGCTTGCACTTTGTTTTGTTCACTAGATGGCACTATTTTAGGGACCAGGCAGTAAACCTTATGTTTGGAATTAAGTTGGATTTCCATGATAAATGAGCCTGAAACCTAACAGCCATTCAGAGGAAGGACTCTGAAAACTGGCTTCTCCCTGTGTCCTTTACCCTAAAGCAACAAGTCATGTTTGGTTAGAAACCTGCGAGCATCGCTTCTTAACTTTGCACCTGGATTATATGTTTCATTTTCTTATTTGAGCAAGAAAACAAGTAAGGACTCTTAGTTAAGGGTATGTTAGCTAGATTATGCTTGGTAATTTGGCCAAAGGACAGAAATTTAGTAATATCAGACAGGGCACCACAAGAATGCATGCAGTGCTCTCCGTCTCTGTATTATAGAGACGGACACTCTGTCTAGTGCTAGTGGTAATTTTGGTTATGGGCAACCTGAAATTATTGAATAACAGTTAACTCTTTATGTAAAAAGCATGCATGATAATTAACATGACTTACAGTGGACATTTATTTCCTGTTACTAGTGTTAGTGCTGTGGATTTAATTTTCACAGCATGTACACATAAGCATTTCATCTGTTAAAATCTGAAATTTGAAGCCAATTGATCAAAAACTGTAGATGTCATTCAAGTTTTCAAGCACCATGCCTTGATTGTTTTCATCCAGTCAGTGAAATGTGTGCTTGGGCAGTATTACATAACTGGTTCAACTTCTGACCTAGCCACTGCCTCTGTGAATGTCTGGGTCAGGCTGGGTCTCTCTCTCTCTGGCAGTCAAGCTCTCTCTCTCTCTTGCTCTCCCTCTTTCTCTCTCTCTCTCTCTTTCTCTCCCATTCTCTCTTACCCCTAAGCCTCCCATTCTCCCTGCACCCCATTCTGTTGACAGGTACTATAAACTAGATTAATTAGCTATGATTGTTGAAGCAATTTAGAAATGTGAATCAACTGAAATATTCATATATATATATATATATATATATATATATATATGTTATACTGTAAATGTGTAGTTATATTTTTAAACCTGGAAAAAATGAAGTATTGAAAAAAAAGGAATAAAGGCAAATATTGTTAATTTTTCCTGGCTCAGTAGAATGGGAATAAAAATGATTTGCTTTGTTTCTCCACCTTTCTGCCTGCTTAAATATTTAATAATTATTATATTTATGAATAAACATTTTTCTCTGTAAGCACTTGAATTCAATTTAATATCCTGTATGAATATGCAAGGGTGCTGTAACTCCAATCATCCTCTTCCCCCACCCCATAGAGTCCTTGCTCTTTGGCACTGTGAACAATAGTTCTATTGCTTTTCCATAAAATTTAAAAACTAAAGATAATGTATAGTACAGAAAGACTGAGGCGTTTTAACTCCCATCATAACCCCCTCCCCCCGTAAATCCTTCCACCTGTTAAGTGGGGACTTTATGGCTACTGTATACATATGATAAAATAGAAAATAGATTTATTAAAATAATTGGATCTCATTAAACAAATCTGTAAACTGTTGAACTGTCAATAGCTTATCAAAAAGGTAACCAATGGAAACACATGGTCAGATCTCAAAATATTATTTGCAACAATTTCTTCAATCATATCAACCAACCATGGCCAAGATTACCTTTTCCGATCAGATTTTATCTGCTTTTCATAATTTTTTTAGATTTTAACCTTCCAGGTGTTTAAGTACTGTTGAATGCTCCATTCCCTCTCTCTTTTCTCTCACTCTCTCTCTCTCTCTCTCTCTCTCTCTCTCTCTCTCTCTCTCTCTCTCTCTCTCTCTCTCTCTCTCCTTTTTTTTCTACATCCACCTCCTAGCTGCCCTCACTGTTCCCTTCTCTGAGCCCCATCCCGATAGCAGCCTCAGTAAACAAGAACAAGATGAATCAGATATATTCATACTTTAATATTTTGTATAACTATTCGTCCATAGGTACCTATGTACATGCCAGAAATTATGTCAATATTGTGTAATATGTAGACATAGACGGCATCAAATAATGTACATTGTAAAGACTGAAGAGATATTGTGTCATACAGTCACAAATTCATAAATCCCCTCATCAGCATAGTAAATCATAACATTATATCTGTCAAATTGAAATCTTGCAGACTTCCATACACTATAGATCCTTCAATAAATAGCCTATTCATCATTCTACTACTGCTTATTACTGCTGTCATTGCATTCATAATTGCTCAGATGTATCGCAATTTTCAACCCCTCCTAAATAAATAAAAAATAAACCACTATATTTAACTCTATTAATCCTTCAGTCAGGTTATTTCATTTATTATTTACTCACATATTACATTACATTCCTTTATAATAGCCCAACATGTCCATAATATTCATAAGCTTTATCGACTCAATGATAAAGCTTTATCACAATGGAGAAACATTTATGGTCCAATCACAATCAGCTGAGCGCCGTGACCCATGGGTCCCTTGTTTATGTAAGTTAAATGTATTTTTATTATTATTTTTAATATCTTAAATTATTTAATTTTGATTAATGTATGATAAGGGTGTGGTCGGTCATAATAGCTTATGGTTAATGTTGTCTTTGTTTGTAAAAACCGACATAAAATAAAATATTTTTATTATATTGAATTGCCGGTATCAGTCTTCTATTTTCTCTCACATGTGCCTGCTTGTCATGAAAGTACTGACCTGCATGCGTATATACATTTATTAACAAGTCTTAAAAGCCAAAGCAACAAATATACAGTGCATTTAGATTTATAAATCGTTATGGTTTTTTCTAAAGTTATATCCCTAAGCATTAGCAATCAATAGATACGACCAATACAGTATGCAACGCATTCGATTATCGTATCGACATTGTTTATCGATTCATATCGATATATTGATACAGCCCTACTGTTGATATAGTTTTCATATTATGCACACAGAAGGATTTCAGCTTTTAAGTTTCAAAAGCTGAAAGAAATTGGCCAAAAATTGTAGCTTTTATTAATGTTTTTGTGAGACCATGTCAGACCCAGGCTCTCCCCAGCCGCTCTTCAGTCACCTGTATGTCGACCTTGTTGACCTTTCAGCAAATTATGCACACTTGAGGCGAGGCATACACTGGGGCAGCGAGGCAACAATTTATTTTTTTTAATATAAATAAAAGCCACAAAACCAGGTACTTATGATCATTATTAAAATATGTGAATTTTGTATATTCTGGATTCTCAACATCATTGTTTGGCTAAAACTGAATAAATACCAGACATGGTGAGAATACTTTGCAAATGTATTTGAACAGGAATATGAATATGTAATCCATTATAAAATTTTTTGCATAAGAATGGGAATTCAGGTAAAAATGAAAGTATTTGAATACCAGTGCAAATACTTTCAAAATGTATTCATGAATGCATTCATGAATATATTCTATAATATTATTTTAATAATCATTTCAGTTATATTTTATTTTAAAAAATTGTATGATTCTCTTATTATTTTTATTAAACATATATAACACAATATTTGTTATTAAATTTTAATAAATAGTTAAACTCTTATATTATATATGCTGCTTATAAGTTATATGGCTAAGTCAAAATCTGTGTGACAGTAGCACTCCATTTGTTAATAAAATAAATGAAATTAATCCTCTTCCCTGTCGCCAAAAATACTATCAAAATCATACATAAGCTAAACACCAACAACTCATAATACAGCTTATATTTATTACCACACAAAACCAGCATGTGCTTTATTTAAAAATCATATTTTTTTATCATATATAACAGCTGAGCGCCGTGACCCATGGGTCCCTTATACTATTTTTGAGACCTGCAAAGATGCATTTATCTGTTAACAGGGTGCAATTGGTAACCATTCAACCTGGAATCTTCTAGTGTAACATGTAGGGAGGTTAACGAAAAATCTCCTTGGAAACCTGAAATTAGGTTTCTGTTACCCATATCCTTTGAGCCATAGGGCTTATTGTATGTACCCATCAGTATAATTAAAAATTTGATTCAAAACCTCAAATTTCTGAACGACAAATGCATTCATCACCATGATTCTTTGCATGCACATTTATCATGGAGTGTTTCTTCAGTTCCGGCAGACTGGTGGCCCTACCTGGGTTTTTCAAATTTTATGCACTTTCTTTCAGTTTTAATTTTTGAGACCTTCAAAGATGCAATTGTCCCTGTCAAAGATGCAATTGTCCATTAACAGGGTAGAATTTTTAATTTGACATCCAGAGAGGTCCACGAAAAATCTCCTTTGAAACCTGAAATTAGGTCTCTGTTACCCATATCATCCCGAGCTGTGCTTCGATTTAATGGGGATACCACCTTAATTTGGCATTAGGATGATAAAATTCCTTTTGTGGATGTCTTCCTAGTCAGCTGAGTGCCATGACCCCTGGGTCACTTGTTGAAAAATGTTTTAAGCACATAAATTTCACATAACATTTTGTAATTTGAAGTCACCAGGGCCTGCTGTCAGCTGTTCAAGCCCAATGGTGACCCAAATTAATTAGTCCATTGTCAATGTTGTCGCTAGCGCCTCACTGCTCTACTTCCCAATAACCCTAGAGAGGCTCCTGATTTTCTCACTTAAAGGTGCCAATTCACAAACCTTTTGAAAAAGAATTTATGGGATTTCTTGCTTGCTCTGTGTATATATTAATGATCTAAGGGTAGTTTTGGTTGTGAAAAGTTATTATAATGCCTTTTTGAAGGATGTATGAACTTGTTTATCAACAACATGTTTGTAAACAACAGAAATGTTGACAAACGGGAAAACATGTAACCTGATGTGGTAGGTTCATATATACAGAGTTTGAAAGGTCACTTGTTGCAAAGCGCCATTTTCTAAGCTCTGGCTTATATGAATTGCTGCCAGATGCCTTTGTAGAGTATGATTTTATTTATTTTGGCGGGCCCCCACATATTCTAAACACACTGATAAGAACAAAATAAGCAGCCTGCATTCAGTGATTTTCAAATTTTCTTGCCTATTTTCATAAAAGCTCCAACAGATTGACTTTTGTTTATAAAGATCAGATAAGTGATTGGGCCCCTTTAACATTTTAACTGTGGAAGCAAGAGACTGTTTTGTCAAGGATATAACTTTATTTAATCTTGAATCAGTTGTATACCAGAAATAAGATCATAGTTTAGTAAATTTTTTCAGATATTGGCTTAAAAGTAAAATTGGTATCTTTAATTGTCCCCAACCATAGCATTTTTATTAAGAAACAGCTGTTGATTTCAGCATGTACACATAAGGATTTATAGCTCGGCTGACTATAAGTCAACTGAGCAATAGAGATGGTCCTTTGTCTGTCAGCTGTCTGTCCAGTTAACTGGCATGTTTTGAAACCGTGGGATGTATGAATTCAAAATTTGGCATACCATTAGATGTCCCCAATAGAGAGTTGACTCATTCAGCCAAAATGTTTAAAATATCACAAAATATTCCCGGAGATAAGCTCTCTCAAGTTTGTTCAAATGGTTTTGGTTGGGTGAATTTTTGCAGAGTTACAGGAATTTTAACTTAGTCATTTGGCCAAGTAAGCATACTAAGAAACCTGGAGGATCATGCTGGGCATAGGTTAGGGTAATAACCCCACAAACCAGGCCAGTCACCCTGCCCCAGTCATAATAACCCCACAAACCAGGCCAGTCACCTTGCCCCAGTCATAATAACCCCACAAACCGGGCCAGTCACCCTGCCCCAGTCATAATAACCCCACAAACCAGGCCAGTCTTCCTGCCCCAGTCATAATAACCCCACAAACCAGGCCAGTCACCCTGCCCCAGTCATAATAACCCCACAAACCAGGCCAGTCACCCTGCCCAAGTCATTGCCAGGGGTAATAACCCCACAAACCAGGCCAGTCACCCTGCCCCAGTCATAATAACCCCACAAACCAGGCCAGTCACCCTGCCCCAGTCATTGCCAGGGATAATAACCCCACAAACCAGGCCAGTCACCCTGCCCCAGTCATTGCCAGGGGTAATAACCCCACAAACCAGGCCAGTCACCCTGCCCCAGTCATTGCCAGGGGTAATAAACACACAAAACAGGTCAGTCACCCTGCCCCAGTCATTGCCAGGGGAAATAACCCCACAAACCAGGCCAGTCATCCTGCCCCAGTCATTGCCAGGGGTAATAACCCCACAAACCAGGCAGTCTCACTGCCCCAGTCATTGCCAGGGGTAATAACCTCACAAACCAGGCCAGTCTCCCTGTCCCAGTCATTACCAGGGGTAATAACCCCACAAACCAGGCCAGTCATCCTGCCCCAGTCATTGCCAGGGGTAATAACCCCACAAACCAGGCCAGTCTCCCTGCCCCAGTCATTGCGAGGGGTAATAACCCCACAAACCAGGCCAGTCATCCTGCCCCAGTCATTGCCAGAGGTAATAACCCCACAAACCAGGCCAGTCACCCTGCCCCAGTCATTGCCAGATACATGTAATTGTGAATATTTTATAATTGTATGATTTGTTTTCCACAGTATGCTGTAGCTCATGCAGATGGCACACCATTGGAAAGCAATAGGAGGCAGGTGACCATCACTAAGTCTGAGATGTTAACATCCGGTGCAACACTCACTGATCAGGACATCAGACTACTTGTGCGAGATGATGGCATTGTACATTATCAATTCATACCTGACAGTGATGCAAGGCTTATAAATATCCAGGTATGACTTCTTCCAGAGTAGCTGTCAGTATCTGATATGATGCAGAGTTAATCCTGCTGTATTATTAACTAATTTTATATTTCTCTCACTCTCCTATAATATTCTGGAAATACTTATGCCAGCCAAGTGTACAATTTATAAACCCACATTTAAAGTTAAGCTGGCAGTAAGACAGCTTTAGTGCTCATAAATTGCCTGGCCTGCCGAACTTCCATTAACAGGGCACATTTGAAACCATTTCATTTGCGAAATCTGAAATTCATCATACAGATAAATGTTCTCAGGTTCTCCAAAAAAACCCAAAACTAGGTCACTGTGACTGTTTCTTTGAGAAATTAAGGAAAAGCTTCCATTTTCCATTAAAATCCTATTGTTACATATCAAGACTGCATAATGTCAAATCCACTACTGTTACTTAATTCATATTTAATATAACAATTTCTCAGTATGTTTTCTATGCACATGCCAAAAAATAGGTCAATATTGTGTAATTTGTTGGAGTAATGGGCCCAAACATTATGTATATTGTCAAAATATCAGGAAAGATATTTACCCTTTTTAAATGGTAACTATATTGAAACTAGACAGCCTTTTCCAAGCATGTATCTTTATTTATTTTACATTTAACTGTATGCCAATAATTAGTTTAGAGTTTTGTAATTTATTTATGTTATTAGCATAAATGTAAAATAAATACCTTAAATCTAGCCCAACTTAGACCGTGGCATGTTTTTACCCTGTACACATTGTTGATTTAATTTTTCACAGCACTATACATAGGGATTTTGTCTTTTGAAATCTGAAATGTCAAAGGAGTTGATCAAAATGAGTTGCTCTAATTTAAATTTTCAGACACCAGGTCAAGTATTGTTAACATTGAGCCAGTACAGTGGTTTGTAGTGGGTGATGCGGCCCTCACCTATGTTATGTAACCTGTATCACTTCCAAGCATGCAGCTCCCTTGGTCCAGCTTAGCTGGGCTCCCCCCACCCTGCAGAAAGGATGCATAAACCAAATGAAAGTTTCAATTAGCTCAGCTGACTATAAGTCATCTGAGCCATAGTCATGGTCTTTTCCTTTGTCCGGCTGTCCATCCGGTCATCCCACCATTAACAGGGCACGTTTTGAAACCGTTGAACCTACAAATCTGAAATTCAGCAGACAATAAGATGTCCCCAAAATCTCCTTCCATACTGAAAATTGAGTCACTACAACTTTGTTCCTTTGAGATATTAAGGAAAAACCTCAAATTTCCATTAAAACCCCATTGTCACACTTGAAGACTGCATAATATCAAAACCACTGACCTGATATTAATCATTTTTACCTCAGCTGACTTAATAAGTCATCTGAGCTATAGTCGTGGTCCTTTGTCCGTCAGCTGTCCATCCGTCCTTCTGTCCATTAAACTGGCACGTTTTGAAACCGTTAGACCTACGAATCTGAAATTCAGCATACAGTTAGATGTCCCCAAAATCTCCTACCATCCCGAAAATTGGGTCATTAGTACTTTGTTCCTTCGAGATATTAAGGAAAAACCTCCATTTTCCATAAAGAAACCATTGTTACACTAAAAGACTGCCTAATATCAAAACCACTGATCTGATTTTGATCAAAGTGAATATGCATATTTTTCCATACATCTTCCATGTACGTACCAAAAATTAGGTCAGTATTGCGTAGTTTGTTGAAGTTATGGGCCGGAACATAATGCACCTCATAAAAAATCAGGAAATATATTTACTCACTTAACATAAGAATGGCTGAAGCTAGAGACTTCTTTTCAGAGATATAACTCCATTTAACCAAGATTCAATTGTATTCAGAAAATTAGATCTGAATTTTTCAAATTTTATAAGTTATTTGCATAAATATGAAATCAGTACTTAAAATTTTGCCCAACTTTGGGCATGGCACGTTTTTTCCCTGTAAGTACTGTTGGTTAAATTTTCATATCATGCACACGTAAGGATTTCAGCTTCTAAATTCTGAAAATTGAAAGGAATTGACCAAAAACTGTAGCTTTTATTACTTTTTTTTATGAGACCATGTCACACTTAGGCTGCCTCTCTATATGACCCCATATTGACCTTTCATGCTTGAAGCAAGGCATATACTGCAGCCAGCCTGCTCTTGGTTGGCCTCAGCTGGATATAGCTATTCAATCCCCCTCCTCTTGTAATTGTTTGGCCAAAAACATAACAATAAACAATAATTTAAAAAAATTATTGGTTTACAATAACAACTTTAAGAAAAATAAATGGAAGAGGAATTTTATGGTTAATGAGTAACAGGGACCTTGCAATTACTGTTGTTTTATGGATCTTTCATGGATTGCTGAAAATATATTTCAAATGACACCATGCAATCACCATTGGGTATTTTTTAATTTCAATCATAAAATGAAAATTGAATAATTAAATAAAATTGTTGTTTACTATAAGGGATTATGTGAAGCAAGTTAATGATAGACAAGGATGCATTTGATCATATTAAATATTCTAAATGTCCAGGTCTTTTCCAGGTGTTTAATTTGTTGGGGTTTTTTTTATTACAAAATTTAAAAAAAAAATGAAATATGTCAAAAATTTAAAAAAAATTACTCAGACAAGTGCTCATTAAAGATGTCAATATGTTTGAATAATAACATTCAGACTCAAGGCTGTATCAGCTGTTACATGATACTGGGTAAATAATCAAAATTTATATTTCTGATAACTTTATTTCAGTTAATAAAGTTAAAAATTTCCAAACTCCAGTTTGCTCCTTGTATAATATATTGGTTTGTTTTGATCCTTGGGTTATTTTGAACACATGTATTAGTTTCGTAGTAGAGATTATTTTCTTTTTTTAGCTCAGCTGACTATAAGTCATCTGAGCTATAGTCGTGGTCCATTGTCCGTCGTCCGTCCATCCGTCCGTCCGTAGATGTGGCACGTTTTGAAACCGTAAGACCTAGGAATCCAAAATTTGGCATAATGTTAGATGTCCCCAAGATCTCCTACCAAGCCGAAAACTGGGTCTTTGCGACTTCGTTCCTTTGAGAAATTAAGGAAGAACCTCATTTTTTTATTGAAAACCTATTTTCACACTTCAGGACTGCCTAATATCAAAACCACTCATCTGTTTTTCCTCATATTTACCATAAATAATCCTCTATATAGTTCCTATGTACATGCCAGAAATTAGGTCTGTATTATATAATTTAAAAAAGTTATGGGCCCAAACATAATGCATTTTGTAAATAATCAGGAAAGAAATTTGATCACTTAACACAAAACTTGTTAAAGCTAAGCACTTTTTTTCCAGTAATATTACTTTTATTAATCAAAATTAAATTGTATACCAAAAACTAGATCAAAATCTTTAAATTTTTTAAAATATTAGCAAAAATAAAAAATTGGTACCTTAAATTTTGCCCAACTTTGACCATGGCACTTTTTTAGCTCAGCTGACTGTATGTCATCTGAGCTATAGCGATCTTTGTCCGTCGTCCGTCCGGCCATCCGGCCGTCTGTCCGTTAACAAGGCACAAATCATAACCGCTAAACCTGGAATCTTCTTACTTTACATCCAGAGATGTCCATGAAAAATCTCCTTGGAAACCTGGAATTAGGTCTCTGTTACCCATACCCTTCGAGCTATGGGGCCCCAAAGTACCCCCCAGAATAGTGAAAAATTTCATACAAAAACTTCAATATCTCATTAACTACATCACTGATGGTCATGATTTTTGGAATACATATTGATCATGAGATGTTCCATCAGTTCCTGCAGACTGGGGGCGCCACCTGTATTTTTTTATTTTTATGATTTTTTTCTCTATTTTTGAGACCTTTAAAAATGTGGACATCTGTTAACAGGGCACAAATCGTAAAGACTGGACCTAGAATCTTCATTTTAGACATTCTGAGAGAACTATGAAAAAACTCCATGGAAACCAGAAATTAGGTCTCTGTTACCCATATCTTTCGAGCTATGGGGCCCCAAAATACCCCCCAGAATAGTGAAAAATTTCATACAAAAACTTCAATATCTCATTAACTACATCACTGATGGTCATGATTTTTGGCATACATATTGATCATGAGATGTTTCATCAGTTTCTGCAGACTGGTGGCGCCACCTGTATTTTTCAATTTTTTATGAATTGTTTTCTCTATTTTTGAGACCTTTAAAAATGTGGACATCTGTTAACAGGGCACAAATCGTAAAGACTGGACCTAGAATCTTTATTCTTGACATTCTGACAGCCCTATGAAAAGTCTCCATGGAAACCAGAAATTAGGTCTCTGTTACCCATATCTTTCGAGCTATGGGGCCCCAAAGTACCCCCCAGAATAGTGAAAAATTTCATACAAAAACTTCAATATCTCATTAATTACATCACAGATGGTCATGATTTTTGGGATACATATTGAACATGAGATGTTTCATCAGTTTCTGCAGACTGGTGGCGCCACCTGTATTTTTCGTTTTTTAATGAATTGTTTACTCTATTTTTGAGACCTTTAAAAATGTGAACATATGTTAACAGGGCACAAATCAAAAAGACTGGACCTAGAATCTTCATTCTTGACATTCTGAGAGAGCTATTGAAAGTCTCCATGGAAACCTGAAATTAAGTCTCTGTTACCCATATCCTTAGAGCTATGGGGCCCCAAAGGACCCCCCAGAATAGTAAAAAATTTCATTAAAAAACTTCAATAACTGATTAAATACATCACTGATGGTCATGATTTTTGGCATACATATTTATCATGAGGTTTTTCATCAGTTTCTGCAGCCTGGTGGCACCACATGTATTTGTTCGGGCTTTTTTTAGTATTTTTTTCTCTATTTTTGAGACCTTTAAAGATATGAATATCTTTTTTCATGGCACAAATCATAACAACTGGACCTAGAATCTTCATTCTTTACACACAGGGAGACCCATAAAAAATCTCCATGGAAACCTGAAATTAGGTCTCTGTTACCCGTATCTTTCGAGCTATGGGGCCCCAAAGTAACCCCCAGAATAGTGAAAAATTTGATACAAAAACTCCAGTATCTCAATAACTACAACACTGATGCTGATGATTTTTGGCATACATATTGATCATGACATGTTCCATCAGTTTCAGCAGACTGGGTGTGCCACCTCTATTTTTTTTCAAATTTTTTACGAATTATTTTCTCTATTTTTGAGACCTTTAAAGATGTGGTTATCTGTCAACAGGGTACAAATTGTAACAACTGGACCTAGAATCTTCATTCTTGTCATGCAAGGAGGCCCATGAAAAAAGTGTGTGAAAGCCTGAAATTAAGTCTCTGTTACCCATATCCTTCAAGCTATAGGACTTCAAAGTATCCCTCAGAATAATGGAAAATTTGATACAAAAGCTGAAGTATCTGAACAACTAATTCAGAGACCACCATGCTTCTTTGCATGGATATTGACCATTCAGTGTTTTTATTAGTTTCTGCAGACTGGTGGAGCCACCTGTATTTTTTTAAGTTTACGCATTTTTTCTCTATTTTTGAGATATATTAATACAGACACAATCTCAGCCTGTTGGTTAATCTGTTTGATGCTTCAGTTGAATGGTTATATACTACCAGTCTGATGATAAAATTTCCTTTTGCAAATCTCTTCCCAGTCAGCTGAGCGTCATGGGTAATCGTGCAATATAACAGACCCATCTTACATGGTCTCCCAAAAAAGTGTGACCACATTTCAATGAAAAAACTGTTTCATGTAAAAGTTGAAGATCCGGCGCATCTAATGATACAAGATTTTTGTATGTTTGATATAAATATATTTTGCTACAAACTGTCGAAAAAGGGTAGTTTGCTGAAAATACCCAAAATGACGTCGTGTCAAAGACGTTCTCAGCCGACGTCATGAATCCACAGTACTGTACGTGCATACCATGTTAAACAAAAGGATGATGTATAACAAAAATTACAGTCAATATATCTTTTTATGCAAAGATAGAGAGATAATTTTACCTCTAAATATCCATATTTCCCAAGATTTAATAAAAGTTGACGACGTTGTGCCGCCAAAAACATAAACATGCAACTGTCGTCTGTGAATGTATTCGACTGATCACGTTAACTCTTGCTCTATTCAGATTTGTCTCTATGTACTTTTTTTATATGTCAAATAAATATAAATTGAGTAATAAACAGTCATATTGTGGACAGAGTATAAAGACTACATTTTATATATGTCATTTATCTTATTTATTTTTTTTTTGTCCTGTTAGACTACTTTATGTAAGGACAATCAGATGGGAACATCCCCTCCCCATGAGTAACAGACCGGTAGCCCTTAAAATCGAGACGAACGTGGGAGAAACACGGGACCATGTTGGGCATATCATCCATATGTGACCACATTTTATAATATTATATATATATTACAAACTTATATGGCTGGTCAAATAAAATGTTGTCACACCTTATTTTTGTTAATATTTATTGGTAATAAATTAGGTCACGCCATATGTGACAACATTTTATTATATTATATATATAATACAAACTTATATGGCTGGTCAAATAAAATGTGGTCACACCTTATTTTTGTTAATATTTATTGTAAAAAATGTGGTCACACCATGTGACCACATTTTATAATATTATATATATAACAAACTTATATGGCTGGTCAAATAAAATGTGGTCACACCTTATTTTTAGCTCAGCTGACTATAAGTCATCTGAGCTATAGTCGTGGTCCATTGTCCGTCGTCCGTCCGTCCGTCTGTCCGTCCGTCCGTCCTTCTGTCCGTCCGTCTGTCTGTTCGTCTGGATGTCCGTCCGTCCGTCCGTAGATGTGGCACGTTTTGAAACTGTAAGACCTAGGAATCCAAAATTCAGCATAATGTTAGATGTCCCCAAGATCTCCTACCAAGCCGAAAACTGGGTCTTTGCAACTTCGTTCCTTTGAGAAATTAAGGAAAAACCTCAATTTTTATTAAAATCCTATTTTCACACTTCAGGACTGCCTAATATCAGAACCACTCATCTGTTTTTCCTCATATTTACCATAAATATTCCTCTATATAGTTCCTATGTACATGCCAGAAATTAAGTCTGTAAAGTATAAAGTATATAAGTTATGGGCCCAAACATAATGGACTTTGTAAAAAATCAGGAAAAATAATAACTCACTTAACATGAAAAATTTTGAAACTAGAGTCTATTTTCTCAAGTATATAACTATGTTTAATTAAGATTCAATTGTTTACCCAAAATAAGATCTGAATTTTGTAAATTTTTTAAGTTATTAGCATTAAAAAAAAAACAGTACCTTAAATTTTGCCCAACTTTGACCATGGCACGTTTTTTTCCTGTAAGAACCATTGATCTAATTGTCACAGCATGCAAACATAAATATTTAGTTTGTCTAAATCTGAAATTTGAAAATAAAAGCTTGAAAATTAAGGTAGTTATTTATTTTTTTTCTGTAGTCACTTGCTTTGATTACAGATGCAGGGTCCCACTCCAGGTCACTGGAAGTCAGCTATGCCAGGGTTTCTGATTTGTTACAGTCACTGGGGGAGATCCCCTGCTGTGACAGGTGTACAGTTATTCTCATATCACCACCCCAATCACCCCCCCCCCCCCCCCCCCCCCCCCCCCGCAAACCCAACCCACCAAGTGTTATGCAGTAATTGTTATTGTTAGCTCAGCTGACTATAAGTCATCTGATCTATTGTCATGGTCCATTGTCCATCGTCCGTCCGTCCGTCCGTCCGTAGATGTGGCACGTTTTGAAACCGTAAAACCTAGGAATCCAAAATTCAGCATAATGTTAGATGTCCCCAAGATCTCCTACCAAGCCGAAAACTAGGTTTTTGCAACTTCGTTCCTTTGAGAAATTAAGGAAAAACCTCAATTTTTTATTAAAAACCTAATTTCACACTTCAGGACTGCCTAATATCAAAACCACTCATCTGTTTTTCCTCATATTTACCATAAATATTCCTCTATATAGTTCCTATGTACATGCCAGAAATTATGTCTGTATTATTTAATTTAAAAAAAGTTATGGGCCCAAACATAATGCATTTTGTAAAAAATCAGGAAAGATATTTGATCACTTAACACAAAAAATGTTAAAGCTATCGACCTTTTTTCCAGTAATAAAACTTTAATTAATCAAAATTAAATTGTATACCCAAAATTAGATGAAAATCTTTTAAATTTTCTAAAATATTAATAAAAATAAAAAATTGGTACCTTAAATTTAGCCCAACTTTGACCATGGCACGTTTTTTTCCTGTAAGTACTGTGGATTTAATTTTCACAGCATGTTTTTGTTAGCATTTCAACTGTTAACACCAAAAATTTGAAACCAGTTGATCAAAAACTGTAGATTTTAATAAGTTTTCAAGCACCATGTAACATATTTTTTGCATCAAGCTAGTGTTATGCAGTTTGCAAGAGCTCAGCTCCCCAACTTCAGCTCTTAGTTCCTTAAATTCGGCATACAGTTAGATGTCTCCAAAATCCCCTACCATGCCAAGAATTTGGTCACTAGGACTTAATACCTTCGAGATATTAATGAAAAACTTCATTTTTCCATTAAAAACCCATTGTTACACTTCAAGACTGCCTAATATCAAAACCAATGATCTGACTTTAATCATAAATAATGTACATATTTTTCATTCTCTATGCACATGCCAGAATGATGTCAGTATTGCGTAATTGTTTTAAGTTATGGGCCCAAACATAATGCACTTTGTAAAAAATCAAGAAATATATTTACTCCCTTAACAAGGGCATTGCTGAAGCTAGAGATTTTTTTGTCAGGGATGTAACATTATTTAATCAAGATTCAATTGAATACCCAAAATTAGTTCTGAATTTTTCAAATTTTATAAGTTATTAGTATAAATATAAAATTAGTACCTTAAATTTTGCCCAACTGTGACCATGGCACGTTTGTGTCCTGTGAGCACTGTTGATATAATTTTCATATCATGCACACATTAGGATTTCAGCTTTTTAGTTTAGAAAGCTGAAAGAAATTGGCCAAAAATTGTAGCTTTTATTAATGTTTTTTATGAGACCCTGTCAGACTTTGGCTCTCTCCAGCCCCTCTTTAGTCACCTGTATGTTGACCTTGTTGACCTTTCATCAAATTATGCACGCTTGAGGCGAGGCATACAGGAATCCAGGCAGCTTATGGCCAGCCACAGTTGATCCAGGTGTCCAACCCAACTCATCTAGTAGTTTTAACCAACAACATAACAATAAACAATAAATTAATAAATTTTTATTGGTTTTTAATAACAAATTAAAGAAAAATAGAAAAGGAATTTGTTAGTTTATTATAACAGGAAATTAACTTGCAGTTACTGATGATATAAGAATCTTGTATCGATGGGTAGAATGTCACATATTCCAAATAACACCATGCAGTCACCTATGGCATTTTTCAGTTCAATTTTAATGATAAAGAAGTAAATCATATTATTCATTACTAATCATTAGGGATCATATGAAGGAAATTAATGATAGACAAAGATGCAGTTGATAATATTAATCTAGATTCCTACTGTGTCAAGTGTGTACATTGATGTGAAATTAGTCCAAAATGAATTTTTTACAGTTATTTTTTAATATAAATAAAAGCCATAAAACCAGGTACTAATGATCATTATTTAAATGTGTGAATTTTGTATATTCTGGATTCTCAACATCATTGGTTGGTGAAACTGAATAAATACCAGACATGGTGCGAATACTTTGTAATTGTATTTAAATACGAATATGATTATGTACTCCATTATAAAATTTCTTGCATAAAGAATAGGAATTCAGGTAAAAATGAAAGTATATGAATACTCGTGCAAATACTTTCAAAATGTATTCATTAATGCATTCATGAATATATTCTTTAATATTATTTTAATAATCATATCAGTTATATTTCATTTAAAAAAATCATATGATTCTCTTATTATTTTTTATAAAAATTATATATTTTGGACAATATTTGTAATTTTTTTTAATAAATAGTTAAACTCTTATATTATATGTTCTGCTTATAAGTTATATGGCCAAGTCAAAATCTGTGTGACAATAGTACTCCATTTGTTAATAAAATAAATGAAATCAATCCTCTTCCCTGTCTCCAAAGGTACTATCAAAATCATACATAAGCTAAACAACAACAACTCATAATACAGCCTATATTTATTACCACACAAAACCAGCATGTGCCTCATTTCTAAATAATATTTTTTTATCATATATAAAAGCTGAGCGTCGTGACCCATAGGTCCCTTGTTGTTAATATTTATTGGTAATAAATGTGGTCACACCATATGTGACCACATTTTATAATATTCTATATATAATACAAACGTATATGGCTGGTCAAATAAAATGTGGTAACACCTTATTTTTGTCAATATTTATTGTGAAAAATGTGGTCATACCATATGTGACAACATTTTATAATATTATATATATAATACAAACTTATATGGCTGGTCACCTTATTTTTGTCAATATTCTTTGGTGAAAAATGTGGTCACCCCATATGTGACCACATTTTATAATATTATATATGTAATACCAACTTATTAGGCTGGTCATATAAAATGTGGTCACACCTTATTTTTGTCAATATTCTTTGGTGAAAAATGTGGTCACACCATATTTGACCACATTTTATAATATTCTACATATAATACAAACTTATATGGCTGGTCAAGTAAAATGTGGTCACAACTTATTTTTGGCAATTTTTTTTTTTTAAATGTGGTCACACCATATGTGACAACATTTTATAATATATTAAATTATATATATAATACAAACTTATATGGCTGGTCAAATAAAATGTGGTCACACCTTATTTTTGTTAATATTTATTTGTAAAAAATGTGGTCACACCTTATGTGACCACATTTTATAATATTCTATACATAATACAAACTTATATGGCTGGTCAAATAAAATGTGGTCACACCTTATTTTTGTCAATATTTATTGTGAAAAATGTGGTCACCCCATATGTGACAACATTTTATAATATTATATATGTAATACAAACTTATTAGGCTGGTCATATAAAATGTGGTCACACCTTATTTTTGTCAATATCCTTTGGTGAAAAATGTGGTCACACCATATGTATATATAAATATATAATACAAACTTATATGGCTGGTCAAATTTGGTCACACCTTATTTTTGTCAATATTCATGGGTTAAAAATGTGGTCACACCATATGTGACCACATTTTATAATATTCTATATATAATACAAACTTATATGGCTGGTCAAATAAAATGTGGTCACAGCTTAATTTTTTATTGGTAAAAAATATGGTCTCTTGGTTTGAAAATAATTCAGGATTAAATTTATAAAAAATAAGGGATATGATGATGTAAGAATATATTTAAATGTGGTCACAACACCTTTTTTTACTTTTTCTAACTACTATATGTGGTCACACAATTTATAAAAAAGAGATCACACCTTAATAATGTCATTAATTATAACTAATGAATGTTGTCACACTTAATAATTATTTTATTAAAAATAAGGATATTATTATGTTAGTATAACAAAAAATGTTGTAACATAATGCGGACGAACGTGTTTCTCCCGTGTCTCTCTTGATTTTAAGTGCATGACTTGTCACATGACACTCGACATTTGTTTACGTTCTGGCGGCAGGGCGTCGTCACCTTGAACATACATCAAGTGAAATGTGGATAAAAAGAGGTAAAAAAGTATAAACATATATGGGTAATATTATATACTGACTGTCAATTTTATAAGACATCATCTAAATGTTTAACATGGTATATATGTATATTACTGTGGATTCATGACGTCGGCTCAGAACGTCTTTGACACGACGTCATTTTGGGTATTTTCGGCAAACTACCCTTTTTCGACAGTTTGTAGCAAAATAAATATATAAATAACATACAAAAATATGATATCATAAGATGCGCTGGATCGTCAACTTTATCATGCAAAAAAAATTTTCGTGAAATGTGGTCACACTTATTTGTGAGAGAGAGAAATATGGGTCCGTTATATTGCACGATTACCGCGTCATGACCCATGGGTCACTTGTTCCTGTAACTGCTGTGGATTAAATTTTCAGAGCATGTGTTTTTTTGCATTTCAACTGTTAATACCAAAACTTTGAAACCAGTTGATCAAAAACTGTAGATTTTATTCAAGTTTTCAAGCACTATGTCACATATTGTTTACATCAAGCTAGTGTTATGCAGTTTGCTAGAGCTCAGCTCCCGAGCTTCAGCTCTCAGTTCCTTAAATTTGGCATACAGTTAGATGTCTTCAAAATCCCCTATCATGCCAAGAATTTGGTCACTAGGACTTAATTCCTAAGAGATATTAATGAAAAACTTCATTTTTCCATTAAAAACCAATTGTTACACTTTAAGACTACCTAACATCAAAACCACTGATATGACTTTGATCATATATAATATATATATTTTTCTATACATTTTCTATGCACATGCCAGAAATGATGTCAGTATTGCTTAATTTGTTTAAGTTATGGGCCCAAACATAATGCTCTTTTTAAAAAATCAAGAAATATATTTACTAACCTAAGATGAGAATTGCTGATACTGGAGACTTTTTTTTCAGGCATATCACTTTATTTAATCAAGATTCAAATGTATACCAAAAATTAGATCTGAATTTTGCTAATTTTGCAAGTTATAAGCATTAATAAAAAATCAATACCTTAAATGTTGTCCAACTTTGGCAATGGCACATTTTTTCCCTGTAAGCACTGTTGATTTAATTTTCACAGCATATATACATAAGGATTTAATCTTTTAAAATCTGAAATTTCAAAGGAATTGATTGAAAAAGTAGCTTTTATTCAAGTTTTCATACACTATGTCAAGTGTTGTTTACATCTAGCCCACCTAGTAGTACAGCCTTCACTTGCATTATGTAACCCACCCCAGGCAGCTTGTATTGGCTCAGCTTGTGCTTGGCCTCTACTAGCAGGCTTCCCCTCTGCCCTGCGGAGTATTAGTTCGCAATCATATATTTAGAACTTTACTATAACCAAGTAGGAGGGCCTCTTTCCTCTAAGCTTCTCATATGCTTATATAAATGAAAAACATTTAAATAGAATATTTTGCATTTGCAAAAATTTCAAACTTAAACTGAGCGCAGTGACCCATGGGTCCCTTGTTCTGATACAAATTTAAAAAAACAATAATTTTTTTAAAATGTGATAAAAATATCAGGTCCTAAAGACAAGTTCTCATTATGATGTCTATAATGTTAATAATTGTCATAAGTGTCTTGACAGTGATGTGAAAGTATTCAAAATGAATATAATATTTTTTTTTTATAAATTAAAGCCATAAAACCAGGTAGTTACAATCATTATTAAAATTTGTGAAAATTGTATATTCTGGATTCTCAACGTTTTGTTCGACTGAAACTGAATCAATATGAGACCTTGAGTGAATAGTTAATAATTGTATTCAAATATGATTAAAAAAAATTCAATAGTTCAATAATGAAAATTAATACAAATACTAATACAGGTAAAAAGAAAGAATTTGAGTGCAAATACTTTCAAAATGTATTCATTAATGCATTCATGAATATATTTTATAATTTTATTTTAATCATTTATTTCAATTATATTATTAAAAGAAATCTTTTCAAATGTTACTGTTAATATTTTTTAATTTAAATTTTATTTTGCCCAATAATTCCAATTAATATTTAATGAATAGTTTAACTCTCTTATCATTTGTGCTAGTGGTACATTTGAATAACAGTTATTCCTTTGTAAAAAGCATGCATGATAATTAACATGACTTACAGTGGACATTTATTTCCTGTTACTAGTGTTAGTGCTGTGGATTTAATTTTCAAAGCAAGTACACATAATCATTTCATCTATTAAAATCTGAAATTTGAAACCAATTGATCAAAAACTGTAGATGTCATTCAAGTTTTCAAGCACCATGTCTTGACTGTTATATCAATTCAGTGAAATGTGTGCTTGGGCAGTATTACATAACCGGTTCAACTTCTTACCTAGCCACTGCCTCTGTGATTGTCTTGGTCAGGCAATAATTACCAGAGAGCCTCTCTCTCTCTCTCTGGCAGTCTATCTCTCTCTCTCTCTCTCGCTCTCTCTCTCTTGCTCTCTCTCTTTCTCTCTCTCTTTCTGTCCAGTTCTCTCTCACCCCTAAGCCTCCCATTCTGCCTGCATCCCATTCTGTTGAAAGGTACTATAAACCAGAACAATTAGCTATGAATGTTGAAGCAATTTAGAAATGTGAATCAACTGAAATATTCATATATATATGTTATACTGTAAATGTGTAGTTACATTTTTAAACCTGGAAAAAATGATGTATTGAAAAAAAAGGAATAAAGGCAAATATAGTTAATTTTTCCTGGCTCAGTAGAATGGGAATTGAAATGATTTGCTTTGTTTCTCCACCTTTCTGCCTGCTTAAATATTTAATAATTATGAATAAACATTTTTCTCTGTAAGCACTTGAATTCAATTTAATATCCTGTATGAATATGCAAGGGTGCTGTAATTCCAGCCATCCCCTTCCCCACCCCATAGAGTCCTTGCTCTTTGTCACTGTGAACAATAGTTCTATTGCTTTTCCATAAAATTTAATAATTAAAGATAATATATACAGAAAGACTGAGGCGTTGTAACTCCCATCATAACCTTCCCCCCCCGTCAATCCTTCCACCTGTTAAGTGGGGACTTAATGGCTACTGTATACATATGATAAATTAGAAAATAGGTGTATTAAAATAATTGGATCTCGTTAAACAAATCTGTAAACTGTTGAACTGTCAGCAGCTTATCAAAAAGGTAACCAATGGAAACACATGGTCAGATCTCAAAATATTATTTGCAACAATTTCTTTAATCATATCAACCAACCATGGCCAAGAATAGCTTTTCCGATCTTTTCATAATATTTTAGATTTTAACCTTCCAGGTGTTTAAGTACTGTTGAATGCTCCACCCCCTCTCTCTGTCTGTCTGTCTGTCTGTCTCTCTCTCTCTCTCTCTCTCTCTCTCTCTCTCTCTCTCTCTTTCCTTTTCTCTCTACTGATCCACCTCATAGCTGCCCTGACTCTTCCCTTCTCTGAACCCCATCCCAATGTCAGCCTCAGTAAACAAGAACAAGATGATTCAGATATATTCATACTGTAATATTTTGTATAACTATTCATCCATAGGTACCTGCCAGAAATTGTCAATATTGTGTAATATGTAGACATAGTAGGCATCAAAATAATGTACATTGTCAAGACTGAAGAGATATTGCATCATACAGTCACAAATTCATAAATCCCCTCATCAGCATAGTTAATCATAACATCATATCTGTCAAATTGAAATCTTGCAGACTTCCATACACTATAGATCCTTCAACAAATAGCCTATTCATCATTCTACTACTGCTTATTACTGCTGTCATTGCATTCATTTTTGCTCAGATATATCGCAATTTTCAACCCCTCCTAAATAAATAAAAAATAAACCACTATATTTTACTCTATTAATCCATCAGTCAGGCTATTTCATTTATTATTTACTCACATATTACATTACATTCCCTTATAATAGCCCAACATGTCCATGATATTCATAAGCTTTATTGACTTGATATAGTATCACAATAGAGAAACATTTATGGTCCAATCACAATCAGCTGAGCGCCGTGACCCATGGGTCCTTGTTAAAATATCACTTCCTATGTACATATCAGACATTAGTTCAATATTTTGTAAATTTTTGAAGTTTTGGGCCTGAACATTATACTTTGCAAAACAATCAAGAAATATATTTACTCCCTTAACTTGAGAATTGCTGAAGCTAGAGACTTTTTTTCATGGACATAACATAATTTAATCAAGATTCAATTGTATACCCAAAATTAGATCTGAATTATTCTAATTTTATTATTTATTCTAGCATAAATATAAAATGAGTACCTTAAATTTTGGCCAGATTTGACCATGGCACAATTTATTTCCTGTAATTGCTGTGGATTTAATTTTCACAGCATGTCTTCATAAGCATTTGATCTGTTAACATCTGAAAAAGAAACCAGTTGATCAAAAGCTGAAGATTTTATTCAAGTTTTCAAGCAACATGTCAAGTATTGTTTATGTCAAGCTAGTGTTATGCAGTTTGCTAGAGCTCAGCTCCCAAAAATTGGCATAAAGTTAAATGTCCCCCATATCTCCTACTTTACCAAAAATTTGGTCACTAGGACCTCATTCTTTTTAGATATTAAGGAAAAAACTCAATTTTCCATTAAAAACTCATTGCTTCACTTTAAAACTGCATGATATGAAAACTACTGATTTTTATCATATTTAATATAACCATTCCTCTATATGTACTACCTATGTACATACCAAAAATTAGGTTATTATTGTGTAATTTCTTTAAGATATGGGCCTGAACATAATGCACGTTGTAAAAAATCAAGAAATAAATTTATTCCCTTTAAAATGAGAATAATATATGTGTATGCAGGGTTTCATATATTCCCAGTGGGTATTTTAAGCACATATTACTTTCACAAGGTGAAATACTGATAGTTTTACAAATATTCGATCATTAGAGCCTCCAGCATCTTTGATGTAGTTCCTAAAAGTGCACATGCATGCAGTACTTGATTTGCATTCATTTATTTAGTAATTGATTATTGTGACCCATGGGTTTGTTGTCTTTATTATTTTATCTCTTTCAGGCATATTATGACAAACAGCAAAGCAGTGGTGAAATACGCTGCATTTTGTACCGTCATTACTCACCAACCAATAACTACATCAGTGTATCAACGTCTACAGAGAGGCCTGTTGTAAGTATCAGTAAAGCTCCGTCTCCGGCATATACCTATTACCTGTTTATTCCCCACCAGTTCCCCAGGTAAACAGTTTTATGTGGTGCAATATCTTGGAAAAGTTTACTCTGATCTACTTCAAATTTTAGTAGCAGATGCATCTTATGTGTCTCCAGATCTGATTAGGTTTTGGTCACACTTGAATGATTTTTATATTTTTATGCCCCACCAGGGCATATAGTTTTACCCATGTCCGTCATTCCGTCATTCCGAAATCAAACAGTTGTACGGACTTTTTTCGCAATGCCTGCAGATATTGGCCTGATTTTTGGTGTGTGGGCAGATATAGACCAGTTACAGATCAAGTTCGCGTTTCGTCCCGGTTGACCTACTTTTGACCGTTTTACAGCTCCTAAACTTAGAAAATTTCATGAAAAATAAAAAATTTCATGACAAATACACATGTACGGACTTTTTCTCGCAATGCCTGCAGATATTGGCCTGATTTTTGGTGTGTGGGCAGATAATGACCAGTTACAGATCGAGTTTGCGTTTTGTCCCAGTTGACCTACTTTTGATTGTTTTACGGCTCCTGAACATAGAAAATTTCATGTAAAATATAAATTTTCATGACAAATACACTTGTACAGACTTTTCTTCGCAATACCTGCAGATATTGGCCTGATTTTTGGTGTGTGGGCAGATAATGACCAGTTACAGATCAAGTTCACGTTTTGTCCCAGTTGACCTACTTTTGACCATTTGACGGTGCTCTAGCATAGAAAATTTCATAAAAAAGTGCACATATATGGACTTTTTTCGCAGTGCCTGCAGATACGGGCCTGATTTTTGGTGTGTAGGCAGATAATGACCAGTTACAGATCGAGTTCTTGTTTTGTCCCAGTTGACCTACTTTTGACCATTTGACTGCTCCTGAACATAGAAAGTTTCATGAAAAATAGAAATTTTCATAACAAATGCATATGTACTGATTTTTTTCCTCAATGCCTGCAGATACCTCCCTGATTTTTTATGTGTGGGCAGATAATGACCAGTTACAGATCGAGTTCGCGTTTCATCCCGGTTGACCTACTTTTGATTGTTTTACGGCTCCTAAACATAGAAAATTTCATGAAAGAAAGAAATTTTTATGGAAAATGCACATGTATGGACTTTTTTTCACAATGCCTGCATATACTGGCATGATTTTTGGTGTGTTGCTTGATAATGACCCGTTACAGATCGAGTTTGCATTTTGCCCTTGTTGACCTACTTTTGACCATACGACACCTCCTGAACTTAAAAATTTTTTCAAAATTTTACAAATGTTTCTAATTTGCCCCAGGCTGGGGCATTCGTGTCGTTCCACCACATCTAGTTTAATGAATATTTTTATGCAAAATTTAAACATTTCATATATGAGGCAATATCTCGAAAAGTCTTACTCAAATCTACTTTTAATTGTTATAGCAGGTGCATCTTATGGATCTCCAGAGCTGATTAGGTTTCGGTCACACTTTAATGATATTTGGATTTTTCAAGGAATTTTTTTTATACAAAATTTTAACATTTCATATGTGACACTACTTCTCAAAAAGTTTTACTTGGATCTACTTCTTGTTAGAGTAGCAGGTGCATCTTAAGGGTCACCAGGGTTGATTAGAGTTGATCACAATTGAATGAGTTTTGGATTTTTTTTATGCCCGTCTAGGATGGGATGTATTATGGTATACTCAAATTCCCTCCGTCCATCCATCTCTCAATCCGGCCTTTCAGTTTTAGTGTTTCTGTGATAACTTACCAGGGCTTTGATGGATTTTCACGAGACTCACCATAACTACTTAACAATAGATTATCTTACCCGAGTTCGATTATAGGCACAAATCAAACATTTAAAGGCTAGAATCATGAACCTCTGCACCCTGAGAGTTCCTCAAAAGTTCTCCTCATAAACCTTAAATTAGGTCACTGTGACCTATATTAACTGACTTCAGGGACATGTTTGAGCACCCCAGAAATGTTGTACAGGGTAACAAGTGTATAAAAATTACCAGATTACTCAGGAAAGGCTGGATTGCTCATTGTTAATTTGTTGTGCTCATGCCATTGGTCTTAATGAAATTAAGCTAATATGCATGAAAATGATGCCACCTACATTATCTTAATAAGTTGCCTCTGCAAAGACATCTTGTCAACATGTCAGTCAGCTAAGCATCATGGCCTATGGGTCACTTGTATTACTATTATTTAAGAGAGAACATATAAATTATGAGAAATAACAAACACCAAGTAAATATATATTTTATTGAATGATACATCCATATATGTACGTGAATTCCACGTGGATTGACATCATTTGGGGATAGACCATGGCAGGACAGAGCCATGACGGTCAGTAATTTAAGTTGCAAACTGACAAAGTCCTGTTTAGAATTGTGCTCTCAGACTTAATCATCTCAGAGTTTATCAATTTTGAATATTGATTAATAGACATGACTGAATTTTTCAGTTCCTTTTATACATCAGATCTGGAATATGGTTCACCCATATTGGCCTTTCAGTCTGTTCCCTCTTGTGCTTGGCCGTCGTCTCTCAGTTATTGCCTACATACTGTTACACAAGGAATTAGGGGAGTTCTTCCCTGGCCATAACACAGTCACACAGTGCATCAGATGAATAACTGATTCCAAGGTGGATATTGTGCTCCTTTATTTCCATTTGTCTTGGTTTACATGATGATGATGGCGTGGGTCTGTCTGCCAGTTCCCAGCTCCAACACAGGTTTTTGTATCAGAATTACTACGTCACAAACCTTTGCATCATCTTACACTTTTTCTATTGGATAATGGATGTGTGACATTATGATATACCTGAATGTTTAGATAACAATATATGGCTTCGGCTTTCGCCTACATATAAACTTTTTAGCTCAGCTGACTATAAGTCATCTGAGCTAAAGTCGTGGTCCATTGTCCGTCGTCCGTCCGTCCGGCCGTAGATGTGGCACATTTTGAAACCGTAAAACCTAGGAATCCAAAATTCGGCATAATGTTAGATGTCTCCAAGATCTCCTACCAAGCTGAAAACGGGGTCTTTGCGACTTCGTTCCTTTGAGAAATCAAGGAAAAACCTAAATTTTTTTTTATTAAAAACCCATTTTCACACTTCAAGACTGCCTAATATCAAAACCACTCATCTGTTTTTCCTCATATTTACCATAAATTATCCTCCATATAGTTCCTATGTACATGCCAGAAATTAGGTCTGTATTATATAATTTTAAAAAGTTATGGGCCCAAAAATAATGCATTTTGTAAATAATCAGGAAAGAAATTTGATCACTTAACACAAAACTTGTTTAAGCTAAGCACTTTTTTCCAGTAATATTACTTTTATCAATCAAAATTAAATAGTATACCCAAAATTAGATCAAAATCTTTTAAATTTTTTAAAATATTAGCAAAAATAAAAAATTGGTACCTTAAATTTTGCCCAACTTTGACCATGGCATGTTTTTTTCTTGTAACTGCTGTGGATTTAATTTTCAAAGCATGTTTTTGTTTGCATTTCAACTGTTAACACCAAAAATTTGAAACCAGTTGATCAAAAACTGTAGATTTTATTCAAGTTTTCAAGCACCATGTCACATATTGTTTACATCAAGCTAGTGTTATGCAGTTTGCTAGAGCTCAGCTCCTGAGCTTCAGCTCTAAGTTCCATAAATTTGGCATACAGTTGGATGTCTCCAAAATCCCCTATCATGCCAAGAATTTGGTCACTAGGACTTAATTCCTTCGTTCCTTAATGAAAAACTTCATTTTTCCATTAAAAACCCATTGTTACACTTTCAAGACTGCCTAATATCAAAACCACTGATCTGACTTTGATCATATATAATATACATATTTTTCTATACATTCGCTATGCACATGCCAGAAATGATGTCAGTATTGCATATTTTTTTAAGTTATGGGCCAAAACATAATGCAAATAGTAACACGCTTAAATAGTCATGTTTTTTATTGATATCTGACACAAACAATCATTAGAAGTTAAAATAAATTAGCAATGACAGAAAGTGTGAGAAATCCTTGGCTGTTCTATTATCGCGCACCTGCCGATTCACAACAAAACAAATGACATTTTTTCAGTTTAAAAAAAAAAAGGAGTGGTATGAATGCCAAAAACGAGTGGCCAGTCATACAATTCACCTTTTCCCCAGTGGCCTGTCACACTGCTCACGATGGTCATGTATGCTGCTTCAGACCTGTTTTGACCTCCAGAATGGCTTGAAAAAATTTTTACCTGATATTTACCCTGAAAATTCATACTCAACTTATATGCGAGTTATTACGGTACATCAAGCCCCCTAGTCCAGTACAGTAGTGTGCAGTGAGTGATGCAGCCCTCACCTATGTTATGTAACTTGTTTCAAACCAGGCAGCTACCTTGGCTCAGCTTAGCTGGCTTACCTTCTGCCCAGAGTCTTCCCCCCCCCCTCCCTGCTCCTTGACAGGATGCATAAACTAGATGAATGTTATAATTTTCTTTATTTCATTCATTCTTATTCTAGACTCTTGCTACATTTTTGATTTTGTATTGTATAACAAAGGGTTACAAAGATTAAAGTGTACATTTAATTGTGTCCACAAAGTGATGTAATGCTAATCAAAATCTGGATGTTCATAATGTGAGAAATAACTTACTTCCGAAGAATAATGTTCAACTTTGCATTCTTTTTCAGATATGTTTGAAATTGAATTTTAATTTAAGTATTAAATTATTGTTGAACTATTAAGTAGAATATAAACTTAATTTATTTTAAGATATAAACTTTATTTATTTTACATGTATTTTAAAATTAGTTATAATAAATAATACAAGGTACTCTCCATGGGTGGGATTTCAGAGTTCCGTAGTCTGTAGGGTTGGAGGAAACTGGAGAAAACCACCCACCTTGGATTGGCTGCAACAACCAACTCACAAAGCAATGCTGGGAATAAAACCCAGGTCTCCAGCAGCGAGAGCATAGCATTTTACCACCCGACTGTCCAGGCCCTTGTTTGGACTTATTAGGGCCCCGCTTGACAAGCGGTGCCCTATAGTGATCACCGTTTCAGTCCATCCTTCCCTCCCTCCGTCAGTGACACTTTCTTTTGCGCACAATAACTCAACAACAACGTACTGCAGCTTTCCCAAATTCACATGGACGATTGGTACCTTTGAGGGCTCCAGACCTATTGAATTACAGACATGTTGGAATTCCAATATGGCCACCACAGCCCAATCACTTATTTTCTTTCATGTGCGATAACTCAACAACAACATACTGCAGCTTTCCCAAATTCACAGGGATGATTGGTGCGTATGAGGGCTCCAGACCTATAGAATTACAGACATGTCAGAATTCCAATATGGCCACCACAGCCCAATCGCTGATTTTCTTTTGTGCGCGATAACTCAACAACAACATACTGCAGCTTTCCCAAATCACAGCGATGGTTGGTACCTATGAGGGCTCCAGACCTGTCTAATTACAAACCTGTCAGAATTTCAATATGGCTGCCACAGCCCAATCACTGATTTTCTTTCACACGCGATAACTCAACAACAACATACTGCAGCTTTCCCAAATCCACAGGGATGGTTGGTAAAGGCTCCAGACCTATTTAATTTTAGACTTGCTCAAAATCAAATATGGCTAACAGACTACATTCTGTGATTTTCTTGCACACATTATTTCAGACATATCTCTTTAATATCATTTGATCCAGTAGGGTTTTTTCCCTCATGCATGTGGATAAAAACCTGTTTCTGTTTGTCATATTTTTCAAAATTTACTTAATTTTTCACCCATATGTAAACTAGTCCAGCACTTGCAGAAATGCGGGGCCCTCCAAGGACCATTGACCGACCACATCTAGTTAATTAGAATAATGATATTATCCTACCACAAGTGTGTATACCTGTTTCATAATATACAGAATTCTTTACTTCAGAAGAGTAATAACGTTGGGTTCTTTTTCAACATGTGTAAAATTGAATTTTAATTTCTGTTATAGAATATACTAGAGATAATAATTAAGATAATAATAATTTTTTTCTCCCTCATTCAACCAAACCTGTTTTGCAAAGGGAATTTTTAAGCAAATAAAACTCCAATGTACAAGACATTTTTGAAATTGTGATCCAAGGAATAATCTTGAAAATGCCATGTTGTGGCATTATGTGTTTTAAGTGATATTATCTTAATTCAGTTTAATCATTTTGTGATATAAAATATAAAAAGTATATGTGTATACATAACTTGACATTATATGAGTCAAATTAAGGATAAATAATGGTGCAGCTTACAATTCTGAATTAACATATTTTCAGATTTTTTTTTCAAATTTATAAAATATGCAAACTTAGAAAAAATATAGAATATGAAAAAAATTATCAATTCAAAAAATAGATATGCAAAAAAAGTGTGTATTATAAACTTGAAATCATTATTCCCCTGAAAGTGAATTAAAGATATTAGTCCCTTCTGTGCACGTGTCTGTCCATATGTAAATATTTCAAATGCAACATAGTATCTCAAAACTTGTTGAGCCAAATATTGTGATAGCATTTACCTGATGTATATCCCATTGCACAGGTTTGCACTAGGCCTGTAGGCCTAGTTATAAACTTAAATTCCTAATAAAAAAATTTTTAAATTGTGTTTAAAAACACACTGTGGGGAACTAAGACTTTTGCTCTGTGTCCACTGTGCAGGGAAACTATCAGTCTTTCATGTCTATGTACCTGTATCCATGTCAGGACTGCATAAGTGGATACATATTTAAGACTGCAAGTTGAATGTTAAAAGAATGCATGTATCTTGTTGCAGGTAAACTCATATATGCTGTTCACAGTACGAAGTAGCATCTGGGTACAGAGTGTGTTCTACATGGTAAGATTAACTCCTGTTATTGTAGGATAAACAAATATGATAATGGGAATGTTTGCATGAAAAATTAATTTAGAATAAAGTTATTAATAGTATTGTAAAATAAAGTGAAAGTATATAGTTGAATTCACATTAACATTCTTATCTGAATCAGCAGAGGCTAATTAACTGCATTTAGAATTCAATTATATTACGATACATTACAAGGTATCTGTCAGTGAGGTTCAGTTGTTTATGTTTCTTGAAATAACAGATCATGTACAGTAAAAAATATGATGCATGTAAAGGTTTTTAGCTCAGCTGACTGATTATCACCTGATCGAGCTATAGTGATCCCTCTTCGTCCCTCTGTCCGTCCGGCTATCCGACCGTCAACAGTGCGCAAATCGTAACCGCAGGACCTGGAATCTTCCAACTTGACATACTGGGAGGTCCATGAAAAATCTGTTAGGAAACCTGAAATTAGGTCTCTGTTACCCATATTCTTCGAGCTTTGGGTCTCGAAGGTATCCCCCAGAATAATAAAAAAATTTGATACAAAAGGTCAAGTAGCTCAATAACTACTGCATTGATCACCATGATTCTCTGCATGAATATTGATCATTGGGTGTTCCATCAGTTCCTGCAAACTTGTGGCACCACCACAATTTTTACGAATTTTTATGCCCCCGCCACAAAGTGGCCGGGGCATATAGTTTTACCCATGTCCGTCCTTCCATCCTTCCGAAATCAAACAGTTGTACGGACTTTTTTTCGCAATGCCTGCAGATATTGGCCTGATTTTTGGTGTGTGCAGATAATGACCAGTTACAGATAGAGTTCACGTTTCGTCCTGGTTGACCTACTTTTCACCGTTTTACGGCTCCTTAACTTAGAAAATTTCATGAAAAATAGAAATTTTCATGACAAATACACATGTACTGACTTTTTTTTTAAATGCCTTGAGATATTGGCCTGATTTTTGGTGTGTGGGCAGATAATGACCAGTTACAGATCGAGTTCGCGTTTCGTCCTGGTTGACCAACTTTTGACCGTTTTACGGCTCCTAAACTTAGAAAATTTCATGAAAAATAGAAATTTTCATGACAAATACACATATACGAACTTTTTTTTGCAATGGTTTTTAGCCCTCAGCTCATAGGCTGATGGGCTATTGTCGTCACCCAAGCTGTCCGTCTATCCGTCCGTCCATCTGTCTGTCCGGTGTCCGTTCGTCCGTCCGTTCCGCGTCTGTTAACTTTTACCTTGTGAGCGGGATATCATCCAGGGCTGGCTTTCCGCCGTCCATGGCTGTCAGTCAGAAACTGTCGGAGCAAGCAGCTCCAAATTGCATGTAAGAATTAGTCACATGTGAACTTGGTGCCCTGGAGCTTATTATTGGGTATCTGCATTAATTTAGATTTTATAGAGAAAAAGCTTAAAAACCTCTAAAAAAACTTTAAAAGAGTTTTCTCTGAAACTGTCCTGCCAAATTGTCCAATATTTCACAGAAATGATCCCTGGAACAATCTCAAGTTTGTTTGAATGGTTCCAGTTCGGAGACTTTTGGCTGAGTTACAGGAGGTTGAACTTAGTCATCTGTCCAAAAAAGCACAATAGAATTAAAATCTCAGAAACTGCAAGAGCTATAATCACCAAATTTTATACCAATGTTTGTCACATATGTCATATCTGATTTTTAGGTATTGATAGTGCCATCTACATTGATGTGTTTTTTACAAGTGAAAATGTAATTTTAAACTCTTCTAGCTTATACACTGATTTATGATGAAACTGTTAAGCTGATTGGTTTAAACTTTACAAGAATTATTCTATGGTAGGGTTCTGCCAGTTTTATAAGAATAGATTGGGTAAATACAGTTTTAAAAAAGCATTGTAGCCAATTGAAAAAGGCTTTCTGTATTTGAAAACAGATTTGATAACAATCTGAGTTTCAGCAGCCAAGTCAAGAGATCACTCAGTACAAACAGGTGGGTTCCAGACATCACCATGGCAACTGACCTGGCTCGGGGGGGGGGGGGGGGGGGTCTAGACCTGCAACCACTTATGCACAGCATCCATCTGTTCATCTGCCTTGGGATAAAATCACTCATATCTCAGCAGTGGTTTGACTTATCCACCTGACATTTTGCAGGTTTATACATCCTGGACAGCTTTCTCTATTTTTTGACAAGTGGCGCCACCTAAATTCAGGTTTACTCTGCAGACATCCAAGCTCATATCTCGGGAGCCGTTTGACCGATTGGGCCAAAATTTTGCATGTGTACAGATCTCACATAGCTCTTCATCATAGGCAAAACTGGTGGCACCACCTGCAACCACTTATGCACAGCGTCCATCTGTTCATCTGCCTTGGGATAAAATCACTCATATCTCAGCAGTTGTTTGACTTATCCACCTGAAATTCTGCAGGTTGATTCATCCTGGACAGCATTCTCGATTTTATGACAGGTGGTGTCACCTACATTAACGTTTACTCTGCAGACATCCAAGCTCATATCTTGGGAACCATTTGACCGATTGGGCCAAAATTTTGCATGTGTATAGATCTCGCATAGCTCTTCATCATATGCAAAACTGGTAGCGCAACCTGCAACCACTTATGCACAGCATCCATCTGTTCATCTGCCTTGGGATAAAATCACTCATATCTCAGCAGTGGTTTGACTTATCCACCTGATTTTTTGCAGGTTTATACATCCTGGACAGCTTTCTGTATTTTTGACGGGTGGCGCCACCTACATTCAGGTTTACTCTGCAGACATCCAAGCTCATATCTCGGGAACTGTTTGACCGATTGGGCCAAAATTTTGCATGTGTACAGATCTCACATAGCTCTTATCATAGGCAAAACTGGTGGCACCACCTGCAACCACTTATGCACAGCGTCCATCTGTTTATCTGCCTTGGAATAAAATCACTCATATCTCAGAAGTGGTTTGACTTATCCAGCTGAAATTTTGCAGATTTATACATCGTGGACAGCTTTCTCTATTTTTAGCTCAGCTGACTATAAGTCATCTGAGCTATAGTCGTGGTCCATTGTCCGCCGTTCGTCCGTCCGTAGATGTGGCACATTTTGAAACCGTAAGACCTGGGAATCCAAAATTCCGCATAATATTAGATGTCCCCAAGATCTCCTACCAAGCCGAAAACTGGGTATTTGTGACTTTGTTCCTCTGAGAAATTAAGGAAAAACCTCAATTTTTAGCGAACCTGTGAGCTTATGCGATGGTGTGGCGTGGTCCGGCGTCCGTCGTCTGTACATTAACCTATATTATCTTGAAAACGGCAAGAATTAGCATCACGAAATTTTATGCAGAAAATTAGTCATCTTAAAAACTCTATCGGATTTTGCTCATTTTTTGGCTAATTGCATTTTCTTAGATTTTATAGGGAAAAAGCTGAAAAAGCTTTAAAAATCTTCTCCGAAAAAGTTCAGCCAAATTGTCCAATATTTCACAGAAATGATTCTTGGAACAATCTCTCTCAAGTTTGTTTGATTGGTTTAAGTTCGGTGATTTTTGGCCAAGTTACAAAAAAGCATACTAAAATTACCATCTCAGAAATGGCTGGAGCTATCATCACCAAATTTTATGCCAATGTTGGTCACATGAGTCATGTCAGAAATTGAGGTATTGGTGGTGCCACCTTCATCGGCCTTTTTTGTACGGGGGTCACGGTGCTTGTATCAAACTGACTGCTACAAAAAACTTCTTCTCTGAAACCATATGGCCAAATTGTTTAATATCGCACAGAAATGATCCCAGGGTAGTGCTTTCTGAAGTTTGTTCAAATGGTCTTAGTTCAGTGACTTTTGGCTGAGTTACGTTAAGCTGAATTTAGTCATATGTCATAACAACCCATTTTAGCTCAGTGGCTACAAAGAACTTCTTCTCAAAAACCACTGGGCCAAATTCAAGTTTGTTCAAATGGTTTTGGTTCAGTAATTTTTGGCTGAGTTATGGGAAGCTTAACTTAGCCATTTTGCTGTATTTTCACACATGAGTTATAAACCTGCAAAACGTTTTTGACTGACGCCACTGAGACCAGTTTGTTTAATATTTTAATGGTATAATCCCCGGAATAATTCTTATAATAATTGTCTTTTATGGTTCCATAGAATGAATTTTGGCTGAATTATAAAGATTGAATTGAGTCATTTTACCATATGTTAGCTGTGTGAAGCAGATACATGTAGCCTGGCACCAGTTTATCAGCATCTGTTACTTCATGCCTCTAGACATTTAGATTTCAGGTTATCTATGTTTAATATTGACAAGAATGTTTTTTAAAAGCTTTTAAAAAATGTAGATTTATGATTTTAGATATTCCTCATGCCAGGCAATGTTTACAATCACAGGTATACAGCTCTCTGTGGGTATATAAAGACGGCTGTACATGGATTATAAATAATTGGTATCCATACTCAACTTTATTCAAGATTTTGCCATCAGTGAGATGTATCTGTATTATAATTTTGCATTCAATATGCATCTGTAGTAATTTTAAGCGAACCTGTGAGCTAATGCGATGGTTTGGCATCCTCTGTCATCGTTTTTCACCCATACTTTTTCGAAAATAACTGGAGCTAGTATCATGAAATTTAATGCAAAATATTAGCCATCTGAAAAACTCTGCATTTTCTTAGATTTTATAGAGAAAAAGCTAAAAAACCTTTAAAAATATTCTCCTACGAAACAGTCAAGCCAAATTGTTCAATATTTCACAGAAATAATCTTTTATACCATGTCTCTCAAGTTTGTTCGAATGGTTCAAGTTAGGTGAATTTTGGCTGAGTTACAGGTAGTTAAACTTAGCTAACTGTCCAAAAAGCATACTAAAATGACAATCTTTAGAAACAGCCGGAGCTATCATCACCAAATTTTATGCCAGTGTTGGTCACATGAGTCATATATGAAATTCAGGTATTGGTGGCGCCACCTGCATTGACCTTTTTTGTACGGGGGTCATTGGTCATCTGTACATTAACCCATCATTTCTCATGAATAGCAGGAGCTACCATCCCTAGATTTTATGCAATAATCTCTCACATATCAAATTTTGTGGGATTCAGCTTATTTTTTTGCTATATGCATTTACTTAGATTTTATAGGGAAAAAGCTGGAAAACTTTTTAGTCTTCTTCTTGTAAACGGTCCAGCCAAATTGTTCAATATTTAACAAAAATGATCCCAGAGGCAAGCCCTCTTAAATTTGTTCAAATGTTTTGCATTTGATGAATTTTAGTGGTGTTACACGAATTTGAACAGTCAATTAAACATACTGACATAGTAATCCTGGAACAACAGAAGCCAGCATTACCAAGTATTGTGCAAATGTTGGTCACATGACTCATATTTGAAGTTGCAGATTTTGTGGTGCCACCTACATTGACCTGTTTTTTATGGGCCAAAACCTCATAATTTTAGCCTCTTTCAGCTTAAAATGTTTATGGTGAAACTGTCAAGTTGAATCGTTCAATTTTTCAAAAGAATTATCCTAGGACATGGTTCTTTCAATTATATCAGAAAAGCTTAAGTTGGTCTTATGGCCATTATTATGTCTATTAAACTAAGGACTGCAAAACTGTTCTTCTACAAAATTATTGTTTCAATTATAACTTCTGTTACATTGCACAAAAATTATTCTTAGGTGGCCTTTGTTCAAGTTTACATGAATGATTTTTGGCAGAATTATTGGACCTTTAACAATGAAAGGACTGCATCTTTTATTATTCTAGATATTTTTATAAAAATTTTTTGAATATGATAGCTTGAAAAAAAGGCATTTTAGCCAAAGTCTTTCAGTATGTGTAAACAGATTTACCAACAGGCCAAGATTGTGTTTGTATCTTTTAATAGGTTGAGAAACTGCCAACTGTTTCAGATTTTGCAACAGATCAAGAGTTCATTCAGTGCAGCCAGATATAGGTCAAGAGTTCAGTCAGTGCAGCCAAGCACAAGGCATGTGAACACTGCATGGGTGACATGTGAACACCTCATGGCCACCATGTGATCACCTCATGGGTGTCATGCCCCTCAGGGCTGCATGAGGACTACCAACTGTGTCAGATTATGCAACAGGTCAAGAGTTCACTCAGTGCAGCCAGGTACAGGTCAAAAGTTCACTCAGTCTAGCCAGGTGCAGGTCATGAGTTCACTTAGTGCAGTAGCCTGAGCCAGCAAATTGGTCACAGTTCGCTTGGGGCAACTGCCTTTCTCACCTAAGCCTGGTCAGCCCCATGCATCAGACTCAGGGTAAGTTTGATGTATTGGCCTGATATTTTGACCTGTCTATGTGTCTTTGATGGCTTTCTCGTTCACAAGACAGGTGTTGCCACCTACAATGACTTTTGCACAGTGTATGCACCTGCTTATTTCTACAGAGGAATTTGATATATCAGCCTGAAATGGGGCATATGTATATATCTCTGATAGCTTTGTTGTATACAAGACTGGGGGTGCCAGGTACAATCATTTTTGTGTTGTGTGCACCCATGCCAGAATTTCAGCAGTGATGTTTGTGTAATTGTTTCTTATTGAAAATGTTTAGTACTTGAATCGTTCATATACATGAGAAGTAATGGTCCATCATTGAAGCATTATACTTGGTGTATTTCCCAATGCACAGGTTCGCACTAGGCCTGTAGGCCTTGTTTAATAAAAACCTATTTCCACACTTCAGGACTGCCTAATATCAAAACTACTCATCTGTTTTTCCTCATATTTACCATTAATACTCCCCTATATAGTTCCTATGTACATGCCAGAAATTAGGTCTGTATTATATAATTTGAAAAAGGTATGGGCTCAAACATAATGCATTTTGTAAAAAATCAGGAAAGATATTTGATCACTTAACACAAAACACGTTAAAGCTATGGACTTTTTTCCCCAGTAATATAACTTTTATTAATCAAAATTAAATTGTTTACCCAAAATTAGATCAAAATCTTTTAAATTTTTTTAAATATTAACAAAAATAAAAAATTGGTACCTTAAATTTTGCCCAACTTTGACCATGGCATGTTTTTTTCCTGTAAGTACTGTGGATTTAATTTTCACAGCATGTTTTTGTTAGCATTTTGTCTGGTAACACCAAGAATTTGAAACCAGTTGATCAAAAACTGTAGATTTTATTCAGGTTTTCAAGCACCATGTAACATATTATTTACATCAAGCTAGTTTTATGCAGTTTGCAAGAGCTCAGCTCCCCAGCTTGAACTCTCAGTTCCTAAAATTTGGCATACAATAGATGTCTCCAAAATCCCCTACCATGCCAAGAATTTGGTCACTAGGACTTAATACCTTCGAGATATTAATGAAAATCTTCATTTTTCCATTAAAAACCCATTGTTACACTTCAAGACTGCCTGATATCAAAACCACTGATCTGACTTCAATCATATATAATATACATATTTTTCTATACATTCTCTATGCACATGCCAGAAATGATGTCAGTATTGGGTAATTGTTTTAAGTTATGGGCCCAAACATAATGCACTTTGTAAAAAATCAAGAAATATATTTACTCCCTTGACAAGAGGATTGCTGAAGCTGGTGATTTTTTTGTCAGGGATGTAACATTATTTTATCAAGATTCAATTGAATACCCAAAATTAGTTCTTAATTTTTCAAATTTTATAAGTTATTAGTATAAATATAAAATTAGTACCTTAAATTTTGCCAAAATTTGACCATGGCACGTTTGTTTCCTGTGAGCACTGTTGATATAATTTTCTTATCATGTACACATGAGGATTTCAGCTTTTTAGTTTAGAAAGCTGAAAAAAATTGGCCAAAAATTGTAGCTTTTATTTATGTTTTTATGAGACCATGTCAGACCTTAGCTCTCCCCAGCCCCTTTTGAGTCACCTGTATGTTGACCTTGTTGACCTTTCATCAAATTATGCACGCTTGACGCGAGGCATACACTGGGGCAGCCAGGCAGCTAATGGCCAGCCACAGTTGATCCAGGTGTCCAACCCAACTCATCTAGTGGTTTTAACTAACAACATAACAATAAACAATAAATTAATAAATTTTTATTGGTTTTTAATAACAAATTAAAGAAGAATAGAAAATGAATTTGTTAGTTGAAAATAACAGGAAATTAACTTGCAGTTACTGATGATGGTATCGATTGATAGAATGTCACATATTCCAAATAACACCATGCAGTCACCTATGGTATATTTCAGTTCAATTTTAATGATAAAAAAATAAATCATATTATTCATTACTAAGCATTAGGAAGGCATATGAAGGAAATTAATGATAGACAAAGATGCAGTTGATAATATTAATCTAGATTCCTGCTGTGTCTAGTGTGTACATTGATGTAAAATTAGTCCAAAATGAATATATTACATTCACTTTTTTTATGCCCCCGCCACGAAGTGGCCGGGGCATATAGTTTTACCCATGTCCGTCATTCTGTCATTCCGAAATCAAACAGTTGTACGGACTTTTTTTCGCAATGCCTGCAGATATTGGCCTGATTTTTGGTGTGTGAGCAGATAATGACCAGTTACAGATCGAGTTTGCGTTTCGTCCCAGTTGACCTACTTTTGACTGTTTTACGGCTCCTAAACGTAGAAAATTTAATGAAAAATAGAAATTTTCATGACAAATACACATGTACGGACTTTTTTCGCAATGCCTGCAGATATTGGCCTGATTTTTGGTGTGTGGGCAGATAATGACCAGTTACAGATTGAGTTCACGTTTTGTCCCAGTTGACCTACTTTTGACCGTTTGACGGTGCTCTAACATAGAAAATTTCATAAAAAAAGTGCACATGTATGGACTTTTTTTCATAGTGCCTGCAGATACGGGCTTGATTTTTGGTGTGTAGGCAGATAATGACCAGTTACAGATTGAGTTCTTGTTTTGTCCCAGTTGACCTACTTTTGACCATTTGACTGCTCCTGAACATAGAAAGTTTCATGAAAAATAGAAATTTTCATAATAAATGCATATGTACTGACATTTTTTCCTCAATGCCTGCAGATACCACCCTGAATTTTTATGTGTGGGCAGATAATGACAGTTACAGATCGAGTTCGTGTTTCGTCCTGGTTGACCTACTGTTGATTGTTTTATGGCTCCTAAACATTGAAAATTTCATGAAAGACAGAAATTTTTATGGAAAATGCACATGTATGGACTTTTTTTCACAATGCCTGCATATACTGGCATGATTTTTGGTGTGTTGCTTGATAATGACCCGTTACAGATCGAGTTTGCATTTTGCCCTTGTTGACCTACTTTTGACCATATGACACCTGAAAATTTTTCAAAATTTTACAAATGTTTCTAATTTGCCCCAGGCGGGGGCATTCGTGTCGTTCCGACACATCTAGTTTTATCATATATAACAGCTGAGCGCAGTGACCCATGGGTCCCTTGTGTGACAGGTGGCGCCACCTACATTCAGGTTTACTCTGCAGACATCCAAGCTCATATCTCGGGAACCATTTGACCGATTGGGCCAAAATTTTGCATGTGTACAGATCTCACATAGCTCTTCATCATACACAAAACTGGTGGCGCCACCCGCAACCACTTATGCACAGTGTCCATCTGTTCATCTGCCTTGGGATAAAATCACTCATATCTCAGCAGTGGTTTGACTTATCCACCTGAAATTTTGCAGGTTTATACATCCTGGACAGCTTTCTCTATTTTTTGACAGGTGGTGCCTACTTCATTCAGGTTTACTATGCAGACATCCAAGCTCATATCACGGGAACCATTTGACCGATTGGGCAAAAATTTTGCATGTGTACAGATCTCACATAGCTCTAATCATAGGCAAAACTGATGGCGCCACCTGCAACCACTTATGCACAGCGTCCATCTGTTCATCTGCCGTGGGATAAAATCACTCATATCTCAGCAGTTGTTTCACTTGCCCACCTGAAATTTTCCAGGTTTATACATCCTGGACAATTTTTTCGATTTTATGACAGGTGGCACCACCTACATTCACGTTTACACTGCAGACATCCATGCTAATATGCAACACACCTCACTCTATTCCCCTTGCCACTTAATCCATGCCTCACTTCACCCGTCCCACTCTGATTTCTGTGGATACACATATAGTCGCTTGTCAACTACCCATATTCTAGTTTTAAAATGTCCTAGTCTGAATCTTGCAGGTCCGAAATGTCCATTTTGCTGAAATCATTAAAAGGACTTAGGACTTAAAAGGATCAATATTAAATTTAAAAAATAAACCTCAATTCATACTCCCAAACTTTGCACAGGTTCGCATTAGGCCTGTAGGCCTTGTTTTAAAATCAGAAAATATATTTACTCCCCTAACATGAGAATTGCTGAAGCTGAAGACTTTTTTTTAGGAATATAACTTTATTTAATAAGTTTCAATTGTTTACCCAAAATTAGATCTGAATTTTGCAAATATTTCAAGTTATTAGCATAAATAAAAAATCAATCAATTTAAAATCAAATTAAATTTTGTCCAACTTTGGTAATGGCACATTTTTTCCCTGTAAGCAATGTTGATTTAATTTTCACAGCCTATATACATAAGGATTTATATGAAATTTTAAAGGAATTGATTGAAAAGAGTACACCATGTCAAGTGTTGTTTATATCTAGCCCACCTAGTAGTACAGCCTTCACTTGCATTATGTAACCCACCCGAGGCAGCTTGCCATGGCTCAGCTTGGCCACTACTCACAGGCTTCCCCTCTGCCCTGCACTCCCCCCCCCCCCCCCCCATGGTGCATTACTAGATGAATGTTATAATTTTCTGTATTTCATTTTATTCTTGGCTATGCAATGCTACATTTTAGATTTTGTATTTACCACCAGGGTAACAGTGATTAAAGTGCACATTTAATTGTGTCCACAAAGTGGTGTATTGCTGTGAAAGTGTGGATGTTCATCAGATAAGTAATTCCATACTTGAGAAGAGTAAAAACTTCACCAAGTGTGAAATTGACTATTAATTCCAGTAATAAATTATAGCTTAGATTGTAATTGGCATAATGATATTGTTTGTCCCTCATTCAACCAACAGTGTGTATAATTTATTTGAAAAGATGTTTTTATTCTACCAAATTTACTGAATCTTTTATTTTATATCGGTGAATAACAAGATTAAGCATGTACTGAAAACTACAATGTGCAAAACTTTTTAATAGTGATTCAGGGAATAATCTTGTAGATGCCTTGTGGCATTATTTTCTTTTAAATTTAGTTTAAACATTTGTGATTTAAAGATAATAAAAAAATATATGTGTATGCATAATATGACCCAATATAAGCTACACTCTGGATATATGATGATTGCAACTTAGAATTCTAATATTTTAACTTATATTTTCAGTTTTTTTAATACAAATTTATAAAACTTGTAAATAAAAAAAATTAATCAGATAAAAAAATTATTTTAATGGAAAAAGTGGATATGCTTAAATAATAGGCTTATATATAAAAACTTAAATGCATTATTCCCTTGAAAGTGAAAGAAAGGTATTAGTCCATTCTGTCCACTGGCCTGACCATCTGTAAATTTTTAGCTCAGCTAACTGTAAGTCATCTGAGCTATAGCGATCACTCTTTGTCCGTCGTCCGGCCGGCCATCCGGCCGTCTGTCCGTTAACAAGGCACAAATTGTAACCACTGGACCTGGAATCTTCTTACTTTACATCCAGACAGGTCCATGAAAAATCTCCTTGGAAACCTGAAATTAGGTCTCTGTTACCCATATCCTTCGAGCTATGGGGCCCCAAAGTATCCCCCCAGAATAGTAAAAAATTTCATACAAAAACTTCAATATCTCATTAACTACATCACTGATGGTCATGATTTTTGGCATACACATTGATCATGAAATGTTCCATCAGTTCCTGCAGACTGACGCCACCTGTATTTTTTTATTTTTTACGAATTTTTTTCTCTATTTTTGAGATCTTTAAAAATGTGTACATTTGTTAACAGGGCACAAATCGTAAAGACTGGACCTTGAATCTTCATTCTTGACATTCTAAGAGACTTATGAAAAGTGTCCATGGAAACCAGAAATTAGGTCTCTGTTACCCATATCCTTCGAGCTTTGGGGCCCCAAAGTACCCCCCAGAAAAGTCAAAAATTTCATACAAAAACTTCAATATCTCATTTACTACTTGACTGATGGTCATGATTTTTTGCATACGTATTGATCATGAGATGTTCCATCACTTCCTGCAGACTGGTGGCGCCACCTGAATTTTTCAATTTTTTACGAATTTAAAAATGTGAACAGCTGTTAACAGGGCACAAATCATAAAGACTGGACCTAGAATCTTCATTCTTGACACACTGAGAGGTCCATAAAAAGTCTGCATGGAAACCTGAAATGAGGTCTCTGTTACCCATATCCTTTGAGCTATGTGGGGCTCCTATAACCCCCCCAGAATAATGGAAAATTTGATAAAAACAAACTGCAACATCTCAATAACTACAACACTGATGGTCATGATTTTTGGCATACATATTGATCAAGAGGTGTTTCATCAGTACCTGCAGACTGGTGGTGCCACCTGTATTTTTTCAAATTTTCACAATTTTTTTTCTCTATTTTCGAGACCTTTCAGGATGTAGTTATCTGTCAACAGGGTACAAATCATAAGGACTGGACCTAGAATCTTCATTGTTGACACACAGGGAGACCCATGATAAGTCTCCATGGACACCTGAAATTAGGTCTCTGTTACCCATATCCTTTGAGCTATGGCACTCCAAAGTACAGCTCAGAATAATGGAAAATTTGATACAAAAGCTGAAGTATCTGAACAACTAATGCAGAGATCACCATAATTGTTTGCATGGATATTGATCATGGAGTGTTTCATGAGTTTCCGCAGCCAGGTGGCACCACCTGTATTTGTTCGGGTTTTTTTACGAATTTTTTCTCTATTTTTGAGACCTCTAAAAATGTGAACATCTGTTAACAGGGCACAAATCGTAAAGACTGGACCTAGAATCTTCATTCTTGACTTTCTGAGAGACCTATGAAAAGTCTCCATGGAAACCAAAAATTAGGTCTCTGTTACCCATATCCTTCGAGCTATGGGGCCCAAAGTACCCCCCAGAATAGTGAAAAATTTCATACAAAAACTTCAATATCTCATTAACTACATCACTGATGGTCATGATTTTTGGCATACATATTGATCATGAGATGTTTCATCAGTTTCTGCTACCTGGGTACACCACCTCTATTTTTTCGATTTTTTACAAATTTTTTTCTTTATTTTTGAGACCTCTTAAAATGTGAACATCTGTTAACAGGGCACAAATCATAACAACTGGACCTAGAATCTTCATTCTTTACACACAGGGAGACCCATGTAAAGTGCCTGTGGAAACTTAAAATTAGGTCTCTGTTACCCATATCCTTCAAGCTATATAAGTATCCCTCAGAATAATGGACAATTTGATACAAAAGCTGAAGTATCTGAACAACTAATGGGGAGATCACCATCATTTTTTGCATGGATATTGATGTTTGTAAGTGTTTTTATTAGTTTCTGCAGACTGGTGGAGCCACCAGTATTTTTGTACCCGCCAAAATGAAGTTTTGTGGATACTATGTTTTTGACCGGGTTCCTCCGCCGTTGCCGCGTTCATTTCCAGAGAGCTCCTCTGGGACTTGATTTTATCAGCTTTCCAAGCTCATATCTTGGGAACCGTTTGACTGATCAGGAAATAAAATTTATACTAATGTAGCCCTATAACATACACAAAAAATGGTGGCGCCACCTGTAACCATGTTTGCACAGTGTCCATCTGTTCATCTGCCTTTGGTTAAAATCACTCATATCTCTGCAGTGAATTGACTAATTCACCTGAAATTCGGCATGCGTATACATCCTGGATAGCTTTCTTGATTTTATGACAGGTGGCGCCACCTACATTCTCATTCACGCTGATGACATCCAAGCTCATATTTCGGGAACCATTTGACCGATCGGGCCAAAATTTTGCATGTATATAGATCTAACATAGCTCTTTATCATACGCTAAACTGGTGGCGCCACCTGCAACCATTTTTGCACAGCGTCTGTCTGTTTGTCTGCCATGCAATAATGTCACTCATATCTCGGCAGTGGTTTGACATATCTGCCTAAAATTTTGCAGTTTTATACATCCTGGATAGCTTTCTTGATTTTATGACAGGTGGCACCACCTACATTCACGTTCACGCTGATGACATCCAAGCTCATATCTCGGGAACCGTTTGACCGATCGGGCCAAAATTTTGCATGTGGATAGATCTAACATAGCTCTTTATCATACACAAAACTGGTGGCACCACCTGCAACCATTTTTGCACAGCGTCTGTCTGTTTGTCTGCCGTGCAATAAAGTCACTCACATCTTGGCAGTGGTTTGACATATCTGCCTAAAATTTTGCAGTTATATACATCCTGGATAGCTTACTTGATTTTATGACTGGTGGCGCCACCTTTATTCTAGTTTATGCTGCAGACATCCAAGCTCATATCTCGGGAACCGTTTGAACGATTGGGCCAAAATTTTGCATGTGAATAGATCTCACATAGGTCTTTATCATACACAAAACTGGAGGGGCCACCTGCAACCATTTTTGCACATTTTGCACAGCGTCTGTCTGTTGGTCCGCCGTTGCCTAAAATCACTCATTTCTCTGTAGTGGTTTGACATAACTGCCTAAAATTTTGCAGGTTTATACATCCTGGATAGCTTTCTTGATTTTATGACAGGTGGCGCCACCTACATTCTAGTTAACGCTGCACACATCCAAGCTAATATCTCAGGAACCATTTGACCAATTGGGCCAAAATTGTGCTTGTGTTTAGATCTCACATAGGTCTTTATCATACACAAAACTGCAACCATTTTTGCACAGCGTCTGTCTGTTTGTCTGCCATGGGCTAAAATCACTCATATCCATGTAGTGGTTTGACTTTTCTGCCTAAAATTTTGCATATGTATACAACTTGGACAGCTTTCTGGATTTGTGGTAGGTTGCACAACCTACATACACATTTAGGCTGCAGACATCCATGCTAATATGCAATATACCTCACTCTGTTTCCCCTTGCCACTCAATCCATGCCTCACTTCACTCTGATTTTGGCAGATACACGTAGTCACTTGTCGGCTACCCGTATTCTAGTTTTTAAAGTTTACACATTTTTTCTCTATTTTTCAGATATATAAATACAGACTAAATCTTGGCCTGTCGGTTAATCTGTTTGATGCATCAGTTGAATGGGAATCTACCATTCTGATGATAAAATTTCCTTTTGTAAATCTCTTCCCAGTCAGCTGAGCATCATGACCCATGGGTCACTTGTTTTCTCTAGTTTTAAGATCTTAAAGATGTGGTTATTTGTCAACAGGGTACAAATTGTAACAACTGGACCTAGAATCTTCATTCTTGTCATGCAAGGAGGCCCATGAAAAGTGTCTGTTAAAAACCTGAAATTAGGTCTCTGTTACCAATATCCTCCAAGCTATAGGACTCCCAAAGTATCCCTCAGAATAATGGAAAATTTGATACAAAAGCTGAAGTATTTGAACAACTAATGGAGAGACCACCATGCTTCTTTGCATGGATATTGACCATTAAGTGTTTTTATTAGTTTCTGCAGACTGGTGGATCCACCTGTATTTTTTTTTATTTTTTTCTCTATTTTTTAGACAGACACAATCTCAGCTTGTTGGTTAATCTGTTTGATGCTTCAGTTGAATGGGTATCTACCATTCTGATGATAAAATTTCCTTTTGCAAATCTCTTCCCAGTCAGCTGAGCATCATGACCCATGGGTCACTTGTTTTATATTTACCATAAATATGTACATGCAAGAATTAGGTCAGTATTACATAATTTATAAAAGTTATTGGCCCTTACTTAATTCACTTAGTAAAAAATCAGGAAAGATATTTACCAATTTAACATGATTATTGTTTTGTCAGGTATATAACTTTATTTAATCAAGGTTCAAATGTATACCCAAAATTAGATCTGAATTTTGTGAATTTTTTAAGTTTTAATAAGTTATTAGTATAAAATCAGTACATTAAATTTTGCCAAACTTTGACTATGGCACATTTTTTCTGTAAGAACATTAAATCTGTAAAATTCTGAAATTTGAAATTAAAAGCTAAAAAAAATTGGCTAGTTATTGAAGTTTTTTCGGAGGCTCTGTTGTATTTATTTGCATTGTCAAACTCCAGGCCACCCACATCTGGTCACTACAGCCCTGCCTTGGTAACCTTAATTTTGGTCGAGCACCCCTGCTCCCTTACGAAAATGGAAAGTACTCACATATATGTGCCTTATATGCCCCTTATAAGGGCCTTATATGTCCCTTATATTTCCCATATAAGTGCTGTGTATGTGAGTTATATGTATATTGCAGCTATATGTTTAGTCAGGCATTGTTATATGTGAGTTATAAGGGAGTTGTATGTTTGTTATATGTCAGTTATAAGGGAGTTGCACATGAGGCCATTCTGTACATTTCATTTATATGTGACTTGTATGGGAGATAAAAGGGAGGTGAACGTAAAGGGGTTCTGTATATGTCAGTTATATGTCAGTTATAAGTTTATATACTGTGAGCTCACTGTTCTACAAGATAGGACTTAGACATTTTCCAAGGGAACACAAATGCTGCAGAAACTTCTAAGTCCCAGCTCCATTATGGGTTTAAGAAAATGAATTATAATTGAATAATAAATACTGAAGAAGTATGTTAAAATGGGTATCAAAATAACCAGCTTCCTCAGAACTTTATGTATATTAGAAAAATAATACTATAAATAATTTTTTTTTTCATCTGACTTATTCATTAAGAAGTGTAAAATATAGTAATCATGCATGCAGTAAAACATCATTTACACAAAACACAATACAAAAAATAATTTGACTATATTTCACATTGGTTATAATTTGTGCCCTTGATAATTATAAGAAAAAATAATTCTTTTGGAATGTAGTGTAT